>OY283146.1:29301744-31701744 GCA_958299785.1 Medicago lupulina
CCGCTTTTGAATAACAAAGTGTTCCAGGACATTAGTCCTCCCGCTTTGAACGACAAGGCGTTCCAGGGCAAAGCCCTCACCGCTTTTTATGCATTATGAAATGGACTCCACTTGTGTATATCTACATACAACATCAACATCTGTGCCTAAATAGTTATGACACACTCCCCAACTGGACATCAGACTCAACACAACCCGACAACACGGCGTACGTATTTGTAAATAAATTTAATATGCATTATTCCACATGAGTTTCCATCTTTTTATAATTCTTCACCTCATAAACAGTATTAAATAAATCCATCAAACAATTTAGGAAGCTCAGATTTAAGTCCTAAAGCACCTAACAAAATTCACAAAATGGTCGTTCAGGACCAACTTCGCTTAAGCGAAGCATAGCTCGCTTAAGCGAACCAATTCACGTAAGTTAGGATGTTCCTCGCTTGAGGCTCGCTTGGCGTTCGCTTGAGCGACGCTCACTTGCTACAGGTTCTGGGCAGATTTTGGGTTTCTCGCTTAAGCGACGGAAATTTCGCTTGAGCGAACCAAATGTCGTAAGTCAGGTTTTTGCTCGCTTGCAGCTCGCTTAAGCGAACTGACTTTTCAGAATTCTGGGCAACTACATGAATGCTCGCTTAAGCGACGGGAAGCTTCGCTTAAGCGACGCATCATCTGTACAGACCAAAACCTACGATTTTCTAAACTCTTTTTCATCCAAAAACCCAATTTTGATCCCCCAATCACCCAAAATGATTTACAAAAACGTTTACAGGTCTTAGATACATCATAACACTCTAAACATCACAGAAACATAGAATCAACAACAAATTCAACAATATTTTCAAAAATTCATCAAGTTCTCAAAACCTAAACAAAACAGACAAATTCAATCCAATTTTCAGAATCATGTATATATATTAAAATTGTATGCTAGTCTCACCCTTACTTGATTAGATGAACAACTACAACAATTTAATCTCCCCTCTAGGCAAATCCCTCTTTGTTCTTTGTTCTTCCCCTTTCTCCCAAAAAGCTTGTTTTCTTTTCTCTTGTACGTACAAAAGTTTTTTCTGCCTAACTCTTTCCTATTCTCCCCAAAGTGTAACTCCCACTCTATTTCTTTAAATCCCTTAAATTCTAATAATTCTCATTAACCCCCAATATTCAAATAAATATTATTTTCTTACTTATTCCTATTAAATAATGAAAATAATCATAATAAAATAGCAAACACCAATAATCACAAAAATCATATAAAATACACAAAGCATATTAAAAATTAGGCTTAAATATGTAAATCATCCCTGTAAGTTCGCGTGTTTTTGCTTTTCGTCCCTGTATCTTTTTTTGTTCTAAAACAAACCCCGTAAGTTACAAACGTTTTGATTTTCGTCCCTCCCGTCAGCATCTGTTACAAAAACGCTGATGTGTCTAACGGTGGCTGACGTGGCGTTGTTTGACGTGGCAAAACAGGCTTATGTGTCCTTCCATGCAAGATTACAGGGACCAAAATCAAAAACCAAAAATTACATAGGGACGAAATTAAAAATAACTAAGTTACAAAATTTGAAATTAAAAACTTTTCCATCTTCTTCATCTCTCTGTGTGTCTTCTTCCCCTCTCTTTCATATTCTTCTTACATGAACCTGTAACATTATTTCCTTGCATTCCATTGTGGTAACCCATTCTATTTCATCTGCGGACAACAACAAGACAACATTGGAACTAAAGTGACACTTCCAGCAGTGATACTTTCACAAAAAAAAAAAAAAAACTTGAATAACAAAACCAAAATTTGTGCATTGAAAACTAGCTAGGTTTTCAAACACTATGCAGAGGAAGAATAAGAGAATGGAAAACATCAAAGGTTAATGGCAAGAAAACATAACTTAAACATAACTCTATCAATGAACTTCTAAGAAACACATATTATATTACACCATCAAATATTCATTTGTTAAATTCCTTCACATGGCTAAATTAAATTGTTGAGTACTTGTTAATTTTAAGTGAAGTTAACTAAAAAAAGGACGGAAAAAGCATATTAAGATTTACCAGTTCCAGAATTGACCTAATGTATATAAAGACCTCCGTTAGATTATAAAATGATGATGCTACACTGTATATGAACACAACTACCCCATCCTTCATAAAACTACTTATTGATAAACAAAGGAAAATATTTTACTTCCTTATATTATACCTGATCAGTACACAAAAACCAATAACCTGTGTTGATTTATGTTGTTAGGTACTAGATTTTTATTATCCTACAAAGTTCACTATACAAGGATGGAACAGGGTTCCCACAACAACATTTGGTTATTTGTTGTGGCCGGCAATTTTTGTTTGTTCCTTTTATTGAGAGAAATCATGTTTCTTAAAGACTGTTTGAAATTTTGAATTGCCAACCGAGAATAAAAAGAAAATTCAAAGCCAACTTATCACCTTTTTCTAAATTTTCTCCCATAAACATGTACTCATTCATGTGACGTAGGACAAAAAATGGGACAAGTTTTGGCCTCAAAATGATAAAGTATATATTTGGTGAATGGAGAAATCACGATACAAAGTCAGGAAAAGTTACAAATGGTTTCTTTATAATTTCACAGTGAAGAGAGTCTGAGCAGAAGAAGAATAATAATATGGATGATAGAGGAAGAAGATGGAAGCATCAAGAATTTTTAATTTCAAATTTGTAACTTAGTTATTTTTAATTTCGTCCCTATGTAATTTTTGGTTTTTGATTTTGGTCCCTGTAATCTTGCATGGAAGGACACATAAGCCTGTTTTGCCACGTCAAACAACGCCACATCAGCCACCGTTAGACACATCAGCGTTTTTGTAACAGATGCTGACGGGAGGGACGAAAATCAAAACGTTTGTAACTTACAGGGTTTGTTTTAGAACAAAAAAAGATACAGGGACGAAAAGCAAAAACACGCGAACTTACAGGGATGATTTACATATTTAAGCCTAAAAATTAACTAGAAATAATCTAACAAAAACTAGGGCGTTACAACTGCCGCTAATTTAAGATCATGAGTAGGATAATTTCGTTCTTGAATTCTCAACTATCTCGATGCATAAGCAACCACTTTACCATCTTGCATAAGCACACCACCTAAACCCAACTTAGACGCATCACAATAAACAACAAAAGGTTCATCGGGCTTCGGCAAAATCAAGACTAGAGCCGTCGTCAAACGCTTCTTCAACTCATTAAAACTGTTCTCACAATGAACATCCCACACAAAGGCTTTACCTTTACAAGTCAACCGCGTTAACGGAAGTGCCAACTTAGACAATCCTTTTATAAATCTTCGGTAATAACCTGCCAAACCCAAAAAGCTTCTAATCTCTGTAACTAACTTAGGAGTCTCCCATTGTGATACCGCTTCAACTTTAGACGGGTCCACTGCAACACCATTACCAGAAATAACATGGCTAAGAAAACTCACTTCATTCAACCAGAACTCGCACTTTGACAATTTAGCATACAGCTTCTTCTCTTTCAACACTAGCACAACAATCTTCAAATGCTCAGCATGTTCTTCTTCAGTCTTAGAGTATATCAAAATATCATCAATGAAAACCACAACAAAACGATCCAAATAAACATGAAAGATTCTGTTCATGTACTCCATAAATAAACCAGGTGCATTAGTAACACCGAAAGGCATCACTGTATACTCATAATGCCCATAATGCGCCCTAAATGCCGTCTTCTGCATGTCTTCTTCCTTCACTTTAATCTGGTGATAACCTGATCTCAAATCTATCTTGCTAAACACACGTGCACCCACTAACTGATCCATCAAGTCGTCAATTCTTAGAAGTGGATACCTATTCTTTATCGTCACTTTGTTCAACTGCCGATAATCAATACATAACCTCATATAGCCATTTTTCTTCTTAACCAATAACACCGGCGCTCCCCAAGGTGAAACTCTCGGTCTTACAAACTTCTTCTCCAGCAAATCCTCTAATTGTTTCTTCAGCTTCGCCAACTCAGAAGCTGACATACGATAAGGTGTCATAGACACAGGCTTTGTTCCAGGAACAAGATCAATCGAAAATTCAACTTCTCTTTCTGGAGGCACATCAGGAATTTCATCAGGAAAACCTCTGGAAAATCGCATACCACTTGTAGCTTATCAATCACTTCCTGATTCTCAATAGATAACGACGCCATCAAAGAAAACATCATAATTCCATCACGTTCTAATTGCTTCAGCTGCTTAGTCGTCAAGAATTCTGCTCCACTCTCTTCTTCAGCAGAAGAAAAATGCACCGTCTTGCTAAAACAATTAATAAGGACGTGATTGTATTCTAACCAATTCATTCCCAAGATTACATCCATTTTGATCAACGGTAAACAAAACAAATCAATCTCAAAGTCACGACCAAACATAGACACAGGACATCTCAAACACACACGAGAAGTAGTCACCGAACCCTTAGCTGGAGTTTCGACAACCATCTCCCTATTCATATCAGATACAACAAGATTTAACTTAGCAGCACAGTCAAGAGCAATAAAACAATGCGTAGCACCAGTATCAATAATAGCAACTAAAGGTATATTATCAAAATAACAAGTACCTCTGATCAAACGATTCTCGTTCTCCGTCTGCGTACCGGTCAAAGCAAAAACTCTCCCTGTAGTCTAAGCCTTCTTAGGCTTCTTGCATTGTGAACCAATGTGACCCTCCTCCTCGCAATTAAAGCACACAATGTCATCATGTTTGCACTCTGCAGTAGTATGCCCCTTCTTACCGCAACGGAAACTGTAACGCCCGTTTTGAACTATTTTATTTATTTAATTATTTGATTGAGTTTAGAGTCTTTTTAAATAATTTATTTGATTTATGGTGATGTGTGTTATTTTTGTGTTATATGTTGATGTTTTAGTAGCATATTATATTATAATATATATGTTATTTGGTGTAAAAATATATTTGTTATGTGGTGTAGAAATACTATGTTATTTGTTATAAAAATATATGTGTTATTTGGTGTAGAAATATATATGTTATTTTGTGTAAAAATATATTGTGTTATTTGTTATAGAAATATGTTTGTTATGTAGAGATATATTTGCTATAGAAATATATTCGTTATTTGGTTTGAAAATATATTTGTTATTTGTGTAGAAATATATATATATATATATATATATATATATATATATATATATTATCTAGTGTAGAAATATATTTGTTTTAGAAATAATAAGATATGATGATATAATATAATATATATTTTGATGATGTGTGCTTTTATGTATTTTTAGTATTATCTTATTTGATTTATAATATAATATATTTAATTAAATATGGGTCGTTACATAATTTTAGAGAATTTGAGGGAAGGAGTAGAAATAAGATAAGATGAGTAAGAGAATATAAATAAGAGAATTAGCGTTAGAATTATTTAGTACGTGATATAACTTTTGGAGAAACCTAGAGAAAAAGAGAGGAGGCGCGAAGGAGAGAAGAAAAACCTAAGAAGAACGCAGCTTGATTCAGGAGACCAAATTAAGGTAAGGGTGAGCCTAGCTATCATTATATTATACTGTAATTCAATTCAATTATGATTAACAAGAGATGGATGAGTTTTTGAGAGAATTAAGAACTAGGTTAAGGTGAATGAATTAAAAGATGAAGTTGAAAGGTGAGAATTAAGGAAAACTAGTTTAGGTTTCGAATTGAGTTTCTAGTCTTAAAAAGAGTGGATAATCTAGTAGGTTAATGAATAATTAATGTTCTAATGATAGGATAATCATAGGGTGATGTTTAAGGTCATGTTTTGAGGGTATTGGATCGAAAACGGAGTAGAAAAGGTTTGCCTAAGGCGAAACCGCAACTGAACTGCGATTTTGCTGTCGCTGTGCAAAACACCCAAGGGGATGGTGGTTTGCCAGATATAGTCAATTGCCTTTCATTTCAATCTCATTTTTGCATGAACTGCCCTTTCGGGTTTTCGGCTCATCGAGACGCTCATTTTTGCCTGAGTTACGTGTAGTCTCAGCGAGCTTTTTCATATTTACATTTTTTTTGTCCCATATTTTGCCTGGGCCGCCCTTTCGGGTTTTCGGTCCACCGGGAAGCACATTTTTGCCTAGGCCGCCCTTTCGGGCTTTCGACCTACCACGCTGTTCTTTTCATATATCTAGACAAAGTATTTCTTGACTATATTGGCATTCACAGGGTTCGGGAGTTCCACGCCATCCACGTGTGTAAGAATCAAGGCTCCGCCGGAGAAGGCCTTCTTGACAACATATGGTCCTTCGTAGTTTGGAGTCCACTTGCCCCTTGGGTCAAGTTGTTGGCTTACTCTTCTCTTCAAAACAAGTTCACCTTCCTTGAATTCCCGAGGACGGACTTTCTTGTCAGAAGCAGTTTTCATTCTTGTTTGATACAGCCGTCCGCGAGCCAAAGCATCCAGACGTCTCTCTTCAATTAAATTTAACTGATCATACCGGCTCTGGCACCATTCAGCTTCAGACAATTTCGCTTCCATGATCACGCGGAGAGATGGGATCTCTACTTCTAAGGGGAGAACTGCTTCCATGCCATATACAAGGGAGAAAGGCGTTGCCCCGGTCAAACTGCGTACTGTAGTGCGATAGCCATGCAAAGCATAAGGCAACATCTCATGCTAGTCTTTGTATGTAGTGACCATCTTTTGTACGATTTTCTTGATATTCTTATTGGCGGCCTCAACTGCACCATTCATCTGAGGCCTATAAGGAGAGGAGTTGTGATGTTCAATCTTGAATTTCTCGCATAGGGCCTGCACCATGTCATTGTTCAGATTGGTACCATTGTCAGTGATAATCTTGCTGGGAACACCATATCGACAGATGATATGGTTCTTGATGAACTTAACCACCACTTGCTTGGTTACATTGGCATAAGATGCAGCTTCGACCCACTTGGTGAAATAATCGATCGCTACCAAAATGAAACGATGACCGTTCGAAGCCTTCGGTTCAATTCTTCCAATCATGTCGATGCCCCACATAGCGAAAGGCCACGGAGAGGAAATGACATTGAGGGCATGCGGAGGCACATGAATCTTATCAGCATAGATTTGACATTTGTGACATTTCCTGGCATATTGGTAGCAATCGCGTTCCATGGTCATCCAATAGTAGCCTGCTCTTAACAATTTTCTAGACATGGTATGCCCCGAAGCATGGGTTCCGAAAGTGCCATCGTGCACGTCGTGCATCAGTTGCTCTGCTTCACGCTCATTCACACATCTCAATAATATCATATCAAAATTCCTCTTGTATAGAACATCCCAATCTAACACGAACTTGCTAGCCAACCTGCGCAAGGTCTTCTTGTCTTTGTTGGAAGCATTCGGCGGGTACTCGCGGCTTTGCAAAAACTGCTTGATATCACAATACCAAGGTCTGTTGTCAACTATATCCGCATTTGTTCGAATGGTCGCATCACTGATGGCAAACACATGGGAAGGCCGGTCAAGGCGCTGCACTTTGATTACTGGCACGTGGTTCCAATGGTTCACTTGAAACATGGAGGATAAGGTAGCAAGAGCATCGGCCATTTGATTTTCCTCACGGGGAATGTGGTGCAATTCGACTTTTGTAAAGTACGTCAGTAGACGCCTCGCGTAGTCACGGTAAGGGATTAGATTGGCATGATGAGTCTCCCATTCTCCCTTTATCTGATTTATAACAAGTGCAGAGTCTCCATAGATGTCAAGATGTTTGATTCTCATGTCAATTGCTTCCTCAATTCCCAAGATGCATGCTTCGTATTCAGCCATGTTGTTTGTGCATTCAAATATAATCCGGGCGGTAAAAGGAATGTGATGCCCTTGCGGAGATACAATCACTGCCCCAATTCCTTTGCCATAAGCATTGACAGCACCGTCGAAGACCAATCCCCACTTGCTATTAGGGTCTGGACCTTCACCAATCAACGGTTCTTCACAGTCTCTTGACTTCAAATACATGACCTCTTCGTCGGGGAAATCGAACTTCATGGGCTGATAGTCATCAAGTGGCTGGTAAGCGAGGTGGTCAGCTAGAACACTTCCTCTAATGGCCTTTTGAGCTTTGAACACAATATCATATTCAGACAGCAGCATTTGCCAACGCGCGATCTTTCCAGTGACTGCAGGCTTCTCAAAGATGTACTTAATCGGGTCCATTCTGGATATCAACCAAGTTGTATGGTTCATCAAGTAGTGACGCAGGCGTTTGGCAGCCCAGGCTAAAGCACAACAAGTCTTTTCGAGCATCGTATACCGAATCTCACAGTCAGTAAATTTCTTGCTCAGATAGTAGATAACATGCTCTTTCTTTCCGGTCTCGTCCTATTGACCGAGCACACATCCCATGGATTCGTCTAACACTGACAGATACATAATCAACGGCCTTCCTTCCACGGGCGGGACAAGAATCGGTGGCTCTAACAAGTAATTTTTGATGCTATCAAAAGCTTCCTGGCATTCATCGTTCCATACAATGGGTTGATTCTTCCTGAGCAGCTTGAAGATTGGCCCGCAAGTCGCGGTCATGTGGGATATGAATCGGGAGATATAGTTCAGACATCCGAGGAAACCTCTAACTTGTTTCTCGGTCTGCGGGACTGGCATCTCACGGATGGCCCGGACTTTGTCAGGATCTACTTCAATGCCTCTTTGGCTGACAATGAAACCTAGCAGCTTCCTGGATCTAACACCGAACGTACACTTGTTGGGATTTAGCCGAAGTTTGTACTTTCTCAATCTTTCAAACATCTTTGCCAAATATTCAACATGTTGCTCTTCACCGCTTGACTTCACGATCATGTCATCCACATATACTTCGACTTCCTTGTGAATCATATCATGAAAAAACGTAGTCATCCCCCTCTGATAGGTGGCACCAGCATTTATCAGACCGAACGACATCGCTTTGCAACAGAAAGTTCCCCACGGAGTGATGAACGATGTCTTTTCCCTGTCTTTGGGTGACATCTTGATTTGATTGTATCCGGAGAATCCATCCATGAAGGAGAACACCTTGCACTGAGCAGTATTATCAACAAGCACGTCAATATGAGGCAGCGGGAAATTGTCCTTCAGACTGGCTTTATTCAAATCCCTGTAATCAACACACATCCGGATTTTCCCATCCTTCTTCGGTACAGGTACAATATTAGCAACCCATTCGGGATACTCAACTGTCATGAGGAAACCTGCATCAATCTGCTTCTGTACGTCACCCTTAATCTTGAGAGCCATGTCAGGACGAGTTCTTCTCAGCTTTTGTCTAACAGGGGGACATTCTGGCTTTGTTGGTATCCGGTGCTCTACGATCTGGGGATCCAAACCCGGCATATCTTCATATGACCATGCAAAAATATCTGAATACTCTCGGAGAAGTTGGAAGATCCTCTTCTTAACTCCCTCTTCCAGTGCAGCACCAACCTTGATCTCTCGCTTATTGTCTTCGGTACCCAAGTTAATCAACTCAATCTCCACCTGGTGAGGCTGAATGGTCGTAGGGCCAAATTATGATGCTTCCCTGCCTCGGGGAGCTCGTCTTCGCTGAACCAGAGATTACTGCAAGCGGTGATATTCCCCACTATACCACCAAACTGGTCCACCGTGACCTCGTGGTCGACGTATGCCTGCTCTAACACTTTTAGCAAGATGTTCCTGTGGGCTTTAGAGCTTAGGAGCAAAGATAGGATAGATATCTTCGACGGGGTTTGTAACAGCTGATCCACGATCTTGTAGTCACTTCTCTTGATTATCTTCAGGATTTCATCCAAATTAGAATCTTCAAAAGACTGACCTGGGCGGCTAACATCTTTAGCAACAGGAGGAACCGGAAGTGGAGTTGTTTTGTCAACCGGAGCCGTGGTGGGCGCGGCTGTCTTCTTTTGGAACAAAGGTGGACGAACCTTACCGCTCCTCAGAGTTGTCGTCCCTTCGGCGATGTTGCTCACTACAGCTGGGCACTTCTACCCCGTTCTCAATCATGGTTGCATTGTACTTGTAGGGAACGACTTTTGTGGAAACAAAGGGCACTGGCCCAGGTAGCCTTATCACTAGAGGATCAACATTCTCTTTCGAAGGCGTGCTCCTAATGGGGGTATCATGGAAGACTGGCATAATCACACAAACGTCGCTGGCTATCAGATAGTTATCATTCATCAGGCTCTGGATATCGTTCTGGACCACGTCATAGCCCATAGGATTTTGAAGACACCCATTGCAAGAGGCATGATCATGGTTAAACAAAGAGGCTTGGCACAACTTGACATGCAGCGGTACCAGAGGGGTTGCAACATTATGAACATCAAGGCGGGGAGTTTATTCGTATGCTTCAATCATGTTCACGGCAGCATGATTCGAGAGCGGGTTATCGAGCACATGCGGGACATTGTTCTCGAAAGACAACTTTCCTTGGTCTATCAGTTTCTTCACAATATATTTCAAAGCGTAACATCCTTCCACATCGTGGCCTAGAGCGCCTTGATGAAAATCGCACCTGAGGTCAGAACGAAACTGAGGAGGTAATGGGTTGGGCGGAGGCTTGCCGGGTCTGGTTGTGCAGTACCCTTTGTGCAGCAGAGTTGGAAGCAATTCAGCATATAACATTGGTATCGGAGGGAAAGATGGTCGGGCCTGAGGGCCTTGCTGCTGTTGTGGTTGTTGTTGAACCGGTGGTTGTTGTTGCACTTGCTGAGCTATGGCGTTGATAGGGACCTGAGGCTGGCCCGGTGGTAGAGGATACTGATGGTAGAATGGTGGAAAGAACGGATGTTGGGCGTATTGCATGTATTGGTACGGCAGAGGCAATTGAGTAGCATTGATGGGAGCAACGGCGGCCATGGATTGATTGGTCTCAATAGATACCATCCCGACTTCTGTCTCTTTCTTCTTGTGATGGCCATTGCCATACTTCTTTGGCGCGTTTGTGGAGGATTCACCCTTTTCGAACACAATGATACCTTCTCTGACAGCTTCTTCTAGGCGGGTCCCCATGGTGACCATCTCGGAGAAGTTACTCGGAGCAACGATGATCATTCTTTCAACATAGTCTTTTTTCAGCGTCTTCAGAAACGTCTGTGTCATTTCCTCTTCATCTAGAGCAGGGGTAATACGGGCGGCTGCCCCCCTCCACCTTTGTGCATACTCGCGGAAACTTTCATCTTTCTTCTGGAAAAGGGACCTGAGAAATTCCCTGTTTTGCTTCAACCTGGTATTAAACCCATAGTGACTCTTGAAAGCGGCGGCCAAATCATCAAAGGTACGAATGTCATCTTTACTCAGACCAGTATACCATTCTGCAGCGTCTTCCATCAAACTGTCTTGGAAACAGTGGATCATGAGCGAATCATTGTCTGAGTAGTTAGCCATCTTCCGGACGTATTTGATGATATGATTCTGGGGACAAGTCAGTCCATTGTATCGGTCGAATTCTGGGACTTTGAACTTTTTAGGGACATCTACCCTTGGTACTAGGCAGAGATCGTGAGGCTTGACAAGATCACCACTTCCACGGTTAGTTTTGATTTCACGACGGAGTTCTCTAGCAAGCTCCTCCATCCTTTCTTCCATAGTTCCGGTCATGGGAGACTTCCCACGGTGAGTATCGGTGTGGGTGTTTTGAGGCATAGAATGTACGATTGGGTCAGTGATGACCGTTGATTGAGGCAGGGTAGTGTGGAGAGAGGGTTGCCCTGGGATGGGGATCTGGTTACCATTGGCAGCACCAGAGGCGCCTGCTGCGGTATCAGGAGCAAAGAAAGATGGGAGTCCGTATGGGTATTCCCTCGGCATAGCAAAGCGGTCATCAAGAGATGCTGTTGGAATTAGCTCAGTGGTTTCCGGAGCAGACGAGGCCGGTTGTTCCTGGGCAGCCAACAGAGCAGTCATAACATCGTGAGCTTTAGCTAGCTCTTCCCTTAAAGAAACCAATTCGGTACAGAGCTGTGCGTTTTCTTCTTCCATGGCTACCTGATTCCTCCTTCTGTATTGTCTAGTCTGATGTACTCTGGCAGGTTGATCAGTCTTTCGAGCACGAGCCACTTTTCACACTGCGGCAGAAGAACCAGGAGGCAATGAGCAGTTGGAAGTTTTTCGTGACCGATGAATGATGCATATGATGCATGATATATACAAATGCAGATGCAAAATCGACTCATTTTGGTTATCGAAAGGATCTCTTAAACAAATTAGAAATTTTGTAAACACATTTTTTTTTAGGAAAGAATGAAGAGACTAGAAAGCTGTCGAGATAAATCGTTTTGGAATGTTGAGCCAAGGGGAGTGGGCCTCAAAACATAATACAAACAACATAATCATCTAAGCCTATGGAGTGACAGGGTAATCCTCAGAATCCGACTCCGGAGCTGAACTGCAGTATCTGGCATAGAATTCCCGACGACCTCTAGCTCTCTTGGAATCCCTCATAAGCAGCTTATCTTTTTCCTCGAGTTCTTTCCTAGCTTTGGCTAGCTCTCTTTTCAACATTCGATTCTCATGATCCTTCTGCTCATCTCTACCATCCAAAGTCAAAATCAAGTTCTCGACTTCATTGTATCGGGCTTTCCATGCTCGCTTCTCCTGACTCTCCATAGCTAGATGCTCCTGATACATCTCCTGGGTTGCAGGAAGCAAAGGTAATGGCCTGGACGGAACAGACGCGGACACATGTCTCATAGCAGGATAAGGCATGCCAATCTCTTCGGCTCGATCTATCACCCACTGAGTATAGGCCTCATGAGCGATACCGGATCTCACACCCAAATGCTTCACATCCTTCCTTCGAACCTTAGACCAAGCATCTGTAAAAGCCTTCCTTTGCCCGGCGGGGGCATTGGAATAGTAGAAGAACTCCTGGGCTGTAGCAAGATTGATGGGCTTTGTTCTCATAGGGAAACCGAACTGTCTCATGGCTAGCTCAGGATTGTAGTTGATTCCTCCCCGGGTACCGAGAAGAGGTACATTGAGGAAATCTCCACACCTAGTGATAATCTCCTTGATTCGAGCTGCCGGAGTAATCCAAACCACCTCATCGGGAGTGAGAGCCATAATCCGCTGCGAATAAGACCAGTTCTCCGAGTTGGCATGGAAAGAACTTGGAAGGTGAGAAATGAACCACCTATATAGGAGAGGTACACAGCAAAGAATGTATCCACGACCTTTGAGGGTCCGATCGTGGATGGCGTGATACATGTCAGCTAACAAAGTAGGAACCGGGTTCTTGGAGTGGAAGATCTCAATAGTGTAACACCCCGTTTCCCAAAATGACGTAATAATAATATAAATAATAATCATAATCAGAGTTATTCAACAAACAACGGAGTATTACACTACTTTTTCAAAAATTATTTAAATAGAATATAAAAACTATTTAAAACCATCAACACATTTCATCATATTAAAATTCTGCAGCGGAAAATCTTTAATTGAAAATCATATTCAACAACTACATCATAATCTTGGCACAAAGGCCGTTAACATAGTAAAATTGTTCGACAATCAAATCTCATCAACATCTTCTTCAAAGAAATGATACATAAAGGAATACAAGAAAGATAACGTTTCCCCATCCCTACTATGTATCAGAGCCCTAGACGCAAGAGCCAACATCACTAGTCTTCGCTACCTGCACTTGCCCACAAGGCGGCAATTCCAGCAGAAGGGGTGAGTTCACAAATCAAAAGTAATATATAGATATACGAATCATCAAAATAAATTGAAAACAACAACAATATTAACAATCAGCAGCATCATTATCAACATCATGAACTCAACATTATCATCTTGATTCATCTTTGATTAACATCAACAACAAACACTTGTGGCGACACCTCACCAACAACAACTCACAACTGTCAACTCACACCTATGACAACTAATGCAAGACTTCAACAACGAATGCATTATGCAAATGTGGTACCAACTACGCGCGTTGAATGCTAAGCATTCCAGGGCAATAAGCCCCCAACAATTTGGATGGTTAAAGCATCCCAGGGCAATAAGCCCCCAACAGGTGAACGATAAAGCGTTCCAGGGCAATAAGCCCCCAACAGTGAATGATAAACATTCTAGGGCAATAAGCCCCCAACAAATGCAAATGAGTATGAATGACTCTATGGTGTATATCTGCATACAACCCAACATCTTAATGGAGCATATCAGCATGCAACCAACAACAATCACAACTTAGGATACCCTCCCCAACTGGACAAGACCACTCAATATCAACAAGACAACTCAAGTTTAGCAAAATATATTTATTTGCATATAATCATACATAAACCCATCATAATCATCTTCATAATATAGTTTTTCTCATCTAAACAATTCTTAATAAATCCAATAAACATCTTAGAAAGCTTAGGTTTGGGTTTAGGACACCTTTGGAAAATCACATTTTGGGTCGCACAGGACCCAGCTCGCTTAAGCGAGCAGCATCTCGCTTGAGCGAGTCAAATGACGAAAGTTGGAGTTTTGCTCGCTTGTGGCTCGCTTCTGGTTCGCTTAAGCGAACAGGCCATTTCTAAATTTCTGGGCAAAAATTCGCGTTGCTCGCTTAAGCGACGGGCAGCTCGCTTAAGCGACCAAAAAGACGTAGCTTCAGGTTTTGCACGCTTGGGGTTCGCTTGGCGCTCGCTTAAGCGAACGGGCGCGAAACAGTTCTGGGCAAGGGAAAGTGCCGCTCGCTTAAGCGACGGCTAGCTCGCTTAAGCGAGAATTCAACTGGGCAGAATTCTAACCTACGATTTCTAACTCCATTTTCATCCAAAAACCCAATTTTTAATCCCCCAATCACCCAAAATGGTTTAGAAGCAAAGTTTATGGGTCTAAGGCACAACAAAACATCAGAACATATCATAACAACATCATTAACAACATAATTCATCAAGAAATGAGCAATTCATCATATTCATAAACCTAGTTCCAAAACTACCAATTTTCAATCCAAATTCATGAAATCATATACATATATATTAACAATTGAAGAGTAAACCCACCCTTACCTTAATTCAGCAAATTTCTACAACAAATGGATGAATTTCCCTCTTCCTAGCTCTTCCCCCTTGGTTCTTGGTTCTTCTCTCTCAAAAGTTTATTTCTTACTGATACGTGAAAATGTTTTTGTCTGACTCTTTCTTTCCTTTTCCACAAAACCCAAAACCTTTTCTTTTTCTTAACTCCTCACTTAATCTCCTAATTAAAGTGTAACCCCCCTCCTTAATTCTAATTATTCTAAATAAATCCCTTTAATCTAAATAAACATTATTTCTACTATTTTCACTTAAATAATAAAATCATTACTAATTCTCATATAATAAAATATAATAAAATAGCAAACATCAATAATTCACATAAATCAGCATAAATTATATAAAATACATAATACATATTAAATAATAACAACTAGGGCGTTACAACTCTCCCCAACTTAGAGAATTTCGTCCTCGAAATAGTACCTTAAGCAACAAACAACTCAGGATAGGACTCTTGCATCTTGCTTTCCAACTCCCAAGTCAAACTTTCACCAGTCACACCACCCCAAACAACCCTCACCAAAGGTATCTCCTTGCCTCTCAGCTGCTTCACCTTACGATCATCAATCCTCAAAGGCAAGGTCTCAACAGTAAGATTATCTCTAACTTGCACATCATCCCTAGGAATAACATGCGAAGGATCTGCTACATACTTTCTCAACTGCGAGACATGAAACACATCATGCAAGTTCGATAGATGTCGTGGCAATCCAATCCTGTATGCCACGGTTCCAACTTTCTCTGAAATCTGATAAGGACCAATGAACTTTGGAGTCAACTACCTCGACTTCAATGCACGTCCTACACCCGTCATCGGAGTAACCCTTAAAAACACATGATCACCCTCCTGAAACTCAAGGGCTTTTCTCCTTTTGTCTTGGTAACTCTTCTGACGATCCTGTGATGCTTTCATCTTTTCCCTTATCATCTTGACCTTTTCCGTAGTCTGCTGCACTAACTCAGGTCCTAATACAACACTTTCACCCGACTCGAACCAACATAGAGGAGTTCTACACCTTCGACCATACAAAGCTTCGAACGGTGCCATACCAATACTCGAATGGTAACTATTATTGTAAGTAAACTCTATCAACGGTAAGTGGCTGTCCCAAGCTCCACCTTGCTCGAGTACACACACCCTCAACAAATCTTCTAAGGATTGGATAGTCCTCTCCGACTGACCATCTGTCTGTGGATGATAAGCCGAACTCAATCTCAACTTCGAACCCAACGCATCTTGCAAGCTCTTCCAAAACCTCGAAGTAAACCTCGGATCTCTATCCGACACAATACTAGATGGGACACCATGCAACTTCACAATGTCACGGATATAAATCTCCGCCAACTGAGCTACCGGATAAGTAATGTTGATCGGAATAAAATGCGCCGACTTAGTCAACCTGTCGACCACGACCCAAATGGCATCATGCCCTCTTGGAGTATTCGGCAAACTCGTCACAAAATCCATCGAAATGCTATCCCACTTCCACTCGGGTACATCTAACGGAGTCAACAACCCTGCAGGCTTCTGGTGCTCTACCTTAGACTTCTGACAAGTCAAACATGCATAAACAAATTGGGCAACATCCCTCTTCAAACCGGACCACCAAAATAATTTCTTCAAATCATGATACATTTTAGTAGCTCCAGGATGAATACTCAAACTACTCTTGTGACTTTCTTCTAAGATCAACTTTTTCAAACCTTCATCATCGGGAATACAAATCCTTTCTCTAAACCTCAACACACCTTGGTCATCAACCTTGAAATCACTATCCGCATTCTGATCACTAGCAGCCATCAAATCCACAAACTTAACATCCAGCTTCTGCGCCTCTTTGATATCATTCAAGAAGTCACTATTAATCTTCAACATACCCAACTTCACGCTCTGAGGTGATCTTTCACAAACAAGACTCAAGTCCCTAAACTGTTCAAGTAACTCGAACTCTTTCACCATCATAGCAGACATATGCAATGTCTTTCTACTCAACGCATCCGCAACCACATTAGCTTTACCAGGATGGTAATTCAAACCAAAATCGTAATCCTTAAGTAACTCAAGCCACCTTCTCTGCCTCATATTCAACTCCTTCTGATCAAACAGGTACTTTAAACTCTTATGATCACTAAACACCTCGAATCTGGAACCATACAAATAATGCCTCCAAATTTTCAACACAAATACCACGGCTGCCAATTCTAGATCATGCGTAGGATAATTCTTCTCATGCACCCTCAGCTGTCTAGAAGCATATGCGACCACCTTGCCATCTTGCATCAAAACACCACCTAAACCCAGCTTAGATGCATCACAATAAACAACAAAAGGCTCTTCTGGCTTCGGCAAAATCAAAATAGGAGCAGTCGTCAATCTTCGCTTCAACTCATTGAAACTACTCTCACATTGAGCATCCCACACAAATGCTTTCCCCTTACAAGTCAACTGCGTCAGAGGAAGTGCTAACTTCGAGAATCCTTCAATAAATCTGCGGTAATAACCAGCCAACCCAAGAAAACTTCTTACCTCAGTAACTGACTTTGGTGTCTCCCACTGCGACACAGCATCAACCTTCGAAGGATCTACAGCAATACCATTACCAGAAATAATGTGGCCAAGAAAACTTACTTCATTCAGCCAGAACTCGCACTTGGATAACTTGGCATACAATTTCTTTTCCTTCAGCACTTGCAATACAATCTTCAAATGCTCTGCATGCTCAGCTTCAGTCTTAGAATAAATCAAAATATCATCAATAAAAACCACCACAAATTGATCCAGATATTCATGAAAAATCCTGTTCATGTACTCCATAAACACACCGGGCGCATTAGTAACACCAAAAGGCATCACCTTATATTCATAATGACCGTAACGCGTCCTAAACGCCGTCTTTTGCATATCCTCATCCTTCACCTTTATCTGATGGTAACCTGACCTCAAGTCAATCTTACTGAAAATACGGGCACCCACCAGTTGATCCATCAAGTCATCAATCCTCGGTAGTGGATACCTGTTCTTAATAGTCACCTTATTCAACTGACGGTAATCAATACACAACCGCATGCTACCATCCTTCTTCTTTACCAACAACACCGGCGCTCCCCAAGGCGAAACACTCGGTCTCACGAACTTCTTGTCAAGCAAGTCTTCTAATTGCTTCTTCAGCTCAGCTAACTCAGAAGCTGACATACGGTAAGGAGCCATCGACACAGGCTTCGTACCCGGCACAAGGTCTATCGAAAATTCCACTTCCCTCTCCGGTGGCACATCTGGAATCTCATCAGGGAAAACTTCAGGAAATTCCTTCACAACAGGCAACCTATCAATTATAGCTTGGCTCTCCACCGACAAGTACGCCAACAAGGAAAACATTAAGACACCGTCTAGTTCTAACCGCTTCATCTCCTTAGTGGATAAAAACTCTGCTCCACTCTCTTCTTCAGCAGAAGAAAACCGTACCGTCTTGGTAAAACAATTGATCAGGACATGATTGTACTCTAACCAATTCATCCCCAATATTACATCCATTCCCACTAACGGCAAACAAACAAGGTCCACCTCAAAATCTCTACCAAATACAGACAACGGACAACTTAAACAAACAAGGGAAGTAGTTACTGAACCCTTAGCTGGAGTTTCAACAACCATCTCCCCATTCATATCAGACATAATCAAACCCAATCTTTGTGCACAGTCAATAGCAATGAAACAATGCGTTGCACCAGTATCTATAATAGCAATTAAAGGAGTACCACTAAAGAAACAAGTACCTCTGATAAGTCGATCCTCCTGATCAGTCTGAGTACCGGTCAAGGCAAAAACTCTTCCACTGGTCTGCGCCTTCTTAGGCTTAGTGCACTGAGAACCAATGTGACCTTCTTCATTACAGTTGAAGCAAACAATATCTCCGCGCTTGCATTCGGTGACAGTATGGCCCTTCTTACCACAACGGAAACATTTCTTCTCATCCCGGTTGCAAGCATTGCTCTTGTGGCCTTTCACACCACACTTATAACAAACTACTTCAGCAGGAGCATCTCTACGTGCAGGCCTCCTCTCATCATGCATTCTTTGCTTACCTTTATCAGCTGGGGCACTATAAGGCTTTGGGCGACTCTGCTGCCCTTTTCCTCTACGGTCCTTCATTATCTTATAGTGAGCTTTAGTGTCCTCTTCATAAATACGGCAGCTGCTCACCAACTCAGAGAAGTCTCTGATCTTCTGATAACCAATGGCCCGCTTGATATCAGCTCGCAGACCATTCTCAAATTTGATACACTTAGAGAACTCAGCAGTCTCCGCAGCATAATGGGGATAAAATTTGGCAAGCTCCACGAACTTAGCAGCATATTCCGTAATGGACATGTCTCCTTGCTTCAGCTCAAGGAATTCTATCTCCTTCTTACCTCGGACATCCTCCGGAAAATACCTCCTCAGGAACTCTCTCCTGAACACAGCCCATGTAATCTCAGCTCCTTCAGCCTGGAGAATGGGTTGAGTGCTTACCCACCAGTCGTCAGCCTCCTCTGCTAACATATGCGTGCCAAACCGCACCATCTGAACATCCGTACACTGCATTACCCGGAATATTCTTTCAACCTCTTTCAACCAGGTCTGAGCTCCATCGGGGTCGTACCTTCCCTTAAAGGTTGGTGGATGATTCCTCAAGAAAGTCTCAAGCATCCTTACACCTTCACCAGCTCCACCAGCACCTTGTTGTTGCCCAACAACTTGAGCCATTGCTTGCAAAGCAGCAGCAAGAGCAGCATCATTTCTCCCGGCCATCTCGATAATTCTACATAACAACAAAAATTAGAACAACAAAGACAGTTTAAACCTGTCACACTACTCTACATGGCTCGACACGACTCTTCTAATGGTCTGACGGACCGACTTGCTCTGATACCAATTGTAACACCCTGTTTCCCAAAATGACGTAATAATAATATAAATAATAATCATAATCAGAGTTATTCAACAAACAACGGAGTATTACACTACTTTTTCAAAAATTATTTAAATAGAATATAAAAACTATTTAAAACCATCAACACATTTCATCATATTAAAATTCTGCAGCGGAAAATCTTTAATTGAAAATCATATTCAACAACTACATCATAATCTTGGCACAAAGGCCGTTAACATAGTAAAATTGTTCGACAATCAAATCTCATCAACATCTTCTTCAAAGAAATGATACATAAAGGAATACAAGAAAGATAACGTTTCCCCATCCCTACTATGTATCAGAGCCCTAGACGCAAGAGCCAACATCACTAGTCTTCGCTACCTGCACTTGCCCACAAGGCGGCAATTCCAGCAGAAGGGGTGAGTTCACAAATCAAAAGTAATATATAGATATACGAATCATCAAAATAAATTGAAAACAACAACAATATTAACAATCAGCAGCATCATTATCAACATCATCAACTCAACATTATCATCTTGATTCATCTTTGATTAACATCAACAACAAACACTTGTGGCGACACCTCACCAACAACAACTCACAACTGTCAACTCACACCTATGACAACTAATGCAAGACTTCAACAACGAATGCATTATGCAAATGTGGTACCAACTACGCGCGTTGAATGCTAAGCATTCCAGGGCAATAAGCCCCCAACAATTTGGATGGTTAAAGCATCCCAGGGCAATAAGCCCCCAACAGGTGAACGATAAAGCGTTCCAGGGCAATAAGCCCCCAACAGTGAATGATAAACATTCCAGGGCAATAAGCCCCCAACAAATGCAAATGAGTATGAATGACTCTATGGTGTATATCTGCATACAACCCAACATCTTAATGGAGCATATCAGCATGCAACCAACAACAACCACAACTTAGGATACCCTCCCCAACTGGACAAGACCACTCAATATCAACAAGACAACTCAAGTTTAGCAAAATATATTTATTTGCATATAATCATACATAAACCCATCATAATCATCTTCATAATATAGTTTTTCTCATCTAAACAATTCTTAATAAATCCAATAAACATCTTAGAAAGCTTAGGTTTGGGTTTAGGACACCTTTGGAAAATCACATTTTGGGTCGCACAGGACCCAGCTCGCTTAAGCGAGCAGCATCTCGCTTGAGCGAGTCAAATGACGAAAGTTGGAGTTTTGCTCGCTTGTGGCTCGCTTCTGGTTCGCTTAAGCGAACAGGCCATTTCTAAATTTCTGGGCAAAAATTCGCGTTGCTCGCTTAAGCGACGGGCAGCTCGCTTAAGCGACCAAAAAGACGTAGCTTCAGGTTTTGCACGCTTGGGGTTCGCTTGGCGCTCGCTTAAGCGAACGGGCGCGAAACAGTTCTGGGCAAGGGAAAGTGCCGCTCGCTTAAGCGACGGCTAGCTCGCTTAAGCGAGAATTCAACTGGGCAGAATTCTAACCTACGATTTCTAACTCCATTTTCATCCAAAAACCCAATTTTTAATCCCCCAATCACCCAAAATGGTTTAGAAGCAAAGTTTATGGGTCTAAGGCACAACAAAACATCAGAACATATCATAACAACATCATTAACAACATAATTCATCAAGAAATGAGCAATTCATCATATTCATAAACCTAGTTCCAAAACTACCAATTTTCAATCCAAATTCATGAAATCATATACATATATATTAACAATTGAAGAGTAAACCCACCCTTACCTTAATTCAGCAAATTTCTACAACAAATGGATGAATTTCCCTCTTCCTAGCTCTTCCCCCTTGGTTCTTGGTTCTTCTCTCTCAAAAGTTTATTTCTTACTGATACGTGAAAATGTTTTTGTCTGACTCTTTCTTTCCTTTTCCACAAAACCCAAAACCTTTTCTTTTTCTTAACTCCTCACTTAATCTCCTAATTAAAGTGTAACCCCCCTCCTTAATTCTAATTATTATAAATAAATCCCTTTAATCTAAATAAACATTATTTCTACTATTTTCACTTAAATAATAAAATCATTACTAATTCTCATATAATAAAATATAATAAAATAGCAAACATCAATAATTCACATAAATCAGCATAAATTATATAAAATACATAATACATATTAAATAATAACAACTAGGGCGTTACAAATAGCATTCATGTCTACAAAGTCGTCGAGATTCGGGAAGAGAAGGAGCCCGTAGATAAGTAGTGCGAGAATAGCCTCAAGAGCGTCCTGACAAGTAGATTCGAGATTAGCCCGCTCGAGTAAGTACTTCGAAGTGAAGCCCTGGATGTGAGATTTAGTAACGAGATTCTTGGACACATCGGAAGTCTTGAGATAAAGATCCTTAGCAATCACCAAAGGAGTAAGAGGAGCTCCGGGGCCCGTGAAAGGTGTCCTCTCGGCTATAGGTAAACCCAACAAACTAGAATAAGCCTCAAGTGTAGGAACCAATTGGAAATCCGGGAAAGTGAAGCAACGGAAGACCGGATCATAGAATTGCACCAGAGTGTGCACCAACTTCTCTTCCACATTAGTCCGGAGAATAGTAAGCAAACCACCGTATCGGAGACGAAACCCGGTCGGATTCTTAACCTTGAGTGCCAACTCCCTTAGGCTAACCAAATCGACTTCCTTGAATTTGTAAGACTTAGTCTTCTTCATACCTGGAATGTTTACAAAGTTTTCAATTTGTCTAGGCCTTTCGATAAATGCATGAAAAAAGTTTATGCATGAATGCATGTATGCATGATTTTGGTTATAGAGAAAACATGGTGGGTTAAGGTTCACCGTTACAGAGTTGCGGGTGGACACGGTGTCCGGTGAGACTAGGGCTTTGATAGTAGTAACCATGATTCTAACAAGGTTCCCAAACTGCAACCTCTCTTACGCATATCATAGTAGCACAAGGCGACGCCCGTCCCATGATTATTTGTAAGAAGGTCTAGTTTGAGTGTAGTATCGCGTGACGACTAAATTTCGAGACAACACTCGGTTTAGCCACCGCACTACGTCTTAAAAAGGCCAAAGATGGGTTTGGTAACTACAGTCTGTAGATTTCATCGGTCAATTGGAAGTAAAGTGCATAAGCATGACAACACACGCCGACAACATCACCCCCAAAATGCCTCAGCTACGTGAGATTGATCGCGTAACCCAATACACGAGGCAACCCCCGGATTAGATTGTCGATTATATCTCTTCTTAATCTTAAGTTCACTCAGCCCGGGTGTAGGACTTTTGATATTCTCACCCCACACGTTGCAAGAAAATAATTACATATAACAATAAAGTAAAGCGTAAAACATAAAGCATGAAAAACTAGGCGTAGCCCTAAATTCCCCAGTGAAGTCGCCATTTCTATCATCGCGATTTTCGGGTGTCAAGTCATTAATTAGGCTTGAACCTTTCGATCATTGATGTCTCTATTTTTTTGGGGAACGGTAAAAATTGAGAAAACCCTTAGAAATTCTAAGTTCGGGGCAATTTTCGCTACGGGAAGGTGTTAGGCACCCGCAACAACTATAGTACTCTATAAGAGCCGTTTTTCTAGATTTATCTTTATGCTTTATTTCGAATGCTATTTTGAAAAGGTTGCTTTTAAGAATGGGGGAAAGAAGTGTTTGGGATTTTATTTTTAGTGGACTTGGAGAGGTTTTGACCTCTTGCCTACATACCCTTTTAAGGGATCAAACTCCATGTAGTTCTCTTCCAAAAAGATTTTTGTGGGTTTGTTTGTTTTTAATAATTTTGAAAATGATTTTGAAGAAGAGAAAAGAGGCCTTAAAGGCATGAGTTTGAGAAAAAAAATGAGGTTATTTCAATTATTAAAGAAAAAGGTTAAAGTTGGAATTTAAGATTCATTTGCATTTTGATTAAGAAAATAAAAGGAAAAAGGTTATGGAGTTTTGACTCCAAGATTATTATGAAAATGATTTTCAAGTGAGGAGTTATTTGTTTTTTCTTCTTTTTTTTTTTGGAAAATATGATATCTTTTCTAAGTATCGCGTTTCCTAAACATACATCTAGGCGGTAATTCATGCAACGTGTGTGCGTGTCGGTGCTTGTGTCGGTGTACATCATTAGAGTCCATTATCCTTTACATTTGGCCCTAGTTTACATGCTATGGTCTTGCAGGAAATTTAAAGGAAGTAAAGCTACCCTAGAATATTACATGAGAATTAATGGAAATTGCATAAAGCTAGCTAAAGAAAGAAGTGAAAATGATGCAATGCTTGCACTATGGATGAGGCATGAAATAAGATGGTTAGTAGACAAAATATAGAATAGTGGAGAAATAGGTAAGGAATGAGAAATAAAATGGCAAGAAACACTTAGTAAAAAGCATGCAACACATAGTGAAAGTAATAGCAAAACATGATAAAAGAATGCACAAAACCTAGGTGCAAAACTCATCTAACACATGACCTAAAATATCTATCCTAGCACAATTTTAGAGACTCATTTCAAATATAGGAATGTGAATTACAAGGCAATTTTAGGCACAAAGTTATCACATATGCATATTTTGACTTTTAAAGCCATTCAAGTTAGTTGCAACATAAGAAATCAAGATCTAAACACTCAAACAGTAGCAATGGCATAGAATCACGAGCAAAATCATCACAAAATCATATAACAAGCATTGAGATCATGTGGTGTTGAATTGGCACAAAAATCATGCAAGAAATTTCACAAAGGTGTTCAAGAACACAAATCAAACAAGAAGCTCTAACACATATTTTTATCAATCAAAAAGGTATACCATAAAACAGCCAAAAATATATCATGAATCCTATAGAAAAAATTCTAAAAAATTGCAAGAAAATTATAGCATGCCAGAGGTTCAGATAGCAAGAAAATGAGTGCAATTAGCAAGAAATTCAAGAAAACTCTGAAAGAAACCTAAAAGCCCAATGGATACTGGTCCAACCCACACGCTGATGGATCCGGATTGATCCTAAAGCCTCAGAGGCATTGGATCAATTCAGATCTTCCAACACCTAAATCTAGCGGCTGGAAATGCAAGAAAGTGGATCGGGTCTGATCCGACCCGGTCCACGCGTCTATATAAAAGAAAACTGAACCGGTTTGCATCACTTTCCTCTCTTCTTTCTCTTTCTTCTCTCCGTTCTCTCTTCTTCTCATCTTCGAACGCTAACCCTAATTCTCCCAATTCTACCCAGAACTTGCTAAAACATGCATCAATCAGTTTAACTTGCTGTTCTAAGCAAAAATTCATCACTTGGAATCACTTTCAACCGGTAAATCGATGTAGATCGTGAAGTTTCTTCACGGTTTTCAAACGGATTTTTCTTGTGTTTCTTGTTCTAATCTTTTTCTAAATGAGTTTTTCTGTGGATTCTTAGGTTTACAACGGTTGATTCTCGTTGTAAACCGTAGATTCCTTACGGTTTCAAACGATTTTTAGGGTTTGCGTGATTTTGAACAAGTTCTTTGAATCTTCTACGGATCTACATCGATTTAAGGATTCGTTGATATTCTTAAACGCGTAAGAGGTAGGTTTTCATGTTTACCTGTGTTTTAATCGGAGATTCGAGCTAGAATCTTCAAGAGCTTTGGATTTTTGATTCCGCTTCGTTGATTCTTGGTTCGGATCCAGAAATAAACTGGTAATTCCTTCTTCTTCCTCTTAACCGGTTCAGAATCCTTGAATTCTTCACTTTCTTCTTCTTCTCAAACGGTTTCTGTGATCGCGCCGGATTCGTTGCTTCTGGCAATGGATTTGGCGCTTGAATTGCAGAAACACCAGCTCAGTGATGAAGATTAAACTGAATCTCTGAGAGCTGCACGAAAGTTCCACTGATTTTAGCTCAATTGGCTTCTGAAACGGTTAGGGTTTCTGAGAAAAGTTCTTCAATCTTTTTGAGTTGGTTAGGGTTTGATCCAACTGAATGGAGAGAGAATGTGAGAAATCTGTTTCTGATGTGGCGTGATTCTGTGTGGGTACCCCTGACTTGCACAGTGGCGTGGCCTTATATAGGCTGCCATGTGGCCTCTGGACCAATGAGATTTTGACACCTGGACTGAATTGCTTGCGTGGCATTCTTGGACTAAACTGCAATTTTAAAGAAATTGGGACCAAACTGCAAAAAAGGAAAAGAAATTGGGACTGTTTTGAAAATAAAATTGGACTGTTTTGGAAATAAAATTGGACTCATTTGCAATTAAAACAAAATTTGGGCTTATTTGCAATTAAAACAAAATTTGGACTTAAAAGACTTATGACCCGCTTGCCCACACTTGTAGCAACCATCACCCTTCTTGCAATCACTAGCATAATGACCGAGAGTACCACACTTGAAACACTTGACATCCGCCAAGCTAGGCTTGGAGCTTCCTCCACTTGCCTTCTTCTTTCCCTTGTCCTTAACATACGGTTTCCCAACACCATGGCCCTTTCCTCTCTTGTCATTCCTAGCCTTGTAGCAATCTGCCTTTGCCTTCCCGGCATCATCAAACATCCGACACTTGTGCACCAAAGTGTCAAAATCTCTAATCTCATGAAAACAGACGTACTGATAGATCTCCGGCCTCAAGCTATTCTCAAACATCACACACTTAGAAACCATAGCATCTTCCGCATTGATGTAAGGACAGAACCTCGAGAGCTCCTCATACTTAGCTGCATACTCAGCAACCGACATACTCCCTTGCTTCAAGTTCAAGAACTCAGCTTCCTTCTTGTTCCTCAAATTTTCCGGAAAGTATGTAACACCCCATTTTCCCAACGTAAAAATTTCGTAAATTAAATCAGAGTTTCCACATAAACAGAGTATCACGTTCTAAAAACATCTCAAGGGAAATGAATAACAATTCATTCATCGTAAAAATAGTTAATAAACTTCTCAAATAATGAAGCGGAATCTTAAAAGTCTTGGCACGCAGGCCTCTTCAAAACATCTCAAAAGTTCACCTAAAATTAGTCTTTATAAAATTATAATTGACATGCAAGGAACACAAAACATTTGACACGATTCCCCATCCCGTTACATATCAGAGCACCTAAACACAACCGAGGAATGCCTCACACGACTGCACCTAATCTTGGTTACCTGCACTTGCCCACAAGGCGGCAATTCCAACAGAAAGGGTGAGATTCACAAATAATTATATTAAACATGTAATTCAATAATCACAATCAACAGTCAAATCATAGCTCAACATATCACAAGCAAGACATTTAGCATTTAAAGCATCATCATGTAAAAACATGTCACTTAGCATCATATCATCATCGTGAATCATCATCATAGACATCTTAGACGACTCGACTCGACAACATCACTTGACTATGCAACTCTAACATCTTATATGCATGTGGTACCAATCCAGGGCATAAGCCCTCGTCGCTGTGAGCATAAATATACTCCAGGGCATAAGCCCTCGTCGCTGGTGAGCAAAGCTCCAGGGCATGAGCCCTCGTCGCTGGTGAGTAAAAACTCCAGGGCATAAGCCCTCATCATAGAATGAGTATGCATGAGACTCAACACTTTTTAACTTAAACAAGTTAACATCATATACGTCGCGAAACATCTTAATCATCATAGACTGACACATGCAGCAACTATACATAAGTAAACAGCAACATGGCAGCAAGTACATCACAAAGTATGACATCAATATTGCAAACATCGCATGTAAATCAAATATTCACAACTTATTTAATTCTTATAACACACATAAGCTTTGTAAATCATCATAAACAATTCCGATCATCAAGTATCATCGTCACAGATTGCATTAAACATTATTAGAAGCCTCTAGAGCTACCCCAAGGTCATCTCTCAAGGTCATATGCGACAACAGATCGCAAACAGAACAGGTTGGGAAAATCTGACAGAACTCGCTATGGCGAGTGGGATTGCTCGCCTCGCGAGTAACTACATGTCTTGCTCGCTATGGCGAGTTGAGTTGCTCGCCTCACGAGCGATCTAGGTCTACTCGCCGCGGCGAGTTGCATAGCTCGCCTAGGCGAGCGATGAACAGCTGCTACGGATTCTGCGAAAATCTCTTCTAAAAGTCCCAAAATTTCATCACACTAATCAATAAAACTATCTAAACATCATCACTATGATTATTCTATGTTCTGTACTCAACCTCTACGCCTGTTTCACAATTTATAGCTTCCATTCATGATTCTTTTTCCAATTTTGACCTAATTCCAATTCTCTCAAAACAGCCCTAGGTTTGTTAATCACGATTAGATGAACTACAGAATAATATAATTGAATTGCTAGGCTCACCCTTACCTTAAAATGCAGAAAATCGCAGCCCTTAAGCTCTTCTCTCCTTCACGTGCTATTCTCCCTTTTTCCCAAATTCTGATAACGCGTATACTCACTCTCTTGACCTAATTTCCCTTTATATACTCCCAACAAATCTTATCTTATTTACTCTTTCTCCCACATAACTCTCTAAAATCCAAGACTAACCCACAACTAAATGTTTTATTTTATTTTCAAATCTTATTTTATTAAACAATAAAATAAGTCACCACGTCTCATAAAATCATATAAAATCTTAATTCAACATCTCATAATATATTAATAAATATATCTAGACTCCTCAAATAATTCAAATAATTAAATAATTAAATAATCAAAATGGGCGTTACAAAGTACTTCTTCAAGAACTCATTCTTGAACCTCACCCAAGTGATAACATCACCACTAGCTACAATCCTCCTCTTGGTACCAGTCCACCAATACTCGACCTCCTCAGCAAGCATGTGAGTAGCCAACCTCACCTTCTGGTCATCATTAGTCACTGTGCTCGTGATTTTCGGGTGTCAATCCATTGGTTGGTTTTGAACCGTCAATCTTTGAACTCTCAATTTTTATCCGCGGGAAGGGAAAAAACGAGTAAAAAACCCTTAAAGAGATTAAGGTCCGGGGGTTGGTTTCGATTAGGGAAGGTGTTAAGCACCCTAAACGACTTCGGTACTCCGAAGGAGCCTCCTACCTAATTTATCTTATGCTAATCATTTGCTTAATTATTTGTAAAAAATATACGCCTAAAATCTAAGTGAAAGAATGGAGGGAGAAGATGCATGTTTTTGGTTGTTTTTATTGATTTGGAAGGATAAATCCTTTGCCTACATACCCTTTAAAAGGGGATCAAAATCATGTAGTTCACCTCAAAAATTTCTTTTGGTGAGTTGGGTTATTTTTAACAATTTTTTGAAAAAAAGGTTTTAAGAAGGAGATTAGAGGCCTCAAGGCATAAGAAGAAAGCAAACTAAAAAGTGTGAGGTTGATTCAATTTTAATTATGAAAATAAAGTCTAAAATGAGAATTAAGTTCATTAAGCATTTGATTAAGAAAATAAAAGGAAAAGATCACTTGGTTTGTTTCCAAGGTTTATTAAGAAAATATTTTTGGTGTTATTGATTATTTGATTTTTTTGGAAATTGATTTTTTTACTAACGGTAAAACTAAGCGTGAAGCGTAAAAAGTAAATAAAGCTCAAACCTAAAAATTTACTAGTTGTTCATTTTTAAAGTAATTAAAGTCAAGTTTTTAATCCTAATTTGTCACTAATTCATTTTTCGCCTCGGTCACGGTTGCGGTAAAAAAAATTGCGGTAAATAAAGTGTGTGATTGTGTCGGTGTATGTGTCGGTGCATTTTTATTATTTTTGATATTTACATGAGGCCTAAGTACATTCTATGGTCTTGCATAAAATAAATGACGAGAAATAAAATACGGAAAATTAAATTACATTGAAACCTAACTACATACTAAAAGATGATAAAGAAAGTAAAATGACAAGAAATAAAATAATGCATGAGATGAGGATAATAAGTAAACAATATGGTAAAAATAACAACTAAATAAATAATGATGATAAAATAAAATAAAAAAAACAAGTAACAAGAAGTAGAAAATATTTTTATGGCTTTTTAGAGGTAAAAGAGAAGAAAAATTTGAGTAAAAACACAATGCATAAGTAGTAAAAAAAAGGTGTGAAGATAGTGAAAATGTAGTAAAAAAAAAAACTAGTAATAAAATAAAAAAAGACTAAAAAACAGAGTACCATGGCTCACAATTTCTGGTATAATCTGAGCCATCTGATTGATCCAGGGGCTCAGATTTAATCTCAGAAGCTAAGATCACAGCCATCAGAATTAAATAATAAAGAAAATAATAAAGCCAGTAAAACAGAGACCGTCAGATCAAAGATCTGACGGTTAGCAACGCGCAGGAACACAATAATAAAAAAACAAAACACATAGAGAAACAAAGAAGCCAAAAACGCACAGTAGCCGTTAGATCTGCGATCTAACGGCTGTGATGAGAGCTTATGGTTTAGAGGAGAGATCCGGTTTATTTTAAGTGAACCGGTCCGGTTCACTCCCTATATAAAGGGGAAGGACCGGTTTTTTTTCATTTGTTCAAAACCCTTCTCTCTCTAACCAAAGCTAGTGAGAGAAGGTCTCACCTCTCTCCTTCAACCAAGCTCGCCGGAAGTGGGGAAGAAGAAGACCGGAATCTCTCCGGCGCGGTGGCCGGCCGTAGCGCCGCCGCGTCGGAGTTTTTTTTTAATTTTTTTTTGAAAATTTTTTGATCAAAAGGTCCCTCTTCTTCTTCTCTACTCGAATCCGTGGCTAGTTTTCGCAAAAACACACATACAAAGCCTAGATCTAAGATTTATTTTTCGGAAATTATGAACAAAGAAAGCAAGAAAACGAAAAGAAAACTACCTCCTTGCTTCGGTTTGGAGAAAGGGGAGTAGAAATGGTCCGGAAAACTTCTAAATTTGCTTCTTCTTCCTTTTTCGTGCGTTCGGATCCGTATATATATATATGTGCCAAGTTCCTTACTGTTTGTGTATTATTTTCGAATCCGAGCTGTTTATGTGTTGTTTTCGAATCCGAATGAGGAAAGAATGGGAAGGATGGTTCGGTTTTGTGTGGAGATGTTGCTGGAAATTAGTTATGCATTCATGGTGTTCATATAATGTTCATCATTTTTTTTTGAGTTTTTTTGTGGTTTGATTCTGGAATTTGGTTTTTTAGTGAAATTAGGGTTTGTTGATTTGACTGGTGCGGCTGCCCATGATCGCTGACTCTGACACATGAACAGTGTTTAAATAGTAGAATATCTCTGATACATGGCAAAGTCCAAAATACCCCTGCAGAAACTTGGAGAAAAAGTTGGACCAAGGACCAATAGAGTAGTGACACATGGACAAAGAGATAAGAACAAACTTTTAGCTCTAAAAATGACATAAAAATAAACATTAAACAATAAATACTAAAAAAGTAAAAATAACAATAAATAAATAATAATTAAAAACGAAAATTAATAAATAAATGAAAAGAAAACTTAAAAACTAATTAAAAATAAAAGTAGAAAATAAAATTGTCCCTTCGGAACCAAAATGAGGTATTTTAAAATACCTCTCTGCCGAAATTTCGTTTGAGACAGCATAATTGCTCGGCGAATAAAATTTTCGAAAGCGAATAAAAACGAGAAATAAAAAAGTGAGCGCGAAGAGTTTAAAATGCCAATTAAATTAAAAATAGATTACGAATGCGACAAGCGTTAAAGCACGGTTAAAATGCAGGTAAAGATGCGAATAAAAGGATTAACGACGAAGGAAACGAGTTTTAAAACGCACAGAAATGAAAATCAAACGGAGGACACTGGTCAAAATTTGGAGTATGACAGATGCCCCTATTTAAGTTTCTTCGTCGCGGAGATTTAAAAAATGAGATTTTTTTTTTTTTGAATCAACGGGTCGAAGAGACTTAAATATCGAATACGCCAAATTTGACCAGTTTGAAAAGACAAGTTAAAAGACAGCACTGGGGAGGAAGGCGTTACCTATTACCCTTGAATTGCCACAACATCAACCTGTTGCAAGAAATAAAGCATTTGCGGAAAATAAAGCATGTTGCAAGAGAATAAAGCATGTCACAAGAAAGTAAAGCATTTGCAACAAACAAAGTATATTGCAAGAAATGAAGTATTTGCCGTAAATAAAGTGCATTAAAGCAATTTGCAGGAAATAAAGCACGTTGCAGGAAATAAAGCATTTGCAGAAAGTAAAGCATGTTGCAAGAAATAAAGCAATTTACAAGAAATAAAGCATGTTACAAAAAAAATAAAGCAACTTACAGGAAATAAAGCATGTTGCGAGAAATAAAGCATTTGCAGAAAATAAAGCATGTGCAGCCCATAAAGCATGTTGCCAGAAGATAAAGCATTTTGCAGGGAGTAAAGCATTTTACCGGAAATAAAGCATGTTGTTGGAAATAAAGCATTTGCAGAAAATAAAGCATGTTGCAAGAAATAAAGCAATTTACAGGAAATAAAGCATGTTACAAAAAATAAAGCAATTTACAGGAAATAAAGCATGTTACAAGAAATAAAGCAATTCACAGGGAATAAAGCATGTTGCGAGAAATAAAGCAATTTGCAGGAAATAAAGCAATTTAACAGAAATTAAAGCACCTTTGCAGACATTAAAGCATCTGGCAGGAATTACAATATTTTTTGCGAAAATAAGGTAATTTTTGCATGAAGTAAAGCAATTGCGAAAAAATAAAGCATCCTTTGCGGAGAATAAAGCATTTTGCAAGAGATAAAGCATTTTACGTGAAATAAAGCATTTAGCAAGAAAATTGTGAAAAAGTAAAGCATTGTTGTAGAAAGTAAAGCATTTTGCAGAAAGTAAAGCGTTTTTGCAGAAGGTAAAGCATTTTTGCAGAAAGTAAAGCATGTCAAATACTGACGAATGTGGTGTTATGAATGCCAGATGGTGACGACCTGACTGGGGACAAAAAGTTCACTGGGGAACAGAAGCTTAAAAATGGTAAAGGTAAATGCAATGTTGGTGAGGTAAAACTTGAGAAGACACTGGAGAAAATGAAAATGTGTATTTGTAGGCTGATGGTTTGTGGAAACTGACACTTGAAGTGTATACTTGGTGATATCTTTGGGTTAGACACACTGGGGATGCTGAAAAAGTATTGACAAATTGATTGACTGACACAAAACATTTGCAGGGTATTAACCTGACTCAACAGGCATTTGCAGGGTATTAACCTGACTCAAAAGGAATTTGCAGGGTATTAACCTGACTTAAAAGGCATTTAAAGGTTTTTTTGCAAGCTATTCGCTTGACACTGACGTAACAAAAGAAGTTTGCAAGCTACTCGCTTGACACACAAGTAACGAAAAAGACTGCAAGCTACTCGCTTGACGCACAAGTAACAAAAGATAGTTTGCAAGCTATTCACTTGACTCACAGGTAACAAAAGATAAATTGCAAGTTAATCGCTTGACGCACAGGTAAGTGAAGTTCGAACAGAAAGGATACGACCAAACAAGACTATTGGTGACATCTCTGGATCATACACGTTGGGGATGACGCTTTTGTGAGATACAAATGAAATAAGACAACAGGTGGTCGATGCATTCATGTATGTTTGTATGCAGTTATATGTGCAAGAATGTTTATATGCATGAATATGTGTATGAATAAATGTATGGATGCATGAACATATGAATGCATGGTTTGGATGACTCTATATAACAAATGAAACTGACAAGACCGAACAAGTAATATGGGAGTCGGACTGATGACGTTGCAGTACAAACACTCGACAATCTTCATTGTGGGATGATGTTATTGGAGATGAATCAAATCACTGTCGGGGTAAAGCCCGCTATCAAACCACTGATGAGCGGAAGCTCAAACATCAAAACACTGAAGGGGTAAAGCCCATTTATCAAAAACCTGGCAGAAATCGTCTTCACTTAAACCACATGCAAGAGACGCCATTAATCAAACCATAGGCAGACGTCACTATAAATCAAAACGCAGGCAGAAGTTACCATAAATCAAACCACAGGCAGCAGTCGCCATTTCTCGGGATTAAACCCATCAATCAATCAAACTGACAGAAATCGCCATTAATCAAACCACAGGCAGCATTCGCCATTTGTAGATCAGCACAATGTGTATTCTTCTGTTTGGCCCATTGGAAATGTGATGCCTCTGTCTTTTTTTATTTATTTTTTTATCATTTTTTTTTTACAAATCCCTAACTTTTGCCTGGACTGCCCTTTTGGGTTTTCAATCCACCGGGAATATATTCTTTTTTTGTATGCCCCTAACTTTTGCCTGGACCGCCCTTTCTTGGGTTTTCAGTCCACCGGGACGCTCATTTTTTTTTGCTTAAGCCGCCCTTTCAGGTTTTCGACTTAGCGAGCTCTTTTTTTTTATATTTTTTTTGTATTTCTTTTCTTTTTTTTGACAGGGGTCATCTCACAGCCTTTGGTCATACTCATCCTGCAGTGTTTAACTGTCATTGAGACGAATGTTGATGTACATTTCTTCTACTCATGAGTTCAAAGAAAGTGTACCTGTTGTTTACGCATTTCAAAAGACATGAAAAAGTTTTAAAAGAATTTTTTTTTGCTTTAAGTATTAACATCAAAAATAGAAAAGAAGAATGCAACCAGAATAAAATGAGAGTTTCAAATAAATGGGCACAGGCTCAAGTTAATGTAAATGGAATGGTGGCCCGCCAAAGGCATGACTCCACGAATCTTAAAAGTTTGGAAAATGGTAATTATACATATAAAGTACATTGAACACAATAACCGTTATTCTCCCTGACAACTTTGAATTCCACAGTTCCGAGCCTTTGATTTGCAAATGCTTCAGATCGGCGGTCTTTTAACAGCTAGGATGCCCCAGTTGAATTATATCTGATTTGATGCAGTTATCTTGTCGTAAGTTGGCGGTTTTTCTCCTTCTTTTTTTTATGGGTGAAATGCCCCAAGTGAGTCATGTCCGACCAGATGCAGTTACCTTGTCATAATCCTTAACTTTTTCATAGGTCGCCTTTGCGGGTTTCAACCTATCAGGATAATCATTTTCATTTTTTTGTATGTCTCTAACTTTTGCATGGACCGCCCTTTCGAGTTTTCAGTCCATCGAGACGCTCTTTTTTGCCTAAGCCGCCTTTTCAGGTTTGTGACTTATCGAGCTTCTTTTTTTTTTGTTTTTGACAAAGTATTTCTTGACTGCATTGGTGTTCATGAGACATGTGAGTTTGCACAAGATCTTCTTGAAATTCACTGGGACGAACCTTCTTGTTAGAAGCCTGTTCCATTCTTTTGACATAACTGTCTGGGAGAACTTTTCATTGATAGGACTTTGACCTCTGTGTGAGGCACTACCTTTATGTTGTATACCGAGGGATGGTGGGGGGTTGCCCCTGTTAAAGTGTGCACTTGAAGTACGATATTCCTGCAAGGCAAATGGTAACATCTCATGCCAGCCTTTGTAAATGAATGCCTATTACGCTTTGGACAATCTTCTTGATGTCTTTGTTTGTAGCTTTGACGGCTAAGATGCCCCAATAGACACGAAATCTCATCGGGAATCCTTTCATTTTCCTCTCCTTCAGCCTCAGATGCAAGGAACTCAAAGTTGGGAGAGAGCACTGGGTTAAAGTGTTCAACGGGTTTATTAATGCATGATTTTGTCAAGTAAATAAATATTATGATTATGCAGACATTGAAAAGAAAAAAAACATTGTTTTGGTTTTTTTGTATTACCATTTTTCCAGAAGAAGCACAAAATAAAATATAACAAGGTCGGGATCGAAACGACCTTTTTATTAATGATGAAAAATACGTAAAGCAAAAGCCCTAAACAAGTTCACTCCCGTCTCGGGTGGGACGAAAGGATTTTTTTTTGAAAAACATAAAACAACAAACTAACATTTTAAATGAACAAATAAGTAGTAGAAAGAAACATCAACAAACGACCCAAATGCAGCTAAAGTATCCATGTGTTGACATTAAGTACCATGGTCTGGTATTGTCTTGCACTGTGTCGATAGACTATGCCCATTGATTTCCTTGCACAATTGGAGTCGAACCCTCAAAAGATAAAATGTTGGCGTCGATCAAATTTTGGACTTCGATCTTCAAAGAGAAACAGTGTTCCACATCATGACCTTGTGCCCCTTGATGGAATGCACAAAAGAGGTCAGGTCTCCACCGAGCCGGAAGTTTCTTAGGCACCCGAGGAGGTGGCCTGGTCTGAACACAGTGCTCCCTAAGTAAAATAGGAAGCAACTCTTCATACTTCAGAGGAATCTGATCATATTGTGGTGCTTTCTGAGCCTGATTTTGAGGGATAAACTGTTGAAGAGCCTGTTGTCGAGGTTGTTGTTGAGGTTGTTGATATTGTAGAAACTGGGGTTGATAACCCGGATCTTGAACAATGTTGGCAACAGGCATAACAGCCGTGACAGGGTGATACGCCAGATACTGTTGTTGAGGCTGAACCTGTACCCCACTCATTTCCTGATCTTCGTACTCGGAATCATCATCAGGAACACTTTCTTCGGCCGAACGTCTCTTTTGGACCCATTCTTCAATACGCATGCCCACGGTCACCATCTTTGCAAAGCCGCTGAATGCACTTGCAAGCATATGCTCATAATAAGGCTGATCCAAAGTCTCCAGGAAAATCTCGGTAAACTCTCTCTCCTCTAGAGGTGGACGGACCTGTGCGGCGAAATCTCTCCAACGTTGGGCATAAGCTTTGAAAGATTCATTATCATCCTGGGTCATGGCCTGCAGTTCCCTTCTATTTGGGGCCAAGTGCAAGTTGTAGTTGTATCGCTGAACAAAAGCCTCGCACAAATCCTTGAAATTTTTGATATCAACCTTGTTCAGACCCACGTACCATATCAGTGCGGCACCCGTCAAACTATCTTGGAAACAATGGATGAGAAGTTCATCATTACCTACCTGACCAGACATCTTTCTCACGTACATCGCTAGATGAGTCTCAGGGCAAGTGTTCCCTTTGTATTTTTCAAAGTTGGGGACCTTGAACTTGGGCGGTATCACAACATTGGGAACCAAGCAAAGATCATAAGCACTTTTCCCAAACAAGTCCTTCCCTCGGAGAGCTTTTAATTCCAACTGCATTCTGTCAAGCTTTTGGTCAAACTTTTCTTCAAGTTCATCTTTCCGGTCATATGCTTCCACACCTTTCGAGTGGTAGTTGGGTCCATGATTTTGCTGAGTAGTGTGAATCAAAGGCGATGAGTAAGTCATGGCAGCTTGAGGGAACAATGGACCCGGTTGAGGGATAGACATTGTTTGTTGCACAAAAGGAGCTTGAACCTTAGAGACACCAGAACAGAGTACTTCACCAGAATTTAAAGGTGTGCTCCAGAGATAACCCTCCAGCATAGCATGTAGAGGAGTACTAGCAAACACTGTTGAAATCGGGGTAGTGGATGCAACCGTCTCGGCTTGAGTGCTGACAAAAGGAAGAGATAATGACTGACCCTGTGCAACCGTCATCAAAGATACTAAATTCCTCAAAATCTCATTTTCGGCCCGGAGGTTCGTCACCTCTTCGCGAAGCTTGTGGTTCTCTTGTTCAAGATGATGATCCATTCTGATTTGCCCGATGCGAGTCGACTGATGGATTGACCTTTTATGGAGAAGACACAATATGAGACACGGACTAGAAACTATGAATGCAAGTGATGCATGATCTGACTATGCAAAAAGAGATTTTTTTTTTTTTTGAAGGACTTATCAAAGTTTTTTTTGTAAACATTCTAGAGGAACATAGTTTCATTTGAAAAATGTAAAGATATTGCAATCGGTTCCTTTTTCAAAAGGTAAGAACGAAACCAAGGAAGAAGTTCTTAAGCCCCTTTTTTATATATATATATTTTTGGATTTCTTGGCGTTCTTTCTTACAATGTCCGTTCCTTTGATGTTTAGAAAAAACTTGGCTAAGTCCTTCAATATTTTAATGAGAAAAATATTTTTCATGAATGGATGCATGTATGCATGATTTATGCTATGAAACATAGAAAACACGGTGAGATTAAGTCCAACATGATGGAGTCAAGGGTAACAACGCCATTTGGTAAGGACTAATGGTTTGAATTGCACTTGTAACAAAGGTTCTACCAAGGTTCCCAAATTACAACCACCTTTGCGAACGTATCGGTGCTCAGGAATGCTCCTAGTCAAATAGCGTCCGCAAAGAGGTCTAGTTTGAGTGTAGTATCGCGTGTCGACCAAGTTTCAAGAATGCTCTTGATTTAGCCACCGCACTACGTCCTAAAAGGCCAAGATGGGTTAAAGGTAACTACGGTCCACGGCTTCACGGGACACTTCACATTGAAAGTAATAACGTCAACACGAATGCTCATGTTAACAAGAATACTACCTTCCGTGAGGCCTCCGCCGAGTGGGGTTGTATCACGTGTACACATAACTCAAGAATGCTCTTGGTATGGCACTATGATTATACCACCGTCCTATCTTATGTTTCTCTCAAGCCCGGGTGTAGGACTTATCTCACCACTCACGTTCAAAGATGAAAAAGGCATATAATTACAAGGTATAAGCAAATAATAAGCATAAGAAAAGAAAGGTAAGATAGGCTTAACCCACTTAGGAAATTAAATTCCCCAGTGAAGTCGCCATTTCTGTGCTCGTGATTTTCGGGTGTCAATCCATTGGTTGGTTTTGAACCGTCAATCTTTGAACTCTCAATTTTTATCCGCGGGAAGGGAAAAAACGAGTAAAAAACCCTTAAAGAGATTAAGGTCCGGGGGTTGGTTTCGATTAGGGAAGGTGTTAAGCACCCTAAACGACTTCGGTACTCCGAAGGAGCCTCCTACCTAATTTATCTTATGCTAATCATTTGCTTAATTATTTGTAAAAAATATACGCCTAAAATCTAAGTGAAAGAATGGAGGGAGAAGATGCATGTTTTTGGTTGTTTTTATTGATTTGGAAGGATAAATCCTTTGCCTACATACCCTTTAAAAGGGGATCAAAATCATGTAGTTCACCTCAAAAATTTCTTTTGGTGAGTTGGGTTATTTTTAACAATTTTTTGAAAAAAAGGTTTTAAGAAGGAGATTAGAGGCCTCAAGGCATAAGAAGAAAGCAAACTAAAAAGTGTGAGGTTGATTCAATTTTAATTATGAAAATAAAGTCTAAAATGAGAATTAAGTTCATTAAGCATTTGATTAAGAAAATAAAAGGAAAAGATCACTTGGTTTGTTTCCAAGGTTTATTAAGAAAATATTTTTGGTGTTATTGATTATTTGATTTTTTTGGAAATTGATTTTTTTACTAACGGTAAAACTAAGCGTGAAGCGTAAAAAGTAAATAAAGCTCAAACCTAAAAATTTACTAGTTGTTCATTTTTAAAGTAATTAAAGTCAAGTTTTTAATCCTAATTTGTCACTAATTCATTTTTCGCCTCGGTCACGGTTGCGGTAAAAAAAATTGCGGTAAATAAAGTGTGTGATTGTGTCGGTGTATGTGTCGGTGCATTTTTATTATTTTTGATATTTACATGAGGCCTAAGTACATTCTATGGTCTTGCATAAAATAAATGACGAGAAATAAAATACGGAAAATTAAATTACATTGAAACCTAACTACATACTAAAAGATGATAAAGAAAGTAAAATGACAAGAAATAAAATAATGCATGAGATGAGGATAATAAGTAAACAATATGGTAAAAATAACAACTAAATAAATAATGATGATAAAATAAAATAAAAAAAACAAGTAACAAGAAGTAGAAAATATTTTTATGGCTTTTTAGAGGTAAAAGAGAAGAAAAATTTGAGTAAAAACACAATGCATAAGTAGTAAAAAAAAGGTGTGAAGATAGTGAAAATGTAGTAAAAAAAAAAACTAGTAATAAAATAAAAAAAGACTAAAAAACAGAGTACCATGGCTCACAATTTCTGGTATAATCTGAGCCATCTGATTGATCCAGGGGCTCAGATTTAATCTCAGAAGCTAAGATCACAGCCATCAGAATTAAATAATAAAGAAAATAATAAAGCCAGTAAAACAGAGACCGTCAGATCAAAGATCTGACGGTTAGCAACGCGCAGGAACACAATAATAAAAAAACAAAACACATAGAGAAACAAAGAAGCCAAAAACGCACAGTAGCCGTTAGATCTGCGATCTAACGGCTGTGATGAGAGCTTATGGTTTAGAGGAGAGATCCGGTTTATTTTAAGTGAACCGGTCCGGTTCACTCCCTATATAAAGGGGAAGGACCGGTTTTTTTTCATTTGTTCAAAACCCTTCTCTCTCTAACCAAAGCTAGTGAGAGAAGGTCTCACCTCTCTCCTTCAACCAAGCTCGCCGGAAGTGGGGAAGAAGAAGACCGGAATCTCTCCGGCGCGGTGGCCGGCCGTAGCGCCGCCGCGTCGGAGTTTTTTTTTAATTTTTTTTTGAAAATTTTTTGATCAAAAGGTCCCTCTTCTTCTTCTCTACTCGAATCCGTGGCTAGTTTTCGCAAAAACACACATACAAAGCCTAGATCTAAGATTTATTTTTCGGAAATTATGAACAAAGAAAGCAAGAAAACGAAAAGAAAACTACCTCCTTGCTTCGGTTTGGAGAAAGGGGAGTAGAAATGGTCCGGAAAACTTCTAAATTTGCTTCTTCTTCCTTTTTCGTGCGTTCGGATCCGTATATATATATATATATATGTGCCAAGTTCCTTACTGTTTGTGTATTATTTTCGAATCCGAGCTGTTTATGTGTTGTTTTCGAATCCGAATGAGGAAAGAATGGGAAGGATGGTTCGGTTTTGTGTGGAGATGTTGCTGGAAATTAGTTATGCATTCATGGTGTTCATATAATGTTCATCATTTTTTTTTGAGTTTTTTTGTGGTTTGATTCTGGAATTTGGTTTTTTAGTGAAATTAGGGTTTGTTGATTTGACTGGTGCGGCTGCCCATGATCGCTGACTCTGACACATGAACAGTGTTTAAATAGTAGAATATCTCTGATACATGGCAAAGTCCAAAATACCCCTGCAGAAACTTGGAGAAAAAGTTGGACCAAGGACCAATAGAGTAGTGACACATGGACAAAGAGATAAGAACAAACTTTTAGCTCTAAAAATGACATAAAAATAAACATTAAACAATAAATACTAAAAAAGTAAAAATAACAATAAATAAATAATAATTAAAAACGAAAATTAATAAATAAATGAAAAGAAAACTTAAAAACTAATTAAAAATAAAAGTAGAAAATAAAATTGTCCCTTCGGAACCAAAATGAGGTATTTTAAAATACCTCTCTGCCGAAATTTCGTTTGAGACAACATAATTGCTCGGCGAATAAAATTTTCGAAAGCGAATAAAAACGAGAAATAAAAAAGTGAGCGCGAAGAGTTTAAAATGCCAATTAAATTAAAAATAGATTACGAATGCGACAAGCGTTAAAGCACGGTTAAAATGCAGGTAAAGATGCGAATAAAAGGATTAACGACGAAGGAAACGAGTTTTAAAACGCACAGAAATGAAAATCAAACGGAGGACACTGGTCAAAATTTGGAGTATGACAGTCACCATAGCACGAAAAATCCTCTCCATGCATTCCATCCAAGTCAAAGCTCCTTCCGGGTCAAACCTTCCCTTGAACGTCGGCGGTTTGTTTCTCATGAAACGATCAAGCCTCCGCTCCTCCACTTCTCCTTGGTCTTCATGACCACCACCTCCTTGATTCTGAGCCAAAGCTTGAGCCACTGCAGTCAAAGCCGCTGCAATCGCATCATCATTCCTACCACCTCTACCAGCCATCTCTCACTAATCCAAAAACCAAGCAACAGGTAAGAACAACAGCACAGAGTGTAACACCCCGTTTCCCAAAACAACGTGATTTTATTATAACAATTAGAGTCAATTCTCAAACGGAGCATTACACTGCTTATTCTCAAAAATTCTTTAATAGAAAATAAAACTATTAAATTCCAACAACCAATCTTATAAAAACTGCAGCGGAAAATTCTTTTCAAATCATTATTAATCTCCAACAAACCTTGGCACAAAGGCCTCAACAAATTAAAATATTATTCAACACCATTTAAACTTCAACAACATTTTTCAAAATTAGATACATAAAGGAATGAAGAACATAAATGACGCTTCCCATCCCGTTACGTATCAGAGCCTACGACACAAGAGCCAACTCCTATCTATCCTTTGCTACCTGCACTTGCCCACGAGGCGGCAATTCCAGCAGAAGGGGTGAGTTCACAAAACAAAAGTAATATATAAATATATGAGTCATCAAATTGCATCGAAAACAACAACAAATAATAACAATCATCATCAGCATAGGCAGCAACATCATCAATATTAGCAACAACATCATCAATATTAGCAACAACATCATCAATATTAGCAACACCATCATCAATATTAGCAACACCATCATCAATATAAGCAACACCATCATCAATATTAGCAACACCATCATCAATATAAGCAACACCATCATCACTTGTGGCGACACCTCACCAACAACATCTCTACAAAACAACTCACACCTACAACAACTAATGCAAGACTCCATCAACTACTAATGCATTATGCAAATGTGGTACCAACTATACAGGGCAGAGCCCTCACCTCTTTGAACAACAAAGTGTTCCAGGACATAAGTCCTCCCGCTTTGAACGACAAGGCGTTCCAGGGCAAAAACCCTCACCGCTTTGAACAACAAAGTGTTCCAGGACATAAGTCCTCCGCTTTGAACGACAAGGCGTTCCAGGGCAAAAACCCTCACCGCTTTGAACAACAAAGTGTTCCAGGACATAAGTCCTCCCGCTTTGAACGACAAGGCGTTCCAGGGCAAAAACCCTCACCGCTTTGAACAACAAAGTGTTCCAGGACATAAGTCCTCCCGCTTTGAACGACAAGGCGTTCCAGGGCAAAAGCCCTCCCGCTTTTATGCAGTATGCAATGAACTCCACTTGTGTATATCATCATACAACATCAACGACTCAATGGTGTATATCAGCATACAACCAAACAACAACGACAACACCTACTACGACATCAACATCTGTGCCTAATACTTATGACACACTCCCCAACTTGGACAACACGACTCAACAACATCAACAACGGGAACAACGATACACCGTATATAATTGTACATATATACACATATATATTCCAACATATCAACAACAATAGCAACATATACATTAATCAATTACGTTCATAACAAAGTCTAAAACATCCTTCAAAGCAAATCAAGTTTGATCAATAAGACATAAGCCAAATACTCATAAAACACCTCAACTAAATCCCTAATACTTAAGTTTGAAGTTGGGAAAACCAACCATAAGTTCTTGGACTAACTTGGGATTAGTTATGCTAAGTTTTCTTAAAGTTTCCTAGAGACCCACCTGGACTATCTTCATCATAACTCAAAATCTAAAAATCATTTTCAAGCCCAACCAACGCCATTAGAAAGCTAACTTAATTATCTAAAACTTTCATGTTTACACCAAAAGCTAGTTCAAAGCAGAAATGGGTGAAAAATAGTGAAATATGGATGATCTGATTTTTGAGAAAGCGTGTCACGTTTTTAGAAAATGTGTCACGTTTTTATGCCCAGAATTACTATGCATTCTGTCGACCAAAAACGTGACGCGCTCGCCAAAACGTGGCACGTTTTTGCGGTAACAAAACCGGACTCAGCTTCACAAAAAAGTGCGATTTCAGCATGGTTCTACCCAAAAATCCCAACTTTGATCCCTCAATTACCCAAAATGATTCAGAACAATGTTTATGGGTTCAATACACAACAACACAACGGAAACATCTCATAGAAACATCATCAATCATGCATAATTCATCAACAATGGTATTTTTCATGTTCTTAACCCTAAATCAACAAATCACCATTTTCAATCCAAAATCATGAAAACATACATGAATATATTAACCAATGAATTGCTAGCCCACCCTTACCTTAGATTGTTTTCCTGAAATCAAGCCGCGTTCTTCTCTCTTCTTGCTCCTTCACTCTTCTCTAGGTTTTCTCTCCTCTTTCTCCCAAGGTTCTGTTTTTTTCTTTTTCTGAACGTGAAAACGTTTTCTGCCTTTCTATTTTCCCAACTTCCACTAATATTTCCTTAACTCCCCCATCATTTCACTTAACTCCCTTAAATTCTATTAACTTCTCAATTAACTCCCCATATTTCCAAATAAATAATATTCTTACTCCTTTCTATTAAATAATAAAAACAATCATATATTCACATAAATACTATATAATAAAATATAATACACCACTTAAACCACACATATTATTTAAAATCATATAAAAGACTCTAAATATATCAATAATAAATAATTTAACGACTAGGGCGTTACACAGAGTATCGAAGGTAACTCAACATACCATTCGAATACAACAGGTAATAAAACTAGTTCTGGTCCGGACAAGACTGACCACGACTCTGATACCAACTTGTAACACCCTATTTCTAATAAGCGGTAAACGCGAGAATACATCAGACATATTCAAGAAATAGATGTTACGCCACCAAACAAAATCCAGCATACATGTATAAATTATCAAATTACATAAGCATAGCAGCGGAATATATGTAAACCATATAAATAACATCTCCAAAATCTCATGATAATAAATACATGATCTCAAAACCATAACAACGATATCTCAACTCCAAAACTACATAGTCATAAAGGAAAAATAGCATGCAAGAACAACCCTAGATCAGAGCCCTAATCTAGACACTTGCACAAAAACGAGGAACTCCCGCTCCTCGGCAACATCAAAGCAACTAAGCATCCTGCACTCCATCTACCCGTCCATACGGAAAGGCAGGTGGTAAACCACAGAGGGTTAGCATTACATCATCATAATCCATAAATAAATAACAAGAACATTGAAATAATGGTCATATATCCAAGAATGATAAACAACATTGCCAAACATATACTCATAGTATCTCCACATTTATCTCATTCAATATCATTCATAGGTGTAACACCCCGTTTTCCCAAAACAACGTAATATTATATAAAACATCAGAGTTCAACATACAACGGAGTATTACATCTACTTTTCAAGATTCAGTTTAAATAGATTATAAAAACTATTTAATTCAACACGTCATTTTATAAAAATCTGCAGCGGAATATTTATTTAATAATCAATCAACAACTATGTCATCATCCTTGGCACAAAGGCCTCATCATACTACAATTTATTTCATAAAGATAAAATCTCCAACAACATGTCCTTCAAATAAAAATGATACATAAAGGAATGAAAGAATTAAACATCAAAAATCCCCATCCCGTTACGTATCAGAGCCTACGACACGAGAGCCAACTCCTATCTATCCTTCGCTACCTGCACTTGCCCACGAGGCGGCAATTCCAGCAGAAGGGGTGAGATTCACAACAATAATATTAATATATAAATCAAACGTCAAGATTAACAATCATAAATCCAACTCACAACATATTCATTATAGCACATCATAACATCATCATAAGCATCATCATAAACAACATCCTAAGCATCATCATAATAACATCATAAGCATCATCATAACAACATCATAAGCATCATCGTAACAACATCATAAGCATCATCATAAGCATCATCATAACAACATCATAAGCATCATCATAACAACATCATAAGCATCATCATAACAACATCATAAGCATCATCGTAACAACATCATAACAACATCATAAGCATCATCATAACAACATCATAAGCATCATCATAACAACATCATAAGCATCATCGTAACAACATCATAAGCATCAACGTCTCAAAACATCATCTCATATATGTCACAATTGACTCGACTGATGCAACACCTAACGTCTCAACATCATGCATGTGGTACCAATATATTTATAGCATTAATATGCTTCACCGTCGCTTTGAGCAAATGCTCCACCGTCGCTTTGAGCAAATGCTCCACCGTCGCTTTGAGCATAAAGCTCCACCGTCTCATAAATATGCAAATGCATGGACTCGTCATTTAACAACTTAATACACCGTCTCAAAACATCATTCATAATGCAAAACTGACACATGCAAGTATAATAGTTACATGGCAGAATATCATCTCATCAATCATATACATCACAACACGTAACATCATCACAATCACATAATCATCATATTTAAACATCACTTCCTATCAACAATACATCAATTATTCACAACATAAAAGAACCATCAGCAATCATCTTTACGTAACTCATCTAAGGGTATAAAACATCTCAACACTACCCCAGGGGTCCCTCTCAAGTCCCATGCGAAATCAGATCGCAAAAACAACAAACAGTCCAAACAACTAACTAACTCGCCACAGCGAGTACCTGCTCGCCACAGGCGAGTACTCACATCAGCTCACTCGCCAAAGGCGAGTTGGGGGCGAGCTGGAGGCGAGAAATACTGGGTGCTTCGGCCTTTTGACATTTTTCACCAAAAATCTTCATTTTAAGCTCTCTAAATCCAATTTGGCTAAACCAACTTCACAGGTCATCTCTATAAATATAAGGGCACTCAAAACCATCATCACTTGGGCCAAAGTCCAAAAATTAAGGGACAAGCTCGCCACGGCGAGCTATACTGCTCGCCTCGCGAGCAAACAAAGGCTACTCGCCACGGCGAGTGATCACTCGCCACAGGCGAGCGATCTCAGAACTCACACGGGTTCTGACCTAAATTCACCAAAACATCTCCAATCTCTCCAATCAAACCCCTAAATCATCTGTAATGTCATCCTAGGGGATAATCTAGGTTCTGTAACACGTCCTACAGCCTTACAACATCAAACCCTCATCAATTCATCACAAATTCATCTTAACCCTAGTTCATAAAAACCCATCTCAATCCTCTCAAACCCTATGCCAATCAAGAACAAATGATTTACAATCAATATTAATGGAGTTAGGCTCACCCTTACCTGATTAGATGAATAAAAAGCTACAGCAAAACTCTCCTCTTGGCTAATCCTCCTTGCTCTTGGTTCTTCTCTCTTCCTCCCAAAAAGCTATGTTTTCTTTACTGTACGTACAAAACTTATGTCTGCCTCCTTCTATTCCTTACCAACCAAAACATAACTCCTTTTTTCTATTTACTCCCTCACTAAATCTTATTAAATTTCTCATTAACCCTCCTTAATTCTATTAACTCCAAATAAATCCCTCTTTATCTAAAATAAATAATATTTCTCCTCTTTTCATAAAATTCTACAAATAAATATATAATAATATATATATATCAAATAACAACACACTACTATTCACATAATTCAACATTTTCATATAAAAATACACCAAACATATTAAAATCAACCAAAAATAGTAAAATAGCAACTGGGGCGTTACAATAGGCATCATTTCAAGTTCACATAATTCAAGTGTATCACACACATATCACAATTCGACCAAGTCAAATATCAATCTCCAAACACACCATGCACAATTCGAATGCAATTCAACTCACAAACAATTCATGCAATGTCTCTAGACTCATCTAGATGCATGTGGTACCAAGTCTCCTCCAAGGTCGTCACCTTCGATGCAACAAACACATCGCGTGTAAGGTTCACACCTGCCTTACACATTGGACATACGTCCGTCTCCTCAACAATGAATGCATGAACATATGACTTGACTCAATACATATGCGCATACACAATTCTCCAAACCATGCATATACAATTATGCAATTATCTCCAATGTCATTTAATCAAGTATGCACACACCAACAATTGCGCATACATTCAACATACATATACTCATCATCTTTGAACATGTATACAATCAACATTATCACCTTCTTCACATAGTTCACCATGAACAAACAACACTTCATATATTTCAAGTAAAGAGGATAACATACGAGATCATGATATATCACATTATCATTATCCAACTTCATTCGCAAGTATACAATTAACCATAGGAATCCATATCTAAAGAGGTTCACCATCAAATAAACTTTAAGGTAAAAATACACAAGTTCGTCTCATATTCCACAACTTTGAAAATATTTGAAGTTAAGAACTAAAACCAAATATCAATCTCAATTGCCTATGCCATGTATTCTCACAAGTCACATATGTGTACAGTAGAGGTTACACAAGCATTTCATCGGCCACATATGAAGGACACACAAATTCATGAAGTTCGTCTCACTTTTGCCACTTTTCCAAAGTTATAAGTTTTCAAAACGAAACAAGTAATCAATCCATGGAACCAATTGAAATCATCTTTAAAAGTCATATAAACATTATTCAGGTATAATCCCACTTGGTTTTCTTGAAAAGAATCAAGTTCCGGAAAGTCCGTGTTCTTGACCATTTTCAAGTTTCAAGTTAAATCTTTCCAAAATCATTCCAATTCGATTCGAATGTTGTTGCAGTAGGATTGTAGATGTAAACAATGTTTATAGAGGTAGAAAGAAGTGTTAAGAAATGCTCGGAAAGGCCCCACGGTTCACAAATGAAAAGTCAAAAATGGCAAATCTGGGCCCAGCACGCTTAAGCGTCCAAGTGCACGCTTAAGTGTCCAGAAATGTCGAAACTCAGGTCCTGCACGCTTACAGCACGCTTAGTGCACGCTTAAGCGTCCAAGCATCCTGTTGAATGCTCGCTTAAGCGTCCAACTTCACGCTTAAGCGTGCATTCATCTGGGCAGCAAAATTGCTCTCGGGTTTAACCCCTTTTTCACACCAAAACCCAATTTTCAAAACCCCAATTCACCAAAACAAGTTCCAGAAAATGTTTATGGGTCAAAATAGTTTCAATACACTTAAACAAACACGAATTAGGCATTAGAAACAAAAATTCAACTCATTTCATCAAAATCATAAAATTTTCTCAAAACACCAACACAACCTCAAATTTCTACACAAATTCGTATACAACGATTCCAGTTCAACAAATTTGATTCCAACAGTTCAACAATCATCAATAACAACTAATGAACATAAATTCATACACAATCCAACACCACAACTTCATTTTTCATCAAATTTGCTCAAGAACACAAAGTACCAACAATTGTACATTTCAACATGTTAATTCACATACAACTATACAATTATCATGTAATTCATGTTCTCAAACATAGTAGCAACAAACATGCACGAATTTACAGCAAATAGAATCAATTTCATCAATATCATGAAATGGGAAAAATGAAAAGTTATGAATTTATGAGTGAAGCCTAACCCTCTAACCTCTAGCACCAAGAATTTACAACCCAAGCTTCAATTTAGCTCCTAGGAGTGAAACCCTCTTCTAGTTCTAGCCTCCAACCCCTTTCTCTTGTTCTTCTCTCTAGCCCCAAATTGCCTCCTCTTGTGTTTGTGTGAAAATGAGCAAGTTTCTAACCCTAGCCACTAAAGACTTAGCTTATATACTCCCTCTCCCTTAATTGGCCTTAAACACACAAATGAATAAATCAATGGGCTCAAACTAATCTACTAAATAACACACCAACGATAACTAATTAATAACCTCGGCTCTAATTAATTATTGCGCTCCGACAACTTAATTAATAAAACGGTTCTATCTTAGAATGAACGATAAAACACTATCCTTCCAAAATTACTAATTACCCCTAGGACAACATTGCAGACGAATTAGAGGTTTGATTGGAGAGAATTGGCAGGTTTTGGTGAGTTTTGGTCTGAACCCGTGTGGGTTCTGAGATCGCTCGCCTGTGGCGAGTGACCACTCGCCGTGGCGAGTACCCCTTAGTTGCTCGCGAGGCGAGCAGTATAGCTCGCCGTGGCGAGCTTGTCCCTTAATTTTAGGATTTTGGCCCAATTGAAGATGGTTTTGAGTGCCTTAATATTTATAGAGATGACCTGTGAAGTTGGTTTAGCCAAATTGGATTTAGGGAACTTAAAATGAAGATTTTTGGTGAAAAATGTCAAAAAGGCCGAGAGCACCCAGGATTTCTCGCCTCCAGTTCGCCCCCAACTCGCCTTTGGCGAGTAACCTTTTGTGTGAGCTCGCCGTGGCGAGCAGATGCACTCGCCGTGGCGAGTTAGTGCCTTCCTGAAGTGTTTGTTATTTTGCGACCTGTTTCGCATGGGACTTGAGAGGAACCCTTTGGGTAGTGTTAGTGATGTTTGATACTCTTAACTGTGCTCTGTAAAGACGATTGCCGATGTTTATCTTGAGCTGTTGATAAATGATATATTGTTGTGTATAAGTGATGTATGAGTATGATGATGTGTGTATGATGCTAAGTGTTGCCATGTGTATGAATAACAAGATGATGTTCTGCCATGTAACTATTTTAACTGCATGTGTCAGTCTTGAAAACATATGATGTCTGAGACGGTGTATTAAGTTGTTAAACGACGAGTCCATGCATTTGCATATTTATGAGACGGTGGAGCTTTATGCTCAAAGCGACGGTGGGGCATTTGCTCAAAGCAACGGTGAAGCATATTAATGCTATAATCATATGGTACCACATGCATGATGTTGAGACGTTAAGTGTTGCATTTAGTCGAGTCAATTATGACATATATGTGATGATGTTTGAGACGTTGTGATGTATGTTGTGATGTTGTTTATGATGATGTTTATGATGATGTTATGATGTGCTATAATGTATATGATTATGAGATAGATTTATGATTGTTAATTTTGACGTTTGATTTATATATTAATATTATTGTTGTGAATCTCACCCCTTCTGCTGGAATTGCCGCCTCGTGGGCAAGTGCAGGTACCCAGTCTTAGGTGCGATGATGCGAGGAGTCTGTGTGAAGTAGGGTTGCTCTGATACGTAACGGGATGGGGTCTTTTGTAGAGTCTATTCTATTATGTATCTTGTTAGAATAAATTTGACTTTCAGTGATGTTGAAACATTAATATTTGAGACGTTTTTGCTGGCTTTTAAGCCAAGACTATTTATGAGATGAGACTTTTAAATTCCGCTGCTTAATTGAGTATTTTTGTAAATGATAAATGATTATCTAAGTTGTTTTTAAGATGAAATGTGACACTCCTTTTGAGACGTACTCTGATTTTATGTGATTTATTTAATGAAATTTTTAAGACGGGAAATTGGGGTGTTACAATTGGTATCAGAGCAGGTCAGTCCGTCCGGCCAAGTAGAGAGTCGAGCGACGTTGTCTTAGAGTTAGAATACTATATTTGTATTATTCTAACTTATGTTTGTTTTCCAGAGAACTAAGATGGCTGGTAGAAACGATGCTGCCCTTGCTGCTGCTTTGGAAGCAATGGCTAATGCTGTGGGTAATCAGAACAATGCTGGTGGAAACGACGGGACTAGGATGTTGGAGACCTTTCTGAGGAATCACCCGCCTACCTTCAAGGGGCGCTATGATCCAGATGGGGCTCAAACATGGCTCAAGGAAGTAGAGAGGATCTTCAGAGTCATGCAATGTGATGATGTGCAGAAGGTGCGTTTTGGCACGCACATGCTAGCGGAGGAGGCTGATGATTGGTGTAACAGCCCGTTTTTCGCGTTTGTTTTATTTTAAGTATTTTATTTCGTTTTGTTTAACTAAGAGTATCACGTTTTCGAAGCCGGTAGCTGAGGAGAGTGGAAGGTTCTTAACCGCGGAACAAGTGAAGAAGTCTCTAGATGGTGAAGCTAGTGTGTTCATGATGTTTGCTTCTTTGAAGGAAAGAGGTGAGAAAGGTGTTAGTGACTTGCCAGTAGTACAAGAGTTCCCAGAAGTGTTTCCGGATGATGTTTCAGATTTACCGCCGGAGAGAGAAGTTGAGTTTGCAATTGATTTGGTGCCCGGAACGAATCCTATTTCGATTGCACCGTATCGGATGTCTGCATCAGAGTTAGGGGAGTTGAAGAAGCAGTTGGAAGAATTGCTTGAGAAACAGTTCATTAGGCCGAGTGTGTCGCCGTGGGGTGCTCCAGTATTGCTAGTTAAGAAGAAAGATGGGAGCATGAGGCTTTGTGTAGATTATCGGCAGTTGAACAAGGTGACTATCAAGAATCGGTATCCGCTTCCGAGGATCGATGATTTGATGGATCAGTTGGTTGGTGCAGTGGTGTTTAGCAAGATTGATTTGAGGTCAGGATATCATCAGATAAGAGTGAAGGCAGAGGATGTGTCTAAGACTGCGTTCAGGACGAGGTATGGTCACTATGAGTATTCTGTGATGCCATTTGGTGTGACCAATGCGCCAGGTGTTTTCATGGAGTATATGAATCGGATTTTCCATCCTTACTTGGACCAATTTATGGTAGTGTTCATTGATGATATTTTGGTGTATTCGAAGTCAGAGGAAGAGCATGCCGAGCATTTGAGGATTGTGTTGCAAGTTTTGAAGGAGAAGAAGTTGTTTGCTAAGTTGTCGAAGTGTGAGTTTTGGTTGCGTGAAGTGAGCTTTCTTGGTCATGTGATTTCGAGAGGTGGTATTGCGGTAGATCCGTCGAAGATTGATGCGGTGATTAAGTGGGAATCGCCGAAGTCTGTTTTTGAAGTTCGAAGTTTTCTTGGTTTGGCGGGTTACTATCGGAGGTTCATTGAGGGGTTCTCTAAGTTGGCGTTGCCATTGACGCAGTTGACTCGGAAAGGGCAAGCTTATGTTTGGGATGCTAAGTGTGAGAAGAGTTTCCAAGAGTTGAAGAAGAGGTTAACTTCAGCGCCTGTGTTGATTTTGCCGAATCCGAAGGAATCGTTTGTTGTGTATTGTGATGCTTCGAAGATGGGTCTTGGTGGTGTGCTTATGCAGAATCGTCAGGTTGTAGCTTATGCTTCAAGGCAGTTGAAGGTGCATGAGAAGAATTATCCGACTCATGATTTGGAATTGGCGGCAGTTGTGTATGTTTTGAAGATTTGGAGACATTATCTTTATGGTTCTAAGTTTGAAGTGTTCAGTGATCACAAGAGTTTGAAGTATTTGTTTGACCAGAAAGAGTTGAATATGAGGCAAAGAAGATGGTTGGAATATCTTAAGGATTTTGATTTTCAGCTGAGTTATCATCCTGGAAAGGCTAACGTGGTTGCGGATGCTTTGAGTAGGAAGACCTTGCATGTGTCTGCTATGATGGTTAAGGAGTTAGAGTTGGTGGAGCAATTCCGAGATTTGAGTTTGGGTTGTGAGTTGACACCCGGAAGTGTGAAGTTGGGTATGTTGAAGTTGTCAAGTAACATCTTGGAGGAAATCAAGAGTGGTCAGAAAGAGGATTTGGAACTTGTAGACCGAGTGGTGTTGATTAACCAAGGTAAAGGTGCGGATTTCAGATTGGATCAGAATGGTGTCTTGATGTTTCGTGATCGGGTGTGTGTGCCGGATGTGCCTGAGCTTAAGAAGCGTATTTTGGACGAAGGTCATCGGAGTAGTTTGAGTATTCATCCAGGAGCAACTAAGATGTATCAAGATTTGAAGAAGTTGTTTTGGTGGCCTGGAATGAAGAAGGAGATCGCCGAGTTTGTTTATGCTTGTTTAGTTTGTCAGAAGTCGAAGATTGAACACCAGAGGCCGTCAGGTTTGATGCAGCCGTTGTTTGTGCCAGAATGGAAGTGGGATAGTATCTCTATGGACTTTGTTGGAGCTTTGCCGAGGACTGTGAAGGGTTTTGATTCGATTTGGGTGGTTGTTGATCGGTTGACGAAGTCAGCACATTTTATTCCTATCAAGACCGGTATGTCTGTTGCAAAGTTGGCTGAGGTCTACATTGAGCAGGTTGTCAAGTTGCATGGTATTCCTTCTAGTATTGTGTCAGATCGGGATCCGAGGTTTACTTCTAAGTTTTGGGAGAGCTTGCAAGTTGCTTTGGGAACTAAGTTGAGGTTGAGTTCTGCTTATCATTCTCAGACTGATGGTCAATCGGAGAGGACTATTCAGAGTTTGGAAGATTTGTTGAGAGCTTGTGTTTTGGAGCAAGGTGTCAGTTGGGTAGAATGTTTACCGTTGATTGAGTTTACTTACAACAATAGTTTTCATTCTAGTATCGGGATGGCACCGTTTGAAGCTTTGTATGGGAGGAGATGTAGAACGCCGTTGTGTTGGTACGAGTCAGGTGAAAGAGCCTTATTAGGACCAGAAGTGGTGCAAGAGACTACGGAAAAGGTTAGAATGATTCAGGAGAAGATGAAAGCGTCTCAGAGTAGGCAGAAGAGTTACCATGACAAGAGGAGGAAGGATATTGAATTTCAGGTTGGTGATCATGTGTTTTTGAGGGTGAATCCGGTAACCGGTGTTGGTAGAGCTTTGAAGTGTAGAAAGTTGACTCCTCGTTTTGTTGGGCCGTTTGAGGTTGTAGAGAGAGTTGGGGTTGTAGCGTATCGGATTGTGTTACCACCGTCTTTGTCGAATCTTCATGATGTGTTTCATGTGTCTCAGTTGCGGAAGTATGTGTATTATGAGTCTCATGTGGTTCAAGTGGACAAGTTGGAGGTAAAAGACAATTTGACCGTTGAGACGTGGCCGGTTAGGATTGAGGATAGAGAAGTGAAGAGGTTGCGTGGCAAAGAGATTGCTTTGATCAAGGTGATTTGGTTTGGACCAACTGGCGAGAGTGCTACCTGGGAATCGGAGAGTAGAATGAAGGATTCTTACCCGGAGTTGTTTCCTTCAGGTAATTTTCGAGGACGAAAATTCTTTTAGGGGGGAGAGTTGTAACAGCCCGTTTTTCGCGTTTGTTTTATTTTAAGTATTTTATTTCGTGTGTTATTTTAATTGTGTGCATTTTCATATGTTTGTGCATTTGAGGGGTAATTAGTAATTTGGGAGGATAGCGTTTTATCATTTTTCTAAGATAGGACCGTTTTATTAATTAAGTTGTCGGAGCGCGTTAATTAATTAGTTATCGTTGGTGTGTATTTAGTAGATTGGTGTGAGCCCATTCATTTATTCATTTGTGTGTTTAAGGCCCATTAAGGGAGAGGGAGTATATAAGCTTAGTCTTTAGTGACTAGGTTAGAAACTTGTTCATTTTCACACAAACACAAGAGGAGGCAAATTGGGGCTAGAGAGGAGAACAAGAGAAAGGGTTGAAGAGCTAGAAGAGGGTTTCACACCTAGGAGCTAAATTGAAGCTAGAATTGTTGATTCTTGGTGCTAGAGGTAAGGGGGTTAGACTTCACTCATAAATTCATAACTTTGCATTTTTCCCATTTTTGTGGAATTGTTGGATTGAACCTAATTGATGTGAATTCGTGCATAGTTGTTGTTGTTATGTTTGAGAACATGAAATGCATGATAAATGTGTGACTATATGTGAATTAACATGTTGAAATGCATAAGTGTTGGTGTTTTGTGTTCTTGAGCAAATTTGATGAAAAATGAAGTTGTGATGTTGGATTGTGCATGAAATTATGTTCATTAGTTGTTATTGATGATTGTTAAACTGTTGGAATCAAATTTGTTGAACTGGAATCGTAGTTTATGGATTTGAGTAGAAATTTGTGGTTGTGTTGGTGTTTTGAGAAAGTATTATGATTTTGGTAAAATGAGTTGAATTGTGATTTCTATTGATTGATTCATGTTTGTTTAAGGGTATTGAAGTTACTGAGACCCATAAACACTTTCTGGAACATGTTTTGGGGACTGGGGTAATCAAAATTGGGATTTTTGGGTGAAAAAGGGTTGAACCCGAAACTGTGTTTTTCCTGAAGTTTGCTTCTGAAGTATGCTCCTGAAGTTCGCTTCTGAAGTCAGCTCCTGAAGTTCGCTTCTGAAGTCAGCTCCTGAAGTGCGCTCCTGAAGTCTGCTCCTGAAGTGCGCTCCTGAAGTTCGCTTCTGAAGTCTGCTTCTGAAGTTGCTTTTGAAGTTCTGCTTCTGAACAGCACCCCCTGTTCTGCGTTCTGGTGCCTTTTTCTCACATTTCTGTTTTGAATTGGCTTTTGGTGAAAACATGAAATTTGTAGATAATTGAATTAGCTTTCCAATGGCTTTGGATTGACGTGAAAATGTTTTGTGGATTTTAAGTTATGATTAAATTACTCAACGTGGGTCTTGAGGAAACTTTAAGAAAACTTAACATAACTTATTCCAAATTAGTCCAAAACCTATGGTTGGTTTCCAAACTTCAAAACTTCAGTATTAGAGGTTTAATTGAGATGTTTTATGAGTATTTAACTTATGTCTTGTTGAATCAAGATTGATTTTTCTTCCGAAAAATGTTTTGGTTTTGCAAATGACTAAGTGTGCCAAATTTCATGATCTTATTAAATTCTTCATTTGTGGCCGATGAAATGCTTATGTAATCTCTACTGTACACATATGTGAATTATGAGAATACATGGCATAGGCAACTGAGCTCGTTATTTGGTTTTAGTTCTTAACCTTCAAATATTTTCAAAGTTGTGAAATGAGACGAACTTGTGTAATTCTTACCTTGAAGTTTATTTGATGGTGAACCTTTTTAGATATGGATTCCTATGGTTAATTGTATGTTTGTGAATGAAGTTGGATAATGATAATGTGAAATATCATGACCTCGCATGTTATCTTCTTTACTTGAAATATATGAAGTGTTGCTTGTTCATGGTGAACTATGTGAAGAAGGTGATAATGTTGATTGTATACATGTTCAATGGTGATGAATATATGTATGTTGAATGTATGTGCAATTGTTGATGTGTGCATACTTGATTAAATGGTATTTGGTGATAATGGCATAATTGTATGCATGGTTTTGGTGATGACTGCATAATTGTATGCATGGTTTGGTGATGATTGCATAGTTGTATATGCATGGTTTGGAGAATTGTGTATGAGCATATGTATTGAGTCAAGTCATATGTTCATGCATTCATTGTTGAGGAGACGGACGGATGTCCAAAGTGTAAGGCAGGAGTGAACCTTACACTCGATGTGTTTGTTGCATCGGAGGTGACGACCTTTGTAACGCCCTAGTTTTATTTTAATTATCGTTGGTTGATTTTAAAATCTTTTATATGATTTTTTAATGATTTATGTGAATATGTGGGATGTTACTATTTTATTATATAGTATTTATGTGATTATGTGAATATATGATTATTTTTATTGTTTAATAAAAATAAGTAAGATTATTATTTACTTGAAATTATGGGGTTTAATGAGAATTAATAGAAATTAAGGAGGGAGTTAAGTGAAATAAGTGGGAGGTTAAGGAAAAATAGAAAGAGAAAGGAGAGGTTTTAGTTTACAGAAAAACAAAAGTCTGTTTCATTTTTCACGTACAAAACTTTAGAAAAGAGAGTTTTTGGAGAGAAAGAAGAGAACCCTAGAAGAGGCTAAGAGAAGAGGGAATCAATTGCTGTAGAGTTTTTGCTTGCTGAATTAAGGTAAGGGTGGGATTCCTTCAATAATATGTATATATAATTTTGATTGTTGATGAAATTGTGTTCTAGGTTTAGGGTTTAGAAAGTTTATGATAATTGATATGATGTGATGAATTGTGTTGTTTAATGCATGTTTCTGTGTTGTTTTGATTGTTATGTTGTATGTAGAACCTGTAAACATTGTTCTCTATCAAATTTGGGATTTGGGTAGATGAAATTTGGGTTTTTTGAGTGAAAAATAGAGTTTTCCCGAGAGCTACCTTTGACAGCATACACTGTTTCATGTTGTTGCGTCTTTTGCATCAGTTTCTGTTTCGAACTAGCTTTCGGTGTAAACACAAAAGTTGTAGGTATGAATGTTAGCTTTCTAATGCCGTTGGTCTGACGTCAAAATAATTTATAGAACTTGAGTTATGGTCAAATTACTGAACGTAGGTCACAGTGAATTTTTATGAATTTCAGCACAACTTTGTCCGAATTTGAAATGAAAACCGGTACTGATTGGTACATAATTGGCTTTAGGTGTAAACATGAAAGTTGTAGATAATTAAGTTAGCTTTCTAATGGCACTGGTTTGACTCGAAGAGGATTTGTAGATTTTGAATTATGATGAAAATAGTCCAAGTAGGTCTTCAGAAATTTTTAAGAAAACTTAGCTTAACTAATCCCAAGTTAGTCCAAAACTTATGGTTGGTTTCCCAACTTCAAACTTAAGTATTAGGGATTTAGTCGGAATGTTTTATGAGTATTTGGCTTATGTTTTATTGATCAAACTTGATTTGCTTGTTGAAGGATGTGTTGGACTTTGATACGAATGTAGTTGATTAATGTATATGTGCTTTCCGGAGATGTGTGATTTAAATATGTGTTATATCAAGATGTGTTGTTTGTAGATGTGTGACTTAGATATGTGCTATATAAAGATGTCATATTTAAATATGTGATATTTGACGATGATGCTATTTAAAGATGTGTATTTGTCGAGTCATCTAAAGATGTGCATTGTTGAGTCTTTACTCGTGTCGTTGCATTTGAGTCGTGTCGTTGCATAGCATAGTCAGCGATGGGGGCTTAATGCCTGACAGGTTCTTTTATGACCTTTAGCGATGGGGGCTCAATGCCTGACAGGTCCTATTTGACCTTTAGCGATGGGGGCTTATGCCCTGATGGTACCACATGCATGATGTCTAAGACGTAGAGTTGCATTTGTTGAGTCGTGTCTTATGAGATGTCGTGACGATGATTTGTGATGATGATGTGATGTTTGAGATGGTTGTTAAGACGATGATTTATGATGGTTTGTGATGCATTTGTGATGATGATTGTTCTTTGATGTTCTTGATGGTATCTTCGTGATGAAGTTCCTTGAAGCTCTTGATGATATTTCGTGATGATATTCTTGATTGACGTTTAACGTGTTTCGTGAATGGTGTGCTTGATGATGTATAAGGTGATTTAGGACGATAATTATGATGTGAGATGATGCCTATTTTGCTATGACTATATGATGTTTTGTTGATTGATGATTCCGTTGTTGGTGTATTTATATATATATGTATATATATGTGAACCTGATGATGCTTGTCATTGAATTGTTGTTGTTTTCATTAACTTGATTGATTATATATTATTATTATTGAATGTGTATCTCACCCCTTCTGTTGGAATTGTCGCCTTGTGGACAAGTGCAGATTTCCAAGGCTAGTAGGATGTTGGCTCAAGTGTCATAGGGCTCTGATACGTAACGGGATGGGGAAAATGTTGTTTTGTTTCTTTCATTCCTTTATGTATCGAATTTTGAACATGTTGTTGGATTTTAAGTTGAAGAATAATATTTTGTTGTTGAGGCCTTTGTGCCAAGAATTCTGTTGAAGTTGAATGATGATGATTTTAAAAGAAATATTTCCGCTGCAGATTTTTATAAGAATGAGATTTTGTTGGTACTTTAAATAGTTCTATTTTCTATTTAAATAATTTTGAAAAGTAGTGTGACATGCCCGTTATTGTTGAACTCTGATTGTTTTAATATTATTATGTTGTTTTGGGGAAACGGGGTGTTACAACCTTGAGGAGACTTGGTACCACATGCATCTAGATGAGTCTAGAGACATTGCATGAATTGTTGGTGAATTGAATTGCATTTAAATTGTATATGCATGGTTTGGAGAATTGTTGTATGAGCATATGCATTGAGTCAAGTCATATGTTCATGCATTCATTGTTGAGAAGACGGACGTATGTTCAATGTGTAAGGCAGGTGTGAACCTTGCACGCGATGTGTTTGTTGCATCGGAGGTGACGACCTTGGAGGAGACTTGGTACCACATGCATCTAGATGAGTCTAGAGACATTGCATGATTTGTTTGTGAGTCGAATTGCATTTGAATTGTGCATGATGGTTGTGATGGAGATTGATTATTTGACTTGGTCGAATTGTGATATGTGTGTGATACACTCGAATTTTGTGAACTTGAAATGATGCCTATGAATGATATTGAATGAGATAAATGTGGAAATACTATGAGTATATGTTTGGCAATGTTGTTTATCAATCTTGGATATGTGACCATTATTTCAATGTTCTTGCTTATCTGTTTATGGATTATGATGATGTAATGCTAACCCTCAGTGGTTTACCACCTGCCTTTCCGTATGGACGGGTAGATGGAGTGCAGGATGCTTAGTTGCTTTGATGTTGCCGAGGAGCGGGAGTTCCTCGTTCTTGTGCAAGTGTCTAGATTAGGGCTCTGATCTAGGGTGTCCTTGCATGTTATTTCTTTTATGACTATGTTGTTTTGTGGAGATGAGACATTGTTATTTTGAGTTTGAGATCATGTATTTATTATCATGAGATTTTGGAGATGTTGCTTATATGGTTTACATATATTCCGCTGCTATGCTTATGTAATTTGATAATTTATACATGTATGCTGGATTTTGTTTGGTGACGTAGCATCTATTTCTTGAATATGTCTGATGTATTCTCGCGTTTATCGCTTAGTAGAAATAGGGTGTTACAAGTTGGTATCAGAGCCGTGGTCAGTCTTGTCCGGACCAGAACTAGTTTATTACCTTTTGTATTGGATGGTATGTTGAGTTACCATTCGATACTTGTTGAGTTGTTTGGTTGTTGTTCCCGTTGTATGCGATATGTACGGAAGTACTATCGGTACTTGTTGTGTTGTTCTGTTCTTTTAGGTGGGTTGAGCGTAGTGGGGGAGTAGCAAGATGCTTCGAGTTTGTTTGGTCTGGCAAGGGAGGTATCTTGGCTGCGGAGGCTCAGTTGGTTGTGGTTTGTGTTTTGGTTGTGTTGACTTTGAGTTGGATTTGGTTTGTTTGCCGTTGAAGAATATGGATGTGATTTTTGGTATGGATTGGATGTTGACTTTTGGTGTAAACATCAATTGTTTAACTAAGAGTATCACGTTTTCGAAGCCGGTAGCTGAGGAGAGTGGAAGGTTCTTAACCGCGGAACAAGTGAAGAAGTCTCTAGATGGTGAAGCTAGTGTGTTCATGATGTTTGCTTCTTTGAAGGAAAGAGGTGAGAAAGGTGTTAGTGACTTGCCAGTAGTGCAAGAGTTCCCAGAAGTGTTTCCGGATGATGTTTCAGATTTACCGCCGGAGAGAGAAGTTGAGTTTGCAATTGATTTGGTGCCCGGAACGAATCCTATTTCGATTGCACCGTATCGGATGTCTGCATCAGAGTTGGGGGAGTTGAAGAAGCAGTTGGAAGAATTGCTTGAGAAACAGTTCATTAGGCCGAGTGTGTCGCCGTGGGGTGCTCCAGTATTGCTAGTTAAGAAGAAAGATGGGAGCATGAGGCTTTGTGTAGATTATCGGCAGTTGAACAAGGTGACTATCAAGAATCGGTATCCGCTTCCGAGGATCGATGATTTGATGGATCAGTTGGTTGGTGCAGTGGTGTTTAGCAAGATTGATTTGAGGTCAGGATATCATCAGATAAGAGTGAAGGCAGAGGATGTGTCTAAGACTGCGTTCAGGACGAGGTATGGTCACTATGAGTATTCTGTGATGCCATTTGGTGTGACCAATGCGCCAGGTGTTTTCATGGAGTATATGAATCGGATTTTCCATCCTTACTTGGACCAATTTATGGTAGTGTTCATTGATGATATTTTGGTGTATTCGAAGTCAGAGGAAGAGCATGCCGAGCATTTGAGGATTGTGTTGCAAGTTTTGAAGGAGAAGAAGTTGTTTGCTAAGTTGTCGAAGTGTGAGTTTTGGTTGCGTGAAGTGAGCTTTCTTGGTCATGTGATTTCGAGAGGTGGTATTGCGGTAGATCCGTCGAAGATTGATGCGGTGATTGTATAAATCAATTGAAAATGATAAATTAATTGAAGTGAAATTTGATGTATAAATCAATTGAATATATAAATTCATTGAAAATGATAAATTAATTGAAGTGAAATTTGATGTATAATGAATGTATAAATCAATTGTGGGAATCGCCGAAGTCTGTTTTTGAAGTTCGAAGTTTTCTTGGTTTGGCGGGTTACTAACGGAGGTTCATTGAGGGGTTCTCTAAGTTGGCGTTGCCATTGACGCAGTTGACTCGGAAAGGGCAAGCTTATGTTTGGGATGCTAAGTGTGAGAAGAGTTTCCAAGAGTTGAAGAAGAGGTTAACTTCAGCGCCTGTGTTGATTTTGCCGAATCCGAAGGAATCGTTTGTTGTGTATTGTGATGCTTCGAAGATGGGTCTTGGTGGTGTGCTTATGCAGAATCGTCAGGTTGTAGCTTATGCTTCAAGGCAGTTGAAGGTGCATGAGAAGAATTATCCGACTCATGATTTGGAATTGGCGGCAGTTGTGTATGTTTTGAAGATTTGGAGACATTATCTTTATGGTTCTAAGTTTGAAGTGTTCAGTGATCACAAGAGTTTGAAGTATTTGTTTGACCAGAAAGAGTTGAATATGAGGCAAAGAAGATGGTTGGAATATCTTAAGGATTTTGATTTTCAGCTGAGTTATCATCCTGGAAAGGCTAACGTGGTTGCGGATGCTTTGAGTAGGAAGACCTTGCATGTGTCTGCTATGATGGTTAAGGAGTTAGAGTTGGTGGAGCAATTCCGAGATTTGAGTTTGGGTTGTGAGTTGACACCCGGAAGTGTGAAGTTGGGTATGTTGAAGTTGTCAAGTAACATCTTGGAGGAAATCAAGAGTGGTCAGAAAGAGGATTTGGAACTTGTAGACCGAGTGGTGTTGATTAACCAAGGTAAAGGTGCGGATTTCAGATTGGATCAGAATGGTGTCTTGATGTTTCGTGATCGGGTGTGTGTGCCGGATGTGCCTGAGCTTAAGAAGCGTATTTTGGACGAAGGTCATCGGAGTAGTTTGAGTATTCATCCAGGAGCAACTAAGATGTATCAAGATTTGAAGAAGTTGTTTTGGTGGCCTGGAATGAAGAAGGAGATCGCCGAGTTTGTTTATGCTTGTTTAGTTTGTCAGAAGTCGAAGATTGAACACCAGAGGCCGTCAGGTTTGATGCAGCCGTTGTTTGTGCCAGAATGGAAGTGGGATAGTATCTCTATGGACTTTGTTGGAGCTTTGCCGAGGACTGTGAAGGGTTTTGATTCGATTTGGGTGGTTGTTGATCGGTTGACGAAGTCAGCACATTTTATTCCTATCAAGACCGGTATGTCTGTTGCAAAGTTGGCTGAGGTCTACATTGAGCAGGTTGTCAGGTTGCATGGTATTCCTTCTAGTATTGTGTCAGATCGGGATCCGAGGTTTACTTCTAAGTTTTGGGAGAGCTTGCAAGTTGCTTTGGGAACTAAGTTGAGGTTGAGTTCTGCTTATCATCCTCAGACTGATGGTCAATCGGAGAGGACTATTCAGAGTTTGGAAGATTTGTTGAGAGCTTGTGTTTTGGAGCAAGGTGTCAGTTGGGTAGAATGTTTACCGTTGATTGAGTTTACTTACAACAATAGTTTTCATTCTAGTATCGGGATGGCACCGTTTGAAGCTTTGTATGGGAGGAGATGTAGAACGCCGTTGTGTTGGTACGAGTCAGGTGAAAGAGCCTTATTAGGACCAGAAGTGGTGCAAGAGACTACGGAAAAGGTTAGAATGATTCAGGAGAAGATGAAAGCGTCTCAGAGTAGGCAGAAGAGTTACCATGACAAGAGGAGGAAGGATATTGAATTTCAGGTTGGTGATCATGTGTTTTTGAGGGTGAATCCGGTAACCGGTGTTGGTAGAGCTTTGAAGTGTAGAAAGTTGACTCCTCGTTTTGTTGGGCCGTTTGAGGTTGTAGAGAGAGTTGGGGTTGTAGCGTATCGGATTGTGTTACCACCGTCTTTGTCGAATCTTCATGATGTGTTTCATGTGTCTCAGTTGCGGAAGTATGTGTATTATGAGTCTCATGTGGTTCAAGTGGACAAGTTAGAGGTAAGAGACAATTTGACCGTTGAGACGTGGCCGGTTAGGATTGAGGATAGAGAAGTGAAGAGGTTGCGTGGCAAAGAGATTGCTTTGATCAAGGTGATTTAGTTTGGACCAACTGGCGAGAGTGCTACCTGGGAATCGGAGAGTAGAATGAAGGATTCTTACCCGGAGTTGTTTCCTTCAGGTAATTTTCGAGGACGAAAATTCTTTTAGGGGGGAGAGTTGTAACAGCCCGTTTTTCGCGTTTGTTTTATTTTAAGTATTTTATTTCGTGTGTTATTTTAATTGTGTGCATTTTCATATGTTTGTGCATTTGAGGGGTAATTAGTAATTTGGGAGGATAGCGTTTTATCATTTTTCTAAGATAGGACCGTTTTATTAATTAAGTTGTCGGAGCGCGTTAATTAATTAGTTATCGTTGGTGTGTATTTAGTAGATTGGTGTGAGCCCATTCATTTATTCATTTGTGTGTTTAAGGCCCATTAAGGGAGAGGGAGTATATAAGCTTAGTCTTTAGTGACTAGGTTAGAAACTTGTTCATTTTCACACAAACACAAGAGGAGGCAAATTGGGGCTAGAGAGGAGAACAAGAGAAAGGGTTGAAGAGCTAGAAGAGGGTTTCACACCTAGGAGCTAAATTGAAGCTAGAATTGTTGATTCTTGGTGCTAGAGGTAAGGGGGTTAGACTTCACTCATAAATTCATAACTTTGCATTTTTCCCATTTTTGTGGAATTGTTGGATTGAACCTAATTGATGTGAATTCGTGCATAGTTGTTGTTGTTATGTTTGAGAACATGAAATGCATGATAAATGTGTGACTATATGTGAATTAACATGTTGAAATGCATAAGTGTTGGTGTTTTGTGTTCTTGAGCAAATTTGATGAAAAATGAAGTTGTGATGTTGGATTGTGCATGAAATTATGTTCATTAGTTGTTATTGATGATTGTTAAACTGTTGGAATCAAATTTGTTGAACTGGAATCGTAGTTTATGGATTTGAGTAGAAATTTGTGGTTGTGTTGGTGTTTTGAGAAAGTATTATGATTTTGGTAAAATGAGTTGAATTGTGATTTCTATTGATTGATTCATGTTTGTTTAAGGGTATTGAAGTTACTGAGACCCATAAACACTTTCTGGAACATGTTTTGGGGACTGGGGTAATCAAAATTGGGATTTTTGGGTGAAAAAGGGTTGAACCCGAAACTGTGTTTTTCCTGAAGTTTGCTTCTGAAGTATGCTCCTGAAGTTCGCTTCTGAAGTCAGCTCCTGAAGTTCGCTTCTGAAGTCAGCTCCTGAAGTGCGCTCCTGAAGTCTGCTCCTGAAGTGCGCTCCTGAAGTTCGCTTCTGAAGTCTGCTTCTGAAGTTGCTTTTGAAGTTCTGCTTCTGAACAGCACCCCCTGTTCTGCGTTCTGGTGCCTTTTTCTCACATTTCTGTTTTGAATTGGCTTTTGGTGCAAACATGAAAGTTGTAGATAATTGAATTAGATTTCCAATGGCTTTGGATTGACGTGAAAATGTTTTGTGGATTTTAAGTTATGATTAAATTACTCAACGTGGGTCTTGAGGAAACTTTAAGAAAACTTAACATAACTTATTCCAAATTAGTCCAAAACCTATGGTTGGTTTCCAAACTTCAAAACTTCAGTATTAGAGGTTTAATTGAGATGTTTTATGAGTATTTAACTTATGTCTTGTTGAATCAAGATTGATTTTTCTTCCGAAAAATGTTTTGGTTTTGCAAATGACTAAGTGTGCCAAATTTCATGATCTTATTAAATTCTTCATTTGTGGCCGATGAAATGCTTATGTAATCTCTACTGTACACATATGTGAATTATGAGAATACATGGCATAGGCAATTGAGCTCGTTATTTGGTTTTAGTTCTTAACCTTCAAATATTTTCAAAGTTGTGAAATGAGACGAACTTGTGTAATTCTTACCTTGAAGTTTATTTGATGGTGAACCTTTTTAGATATGGATTCCTATGGTTAATTGTATGTTTGTGAATTAAGTTGGATAATGATAATGTGAAATATCATGACCTCGCATGTTATCTTCTTTACTTGAAATATATGAAGTGTTGCTTGTTCATGGTGAACTATGTGAAGAAGGTGATAATGTTGATTGTATACATGTTCAATGGTGATGAATATATGTATGTTGAATGTATGTGCAATTGTTGATGTGTGCATACTTGATTAAATGGTATTTGGTGATAATGGCATAATTGTATGCATGGTTTTGGTGATGACTGCATAATTGTATGCATGGTTTGGTGATGATTGCATAGTTGTATATGCATGGTTTGGAGAATTGTGTATGAGCATATGTATTGAGTCAAGTCATATGTTCATGCATTCATTGTTGAGGAGACGGACGGATGTCCAAAGTGTAAGGCAGGAGTGAACCTTACACTCGATGTGTTTGTTGCATCGGAGGTGACGACCTTGAGGAGACTTGGTACCACATGCATCTAGATGAGTCTAGAGACATTGCATGAATTGTTGGTGAATTGAATTGCATTTAAATTGTATATGCATGGTTTGGAGAATTGTTGTATGAGCATATGCATTGAGTCAAGTCATATGTTCATGCATTCATTGTTGAGGAGACGGACGTATGTCCAATGTGTAAGGCAGGTGTGAACCTTGCACGCGATGTGTTTGTTGCATCGGAGGTGACGACCTTGGAGGAGACTTGGTACCACATGCATCTAGATGAGTCTAGAGACATTGCATGATTTGTTTGTGAGTCGAATTGCATTTGAATTGTGCATGATGGTTGTGATGGAGATTGATTATTTGACTTGGTCGAATTGTGATATGTGTGTGATACACTCGAATTTTGTGAACTTGAAATGATGCCTATGAATGATATTGAATGAGATAAATGTGGAAATACTATGAGTATATGTTTGGCAATGTTGTTTATCATTCTTGGATAAGTGACCATTATTTCAATGTTCTTGCTTATCTGTTTATGGATTATGATGATGTAATGCTAACCCTCAGTGGTTTACCACCTGCCTTTCCGTATGGACGGGTAGATGGAGTGCAGGATGCTTAGTTGCTTTGATGTTGCTGAGGAGCGGGAGTTCCTCGTTCTTGTGCAAGTGTCTAGATTAGGGCTCTGATCTAGGGTGTCCTTGCATGTTATTTCTTTTATGACTATGTTGTTTTGTGGAGATGAGACATTGTTATTTTGAGTTTGAGATCATGTATTTATTATCATGAGATTTTGGAGATGTTGCTTATATGGTTTACATATATTCCGCTGCTATGCTTATGTAATTTGATAATTTATACATGTATGCTGGATTTTGTTTGGTGACGTAGCATCTATTTCTTGAATATGTCTGATGTATTCTCGCGTTTATCGCTTAGTAGAAATAGGGTGTTACAATTGGTGGGTTAGTCTCCTACCCATTTTGGAGCAAGACGGAGCTGTGGTGATGTGGGCTGTTTTCACGAGGGAGTTCCTTAACAGATACTTCCCAGAAGATGTTCGTGGGAAGAAAGAGATAGAGTTTCTGGAGCTTAAGCAAGGAAACATGTCGGTGACTGAGTATGCGGCAAAGTTTGTGGAGCTGGCTAAGTTTTACCCGCATTATACTCTTGAGACGGCTGAATTTTCGAAGTGCATAAAGTTCGAGAATGGCTTGCGTGCTGACATCAAGCGAGCCATTGGTTATCAGAAGATCCGCAACTTTTCTGAGTTAGTGAGTAGTTGCAGAATTTATGAAGAGGATACCAAGGCTCACTACAAGGTAGTGAATGAGAGGAAAGCTAAGGGCCAGCAGAGTCGCCCAAAACCTTATGATGCCCCTAGAGATAAAGGGAAGCAAAGAGTGAATGATGAGAGGAGGCCCCAGAAGAAGATTGCTCCTGCTGAGATTACCTGTTTCACTTGTGGCGAGAAAGGCCACAAGAGTAATGCGTGTACTGTTGATAAGAAGAGATGCTACCGTTGTGGTCAGAAAGGGGCATATCACTAATGACTGCAAGTTTGATGATGTTGTGTGTTTCAACTGCAATGAGCAAGGACACATTGGTTCGCAGTGTAAGCAACCCAAGAAGACTAAGACTGCTGGGAGAGTGTTCGCATTGAATGGCACTCAGACTGAGAATGACAATCGTTTGATCAGAGGTACTTGCTATATTAATAATACTCCTTTAGTTGCTATTATTGATACTGGTGCTACGCACAGTTTTGTTGCTTTAGATTGTGTTTCTGCTTTGGGCCTTGATGTTTCTGATATGAATGGAGAGATGGTTGTCGAGACTCCAGCTAAGGGTTCGGTGACTACTTCTCTCGTGTGCATAAATTGTCCTTTATCTATGTTTGGCCGTGACTTTGTGATGGATTTAGTTTGCCTACCTTTAAGTGGTATGGATGTGATTCTGGGTATGAATTGGCTAGAGTACAACCGTGTTCTTATCAACTGTTTTAGAAAGACGGTGCATTTTTCTTCTGTCGAAGAAGAGTGGGGCGCAGAGTTCCTATCTACTAAGCAGCTGAAGCAACTATAACGTGATGGGATGCTGATGTTTTCGTTGATGGCTTCCTTAACCTTAGAGAATCAAGCGGTAATTGATAAACTGCAAGTGGTGTGTGATTTTCCTGAAGTTTTCCCAGATGAAATTCCTGATGTGCCTCCGGAGAGAGAAGTTGAGTTCTCTATTGACCTTGTTCCTGGAACGAAGCCGGTGTCGATGGCACCTTACCGCATGTCTGCTTCTGAGTTAGCAGAGTTGAAGAAACAGTTAGAGGATTTGCTGGATAAGAAGTTTGTGAGACCTAGTGTTTCACCATGGGGAGCTCCAGTGTTACTAGTGAAGAAGAAAGACGGCAGTATGAGACTGTGCATTGATTACAGACAGCTGAACAAAGTGACGATCAAGAATAGGTATCCACTTCCGAGGATTGACGATCTGATGGATCAATTAGTGGGTGCACGTGTTTTCAGCAAGATAGATTTGAGGTCAGGTTACCACCAGATCAAAGTGAAGGATGAAGATATGCAGAAGATGGCTTTCAGGACCCGCTATGGTCACTACGAGTACAAGGTTATGCCTTTTGGAGTTACCAATGCACCTGGAGTGTTTATGGAGTATATGAATCGCATCTTCCATGCATTTTTGGATCGGTTCGTGGTGGTGTTTATTGATGATATACTGGTTTACTCCAAGACTGAAGAGGAGCATGTTGAACATTTGAAGACTGTTTTGCAGGTGCTGAGAGAAAAGAAACTGTATGCTAAGTTGTCTAAGTGCGAGTTCTGGTTAAAGGAAGTGAGTTTTCTTGGCCATGTCATTTCTGGTGATGGTATCGCGGTTGACCCGTCAAAAGTTGAAGCGGTATCGCAATGGGAGACTCCTAAGTCGGTTACGGAAATTAGAAGCTTTTTGGGTTTAGCTGGTTATTATCGAAGATTCATAGAGGGATTCTCCAAGTTGGCTCTTCCGTTAACGCAGTTGACGTGTAAGGGTAAGTCTTTTGTGTGGGATGTGCATTGTGAGAATAGTTTTAATGAGCTGAAGAAGCGTCTGACAACGGCTCCAGTGCTGATTTTGCCGAAGCCCGATGAACCTTTTGTGGTATATTGTGATGCGTCCAGGCTGGGTTTAGGTGGTGTTCTTATGCAAGATGGTAAGGTAGTAGCTTATGCTTCCAGACAGTTGAGAATTCACGAGAAGAATTATCCGACGCATGACTTAGAGTTGGCAGCTGTGGTCTTTGTATTGAAAATATGGAGACACTATTTGTATGGTTCGAGATTTGAGGTATTTAGTGATCATAAGAGTTTGAAATATTTATTTGATCAAAAAGAGTTGAATATGAGGCAGAGAAGGTGGCTTGAGTTACTTATAGATTATGATTTTGGTCTGAATTACCATCCTGGTAAAGCAAATGTAGTTGCAGATGCCCTGAGTAGGAAAACTGTGCGTATGTCCGCGTTGATGGTGAAAGAATTTGAATTGTTGGAACATTTTAGAGACTTGAGCTTGGTGTGTGAAAGGACACCTCAGAGCATTAAACTGGGAATGTTGAGAGTCGATAATGATTTCCTGAAACATATCAAAGAAGCCCAAAAAGAAGATGTCAAGTTCGTAGATTTGTTGATTGCTGGTAATGAGGCTGTGGATGGTGACTTTAAGGTCGATGACCAAGGAGTGTTGAGATTCCGAGGTAGGATTTGCATTCCTGACAATGATGAAATTAAGAAGATGATCCTTGAAGAGAGTCATAGAAGTAGCTTGAGTATTCACCCGGGAGCTACGAAGATGTATCATGACTTAAAGATGCTGTTTTGGTGGTCTGGTTTGAAACGTGATGTGGCACAATTCGTGTATTCTTGCTTGGTTTGTCAAAAGTCGAAGATTGAGCATCAGAAACTGACTGGTATGATGGTGCCTTTAGATGTGCCTGAGTGGAAATGGGATAGTATATCCATGGATTTTGTGACGAGTTTGCCCAATACTCCTAGAGGGAACGATGTTATTTGGGTTATTGTTGATAGATTGACGAAGTCTGCTCACTTTCTACCGATTAACATTACCTTTCCTGTAGCTCAGTTGGCGGAGATTTATGTTAAAGAGATAGTAAAGTTGCATGGTGTTCCTTCGAGCATCGTATCAGATAGAGATCCAAGATTTACTTCTAGATTTTGGAAGAGTTTGCAGGAGGCGTTAGGATCTCAATTGAGGTTGAGTTCGGCTTATCATCCGCAAACAGATGGTCAGTCGGAGAGGACGATTCAGTGAAGGGGAGAAAAACACAAGAAGGGGGGGTTGAATTGTGTTTTAAAATAATCGTTTTCTCTTTTCAAAACCCAGAACCAGAATGATCAGAAGCTAGTTAGACAGCTTCTGAAGATACTGTTCAGGAGCGTATGCAGCGGAATGAAAAACAGAGAGAAAAGAGAAGAAGCAGGACACAAAAGATTTATACAGGTTCCTTCCACAATTCGGAAGTAGTCCTGTCCCCCTTGCACTTCCAAGGAGAGTTCACTAAATGTAATATCTGATTACAAATGCTCAAGCACACAAGCAAGAGACTTCAAATGCTCAAGAACACAATCAAGAGACTTCTAATGCTCAAGCACACAAGCAAGAGACTTCTATCAAACAAAATTACACAGAAAAATGTTTGAGATTGAACACTTGATATACAATCAGTGGTGTTCACAATACAAATCAGATACAGACTCTTAAGACTTAAGAATTTCAAAGATATAAACTTGAAAACTGAAATTCTAAGTGAACTTTGAATGCTTAGACAATTTGACAGAGTTTTGGCGCTTTTGAAAAAATTGTAGAGTCTTATAGTTCTTCAAGTCTTCACTCCTTTATATAGAGGTGTGAGGTGAACGTTGTAAGTGCCAACACATTCAAAAAGAGTCGTTACTGAAGCTTGATCTTTCACCAGTGATTCTTTGCCTGATTTAGTTATTGTCCTATAAAGAATCAATTTCAAATCCATTCCAGTTGAGAGGGAACAAGGATGCAGGCTTGGTTGTACATAAGAGCTGTTATTCTTGTCTGTTAGCAGAGACAAAGAACAGAGTAGTGGAGAAGGTGGTTGTACAGTTCGTACAAAGTACAATGTCAACGCTTCTTGTTTATTTGCAACAAACTGACTTCAAATCCTTTTGAAACGACCATTGCTTTAATCCACTAATCTTCTGTCAATGCTCTATAATTTTCGCTCCAAAATACAACACTTGAATCTTAAGATATTTGGTGAAATACTGTTGCTTCTGAAGAATCAGCTTCTGAGGATCTTCAGCTTCTGATGACGTCATACTCTTCAGGAGCTCTTGTCTTCAGGAGCACTAGTCTCCAGGAGCACTTTTTAAGCTTCAAATGGATACTTCCTTTGCTCTTTATTTGTTCGTTCAGAACCTTGATGAGATATATCACTTTGTTTATGGTCCTGTACACTTAAACAAATGTTAGCAATACCAATTGTCAATTTTTAATACATTGTTATCATCAAAACTCTTTAGGGTTTATTGTTAAACACGTTTTGTTCCAACAATCTCCCCCTTTTTGATGATGACAAACCATAGTATTTAAAAATTTGATCAATTGTTGTTAATCTAATTAACAAGTTGACTTATAGGGTATGAGGTTTGTAAGCTCCCCCTGAGTCTAATAGTACTTTAAGGTGAGGTTTGTAAGCTCCCCCTGAGTTCTATCTTTGTTAATTAAATTCATTTAACGCTTAGTAAAATAATCAACGAGAATAGAAGTGATAGAGAGATAGTTAAGTTATTTTGAAATAAAGTTACTCCCCCTAACAAAAAGTATTGAGAGACAATTAAATTTCAAAAACTTAATGGGGCTCAGGACCTTTAAATACTATCACACTTACTCCCCCTTTTGTCATTAACAAAAAGAAATCAACAAAAGAAAGAGAAAAACATAGTAAACAGATTCAGAGCATAATCAATATCTCAAGTGAAATGCGTTAAAAATAGTCAGAAGCAAAACAAAGAAATATTCAGAAGCAACAATGTTAAAGATAAATAAAAACACAACAAACAACAATCAATAGGTGTGCGACTAAGGGTTGGATTGTTTGAGGGTGTTTTCAAGAATCTTCTTCAGCAACTCATTTGATTCCTCTTGCTTCTTCTGCATTTCAGCTATGCTTCTGGCCATTTTCTCTTCTCTGATCCTGGCTTCTTCCAGCTTAGCATCAGTTTCAGCTTTATGTTCTAGAAACATTAGCCTATGCTCAAAGAGATCTTTTTCCAGCTTCTTATTCTTTTCCTTTAAGACCTTGTTCTCTTGAGCTAAAGCCAGATCAGGAGCTGATGCTTTTAGATTGACCTTTGTAAGGAAGGATAAGTCCAGGTCCTTGGGATGAATGTACTGAGGCAGAAAATCAGTTGGTTCTCTTCCTCTGATACTTAAAGACGATCTAGCCCAAGTTCCTGTTATCTTAACCTCTTCAAGATCTTCATTGATGCCGTTCAGCCAGTCTTGAAGCTTCTGCTTAGCTTGCTCTTGAGCTTCTACACACGTTGAAGACAGTGCTTGCATGACATACTCAACTCTCTCCTTGAGCCTACTCCATTGTTTCTCATAGCTTTCTCTATGACTCAAGTCACTTCTAGATGAAATGAGCTTGATCATTTTGTCAGCTATGTCTTCACACACGCCCTTTAATACATTAGAATCTAAGAATCTGGTGGGTGGTGAAGGTTGTTTTCTAGGCTTGGGAGGAGCATAGGGTTGAATTTGTAGGTTATTTAAGGTTGATGATTGGGTATTGCTTTCAGATTGTGATTGTGCCTGATCAGAAGCAGACTGGTCAACCTCCATAGGAGAAGATTGAGAAGTTTGTGTATCAGGATCAATGACAGAATCATCAATCTCCATAGCATTTTCAGTGTAAAGAATTTCAGAAGTATGGTCAGAAATGGTTGGTTCAGGAACAGATTGTTCAGGAACAGATTGTTCAGGAACAGATTGTTCAGGTGCTTGTTGATGGGGGCTTTCTGAAGCAACTTGTGAAGTTGTTACTTCAGAGGCTTTTTGTGGTGTTAGGTTAAAGTTTGGAAGTTCACCGGATAGATGACTGCTGAGATTATTTATAACAGAGTCATCTTCTGGCTTGTCAGGTAAAATCATGTTGACAGGTTTAATGGTTGGTGGTTGAAGTGGATGATTAGGGGGTAGTTTGCTGCATTGTAACTCTAGCAAACTACTGACCCTAGCTTGGATAGATGGTTCAGATGGTTTGAAAGGAGAAATAGGTTTGGAAGAATTTTTGTGGAGTTTGGAGGATGGTGATAGGCCTTTTCTGAGGATGCTTATAGGAATATCATCCATATCAGAAGATGAGGATGATGAGGTTTTGGATTGAGAAGGTGATGAGGGAGAGGAGTCAGATTCTATATGTATTAAGGGTTGTGAGGAGGATGTACCTGATATAACATCTGATCCAGGAGTAGCTAGAATACTTGCAGCTTCAGTAGCAACTTCAGCTTGCAGTTCTAATGAGCTTATCAGAGCTTGCTCAGCAACCTCAGCAGCATCTTTCTTAAGCAAGACCTCAGTAGGTACTTCTGTAACACCCCAATTTCCCGTCTTAAAAATTTCATTAAATAAATCATGCATCAGAGTATTCATCATAAAGGAGTGTCACATTTCGTCTTTAAAAATAGCTTAGATAATAATTTATCGTATTACAAAACATTCAGTTAAGCAGCGGAATTCAAAAAGGTTTCATCTCATAAATGTCTTGGCTTAAAAGCCAGCAAAAACGTCTCAAAATATTTAAGGTTCTACATCACAAAAGTCAACATCATTTATTCAACACGATATATAAAGGAATAGACTCCACAAAAGACCCCATCCCGTTACATATCAGAGCAACCCTAACTTCACACATCCTCGCATCATCGCAACTAAGACTGGGTACCTGCACTTGCCCACAAGGCGGCAATTCCAGCAGAAGGGGTGAGATTCACAACAATAATATTAATATATAAATCATAAGTCAAGATTAACAAATCACATATATCCCACTCATCACACATACATTGGAGCACATCATAGCATCATTATAAACATCATCATCACAACATCATATCAAGCATCAACGTCTCAAAACATCATCTCATATATGTCACAATTGACTCGACTAAATGCAGCACCTAACGTCTCAACATCATGCATGTGGTACCATATATGTATAGCATTAATATGCTTCACCGTCGCTTTGAGCAAATGCTCCACCGTCGCTTTGAGCATAAAGCTCCACCGTCTCGTAAATATGCAAATGCATGGACTCGTCGCTTAACAACTTATACACCGTCTCAAACGTCATTTACAATTTATAGACTGACACATGCAGTTATAATAATACATGGCAGAACATCAACTCCTTATACATACACACTGCAACACATAGCATCATCACAATCACATATTCATCACATTTAAACATCACTTATTTTCAACAACACATCATTTATCAACAGCTCAAGTTAAACATCAGCAGTCATCTTTACAGCATACATTTAAGGGTAAAATTCCTCACTAATACTACCCCAAGGGCTCCTCTCAAATCCCCATGCGAAACAGATCGCAAAACAACAAACCGTCCTGAACCAACTAACTCGCCACGGCGAGTACATCTGCTCGCCACAGGCGAGTACTCCCAGCAGCTCACTCGCCAAAGGCGAGTTGGGGGCGAGCTGGAGGCGAGAAATACTGGGTGCTTCGGCCTTTTTGACATTTTTCAACAAATTTCTCATTTTTAAGCTCCCTAAATCCAATTTGACCAAACCAACTTCACAGGTCATCTCTATAAATATGAGGGCACTCAAAACCATCTAAAGTTTGGCAAAAATCCTAAATTTAAGGGACAAGCTCGCCACGGCGAGCTATACTGCTCGCCTCGCGAGCAACCAAGGGTTACTCGCCACGGCGAGTGATCTGCTCGCCACAGGCGAGCAATCTCAGAACCACTACGGGTTCAGCCTAAATCACACCAATTCATCCCAAAACTCTCATGTTAAGCCTCTAATTCATCAACAATGTTATCCTAGGGGATAATCTAGGTCCTGTAACACATTTCTACAGCAATGCAACACATTCTCACATCCAATTCATCAAAATCATCATAACCCTAATTCCCAAAACTTCTCCCAATTCTTCCCAATCTCTAAGCTAATCAAGAACAGATGATTTAACATTAATACTATTGAAGTTAGGCTCACCCTTACCTGGAAAAATTGCAGAATTGGAACCTAGCTTCTTCTTCTCTCTTGACCGTTCTTCTTCTTTTTCCCAAATGTCTGTACGCGTTCTCAAAACCTTCCTTTCTTAACCTACTTCTCTTATATACTCCCTCACAACTTAACTAATTCCTTCTTAACCCACACAACTCTTCTTAATTATAATTATAACCCCATCTCTTAAAATTCTATCTTTTTCCACCACATCTATTTATTTACTAATTAAATATTCATATAAACATCACTTATATTATTTTATTAAACAATAAAATAATAATACTTCACACGTCACAAATACGTCACAAATACGTCACATAATCATCAAAATCATATACTATATAAACATATATCATAACATCTAATAAAATAATTAAATAATTAAAGAGGGCGTTACAACTTCTATTTCCTTAGCCAGCTCCAATGCCTTCTGAACAGCTTCAGATTCAGCCTTCTTCTTCTTTCTTACCTCCCTGGTAACAAGTTCGGTAGCCTCTACAGCTGCACTTTCTTCAGCAGTGTACACAGATTCCTTCAGTTTCCTTAGTTTCTGAGTCCTTTTCTTCTTTTGAGGAATCTGTTTCACTTTCGCTGTTGTTGTAGATGCTGAAACCATTTGCTTGCCACTTCTTGTCTTCTGAGGAATAATAGCTTCTGGGTTCAGATCCTGAACCTCTTCCTGAATTGATGATCCTCCAGGAGCAACAGATATAGACTTTTCAGGAGCCTTTTCCTTCTTTGCCTTCTTAGAAGGATTTTCACCTTCTAAGTACTCTTCTTGAGTGAGTACCTTTCTTTTAGATTTTCTTCCTTTAGCTACAGGAAGTTCTTGTCCATACATTTCTTCTGGAACTTCATCCAGACTAATCAGCTTTCCATGAGTCTCATAGTGATCAACAATGAGAGCCATTTGAACAGCCAGGGTGTCCTTCTTGCAGATAGGAGGGAAGTCCTCCATGAGATTTGATATGACCCTTGATTCACAGATGTCTGTCTTCAGCTTGGTCACTTCAGGAATTAGCTTCATATGCTTCAAGGTAACTGCATTTATCACCTTTCCGGTCTCAGTTTCCAGCTGTTCATCAGTGAAGTAGTTTACTTCATTCAGAGCTTTAATGATGCCTCCTTGATGGAAGATTTCTGAGATCAGTCTTCCATAGGGAACCCAGACTCTGCACTTGTTCTGGCTTTCCCTGAGCTCTTTTATCATATGCCTGAAGATGTATTTGGGTAGATTCACTTTCTCACCCTTGATAATGTGATGGAGAAAAACTTTGTGAGCCAAAGAGGGTTGATCTCCACCACCTCCTTTAGGTAGCATGTTCTCATTGAGAATCTTCAGGAGCATCTTGTTGATCATGTTCAAGTCACAGTATTTACCGGCTGTTGTAGAATTGAAGAGAGTTTTATTCACCAACTCACTCCAGGAGCTTGACTGAGAGTTTGGTATATCTACACCGGAGTACTTTCCAGATGCTTCTGCTCCAATGACAAAAGCAATTATAGCTTCAGAAATGTAGACTGGGATACCCATCAGGCTTGACCTGATCTGAACTTCTCTGAATGGTTCCAGACCCATTTCTTCTCTGGTTTTCCCTTCAAGAGAGGGATCAATCAAAACTTTTTCTTCTTCCTCCAGTTTTGATGCAGCTTTATCATAGACTGATGCTCTTACCCAGAAGTGTCTTACTAACGTCTTGTAGGTAGGACCGTTGAGCATACTGAAATAGTTCATCAGCCCTTGAACTTCATAAAACCTCTTGATGTCACAGCCATGATACGCAAGAGATTCAAAATCCACCGGATTCTCTGTTTGAATCTTAAGTTGCCATTCTTTTAGGCTCATGGTGACTCCTTTGATCTCGTAAGCAGCCCTTTCTTGCTGAACTGCGAGTTGAGCGTTGGATTCTTGAACAGAACTAGATGAAGCCATTGATGTTTGAAGAAGTTTGAGATTTGGGTTCTTAGGGTTTTGAGAGAGAGAGCTTTTCTTAGCAGATACGAAATCACAAACAGAAAGTGTAGGAAGTGAAGTGAGTAGTGTGTGTTTTTGATTAAGTGCTTTTTAGCAAAAAAACGTTTGAATAACAGGGGACAAACAAACACAGCATTAATGACAGTTGGGGCCGCGAGATAGTACTATGAAAAGTAAAATTAACATCATTGCCCTTTGAGTTATACGCCAATACATTTATGCCACGCTGTCAGATTTCAGATGAGCTGTATAAGTTAGTGGGACATATGTCGCCAGGAGCAACTCCAGAACTTCCACTAACTTCTGCTATTCAGGAGCACAAAGATTCTCTTCTGAAGGTTGAGATTCTGATGACTCATCAGGAGCACATTTTCTTCAGGACCTCACTCAGGAGCTTCTGAAGGACAATGGCTTCTGAAGTGACTTCAGAACCTGAACATCTTATTCAGGAGCAAGCAATTTTAATCAGACACGTAGTGCATGTTCAAATTTTTCTTAATAAAATCAAATCTTTCAACAGTTAGAGGCTTAGTAAATATATCAGCCCATTGATTTTCAGTATCAATGAATTGTATATCTAAAATTCCTTTTTGAACATAATCTCTGATAAAATGGTGTTTGATCTCAATATGCTTGGCTCTTGAATGCAGAATTGGATTCTTTGACAAGCAAATAGCAGCAGTATTATCACAAAAGATAGGAATACTGTTAGCATGTATCTGATAATCTTCCAGCTGATGTTTCATCCAGAGTAGTTGTGTGCAACAACTTGCAGCTGAAATGTATTCTGCTTCTGCTGTAGACATAGCAATAGTTGCTTGTCTCTTGCTAGCCCAGGATATCAGATTATCACCCAGAAATTGACAATTGCCACTGGTTGACTTTCTTTCAATCCTGTCACCAGCATAATCAGCATCACAGAATCCAATTAGCTTATAATCTGGTGATTTTCTATAAAGGAGTCCCAGATTAGTTGTTCCTTTCAGATACCTGAAGATTCTCTTAACTGCAGTTAAATGAGATTCTCTAGGATCTGACTGAAACCTTGCACATAAGCATACACTGAATAAAATATCTGGCCTAGATGCAGTGAGGTATAACAGAGAACCAATCATACCTCTGTATAGCTTCTGGTCCACTTTTGATCCTTCATCTTCTTTGCTTAAGGTACATGTAGGATGCATTGGAGTGTTCATCAGTTTGCAATCTTCAAGCTTGAACTTCTTCAGAAGCTCCTTTGTATATTTCGTCTGATGAACATATACTCCATCTTTGCTTTGATTAATTTGAATGCCCAGGAAGAACTTCAGCTCTCCCATCATGCTCATTTCAAATTCATCCTGCATTAACTTAGAAAACTCCTTGCAAAGAGATGAATTAGTAGAACCAAATATTATATCATCAACATATATCTGCACAACAAGAATGTCTTTCTCAAGAGTCCTTCTGAAGAGTGTTGTGTCAACCTGACCTCGTTTAAAATCATTTTTAATTAAGAAATTACTTAGTCTGTCATACCAAGCTCTGGGAGCTTGTTTCAAGCCATATAGTGATTTCTTAAGTTTGTAAACATGGTCAGGATGCTTCAGATCCTCAAAGCCAGGAGGTTGTTTGACATACACTTCTTCTTCTATGACACCATTAAGAAATGCACTCTTGACATCCATTTGATATAATACTATTCCATGATTAATTGCATAAGATAAAAGTAACCTGATTGCTTCCAATCTTGCAACTGGAGCAAATGTTTCGGTGTAATCAATGCCTTCTTGTTGACTGTACCCCTGAGCAACAAGTCTGGCTTTGTTTCTGGTTACTTCACCTTTTTCATTCAGCTTGTTTCTGAATACCCATTTTGTTCCAATAATGTTCTTCTGAGGAGGTTTGGGTACCAGATCCCACACATCATTCCGTTGGAATTGATTCAGCTCTTCTTGCATAGCTATGATCCATCCATCATCTGAAAGTGCTTCTTCAACAGTTGTTGGCTCAATCATTGAAATTAGTCCAATCATAGATTCTTCTTGTCTGAAGTGTGATCTTGTTCTTCTGGGACTTTCTTTACTTCCAATGATTTGATCTTGAGGATGAGAAGACTTGTATTTGAAAGTATAGTTGGATGAATCTGCTTGCTGTGAGCCATTTTGCGCTTCATCAGAAGCTGCTTCATCAGGAGCAACATCATCAGGAGCAACATCATCAGGAGCAACATCATCAGGAGCAACTGACGTGGGTGCTGCTTCTTGACTATCTTCAGATTCAGTTGATTGACCAGGTTCTGGAATGTCTTCAGGAACCTGTATCTCTGCAAAACCTTCATCTTGCTTTGAAGTTTTATCTTCAAGCTCTTTGTCATCAAATTTAACGTGCATAGATTCTTCAACACAGAGTGTCTCTGAATTATACACTCTGTATGCCTTTGACCTTTCAGAGTAACCTAAAAAGATTCCTCTTTGGGCCTTGGCATCAAATTTCTTTAGGTAGAGCTTGTTATTCAGAATGTAACATGTACATCCAAATTGATGAAAGTAAGAGATATTGGGTTTTCTTCCTTTAAACAATTCATATGCTGTTTTCTCCAAGATAGGTCTAATATAGATCCTATTCTGGACATAACACGCTGTATTCACAGCTTCTGCCCAAAAATGTTTTGCCAAATTGTTTTCATGAATCATGGTTCTGGCCATTTCTTGTAACGTTCTATTCTTTCTTTCTACAACTCCATTCTGTTGTGGAGTTCTAGGAGAAGAGAATTCATGGAGAATTCCATATTTTTCACAAAAAGCTTCAAATGGCTCATTTTCAAATTCACCACCATGATCACTTCTGATTTTCAAAATTTTGGCTTCTTTTTCAGATTGAATAAGGGTGCAGAAGTTACTGAATACATCGTATGCATGATCTTTGCTTTTCAGAAATTTCACCCAAGTCCATCTGCTATAATCATCAACAATAACTAATCCATACCTGCTTCCATATAAGGATGCAGTGCTAACTGGTCCAAATAGGTCAATATGAAGCAGTTCTATGGGTCTTGTGGTGGAAACATTGTCTTTTGCTTTGAAAGATGTTTTAACAATTTTTCCTTTCTGGCATGCACCGCAGAGTGCATCTGAATGATAATCAATGTCAGGAAGGCCTTTGACAAGCTGTAACTTGCTAAGCTTAGAGATTAATCTCCAGTTAGCATGTCCCAGCCTTTTATGCCACATCCATTTCTTATCATTCATTGATAGAAGGCAAATTACCTTCTGATCAGCCAGTTGAGAAAAATTGATTTTGTAGACATTTTCCACTCTCTTTCCCTTGAACACAATGGACTTGTCATTCTTGTTGATTACTGTACAGTTGGCTTTTTCAAATAAAACATCATAACCATTGTCACAGAATTGACTGATGCTCAATAGGTTATGTTCAAGCCCATCTACCAACCATACATTATTAATAGAGGTAGAGGAGTTACCAATAGTCCCCGTACCAATAATCTTCCCAGACTGGTTGCCTCCAAACTTTACATTTCCTCCTTCTTTCATTGTGAGAGATAGGAACATTGACTTCTCTCCTGTCATGTGCCTTGAGCAACCGCTGTCTAGGTACCATGATTTTTGTTTTGTTCTTGCTTTTAGACAAATCTGCAGTATTGACAATTTCAGATTTAGGTACCCATTGTTTTATGGGTCCTTTGGGGTTAGAGCTGGAGAATTTACTCACCATTTCCTGATCCTTTAGATCCTTCTTGGGTAGCTTCTGATTAATCATTACCTTAGGTTTTTCAACTTTTGGTTTTGATACCTCAGGAGCGCCAACTGCCTTGCCCTTCTGAACCTTAGACTTTAGGACATCAGATTCTGATTTTATCAGACTCTGAGGAACAGGTTCTGATCTCTTCAGAATCTTAATCTTTGTGGTCTTAGATTCAGAATTTATCATATCCTTAGGCTTGAAATTCTTTGGCTTTGATGTAATCTTAGCCTTAGAACTGGAAGCTTCAGGTTCTGATTGAGCAACAGTTCCCATTTTTGCACCTTCAGGAACAAAGAAGGTTTTCAATCCTTCCTTTATGCATTCACAATATGCTTTGAGATTGGTTTCACTAGACTTAGCTTCTGAAAATCCAATCCCTTTACCATTGTTTTTGTAAATGCTATAAATCATAGAAGCAATTCTGCTTCTGTCAATACCAGACATAATGAAATCTTCAAGAGCAATCTCATGGTTACTTAAAGATTTTCCATCACATTTTTCTTGCAGCTTCTGACACAAGAACTTAAGTTTGTCTTCATATGTCTTGCATATGAAGTCAAAACCTCTGAGTCCTTCTTCAGAAGCTTTTAGATCCAATAGAGTTGATTCTTGTTGCTTCATCAAAGCAACATATTTTTCTTTCAAAGCTTTCAACTCATTGGTTCTTAATTCAAAATGAGTGAGGAGTTCTTTAAGTGACTCTATCAGTTCTTCTCTAGGGATTTTGGAATATACCTCGTTTTCATCTTCTGAATCTGATTCAGTTTCAGCTTCTGAAGTTGCTGTAGCTACTAACCCAACAGCTATCTTTGCACCTTCATCAGACTCTTCTTTGTCAGATTCAGATTCACTATCCAAGTTATCCCATGTAGCCATCAAACTCTGCTTTAACTGTTTCTTGAACTTGCTTGACTTGAATGTTGGTTTCTTTGACTTTTCCTTTGCTTTTTCCTTCTGAAGATCAGGGCAATCAGCAATGAAATGACCAGGCTTCTTGCAGTTGAAGCATCCCTTTTGATCTTCCTTCTTTGAGCTTCTGAAGCTACCTCTCCTGGACACAAATTTCTTGTTCTTTTTGGCTAGATACTGAAGTCTGTTTGAGAGCATAGCCATCATCTCAGTAACCTCTTCATCAGAATCTCCAGTTGGTGAATCTTCTTCATCAGACTCAGCCACTTTAAGAGCTTTGGATGACTTGCCTTTTGATGGAAGAGCTATTGATTTACTCTTTTTAGTAGACTCATGTTCATTTAGACTTAACTCATGAACTTTGAGAGAACTAACAAGATCTTCAACACTTAAAGTGTTTAAATCTTTAGCTTCCTCAATGGCAGTCACCTTTGGTCTCCATCTGGCAGGAAGGCTTCTGAGAATCTTACTCACGTGATCAGAAGCAACATAGCTTTTCTTCAGTATTTGGAGTCCAGAGACTAGGGTTTGAAATCTTGAGTACATCTCCTCAATACTTTCATCATCCTTCATCTTGAACAGTTCATACTGATGAACAAGCATCAGTGCTTTGGCTTCTCTAACTTTCTTGCTTCCTTCATAGTTAGCACATAAAGATGCAAACATAGCTTTAGCAGTTGACTTATCACTCATCTTCATGTACTCTGCTCGTGGTATAGCAGAAACTAGAGAGCCTCTGATCTTGTGATGTTTCTTGTACATCTTCTTCTGAGCAGGTGTATGTATTTTTCTATCAACAGCAGCTCCTTCTTCATCAAGAATTAAGTCACCAACACCATCTTCCAGAATATCCCATAGTTCTTCATCTAAGCCCATGATATAACTGTAGAAATTGGTTTTCCACCAAGAAAACTCTTCAGGATCTCCATTAAACTTTGGAACCTTCCCTGAGTCAGTTTTCTTTTCACTATAATCGTATGCAACAGCATGATGATTACCACTAGAGCCAGCAGAACCAGAAACAGATGAATCAGCAGACATGTTTTTCTCAGATCTTGGACTGTTACACTGTTAGGTGTTTGACAACAGAACCAAGGCTCTAGATACCAATTGAAGGGGAGAAAAACACAAGAAGGGGGGGTTGAATTGTGTTTTAAAATAATCGTTTTCTCTTTTCAAAACCCAGAACCAGAATGATCAGAAGCTAGTTAGACAGCTTCTGAAGATACTGTTCAGGAGCGTATGCAGCGGAATGAAAAACAGAGAGAAAAGAGAAGAAGCAGGACACAAAAGATTTATACAGGTTCCTTCCACAATTCGGAAGTAGTCCTGTCCCCCTTGCACTTCCAAGGAGAGTTCACTAAATGTAATATCTGATTACAAATGCTCAAGCACACAAGCAAGAGACTTCAAATGCTCAAGAACACAATCAAGAGACTTCTAATCATCAAGCGAGCCATTGGTTATCAGAAGATCCGCAACTTTTCTGAGTTAGTGAGTAGTTGCAGAATTTATGAAGAGGATACCAAGGCTCACTACAAGGTAGTGAATGAGAGGAAAGCTAAGGGCCAGCAGAGTCGCCCAAAACCTTATGATGCCCCTAGAGATAAAGGGAAGCAAAGAGTGAATGATGAGAGGAGGCCCCAGAAGAAGATTGCTCCTGCTGAGATTACCTGTTTCACTTGTGGCGAGAAAGGCCACAAGAGTAATGCGTGTACTGTTGATAAGAAGAGATGCTACCGTTGTGGTCAGAAAGGGGCATATCACTAATGACTGCAAGTTTGATGATGTTGTGTGTTTCAACTGCAATGAGCAAGGACACATTGGTTCGCAGTGTAAGCAACCCAAGAAGACTAAGACTGCTGGGAGAGTGTTCGCATTGAATGGCACTCAGACTGAGAATGACAATCGTTTGATCAGAGGTACTTGCTATATTAATAATACTCCTTTAGTTACTATTATTGATACTGGTGCTACGCACAGTTTTGTTGCTTTAGATTGTGTTTCTGCTTTGGGCCTTGATGTTTCTGATATGAATGGAGAGATGGTTGTCGAGACTCCAGCTAAGGGTTCGGTGACTACTTCTCTCGTGTGCATAAATTGTCCTTTATCTATGTTTGGCCGTGACTTTGTGATGGATTTAGTTTGCCTACCTTTAAGTGGTATGGATGTGATTCTGGGTATGAATTGGCTAGAGTACAACCGTGTTCTTATCAACTGTTTTAGAAAGACGGTGCATTTTTCTTCTGTCGAAGAAGAGTGGGGCGCAGAGTTCCTATCTACTAAGCAGCTGAAGCAACTATAACGTGATGGGATGTTGATGTTTTCGTTGATGGCTTCCTTAACCTTAGAGAATCAAGCGGTAATTGATAAACTGCAAGTGGTGTGTGATTTTCCTGAAGTTTTCCCAGATGAAATTCCTGATGTGCCTCCGGAGAGAGAAGTTGAGTTCTCTATTGACCTTGTTCCTGGAACGAAGCCGGTGTCGATGGCACCTTACCGCATGTCTGCTTCTGAGTTAGCAGAGTTGAAGAAACAGTTAGAGGATTTGCTGGATAAGAAGTTTGTGAGACCTAGTGTTTCACCATGGGGAGCTCCAGTGTTACTAGTGAAGAAGAAAGACGGCAGTATGAGACTGTGCATTGATTACAGACAGCTGAACAAAGTGACGATCAAGAATAGGTATCCACTTCCGAGGATTGACGATCTGATGGATCAATTAGTGGGTGCACGTGTTTTCAGCAAGATAGATTTGAGGTCAGGTTACCACCAGATCAAAGTGAAGGATGAAGATATGCAGAAGATGGCTTTCAGGACCCGCTATGGTCACTACGAGTACAAGGTTATGCCTTTTGGAGTTACCAATGCACCTGGAGTGTTTATGGAGTATATGAATCGCATCTTCCATGCATTTTTGGATCGGTTCGTGGTGGTGTTTATTGATGATATACTGGTTTACTCCAAGACTGAAGAGGAGCATGTTGAACATTTGAAGACTGTTTTGCAGGTGCTGAGAGAAAAGAAACTGTATGCTAAGTTGTCTAAGTGCGAGTTCTGGTTAAAGGAAGTGAGTTTTCTTGGCCATGTCATTTCTGGTGATGGTATCGCGGTTGACCCGTCAAAAGTTGAAGCGGTATCGCAATGGGAGACTCCTAAGTCGGTTACGGAAATTAGAAGCTTTTTGGGTTTAGCTGGTTATTATCGAAGATTCATAGAGGGATTCTCCAAGTTGGCTCTTCCGTTAACGCAGTTGACGTGTAAGGGTAAGTCTTTTGTGTGGGATGTGCATTGTGAGAATAGTTTTAATGAGCTGAAGAAGCGTCTGACAACGGCTCCAGTGCTGATTTTGCCGAAGCCCGATGAACCTTTTGTGGTATATTGTGATGCGTCCAGGCTGGGTTTAGGTGGTGTTCTTATGCAAGATGGTAAGGTAGTAGCTTATGCTTCCAGACAGTTGAGAATTCACGAGAAGAATTATCCGACGCATGACTTAGAGTTGGCAGCTGTGGTCTTTGTATTGAAAATATGGAGACACTATTTGTATGGTTCGAGATTTGAGGTATTTAGTGATCATAAGAGTTTGAAATATTTATTTGATCAAAAAGAGTTGAATATGAGGCAGAGAAGGTGGCTTGAGTTACTTATAGATTATGATTTTGGTCTGAATTACCATCCTGGTAAAGCAAATGTAGTTGCAGATGCCCTGAGTAGGAAAACTGTGCGTATGTCCGCGTTGATGGTGAAAGAATTTGAATTGTTGGAACAGTTTAGAGACTTGAGCTTGGTGTGTGAAAGGACACCTCAGAGCATTAAACTGGGAATGTTGAGAGTCGATAATGATTTCCTGAAACATATCAAAGAAGCCCAAAAAGAAGATGTCAAGTTCGTAGATTTGTTGATTGCTGGTAATGAGGCTGTGGATGGTGACTTTAAGGTCGATGACCAAGGAGTGTTGAGATTCCGAGGTAGGATTTGCATTCCTGACAATGATGAAATTAAGAAGATGATCCTTGAAGAGAGTCATAGAAGTAGCTTGAGTATTCACCCGGGAGCTACGAAGATGTATCATGACTTAAAGATGCTGTTTTGGTGGTCTGGTTTGAAACGTGATGTGGCACAATTCGTGTATTCTTGCTTGGTTTGTCAAAAGTCGAAGATTGAGCATCAGAAACTGACTGGTATGATGGTGCCTTTAGATGTGCCTGAGTGGAAATGGGATAGTATATCCATGGATTTTGTGACGAGTTTGCCCAATACTCCTAGAGGGAACGATGTTATTTGGGTTATTGTTGATAGATTGACGAAGTCTGCTCACTTTCTACCGATTAACATTACCTTTCCTGTAGCTCAGTTGGCGGAGATTTATGTTAAAGAGATAGTAAAGTTGCATGGTGTTCCTTCGAGCATCGTATCAGATAGAGATCCAAGATTTACTTCTAGATTTTGGAAGAGTTTGCAGGAGGCGTTAGGATCTCAATTGAGGTTGAGTTCGGCTTATCATCCGCAAACAGATGGTCAGTCGGAGAGGACGATTCAGTGAAGGGGAGAAAAACACAAGAAGGGGGGGTTGAATTGTGTTTTAAAATAATCGTTTTCTCTTTTCAAAACCCAGAACCAGAATGATCAGAAGCTAGTTAGACAGCTTCTGAAGATACTGTTCAGGAGCGTATGCAGCGGAATGAAAAACAGAGAGAAAAGAGAAGAAGCAGGACACAAAAGATTTATACAGGTTCCTTCCACAATTCGGAAGTAGTCCTGTCCCCCTTGCACTTCCAAGGAGAGTTCACTAAATGTAATATCTGATTACAAATGCTCAAGCACACAAGCAAGAGACTTCAAATGCTCAAGAACACAATCAAGAGACTTCTAATGCTCAAGCACACAAGCAAGAGACTTCTATCAAACAAAATTACACAGAAAAATGTTTGAGATTGAACACTTGATATACAATCAGTGGTGTTCACAATACAAATCAGATACAGACTCTTAAGACTTAAGAATTTCAAAGATATAAACTTGAAAACTGAAATTCTAAGTGAACTTTGAATGCTTAGACAATTTGACAGAGTTTTGGCGCTTTTGAAAAAATTGTAGAGTCTTATAGTTCTTCAAGTCTTCACTCCTTTATATAGAGGTGTGAGGTGAACGTTGTAAGTGCCAACACATTCAAAAAGAGTCGTTACTGAAGCTTGATCTTTCACCAGTGATTCTTTGCCTGATTTAGTTATTGTCCTATAAAGAATCAATTTCAAATCCATTCCAGTTGAGAGGGAACAAGGATGCAGGCTTGGTTGTACATAAGAGCTGTTATTCTTGTCTGTTAGCAGAGACAAAGAACAGAGTAGTGGAGAAGGTGGTTGTACAGTTCGTACAAAGTACAATGTCAACGCTTCTTGTTTATTTGCAACAAACTGACTTCAAATCCTTTTGAAACGACCATTGCTTTAATCCACTAATCTTCTGTCAATGCTCTATAATTTTCGCTCCAAAATACAACACTTGAATCTTAAGATATTTGGTGAAATACTGTTGCTTCTGAAGAATCAGCTTCTGAGGATCTTCAGCTTCTGATGACGTCATACTCTTCAGGAGCTCTTGTCTTCAGGAGCACTAGTCTCCAGGAGCACTTTTTAAGCTTCAAATGGATACTTCCTTTGCTCTTTATTTGTTCGTTCAGAACCTTGATGAGATATATCACTTTGTTTATGGTCCTGTACACTTAAACAAATGTTAGCAATACCAATTGTCAATTTTTAATACATTGTTATCATCAAAACTCTTTAGGGTTTATTGTTAAACACGTTTTGTTCCAACATTCAGTCGTTGGAGGACTTGTTGAGGGTTTGTGTACTTGAGCAGGGAGGGGCTTGGGATAGTCATCTTCCATTGATAGAGTTCACGTACAACAACAGTTACCATTCAAGTATTGGAATGGCACCGTTTGAGGCTTTATATGGTCGGAGATGCAGGACTCCGTTGTGCTGGTTTGAGTCGGGTGAAAGAGTGGTCTTAGGACCGGAGATCGTTCAACAGACTACTGAGAAGGTGAGAATGATCCAAGAAAAGATGAAAGCGTCGCAGAGTCGACAAAAGAGTTATCATGATAAGCGTAGAAAGGACCTTGAGTTCCAAGAGGGGGATCATGTGTTCGTGAGAGTGACTCCTATGACGGGTGTTGGACGTGCTTTGAAATCAAAGAAGTTGACTCCGAGGTTTATTGGTCCGTATCAGATTTCAGAGAGGATTGGGCCGGTGGCATATCGTGTTGGATTACCACCACACTTATCGAATTTGCACGATGTTTTTCATGTATCTCAGCTGAGGAAGTATGTTCCGGATCCATCTCATGTGATCCAAAGCGATGATGTGCAAGTTAGGGACAACCTTACGGTTGGGACCTTACCCGTGAGGATTGATGATCGAAAGACGAAGACGCTGAGGGGCAAAGAGATACCTCTCGTTAGAGTCGTTTGGGACGGAGCGACGGGTGAAAGCTTGACTTGGGAGCTAGAAAGTAAGATGCTGGAATCCTCTCCAGAGTTGTTTGAGTGAGGTAAATTTTCGAGGACGAAAATCCTTTAAGAGGGGGAGAGTTGTAACGCCCTCTCTAATTATTTAATTATTTTATTAGAGGATATAATATATAATTATATATTATATGATTTTGATGATTATGTGACGTGTGACGTGTTATTATTTTATTGTTTAATAAAATAATATAAGTGATGTTTATATGGATATTTATTTGATAAATAAATAGATTTGTTGGAAAAATATATTATTTTGAGAAGTGGGGTTATATTTATAATTAGGAAGAGTTTTGAGGGCTGAGATAGGATAAGATAAGTTGGGAGGGAGTATAAAAGGAAATAGGTTAAGGAAAGTAGGCAGAACGCGTATCAGACATTGGAAAAGAGAGGTTGAACGGTTGAAGCCTTAAACACACAAATGAATAAATCAATGGGCTCAAACTAATCTACTAAATAACACACCAACGATAACTAATTAATAACCTCGGCTCTAATTAATTATTGCGCTCCGACAACTTAATTAATAAAACGGTTCTATCTTAGAATGAACGATAAAACACTATCCTTCCAAAATTACTAATTACCCCTAGGACAACATTGCAGACGAATTAGAGGTTTGATTGGAGAGAATTGGCAGGTTTTGGTGAGTTTTGGTCTGAACCCGTGTGGGTTCTGAGATCGCTCGCCTGTGGCGAGTGACCACTCGCCGTGGCGAGTACCCCTTAGTTGCTCGCGAGGCGAGCAGTATAGCTCGCCGTGGCGAGCTTGTCCCTTAATTTTAGGATTTTGGCCCAATTGAAGATGGTTTTGAGTGCCTTAATATTTATAGAGATGACCTGTGAAGTTGGTTTAGCCAAATTGGATTTAGGGAACTTAAAATGAAGATTTTTGGTGAAAAATGTCAAAAAGGCCGAGAGCACCCAGGATTTCTCGCCTCCAGTTCGCCCCCAACTCGCCTTTGGCGAGTAACCTTTTGTGTGAGCTCGCCGTGGCGAGCAGATGCACTCGCCGTGGCGAGTTAGTGCCTTCCTGAAGTGTTTGTTATTTTGCGACCTGTTTCGCATGGGACTTGAGAGGAACCCTTTGGGTAGTGTTAGTGATGTTTGATACTCTTAACTGTGCTCTGTAAAGACGATTGCCGATGTTTCTCTTGAGCTGTTGATAAATGATATATTGTTGTGTATAAGTGATGTATGAGTATGATGATGTGTGTATGATGCTAAGTGTTGCCATGTGTATGAATAACAAGATGATGTTCTGCCATGTAACTATTTTAACTGCATGTGTCAGTCTTGAAAACGTATGATGTCTGAGACGGTGTATTAAGTTGTTAAACGACGAGTCCATGCATTTGCATATTTATGAGACGGTGGAGCTTTATGCTCAAAGCGACGGTGGGGCATTTGCTCAAAGCGACGGTGAAGCATATTAATGCTATAATCATATGGTACCACATGCATGATGTTGAGACGTTAAGTGTTGCATTTAGTCGAGTCAATTATGACATATATGTGATGATGTTTGAGACGTTGTGATGTATGTTGTGATGTTGTTTATGATGATGTTATGATGTTCTATAATGTATATGATTATGAGATAGATTTATGATTGTTAATTTTGACGTTTGATTTATATATTAATATTATTGTTGTGAATCTCACCCCTTCTGCTGGAATTGCCGCCTCGTGGGCAAGTGCAGGTACCCAGTCTTAGGTGCGATGATGCGAGGAGTCTGTGTGAAGTAGGGTTGCTCTGATACGTAACGGGATGGGGTCTTTTGTAGAGTCTATTCTATTATGTATCTTGTTAGAATAAATTTGACTTTCAGTGATGTTGAAACATTAATATTTGAGACGTTTTTGCTGGCTTTTAAGCCAAGACTATTTATGAGATGAGACTTTTAAATTCCGCTGCTTAATTGAGTATTTTTGTAAATGATAAATGATTATCTAAGTTGTTTTTAAGATGAAATGTGACACTCCTTTTGAGACGTACTCTGATTTTATGTGATTTATTTAATGAAATTTTTAATATGGGAAATTGGGGTGTTACACATTCTGGTACAAACAACGGCTGCATCAAACCTGACGGCCTCTGGTGCTCAATCTTCGACTTCTGACAAACTAGACAAGCATAAACAAACTCGGCGATCTCCTTCTTCATTCCATGCCACCAAAACAACTTCTTCAAATCTTGATACATCTTAGTTGCTTCTGGGTGAATACTCAAACTACTCCGATGACCTTCGTCCAAAATACGCTTCTTAAGCTCAGGCACATCCGGCACACACACCCGATCACGAAACATCAAGACACCGTTCTGATCCAATCTGAAATCTGCACCTTTACCTTGGTTAACCAACACCACTCGGTCTACCAGTTCCAAATCCTCTTTCTGACCACTCTTGATTTCTTCCAAAATGTTACTTGACAACTTCAACATACCCAACTTCACACTTCCGGGTGTCAACTCACAACCCAAACTCAAATCTCGAAATTGCTCCACCAACTCTAACTCCTTAACGATCATAACAGACATATGCAAGGTCTTCCTACTCAAAGCATCTGCAACCATGTTAGCCTTTCCAGGATGATAACTCAGCTGAAAATCAAAATCCTTAAGATATTCCAACCATCTTCTTTGCCTCATATTCAACTCTTTCTGGTCAAACAAATACTTTAAACTCTTGTGATCACTGAACACCTCAAACTTAGAACCATAAAGATAATGCCTCCTGTTATACCCTCATTTTGGACCTAAAAACTACTCCTTCAAACTTCTTCCTTTTACTGTTTACCTCTGATACTTTTCAAATTCACTGTGTTTACTCTACAATTTTCTACTGTGCTTCAAATGCATATTGTACTGTTTCTGTCTCCAATTTTCTTGCATATCAAACCATTCAAAGTGTTTTCTTGCATTACAAGTCGTTAAAAAGGGTTTCTAAAATCATTGCATATTTTCTTGCATTTTATTCCAATTTTTCGCATAAAATCATATGAAAAGGGTATTTTGGTCATTTCCTACAAAGGAACCCATTTTAGGCCCTACGTTTGTCTCTGAGTCTTTTTAACTTGTCTGTATAAACCATTGATCAAACCCTACCTAAAAATCATTTCAGCATTGCATCTGAGTCAGTCTGAGTCGTTTTAGTCCCTTAGGGGCATTTTGGTCTTTTCACATCAAATTTTTTGACAGAGAGGTATTTTAAAATACCTCATTTTGGTAGTTTGTTTGTTTTAGTCCGTTTTGTTGTTTTTAGTTGTTTCACTTTATGTTGTTTTCAAAATTACCATTTTTTTTACCAATTTTATTTTACTTTTTGCAAGTCAGTCCAAATTTCATTTTTAATTGCAAATGCGCCCAAATTTTAATTTCAAAACAGTCCAATTCTTTTTTGATTACAAAACAGTCCAATTCTTTTTTAATTACAGTTCAGTCCAAATTCTTTTTTAATTGCATTTTAGTCCTTAAGGTTTTACAGTTTAGTCCAAGGTGCCATGCGGGCTGGCCCAAGTCCAGGTGTCACAGTCTCATTGGTTCAGAATCACACATGGCAGCCTATAAAAGGCCAATCACTGCACCAGTCAGAAAGAGAGCCAGAAATATCACGCCACATCACAAACAAGTTCTAACACTCTCTCTCCATTCGGTTAGATCAAAATCACAAAAACTCAGAAAGCTCAAGAACACGAAGCACAAACCCTAGTTTTCCAGAATTCAATTCAAGCCAAAATTCATGGAATTCATGGCAGCTCTCAGAGATTCGAGGTTGAATCTTCATCATTGAGCCTTTTTCTCTGCAATTCAAGCATTGAATTCGTCACTGAAAGCAACGAATCCAATACGATCACAGAAAAGAGAAATTGAGAAGAAAAGGGAAAGAAGTTCAAAGGTTTCGAACCGGTGAAGAAGAAGAAAAAGAATCACCGATTTATTTTCATATTTCAAGCCAAAATCAACAAAACAGAATCAAATCTGAAGAATTATGAAAGTTCTAGCTCGAATCTCCGAGTAAAACACAGGTGAACACTGAAACTTACCTCTTTCATACTCAAGAACATCAACGAGTCCGAATCAACGTAGATCCGTAGGAGTTCAAAAGGTTCGGTTCAAAAAAATTGAAACCCTAAAAAAAAATTCAAAACCGTAAAGGATTTCACGGTTTACAACGTGTATTAATCGTTGTAAACCTATGAATCCACAAGATATTTCATTCAAACAAGAGATTTGAACAAAAAGGAAAGACCGAAACCGTTTGAAATCCGTAAAGAAGATTCAAGATCTACGTTCATTCAATGGATGCATGCGATTTCTAGTGGTGGATTCATGTTTAGAACACTAAGACGAAACGTTTGAGCCATGTCTCATGAGATTCTGGGTAAGATTGAGCAATTTAGGGTTAGGGTTTCATCGGAGTTCACCGGTGTGAGAAGAGAGAAGCGAGAAGAGAGAAGAGAGAAGAGAGAAGAGAGAAGAAAGAGAAACGTTTCAAGAAAATGAGTTGAACCGGGTAGAAAACCTTTTATATAAGCGCTGGACCGGGCGGGTTCTGACCCGATCCAGCGCCCCATGTTGTGGGCCGTTAGATCTAGGTCCTGATGGATCTGGATCAATCCAACGCCCCTGTGGCGTTCTGGAGATCCGGATCCATCAACCAGCGTGGGTTTGGGCCAGGTACCCTAGGCTTTTAGGTTTTCTTTTCAGTTTTCTTGTTTTTGCTACATTCACCCCTATTCTTGCTACTTGGACCACCTGTGCGTTTTTAGTTTTCTCACAAAAATTCCAAAAAAATTGCTATGTGTTCTTGATGCGTTTTTTACTGTTCCGCGATATTTTCACATGTTTAAAATTGGTAAAAATAGTACGTGTTAATTTCTCTACCGATTCGTACATTTTGTATATTTTTGTGTGTAATTTCTCGCATGCTTCTTGATCCAAATACTTGTCACTTGATATTGGTGTTTAGCACTTGAGTTTGTGATATGATCACTTCTGATTTTGTGCAATATTCTCAATTTTGTTAAGTTTTTTTTGGTTTACGATTTTGCAATATTTTCAATTTGTTTAGTTTGATTCTTGTTTACCATTTTGCAATATGTTCAATCTTGTTAGTTTGATTTTCGTTCACAACTTTGCAATATTTTTAATCTTGTTAATTTGGTTTTTGTTCACAATTTTGCAATATTCTCAATCTTGATAGTTCGGTGTTTGTCCACAATTTGTGCAATATTTCCAATTTCGTTAGTTTAATCTTCATTGAAAACATTGCAATGTCATTGGTTGATTCCCAATTTTACTAGTTTAACTTCCATTTACAATTTTGCAATGATAATTGTCAATTTCCAATGATGTTAGTTTAATTTCTTTTAGTTTGCCATCTTTGCAATATTAATTGCTAATTTCTAATATTGTTAGCTTAACCTTTGGCTTGCTACTTTGTTAGTTTACATGATAGCTCACGATCTTGTTAGTATAATTGATTAGTGTTTTTGTCTTGCAAGTTTATATGTTAGCTTCCAATTTTGCAAAGTTTATTTTTTTAGTTTCTTGCTTTGTAAGTAATGTTAGTTTGCATGCATCTTCCTTCCCATCTCTTCATATTTTGTCATTACTTTTCTTTGCCTAACATTTTTTACTATCATTTCATATTGCTTCACTAACCATTTTATGTTTCATGCACATTGAGCACTCCATTTCATCTCCGTTCCTTTAAGTTTAGGTTTTATTCAATCATTTAATTTTTTAGGTAGTTTCTTTTATTTCAATTTCTTGCAAGACCATAGAATGTAAACTAAGGCCAATGTAAAGGACGATGGACACTATAATGATGTACACCGACACAAGCACTGACACGCACACACGTTGTATGATTTACCGTTAGATGTATGTTTAGGAAACGCGAAACTTAAAAAAATCATTTTCCAAAAAGTGTTAACAATTTCATCACTTGAAAACAATTTTTTTTTTCCAATAAACCTTGGAGTCAAAACTCCATTGTATTTTCTTTTTTTTCTTAATCAAATGCGAATGAAAATAATTCTCACTTAGACCTTTTTTCTAAATAATTGAGCCAACCTCACGTTTTCTTTTTTCTCAAGCCTTTACGGCCTCTTTCTCTTCTTCAAAACCATTTTCGAAAATTAAAATCAATCAAAACTCACAAAGATATTTTTTGAGAGAGAACTACATGGAGTTTGATCCCTTAAAAGGGTATGTAGGCAAGAGGTCAAAACCTCTCCAAGTCCAATAAAAATAAAATCCAAACACTTCTTTCCCCCCATTCTTAAAAACAACCTTTTCAATAAATAGCATAAAAAATAAAGCGTAAACATAAATCTAGAAAAACGGCTCCTATAGAGTACTATAGTCGTTACGGGTGCCTAACACCTTCCCGTAGCAAAAATTGCCCCGAAACTTAGAATTTCTAAGGGTTTTCTCAATTTTACCCTTCCCCAAAAAAATAGAGATATCAATGATTGAAAGGTTCAAGCCTAATTAATGACTTGACACCCGAAAATCGCGATAACAGAAATGGCAACTTCACTGGGGATTTTAGGGCTACGCCTAGTTTTTCATGCTTTATGTTTTACGCTTTACTTTATTGTTATATGTAATTATTTTCATGCAACGTGTGGGGTGAGAATATCAAAAGTCCTACACCCGGGCTGAGTGAACTTAGGAATAGGTGGAGATATAATCGACAATCCAATCCGGGGGTCGCCTCGTGTATTGGGTTATGCGATCAATCTTACATAGCTGAGGCATTTTGGGGGTGATGTTGTCGGCGTGTGTTGTCATGCTTAGGCACTTTACTTCCAATTGACCGGTGATGCTATGGACCGTAGTTACCAAACCCATCTTTGGCCTTTTCTTAGGGCGTAGTGCGGTGGCTAAACCGAGCGTTGTCTCGAAATTTAGTCATCACGCGATACTACACTCAAACTAGACCTTCTTACGAGTAATCATGGAACGGGTGTTGTCTCCTGCTACCATGATATACGTAAGAGAGGTTGCAGTTTGGGAACTTTATTAGAACCATGGTTACTACTATCAAAACCCTAGTTTCACCGGACACCGTGTCCACCCGCAACTCCTCAACTGTGAACTTTAACCCACCGTGCTTTCTTTGTAATCAAAATCATGCATACATGCATTCATGCATAAACTTTTTCCATGCATTTATCGAAGGGTATAGACAGATTAAAAACTTTGCAAACGTTACAGGCATGAAGAAGACTAAGTCTTACAAGTTCAAGGAAGTCGATTTGGTTAGCCTAAGGGAGTTGGCACTCAAGGTTAAGAATCCGACTGGGTTTCGTCTCCGATACGGTGGTTTGCTTACTATTCTACGGACTAATGTGGAAGAGAAGTTGGTGCACACTCTGGTGCAATTCTATGATCCGGTTTTCTGTTGCTTCACTTTCCTGGATTTCCAGTTAGTTCCCACACTTGAGGCTTATTCTAGTTTGTTGGGTTTACCTGTAGCCGAGAGGACACTTTTCACAGGTCCCGGAGCTCCTCTTACTCCTTTGGTGATTGCCAAGGATCTTTATCTCAAGACTTCCGATGTGTCCAAGAATCTCATTACCAAATATCACATCCAGAGTTTCACTTCGAAGTACTTACTTGAGCGGGCTAATTTTGAATCTACTTGTCAAGACACTCTTGAAGCTATTCTTGCACTACTTATCTATGGGCTCGTCCTCTTCCCGAATCTCGACAACTTTGTAGACATGAATGCCATTGAGATCTTCTACTCCAAGAACCCGGTTCCTACACTGTTAGCTGACATATACCACGCCATCCATGATCAGACTCTCAAGGGTCGTGGATATATTCTTTGTTGCGTACCTCTCCTATATAGGTGGTTTATTTCTCACCTTCCGAGTCTTTTCCATGCCAACTCGGAGAATTGGTCTTATTCACAGCGGATCATGGCCCTCACTCCCAATGAGGTGGTTTAGATTACTCTGGCAGCTCGGGTCAAGGAGATCATCACCGGTTGTGGGGACTTCCTCGACGTACCTCTTCTCGGTACCCGGGGAGGAATCAACTACAATCCTGAGCTAGCCATGAGACAGTTTGGTTTCCCTATGAGAGAAAAACCCATCAATCTTGATACATCTCAGGAGTTCTTCTACTATTCCAATGCCCCCGCCGGACAAAGGAAAGCTTTTGTAGATGCTTGGTCTAAGGTTCGAAAGAAGGATGTAAAGCATTTGGGTGTGAGATCCGGTATCGCTCATGAGGCCTATACTCAGTGGGTGATAGATCGAGCCGAGGAGATTGGCATGCCTTACCCTGCTTTGAGACACGTATCTGCATCTGCGCCGTCTAGGCCATTACCTTTGCTTCCCGCAACCCAGGAGATGTATCAGGAGCATCTAGCTATGGAGAGTCAGGAGAAGCGAACATGGAAGGCCCGATACAGCGAAGCCGAGAACTTGATTATGACTTTGGATGGCCGAGATGAGCAGAAAGATCATGAGAACTGGATGTTGAAAAGAGAGCTAACCAGAGTTAGAAAAGAACTCAAGGAAAAAGATGATCTTCTTATGAGGGACTCCAAGAGAGCCAGACGTCGTCGGGATTTCTATGCCAGATATTGCGGTTTAGCTTCGAAGTCTGATTCTGAGGACTACTCTGTTACTCCATAGACTTAGATGATTATGTTGTTTGTATTGATTGTGTTTCGGAGCCCACTCCCCTCGGCTTAGCATTTCAAAACGATTTGTCTCGGCAGCTTTCTAGTCTCTTCATTTTTCTAATAATGTTTGCAAGGTTTCTAATTTGTCTAAGAAACCTTTCGATAACCAAAAAGAGTCATTTTTGCCTCTGCATTTGTACATATCATGCATCATATGCATCATTCATCGGTCACAAAAAACTTCCAAGTGCTCATTGCCTCCTGGTTCTCCTGCCGCAGTTTGAAAAGTGGCTCGTGCTCGAAAGATCTATCAACCTACCAGAGTACATCAGACTAGACAATACAGAAGAAAGAATCAAGTAGCTATGGAAGAAGAAAACGCACAGCTCCGTACCGAACTGGCTTCTCTGAGGGAAGAGTTGGCTAAGGCTCATGATGTTATGACTGCCCTGTTGGCTGCCCAGGAACAACCAGCCTCATCTGCTCAGACCACTGCTGAAGTAATTCCAACAGCATCTCTTGACGACCGCTTTGTTATGCCGAGGGGACGCCCTTATGGACTCCCACCTTTCTACGCACCCAATACCACAGCCGGTATTTCTGGCGCCGGTACTTCTAGTGCTGCCAATGGTAACCAAATCCCCATACCAGATCCTGTTTCTCTCTACACTACCGTGCCTCAGTCAACGGTCTTCACTGACCCAATTGTACACTCTACACCTCAAGACACCAACACCGTTACTTACCATGGGAAGACTCCCGTGTTCGGAACTATGGAAGAAAGGATGGAGGAACTTGCTAAAGAACTCCGTCGTGAAATCAAAGCTAACCGTGGAAGTGGTGATCTTGTCAAGGCTCATGATCTCTGTTTGGTGTCAAAGGTAGATGTCCCTAAAAAGTTCAAAGTCCCAGAATTCGACCGATACAATGGGCTGACTTGTCCTCAAAATCACATCATCAAATATGTCTGGAAGATGGCTAACTACTCAGACAATGACTCGCTCATGATTCACTGCTTCCAAGACAGTTTGATGGAAGACGCTGCAGAATGGTATACTGGCCTGAGTAAAGATGACATTCACACCTTCGACGATTTGGCTGCTGCTTTCAAGAGTCACTACGGGTTTAACACCAGATTGTGGCCGAACAGGGAATTTCTTAGATCCCTGTTCCAGAAGAAAGATGAAAACTTCCGTGAATATGCACAAAGGTGGAGGGGGGCAGCTGCCCGTATTATCCCTGCTCTGGATGAAGAAGAAATGACTCAGACGTTTCTAAAAACTCTGAAGAAAGACTATGTTGAAAGGATGATCATTGCTGCTCCGAGTAACTTCTCTGAGATGGTCACCATGGGAACCCGCTTAGAAGAAGCTGTCAGAGAGGGTATCATCGTGTTCGAAAAAGGTGAACACTCCGCAAATGCACCGAAGAAATATGGCAATGGCCATCACAAGAAGAAGGAGACAGAAGTCGGGATGGTATCCACCGAGACCAATCAATCCATGGCTACCATTGCTCCAACCAATGCCGCTCAACTGCCTCTTCCGTACCAATACATGCAATACGCCCAACATCCGTTTTTCCCACCATTCTACCATCAATATCCTCTACCACCGGGCCAGCCTCAGGTCCCTGTCAATGCTATTGCTCAGCAAGTACAACAGCAGCCACCAGCTCAACAACAACCACAACAGCAGCAAGGTCCTCAGGCCAGACCATCTTTCCCTCCGATACCGATGACATATGCCGAATTGCTCCCAACTTTGTTACACAAAGTGTAATGCCCCATTTTTATTTAATTATTTTTAGTTGATGTTTGAGTATTTTTATATGATTTTATATGACTATATTTGACATATATGATTTAGATATGATTTTATGTGAAATATATGACTTGGTATGAATTGTGTGATATTTGGTGTGATGATAATTTATTATATGATTTATGGTGTTGTGTTTTATTTAAATAAATGTTGTTTGATTATTTTATTTATTTAATAAAAAGGTAGAGAATAGTATTATTTGGTTTAAAGGGAATTAAGTATAATTATGAGGAATAAGTGGAAGTTAAGGAAATAAGAGGGGGTTATAGTTTACAATAAAAAAGAAAAGGAGAGTCAGAAAGAGTTTTAAGTACAATTGAAGAAAAAAAAAAAGAGAAAGTGAGTTTTTGAGAGAAGAAGAGGAGAAAACCTAGAACCAAGAGAAGAGGCTAGAAGAAGAGAGAAGAACGCAGCTTAATTCAGCAGTCATAATCTAAGGTAAGGGTGGGATTCCTTCAATAATATGTATATATAATTTTGATTGTTGATGAAATTGTGTTCTAGGTTTAGGGTTTAGAAAGTTTATGATAATTGATATGATGTGATGAATTGTGTTGTTTAATGCATGTTTCTGTGTTGTTTTGATTGTTATGTTGTATATAGAACCTGTAAACATTGTTCTCTATCAAATTTGGGATTTGGGTAGATGAAATTTGGGTTTTGAGTGAAAAATAGAGTTTTCCCGAGAGCTACCTTTGATAGCATACCCTGTTTCATGTTGTTGCGTCTTTTCCATCAGTTTCTGTTTCGAAATAGCTTTCGGTGTAAACACGAAAGTTGTAGGTATGAATGTTATCTTTCTAATGCCGTTGGTCTGACGTCAAAATGATTTATAGAACTTGAGTTATTGTCAAATTACTCAACGTAGGTCACAATGAATTTTTATGAATTTCAGCACAACTTTGTCCAAATTTGAAATGAAAACTGGTATCGATTGGTACATAATTGGTCTTAGGTGTAAACATGAAAGTTGTTGATAATTGAGTTAGCTTTCTAATGGCATTGGTTTGACTCAAAAAGGTTTTGTAAATCTCGAGTTATGGTAAAAATAGTCCAAGTAGGTCTTCAGAAAATTTTAAGAAAACTTAGCTTAACTAATCCCAAGTTAGTCCAAAACTTATGGTTGGTTTCCCAACTTCAAACTTAAGTATTAGGGATTTAGTCGGAGTGTTTTATGAGTATTTGGCTTATGTTTTATTGATCAACTTGCTTTATTTTTGAAGAATGTTTTGGTTTGATATGGATGTAGTTGTCTAATGTATATGTGCTTTCCGGAGATGTGTGATTTAAATATGTGTTATATCAAGATGTGTTGTTTGTAGATGTGTGACTTAAATATGTGCTATATAAAGATGTCAAATTTAAATATGTGATATTTGACGATGATGCTATTTAAAGATGTGTATTTGTCGAGTCATCTAAAGATGTGCATTGTTGAGTCTTTACTCGTGTCGTTGCATTTGAGTCGTGTCGTTGCATAGCATAGTCAGCGATGGGGGCTTAATGCCTGACAGGTCCTCTATGACCTTAGCGATGGGGGCTTAATGCCTGACAGGTCCTATTTGACCTTAGCGATGGGGGCTTAATGCCCTGATGGTACCACATGCATGAGGTCTAAGTGTTGCATAGTCGTGTCGTGTCGTTTGTGAAGTGATGATGTAATTGTGAAGTGATGATGTAATTTGCAAAGTGATGATGTATTCGTGATGGTGTAATTGTGACTTGTTGATGTATTTATGACATGTTGAAGTATTTGTGATGTTATGATGTACTTGTGAATGTTTGAGATGTTTTCGTTATATGTGATGATTTGTTGATGTTGTTGATATTGTTGTTGTTGATTGTTTAATTGTTGTTGTATCTTGCTAAATGTCGTTGATGTTGATAACGTTGCTGTTGCTATATATATATATGTATACATACATATATGAACTTGTTGATACTTGTGGTATAATTTGTTGTTGTTTCATCGATTTGATGAATTATATATTATTATTATTGAATGTGTTTCTCACCCCTTCTGTTGGAATTGTCGCCTTGTGGGCAAGTGCAGATTTCCAAGGCTAGTAGGATGTTGGCTCAAGTGTCTTAGGGCTCTGATACGTAACGGGATGAGAGTTAATTGTTGAATTTTCATTCCTTTATGTATCAATTTTGGAACTATATTGTTGGAACATTTATTTATTATTAAGAGGATTATTGAAATGATTATTTATGTTGGGGCCTTTGTGCCAAGATTTTGTTGAAGTTGATTATATTTTAAAAAAGACTTTTCCGCTGCAAAATATTACGAGATTAATTTATGTTGTTGAATAAATAGTATATTTTCCATTTATGAATTTTTGAAAAGTAGTGTAACATTCCGTTTTGCGATGAAAACTCTGATTTTACATATATTTAATTATGTTGGGAAATCGGGGTGTTACACAAAGGGTACTGCACAACCAGACCCGGCAAGCCTCCGCCCAACCAATTACCTCCCAGGTTTCGTTCTGACCTCAGATGCGATTTTCATCAAGGAGCTCTAGGCCACGATGTAGAAGGATGTTATGCTTTGAAGTACATTGTGAAGAAGCTGATAGACCAAGGTAAGTTGTCTTTCGAGAACAATGTCCCACACGTTCTCGATAATCCGCTTCCAAACCATGCTGCTGTGAACGTGATTGAAGTATATGAGGAAACTCCCCGCCTTGATGTTCGTAATGTTGCAACTCCTCTAGTACCGCTACATGTCAAGTTGTGCCAGGCTTCTTTGTTTGACCATGACCATGCTGCTTGTTGCGAGTGTCTCCAGAATCCTATGGGCTATGGCGTAGTTCAAAACGACATCCAGAGGCTGATGAATGACAACTATTTGACTGCCAGCGACGTTTGTGTGATTATGCCAGTCTTCCATGATACCCCCGTTAGGAATACGCCTCCGAAGGAGAATGTTGAACCTCTAGTGATAAGGCTACCTGGGCCAGTACCCTATGCTTCCACAAAGGCTATTCCCTACAAGTACAATGCAACCATGGTTGAGAATGGGATAGAAATACCTCTAGTATCCCCAGGCGTAGTAAGCAACATTGCTGAAGAGACGACTCTGAGGAGCGGCAGAGTCCGTCCCCCTTTGTTTCAAAAGAAGACCGCTGCGCCCACCACGGCTCCGGTTGACAAAACAACTCCACTTCCAGTTCCTCCTGTTGCTAAAGATGTTAGCCGGCCAGGCCAATCTATTGAGGATGCTAATTTGGATGAAATCCTGAAGATAATCAAGAGAAGTGACTACAAGATCGTGGATCAGCTGTTGCAAACCCCGTCAAAGATATCTATCTTATCCTTGCTCCTGAGTTCTGAAGCCCACAGGAATATCTTGCTAAAAATACTGGAGCAGTCGTATGTTGATCACGAGGTCACGGTAGATCAGTTTGGTGGTATAGTGGGAAATATCACTGCTTGCAGTAATCTCTCGTTTAGCGAGGACGAGCTCCCAGAAGCAGGGAAACACCACAATTTGGCCCTACACATCTCTATGAATTGCAAGGCTGACATGCTGTCAAATGTATTGGTGGATATCGGCTCATCTTTGAACGTAATGCCCAAATCAACTCTGGACCAGCTAAGCTATCGAGAGGTCCCTTTAAGGAGAAGCACTTTTCTGGTCAAAGCCTTTGATGGATCCCGCAAGAACGTTCTCGGAGAAGTGGATCTTCCTATGACCATTGGCCCGGAAACATTCCTGATCACATTCCAAGTCATGGACATCGATGCTTCCTATAGCTGTCTCTTTGGAAGGCCGTGGATACATGAGGCTGGCGCGGTCACCTCCACTCTTCATCAGAAGTTGAAATTTGTGAAGAATGGTAAGCTCGTTACTGTACATGGAGAGGAAGCGTACTTGGTCAGTCAATTGTCATCGTTCTCTTGTATTGAAGCAGGATCTGCTGAGGGGACTGCATTTCAAGGTTTGACTGTTGAAGGTACGGAGCCCAAGAAGGTCGGTGCCGCTATGGCTTCCTTGAAGGACGCGCAGAAGGCTGTCCAAGAAGGACAGGCTGCCAGTTGGGGCCAGTTAATACAACTACTTGAGAATAAGCGCAAAGAAGGTCTAGGGTTCTCCCCAACATCAGGAGTATCTACTGGGACGTTCTACAGTGATGGGTTCGCCAATGCAATTACTGAGGGTGCTACTGGAAGTGGTTCTAGGCCCGTGTTTGTGATATCAGAAGGCATTGCGAAGAATTGGAATGTCGTCGACCTTCCTTTGATCATGCATGATTCCGAGTAATGTGTCTTGTTGCTTAGGTTTTGTTTTTCAAAATAACAATCCTCTCGCCCTGCCCGAGGCGGAAGTGATATTTTTGTAGGGGCATGTTTGTTTCGGCATTGCCATTGTTAATAAAAATTGTCGTTTCTTTCACGACTTTTGTTTTTTTTTAATACTTTTTCCCTTGGAAATGATGGTAATGCTAGAAAAAAACCAAAACATCTGTATTTTCTTATTAATTTCAAAGATCTGCATGGAAAAATTCTTTCTAAAAAAATCATCCAACCACATCATGCAGATTGAACCATAATAAACCCGTTGAACACAGTGACCCTATAGTTCCTCCGACTTTTGAATTCCCGGTATTTGAAGCCGAAGATGAGGAGGATGATGATATACCAGATGAGATCACTCGACTGCTTGAACAAGAGGAGAAAGCCATTCAGCCTCACCAGGAAGAGATTGAGTTGATCAACTTGGGTACCGAGGACAATAAACGAGAGATCAAGGTTGGTGCCGCACTGGAAGAGAGGGTTAAGAGGAGGATCTTCCAACTTCTCCGAGAATATTCAAATATTTTTGCATGGTCGTACGAAGATATGCCGGGTTTGGATCCTCAGATCGTAGAGCATCGGATACCAACAAAGTCGGGATGTCCTCCTGTTAGACAAAAGCTGAGAAGAACTCGTCCTGACATGGCTCTCAAGATTAAGGGTGAAGTACAGAAGCAGATTGATGCAGGTTTCCTCATGACAGTTGAGTATCCCGAATGGGTTGCTAATATTGTACCTGTACCAAAGAAGGATGGGAAATTCCGGATGTGTGTTGATTACAGGGATTTGAATAAAGCCAGTCTGAAAGACAATTTCCCGCTGCCTCATATTGACGTGCTTGTTGACAATACTGCTCAGTGCAAGGTGTTCTCCTTTGTGGACGGTTTCTCTGGATACAATCAGATCAAAATGTCGCCCAAAGACAGGGAGAAGACATCGTTCATTACCCCATGGGGAACTTTCTATTGCAAGGCGATGCCGTTCGGCCTGATAAATGCTGGTGCCACCTATCAAAGGGGGATGACTACGTTGTTTCATGATATGATTCACAAAGAAGTTGAGGTATATGTGGACGACATGATCGTCAAGTCAAGCGATGAGGAGCAACATGTTGAGTATTTGGCAAAAATGTTTGAAAGATTGAGAAAGTACAAGCTCCGGCTGAATCCCAACAAGTGTACGTTCGGTGTTAGATCTGGAAAGTTGCTAGGGTTCATCGTCAGCCAAAGAGGCATTGAAGTAGATCCTGACAAAGTCCGAGCCATCCGAGAGATGCCGGCCCCGCAGACCGAGAACCAAGTTAGAGGTTTCCTCGGACGTCTGAATTATATCTCCTGATTCATATCTCACATGACCGCGACTTGTAGGCCAATTTTCAAGCTGCTCAGGAAGAATCAACCTATTGTATGGAACGATGATTGCCAGGAAGCTTTTAATAGCATTAAAGAGTATTTGCTAGAGCCTCCAATCCTTGCCCCACCGATGGAAGGAAGGCCATTGATTATGTATCTGTCAGTATTGGATGAATCCATGGGATGTGTGCTCGGTCAACAGGACGAGGCTGGAAAGAAAGAACAGGCTATCTACTATCTGAGCAAGAAATTCACTGACTATGAGACTCGGTACACGGTGCTCGAAAAGACTTGTTGTGCTCTGGCTTGGGCTGCCAAGCGCTTGCGTCACTACTTGATGAACCATACAACTTGGTTGATATCCAGGATGGACCCGATTAAATACATCTTTGAGAAGCCTGCAGTCACTGGAAAGATTGCGCGCTGACAAATGCTTCTGTCTGAATATGATATTGTGTTCAAAGCCCAAAAGGCCATTAGAGGAAGTGTTCTAGCTGATCACCTCGCTTATCAACCGCTGGATGACTATCAGCCCATTAAGTTTGATTTCCCCGACGAAGAAGTCATGTACTTGAAGTCGAGGGACTGTGAAGAACCGTTGATTAGTGAAGGTCCAGACCCTAATAGCAAGTGGGGATTGGTCTTCGACGGTGCTGTTAATGCTTACGGCAAAGGAATTGGTGCAGTGATTGTATCTCCGCAGGGGCACCACATTCCGTTTACCGCCCGGATTGTATTTGAATGCACGAACAACATGGCTGAATATGAAGCATGCATCTTGGGGATTGAAGAAGCAATTGATATGAGAATCAAGCATCTTGACATTTATGGAGACTCTGCACTTGTTATTAACCAGATAAAGGGAGAATGGGAAACCCATCATGCCAATCTGATCCCTTACCGTGATTATGCGAGACGTCTGCTGACGTACTTTACGAAGGTCGAGTTGCACCATATTCCCCGTGATGAAAATCAAATGGCCGATGCTCTTGCTACTTTATCTTCCATGTTTCAAGTAAATCATTGGAACCACGTGCCGGTAATCAAAGTGCAACGCCTAGACCGGCCTTCTCATGTGTTTGCCATCGGTGATGTGACTGTTCAAACGGATGCGGATGTAGTTGACAACAGACCCTGGTATCATGATATCAAGCAGTTTTTGCAAAACCATGAATACCCGCCAAGTGCTTCCAACAAAGACAAGAAGACCCTGCGGAGATTGGCTAGTAAGTTCGTGTTAGACGGAGATTTTGTACAAGAGAAATTTCGATATGATATTGTTGAGGTGTGTTGATGAACGGGAAGCGGAGCAACTGATGCACGATATGCACGATCGTACTTTTGGGACCCATGCTTCGGGGCATACTATGTCTAGAAAATTGTTAAGGGCTGGCTACTATTGGATGACCATGGAGCACGATTGCTACCAATATGCCAGGAAATGTCACAAATGTCAAGTCTATGCTGATAAAATTCATGCGCCTCCGCATGCCCTCAATGTTATTTCCTCTCCATGGCCTTTCTCTATGTGGGGCATCGACATGATTGGAAGAATTGAACCAAAGGCTTCGAACGGTCATCGCTTCATTCTAGTAGCAATTGATTACTTTACCAAGTGGGTCGAAGTTGCATCTTATGCCAATGTAACCAAGCAAGTGGTGGTTAAGTTCATCAAGAACAATATCATCTGTCGATATGGTGTCCCCAGCAAGATCATTACTGACAATGGTACCAACTTGAACAATGACATGGTGCAGGCCCTATATGAAAAATTCAAGATAGAACATCATAACTCTTCTCCTTGTAGGCCTCAGATGAACGGTGCAGTTGAGGCCGCCAACAAGAATATCAAGAAGATCGTACAAAAGATGGTGATTACATATAAAGACTGGCATGAGATGTTGCCCTACGCTTTACACGGCTACCGCACTACAGTACGCAGTTCAACCGGGGCAACGCCTTTTTCTCTTGTGTATGGCATGGAGGCAGTCCTCCCTTTGGAAGTAGAGATCCCGTCTCTCCGCGTGATCATGGAAGCGAAATTGTCTGAGGCTGAATGGTGCCAGAGCCGGTATGACCAGTTAAATTTGGTTGAAGAAAGGCGTCTGGATGCTTTAGCCCGCGGACGGCTGTATCAAATGAGAATGAAAACTGCTTTTGACAAGAAAGTCCGTCCTCGGGAATTCAAAGAAGGTGAACTTGTTTTGAAAAGAAGAGTAAGCCAGCAGCCCGACCCAAGGGGCAAGTGGACGCCTAACTATGAAGGACCTTATGTCGTCAAGAAGGTCTTCTCCGGCGGTGCTTTGATCCTTACACACATGGATGGTGTAGAGCTTCCGAATCCTATGAACGCCGATATAGTCAAGAAATACTTTGTCTAGAAATATGAAAAGAACAGCGTGGTAGGTCGAAAACCCGAAAGGGCGGCCTAGGCAAAAATGCGCTTCCCGGTGGATCGAAAACCCGAAGGGGCGATCCAGGCAAAATAAGGGACAAAAAAAATGAATGTGAAAAAGCTCGTTGAGATTACATGTAACTCAGGCAAAAATGAGCGTCTCGATGAGCCAAAAACCCGGACGGGCGGTTCATGCAAAAATGAGATTGAAATGAAAGACAATTGGCTATATCTGGCAAACTACCATCCCCTTGGGACATCTGCAACTAATCATTGGTCATTCTTATCAGAGGTTTTTGTACTTGTGAATTCAAAATTTCAAGGGACTGTAGTGGTTACTGTGTTCAATGTACCACCAACCCATAAAATTACCATTTTCCAAGCTTTGTAAATCCGTGAAGTCATGCCTTTGGGCTGACTATCACTCTTATACACCGATTTGGGCCTATGCTTTTGTTTGGAACTCTATTTCTTCATTCTACTTTCCAAGCTTTGTACAAAAACATGTTCTTTCTATTTTAATAATGACTTATGTCTGAAACAAACATTTTGGAAATTGAAAACTTTTTGTGTGTATTCTGAAAACAAACCTGAGCAACTAGGTGCGTTCAAACGAAACATGCATGAACAAATGTATGTTGATGTCCATTTCAATGCAGGCTACCAGCAGGCTCTCTCCCCAGTACGGTCTGTGGTCAATGGCAAGAATGAAAAAACAGAATGAAAAACATGAAAATGAGTAAGCTCGCTAAGCTGAAAACCCGAAAGGGCGGCTTAGGCAAAAATGAGCACCCCGATGGATTGACGACCTTCGAAGGCAATTCAGGCAAAAACAGGGGCAATGAAAAGAATCTATTCCCCGGTGGATTGAAAACCCGAGAGGGCGATCCAGGCAAAAATGGGATGATGAAAAAACAACAAAAAAACAAAAGAAACAAAAACAAACATGCAAAAGCATTGACCACAGATGCGATATCCAAAGTGTGTTCAGCATTAAAGCGCCCAACAATGACAGTGCCATCAAAAGAGGTTCTACTCTCTGCAAGTTTATGAATGGGATATGATTCCCTCCCCTCAGCCATGGTCATGATCCGTCTCAACAACAACATCTCAAAAGGGGGACTTTCACAAGTATATGTTAAAGCACGAGCCATTACGTGCCCAATATTCCAATGTTTTGTCTACATCTATGAAGTCGTGTCTGCAAGTTGTCAACCATCTTACGCTTCAAAGCATTCATACATGCATAATCATACATCCTATATGCTCATGCATCTGATAAAGTTGTTATACTGTTCATACACATTGCATTTTCAATTCCTATGTTACAAATTTCCACTATCATGCCAATTTTAAACTTCAACAGTCTTGTCAATTTCAAACCCCTGCAGTCATGTCAGCCAATTTCAATTTGTTTTTACCATACAATCTGTTTCTGTTAACGGCCAAGCGACCAGTTCGCATCCAAGAACAGCTTGTGCCTGTCAATTTGCTCTTGTTATCGTTCAAGTGGCCAGTTCGCATCCAAGAACAGCTTGTACCTGTCAACTTGCTTTCATCCTTGTTATCGGTCAAGTAACTAGTTCAAATACAAGAAACAGCTTGTACCTGTGCTTTCGTGTCTGTTATCAGCCAAGCGACTAGTTCAAATACAATAACAGCTTATGCCTATCTACTTGTCAGTATTCTCGGTCAAGTTCCCAGTTTGAGCCAAAAGAACAACTTGTACCTGTCAATTTGCTATTTTGTTTCCCCAGTAAACCTCGTTATTTGCTATCTTGTGGATGTCTACCAATCCCGCAATGGATACGACATACCCTATTTTTGCTATCCTGTTAATGTCTACCAATCCCGCAATGGATACGACATATTTTGTTAAACTCAACTCTCAGTTTGTCTTGCATTCATAATCCAAATGTTGCATGGCATGCACAACATTTACAAATGTGTTTTTACGTCCAAAATCAGTGCAAATGTCAATATTTAAGTATCTTCGTCCCGTCAAGCCAAAGACTCCGTCTCTTGACCCTCCAGACGAAGAAACATAAATAGGGACAACTGTTATACCCTCATTTTGGACCTAAAAACTACTCCTTCAAACTTCTTCCTTTTACTGTTTACCTCTGATACTTTTCAAATTCACTGTGTTTACTCTACAATTTTCTACTGTGCTTCAAATGCATATTGTACTGTTTCTGTCTCCAATTTTCTTGCATATCAAACCATTCAAAGTGTTTTCTTGCATTCCAAGTCGTTAAAAAGGGTTTCTAAAATCATTGCATATTTTCTTGCATTTTATTCCAATTTTTCGCATAAAATCATATGAAAAGGGTATTTTGGTCATTTCCTATAGAGGAACCCATTTTAGGCCCTACGTCTGTATAAACCATTGATCAAACCCTACCTAAAAGTCATTTCAGCATTGCATCTGAGCCAATCTGAGTCGTTTTAGTCCCTTAGGGGCATTTTGGTCTTTTCACATCAAAATTTTTGACAGAGAGGTATTTTAAAATACCTCATTTTGGTAGTTTGTTCGTTTTAGTCTGTTTTGTCGTTTTTAGCTGTTTCACTTTACGTTGTTTTCAAAATTACCATTTTTTTTACCAATTTTATTTTACTTTTTGCAAGTCAGTCCAAATTTCATTTTTAATTGCAAATGCGCCCAAATTTTAATTTCAAAACAGTCCAATTCTTTTTTGATTACAAAACAGTCCAATTCTTTTTTAATTACAGTTCAGTCCAAATTCTTTTTTAATTGCATTTTAGTCCTTAAGGTTTTACAGTTTAGTCCAAGGTGCCACGCGGGCTGGCCCAAGTCCAGGTGTCACAGTCTCATTGGTTCAGAATCACACATGGCAGCCTATAAAAGGCCAATCACTGCACCAGTCAGAAAGAGAGCCACAAATATCACGCCACATCACAAACAAGTTCTAACACTCTCTCTCCATTCGGTTAGATCAAAATCACAAAAACTCAGAAAGCTCAAGAACACGAAGCACAAACCCTAGTTTTCCAGAATTCAATTCAAGCCAAAATTCATGGAATTCATGGCAGCTCTCAGAGATTCGAGGTTGAATCTTCATCATTGAGCCTTTTTCTCTGCAATTCAAGCATTGAATTCGTCACTAAAAGCTATGTGTTCTTGATGCGTTTTTGACTGTTCCGCGATATTTTCACATGTTTAAAATTGGTAAAAATAGTACGTGTTAATTTCTCTACCGATTCGCACATTTTGTATATTTTTGTGTGTAATTTCTCGCATGCTTCTTGATCCAAATACTTGTCACTTCATATTGGTGTTTAGCACTTGAGTTTGTGATATGATCACTTCTGATTTTGTGCAATATTCTCAATTTTGTTAAGTTTTTTTTGGTTTACGATTTTGCAATATTTTCAATTTGTTTAGTTTGATTCTTGTTTACCATTTTGCAATATGTTCAATCTTGTTAGTTTGATTTTCGTTCACAACTTTGCAATATTTTCAATCTTGTTAATTTGGTTTTTGTTCACAATTTTGCAATATTCTCAATCTTGATAGTTCAGTGTTTGTCCACAATTTGTGCAATATTTCCAATTTCGTTAGTTTAATCTTCATTGAAAACATTGCATGTCATTGGTTGATTCCCAATTTTACTAGTTTAACTTCCATTTACAATTTTGCAATGATAATTGTCAAAATTGCAATGATCATTGGTTGGTTCCTTTAAGTTTAGGTTTTATTCAATCATTTAATTTTTTAGGTAGTTTCTTTTATTTCAATTTCTTGCAAGACCATAGAATGTAAACTAAGGCCAATGTAAAGGACGATGGACACTATGATGATGTACACCGACACAAGCACTGACACGCACACACGTTGTATGATTTCCAAAAAGTGTTAACAATTTCATCACTTGAAAACAATTTTTTTTTCCCAATAAACCTTGGAGTCAAAACTCCATTGTATTTTCTTTTTTTTCTTAATCAAATGCGAATGAAAATAATTTTCACTTAGACCTTTTCTCAAGCCTTTACGGCCTCTTTCTCTTCTTCAAAACCATTTTCGAAAATTAAAATCAATCAAAACTCACAAAGATATTTTTTGAGAGAGAACTACATGGAGTTTGATCCCTTAAAAGGGTATGTAGGCAAGAGGTCAAAACCTCTCCAAGTCCAATAAAAATAAAATCCAAACACTTCTTTCCCCCCATTCTTAAAAACAACCTTTTCAATAAATAGCATAAAAAATAAAGCGTAAACATAAATCTAGAAAAACGGCTCCTATAGAGTACTATAGTCGTTACGGGTGCCTAACACCTTCCTGTAGCGAAAATTGCCCCGAACTTAGAATTTCTAAGGGTTTTCTCAATTTTACCCTTCCCAAAAAAAATAGAGATATCAATGATTGAAAGGTTCAAGCCTAATTAATGACTTGACACCCGAAAATCGCGATAACACCTCCAAATCTTCAAAGCATACACAACTGCTGCCAATTCCAAATCATGAGTCGGATAATTCTTCTCATGCACCTTCAACTACCTTGAAGCATAAGCCACAACCTGACGATTCTGCATAAGCACACCACCAAGACCCATCTTCGAAGCATCACAATACACAACAAACGATTCCTTCGGATTCGGCAAAATCAACACAGGCGCTGAAGTTAACCTCTTCTTCAACTCTTGGAAACTCTCTTCGCACTTAGCATCCCAAACATAAGCTTGCCCTTTCCGAGTCAACTGTGTCAATGGCAACGCCAACTTAGAGAACCCCTCGATGAACCTCTGATAGTAACCCGCCAAACCAAGAAAACTTCGAACTTCAAAAACAGACTTCGGCGATTCCCACTTAATCACCGCATCATTTTTCGACGGATCTACCGCAATACCACCTCTCGAAATCACATGACCAAGAAAGCTCACTTCGCGCAACCAAAACTCACACTTCGACAACTTAGCAAACAACTTCTTCTCCTTCAAGACTTGCAACACAATCCTCAAATGCTCGGCATGCTCTTCCTCTGACTTCGAATACACCAAAATATCATCAATGAACACTACCACAAATTGGTCCAAGTAAGGATGGATAATCCGATTGATATACTCCATGAAAACACCTGGCGCATTAGTCACACCAAATGGCATCACAGAATACTCATAGTGACCATACCTCGTCCTGAATGTAGTCTTAGACACATCTTCTGCCTTCACTCTTATCTGATGATATCCTGACCTCAAATCAATCTTGCTAAACACTTCCGCACCAATCAACTGATCCATCAAATCATCGATCCTCGGAAGCGGATACCGATTCTTGATAGTCACCTTGTTCAACTGCCGATAATCCACACACAGCCTCATGCTCCCATCTTTCTTCTTAACTAGCAACACCGGAGCACCCCACGGCGACCCACTCGGCCTAATGAACTGTTTCTCAAGCAATTCTTCCAACTGCTTCTTCAATTCTCCCAACTCTGATGCAGACATCCGATACGGCGCAATCGAAATAGGACTCGTTCCTAGTACCAAATCAATTGCAAACTCAACTTCTCTCTCCGGCGGTGAATCTGAAACATCATCCGGAAACACTTCTGGAAACTCTTGCACTACTGGCAAGTCACCAATACCTTTCTCACCGCTTTCCTTCAAAGAAGCAAACATCATGAACACACTAGCTTCACCATCTAGAGACTTCTTCACTTGCTCCGCGGTTAAGAACCTTCCACTCTCCTCAGCTACCGGCTTCGAAAACGTGATACTCTTAGTTAAACAATTGATGTTTACACCAAAAGTCAACATCCAATCCATACCAAAAATCACATCCATATTCTTCAACGGAAGACACACTAGGTCCAACTCAAAGTCCACATTTCCAAAGTTAACGGGACACTTAGAACACATAAAGGAAGTAGTCACCGAACCATTGGCCGGGGTATCAATGACCATCCCTCTCAACAACAGAGTCACAACAAGATTCAAACGCTCAACACAACAAGCAGAGATGAAAGAATGAGTAGCACCAGTATCAATAATCGCAATCAAAGGAGTACTATTGATAAAAACACACACCTCAGATGAGATTATCCGGCTGCTCCACCTCTTCCGCATTCAAAGCAAAGACCTTTCCTGCCGCCTTCTTCGGCTTAGTACACTTAGTACTTATGTGACCCTTCTCACCACAATTGTAGCAAGTAATCTCCTTCTTGCATTCAAAAGACTTATGACCCGCTTGCCCACACTTGTAGCAACCATCACTCTTCTTGCAATCACTAGCATAATGACCGAGAGTACCACACTTGAAACACTTGACATCCGCCAAGCTAGGCTTGGAGCTTCCTCCACTTGCCTTCTTCTTTCCCTTGTCCTTAACATACGGTTTCCCAACACCATTATGAAGCTTATGTGTGATATATGAATTAATTAAGTCATGAATGTTTGATTTACTTGCGATGCTTGCACTATGATTGCTATCTGTATGATGTACTTGCTGCCATGTTGCTATTTACTTTTGTATAGTTTCTGCATGTGTCAGTCCTTGATGATTAAGATGTTTTTGCGACGTTTAAGATGTTAACTTGTTTAAGTTAAAAGTGTTGAGTCTCATGCATACTCATTCTATGATGGGGGCTTATGCCCTGGAGTTTTTACTCACCAGCGACGAGGGCTTATGCCCTGGAGCTTTGCTCACCAGCGACGAAGGCTTATGCCTTGGAGTATATTTATGCTCATAGCGACGAGGGCTCATGCCCTGGATTGGTACCACATGCATATAAGACGTAGGGTTGCATAGTCAAGTGATGATGTCGAGTCGTGTCGTCTAAGATGTTTACTAAGATGTTTATGATGTTGATTATGACGCTGCTAAATGATGTGTTGTTTATGTTGATGTTCTAAATGCTAGATGTTTATCTGTGATATGATGAATTATGTTTGGTTGTTGAATTGTGATTATTTAATTACATGTTTAATATAATTATTTGTGAATCTCACCCCTTCTGCTGGAATTGCCGCCTCGTGGGCAAGTGCAGGTAACCAAGATTAGGTGCAGACGTGTGAGGATTTCTGCAGTCGAGTCTAGGTGCTCTGATACGTAACGGGATAGGGGATCTTCTTTATTTTCTCTGTTCCTTGCGTATTTATGTTATTTTATATGATTATGTTATTTTGAAGATGTTGTTAATAAGACGTTGCTGAGGCCTGTGTGCCAAAGACTTTTGAGATGCTTTTGTTTATGATTTTCCGCTGCGATAATGATTAATGTTTTATGAAGATTTAATGTTTATTTATTCATTAACATGAGATGTTTTTAGAAATGTGATGCCCTGTTTATGTGCTTACTCTGATGCATGATTATCTTTTTAAAGAAATTTTTATATTGGGAAAACGGGGTGTTACAATTGGTATCAGAGCAGGTCGGTCCGTCCGGCCAAGTAGAGAGTCGAGTGACGTTGTCTTAGAGTTAGAATAGTATTATTGTATTATTCTAACTTATGTTTGTTTTGTTAAGGATTAAGATGGCTGGAAGAAACGACGCTGCGATTGCTGCTGCTTTGGAAGCTGTTGCTCAAGCTGTGGGACAGCAGCCAAACCCGAATGCTGGTGCTGGTGCGGAGGTCCGTATGCTGGAGACCTTCTTGAGAAACCATCCTCCTACCTTCAAGGGGAGATATGATCCGGATGGAGCCCAGACGTGGCTCAAAGAGATAGAGAGGGTGTTCAGGGTGATGCAGTGCACGGAGGTGCAGAAGGTGCGTTTCGGTACGCACATGCTAGCTGAGGAGGCGGACGATTGGTGGATTAGTCTTCTACCTACCCTGGAGCAGGACGGTGCTGAGGTGACCTGCGCAGTGTTTAAGAGAGAGTTCCTCAACAGATATTTTCCTGAGTATGTGCGGGGCAAGAAAGAGATTGAATTTTTAGAGCTAAAGCAAGGGAGCATGTCTGTGACTGAATATGCTGCAAAATTTGTGGAGCTGGCCAAGTTTTATCCACACTACTCTGCTGAGACCGCCGAATTTTCTAAGTGTATTAAGTTTGAGAACGGATTGCGAGCTGATATCAAGAGGGCTATAGGGTATCAGAAGATTAGAAATTTTTCTGAGTTAGTGAGCAGCTGCAGGATTTACGAGGAAGACACAAAGGCTCATTACAAGGTGGTTAATGAGAGGAAAGGAAAGGGGCAGCAAAGTCGTCCTAAGCCCTACAGTGCCCCTGCAGATAAGGGCAAACAGCGAGTTAATGATGAGAGGAGACCTGTGAAGAAAGATGCTCCTGCTGAGATAGTTTGCTATACTTGTGGCGTGAAAGGCCATAAGAGTAATGCTTGTCCTGGAGAGGTGAAGAGGTGTTTTCGTTGTGGCAAGAAGGGCCACACTACTGCTGATTGCAAACGTGGTGATATCGTATGTTTTAATTGTAATGAGGAAGGTCACATTGGGTCCCAGTGCACACAACCTAAGAAGACTCAGACTACTGGGAGAGTTTTTGCTTTGACTGGTACGCAGACGGAGAGCGAGGATCGCTTGATCAGAGGTACTTGTTATTTTGATAATATACCTTTAGTTGCTATTATTGATATTGGTGCCACACATTGTTTTGTTGCTCTTGATTGTGCTGCTAAGTTAAATCTTGCTGTATCTGATATGAATGGGGAGATGGTTGTCGAAACTCCAGCTAAGGGTTCGGTGACTACTTCCCTTGTGTGTTTAAGATGTCCTGTGTCTATGTTTGGTCATGATTTTGAGATTGATTTAGTGTGTCTACCGTTGGTTGGGATGGATGTAATCTTGGGGATGAATTGGTTAGAGTACAACCATGTCCTTATTAATTGTTTTAGCAAGACGGTGCATTTTTCTTCTCCCGAGGAAGAAAGTGGCGCAGAGTTCCTATCTACTAAACAGTTGAAGCAGCTGGAACGCGATGGAATTATGATGTTTTCCTTGATGGCGTCCTTATCTATTGAGAATCAGGCAGTGATTGATAAGCTACAAGTGGTATGCGATTTTCCTGAAGTTTTCCCAGATGAGATTCCTGATGTGCCTCCGGAAAGAGAAGTTGAATTTACGATTGATCTTGTTCCTGGAACGAAGCCTGTGTCTATGACGCCTTATCGTATGTCAGCTTCTGAGTTGGCTGAGCTAAAGAAACAGTTAGAGGAATTGCTTGATAAGAAGTTCGTGAGACCAAGTGTTTCACCGTGGGGAGCTCCAGTGTTGTTAGTCAAGAAGAAAGATGGAAGTATGAGGTTGTGCATCGACTATCGTCAGTTGAATAAAGTAACGATAAAGAATAGGTATCCATTTCCGAGAATTGACGACTTGATGGATCAGTTAGTGGGTGCTTGTGTTTTTAGCAAGATAGATTTGAGATCGGGTTACCACCAGATTAAAGTGAAAAATGAGGATATACAGAAGACAGCGTTTAGGACGCGATATGGACATTATGAGTATACGGTGATGCCTTTCGGTGTTACTAACGGACCTGGCGTATTTATGGAGTATATGAATAGAATCTTCCATACTTATTTGGATCGTTTTGTTGTGGTATTCATCGATGATATTCTGGTTTACTCTAAGACTGAAGAAGAACATGCTGAGCATTTGAAGATCGTCTTGCAAGTGTTGAAGGAAAAGAAGCTTTTTGCTAAGTTGTCTAAGTGTGAATTCTGGTTGAAAGAAGTAAGTTTTCTTGGTCACGTTATTTCTGGCGATGGCATTGCGGTTGATCCGTCTAAAGTTGAAGCGGTATCGCAATGGGAGACTCCGAAGTCGGTTACTGAGATTAGAAGCTTCTTGGGTCTAGCTGGTTATTACCGAAGATTTATAGAAGGACTTTCTAAGTTGGCACTCCCATTAACGCAGTTGACGTGTAAAGGTAAATCTTTTGTGTGGGATGTTCATTGTGAGAACAGTTTTAATGAGTTGAAGAAGCGCTTGACGACGGCTCCAGTTTTGATTTTGCCGAAGCCCGATGAACCTTTTGTGGTATATTGTGATGCGTCCAAGTTGGGTTTAGGTGGTGTTCTTATGCAAGATGGTAAGGTAGTAGCGTATGCTTCAAGGCAATTGAGGATTCATGAGAAGAATTATCTGACGCATGACTTAGAGTTGGCAGCTGTGGTCTTTGTATTGAAAATATGGAGACATTACTTGTATGGTTCGAGGTTTGAGGTGTTTAGTGATCACAAGAGTTTGAAGTACTTGTTTTACCAGAAGGAATTGAATATGAGGCAGCGAAGGTGGCTTGAATTGTTAAAAGATTATGACTTTGGTTTGAATTATCATCCGGGCAAAGCTAATGTGGTTGCAGATGCCTTGAGTAGGAAGACTTTGCATATGTCTGCCATGATGGTGAAGGAATTCGAGTTGTTGGAACAGTTTAGAGATTTGAGTTTAATCTGTGAGAGAACACCTCAGAGTGTAAAGCTTGGGATGCTGAAGATTGATAATGAGTTCTTGAAAAGTATCAAAGAGGCGCAGAAAGAAGATGTTAAGTTTGTGGACTTGTTGGTTGCTAGTAATCAGACGGAAGATAGTGACTTTAGAGTTGATGATCAAGGAGTGTTGAGATTTCGAGGTAGGATTTGCATTCCTGATAATGAGGAAATGAAGAAGATGATTCTTGCAGAGAGTCATAGAAGTAGCTTGAGTATTCATCCGGGAGCTACGAAGATGTATCATGATTTAAAGAAGCTGTTTTGGTGGTCTGGTTTGAAGCGGGACGTGGCACAGTTTGTTTACTCTTGTTTGATTTGTCAGAAATCGAAGGTTGAGCATCAGAAACCTGCTGGTATGATGGTACCTTTAGATGTGCCAGAGTGGAAATGGGATAGTATATCCATGGATTTTGTGACGAGCTTGCCAAACACTCCTAAAGGGAATGACGCTATTTGGGTGATTGTTGATAGATTGACGAAGTCGGCTCATTTTCTACCGATTAACATTACTTTTCCTGTTGCTCAGTTGGCAGAGATCTATGTCAAGGAGATTGTGAAGTTGCATGGTGTTCCTTCGAGCATCGTATCAGATAGAGACCCGAGGTTTACTTCTAGATTTTGGAAGAGTTTGCAAGAGGCGTTAGGTTCTCAGTTGAGGTTGAGTTCGGCTTATCATCCGCAGACAGATGGGCAGTCGGAGAGGACGATTCAGTCGTTGGAAGATTTGTTGAGAGTGTGTGTACTTGAGCAAGGAGGAACTTGGGACAGTCATCTTCCATTGATAGAGTTCACGTACAACAACAGTTACCATTCGAGTATCGGGATGGCACCCTTTGAGGCTTTGTATGGTCGGGGATGCAGAACTCCGTTGTGTTGGTTTGAGTCAGGCGAGAATGTGATGTTAGGACCGGAAATTGTTCAGCAGACTACTGAGAAAGTAAGAATGATCCAAGAGAAGATGAAAGCGTCGCAGAGTCGACAAAAGAGTTACCATGACAAGCGTAGGAAGGACCTTGAGTTCCAAGAGGGAGATCATGTGTTCCTGAGAGTGACTCCTATGACCGGTGTTGGTCGTGCATTGAAGTCAAAGAAGTTAACCCCGAAGTTTATTGGTCCATATCAGATATCAGAGAGGATTGGGGCGGTGGCCTATCGTATTGGATTGCCACCACATTTATCGAATTTGCACGACGTGTTCCATGTGTCGCAGCTGAGGAAGTGTAACGCCCTAGTTATATTTTAATTATCGTTGGTTGATTTTAAAATCTTTTATATGATTTTTTAATGATTTATGTGAATATGTGGGGTGTTACTATTTTATTATATAGTATTTATGTGATTATGTGAATATATGATTATTTTTATTGTTTAATAAAAATAAGTAAGATTATTATTTACTTGAAATTATGGGGTTTAATGAGAATTAATAGAAATTAAGGAGGGAGTTAAGTGAAATAAGTGGGAGGTTAAGGAAAAATAGAAAGAGAAAGGAGAGGTTTTAGTTTACAGAAAAACAAAAGTCTGTTTCATTTTTCACGTACAAAACTTTAGAAAAGAGAGTTTTTGGAGAGAAAGAAGAGAACCCTAGAAGAGGCTAAGAGAAGAGGGAATCAATTGCTGTAGAGTTTTTGCTTGCTGAATTAAGGTAAGGGTGGGATTCCTTCAATAATATGTATATATAATTTTGATTGTTGATGAAATTGTGTTCTAGGTTTAGGGTTTAGAAAGTTTATGATAATTGATATGATGTGATGAATTGTGTTGTTTAATGCATGTTTCTGTGTTGTTTTGATTGTTATGTTGTATATAGAACCTGTAAACATTGTTCTCTATCAAATTTGAGATTTGGGTAGATGAAATTTGGGTTTTTGAGTGAAAAATAGAGTTTTCCCGAGAGCTACCTTTGACAGCATACCCTGTTTCATGTTTTTGCGTCTTTTGCATCAGTTTCTGTTTCGAACTAGCTTTCGGTGTAAACACAAAAGTTGTAGGTATGAATGTTAGCTTTCTAATGCCGTTGGTCTGACGTCAAAATGATTTATAGAACTTGAGTTATGGTCAAATTACTGAACGTAGGTCACAGTGAATTTTTATGAATTTCAGCACAACTTTGTCCGAATTTGAAATGAAAACTGGTATTGATTGGTACATAATTGGTCTTAGGTGTAAACATGAAAGTTGTAGATAATTGAGTTAGCTTTCTAATGGCACTGGTTTGACTCGAAAATGTTTTGTAAATCTCGAGTTATGATAAAAACAGTCCAAGTAGGTCTTCAGAAAATTTTAAGAAAACTTAGCTTAACTAATCCCAAGTTAGTCCAAAACTTATGGTTGGTTTCCCAACTTCAAACTTAAGTATTAGGGATTTAGTCGGAGTGTTTTATGAGTATTTGGCTTATGTTTTATTGATCAAACTTGATTTGCTTGTTGAAGGATGTGTTGGACTTTGATATGAATGTAGTTGATTAATGTATATGTGCTTTCCGGAGATGTGTGATTTAAATATGTGTTATATCAAGATGTGTTGTTTGTAGATGTGTGACTTAAATATGTGCTATATAAAGATGTCATATTTAAATATGTGATATTTGACGATGATGCTATTTAAAGATGTGTATTTGTCGAGTCATCTAAAGATGTGCATTGTTGAGTCTTTACTCGTGTCGTTACATTTGAGTCGTGTCGTTGCATAGCATAGTCAGCAATGGGGGCTTAATGTCTGAAAGGTTCTTTTATGACCTTTAGCGATGGGGGCTCAATGCCTGACAGGTCCTATTTGACCTTTAGCGATGGGGGCTTAATGCCCTGATGGTACCACATGCATGAGGTCTAAGTGTTGCATAGTCGTGTCGTGTCGTTTGTGAAGTGATGATGTAATTGTGAAGTGATGATGTAATTTGCAAAGTGATGATGTATTCGTGATGGTGTAATTGTGACTTGTTGATGTATTTATGACGTGTTGAAGTATTTGTGATGTTATGATGTACTTGTGAATGTTTGAGATGTTTTCGTTATATGTGATGATTTGTTGATGTTGTTGATATTGTTGTTGTTGATTGCTTATTGTTGTTGTATCTTGCTAAATGTCGTTGATGTTGATAACGTTGCTGTTGCTATATATATATATATATATATATATATATATATATATATATATACATACATATATGAACTTGTTGATACTTGTGGTATAATTTGTTGTTGTTTCATCGATTTGATGAATTATATATTATTATTATTAGCGACGAGGGCTCATGCCCTGGATTGGTACCACATGCATATAAGACGTAGGGTTGCATAGTCAAGTGATGATGTCAAGTCGTGTCGTCTAAGATGTTTACTAAGATGTTTATGATGTTGATTATGACGCTGCTAAATGATGTGTTGTTTATGTTGATGTTCTAAATGCTAGATGTTTATCTGTGATATGATGAATTATGTTTGGTTGTTGAATTGTGATTATTTAATTACATGTTTAATATAATTATTTGTGAATCTCACCCCTTCTGCTGGAATTGCCGCCTCGTGGGCAAGTGCAGGTAACCAAGATTAGGTGCAGACGTGTGAGGATTTCTGCCGTAGAGTCTAGGTGCTCTGATACGTAACGGGATAGGGGATCTTCTTTATTTTCTCTGTTCCTTGCGTATTTATGTTATTTTATATGATTATGTTATTTTGAAGATGTTGTTAATAAGACGTTGCTGAGGCCTGTGTGCCAAAGACTTTTGAGATGCTTTTGTTTATGATTTTCCGCTGCGATAATGATTAATGTTTTATGAAGATTTAATGTTTATTTATTCATTAACATGAGATGTTTTTAGAAATGTGATGCCCTGTTTATGTGCTTACTCTGATGCATGATTATCTTTTTAAAGAAATTTTTATATTGGGAAAACGGGGTGTTACATCATGCATCATAAGTTGTATGGATATTTATATCCAGGGAGTTGAACAAATACTTTGTTTTCAAAACAAGGTGATCAAATACTTTGTATTCAAAACTGTAACGCCCGCTTTGAACTATTTTATTTATTTAATTATTTGATTGAGTTTAGAGTCTTTTTAAATAGTTTATTTGATTTATGGTGATGTGTGTTATTTTTGTGCTATATGTTGGTGTTTTAGTAGCATATTATATTATAATATATATGTTATTTGGTGTAAAAATATATTCGTTATGTGGTGTAGAAATACTATGTTATTTGTTATAAAAATATATGTGTTATTTGGTGTAGAAATATATATGTTATTTTGTGTAAAAATATATTGTGTTATTTGTTATAGAAATATGTTTGTTATGTAGAGATATATTTGTTATATATATATATATATATATATATATATATATATATATATATATATATATATATATATATATTATCTAGTGTAGAAATATATTTGTTTTAGAAATAATAAGATATGATGATATAATATAATATATATTTTGATGATGTGTGCTTTTATGTATTTTTAGTATTATCTTATTTGATTTATAATATAATATATTTAATTATTTATGAGTTGTTACATAATTTTAGATAATTTGAGGGAAGGAGTAGAAATAAGATAAGATGAGTAAGAGAATATAAATAAGAGAATTAGGGTTATAATTATTTAGTACGTGATATAACTTTTGGAGAAACCTAGAGAAAAAGAGAGGAGGCGCGAAGGAGAGAAGAAAAACCTAAGAAGAACGCAGCTTGATTCAGGAGACCAAATTAAGGTAAGGGTGAGCCTAGCTTTCATTATATTAAACTGTAATTCAATTCAATTATGATTAACAAGAGATGGATGAGTTTTTGAGAGAATTAAGAACTAGGTTAAGGTGAATGAATTAAAAGATGAAGTTGAAAGGTGAGAATTAAGGAAAACTAGTTTAGGTTTCGAATTGAGTTTCTAGTCTTAAAAAGAGTGGATAATCTAGTAGGTTAATGAATAATTAATGTTCTAATGATAGGATAACCATAGGGTGATGTTTAAGGTCATGTTTTGAGGGTATTGGATCGAAAACGGAGTAGAAAAGGTTTCCCCAAGGCGAAACCGCAACTGAACTGCGATTTTGCTGTCGCTGTGCAAAACACGTTACTTGTTGTCTTAGTTTGACAAGTTTAATTTCCGAACTGGGTTTAGGTGTCTTCATGAAAGTTGTAGATAATTGAGTTAGATTTTTAATGGCTTCAGAGTGACTCAAAAATGTTTTGTGAATCTTGAGTTATGATAAAAACACTCCAAGTAGGTCTTGGAAAAAACAGCATTCTCTGTTTCGCGTTCTTGTGTCTTTTTCATACATTTCTGTTCCGAACTGAGTCTTGGTGTAAACATGAAAGTTGTAGATAATTGAGTTACCTTTCTAATGGCTCTGGAGTGACTAGAAAATTATTTGTAGATTTTGAGTTATGATGAAAATATTCCAAGTAGGTCTTGAGAAAACTTTAAGAAAACTTAGCATAACTAATCTCAAGTTAGTCCAAAGACTTAGGGTTGGTTTCCAAACTTCAAACTTAGGTATTAGGGATTTAGTTGAGGTGTTTTATGAGTATTTGACTTATGTCTTATTTAATCATACTTGATTACTTTTGAAGAATGTTATTGCTTATGAATTATGAATGATGAGTGCATAATGTGCTATACTTGTAAAGTTAATGTGATGATTTGATGTTGTTGATAATGATTATGAATCATATGTGCATTATGTGAACTATATTGTAATATATGTGATGCCTAAATGATGAATTTTTGATGTTGTTATATGATTGGTGGTTTGCTGCCATGTTGCTGTTATTATTTAATTAAAGCTGCAAGAGTCGGTCTATGATGTGAGATGTTGTCCAATTTGTTGGAGTCATATGAGAAGTGTCGTGATGTCTAAGACGTAAGTGATTGAGTCTCATGCATACTCATTCAGAGATGAGGGCTTATGCCCTGGAGTTTTTACTCACCAGCGACGAGGGCTTATGCCCTGGAGCTTTTGCTCACTAGCGACGAGGGCTTATGCCCTAGGAGTATATTTATGCTCAAAGCGACGAGGGCTTATGCCCTGGATTGGTACCACATGCATATAAGATGTCTAAGATGTTTAAGATGTTAGAGTTGCATAGTCGAGTTGCATTGTCGAGTCGAGTTGTTTAAGATGTTTTGTGATGATGTTCTTTGATGATTAAGATGTTTTGTGATGATATTCTTTGATGATGTTTAAGATGTTTAGTGATGATATTCTTGATGCTGCTTAAGATGTTATGAGATAAATATTTGAGACGTGCTTATATGTTAATTGTTGTTAAACTTAATTGTTGAATTATCTGTTTATTATATTGTTTGTGAATCTCACCCCTTCTGTTGGAATTGCCGCCTTGTGGGCAAGTGCAGGTAACCAAGATTAGGTGCAATTGTAACACTCTAAATTTTATTTTGTGGTTGTGGTGATTTCTAGTTGATTTTGGTGTGCTTGGTGTATTTTACTTGAATTTATAAATGATATATGAAATATTTGGTGTGTTATTATTTGTTATATGTATTTGTAGTATTTTATGGAAATAGGAGAAATAATATTTGTAATATTTGAATTAAAGGAGTTAATTGAAATTATTAGAATTAAGAAGGGATTATGGAGAAATTAATAGAGTTTAGTGGGGGAGAGTAAAGAGTAAAAAGGAGTTACCCTTTAGTTGGTAAGAGAGTAAGAAGAGTCAGACAAAACAATAGCACGTATCAGTAAGAAAAAGTAGACTTTTTGGGAGAAAGTGAGAAGAGCCAAGAACCAAGGTGAATTGCTAGGAATTGCTGTAGATTTTGCTTATTTGAGGTAAGGGTGGGTTTATGATTCAATTGTTGTATATGTATATGTGTACTTTCATGAATTTGCATTGGAATTGTTGTTTTTGGTTTAGGTTTTCTTGAATATGCAAAATGTTAAATGTTGATGAATTATGCTGTTAATTGTGTTTCTATGAGCTGTTTTGGTGTCTAGAATCAGTACTGAACCCATAACGTTAATCTAAAATCATTTTGGGTGATTGGGGAATCAAAAATGGGATTTTTGGATGAAATAGGGTTAGAGATCGTAGGTTGAATTTCTGCCCAGATGAGCACTCGCTTAAGCGAGATACCTTTCGCTCAAGCGAGCAACATTTTTGCCACGCCCAGTCTGAATTTTAGCCGCTCGCTTAAGCGAGCCACGAGCGAACCCCAAGCGAGCAAAATGCTAACCTTCGTCATTTGCGTCGCTTAAGCGAGATTCCCGTCGCTTAAGCGAGATACGCCCAGGATAGTGTATTTGGCCTGTTCGCTTAAGCGAACCAGAAGCGAGCCAGAAGCGAGGAAAAACCAAACTTACGTGTTTTAACTCGCTTAAGCGAGGAGCTGCTCGCTCAAGCGAGATGGGTCCTGTGCGACCCAAAGTGTGATTTTTCTAAGGTGTTCTAAACCCAAACCTAAGCTTTCTAAATGGTTTATTGGATTTTTAGAGAATTTTTGGAGTGATAATAATATAGAATGGAGATGTTTATGATGCATAATTGAATGAATCTTATATGAAATAAAATGAACTATATCATGCTAAGTTGAGATTGTTCATGGTGTTGTGGTGTGATTGAGTCTAGTTGGGGAGGTGTCCTAGTTGGTATTATCGTCGGTTGCATGGTGAAAATGCACCACTTTTCTGTTGTAGGGTTGTATGTAGATATACACCTTGAGTCTCATAACTCATTTGCATTGGTGGGGGCTCATGCCCCGGAATGTTTATACATTCAACTGGTGAGGGCTTAAGCCCTGGAATGCTAGTCATTCACTTTGGTGAGGGCTTATGCCCTGGGATGCTTTAACCATCCATTTGGTGGGGGCTTATGCCCCGGAGTGTTTAGCACTCAACGCGCGTAGTTGGTACCACATTTGCATAATGCATTAGTCGTTAATGGAGTCTTGCATTAGAAGTTAAGGTGTGAGTTGTTGTTGGTGAGGTGTCACCACAAGCGGTGTTGTTGTCGGTGTTGTTAATTTTGGTGATTCTAAATATTATTTGTTGAATTGTTTATGAAGATTGTTGATGATTTTGGTGATGATGAATATTCTTGTTTATGTTGTTTTCAATACAACTTGATGAAAATTATATATATCCACACTATGCTGCGGAGACTGCTGAGTTCTCCAAGTGTATCAAATTTGAGAATGGTCTGCGGGCTGATATCAAGCGGGCCATTGGGTATCAGAAGATCAGGGATTTCTCTGAGTTGGTGAGCAGTTGCCGTATCTATGAAGAAGATACTAAAGCTCACTATAAAGTGATGAATGACCGTAAGGGTAAGGGGCAGCAGAGTCGCCCAAAGCCGTATAGTGCCCCAGCTGATAAGGGCAAGCAGAGGATGCATGACGAGCGGAGGCCAGCACGTAGAGATGCTCCTGCTGAGGTGGTTTGTTATAAGTGTGGTGTTAAGGGCCACAAGAGTAATGCCTGCAACCGTGATGAGAAGAAATGCTTCCGATGTGGTAAGAAGGGCCACACTGTTACTGAATGCAAGCGAGGAGACATTGTTTGCTATAATTGTGATGAAGAAGGACATCTTAGCACTCAGTGCACTAAGCCTAAGAAGGCGCAGACCAGTGGTAGAGTTTTTGCATTGACCGGTACCCAGACCGATAACGAGGATCGACTTATCAGAGGTACTTGTTTCTTTAATAGTACTCCTTTAATTGCTATTATAGATACTGGTGCAACGCATTGTTTCGTTGCTATTGATTGTGCTAAAAGATTGGGTCTGTGTATGTCTGATATGAACGGGAAAATGGTTGTTGAAACTCCAGCTAAGGGTTCAGTGACTACTTCCCTTGTCTGTTTAAGTTGTCCGTTGTCCGTATTTGGTAGAGATTTTGAGGTGGACCTTGTTTGTTTGCCATTGGTGGGAATGGATGTAATATTGGGAATGAATTGGTTGGAATACAATCATGTCTTGATCAATTGCTTTACCAAGACTGTGCGGTTTTCTTCTGCTGAAGAAGAGAGTGGAGCAGAATTCTTATCCACTAAAGAGATGAAGCGTTTAGAAAAGGATGGCGTGTTGATGTTTTCTTTGTTAGCATTCTTGTCGGTGGAGAACCAAGCTGCGATTGATAGGCTGCCTGTTGTGAAGGAATTTCCTGAAGTTTTCCCTGATGAGATTCCAGATGTGCCACCGGAGAGAGAAGTGGAATTTTCGATAGACCTTGTGCCGGGTACGAAGCCTGTGTCGATGGCTCCTTACCGTATGTCAGCTTCGGAGTTGGCTGAGTTAAAGAAACAGTTAGAAGACTTGCTTGACAAGAAGTTTGTGAGACCGAGTGTTTCACCGTGGGGAGCGCCGGTGTTGTTGGTAAAGAAGAAGGATGGTAGCATGCGGTTGTGTATTGATTACCGACAGCTGAATAAGGTGACGATTAAGAATAGGTATCCACTACCGAGGATTGATGAATTGATGGATCAACTAGTGGGTGCCCGCGTGTTTAGCAAGATTGATTTGAGGTCGGGTTACCATCAGATAAAGGTGAAGGATGAGGATATGCAAAAGACAGCGTTTCGGACGCGTTATGGTCATTATGAGTATAAGGTGATGCCTTTCGGTGTTACGAATGCACCTGGTGTGTTTATGGAATACATGAACAGAATTTTTCATGAATATCTGGATCAGTTTGTAGTAGTCTTTATTGATGATATATTGATTTATTCTAAGACTGAAGCTGAGCATGCAGAGCATTTGAAGATTGTATTGCAAGTGCTGAAAGAGAAGAAGTTGTATGCCAAGTTATCCAAGTGCGAGTTCTGGCTGAATGAAGTAAGTTTTCTTGGCCACATTATTTCTGGTAAAGGTATTGCTGTAGATCCTTCGAAGGTTGATGCTGTATCGCAGTGGGAGACACCAAAGTCAGTTACTGAGGTAAGAAGTTTTCTTGGGTTGGCTGGTTATTACCGCAGGTTTATTGAAGGATTCTCGAAGTTAGCACTTCCTTTGACGCAGCTGACCTGTAAAGGTAAAGCATTTGTGTGGGATGCTCAATGTGAGAGTAGTTTCAATGAGTTGAAGCAAAGATTGACGACTGCGCCTATTTTAATTTTGCCGAAGCCGGAAGAACCTTTTGTTGTTTATTGTGATGCATCTAAGTTGGGTTTAGGTGGTGTTTTGATGCAAGATGGCAAGGTGGTAGCGTATGCTTCTAGACAGCTGAGAGTGCATGAGAAGAATTATCCTACGCATGATTTAGAATTGGCAGCCGTGGTATTTGTTTTGAAAATTTGGAGGCATTATTTGTATGGTTCCAGATTCGAGGTGTTTAGTGACCATAAGAGTTTAAAGTACCTGTTTGATCAGAAGGAGTTAAACATGAGGCAGAGGAGGTGGCTTGAGTTACTTAAGGATTACGATTTTGGCTTGAATTACCATCCTGGTAAAGCTAATGTTGTGACGGATGCGTTGAGTAGAAAGACATTGCATATGTCTGCTTTAATGGTGAAGGAGTTCGAGTTACTTGAACAATTTAGAGACTTGAGTCTTGTTTGTGAAAGATCGCCTCAGAGTGTGAAGTTGGGTATGTTGAAGATAAATAGTGATTTCTTGAATAGTATCAGAGAGGCGCAGAAGCTTGATGTTAAGTTTGTGGATTTGATGGCTGCTAGTGATCCGAATGTAGATGGTGATTTCAAGGTCGATGACCAAGGTGTGTTGAGGTTTAGAGGAAGGATTTGTATACCTGAGGATGAGGGCTTGAAGAAGTTGATTTTAGAAGAGAGTCACAAGAGTAGTTTGAGTATTCATCCTGGAGCTACTAAAATGTATCATGATTTGAAGAAATTATTTTGGTGGTCCGGTTTGAAGAGGGATGTTGCTCAGTTTGTTTATGCGTGTTTGACTTGCCAGAAGTCCAAGGTTGAACATCAGAAGCCTGCAGGGCTGTTGACCCCGTTAGATGTGCCCGAGTGGAAGTGGGATAGCATTTCGATGGATTTTGTGACGAGTTTGCCGAATACTCCAAGAGGGCATGATGCCATTTGGGTTGTTGTTGATAGATTGACTAAGTCGGCACACTTTATCCTGATTAATATTACTTATCCGGTAGCTCAGTTGGCGGAGATTTATATCCGTGACATTGTGAAGTTGCATGGTGTTCCATCTAGTATTGTGTCGGATAGAGATCCGAGGTTTACTTCGAGGTTTTGGAAGAGTTTGCAAGATGCCTTGGGTTCGAAGTTAAGATTGAGTTCGGCTTATCATCCGCAGACAGATGGTCAGTCGGAGAGGACTATCCAATCTTTGGAGGATTTGTTGAGAGTGTGTGTACTTGAGCAAGGTGGAGCTTGGGACAGCCACTTGTCTTTGATAGAGTTTACCTATAATAATAGTTACCATTCGAGTATTGGTATGGCACCGTTCGAAGCTTTGTATGGTCGGAGGTGTAGAACTCCTCTATGTTGGTTTGAGTCGGGTGAAAGTTTTGTGTTAGGACCTGAGTTAGTGCAGCAGACTACAGAAAAGGTCAAGATGATAAGAGAAAAGATGAAGGCATCTCAAGATCGTCAGAAGAGTTATCATGACAAGAGGAGAAAAGCCCTTGAGTTTCATGAGGGTGAGCATGTGTTTTTGAGGGTTACTCCGATGACGGGTGTAGGACGTGCATTGAAGTCGAAGAAGTTGACTCCAAAGTTCATTGGTCCTTATCAGATTTCCGAGAGAGTTGGAACCGTGGCTTATCGGATTGGATTGCCACCGCATCTATCAAACTTGCATGATGTGTTTCATGTGTCGCAGTTGAGGAAGTATGTAGCTGATCCTTCGCATGTTATTCCTAGAGATGATGTGCAAGTTAGAGATAATCTTACCGTTGAGACTTTGCCTTTGAGGATTGATGATCGCAAGGTGAAGCAGTTGAGAGGCAAGGAGATACCTCTGGTTAGAGTTGTTTGGGGCGGTGTAACCGGTGAGAGTTTGACTTGGGAGTTGGAGAGCAAGATGCAAGAGTCCTATCCTGAGTTGTTTGTTGCTTAAGGTAATATTTCGAGGACGAAATTTTCTAAGTTGGGGAGAGTTGTAACACTCTAAATTTTATTTTGTGGTTGTGGTGATTTCTAGTTGATTTTGGTGTGCTTGGTGTATTTTACTTGAATTTATAAATGATATATGAAATATTTGGTGTGTTATTATTTGTTATATGTATTTGTAGTATTTTATGGAAATAGGAGAAATAATATTTGTAATATTTGAATTAAAGGAGTTAATTGAAATTATTAGAATTAAGAAGGGATTATGGAGAAATTAATAGAGTTTAGTGGGGGAGAGTAAAGAGTAAAAAGGAGTTACCCTTTAGTTGGTAAGAGAGTAAGAAGAGTCAGACAAAACAATAGCACGTATCAGTAAGAAAAAGTAGACTTTTTGGGAGAAAGTGAGAAGAGCCAAGAACCAAGGTGAATTGCTAGGAATTGCTGTAGATTTTGCTTATTTGAGGTAAGGGTGGGTTTATGATTCAATTGTTGTATATGTATATGTGTACTTTCATGAATTTGCATTGGAATTGTTGTTTTTGGTTTAGGTTTTCTTGAATATGCAAAATGTTAAATGTTGATGAATTATGCTGTTAATTGTGTTTCTATGAGCTGTTTTGGTGTCTAGAATCAGTACTGAACCCATAACGTTAATCTAAAATCATTTTGGGTGATTGGGGAATCAAAAATGGGATTTTTGGATGAAATAGGGTTAGAGATCGTAGGTTGAATTTCTGCCCAGATGAGCACTCGCTTAAGCGAGATACCTTTCGCTCAAGCGAGCAACATTTTTGCCACGCCCAGTCTGAATTTTAGCCGCTCGCTTAAGCGAGCCACGAGCGAACCCCAAGCGAGCAAAATGCTAACCTTCGTCATTTGCGTCGCTTAAGCGAGATTCCCGTCGCTTAAGCGAGATACGCCCAGGATAGTGTATTTGGCCTGTTCGCTTAAGCGAACCAGAAGCGAGCCAGAAGCGAGGAAAAACCAAACTTACGTGTTTTAACTCGCTTAAGCGAGGAGCTGCTCGCTCAAGCGAGATGGGTCCTGTGCGACCCAAAGTGTGATTTTTCTAAGGTGTTCTAAACCCAAACCTAAGCTTTCTAAATGGTTTATTGGATTTTTAGAGAATTTTTGGAGTGATAATAATATAGAATGGAGATGTTTATGATGCATAATTGAATGAATCTTATATGAAATAAAATGAACTATATCATGCTAAGTTGAGATTGTTCATGGTGTTGTGGTGTGATTGAGTCTAGTTGGGGAGGTGTCCTAGTTGGTATTATCGTCGGTTGCATGGTGAAAATGCACCACTTTTCTGTTGTAGGGTTGTATGTAGATATACACCTTGAGTCTCATAACTCATTTGCATTGGTGGGGGCTCATGCCCCGGAATGTTTATACATTCAACTGGTGAGGGCTTAAGCCCTGGAATGCTAGTCATTCACTTTGGTGAGGGCTTATGCCCTGGGATGCTTTAACCATCCATTTGGTGGGGGCTTATGCCCCGGAGTGTTTAGCACTCAACGCGCGTAGTTGGTACCACATTTGCATAATGCATTAGTCGTTAATGGAGTCTTGCATTAGAAGTTAAGGTGTGAGTTGTTGTTGGTGAGGTGTCACCACAAGCGGTGTTGTTGTCGGTGTTGTTAATTTTGGTGATTCTAAATATTATTTGTTGAATTGTTTATGAAGATTGTTGATGATTTTGGTGATGATGAATATTCTTGTTTATGTTGTTTTCAATACAACTTGATGAAAATTATATATATATATATATATTGCTTTTGTTTTGTGAACTCACCCCTTCTGCTGGAATTGCCGCCTTGTGGGCAAGTGCAGGTAGCGATGGATAGATAGTAGTCGGCTCAGTGTGTCGTAGGCTCTGATACGTAACGGGATGGGATCTATGTTTTTATAATTTCATTCCTTATGTATCATTTTTACTTGGAGAATTGTTGAATAATTATTTGAATAATGTTGGAGAATATTTTATTTGGCGAGGCCTTTGTGCCAGATATGTTGATGTATAAGGATTTTTAAGGTGATTTTGTAATGATTATTCCGCTGCAGATTATTTTATAAAGATGTTGTTTTGGAGGATTATTTAAATAGTTTTATGTTTCTATTTAAATAAATTATTTTTGAGATGTGCATGTAATACTCCGTTGATTGTTGATATACTCTGATGTTTGGATATTATTATATCATTTTGGAAAATGGGGTGTTACAGCAATCGTGTGAGACATTCCTCACTGTGTCTTAGGTGCTCTGATATGTAACGGGATGGGGAATCTTGTCAAATGCTTTTTTGTTCCTTGCATGTCAATTATAATTTTATAAAGACTAATTTTAGATAAACTTTTGAAATGTTATGAAGAGGCCTGCGTGCCAAGACTTTTAAGATTCCGCTGCAATGTTTTGAGAAGTTTAATAACTATTTTTATGATGAATGAATTGTTATTCATTTCCTTTGAGATGTTTTAAGAAAGTGATACTCCGTTTATGTGAAAACTCTGATTTAATTTACGAAATTTTTACGTTGGGAAAACGGGGTGTTACAAAAACGAGGTGATTATAATGTTTTTGTTGCATCAAAGGTGACAACCTTGTTGGTGATTGATACCACATGCACGTAGGAGTCGGTTTAGGCGCATTGCATGATTTGACATGAGTCATAATTGCTCATGTGATATTTGTCTACTTGGTGAATAATTATGATTGGTGATGATTGTATATTTGGTGAAAGCTTGTGATTGGTGATTTGCAATTTGTTGAATTTGTTGATGACTTTGTGATTACGTGAATTTATGATTTTTGATGAACATTATCTATGATTGATCATGATGCTTAATCTTTTGAAAATTGAACTTGATGTTTTTAAACTTCAATTGGTTATGCTTATTTAGGTAATGTAGTGACCAAAACCCCCAAGTGGTTGTTGTAACACCCCAAAATCCCAACATAAAAATTTCCATATATTATCAGAGTTAAACCCATATTCAGGATGTCACATTTCATAAAAATCACTAAACAACAATGAATAATATTTTATTCTTCATCAAAATATTCAATGTAACAGCGGAATTATAAACTCAAAATATTCTTTTAAGTAAATCTTGGCACAAGGCCACATCAACGTCTCAAAAGGTTCAACAACCATTTTAAAGTCATAAATAGTTCAAAGAAAATACGTAAAAGAATAGAAACAACGACAAAGTCCCATCCCGTTACGTATCAGAGCATCCTAAGACACCACACACAACGGATTCCTCACATATACGCACCTAAGCTTGATTACCTGCACTTGCCCACAAGGCGGCAATTCCAACAGAAGGGGTGAGAAACACAATCAATAATATATATCATATAATTCAATAATTAATGACAAACCACATAAAATCATCACTTCAATCACATCGTAAATAGATAGTATTTAACATAAACACATCACAATTCGTCACATTTATTCACTTTAATAACATCACAAAATCATCTTCACATCATCACTTAAACAACATCACGAACGACACGACTCGACAATGCAACTCTACACTTAGACATCATGCATGTGGTACCATTATTTTAAGCATTAATATGCTTCACCGCCACTTTGAGCAAAAGCTCCATCGCCACTTTGAGCAAAAGCTCCATCGCCACTTTTATGCATATGCAATGGACTCACACTTATAACTTAAATAAGTTAAACAACTTAACACTGACTTCGACAACAATAATAATTGTGCCTGAACTCTTTAAGACTCCCTCCCAAACCTTGACGTTGACAAGGACTTCTCTCCACAATATTCTTAATTCGTCACATAACTTCATAAATTCATATAAAATTATTCGCAAGGTATTTTCGTGTCAAACCAACGCCATTGGAAAACAAATTCAACTATCTACAACTTTTGCGTTTACAACTAAGGCCAATTCTGTGCCGATCAATACAAATTTTTATTTTAAATTCGGGTACAGAAACTGAAATTTCACTATGACCTACGTGTAGTAATTTGACCATAACTTAAGTTCTAAGAATGATTTTGAAGTCACACCAAAGCCATTAAAACACTAACATAATTATCTACAACTTTCATGTTTACACCAAAACCCAGTTCAAAACAGAAACATGTGAAAAAGGCGCAAGAACATGAAACAGGAGATGCTGTCACTGTGCAACTCTCGGGAAAAGTGACATTTTCCACCCAAAAATCCCATTTTTAATCCCTTAATCACCCCAATGTATTTGAAATCTTATTTACAGATCATATATGCAGCAAAGGAGTCAAAACAACATACAATTATGCATGAACCGACATAAATCATCACATTTATCATAAACCTAACCCTAGAACATATTCATCCATCAAAAATCAAATTAACATATATATTCATTCATCCAGCATCGTACTACGATGGAATGTGGACAACTCTACGGGAAAAGACCAGTTTTCACTCCAAAAACTCAATTTTCAATCACCCAAACCCCAAATTTGATAGGAAACATTACCTATGATTATACTAAGACCTGAACATCAATTAACACAACAATTCATGGCAATTCATACAGTTTCTACCATTTTTATTAAACTTAACCTAATTCCCAAAATCCCAATTTTGATCCCCTGATCACCCAAAATGAATTACAAAAAGGTTTACAGGTTCTATATACAACACAACATCCAAAACAACACAGAAACATGCATTCAACAACACAATTCACAACATTTAGCAACTTTTCATAATTTTCTAACCCTAACCAGGAACACCATTTTCAATTCAATTTCAGAAATCATATACATATTATTTGTTGGAACAAAGGGTGTTTCACAAGTATACCACTTGAGTTTTGATGATAACAAGGTATTAAAAATTATCAATTGGATATGCTAAATATTTATTCAAGTGTACAGGACCATTATCAAAGTTTTATTTACAAGAGGTTCTAATTGAATAAATTAAAGAGCAAAGGAAATTTAGACTGAAGCTTGAAGAACATCTGAATGAAAGCGCTCCTGGAAAATCAGAGTCAGAATGCGTCTGAAGAAAGAGCTTCTGAAGATGACGTCATCAGAAGCAAGTTCACCAGAGGCAGACTCATCAGAAGCAAATAGTATCCAGAGGCAGATTCATCAGAAACAAAGATTCTTCAGACACTGAAAAGCGTTGACAAAGCAAGTGTACGAAAAGTACAACCACTATGTCTACGCCTGTTCCTGCAACCACCAACTCTGCACAGTGTCCTCTATACACGACAAGAATAACAGTAACTAAAGCAGAAACTTTTCCATATTTGCTGGAATGGATTTGAATTTGATTTCATTGTACAAGCCTCAAATCAAGCAAAGGATCAAAGGTGTCAAATCAGCTTCGGTAAGGAAAAAGTGATGAGCTGGCAGTTTTCCAACGTCTCTCAAACTCTCTATAAATAGAGATGAAGACATGAAGAAAAATATAACAATATACATACACGCGAATTGAGTTCTTCTCTCATATTCCAAGTCGCAAACACTGCTCATCAATAACTTAGATAATTCTTACAAAAGCTCACATTTTAGAATTTCTAAGTATTTAAGAAAACAGAGTCTGTTCTGTTTCGTTTTGAATTGTGAATACCTCTGATAGTATATCAAGTATTCAAATCTCTTTTCAATTCTCTGTAATTGTTTTAAAGTCTCTTGCTTGTGTGCTTGAGCATCTGAAGTCTCATTCTTGTGTGATTGAGCAAAGGAAGTCTCTTACTTGTGTGTTTGAGCAACTTGTAATTTGATATTACATTTTAGTGAAACTCTCCTTGGAAGTGCAAGGAGGACAGGACTACTTCCGGTTTGTGGAAGGAACCTGTATAAAATTGCTTGTGTCTTCTCTCTTTCTTGCATCTGTTCTTTATTCCGCTGCTAAGACTCTGAACTCTGATCAGAGTCTGAACTCCATCAGACTCTGTGTCCTGAGAACAGTGTTATTTTTCGTAAGAAAGAAACGTTTTTGAAAACACAATTCAACCCCCCCCCCCTTCTTGTGTTTTTCCCACCTTCAGTTGGTATCAGAGCTTCGGCTCTGTAGTTAGCACTTAACCGTGTTACAGTAAACGATCGGTGAAAAACATGTCTGGGGATGAAGCTTCTGCATCTGCATCTGGTTCTGGTTTTGGTTCTGGAGCTGCTGTGCATTATGACTACAGCAACATTAACAAAAGTGAAAAATCTTCTAATCACAACAAACCACCTATGTTTAATGGTGATCCTGAAATGTTTTCTTGGTGGAAGACCAAGATGTACAGTCACATCATGGGAATGGATGAAGAGTTGTGGGATGTTCTTGAAGATGGTGTTGGTGATCTGAGGTTAGATGAAGAAGGAGCTGCTCTTGATAGGAAAGCTCACACTCCTGAGCAGAAAAAGCTTTATAAGAAACATCATACGATCAGAGGCATTCTTGTGGCTGCCTTGCCTCATAAAGAGTACTTAAAGATGAGTGACAAATCAACAGCAAAGGCTATGTTCACCTCATTGTGCTCACTTTATGAGGGTAACAAGAAAGTCAGAGAGGCCAAGGCTACTATGCTTGTTCATCAGTATGAGTTGTTCAGAATGAAGGAGGATGAAAACATTGAGACCATGTACTCAAGGTTTCAGACTCTTGTTTCTGGACTTCAGATTCTGAAGAAAAGCTACGTAACGTCTGATCATGTGAACAAGATTCTGAGAAGTTTACCTGCAAAGTGGAGACCAAAAGTGACAGCCATTGAGGAAGCTAAAGATTTAAACACTTTGAGTGTTGAGGATCTCAAAAGCTCCTTGAAATGTCATGAAATAGGTCTTAATGAGCAAGAACCTGTCAAGAAGTCCAAGTCCATCGCACTAAAGTCCAGAGGCAAGTCAAGTAAGGCTCTGAAGGCTTTGGAGTCTGAAGAAGAATCTACATCTGAAGATTCTGATGAAGACTCTGAGATTGTTCAAGAGATGGCTATGCTCACCAACAGATTACAATACCTTGCTAAGAAGAACAAGAAGTTTATGAACAGAGGTAGTAATCACAAAAGCTCAAGAAAAGAAGATCAGAAAGGTTGTTTCAACTGCAAAAAGGTTGGACATTTCATTGCTGAATGTCCAGACTTACAAAAAGAGAAATCTAAAGAAAAATCTAAGAAAGCATACTTCAAGTCTAACAAATTCAAGAAGCAATTTAAGAAGAGCTTGATGGCAACTTGGGAAGATCTGGATAATGAGTCTGAGTCTGACAAAGATGATGCTGAAGATGAAGCTAAAATAGCTCTGGCTTTGGTAGCTACTACTAATAACAAAGAAGAATCATCTGATGCTGAGTCAAGTACAGACTCTGAAACTGAAACTGAGGTATATTCTAAACTCACTAGATCTGAACTAATTGATTCTCTCAAAGAACTTCTTTGTCATTATGAAAACCAATCCACTGAGTTGAGGAGAGTTAAGCAACGATACATTAAGCTGCTAAAACTCCATGAATCAACTAAGATGGAAATGGACGCTCTAAATCAAGAAAATTGTGATTTGAAAACAATGACTAAGAAGGGTGATAATAAAAACTTGACTGAGCAGGATGCTGCTCTTCAAGAATTTATTAACACAGGAATTGATAGAACCAAAGTTGCATCCATGATTTATAGCATAAATCAGAACAACAAAAAGGGAATTGGTTTCACAGGAGGAAACTCTAGTGAAGTAATTCTGAAACCTTGTTCTGATAACATCAAAGAAGGTCTGAAAACTCATTTTGTGTCTGAGTCTGAAAAGGCTTCTCATTCAAAATCTAAGTCTTCAAATTCAGAGGAATTGACTAAGTCAAAACCTAAGAGTTATAAGACAAAGGTCACGAATGACTCTAAATCAAAAGCTCCAGCGTTACAGATTCTAAAAAGATCAGAACCCATCAAACAGGTTCTGAAGAAAACAGAGTCTAAAACTCAAAAACCTAGATTTCAGAGAAAAGAAGCTATTTTTACTAAGTCACATTCTAAGACTAAAGGTTTTGAACCCAAAGTCTGGAAGAAGACTGATAAAGAAAAGTTCAGACAGAGTACACAAAAGAGATTCAGAACTTCTAGGACTAACCCAAGAGGACCCATGAAAGTATGGGTACCTAAGACACAAATTATTGATGCTGCAGATATGTCTAAAAGGAAATACAAAGCAGAAGTCCTGGTATCTGGACAGTGGCTGCTCGCGACATATGACGGGAGAAAAGTCTATGTTCCTAACCCTGACCATGAAAGAGGGAGGAACTGTGGGATTTGGAGGAAACCAAACTGGCAAAATCATTGGTACTGGAACAATTGGTAATTCCTCAGTCTCAATCAATAATGTGTGGTTTGTAGATGGACTAAGACATAACCTACTTAGCATAAGTCAATTTTGTGATAATGGTTATGACGTCTTGTTTAATAAGAACAACTGCACAGTAATCAACACTGATGACCAATCTGTAGTGTTTAAGGGAAAGAGAAAGAACAATGTCTATAAAATAAATTTTTCAGAACTGACTGATCAGAAGGTATTTTGCCTCCTGTCAGTGAGTGATAAGAAATGGCTGTGGCACAGAAGGTTGGGACATGCTAACTGGAGATTGATCTCCAAGCTTAGCAAGTTACAACTTGTCAAAGGGCTACCAGACATTGATTATCATTCAGATGCACTTTGTGGTGCATGTCAGAAAGGAAAAATTGTTAAAACTTCTTTCAAATCTAAAGACATTGTTTCTACCTCCAGACCCTTGGAACTACTCCATATTGATTTATTTGGACCAGTCAGCACTGCATCCATATATGGAAGTAAATATGGATTGGTGATTATTGATGATTACAGTAGATGGAGTTGGGTTAAGTTTCTCAAATCTAAAGATGATTCATATGACGTGTTCACAAAATTCTGTATTCAAGTCCAATCTGAAAAAGAACTTAAAATTCTAAAAGTCAGAAGTGATCATGGGGGAGAATTTGAAAATGAGCCATTTGAAATATTTTGTGAAAAATTTGGAATTGTCCATGAATTCTCTTCTCCTAGAACTCTACAACAAAATGGAGTTGTAGAGAGAAAGAATAGGACTCTTCAAGAAATGGCAAGAACCATGATTCATGAAAACAATCTGGCAAAACATTTTTGGGCAGAAGCAGTGAACACAGCATGTTATGTTCAGAACCGGATCTACATCAGACCCATTCTGAACAAAACAGCATATGAACTCTTTAAAGGAAGGAAACCTAACATCTCTTACTTTCACCAGTTTGGATGTACTTGTTACATTCTGAACAATAAAGTCTATCTGAAGAAATTTGATGCAAAAGCTCAAAAGGGAATCTTTCTAGGTTACTCTGAGAGATCTAAGGCATACAGTCTGTATAACTTGGAAACACTCTGTGTCGAAGAATCTATACATGTCAAATTTGATGACAAAGAGCCTAGAAGTCAAATTCCAGAGCAAACTGAAAACAATGCAGGTTTAGAAGAGTCTGATGATTATTCAGAACCTGATCAGACTTCAGAGACACATGAATCTTCAGAAGCGGTGACAGCTCCTGATGTCCCAATTGCTGAAGCTTCTGAAGAAAATCAAGATGATTTACAACAAGTTATCCAATCCAAAAATTCATTCAAATACAAGTCTTCTCATCTTGAGGATCAGATCATTGGTAGCAAAGAAAGCCCCAGAAGAACTAGATCTCATTTCAGACCTGAAGAGTCTGCCTTGGGTCTGCTATCCATGATAGAACCTACAACAGTTGATGAAGCACTAGCTGATGATGGATGGATCTTAGCAATGCAAGATGAGCTCAATCAATTTAAAAGGAATGACGTATGGGATCTTGTATCTAAGCCTGAACACAAGAACATTATTGGAACTAAATGGGTGTTTAGGAACAAGCTGGATGAACAGGGAGAAGTAATCAGAAACAAAGCCAGACTTGTTGCTCAAGGATACAGTCAACAAGAAGGCATTGATTACACTGAAACTTTTGCTCCAGTTGCAAGATTGGAAGCAATCAGGTTACTTCTTTCCTACGCAGTAAATCACAACATAACCTTGTATCAAATGGACGTTAAAAGTGCATTTCTCAATGGAGTCATATCTGAAGAAGTGTTTGTAAAACAACCACCTGGTTTTGAGGATTTAAAACATCCTGACCACGTTTATAAGCTAAAGAAATCTCTCTATGGTCTGAAACAAGCTCCCAGAGCTTGGTATGACAGACTGAGTAATTTCTTGCTTAAAAATGATTTTAAAAGAGGACAGGTTGATACAACACTCTTCAAGAAGACACTTGAGAAAGACATTCTGATTGTACAAATTTATGTTGATGATATCATTTTTGGTTCAACTAATAGATCTCTTTGCAAGGAATTTTCTAAGATGATGCAGGAAGAATTTGAAATGAGCATGATGGGAGAACTGAAGTTCTTTCTAGGAATTCAGATCAATCAATGCAAAGAAGGAGTGTATGTTCATTAGTCTAAATATACCAAAGAGCTTCTGAAAAAGTTTAAACTTGAAGACTGCAAGGAAATGAACACTCCAATGCATCCTACCTGCACTCTGAACAAAGAAGATCAAGGAACCAAAGTTGATCAAAAGCTGTATCGAGGTATGATTGGTTCTCTATTGTATCTCACTGCATCTAGACCTGATATTTTGTTCAGTGTCTGCTTGTGTGCAAGATTTCAATCAGATCCTAGAGAATCACATTTAACTGCGGTTAAAAGAATCTTTAGATATCTGAGAGGAACAACTAATCTTGGACTTCTTTATAAGAAATCCTCAGATTATAAGCTAGTTGGATTCTGTGATGCTGACTATGCTGGTGACAGGATTGAAAGAAAATCAACCAGTGGAAACTGTCAGTTTCTCGGTGAGAATCTGATATCCTGGGCCAGTAAGAGACAAGCAACTATTGCTTTGTCAACAGCAGAAGCAGAATACATCTCAGCTGCTAGTTGTTGCACACAACTGCTTTGGATGAAACATCAGTTAGAAGACTACCAAATAACCGAAAACTGTATCCCAATTTATTGTGACAATACTGCTGCTATTTGTTTATCAAAAAATCCTATTCTTCATTCAAGAGCCAAACATATTGAAATCAAACATCATTTTATCAGAGACTATGTTCAAAAGGGGATATTAGATATTCAATTCATTGATACTGATCATCAATGGGCTGATATCTTTACAAAACCCTTAACCGTTGAAAGATTCGATTTTATAAAGAAAAATTTGAACATGCATTTTGTCTCTGAGTAATGTTTGACTCTGAATGAAAAATCAGACTCTGAAAATTATCAGACGCTGATGAAGTTTCAGACTCTCTTTGGAGAATCTGAAAAGACTCAGCCTCTGAGAAAATTATCAGACTCTGAAGAGGAATCTTTTTGTAACTCTGAAAGTACTGGGAAGTTGAAAGGTTAAAGTTATTTTGTGTAGGCTTCTGACACGTCTATCTGCATTGGGAAACAACGCTTTTTTATGGGCAATGATGGTTTTTCTTTCTCAGAATTTCTCGCGCCCCTCAAGTCATTAATACGCATGTTTGGCTATTACTTCTGAAATGTGAAGAGTTGTTTTTTCAAATCACTATAAATACCAAACACACACTACTCACTCACTTTCCTACACTTTCAAGTCTTAAGCGGTTTCAATCGAAAATCAACTTTCTCTCTTCTCTCAACTTAGAAACCCTAAACCCCCAAACTTCATCTTCTCTAATGGCTTCGTCTACAAGCGGTTCAAGTTCTAAATCAAACATCTCCATTAAACCTGTAACCGTTCCTCTTCCAATGGATTCGTTGGTTGTTCAAATCGAATCACCGGTGGATTTCGCCTCTTTGAAGAGAAACAAGGTTGATGTGGAGGCGTTTATCTCTGCTCAGAAGATGGCTGGGTACTTTCAGATGCTAAACGGTCCAACTTATGTGAATCTGGTAAAGGAATTCTGGATTAGGGCTGAAGTTTTTGATGTTGATTCAGCCAAGGCACAAGAAAGGGAAGCTGTGTCAAGAAACCCTTCTCTGAGAGGAAAGACAAGAAAAGAAATGGGTCTTGAACCTTTTCATGGCCTTGAAATCAAGTCTGCTGTGATGGGTATCCCTGTATCTATCACTGAAGGGGTGATTGCTCAGGCATGCAGGATGCCTCTAGAAGGAAGGTTCCAATGGAACGTCAGCAGTAAAGATGCCATGCTGGGCAGCTTTACAAGACTGCAGCTGAAAGGAAACCCTGCAACCAGGTTGGTTGAAATGGATATTGAGCACAGGGTGCTTCTGAAGATCATGAATGAGTGCCTCTTCCAGAAGGGAGGAGGTGCTGACCAACCTAATTCTGATCATAAACTGGTGCTGTATTTCTTGGCTGGATGTCAGCCAATAAATCTTCCAAGATATATCATGCATCATTTATGTTGGGCTGTCAAGGAAGCCTATAAAGGAAAAAGAAAACAAATCCCTTGTGGAAGACTTCTCTCTGAAATCTTCTACCAAGGAGGTCTACTAAGGACTCTCGAGACATTCAATCTGGGGTCAGACAGAGTTCTGGGTGTCTCTACTGGAAGGATGATAAATGGCACATCCCTCTTCAACATGAAGGCCATTACGTCAATCCTCATTGATTCAAAGGATTTGAAGGAGTCTAAAGCTCCTCTTCCATTCATCAGAAATTTTCCTTCTGTTCTTAAAGAAAACAACCCTGAAGCATTATCTGCTTATCTAGCAGCTTTTGCTAAGGAGTCTGGAGAGGCTCAGAGGAAATCTGAAGTTGCAGTGGCCAGAAAGCAGAAAGCTTCTAACACTCAAGCAACTACCTTTGGAACTGTAACTACTCCAAAGAGGAAAAGAGGTAAGGCTGATTCAAACATGGAGGAAAGATATCAACGAGCCCAGGAAGAAAAAGAAGCTGGTTTTGTTGAAACTGTCAGACCACTCAAGAGGCTAGCAACTGGGGAGATTGTGATGCCTATGTTTGAACCCACTCCTGAACAGCAGAAGAGCAATGAGGAATATTATCAGAATCTCAAGAATGAGAAGAAGAGGTTAAAAGCTCAATGCCAAATTGACAGAGACAAGGCTCTGGCAGCTATAGGCATTGACCATGATGAAGATCAACACCTCATTGAGAAGGTTATTGAGGCTCAAAATTTGGCCAAGAAGCTGGAAGAAAGTGTTGTGAAGGGAGCTCAGCAGGTTCTGCAAGAAACTTCAAGGACTTCTGAAGCTGATACCTCAGATGCTGTTCCTCAAGTGAATGCTTCAGTAGCTGCTGGTTCTCCACCAGTAATGCGGACAAGTGTTTCTCTCCCAGAGAGATCAGTCACAGGGACTGCATCAGAAGCTACTGCTTCAGAAGCTGCTGGTCCTCCACCAGTAATACGAACCAGTGTTTCTCTCCCGGACAAATCAGTCACTGGGATTACATCAGAAGCTGCTGCTTTAGAGGCTGCTGCCTCAGACGTTCCCAAGATATCTAAGGTAACTCAGAATCCAATTCCTCCACCTGCTACTTTCAACTCATCTTCTACAGACTCTGACTTAGACGATGCTCCTCTAAGTCAGAAATTCAAAATATTCATACCTGTACCTAAGGCCAAACGAACCCTTAGAACTAAAACAACCACTACAAAATCCAAACCTTCTCCTAAACCCAAACCCTACAAAGAAGTGTCAGATGATGTCTATAAAACAATAGGGGAGTTAGGTGAAAGGAGGATAGGCATCTGTAACAAACTACCTGCCAACCATCCCTTCCAACCACCTGTTATCAAACCTCTAAATATGCTTGCTCCTGATGCTTCTATTCCACCCTCCTCAACCACAAACCCAGGCAGTACACAAGTTGTTGATTTAACAGCTACTGCTGAAGAGCAAGTGGTCACTGAAAATCCATCAACAAACAACCAACAACAACCACCCTCTTCACCACAAAACAAACCCACTGAACAGGATGATCTAACCAACCTTGAAAAACATTATTCAGGAGAACTTCCTGAATACCAACAACAACAACATACCACTGTCAACCAACCATCAGAACAGACTAATTCAGAATCTATTATGGAGACTGTGGCTACAGAGTCTGTCCCAGTGACAGAATCTGAACCCACTGTGTCTGCTTCACATTCTGAACCACCACAAAACCATACCTCTGATTCTGACCAATCCTCACCCTCCTCACCAATCCAAATGTCTGACCAACCTCCCATAAACATTTTGGATTCTGAATACCTGGATAAGCGTCTGGTGGCTCTTAATGATGAAATGCAAAGTTTGGTGCTTCTAAGGAACACTCCATTTCTACCATTCGTTTATCAAGAAAGCTGGTGTAATCTCACGAACAGGGCATTGAATTTCTTTGATGGTGTTGCCCAGAAGTGTTGTGATATTCAAGCTCGCGCCATGACGCGACGTTTGCGAGAATCCCACTCTTCTTCTCAACTCCAAAACAAGCCTCTGTATCTGGCTAATGCTCCGTTCTACGCTGAGTCTGAGTATGTAACAAGAGACTCCAAGGTCTTCAAGATGCTGAAGCAAAAGGTGCTGAAGCAGCAAGAAGAAGCTAAGGCTAGGGAAGATCACCTTCTTTAGAGACAACTGGCTCTAGAAGAAACTGTTAGGAAGCAGTCTGAAGACATCAAGCGTCTGATGGCTCTTGTCCAACAGCAACAGCAACAGCAACAACCCCAACCCAACCCTTAGTTGCACACCTTGTTTTGTTTTCTTGTTATATGTTCTAATTGCTTGCTTTCAATACTCTGTACTTTTCTGACTATCTCTTATATAAAAGTTTCTATTTCTTCACTTTTGTTTTCTACATGTTATTTTTTCTGTTTTTGATCTTTTTAATAGATGACAAAAGGGGGAGTAATAGAAAGTATTTAACAGAAGCTGAGCCCAAGAATGAAATAAAATTTATCTTAACAAATTTTATTTGAGAACCCAATTTTATCTCATCTGCAATTTATGACATTTTTTATTAAGCTTAAAAATGAACTTATTTAACCTGGATAGGACTTAGGGGGAGCTTACAAACCTCACCTTAAAGAATATCAGACTCAGGGGGAGTCTGAGCTTACAAAACTCAGAATCTTTAAGAGTCAACTTGTTAATTAAGTTAACAACAATTGATTTTTTTAAATACTTATGTTTGTCATCATCAAAAAGGGGGAGATTGTTGGAACAAAGGGTGTTTCACAAGTATACCACTTGAGTTTTGATGATAACAAGGTATTAAAAATTATCAATTGGATATGCTAAATATTTATTCAAGTGTACAGGACCATTATCAAAGTTTTATTTACAAGAGGTTCTAATTGAATAAATTAAAGAGCAAAGGAAATTTAGACTGAAGCTTGAAGAACATCTGAATGAAAGCGCTCCTGGAAAATCAGAGTCAGAATGCGTCTGAAGAAAGAGCTTCTGAAGATGACGTCATCAGAAGCAAGTTCATCAGAGGCAGACTCATCAGAAGCAAATAGTATCCAGAGGCAGATTCATCAGAAACAAAGATTCTTCAGACACTGAAAAGCGTTGACAAAGCAAGTGTACGAAAAGTACAACCACTATGTCTACGCCTATTCCTGCAACCACCAACTCTGCACAGTGTCCTCTATACACGACAAGAATAACAGTAACTAAAGCAGAAACTTTTCCATATTTGCTGGAATGGATTTGAATTTGATTTCATTGTACAAGCCTCAAATCAAGCAAAGGATCAAAGGTGTCAAATCAGCTTCGGTAAAGAAAAAGTGATGAGCTGGCAGTTTTCCAACGTCTCTCAAACTCTCTATAAATAGAGATGAAGACATGAAGAAAAAAATAACAATATACATACACGCGAATTGAGTTCTTCTCTCATATTCCAAGTCGCAAACACTGCTCATCAATAACTTAGATAATTCTTACAAAAGCTCACATTTTAGAATTTCTAAGTATTTAAGAAAACAGAGTCTGTTCTGTTTCGTTTTGAATTGTGAATACCTCTGATAGTATATCAAGTATTCAAATCTCTTTTCAATTCTCTGTAATTGTTTTAAAGTCTCTTGCTTGTGTGCTTGAGCATCTGAAGTCTCATTCTTGTGTGATTGAGCAAAGGAAGTCTCTTACTTGTGTGTTTGAGCAACTTGTAATTTGATATTACATTTTAGTGAAACTCTCCTTGGAAGTGCAAGGAGGACAGGACTACTTCCGGTTTGTGGAAGGAACCTGTATAAAATTGCTTGTGTCTTCTCTCTTTCTTGCATCTGTTCTTTATTCCGCTGCTAAGACTCTGAACTCTGATCAGAGTCTGAACTCCATCAGACTCTGTGTCCTGAGAACAGTGTTATTTTTCGTAAGAAAGAAACGTTTTTGAAAACACAATTCAACCCCCCCCTTCTTGTGTTTTTCCCACCTTCATTATTAACTGAAAGTTAGCCTCACCCTTACCTGAATTAAGAAGATTCGAAGGTTCTACAGAAAATGGATTATCCCTCTTCCTCTTCTCTTTGCCTCTTCTAGGTTTTCTCTTCTTGGCTCTCAAAAACTCTTCTATTTTTCTATTGTACGTGAAATTGTTTCTGACTCTTTCTTTTCCTATTCTCACCAAAACATAACCCCCACTTTAATTTTCCTTAACTCCCTTAAATTATCATAATTCTAATTTAATCTCCCTTAAGTCCAAAATAACTCTATTTCTACTAATTCTCATAAACCTTCAAAATTCCAAATAAATAATAATCCTTACTTATTCGATTAAATAATAAAAATAATTATATAATAAAATAACAAAACATCAAATAATCACATAAATCATTTTAAAGCATATAACATACTTAAAATCAACCAAAAATAATAAAATAACAACTAGGGCGTTACAACTCTCCCCAACTTAAAGAATTTCGTCCTCGAAATATTACCTCAAACAAACAACTCCGGATAAGACTCTTGCATCTTACTCTCCAGCTCACAAGTCAAACTTTCACCAGTTACCCCACTTTAAACAACCTTCACTAGCGGTATCTCCTTGCCTTTCAACTGCTTCACCTTACGATCTTCGATTCTCAACGGTGAAGTCTCAACCGTAAGGTTGTCTCTAACCTGCACATCATCTCTTGGAATAACATGCGAAGGATCCATTACATACTTCCGAAGCTGCGACACATGAAACACATCATGCAAATTCGAAAGATGTGGTGGCAAACCCACTCTATATGACACTGTTCCAACCCTCTCAGATATCTGGTAAGGACCAATAAACTTCGGAGTTAACTTCTTCGACTTCAACGCACGACCTACACCGGTCATAGGAGTGTCTCTCAGGAACACATGATCTCCCTCTTGGAACTCAAGGTCCTTTCTACGCTTGTCATGGTAACTCTTCTGTCGACTCTACGACGCTTTCATCTTTTCTCATATCATCTTGACCTTCTCCGTAGTCTGATGAACTAACTCTAGTCCCATTACTACACTTTCTCCCGACTCAAACCAACACAAAGGAGTTCTGCACCTCCGTCCATACAAAGCTTCGAACGGCGCCATACCAATACTCGAATGGTAACTATTGTTGTACGTGAACTCTATCAATGGTAGATGACTATCCCAAGCTCCACCTTGTTCAAGTACACACACTCTCAACAAATCCTCTAACGATTGAATCGTTCTCTCAGATTGACCATCTGTTTGCGGATGATAAGCCGAACTCAATCTCAACTTCGAACCCAATGCCTCTTGCAGACTCTTCCAAAACCTTGAAGTGAATCTCGGATCTCTACCCGACACAATACTCGATGGAACTCCATGCAATTTCACAATATCCCAAATGTAAATTTCTGCCAACTGAGCTACAGGAAAGGTGATATTAATCGGAATGAAATGTGCCGACTTCGTCAACCTATCAACAACAACCCATATGGAATCATGCCCTCTCGGAGTGTTCGGTAAACTAGTCACAAAATCCATGGAGATGCTATCCCATTTCCATTCCGGCACATCTAATGGTGTCAACAACCCTGCAGGCTTCTGATGTTCAACCTTAGATTTCCGACAAGTCAAACAAGCATAAACAAACTGTGCAACATCACGCTTCAATCCGGACCACCAAAACAATTTCTTCAAGTCATGATACATCTTTGTAGCTCCCGGATGAATACTTAAGCTACTCCTGTGACTTTCTTCTAAAATTAACTTTTTCAACTCATCATCATCAGGAATACAAATTCTTCCACTAAACCTCAACACCCCTCGGTCATCAACCTTAAAATCACCATCTGCTGTTTGATTACCAGCAACCATCAAATCCACAAACTTGACATCAATTTTCTGTGCTTCCTTGATACTGTTCAAGTAATCATTATTGATCTTCTGCATACCCAACTGCACACTCTGAGGTGACAACTCACAAACAAGGCTGAAATCTCTAAATTGTTCAAGCAATTCAAACTCTTTTACCATCATGGCGGACATGTGCAACGTCTTCCTGCTTAAAGCATCTGCAACCACATTAGCTTTACCGGGGTGGTAATTCAGACTAAAATCATAATCTTTCAACAACTCAAGCCACCTTCTCTGCCTCATATTCAATTCTTTTTGATCGAATAAATATTTCAAACTCTTGTGGTCACTAAACACCTCAAACTTAGAACCGTACAAATAATGCCTCCAAATCTTCAACACAAAGACCACAACCGCCAACTCTAAATCATGCGTAGGATAATTCCGTTCATGAATTCTCAACTGTCTCGAAGCGTAAGCCACTACCTTGCCATCCTGCATAAGAACACTGTCATACCCTCATTTTGGACCTAAAAATACTCGTTCAAACTTTTTTGGTTCTGATTATTTCAAATTCACTATGTCTATTTTACAATTTTCTACTGTGCTACAAACGCACATTTTACTGTTATTATCTCCAATCTTCCTGCATTTAAAACTATCCAAAGTGTTTTCTTGCATTACAAGTCTTCAAAAAGGGTTTCTAAAACCATTACATATTTTTCTGCATTTTATTCCAATTTTTTGCATAAAATCATATTAAAGGGTATTTTGGTCATTTCCTACAAAGGAACCCATTTTGGTCCCTACAATTTGTCCCTGAGTCTCTTTAACTTGTCTGCATAAGTCATCAATCAATTTCTATCTAAAAATCATCTTGGTTTTGCATCTGAGTCAGTCTGAGTCGTTTTAGTCCCCAGGGGCATTTTCGTCTTTTCACATCAAATAAATTTTGGGCAGAGAGGTATTTTGAAATACCTCATTTTGGTAATTTGTTCATTTTAGTCCGTTCTGTCATGTTTAATTGTTTCTCTTTACGTTTTTTCCAAATTACATTTTTACCAATTTTATTTTTACTTTTTGCAAATAAGTCCAAAATTTGTTTTAATTGCAAATGAGTCCAATTTTATTTTCAAAACAGTCCAATTTCAGTTTACTGTTTTCAAAAACAGTCCCAATTCTTTTAATTTTCAAAATAGTCCAATTCTTGTTTAATTGCAAAACAGTCCCATTTTCTTTCAAATTTGCAGATTAGTCCAAGGCGCCATGCAGGCCAGTCCAAGTCCAGGTGTCAGGTTCCCATTGGTTCAGAGGCCACATGGCAGCCTATAAAAGGCCACCACTTTACAAGTCAAGAGGATCCCACTCATTACGCGCCACATCACAAACAGAGAAGAATCTTCTCTCTCTTGGCAGTTAAGATCAAAACAGAAAATTCACCAAGAACAATTCACAAACCCTAGAATTTTCAGAACCAAATTCGAGCAAATCAATGGAGTTTTTTCATCAGCTCTCAGAGATTCAATTGAATCTTCATCACTGAGCCTAGGCCTCTGCAATTCAAGCATCAGGTTCATCGCAGAAAGCAACGAACCCTAATGCGATCACAGAGGCACGTTTGAGAAGAAGGAAAGAAATTCAAGGATTCTGAACCGGTTAAGAGGAGGAAGAAGAAATTACTAGTTTATTTCTAGATCCAAACCAAGAATCAACGAAGCAGAATCACAAATTCCAAGTTCTTGAAGATTCTATCTTGAATCTCCGATTAAAACCCAGGTAAACATGAAAACCTCACTCTTATGCGTTTAAGAACATCAACGAACCCTTAAATCGATGTAGATCCGTGAAAGATCCAAAAACTTGTTCAAAATCATGAAAACCCTAAAAATTGTTTGAAACCGTAAGGAATCTACGGTTTACAACGAAAATCAATCATTGTAAACCTGAGAATCCACAGAAAACTCATTCAGAAAAGGATTAGAACAAGAAATACAAGAAAATCCATTTGAAAACCGTGAAAGAAAATTCCACGATCTACATCGATTTACTGGTTAAAAGTGATTCCAAGTGATGAATTCGTGCTTAGAACAAAGAAATGAACCGTTTGATGCATGTTTGAACAAGTTCGGGGTGGCTTTAGACGAACTAGGGTTAGGGTTCGTAAGAGAGGAGAGGAGAGAACGAAAGGAAGAAAGAGAAAGAACAACAAAAATGAACGAACCGGGTTGCTTCCCCTTTTATATAAGCACGCGAACCGGGTTGATCCAAACCCGGTCCACTCTCTCTTACTTTCAGCCGTTTGATCTAGATCCAGATGGATCTGGATCAATCCAACGCTTCTGAAGCGTTATGGAGTTCCGGATCCATCAAGTATGTGGGTTTGGGCCAGGTAGCGTAGGCCTTTCTTGCTTTTTTTTTTTCAGTTCTTTTGAATTCCTTGCTAATTGCACTTATATTTTTGCTACCTGAACTCCTATGCGTGTTAATTTTCTTATAAAAATTCCTGAAAAATTACCATGTGTTTCTTGATGCTTTTTTAACTGTTTTGTGGCATTTTTACATCTTGAAATGGATAAAAAATATGTGTGCTAATTTTTTCTCTTGATTTGTACATTTTTATGTTCTTTGTGAAATTTCTTGCATGATTTTTGTGCCAATTCAATGCCTCATGATCTCAATGCTTGTGCTATGATTTTGCAATAATTTTTGCTCATGATTCTTTACCATTGCTACTGTTTGGGTGTTTAGATCTTGATTTCTTGTGTTGCAAGCAACTTGAATGGTTTAAAATGAATCTCTAAAATCATGCTAGGATGAATATTTTAGGTCATGTATTAGAAGGATTGCATCTATGTTTTGTGCATTTCTTTTCACCATATTTTGCTATTATTTTCACTATGTGTTGAATTGCTTTCTTGCTAGGTGTTCCTATCATTTTATCCTTCATTCTTTACCTATTTCTCTACCATTCTATATTTTGTCTACTAACCATCTTATTTCATGTTTCATCCATAATGCAAGCATTGCATCATTTTCATTTCTTTCTTAGCTAGTTTTACACAATTTCCATTAATTCTCATGTAATATTTTAGGATAGTTTTATTTCCTTTTAAATTCTTGCAAGACCATAGAATGTAAATTAGGGCCAAATGTAAAAGACAATGGACACTATAATGATGTACACCGACACAGGCACCGACACGCACACACGTTGTATGATTTACCGCTAGATGTATGCTTAGGAAACGCGACACTTAGAAAATATGCCTTTTTCAAAGCAAATTAATTCCATCACTCAAACCTTTTCACAATAACCTTGGAGTCAAAACTCCACGACCTTTTTCCTTTCATTTTCTTAATCAAAATGCAAATGAATCTTAAACTCCAACTTTAACCTTTTTCTTTAATAATTGAAACAACCTCACTTTTTTCCAATCTCATGCCTTTAAGGCCCCTTTTCTCTTCTTCAAAACCATTTTCAAAATTAAAAACAAACTAACCCACAAAAATCTTTTTGGAAGAGAACTACATGGAGTTTGATCCCTTAAAAGGGTATGTAGGCAAGAGACCAAAATCTCTCCAAGTCCACTAAAAATAAATCTACACTTCTCTCCCCCATTCTTAAAAACAACTTTTTTCAAATATATAGCATTAAAAGTAAAGCGTAAACATAGGTCAAGAAAATGGCTCCTATAGAGTACTATAGTCGTTGCGGGTTCCTAACACCTTCCCGTAGCGAAAATTGCCCCGAACTTAGAATTTCTAAGGGTTTTCTCAATTTTACCCTTCCCCAAAAAAAATAGAGACATCAATGATTGAAAGGTTCAAGCCTAATTAATGACTTGACACCCGAAAATCGCGATGACAGAAATGGCGACTTCACTGGGGAATTTAGGGCTACGCCTAGTTTTTCATGCTTTATGTTTTACGCTTTACTTTATTGTTATTATTTTCATGTAATGTGTGAGGTGAGAATATCAAAAGTCCTATACCTGGGCTGAGTGAACCTAAGATTAGGAAGAGATATAATCGACAATCCAATCCGGGGGTTGCCTCGTGTATTGGGTTACGCGATCAATCTCACATAGCTGAGGCATTTTGGGGGTGATGTTGTCGGCGTGTGTTGTCATGCTTAGGCACCTTACTTCCAATTGACCGATGAAAGCTATGGACCGTAGTTACCAAACCCATCTTTGTCCTTTTCTTAGGACGTAGTGCGGTGGCTAAACCGAGCGGTGTCTCGAAATTTAGTCGTCACGCGATACTACACTCAAACTAGACCTTCTTACAAATAATCATGGAACGGGCGTCGCCTTGTGCTACTATGATATGCGTAAGAGAGGTTGCGGTTTGGGAACTCTGTTTAGAACCATGGTTACTACTATCAAAACTCTAGTTTCACCGGACGCCGTGTCCACTTGCAACCTTAACCCACCGTGTTCTCTTTGTAATCAAAATCATGCATACATGCATTCATGCATAAATTTTTTCCATACATTTATCGAAAGGTTTAGACAAATTGAAAACTTTGTAAACATTCCAGGCATGAAGAAGACTAAGTCTTACAAATTCAAGGAATTCGATTTGGTTAGCCTAAGGGAGTTGGCACTCAAGGTCAAGAATCCGACTGGGTTTCGTCTCCGATACGGGGGTTTGCTTACTATTCTCCGGTCTAATGTGGAAGAAAAGTTGGTGCACACTCTGGTACAATTCTATGATCCGGCCTAGTGCCAAGGGTAGATGTCCCTAAAAAGTTCAAGGTCCCAGAATTCGACCGATACAATGGATTGACCTGTCCCCAGAATCATATCATCAAATACGTCCGAAAGATGGCTAACTACTCAGACAATGATTCGCTCATGATCCACTGTTTCCAAGACAGTTTGATGGAAGACGCTGCAGAGTGGTATACTGGCCTGAGTAAAGATGACATTCGTACCTTCGATGATTTGGCTGCCGCTTTCAAGAGTCACTATGGGTTTAACACCAGATTGAAGCCAAACAGGGAATTTCTCAGATCCCTCTCCTAGAAGAAGGATGAAAGCTTCCGTGAGTATGCGCAAAGGTGGAGAGGGGCAGCCGCCCGTATTACCCCTGCTCTAGATGAAGAGGAAATGACACAAACTTTTCTGAAGACGCTGAAAAAAGACTATGTTGAAAGGATGATCATTGCTGCTCCGAGTAACTTCTCCGAGATGGTCACCATGGGAACCCGCCTAGAAGAAGCTGTCAGAGAAGGTATTATTGTGTTCGAAAAGGGTGAAACCTCCACAAATGCACCAAAGAAGTATGGCAATGGCCATCACAAGAAGAAGGAGTCAGAAGTCGGAATGGTATCTACCGAGACCAATCAGTTTGTGGCCGCCGTTGCTCCCATCAATGCTACTCAACTACCTCTGTCGTACCAATACATGCAATACGCCCAACTTCCATTCTTTCCATCATTCTACCATCAGTATCCTCTACCACTAGGCCAGCCTCAGGTCCCTGTCAACGCTATCGCTCAGCAAGTGCAACAACAGCCACCGGTTCAACAACAACCACAACAGCAGTAGGGCCCTCAGGCCCGACCATCTTTTCCTCCGATACAAATGTTATATGCTGAATTGCTTCCAACTCTGCTGCACAAAGGGTACTGCACAACCAGGCCCGGCAAGCCTCCGCCCAACCCGTTACCTCCTCGGTTCCGTTCGGACCTCAGGTGCGATTTCCATCAAGGCGCTCTAGGCCACGATGTGGAAGGATGTTACGCTTTGAAGTATATTGTGAAGAAACTGATAGACCAAGGAAAGCTGTCTTTCGAGAACAATGTTCCGCATGTGCTCGATAATCCACTCCCAAATCACGCTACCGTGAACATGATTGAAGCATACGAAGAAGCTCCCCGCCTTGATGTTCGTAATATTGTAACCCCTCTGGTACCGCTGCATGTCAAGTTGTGCCAAGCCTCTCTGTTCAACCATGACCATGCCGCTTGCAATGAATGTCTTCAGAATCCTATGGGCTGTGACGTGGTTCAGAACGACATCCAGAGTCTGATGAATGATAACTATCTGATGGCCAGCGACGTTTGTGTGATTATGCCAGTCTTCCATGATACTCCCATTAGGAGCACGCCTTCGAAAGAGAATGTTGAACCTCTAGTGATCAGGCTACCTGGGCTAGTGCCCTTTGTTTCCACAAAAGCCGTTCCCTACAAGTACAATGCAACCATGATTGAGAATGGAGTAGAAGTGCCTCTGGTATCCCCGGCTGTAGTGAGCAACATCGCCGAAGAGACGACAACTCTGAGGAGCGGTAGAGTCCGTCCCCCTTTGTTCCAAAAGAAGACAGCCGCGCCCACCACGGCTCCAGTTGACAAAACAACTCCACTTCCAGTTCCTTCTGTTGCTAAAGATGTTAGCCGGCCGGGTCGGTCTATTGAAGATTCTAATTTGGACGAAATCCTGAAGATAATCAAGAGAAGTGACTACAAGATCGTGGATCAGCTGTTACAAACCCCGTCGAAGATATCTATCCTATCTTTGCTCCTAAGCTCTGAAGCCCACAGGAACATCTTGCTGAAAGTGTTAGAACAGGCATATGTCGACCACGAGGTCACGGTAGATCAGTTTGGTGGTATAGTGGGGAATATCACCGCTTGCAGTAATCTCTGGTTTAGCGAAGACGAGCTCCCCGAGGCAGGGAAGCATCATAATTTGGCCCTACACATCTCTATGAATTGCAAGACTGACGTGTTGTCAAACGTATTGGTAGATACCGGCTCATCCCTAAATGTAATGCCCAAATCCACTTTAGACCAGCTAAGCTATCCTTTGAGGAGAAGTACGTTCCTAGTCAAGGCCTTTGACGGATCCCGTAAGAACGTTCTCGGTGAGGTGGATCTTCCTATGACCATTGGCCCTAAAACATTCCTAATCGCTTTCCAAGTCATGGACATCGATGCTTCCTATAGTTGCCTCCTCGGAAGGCAGTGGATACATGAGGCCGGCGCGGTTACCTCCACTCTTCATCAAAAGCTGAAATTTGTGAGAAACGGTAAGCTTGTTACTGTACATGGCGAAGAAGCATACTTGGTCAGTCAATTATCATCATTCTCTTGTATTGAAGCAGGGTCTGCTGAAGGGACTGCATTTCAAGGTTTGACTGTCGAAGGTACAGAGCCCAAGAAGGTCGGTGCCGCTATGGCTTCTTTGAAGGACGCGCAAAGGGCTGTTCAGGAAGGACAGGCTGCCGGTTGGTGCCAGTTAATACAACTACTTGAGAATAAGCGCAAAGAAGGTCTTGGGTTCTCCCCAACATTAGGAGTATCTACTGGGACGTTCTACAGTACTGGGTTCGCCAATACAATTACTGAGGGTGCTACTGGTAGTGGGTCTAGGCCCGTGTTTGTTATATCAGGAGGCACTGCGAAGAATTGGAATGTCGTTGACCTTCCATTGATCATGCATGATTCCGAGTAATGTGTCTTGTTGCTTAGGTCTTTGTTTTTCAAAATAACCATATTTTCGCTCCGCCCAAAGCGAAAATGATATTTTTGTAAGGGCATGTTTGTCTCGGCATTGCCATTATTAATAAAAATTGTCGTTTCTTTCACGACTGTGGTTTTTCTTAATGCTTTTTCCCTTGGAAATGACGGTAATGCCAGAAAAAACCAAAACATCTGTATTTTCTTATTAATTTCAAAGATCTGCATGAAAAATCTTTTCTAAAACTCATCCAACCATATCACGCAGATTGAACCATAATAAACCCGTTGAACACAGTGACCCTGTAGTTCCTCCAACTTTTGAATTCCCAGTGTTCGGAGCCGAAGATGAGGAGGATGGTAATATACCAGATGAGATCACTCGACTACTTGAACAAGAGGACAAAGCCATTCAGCCTCACCAGGAAGAGATTGAGTTGATCAACTTGGGTACCGAGGACAATAAGCGAGAGATCAAGGTTGGTGCTGCACTGGAAGAGGGGGTTAAGAAGAGGATCTTCCAACTTCTCCGAGAGTATTCAGATATTTTCGCATGGTTGTATGAAGATATGCCGGGTTTGGATCCCCAGATCGTAGAGCACCGGATACCAACGAAGCCAGAATGTCCCCCTGTTAGACAAAAGCTGAGAAGAACTCGTCCTAACATGGCTCTGAAGATTAAGAGTGAGGTGCAGAAGTAGATTGATGCAGGTTTCCTCATGACAGTTGAGTATCCCGAGTGGGTTGCTAATATTGTGCCTGTACCGAAGAAGGACGGGAAAGTACGGATGTGTGTTGATTACAGAGATTTGAATAAGGCCAGTCTGAAAGACAATTTCCCGCTGCCTCATATTGACGTGCTTGTCGATAATACTGCTCAGTGCAAAGTGTTCTCCTTCATGGACGGATTCTCGGGATACAATCAAATCAAGATGTCACCCAAAGACAGGGAAAAGACATCGTTCATCACTCTGTGGGGAACTTTCTGTTGCAAAGCAATGCCGTTCGGTCTGATAAATGCTGGTGCCACCTATCAGAGGGGAATGACCACGTTGTTCCACGATATGATTCACAAAGAAGTCGAGGTGTATGTGGATGACATGATTGTCAAATCAAGCGATGAAGAGCAACATGTTGAATATTTGGCAAAAATGTTTGAAAGATTGAGAAAGTACAAGCTTCGACTGAATCCCAACAAGTGTACGTTCGGTGTCAGATCAAGGAAGCTGCTAGGGTTCATTGTCAGTCAAAGAGGCATTGAAGTAGATCCTGACAAAGTCCGAGCAATCCGTGAAATGCCAGCCCCGCAGACCGAGAAGCAGGTTAGAGGGTTCCTCGGGCGTCTGAACTATATCTCCCGATTCATATCTCACATGACCGCGACCTACGGGCCAATCTTCAAGCTACACAAGAAGAATCAACCCATTGTGTGGAACGCTGAATGCCAGGAAGCTTTTGACAACATCAAAGACTATTTCCTAGAGCCACCCATCCTTGTCCCGCCGGTGGAAGGAAGGCCGTTGATTATGTATCTGTCAGTATTAGATGAATCTATGGGATGTGTGCTCGGTCAGCAGGACGAGACCAGAAAGAAAGAACATGTTATCTACTATCTGAGCAAGAAATTCACTGACTGTGAGACTCGGTATACGATGCTTGAAAAGACTTGTTGTGCTTTGGCCTGGGCCGCCAAACGCCTGCGTCACTACTTGATGAACCATACAACTTGGCTGATATCCAGGATGGACCCGATCAAATATATCTTTGAGAAGCCTGCAGTCACTGGAAAGATTGCGCGTTGGCAAATGTTGTTGTCTGAATATGATATTGTGTTCAAAGCCCAAAAAACCGTCAGAGGAAGTGTTATAGCTGATCACCTCGCTTACCAGCCACTGGATGACTATCAGCCCATTAAGTTCGACTTCCCCGACGAAGAAGTCATGTATTTGAAGTTAAGAGACTGTGAAGAACCGTTGATTGGTGAAGGCCCAGACCCTAATAGCAAGTGGGGATTGGTCTTCGACGGTGCTGTCAATGCTTATGGCAAAGGAATTGGGGCAGTGATTGTATCTCCGCAGGGGCATCACATTCCCTTTACCGCCCGGATTGTATTTGAATGCACAAACAACATGGCTGAATACGAAGCATGTATCTTGGGGATTGAGGAAGCAATTGACATGAGAATCAAGCACCTCGACATCTATGGAGATTCTGCGCTTGTTATTAACCAGATAAAGGGAGAATGGGAGACTCATCATGCCAATCTGATCCCTTACCGTGACTACGCGAGGCGTCTGCTGACATACTTTACGAAAGTCGAATTGCACCACATTCCCCGCGAGGAAAATCAAATGGCCGATGCTCTTGCCACTTTATCCTCCATGTTTCAAGTGAACCATTGGAACCACGTGCCAGTAATCAAAGTGCAGCGCCTTGACCGGCCTTCTCATGTGTTCGTCATCAGCGGTGTGACCGTTCAAGCAAATGCGGATATAGTTGACAATAGACCCTGGTATTGTGATATCAAGCAGTTTTTGCAAAGCCGCGAGTACTCGCCGAATGCTTCCAACAAAGACAAGAAGACCTTGCGCAGGTTGGCTAGCAAGTTCATGTTAGATGGGGATGTTCTATACAAGAGGAATTTTGATATGATATTGTTGAGATGTGTTGACGAGCGTGAAGCAGAGCAACTGATGCATGACGTGCATGACGACACTTTCGAAACCCATGCTTCGGGGCATACCATGTCTAGAAAATTGTTAAGAGCAGGCTACTATTGGATGTCTATGGAACACGATTGCTACCAATATGCCAGGAAATGTCACAAATGTCAAATCTATGCTGATAAGATTCATGTGCCTCCGCATGCCCTCAGCGTCATTTCCTCTCCGTGGCCTTTCTCTATGTGGGGCATCGACATGATTGGAAGAATTGAACCAAAAGCTTCGAATGGTCATCGTTTCATTTTGGTAGCGATCGATTACTTCACCAAGTGGGTCGAAGCTGCATCTTATGCCAGTGTAACCAAGCAAGTGGTGGTTAAGTTCATCAAGAACAATATCATCTGTCGATATGGTGTTCCCAGCAAGATTATCACTGACAACGGTACCAATCTGAACAATGACATGGTGCAGGCCCTGTGTGAGAAATTCAAGATTGAACATCACAACTCCTGTTCCTTATAGGCCTCAGATGAACGGTGCAGTTGAGGCCGCCAACAAGAATATCAAGAAGATCGTACAGAAGATGGTAACTACGTACAAAGATTGGCATGAGATGTTGCCTTATGCTCTGCACGGCTATCGCACTACGGTACGCAGTTCAACCGGGGCAACGCCTTTCTCCCTTGTATATGGCATGGAAGCAGTTCTCCCCTTGGAAGTAGAAATCCCATCTCTCCGCGTGATCATGGAAGCAAAATTGTCTGAGGCTGAATGGTGCCAGAGTCGGTATGATCAGTTGAATTTGATTGAGGAAAGACGTCTGGATGCTTTGGCTCGTGGACGACTATATCAAACAAGAATGAAAACTGCTTTTGACAAGAAAGTCCGTCCTCGGGAATTCAAGGAAGGTGAACTTGTTTTGAAAAGAAGAGTAAGCCAACAACCTGACCCAAGGGGCAAATGGACTCCAAACTACGAAGGACCATATGTTGTCAAGAAGGTCTTCTCCGGCGGAGCCTTAATTCTTACACACATGGATGGTGTGGAACTTCCTAACCCTGTGAATGCCGATATAGTCAAGAAATACTTTGCCTAGATATATGAAAAGAACAGCGTGGTAGGTCGAAAACCCGAAAGGGCGGCCCAGGCAAAATAAGGGACAAAAAAAATGTAAATATGAAAAAGCTCGCTGAGACTACACGTCACTCAGGCAAAAATGAGTGTCTCGATGAGCTGAAAACTCGAAAGGGCGGTTCATGCAAAAATGAGATTGAAACGAAAGGCAATTGACTATATCTGGCAAACCACCATCCCCTTGGGGCACGAGCAACTGATAAATGGCCGCTCTCATCCGAGGCTGATGTGCCTGTGAATTCAAAATTTCTGGGAACTGTAGTGACCACTGTGTTCAATGTACCACCAACCCATAAAATTACCATTTTCCAAGCTTTGTAAATCCGTGGAGTCACGCCTTTGGCTGACTACTACTCCTATACGTCGATTTGTGTAACACTCCAATTTCCCGTCTTAAAAATTTCTTTTAAATAAAGACATACAAATTAGAGTACTTCTCAAAGGAGTGTCACATTTCTTCTTTAAAAACAACATAGATAATAATTTATCAAAATCACAAAAATATTCAATTAAGCAGCGGAATCATAATTCAAATCCTTCATTAAGGTCTTGGCTTAAAAGCCATCAACGTCTCAAAAACATTAATGTTTCAACATTCACTAAATCTTAAAGTAAACATTTATTGAAAGCATGATACATAAGGAATAGACTCTATGAAAAAAAGACCCCATCCCGTTACGTATCAGAGCAACCCTACTTCACAGACTCCTCGCATCGACGCATCTAAGACTGGGTACCTGCACTTGCCCACAAGGCGGCAATTCCAGCAGAAGGGGTGAGATTCACAACAATAATATTAATATATAAATCAAACGTCAAGATTAACAATCATAAATCCAACTCATCACATATACGTTATAGCACATCATAACAGCTGTCATCGCGATTTTCGGGTGTCAAACCATTAATTGGGTTTGAACCTTTCAATCATTTGATGTTTCTATTTTTTTTTGGGGAAGGTAAAATCGAGAAAACCTCAGAAATCCTAAGTTCGGGGCTGATTTCATCGCGGGAAGGTGTTAGGCACCCGCGGTGACTATAGTATCCTATAGGAACCGTTTTCTATGCTTTACGTTTACGCGTTGCTTTTATCGTTTATTTGTAAAAAGATTAGTTTTAAGAATGAGAGGGAGAAGATGGGATTTTTATTTTATTGGACTTGGAGAGATTTTGAGTCTCTTGCCTACATACCCTTTTAAGGGATCAAAATTCCATGTAGTTCTCTTCCAAAATATTTTTGTGAGTTTTGTTTGTTTTTAAGTTTGAAAAAAGATTTTTGAAGAAAGGAAGGAGGCCGTCTAGGCATTAGAATTGAAAAAGAAAGCATTTGGTTGATTCGATTGTTAATGAAAAAACGGTTAAAGTTGGGAATTAATTGCATTTTTGATTTGATTAAGAAAATAAAGGGAAAATCCTTCGGAGTTTTGACTCCGAGGTTTGTTTGAAAAAGATTTGAAGTGATGGAAATTATTTGTTTTTCAAAAGATTGATTTTTCTAAGTATCGCGGATCCTAAACATACACCTAGCGATGAACATACAACGTGTGTGCGTGTGTCGGTGCATGTGTCGGTGTACATCATCATAGTCCATAGTCTTTTACATCGGGTCCTATTTTACATTCTATAGCTTTGCATGAAATTAAAGTAAAGGTAAACTAAACCTAAATATTACATGAATTAATGGAAATTGTATAAGGGTGACTAAAGGAAGAAAATCAAATGAGAGTGTGGCAATGCTTGCAATGTGCATGAGACATAGAACCAAATGGTTAATAATGAAATGAGGGATAATAGCATGAGTAGTAATGCATAATAGATGAAATTTACTAACAAAGCACTAAACCAATTGAAAAAAGATGAAGTGAGCATAACTAAAAACATTAAGCAAATTGCAAAAGAACAAACACCAAAAATAATGCAAATGACACTAAACTAAGACCTAAAATCTAAACTAAATCCTATGACCTATAATCCTCATCACAACAAGTTTTAGAGATTTATTTCAAGTGTCAAAGCGTAAACCAAGTAGCACAAAATCAACACACACTCCTTTATATGCATTTTATCATTTTAAAACACTTTACATTGCTTGTAATGCAAGAAACCAAAGATGCAATCCACAAACAGTAGCAGCTATCACAAATCATGAGAAAAACGTTACACAAATCATATGTCAAGCATCAGAACCATACCATACAAAAGTTGGAGCGAGTATTGCGTATGAAACGTCGTGAAAACGCCGAAACGGGCATAAATCATCACAAAAAGCAAACACACATATTTTTCTCTAATTTTCACATGTAAAATATCACAACACATCAAGAAAATAGTAAAAAACATACAGTAAAAATCTTAGAATTTTTCAATGAAGTTTGGCATGCAACAGGTCCAATTAGCAAGTATCAAGGTGCAAATAGCAAGAAAAAAACTCAAGAAATTGAAAGAAAGCCAAAAACTGGAAGCCCAAGGATTCTAGGCCCAAAAACCCACGGACCTGATGGGTACGGATCAGACCAATGCACCAGGTGCGTTGGATTGATCCGGATCCATCAAGATCCTGATCAAACGGCTAGGAACAGACGAGGGTGGGTCGGGTTTTGGATCAACCCGACCCAAACACACATATAAAAAGGCTATGAGCCCGGTTCGTTCATTTGGGTCGCATCTTTCTCTTTCTTCCCTTCTCTTCTCCAGCCGTTCTCTCGTGTTCTTGAACCCTAACCCTAACTTACTTGAATCCACCCAGAAACAGAGGAATCTTGGCTTAAACGCCTTGATTCTTGTTTCTAATCATGGTTCTGATGCTAAAATTCATATGAACACTGGGGATCCGTGTGGATTTGTTGAATCAGTACGGTTTTGAACCGTTTTGGATTCTTCTTGGTTCGAAGCTTTCTCACGCGAGATCCTTACGGATTCGTTGGTTTGCAACGGCTGAAAGTCGTTGTAAACCTCAGAATCTTCGTTGTTTTTTGGAAAAAGGTTAGGGTTTCACGAACTTCGACTGGAAAAGCTTCGAATCCGCATGAACTCGCATCAAACCAGTGTTCATTACTGTTTACGAATGGGAAAAGGTGAGTTTCTTTGATTATTACCTGATTTTGTTCGGAGATTTGCTTTGAGTCTTTGAAATGCTTCGATTCAAAGCTGTTTTCAATGATTCTTGGTTTGAATTCTGAAATAGAGCTGGTGATTTTCTGCTTCTTCCCTTTAACCGGTTCGGATTCTTCAGTTTCTTCACCCTCTTCTTCTCAACTTCTCACGCTCTGTGATCGCACAAGATTCGTCGCTTTCAGTGATGAACTTTGTGCTTGAATTGCAGTGTAAAGATTCAATGATGATGATTCCGCTTCGAATCTCTAAGAATCAACGAAACTCCTATTGAAATTGCTCCAATTTTGATTCCGGAACCCTAGCCTTCTTCTTCGTGTTCTTCAGCTTCTTTTGATTTTGTTGCATTTTGATCTAACTAACATGAGAGAGGAATTGGTGAACTGTTTGTGATGTGGCGCGTTATGAATGGGATCTCTCTGACTGGTACAGTACCGCGCCTTTTATAGGCTGACACATGTGCATATGAGCCTATGGCAGCATGACACCTGGATTCGGCCAGCTGACGTGGCACCTGAACTGATTAAAAAGAAAGAAAGGACTTTTCTGCAATTTTGTAAAGTTTGGGACCTTTTTGTAAATGAAAAAAAAAGATGGACTGTTTTTTTAAAAGAATTAAAGAATTGGACTGTTTCCAAAAGAATTGGGACAAACTTGCAAAAAAAACAAAATATTTGGACTGAATTGCAATTTTTAAAAGTATTTGGACTAAAATGTAAAAATAATAAAATTGGCTAAAAAATGTAATTTGAAATGCAACGTAAAGTGAAACGATTAAAATTGACACAACGGACTAAAAGGAACAAATTACACAATGAGGTATTTTAAAATACCTCTCTGCCCAAAATTTATTTGATGTGAAAAGACTAAAATGCCCCTGGGGCAAAAACGACTCAAACTGACTCAGATGCAAAACTAAGATGATTTTGGTACAAAATTTAATTAATGATTCATGCAAACAAATTGAAAAGACTCAGGGACAAATTGCAGGGACTGAAAATGGGTTCCTTTGTGGGAAATGACCAAAATACCCTTTTGTGTGATTTTATGTAAAAATTTAAAAGACTGAAACAGTAATGCATGCAATTGAAGCACAGTAGAAAACACGGTGAATTTGAAAGGATTAGAAAATAGCAGGGAAATTGAAAGAGTATTTTTAGGTCCAAAATGAGGGTATGACAGCTGCCCCTATTTAAGTTTCTTCGTTTGGAGAGTCAAGAGACGGAGTCTTTGGCTTGACGCGACGAAGATACTTAAATATCGACATTAGCACTGATTTTGGGCGTAAAAATATATTTGTAAATGCCATGTATGCCATGCAACATTTGTGTTATGAATGCAAGACAACTGAGAATTGAGTTTAACAAAATATGTCGTATCCATTGCGGGATTGGTAGACATTGACAGAATAGCAAACAACAGAGTATGTCGTATCCATTGCGGGACTGATTGACATTAACAGAACAACAAAAAGGAAAATGTCGCATCCATTGCGGGACTGATTGACATTAAAATAACAAGATCACAAGACTCACTGGGGAGACTCGAAAGCAAATCTGACAGGTACAAGCTGTTCTTGGGCGCGAACTAGCCACTTGACCGGGAATATTGACAACAAAGGGCGCAAGCTGCTCTTGTATTTGAGCTGGCTACTTGGCTGAAAGCAAATATAGAAAGCACAAGCCGTTCTTGGACACGAACTAGTTACTTGGCTGAAAGAAAACAAGGTAGAAAGCACAAGCCGTTCTTGGACACAAACTAGTTACTTGGCCGATAGGAAACAAAATAGAAAGCACGAGCTGTTCTTGGATTTGAACTAGTCGCTCGGCGGGTATCAAAAGGGTAGGTACAAGCTGTTCTTGGATGTGAACTTGCTACTTGACCGATAACAGAAACAAATTGATAGGTACAAGCTGTTCTTGGATGCGAACTTGCCGCTTGACCGATAACAAGAGTGAATTGGCAGGCACAAGCTGTTCTTGGATGCAAACTTGCTGCTTGACCGATAACAGAAACAAATTGTGTTTGAAAAAGACTTGAATTTGATTGACATAACTGCAGGGGCTCGAATTTGACAGGAATGTTGACAAGACTGTTGAACTTTGAGATTGACATGACAGCAGACATTTATTGTTGGCAGAAGAAATTTGAGGTTGACATGATTGATTTTGATTGAAATTAACATAGGAGTTGAGAATGCAGATGCGTATGAATAGCATGACATTTTATCGAATGCATGAACATGTAAGATGCATGATTATGCATGTATGAATGTTTTGGAATGCATGATGGTTGGCAATTTATAGACACAATCGCAGAGACAGACGAAACATTGGAATATTGAACACGTGATGGCTCGTGCTCGGACATATAATCGCAAAAGTTCCTCTTCTGGGGATGCCATCGCTTGAAGATACATCGAGACCATTGCTGAGGGCAGGAAGCTGTAAAATTATAGAGAAAGAATAGTTTGAACTGTATTGCCGCTTGCTGGAACGGTCACGTAAGTGCTTTGGACATCGCATCTGTGGTCAATGCTTTTGCATGTTTGTCTTTTCATTTTTTTATTTTTTCTTTTCTTATTTTCATCATCCCATTTTTGCCTGGATCGCCCTTTCGGGTTTTCGACCCACCGGGGAATAGTTTTTTTTTTGTGTTGCCCCTGTTTTTGCCTGAATTGCCTTTGAAGGTTGTCAATCCATCGGGGTGCTCATTCTTGCTTAAGCCGCCCTTTCGGGTTTTCAGCTTAGCGAGCATATTCATTTTTCATGCCTTTCATTCTGTTTTTCATTCTTGCCATTGACCACAGACCGTCACTGGGAGGAAGGCTTGCTAGTAACTTGAATTGGAACTGATATCAATATAGATTTGTTCATGCATGTTCATTTGAATGTACCTAGCTGTTCAGGCTTGTTTTTCAAAATACTAAAAAATTTTCAATTTTCACAATGTTTATTCCAGACATGCATCATTATTAACATAGAAAAAATCTTTTTGTACAAAGTTTTGAAAATAGAATAGAAAAATAGAGTGCCAAACAAAAGCATAGGCTCAAATTGATGTATAAGGGTGGTAATCGGCCAAAAGCGCGACCCCACAGATTTACAAATCTTGGAAAATGGTAATTTTATTGGTTGATGGTACATTGAACACAGTAACTGCTATGGTATCTGAAACTCTTGAATCCGCAGGCGTCGGAACCTCGGATGAGAACAGCTAAACATCAATTGCAAAGATCCCAAGGGGAAAAGTAATTTGCCAAATATAGTCAATTGTCTTTTATTTCAATCTCATTTTTGCATGAACCGCCCTTTCGGGTTTTCGGCTCATCGAGACGCTCATTTTTGCCTGAGTTACATGTAATCTCAGCGAGCTTTTACATTTTTGTTTCTTGTCCCTTATTTTGCCTGGACCGCCCTTTCGGGTTTTCGATCCACCGGGAAGCGCATTTTTGCCTAGGCCGCCCTTTCGGGTTTTCGACCTACCACGCTGTTCTTTTCATCTTTAGACAAAGTACTTCTTGACTATATCGGCATTCACAGGATTCGGAAGCTCTACCCCATCCATATGCGTGAGAATCAAAGCACCGCCAGAGAAAGCCTTCTTGACAACATAAGGTCCCTCATAGTTAGGCGTCCACTTGCCCCTTGGGTCGGGTTGCTGATTCATTCTTCTTTTCAATACGAGCTCACCCTCCTTGAATTCCCGAGGACGGACCTTCTTGTCAAAAGCATTTTTCATCCTTGTTTGATACATCTGACCGTGAGCCAAAGCGTCCAGGCGTCTTTCCTCAATCAAATTCAACTGGTCGTACCGACTCTGGCACCATTCAGCCTCAGACAACTTTGCTTCCATAACCACACGGAGAGACGGAATCTCCACTTCCAATGGAAGGACTGCTTCCATGCCGTACACCAGAGAAAAAGGCGTTGCCCCGGTTGAACTACGAACTGTAGTGCGGTAGCCATGTAGAGCATAGGGCAACATCTCATGCCAGTCTTTGTATGTTGTTACCATCTTCTGCACAATCTTCTTGATGTTCTTATTGGCGGCCTCGACTGCACTATTCATCTGAGGTCTGTAAGGAGAAGAATTGTGGTGTTCAATCTTGAATTTCTCGCATAAGGCTTGCACCATGTCATTGTTCAGGTTGGTACCGTTGTCAGTGATGATCTTGCTAGGAACACCATACCGACAGATGATATTGTTCTTGATGAACTTGACTACTACTTGCTTAGTCACATTGGCATATGATGCAGCTTCGACCCATTTGGTGAAATAATCGATTGCTACCAGGATAAAACGATGACCGTTTGAAGCTTTCGGTTCAATTCTTCCGATCATATCAATGCCCCACATAGAGAAAGGCCACGGAGAAGACATAACATTGAGAGCGTGCGGAGGTACGTGGATTTTATCAGCATATACTTGGCATTTGTGGCACTTCCTGGCGTACTGATAGCAATCACGCTCCATGGTCATCCAGTAGTAACCAGCTCTCAACAGCTTTCTAGACATAACGTGCCCCGATGCGTGGGTCCCAAAGGTGCCATCGTGCACATCGTGCATTAGCTGTTCTGCCTCACATTCATCAACGCATCTTAACAACATCATATCGAAATTTCTTTTGTACAGGACGTCGCCATCCAGCAGGAACCTGCTAGCCAGCCTGCGTAACGTCTTCTTGTCTTTGTTGGAAGCACCTGGAGGATACTCACGGCTTTGCAAAAATTGTTTGATATCATAGTACCAGGGCTTGTTGCCAACCTCGCCTGAACCTGTTTGTACAATTGCATCACTGACAGTAAACACATGGGCGGGCCGGTCTAAGCGTTGTACTTTGATCATCGGCACATGATTCCAATGGTTCACTTGAAGCATGGAAGACAAGGTAGCAAGAGCATCGGCCATTTGGTTCTCCTCTCGGGGAATATGGTGCAACTTGACCTTTGTAAAATACGTCAACAGACGTCTTGCATAATCACGGTAAGGGATCAAATTAGCATGATGGGTCTCCCATTCTCCCTTTATCTGGTTGATGACTAGTGCAGAGTCTCCATAGATGTCCAGATGCTTGATTCTCATATCGATGGCTTCTTCGATTCCCAGGATGCACGCTTCGTACTCGGCCACGTTGTTGGTGCACTCAAACACAATCCGGGCTGTGAAAGGAATGTGATGCCCCTGCGGAGCCACAATTACTGCGCCAATTCCTCGGCCATAGGCATTAACAGCACCATCAAAGACCAATCCCCACTGGCTATCAGGGTCTGGGCCTTCACCGATCAGTGGTTCTTCACAGTCTCTTGATTTCAAGAACATGACCTCTTCGTCAGGGAAATCGAACTTCAAAGGTTGATAATCATCCAGTGGCTGGCAAGCGAGATGGTCAGCCAGGACACTCCCCCTAATGGCCTTCTGGGCTTTAAACACAATATCATACTCTGACAGTAACATTTGCCAACGTGCGATTTTTCCAGTGACAGCCGGTTTCTCAAAGATGTACTTGATTGGATCCATCCGGGATATCAACCAAGTCGTATGATTCATCAAGTAATGACGCAGGCGTTTGGCGGCCCAGGCTAGTGCACAACAGGTTTTCTCGAGCATTGTATACCGAGTCTCGCAATCGGTGAATTTCTTGCTCAGATAGTAGATCGCATGCTCTTTCTTCCCAGTTTCATCTTGCTGACCAAGCACACATCCCATAGATTCATCCAATACTGACAGGTACATGATTAATGGCCTTCCTTCCACCGGCGGGACGAGGATAGGAGGTTCTAGCAAATAACTCTTGATGTTGTCGAAAGCTTCTTGGCATTCATCATTCCATACCACAGGTTGATTCTTCTTGAGCAATTTGAAAATCGGCCCGCAAGTTGCAGTTATGTGGGATATAAATCTGGAAATGTAGTTCAAGCGCCCGAGGAACCCTCTGACCTGCTTCTCAGTTTGCGGAGTCGGCATCTCACGGATAGCTCGGACTTTGTCGGGGTCTACTTCAATGCCCTTCTGGCTGACAATGAAGCCTAGCAACTTTCCTGATCTAACACCGAATGTACACTTGTTTGGGTTCAGCCGAAGCTTGTACTTTCTCAACCTTTCGAACATCTTAGCCAAGTATTCGACGTGTTGTTCTTCATTACCCGACTTGACAATCATGTCATCTACATACACCTCAACCTCCTTGTGGATCATGTCATGGAACAAAGTGGTCATCCCCCTTTGGTAGGTAGCACCAGCATTGATTAGACCGAACGACATTGCTTTACAACAGAAAGTTCCCCACGGAGTGATGAACGACGTCTTCTCTCTGTCCCTGGGTGACATTTTGATTTGGTTGTAGCCAGAAAAACCGTCCATGAAGGAGAACACCTTGCACTGGGCAGTATTGTCAACAAGCACATCAATGTGAGGCAGTGGGAAATTGTCTTTCAAGCTTGCTCTGTTCAAATCTCTGTAGTCAACACACATCCGAACCTTACCATCTTTCTTCGGCACTAGCACGATGTTAGCAACCCACTCGGGATATTCAACCGTCATGAGAAAACCGGCGTCGATCTGTTTCTGCACTTCCGCTTTGATCTTCAGAGCCATGTCCGGCCGAGTCCGTCTCAACTTTTGCCTGACAGGAGGACAGTCTGGCTTTGTCGGTATCCGATGTTCCACGATCTGAGGATCCAAACCTGGCATGTGGGCCTCCTGGTATCACGAATGTGGGCCTGGCCCCTCTTTCAGCAGCACCATCGAGAATTGCATTGGTAAATCCAGCACTACGGAACGTTCCAGTTGACATGCCTGACATCGGAGAGAAACCGAGACCCTCTTTGTGTTTGTTGTCCTGCAGCTGTATCAATCGGCCCCAACCAGCGGCCTGACCCTCCTGAACGGCTCTCTGCGCATCCTTTAATGAAGCCATGGCAGCATTAGCTCTCTTGGGCTCCGTACCCTCGATAGTTAAACCCTGGAACGCAGTTCCTTCGGCAGACTTAGCTTCGATACAAGAGAAGGATGATAACTGGCTGACCAGATAAGCTTCTTCTCCATGCACTGTCACAAGTTTGCCATTCCTTACGAACTTCAGCTTCTGATGGAGGGTAGAAGTGACTGCCCCAGCCTCGTGTATCCAAGGTCTCCCGAGCAGGCAACTGTAAGAGGCATCTATGTCCATAACCTGGAATGTAATCATGAATGTTTCAGGACCAATAGTCATGGGGAGATCTACTTCTCCGAGCACAGTTTTACGGGAACCATCGAAAGCCTTGACTAGAAAAGTACTCCTTCTCAGAGGAACCCCTCGGCAACTTAACTGATCCAAAGTCGACTTAGGCATCACATTCAACGACGACCCAGTGTCTACTAACACGTTGGACAGCATATCTGTTTTGCAGTTCATGGAAATATGCAGGGCCAAGTTGTGGTGCTTTCCTGCCTCTGGAAGTTCATCTTCACCAAACCAAAAGTTACTGCAAGCAGTGATGTTAGCCACTATTCCGCCAAATTGTTCCTCTGTGACTTCGTGGTCAACGTAGGCTTGTTCCAACACCTTCAATAACACATTCCTGTGAGCCTCCGAACTGAGGAGTAGAGACAAGATGGATATCTTCGAAGGAGTCTGTAACAGCTGATCAACAATCTTATAATCGCTCTTCTTGATTATCCTCAAAATCTCATCCAGATTGGAATCATCAATGGAACGGCCTGGGTGGCTGGTACTTTCAACAGCAGGAGGGATTGTTAATGGAGTAGTCTTATCAGCAGGAATTGTAACTTGCACATCATCTTTCTTCTGGAATAAAAGTGGTCGGACCTTGCCGCTCCTCAAAGCTGTCACTTCAGCGATACTGCCTACTGTGCTTGAGGACACCAAAGGTACTTCTTTCCCGTTTTCCAACATAGTCGCACTGTACTTGTACGGGATGGCTTTTGCAGAAGTATATGGCACCGGACCAGGTAACCGTATGACCAACGGCTCAGCATCCCTCTGGACGGGTGCGCTCCTGACTGGAGTATCATGGAAGATCGGCACTATCATACAGACATCACTGGTAGTCAAGTAGTTGTCATTCATCAATCTTTGGATATCAGTCTGGACTACGTTGCAACCCATAGGGTTCTGAAGACATTCACAGCAGGCGGCGTGGTCATGGCTGAACAGAGCAGCTCGGCACAGCTTGATATGTAGTGGCACCAGGGGTGTAGCAACATTACGGACACTGAGACGAGGGATTTCTTCATAGACTTCAATCATATTCACAGCGGCATGGTTGGGGAGTGGATTGTCAAGTACGTGTGGGACATTGTTTTCAAAGGACAGCTTTCCCTGGTCGATTAACTTCTTCACAATGTATTTCAGAGCGTAGCAGCCTTCGACATCGTGACCTAGGGCGCCTTGGTGGAAATCACATCTGAGATCGGAGCGGAACCTGGGAGGCAATGGGTTTGGCGGAGGCTTGCCAGGCCTAGTGGTGCAATACCCCTTATGTAAAAGAGTTGGGAGCAGTTCAGCGTACGCCATTGGTATCGGCGGAAAAGATGGTCTAGATTGAGGGCCTTGTTGTTGTTGTTGCGGTTGTTGTTGGGCTAATGGTTGTTGTTGTATCTGTTGGGCGATGGCATTGACAGGGACCTGAGGTTGGCCCGGCAGTGGAGGGTATTGATGGTAAAACGGCGGATAAAACGGATGTTGAGCATATTGTAGGTACTGATACGGTTGAGGCAGTTGTGTAGCATTGACAGGAGCGGCAGTGGCAGATTGATTGGTTCCGGCAGACACCATTCCAACTTCTGATTCCTTTTTCTTATGGTGACCATTGCCGTACTTCTTCGGTGCATTCGAAGATTCACCTTTCTCAAACACAATAATCCCTTCTCGGACAGCTTCCTCCAAGCGAGTCCCCATAGTGACCATCTCAGAGAAATTGCTTGGGGCAGCAATAATCATTCTCTCAACATAATCTTTCTTCAGGGTCTTCAAGAATGTTTGAGTCATTTCTTCCTCGTCCAAGGCGGGGGTGATACGGGCAGCTGCCCCCCTCCACCTCTGTGCGTATTCGCGAAAGCTTTCGTCCTTTTTCTGAGAAAGGGACCGGAGGAATTCTCTATTCGGCTTGAGCCTGGTGTTAAACCCATAGTGGTTCTTGAAAGCAGTAGCCAGATCATCAAAAGTGTGGATATCATCCTTGCTCAACCCGGTGTACCATTCCGCGGCATCTTCCTTTAGACTATCCTGGAAGCAATGGATCATAAGCGAATCATTGTCTGCGTGGTTAGCCATCTTCCGGACATACTTGATAATGTGGTTCTGAGGGCAAGTCAGCCCGTTGTAGCGGTCGAATTCCGGGACCTTGAATTTGCTGGGAACATCTACTCGCGGCACCAAACAAAGATCGTGGGTTCTGACGAGGTCACTGCTTCCACGGTTGGCCTTGATCTCGCGACGGAGTTCTCTGGCAAGTTCTTCCATTCTTTCTTCCATAGTTCCCAATACAGGAGTTTTTCCACGGTAATCATCAGCATTGGCGCCCTGAGGCGTAGGGTGCACAATCGGAACTGTGTAGACCGTTGACTGAGGCAAGGTAGTGTGAAGAGATGTGAAATCTGGTGGGGGTACTTGACCAACATTAGCGGCACCTGAAGTCGCGGTTCCTGAAACACCGGCTGCAGTATCGGGAGCGAAATAAGGTGGGAGTCCATACGGGAATCCTCTTGGCATGATGAACCGGCTATCGAAAGTTGATACTGGAATTGCCTCCGTGGTCTCTGGCGCAGACGAGGCTGGTTGCTCTTGAGCGGCTACCAGAGCGGTCATGGCGTCGAGAGCTTTGGCTAACTCTTCTCTCACAGAAGCTAATTCAGTGCGGAGCTGTGCATTCTCTTCTTCCATAGCTACTTGATTTCTCCTTCTGTACTGTCTGGTCTGATGTACTCTGGTAGGTTGATCAGTCCTTCGAGCACGAGCCACTTTTCACTCTGCGGCAGAAGAACCAGGAGGCAATGAGCACTTGGAAGTTTTTTTTTTTTTTTTTGACCGATGAATGATGCATATGATGCATGATATGCAGATGCGGATGCAAAAAATGACTCTTTTATTACCAAAGGGTTTTTTAGACAAATTAGAATTCTTTGCAAACATTTCTAGACTAACAAATTATTCAAAGCAAATTGTTTTGATACACGGAGCCAAGGGAGTAGGCTTCTGAAACATAAGCTGAACAAACAACATAACCAATAGCAATATAACCAATAACAGTCCTATCATCCAGAACTAAGGAGTGACTGGGTAGTATTCGGAATCCGAGTCTGAAGCTGAACCACAATGTCTGGCGAAGAAATCTCGACGACCTCTGACTCTCCTAGAGTCTCTCCTCAATAGATCATCCTTTTCTTCGAGCTCTTTCCTAACTCTGGCTAGCTCTTTCTTCAGCATTCGGTTCTCATGATCCTTCTGCTCGTCTCTACCATCCAAAGTCATGATCAAGTTCTCAGCCTCACTGTAACGGGCTTTCCATGCTCGCTTCTCCTCACTCTCCATAGCTAGATGCTCCTGATATAGCTCCTGAGTCGCGGGAAGCAATGGTAATGGTCTAGATGGAGTAGATGCAGATATATGCCTCATGGCAGGGTAAGGCATGCCGATCTCTTCGGCTCGGTCTATCACCCACTGAGTATAGGCCTCATGAGCAATACCAGATCTCACACCCAAATGCTTCACATCCCTCCTTCGAACCTTAGACCAAGCATCTGTAAAAGCTTTCCTTTGCCCGGTGGAGGCATTGGAATAGTAAAAGAACTCCTGAGATGTAGCAAGGTTAATGGGCTTTGCTCGCATAGGAAAACCAAACTGTCTCATGGCTAACTCGGGGTTGTAGTTGATTCCTCCCCGGGTACCGAGAAGAGGTACATTGAGGAAATCTCCACAACCAGTGATAATCTCCTTGACTCGAGCTGCTGGAGTGATCCAAACCGCTTCATCGGGAGTAAGAGCCATAATCCGCTGCGAATAAGACCAATTCTCCGTGTTGGCATGGAAAGAACTCGGGAGGTGAGAAATAAACCACCGATATAGAAGAGGTATGCAGCAAAGAATGATTCCGCGTCCCTTGAGAGTCCGATCATGGATGGCATGGTATGTGTCAGCTAACAAAGTAGGAACCGGATTCCTGGAATGGAAGATCTCAATAGCATTCATGTCCACAAAGTTGTCAAGATTAGGGAAGAGAATGAGCCCGTAGATAAGTAGTGCCAGAATAGCCTCAAGAGTGTCCTGACAAGTAGATTCAAGATTAGCCTGCTCAAGTAAGTACTTTGAAGTGAAACCCTGAATATGAGACTTGGTGACGAGATTCCTAGACACATCGGAAGTCTTGAGATATAGATCCTTAGCAATAACCAGAGGAGTAAGAGAAAATCCCGGGCCTGTGAAAGGTGTCTTCTTGGCTATAGGTAAACCCAATAAGCAAGAGTGAGCCTCGAGTGTAGGAACCAACTGAAAATCCGGGAAAGTGAAGCAACGGAAAACTGGGTCATAGAATTGCACTAGAGTGTGCACCAGCTTCTCTTCCACATTAGTCCGGAGAATACCAAGCAAACCACCATATCGGAGACGAAACCCAGTCGGATTCTTAACTTTGAGTGCCAACTCCCTTAGGCTAGCCAAATCAACTTCTTTGAACTTGTAAGACTTAGTCCTCTTCATGCCTGATCATATTTGCAAAGAATTTTAGTTTGTCTATACCCTTTGATAAATGCATGTAGAAATTTTATGCATGAATGCATGTATGCATGATTTTAATAAGGAAAGCACGGTGGGCTAAGGTAACAAGTGGACACGGTGTCCGGTGAAACTAAGGCTCTTGATAATAGTAACCAAGGTTCTACAAAGTTCCCAAACCACAACCTCTCTTGCGTACATCATGGTAGTACAAAGCGACGCTTGTCCATGATTATCCGTAAGAAGGTTTAGTTTGGGTGTAGTATCGCGTGACGACTAAATTTCGAGACAACGCTCGGTTTAGCCACCGCACTACGTCCTAAGAAAGGCCAAGGATGGGCTTGGTAACTACGGTTCATAGCCTTCATCGGTCAATTGGAAGTAAAATGCCTAAGCATGACAACACACGCCGGCAACATCACCTCCAAAATGCCTCAGCTATGTGAGATTGATCGCGTAATCCAATGCACGAGGCAACCCCCGGAATGGATTGTCGATTATATCTCTTCCTAATCCTAGGTTCACTCAGCCCGGGTATAGGGCTTTTGATATTCTCACCCCACACGTACATAAGAAAATTTTACAAGTAATAATAAAGCAAAACATAAACATAAAGCGTGTAAAACTAGGCGTAGCCCTAAAACTAGTCCCCAGTGAAGTCGCCATTTCTGTCATCGCGATTTTCGGGTGTCAAACCATTAATTGGGTTTGAACCTTTCAATCATTTGATGTTTCTATTTTTTTTTGGGGAAGGTAAAATCGAGAAAACCTCAGAAATCCTAAGTTCGGGGCTGATTTCATCGCGGGAAGGTGTTAGGCACCCGCGGTGACTATAGTATCCTATAGGAACCGTTTTCTATGCTTTACGTTTACGCGTTGCTTTTATCGTTTATTTGTAAAAAGATTAGTTTTAAGAATGAGAGGGAGAAGATGGGATTTTTATTTTATTGGACTTGGAGAGATTTTGAGTCTCTTGCCTACATACCCTTTTAAGGGATCAAAATTCCATGTAGTTCTCTTCCAAAATATTTTTGTGAGTTTTGTTTGTTTTTAAGTTTGAAAAAAGATTTTTGAAGAAAGGAAGGAGGCCGTCTAGGCATTAGAATTGAAAAAGAAAGCATTTGGTTGATTCGATTGTTAATGAAAAAACGGTTAAAGTTGGGAATTAATTGCATTTTTGATTTGATTAAGAAAATAAAGGGAAAATCCTTCGGAGTTTTGACTCCGAGGTTTGTTTGAAAAAGATTTGAAGTGATGGAAATTATTTGTTTTTCAAAAGATTGATTTTTCTAAGTATCGCGGATCCTAAACATACACCTAGCGATGAACATACAACGTGTGTGCGTGTGTCGGTGCATGTGTCGGTGTACATCATCATAGTCCATAGTCTTTTACATCGGGTCCTATTTTACATTCTATAGCTTTGCATGAAATTAAAGTAAAGGTAAACTAAACCTAAATATTACATGAATTAATGGAAATTGTATAAGGGTGACTAAAGGAAGAAAATCAAATGAGAGTGTGGCAATGCTTGCAATGTGCATGAGACATAGAACCAAATGGTTAATAATGAAATGAGGGATAATAGCATGAGTAGTAATGCATAATAGATGAAATTTACTAACAAAGCACTAAACCAATTGAAAAAAGATGAAGTGAGCATAACTAAAAACATTAAGCAAATTGCAAAAGAACAAACACCAAAAATAATGCAAATGACACTAAACTAAGACCTAAAATCTAAACTAAATCCTATGACCTATAATCCTCATCACAACAAGTTTTAGAGATTTATTTCAAGTGTCAAAGCGTAAACCAAGTAGCACAAAATCAACACACACTCCTTTATATGCATTTTATCATTTTAAAACACTTTACATTGCTTGTAATGCAAGAAACCAAAGATGCAATCCACAAACAGTAGCAGCTATCACAAATCATGAGAAAAACGTTACACAAATCATATGTCAAGCATCAGAACCATACCATACAAAAGTTGGAGCGAGTATTGCGTATGAAACGTCGTGAAAACGCCGAAACGGGCATAAATCATCACAAAAAGCAAACACACATATTTTTCTCTAATTTTCACATGTAAAATATCACAACACATCAAGAAAATAGTAAAAAACATACAGTAAAAATCTTAGAATTTTTCAATGAAGTTTGGCATGCAACAGGTCCAATTAGCAAGTATCAAGGTGCAAATAGCAAGAAAAAAACTCAAGAAATTGAAAGAAAGCCAAAAACTGGAAGCCCAAGGATTCTAGGCCCAAAAACCCACGGACCTGATGGGTACGGATCAGACCAATGCACCAGGTGCGTTGGATTGATCCGGATCCATCAAGATCCTGATCAAACGGCTAGGAACAGACGAGGGTGGGTCGGGTTTTGGATCAACCCGACCCAAACACACATATAAAAAGGCTATGAGCCCGGTTTGTTCATTTGGGTCGCATCTTTCTCTTTCTTCCCTTCTCTTCTCCAGCCGTTCTCTCGTGTTCTTGAACCCTAACCCTAACTTACTTGAATCCACCCGGAAACAGAGGAATCTTGGCTTAAACGCCTTGATTCTTGTTTCTAATCATGGTTCTGATGCTAAAATTCATATGAACACTGGGGATCCGTGTGGATTTGTTGAATCAGTACGGTTTTGAACCGTTTTGGATTCTTCTTGGTTCGAAGCTTTCTCACGCGAGATCCTTACGGATTCGTTGGTTTGCAACGGCTGAAAGTCGTTGTAAACCTCAGAATCTTCGTTGTTTTTTGGAAAAAGGTTAGGGTTTCACGAACTTCGACTGGAAAAGCTTCGAATCCGCATGAACTCGCATCAAACCAGTGTTCATTACTGTTTACGAATGGGAAAAGGTGAGTTTCTTTGATTATTACCTGATTTTGTTCGGAGATTTGCTTTGAGTCTTTGAAATGCTTCGATTCAAAGCTGTTTTCAATGATTCTTGGTTTGAATTCTGAAATAGAGCTGGTGATTTTCTGCTTCTTCCCTTTAACCGGTTCGGATTCTTCAGTTTCTTCACCCTCTTCTTCTCAACTTCTCACGCTCTGTGATCGCACAAGATTCGTCGCTTTCAGTGATGAACTTTGTGCTTGAATTGCAGTGTAAAGATTCAATGATGATGATTCCGCTTCGAATCTCTGAGAATCAACGAAACTCCTATTGAAATTGCTCCAATTTTGATTCCGGAACCCTAGCCTTCTTCTTCGTGTTCTTCAGCTTCTTTTGATTTTGTTGCATTTTGATCTAACTAACATGAGAGAGGAATTGGTGAACTGTTTGTGATGTGGCGCGTTATGAATGGGATCTCTCTGACTGGTACAGTACCGCGCCTTTTATAGGCTGACACATGTGCATATGAGCCTATGGCAGCATGACACCTGGATTCGGCCAGCTGACGTGGCACCTGAACTGATTAAAAAGAAAGAAAGGACTTTTCTGCAATTTTGTAAAGTTTGGGACCTTTTTGTAAATGAAAAAAAAAGATGGACTGTTTTTTTAAAAGAATTAAAGAATTGGACTGTTTCCAAAAGAATTGGGACAAACTTGCAAAAAAAACAAAATATTTGGACTGAATTGCAATTTTTAAAAGTATTTGGACTAAAATGTAAAAATAATAAAATTGGCTAAAAAATGTAATTTGAAATGCAACGTAAAGTGAAACGATTAAAATTGACACAACGGACTAAAAGGAACAAATTACACAATGAGGTATTTTAAAATACCTCTCTGCCCAAAATTTATTTGATGTGAAAAGACTAAAATGCCCCTGGGGCAAAAACGACTCAAACTGACTCAGATGCAAAACTAAGATGATTTTGGTACAAAATTTAATTAATGATTCATGCAAACAAATTGAAAAGACTCAGGGACAAATTGCAGGGACTGAAAATGGGTTCCTTTGTGGGAAATGACCAAAATACCCTTTTGTGTGATTTTATGTAAAAATTTAAAAGACTGAAACAGTAATGCATGCAATTGAAGCACAGTAGAAAACACGGTGAATTTGAAAGGATTAGAAAATAGCAGGGAAATTGAAAGAGTATTTTTAGGTCCAAAATGAGGGTATGACAGCTGCCCCTATTTAAGTTTCTTCGTTTGGAGAGTCAAGAGACGGAGTCTTTGGCTTGACGCGACGAAGATACTTAAATATCGACATTAGCACTGATTTTGGGCGTAAAAATATATTTGTAAATGCCATGTATGCCATGCAACATTTGTGTTATGAATGCAAGACAACTGAGAATTGAGTTTAACAAAATATGTCGTATCCATTGCGGGATTGGTAGACATTGACAGAATAGCAAACAACAGAGTATGTCGTATCCATTGCGGGACTGATTGACATTAAAATAACAAGATCACAAGACTCACTGGGGAGACTCGAAAGCAAATCTGACAGGTACAAGCTGTTCTTGGGCGCGAACTAGCCACTTGACCGGGAATATTGACAACAAAGGGCGCAAGCTGCTCTTGTATTTGAGCTGGCTACTTGGCTGAAAGCAAATATAGAAAGCACAAGCCGTTCTTGGACACGAACTAGTTACTTGGCTGAAAGAAAACAAGGTAGAAAGCACAAGCCGTTCTTGGACACAAACTAGTTACTTGGCCGATAGGAAACAAAATAGAAAGCACGAGCTGTTCTTGGATTTGAACTAGTCGCTCGGCGGGTATCAAAAGGGTAGGTACAAGCTGTTCTTGGATGTGAACTTGCTACTTGACCGATAACAGAAACAAATTGATAGGTACAAGCTGTTCTTGGATGCGAACTTGCCGCTTGACCGATAACAAGAGTGAATTGGCAGGCACAAGCTGTTCTTGGATGCAAACTTGCTGCTTGACCGATAACAGAAACAAATTGTGTTTGAAAAAGACTTGAATTTGATTGACATAACTGCAGGGGCTCGAATTTGACAGGAATGTTGACAAGACTGTTGAACTTTGAGATTGACATGACAGCAGACATTTATTGTTGGCAGAAGAAATTTGAGGTTGACATGATTGATTTTGATTGAAATTAACATAGGAGTTGAGAATGCAGATGCGTATGAATAGCATGACATTTTATCGAATGCATGAACATGTAAGATGCATGATTATGCATGTATGAATGTTTTGGAATGCATGATGGTTGGCAATTTATAGACACAATCGCAGAGACAGACGAAACATTGGAATATTGAACACGTGATGGCTCGTGCTCGGACATATAATCGCAAAAGTTCCTCTTCTGGGGATGCCATCGCTTGAAGATACATCGAGACCATTGCTGAGGGCAGGAAGCTGTAAAATTATAGAGAAAGAATAGTTTGAACTGTATTGCCGCTTGCTGGAACGGTCACGTAAGTGCTTTGGACATCGCATCTGTGGTCAATGCTTTTGCATGTTTGTCTTTTCATTTTTTTATTTTTTCTTTTCTTATTTTCATCATCCCATTTTTGCCTGGATCGCCCTTTCGGGTTTTCGACCCACCGGGGAATAGTTTTTTTTTTGTGTTGCCCCTGTTTTTGCCTGAATTGCCTTTGAAGGTTGTCAATCCATCGGGGTGCTCATTCTTGCTTAAGCCGCCCTTTCGGGTTTTCAGCTTAGCGAGCATATTCATTTTTCATGCCTTTCATTCTGTTTTTCATTCTTGCCATTGACCACAGACCGTCACTGGGAGGAAGGCTTGCTAGTAACTTGAATTGGAACTGATATCAATATAGATTTGTTCATGCATGTTCATTTGAATGTACCTAGCTGTTCAGGCTTGTTTTTCAAAATACTAAAAAAATTTCAATTTTCACAATGTTTATTCCAGACATGCATCATTATTAACATAGAAAAAATCTTTTTGTACAAAGTTTTGAAAATAGAATAGAAAAATAGAGTGCCAAACAAAAGCATAGGCTCAAATTGATGTATAAGGGTGGTAATCGGCCAAAAGCGCGACCCCACAGATTTACAAATCTTGGAAAATGGTAATTTTATTGGTTGATGGTACATTGAACACAGTAACTGCTATGGTATCTGAAACTCTTGAATCCGCAGGCGTCGGAACCTCGGATGAGAACAGCTAAACATCAATTGCAAAGATCCCAAGGGGAAAAGTAATTTGCCAAATATAGTCAATTGTCTTTTATTTCAATCTCATTTTTGCATGAACCGCCCTTTCGGGTTTTCGGCTCATCGAGACGCTCATTTTTGCCTGAGTTACATGTAATCTCAGCGAGCTTTTACATTTTTGTTTCTTGTCCCTTATTTTGCCTGGACCGCCCTTTCGGGTTTTCGATCCACCGGGAAGCGCATTTTTGCCTAGGCCGCCCTTTCGGGTTTTCGACCTACCACGCTGTTCTTTTCATCTTTAGACAAAGTACTTCTTGACTATATCGGCATTCACAGGATTCGGAAGCTCTACCCCATCCATATGCGTGAGAATCAAAGCACCGCCAGAGAAAGCCTTCTTGACAACATAAGGTCCCTCATAGTTAGGCGTCCACTTGCCCCTTGGGTCGGGTTGCTGATTCATTCTTCTTTTCAATACGAGCTCACCCTCCTTGAATTCCCGAGGACGGACCTTCTTGTCAAAAGCATTTTTCATCCTTGTTTGATACATCTGACCGTGAGCCAAAGCGTCCAGGCGTCTTTCCTCAATCAAATTCAACTGGTCGTACCGACTCTGGCACCATTCAGCCTCAGACAACTTTGCTTCCATAACCACACGGAGAGACGGAATCTCCACTTCCAATGGAAGGACTGCTTCCATGCCGTACACCAGAGAAAAAGGCGTTGCCCCGGTTGAACTACGAACTGTAGTGCGGTAGCCATGTAGAGCATAGGGCAACATCTCATGCCAGTCTTTGTATGTTGTTACCATCTTCTGCACAATCTTCTTGATGTTCTTATTGGCGGCCTCGACTGCACCATTCATCTGAGGTCTGTAAGGAGAAGAATTGTGGTGTTCAATCTTGAATTTCTCGCATAAGGCTTGCACCATGTCATTGTTCAGGTTGGTACCGTTGTCAGTGATGATCTTGCTAGGAACACCATACCGACAGATGATATTGTTCTTGATGAACTTGACTACTACTTGCTTAGTCACATTGGCATATGATGCAGCTTCGACCCATTTGGTGAAATAATCGATTGCTACCAGGATAAAACGATGACCGTTTGAAGCTTTCGGTTCAATTCTTCCGATCATATCAATGCCCCACATAGAGAAAGGCCACGGAGAAGACATAACATTGAGAGCGTGCGGAGGTACGTGGATTTTATCAGCATATACTTGGCATTTGTGGCACTTCCTGGCGTACTGATAGCAATCACGCTCCATGGTCATCCAGTAGTAACCAGCTCTCAACAGCTTTCTAGACATAACGTGCCCCGATGCGTGGGTCCCAAAGGTGCCATCGTGCACATCGTGCATTAGCTGTTCTGCCTCACATTCATCAACGCATCTTAACAACATCATATCGAAATTTCTTTTGTACAGGACGTCGCCATCCAGCAGGAACCTGCTAGCCAGCCTGCGCAACGTCTTCTTGTCTTTGTTGGAAGCACCTGGAGGATACTCACGGCTTTGCAAAAATTGTTTGATATCATAGTACCAGGGCTTGTTGCCAACCTCGCCTGAACCTGTTTGTACAATTGCATCACTGACAGTAAACACATGGGCGGGCCGGTCTAAGCGTTGTACTTTGATCATCGGCACATGATTCCAATGGTTCACTTGAAGCATGGAAGACAAGGTAGCAAGAGCATCGGCCATTTGGTTCTCCTCTCGGGGAATATGGTGCAACTTGACCTTTGTAAAATACGTCAACAGACGTCTTGCATAATCACGGTAAGGGATCAAATTAGCATGATGGGTCTCCCATTCTCCCTTTATCTGGTTGATGACTAGTGCAGAGTCTCCATAGATGTCCAGATGCTTGATTCTCATATCGATGGCTTCTTCGATTCCCAGGATGCACGCTTCGTACTCGACCACGTTGTTGGTGCACTCAAACACAATCCGGGCTGTGAAAGGAATGTGATGCCCCTGCGGAGCCACAATTACTGCGCCAATTCCTCGGCCATAGGCATTAACAGCACCATCAAAGACCAATCCCCACTGGCTATCAGGGTCTGGGCCTTCACCGATCAGTGGTTCTTCACAGTCTCTTGATTTCAAGAACATGACCTCTTCGTCAGGGAAATCGAACTTCAAAGGTTGATAATCATCCAGTGGCTGGCAAGCGAGATGGTCAGCCAGGACACTCCCCCTAATGGCCTTCTGGGCTTTAAACACAATATCATACTCTGACAGTAACATTTGCCAACGTGCGATTTTTCCAGTGACAGCCGGTTTCTCAAAGATGTACTTGATTGGATCCATCCGGGATATCAACCAAGTCGTATGATTCATCAAGTAATGACGCAGGCGTTTGGCGGCCCAGGCTAGTGCACAACAGGTTTTCTCGAGCATTGTATACCGAGTCTCGCAATCGGTGAATTTCTTGCTCAGATAGTAGATCGCATGCTCTTTCTTCCCAGTTTCATCTTGCTGACCAAGCACACATCCCATAGATTCATCCAATACTGACAGGTACATGATTAATGGCCTTCCTTCCACCGGCGGGACGAGGATAGGAGGTTCTAGCAAATAACTCTTGATGTTGTCGAAAGCTTCTTGGCATTCATCATTCCATACCACAGGTTGATTCTTCTTGAGCAATTTGAAAATCGGCCCGCAAGTTGCAGTTATGTGGGATATAAATCTGGAAATGTAGTTCAAGCGCCCGAGGAACCCTCTGACCTGCTTCTCAGTTTGCGGAGTCGGCATCTCACGGATAGCTCGGACTTTGTCGGGGTCTACTTCAATGCCCTTCTGGCTGACAATGAAGCCTAGCAACTTTCCTGATCTAACACCGAATGTACACTTGTTTGGGTTCAGCCGAAGCTTGTACTTTCTCAACCTTTCGAACATCTTAGCCAAGTATTCGACGTGTTGTTCTTCATTACCCGACTTGACAATCATGTCATCTACATACACCTCAACCTCCTTGTGGATCATGTCATGGAACAAAGTGGTCATCCCCCTTTGGTAGGTAGCACCAGCATTGATTAGACCGAACGGCATTGCTTTACAACAGAAAGTTCCCCACGGAGTGATGAACGACGTCTTCTCTCTGTCCCTGGGTGACATTTTGATTTGGTTGTAGCCAGAAAAACCGTCCATGAAGGAGAACACCTTGCACTGGGCAGTATTGTCAACAAGCACATCAATGTGAGGCAGTGGGAAATTGTCTTTCAAGCTTGCTCTGTTCAAATCTCTGTAGTCAACACACATCCGAACCTTACCATCTTTCTTCGGCACTAGCACGATGTTAGCAACCCACTCGGGATATTCAACCGTCATGAGAAAACCGGCGTCGATCTGTTTCTGCACTTCCGCTTTGATCTTCAGAGCCATGTCCGGCCGAGTCCGTCTCAACTTTTGCCTGACAGGAGGACAGTCTGGCTTTGTCGGTATCCGATGTTCCACGATCTGAGGATCCAAACCTGGCATGTCTTCATACGACCATGCAAAAATGTCCGAGTACTCCCGGAGAAGCTGAAAGATCCTTTTCTTGACCCCTTCCTCCAATGCAGCACCGACTTTGATCTCTCTTTTGTTATCCTCGGTACCCAAATTGATTAGCTCGATCTCCTCCTGATGAGGCCGAATGGTCTTCTCTTCTTGCTCAAGCAGTCGGGCAATCTCATCTGGTATGTCATCACTATCCTCATCTTCGGTCTCGAATACCGGGGATTCAACAGTTTGGAGAAACATAGAGTTACTGTGTTCAACGGGCTTACTTTGGTTCGATCTGCGTGACATGATTGGATGATTTTTAGAAAATAGTTTTCATGCAGATCTTTGAAATTAATAGGAAAGTGCAGATGTTTTGGTTTTTTCTGGCATTACCATTATTTCCAAGGGAAAAGCATTAAAGAAAGAAAAAGAGTCGTGAAAGAAACGACGTTTTTTTTTTTTTTATTGATAATGGTGATGTCGGAACGAACATGCCCTTTACAAAAGAGTCACTTCCGCCTCGGGCATGGCGGAAGGATTGTTATTTTGAAAATAAAGCCTAAACAGCAAGACATATTACTTAGGATCATGCACAAACACAGGGAGATTGATAACGTTCCAGTTATTTGCAATGCCTCCTGGTATCACGAATGTGGGCCTGGCCCCTCTTTCAGCAGCACCATCGAGAATTGCATTGGTAAATCCAGCACTACGGAACGTTCCAGTTGACATGCCTGACATCGGAGAGAAACCGAGACCCTCTTTGTGTTTGTTGTCCTGCAGCTGTATCAATCGGCCCCAACCAGCGGCCTGACCCTCCTGAACGGCTCTCTGCGCATCCTTTAATGAAGCCATGGCAGCATTAGCTCTCTTGGGCTCCGTACCCTCGATAGTTAAACCCTGGAACGCAGTTCCTTCGGCAGACTTAGCTTCGATACAAGAGAAGGATGATAACTGGCTGACCAGATAAGCTTCTTCTCCATGCACTGTCACAAGTTTGCCATTCCTTACGAACTTCAGCTTCTGATGGAGGGTAGAAGTGACTGCCCCAGCCTCGTGTATCCAAGGTCTCCCGAGCAGGCAACTGTAAGAGGCATCTATGTCCATAACCTGGAATGTAATCATGAATGTTTCAGGACCAATAGTCATGGGGAGATCTACTTCTCCGAGCACAGTTTTACGGGAACCATCGAAAGCCTTGACTAGAAAAGTACTCCTTCTCAGAGGAACCCCTCGGCAACTTAACTGATCCAAAGTCGACTTAGGCATCACATTCAACGACGACCCAGTGTCTACTAACACGTTGGACAGCATATCTGTTTTGCAGTTCATGGAAATATGCAGGGCCAAGTTGTGGTGCTTTCCTGCCTCTGGAAGTTCATCTTCACCAAACCAAAAGTTACTGCAAGCAGTGATGTTAGCCACTATTCCGCCAAATTGTTCCTCTGTGACTTCGTGGTCAACGTAGGCTTGTTCCAACACCTTCAATAACACATTCCTGTGAGCCTCCGAACTGAGGAGTAGAGACAAGATGGATATCTTCGAAGGAGTCTGTAACAGCTGATCAACAATCTTATAATCGCTCTTCTTGATTATCCTCAAAATCTCATCCAGATTGGAATCATCAATGGAACGGCCTGGGTGGCTGGTACTTTCAACAGCAGGAGGGATTGTTAATGGAGTAGTCTTATCAGCAGGAATTGTAACTTGCACATCATCTTTCTTCTGGAATAAAAGTGGTCGGACCTTGCCGCTCCTCAAAGCTGTCACTTCAGCGATACTGCCTACTGTGCTTGAGGACACCAAAGGTACTTCTTTCCCGTTTTCCAACATAGTCGCACTGTACTTGTACGGGATGGCTTTTGCAGAAGTATATGGCACCGGACCAGGTAACCGTATGACCAACGGCTCAGCATCCCTCTGGACGGGTGCGCTCCTGACTGGAGTATCATGGAAGATCGGCACTATCATACAGACATCACTGGTAGTCAAGTAGTTGTCATTCATCAATCTTTGGATATCAGTCTGGACTACGTTGCAACCCATAGGGTTCTGAAGACATTCACAGCAGGCGGCGTGGTCATGGCTGAACAGAGCAGCTCGGCACAGCTTGATATGTAGTGGCACCAGGGGTGTAGCAACATTACGGACACTGAGACGAGGGATTTCTTCATAGACTTCAATCATATTCACAGCGGCATGGTTGGGGAGTGGATTGTCAAGTACGTGTGGGACATTGTTTTCAAAGGACAGCTTTCCCTGGTCGATTAACTTCTTCACAATGTATTTCAGAGCGTAGCAGCCTTCGACATCGTGACCTAGGGCGCCTTGGTGGAAATCACATCTGAGATCGGAGCGGAACCTGGGAGGCAATGGGTTTGGCGGAGGCTTGCCAGGCCTAGTGGTGCAATACCCCTTATGTAAAAGAGTTGGGAGCAGTTCAGCGTACGCCATTGGTATCGGCGGAAAAGATGGTCTAGATTGAGGGCCTTGTTGTTGTTGTTGCGGTTGTTGTTGGGCTAATGGTTGTTGTTGTATCTGTTGGGCGATGGCATTGACAGGGACCTGAGGTTGGCTCGGCAGTGGAGGGTATTGATGGTAAAACGGCGGATAAAACGGATGTTGAGCATATTGTAGGTACTGATACGGTTGAGGCAGTTGTGTAGCATTGACAGGAGCGGCAGTGGCAGATTGATTGGTTCCGGCAGACACCATTCCAACTTCTGATTCCTTTTTCTTATGGTGACCATTGCCGTACTTCTTCGGTGCATTCGAAGATTCACCTTTCTCAAACACAATAATCCCTTCTCGGACAGCTTCCTCCAAGCGAGTCCCCATAGTGACCATCTCAGAGAAATTGCTTGGGGCAGCAATAATCATTCTCTCAACATAATCTTTCTTCAGGGTCTTCAAGAATGTTTGAGTCATTTCTTCCTCGTCCAAGGCGGGGGTGATACGGGCAGCTGCCCCCCTCCACCTCTGTGCGTATTCGCGAAAGCTTTCGTCCTTTTTCTGAGAAAGGGACCGGAGGAATTCTCTATTCGGCTTGAGCCTGGTGTTAAACCCATAGTGGTTCTTGAAAGCAGTAGCCAGATCATCAAAAGTGTGGATATCATCCTTGCTCAACCCGGTGTACCATTCCGCGGCATCTTCCTTTAGACTATCCTGGAAGCAATGGATCATAAGCGAATCATTGTCTGCGTGGTTAGCCATCTTCCGGACATACTTGATAATGTGGTTCTGAGGGCAAGTCAGCCCGTTGTAGCGGTCGAATTCCGGGACCTTGAATTTGCTGGGAACATCTACTCGCGGCACCAAACAAAGATCGTGGGTTCTGACGAGGTCACTGCTTCCACGGTTGGCCTTGATCTCGCGACGGAGTTCTCTGGCAAGTTCTTCCATTCTTTCTTCCATAGTTCCCAATACAGGAGTTTTTCCACGGTAATCATCAGCATTGGCGCCCTGAGGCGTAGGGTGCACAATCGGAACTGTGTAGACCGTTGACTGAGGCAAGGTAGTGTGAAGAGATGTGAAATCTGGTGGGGGTACTTGACCAACATTAGCGGCACCTGAAGTCGCGGTTCCTGAAACACCGGCTGCAGTATCGGGAGCGAAATAAGGTGGGAGTCCATACGGGAATCCTCTTGGCATGATGAACCGGCTATCGAAAGTTGATACTGGAATTGCCTCCGTGGTCTCTGGCGCAGACGAGGCTGGTTGCTCTTGAGCGGCTACCAGAGCGGTCATGGCGTCGAGAGCTTTGGCTAACTCTTCTCTCACAGAAGCTAATTCAGTGCGGAGCTGTGCATTCTCTTCTTCCATAGCTACTTGATTTCTCCTTCTGTACTGTCTGGTCTGATGTACTCTGGTAGGTTGATCAGTCCTTCGAGCACGAGCCACTTTTCACTCTGCGGCAGAAGAACCAGGAGGCAATGAGCACTTGGAAGTTTTTTTTTTTTTTTTTGACCGATGAATGATGCATATGATGCATGATATGCAGATGCGGATGCAAAAAATGACTCTTTTATTACCAAAGGGTTTTTTAGACAAATTAGAATTCTTTGCAAACATTTCTAGACTAACAAATTATTCAAAGCAAATTGTTTTGATACACGGAGCCAAGGGAGTAGGCTTCTGAAACATAAGCTGAACAAACAACATAACCAATAGCAATATAACCAATAACAGTCCTATCATCCAGAACTAAGGAGTGACTGGGTAGTATTCGGAATCCGAGTCTGAAGCTGAACCACAATGTCTGGCGAAGAAATCTCGACGACCTCTGACTCTCCTAGAGTCTCTCCTCAATAGATCATCCTTTTCTTCGAGCTCTTTCCTAACTCTGGCTAGCTCTTTCTTCAGCATTCGGTTCTCATGATCCTTCTGCTCGTCTCTACCATCCAAAGTCATGATCAAGTTCTCAGCCTCACTGTAACGGGCTTTCCATGCTCGCTTCTCCTCACTCTCCATAGCTAGATGCTCCTGATATAGCTCCTGAGTCGCGGGAAGCAATGGTAATGGTCTAGATGGAGTAGATGCAGATATATGCCTCATGGCAGGGTAAGGCATGCCGATCTCTTCGGCTCGGTCTATCACCCACTGAGTATAGGCCTCATGAGCAATACCAGATCTCACACCCAAATGCTTCACATCCCTCCTTCGAACCTTAGACCAAGCATCTGTAAAAGCTTTCCTTTGCCCGGTGGAGGCATTGGAATAGTAAAAGAACTCCTGAGATGTAGCAAGGTTAATGGGCTTTGCTCGCATAGGAAAACCAAACTGTCTCATGGCTAACTCGGGGTTGTAGTTGATTCCTCCCCGGGTACCGAGAAGAGGTACATTGAGGAAATCTCCACAACCAGTGATAATCTCCTTGACTCGAGCTGCTGGAGTGATCCAAACCGCTTCATCGGGAGTAAGAGCCATAATCCGCTGCGAATAAGACCAATTCTCCGTGTTGGCATGGAAAGAACTCGGGAGGTGAGAAATAAACCACCGATATAGAAGAGGTATGCAGCAAAGAATGATTCCGCGTCCCTTGAGAGTCCGATCATGGATGGCATGGTATGTGTCAGCTAACAAAGTAGGAACCGGATTCCTGGAATGGAAGATCTCAATAGCATTCATGTCCACAAAGTTGTCAAGATTAGGGAAGAGAATGAGCCCGTAGATAAGTAGTGCCAGAATAGCCTCAAGAGTGTCCTGACAAGTAGATTCAAGATTAGCCTGCTCAAGTAAGTACTTTGAAGTGAAACCCTGAATATGAGACTTGGTGACGAGATTCCTAGACACATCGGAAGTCTTGAGATATAGATCCTTAGCAATAACCAGAGGAGTAAGAGAAAATCCCGGGCCTGTGAAAGGTGTCTTCTTGGCTATAGGTAAACCCAATAAGCAAGAGTGAGCCTCGAGTGTAGGAACCAACTGAAAATCCGGGAAAGTGAAGCAACGGAAAACTGGGTCATAGAATTGCACTAGAGTGTGCACCAGCTTCTCTTCCACATTAGTCCGGAGAATACCAAGCAAACCACCATATCGGAGACGAAACCCAGTCGGATTCTTAACTTTGAGTGCCAACTCCCTTAGGCTAGCCAAATCAACTTCTTTGAACTTGTAAGACTTAGTCCTCTTCATGCCTGATCATATTTGCAAAGAATTTTAGTTTGTCTATACCCTTTGATAAATGCATGTAGAAATTTTATGCATGAATGCATGTATGCATGATTTTAATAAGGAAAGCACGGTGGGCTAAGGTAACAAGTGGACACGGTGTCCGGTGAAACTAAGGCTCTTGATAATAGTAACCAAGGTTCTACAAAGTTCCCAAACCACAACCTCTCTTGCGTACATCATGGTAGTACAAAGCGACGCTTGTCCATGATTATCCGTAAGAAGGTTTAGTTTGGGTGTAGTATCGCGTGACGACTAAATTTCGAGACAACGCTCGGTTTAGCCACCGCACTACGTCCTAAGAAAGGCCAAGGATGGGCTTGGTAACTACGGTTCATAGCCTTCATCGGTCAATTGGAAGTAAAATGCCTAAGCATGACAACACACGCCGGCAACATCACCTCCAAAATGCCTCAGCTATGTGAGATTGATCGCGTAATCCAATGCACGAGGCAACCCCCGGAATGGATTGTCGATTATATCTCTTCCTAATCCTAGGTTCACTCAGCCCGGGTATAGGGCTTTTGATATTCTCACCCCACACGTACATAAGAAAATTTTACAAGTAATAATAAAGCAAAACATAAACATAAAGCGTGTAAAACTAGGCGTAGCCCTAAAACTAGTCCCCAGTGAAGTCGCCATTTCTGTCATCGCGATTTTCGGGTGTCAAACCATTAATTGGGTTTGAACCTTTCAATCATTTGATGTTTCTATTTTTTTTTGGGGAAGGTAAAATCGAGAAAACCTCAGAAATCCTAAGTTCGGGGCTGATTTCATCGCGGGAAGGTGTTAGGCACCCGCGGTGACTATAGTATCCTATAGGAACCGTTTTCTATGCTTTACGTTTACGCGTTGCTTTTATCGTTTATTTGTAAAAAGATTAGTTTTAAGAATGAGAGGGAGAAGATGGGATTTTTATTTTATTGGACTTGGAGAGATTTTGAGTCTCTTGCCTACATACCCTTTTAAGGGATCAAAATTCCATGTAGTTCTCTTCCAAAATATTTTTGTGAGTTTTGTTTGTTTTTAAGTTTGAAAAAAGATTTTTGAAGAAAGGAAGGAGGCCGTCTAGGCATTAGAATTGAAAAAGAAAGCATTTGGTTGATTCGATTGTTAATGAAAAAACGGTTAAAGTTGGGAATTAATTGCATTTTTGATTTGATTAAGAAAATAAAGGGAAAATCCTTCGGAGTTTTGACTCCGAGGTTTGTTTGAAAAAGATTTGAAGTGATGGAAATTATTTGTTTTTCAAAAGATTGATTTTTCTAAGTATCGCGGATCCTAAACATACACCTAGCGATGAACATACAACGTGTGTGCGTGTGTCGGTGCATGTGTCGGTGTACATCATCATAGTCCATAGTCTTTTACATCGGGTCCTATTTTACATTCTATAGCTTTGCATGAAATTAAAGTAAAGGTAAACTAAACCTAAATATTACATGAATTAATGGAAATTGTATAAGGGTGACTAAAGGAAGAAAATCAAATGAGAGTGTGGCAATGCTTGCAATGTGCATGAGACATAGAACCAAATGGTTAATAATGAAATGAGGGATAATAGCATGAGTAGTAATGCATAATAGATGAAATTTACTAACAAAGCACTAAACCAATTGAAAAAAGATGAAGTGAGCATAACTAAAAACATTAAGCAAATTGCAAAAGAACAAACACCAAAAATAATGCAAATGACACTAAACTAAGACCTAAAATCTAAACTAAATCCTATGACCTATAATCCTCATCACAACAAGTTTTAGAGATTTATTTCAAGTGTCAAAGCGTAAACCAAGTAGCACAAAATCAACACACACTCCTTTATATGCATTTTATCATTTTAAAACACTTTACATTGCTTGTAATGCAAGAAACCAAAGATGCAATCCACAAACAGTAGCAGCTATCACAAATCATGAGAAAAACGTTACACAAATCATATGTCAAGCATCAGAACCATACCATACAAAAGTTGGAGCGAGTATTGCGTATGAAACGTCGTGAAAACGCCGAAACGGGCATAAATCATCACAAAAAGCAAACACACATATTTTTCTCTAATTTTCACATGTAAAATATCACAACACATCAAGAAAATAGTAAAAAACATACAGTAAAAATCTTAGAATTTTTCAATGAAGTTTGGCATGCAACAGGTCCAATTAGCAAGTATCAAGGTGCAAATAGCAAGAAAAAAACTCAAGAAATTGAAAGAAAGCCAAAAACTGGAAGCCCAAGGATTCTAGGCCCAAAAACCCACGGACCTGATGGGTACGGATCAGACCAATGCACCAGGTGCGTTGGATTGATCCGGATCCATCAAGATCCTGATCAAACGGCTAGGAACAGACGAGGGTGGGTCGGGTTTTGGATCAACCCGACCCAAACACACATATAAAAAGGCTATGAGCCCGGTTTGTTCATTTGGGTCGCATCTTTCTCTTTCTTCCCTTCTCTTCTCCAGCCGTTCTCTCGTGTTCTTGAACCCTAACCCTAACTTACTTGAATCCACCCAGAAACAGAGGAATCTTGGCTTAAACGCCTTGATTCTTGTTTCTAATCATGGTTCTGATGCTAAAATTCATATGAACACTGGGGATCCGTGTGGATTTGTTGAATCAGTACGGTTTTGAACCGTTTTGGATTCTTCTTGGTTCGAAGCTTTCTCACGCGAGATCCTTACGGATTCGTTGGTTTGCAACGGCTGAAAGTCGTTGTAAACCTCAGAATCTTCGTTGTTTTTTGGAAAAAGGTTAGGGTTTCACGAACTTCGACTGGAAAAGCTTCGAATCCGCATGAACTCGCATCAAACCAGTGTTCATTACTGTTTACGAATGGGAAAAGGTGAGTTTCTTTGATTATTACCTGATTTTGTTCGGAGATTTGCTTTGAGTCTTTGAAATGCTTCGATTCAAAGCTGTTTTCAATGATTCTTGGTTTGAATTCTGAAATAGAGCTGGTGATTTTCTGCTTCTTCCCTTTAACCGGTTCGGATTCTTCAGTTTCTTCACCCTCTTCTTCTCAACTTCTCACGCTCTGTGATCGCACAAGATTCGTCGCTTTCAGTGATGAACTTTGTGCTTGAATTGCAGTGTAAAGATTCAATGATGATGATTCCGCTTCGAATCTCTGAGAATCAACGAAACTCCTATTGAAATTGCTCCAATTTTGATTCCGGAACCCTAGCCTTCTTCTTCGTGTTCTTCAGCTTCTTTTGATTTTGTTGCATTTTGATCTAACTAACATGAGAGAGGAATTGGTGAACTGTTTGTGATGTGGCGCGTTATGAATGGGATCTCTCTGACTGGTACAGTACCGCGCCTTTTATAGGCTGACACATGTGCATATGAGCCTATGGCAGCATGACACCTGGATTCGGCCAGCTGACGTGGCACTTGAACTGATTAAAAAGAAAGAAAGGACTTTTCTGCAATTTTGTAAAGTTTGGGACCTTTTTGTAAATGAAAAAAAAAGATGGACTGTTTTTTTAAAAGAATTAAAGAATTGGACTGTTTCCAAAAGAATTGGGACAAACTTGCAAAAAAAACAAAATATTTGGACTGAATTGCAATTTTTAAAAGTATTTGGACTAAAATGTAAAAATAATAAAATTGGCTAAAAAATGTAATTTGAAATGCAACGTAAAGTGAAACGATTAAAATTGACACAACGGACTAAAAGGAACAAATTACACAATGAGGTATTTTAAAATACCTCTCTGCCCAAAATTTATTTGATGTGAAAAGACTAAAATGCCCCTGGGGCAAAAACGACTCAAACTGACTCAGATGCAAAACTAAGATGATTTTGGTACAAAATTTAATTAATGATTCATGCAAACAAATTGAAAAGACTCAGGGACAAATTGCAGGGACTGAAAATGGGTTCCTTTGTGGGAAATGACCAAAATACCCTTTTGTGTGATTTTATGTAAAAATTTAAAAGACTGAAACAGTAATGCATGCAATTGAAGCACAGTAGAAAACACGGTGAATTTGAAAGGATTAGAAAATAGCAGGGAAATTGAAAGAGTATTTTTAGGTCCAAAATGAGGGTATGACAACAGCATCATAAGCATCATCATAAATAACATCACATCTTGCATCAACATCTCAAACATCATCACATATATGTCACCAATGACTCGACTAAATGCAACACCTAACGTCTCAACATCATGCATGTGGTACCATATGATTATAGCATTAATATGCTTCACCGTCGCTTTGAGCAAATGCTCCACCGTCGCTTTGAGCATAAAGCTCCACCGTCTCATATATATGCAAATGCATGGACTCGTCATTTAACAACTTAATACGCCGTCTCAAGACCATCATTCATAATACAAAACTGACACATGCAGGTATAATAGTTACATGGCAGAACATCATCTCATTAATCATATACATCGCAACACGCATCTTCATCATAATCACATATCATCATATTTAATCATCACTTATATTCAACCATATGTCATTTATCAACAGCTCAAGTAAATCATCGGCAATCATCTTTACAGAATACATTAAAGGGTATAAAACCTCACTAGCACTACCCAAAGGGCTCCTCTCAAAGTCCCATGCGAAACAGATCGCAAAACAACAAACGGTTCAGGAGGGCACTAACTCGCCACAGCGAGTACATCTGCTCGCCACAGGCGAGTACTCACATCAGCTCACTCGCCAAAGGCGAGTTGGGGGCGAGCTGGAGGCGAGAAATCCTGGGTGCTTCGGCCTTTTTGACATTTTCACCAAAAATCCTCATTTTTAAGCTCTCTAAATCCAATTTGACCAAACCAACTTCACAGGTCATCTCTATAAATATAAGGGCACTCAAAACCATCTAAAGTTTGGCAAAAATCCTAAGTTTAAGGGTCAAGCTCGCCACGGCGAGCTATACTGCTCGCCTCGCGAGCAACCAAGGGTTACTCGCCACGGCGAGTGATCACTCGCCACAGGCGAGCGATCTCAGAACCATTACGGGTTCAGCCCCATTCACACCAATTCATCCCAAAACTCTCATGTTAAGCCTCTAATTCATCAGCAATATCATCCTAGGGGATAATCTAGGTTCTGTATGCAGTTCTACAGCCTTATAACTCAATCTATCATCAATTCATCACAAATTCACCAAAACCCTAGTTCATAAAACCTATCTCAATTCCTCTCAAACTCTATGCCAATCAATAACAGATGATTTACAATCAATATTAATGGAGTTAGGCTCACCCTTACCTGGAAATTACGCAGAAAATCGCAGCCTAGTTTCTTCCTCTGTTCAACCGTTCTTCTTCTCTTTTCCCAATTGTCTGTACGCATTTCACAAAACTTTCCTCTCTTAACCTACTTCTCTTATATACTCCCTCACAACTTAATTAATTCTCTCTTAACCCACACAACTCTTCTTAATTATAAATATAACCCCATCTCTTAAAATTCTATATTTTTCCAACAAATCTATTTATTTACCAAATAAATATCCATATAAACATCACTTATATTATTTTATTAAACAATAAAATAATAACACGTCACACGTCACAAATACGTCACATAATCATCAAAATCATATAATATATAAACATATACCATATCATCTAATAAAATAATTAAATAATTAAAGAGGGCGTTACAACTCTCCCCCTCTTAAAGGATTTTCGTCCTCGAAAATTTACCTCGCTCAAACAACTCTGGGTAGGATTCCAGCATCTTACTTTCTAGCTCCCAAGTCAAGCTTTCACCCGTCGCTCCGTCCCAAACAACTCTCACAAGAGGTATCTCCTTGCCTCTCAACGTCTTTGTCTTTCGATCATCAATCCTCACGGGTAAGGTCTCAACCGTAAGGTTGTCCCTAACTTGCACATCATCGCTTTGGATCACATGAGACGGATCCGGAACATACTTCCTCAGCTGAGATACATGAAAAACATCATGCAAATTCGACAAGTGCGGTGGTAATCCAACACGATACGCCACCGGCCCAATCCTCTTTGAAATCTGATACGGTCCAATAAACCTCGGAGTCAACTTCTTCGATTTCAAAGCACGTCCAACACCCGTCATAGGAGTCACTCTCAGGAACACATGATCCCCCTCTTGGAACTCAAGGTCCTTTCTGTAAAACCCCAAATTCCCGACTTAAAAATTTCATTAAAATAAAACATATATCAGAGTAACATCACAAGGAGTGTCACATTTCTCAACAACAAAATCTTTAAACCAAATAAATATTAATTTGTCCTTCGCATAAATAATCAATGTATAGCAGCGGAATCATAATTAAATATCTTTCAAAAAATCTCATGAACGTCTCATAAATTCCTCAAAATACTAGAAAACATTAAATAGTTCAAACATGATACATAAAGGAATAGACTCTAATTAAGACCCCATCCCGTTACGTATCAGAGCAATCCTACGTCACAAGACTCCTCACATCCGCGCATCTAAGACTGGGTACCTGCACTTGCCCACAGGGCGGCAATTCCAGCAGAAGGGGTGAGATTCACAACAGAAATATTAATATATAAATCAAACAGTTATGATTAACAACATAGCTCATCACATACTTCACATATTAACATACAAGGTTAACGTCATCATAAACATCTTAAATAAACACATCAACGTCTCAAAACAATCGTCTCATAAAGTGTCAACAAAATGACTCAACTAATGCAACTCTTAACATCTTGACATCATGCATGTGGTACCATATATATAAGCATTAATATGCTTCACCGTCGCTTTGAGCAAAAGCTCCACCGTCGCTTTGAGCATAAAGCTCCACCGTCTCATAGTTATGCAAATGCATGGACTCGACTCTTAATGACTTAATCAAGTTATCACACGTCTCAAACATCATTAATTAAATCAGACTGACATATGCAGCTATGAATAATACATGGCAGAGGCTCATCACATTGCATACACATCATAATACATAGACATCATCATCATAATCATATACATCGCTTATATTCAACAACACATCATTTATCAATGGCCTAATAGAACCATCAGCATTCATCTTTACATAACTCATCTAAGGGTATAAAACAGCACTAACTCTACCCCAAGGGTTCCTCTAAACGTCCTATACCAAACGGCTTGCAAAACAACAAAACATGACAAAGGTCAGCTAACTCGCCACGGCGAGTAGGTCTGCTCGCCACAGGCGAGTACTCACATCAGCTCACTCGCCAAAGGCGAGTTGGGGGCGAGCTGGAGGCGAGAAATCCTGGGTGCTCTCGGCCTTTTTGACATTTTTCACCAAAAATCCTCATTTTTAAGCTCTCTAAATCTAATTTGACCAAACCAATTTCACAGGTCATCTCTATAAATACAAGGGCATTCAAAACCATCTAAAGTTTGGCAAAAATCCTAAGTTTTAGGGACAAGCTCGCCACGGCGAGCTATGCTGCTCGCCTCGCGAGCGATAGGGTTGTACTCGCCACGGCGAGTAGACACTCGCCACAGGCGAGCGATCTCAGAACCACTACGGGTTCACTCCAATTCTCACCAAAACATCACCAATCTCTCAAGTTAGGCTTCTAATTCATCAGCAATGTTGTTATAGGGATTATTCTAGGTTCTGTAACACGTTTCTACACCAATGCAACACAATCTCACACCTAATTCATTAAATTCATCAAACCCTAACTTATGAAACTCATCCCAATTCTTCCCAATTCTTAAGCCAATCATAAACAGATGAAATACTATTAATAATACTGAAGTTAGGCTCACCCTTACCTGGAAAAATTGCAGAATTTGCAGCCTAGCTTTTCCTCTTCCTCTTGAACCGTTTTCTCTTTTTTTTCCAATTGTCTGTACGCATTTTCTAAAAAGGTTTTCTCTTAACCTACTTCTCTTATATACTCCCTCTCAAACTTTCTAATTCTAATTCAACCCTCACAACTCTTCCTATTTATTAAATTAGCCCCACTTCTCAAAATAATATATTTTCATAATAAATCTCTATTTTTCCAACAAATCTCTTTATTTACCAAATAAATAATCATATAAACATCACTTATATTATTTTATTAAACAATAAAATAATATTGCATCACACATCACAAACACGTCACATAATCATCAAAAAGCATATAATATATAACTATATACTATATCACCTAATAAAATAATTAAATAATTAAGGAGGGCGTTACAACTCTCCCCCTCTTAAAGGATTTTCGTCCTCGAAAATTTACCTCGATCAAACAACTCTGGATAGGATTCCAGCATCTTACTTTCTAGCTCCCAAGTCAAGCTTTCACCCATCGCTCCGTCCCAAACAACTCTAACGAGAGGTATCTCCTTGCCTCTCAACGTCTTTGTCTTTCTGTCATCGATCCTCACCGGTAAGGTCTCAACCGTAAGGTTGTCCCTAACTTGCACATCATCAGTTTGGATCACATGAGACGGATCCGGAACATACTTCCTCAGCTGAGATACATGGAAAACATCATGCAAATTCGACAAGTGTGGTGGTAATCCAACACGATATGCCACCAGCCCAATCCTCTCTGAAATCTGATACGGACCAATAAACCTCGGAGTCAACTTCTTCGATTTCAAAGCTCGTCCAACACCCGTCATAGGAGTCACTCTCAGGAACACATGATCTCCCTCTTGGAACTCAAGGTCCTTCCTACGCTTGTCATGATAGCTCTTTTGTCGACTCTGCGACGCTTTCATCTTTTCTTGGATCATTCTCACCTTCTCAGTAGTCTGTTGAACGATCTCCGGTCCTAAGACCACTCTTTCTCCCGGCTCAAACCAACACAACGGAGTCCTGCATCTCCGACCATACAAGGCCTCAAAAGGTGCCATTCCAATACTCGAATGGTAACTGTTGTTGTACGTGAACTCTATCAACGGAAGATGACTATCCCAAGTCCCTCCCTGCTCAAGTACACAAACTCTCAACAAGTCCTCTAACGACTGAATCGTCCTCTCCGACTTACCATCTGTTTGCGGATGATAAGCCGAACTCAACCTCAACTGAGATCCTAACGCCTCTTGCAAACTCTTCCAAAATCTAGAAGTAAATCTTGGATCCCTATCTGATACGATGCTCGAAGGAACACCATGCAGCTTTACTATCTCTTTAACATAAATTTCCGCCAACTGAGCTACAGGAAAGGTGATGTTAATCGGTAGAAAGTGAGCGGACTTCGTCAATCTATCAACAATAACCCAGATAGCATCGTTCCCTCTAGGAGTATTGGGCAAACTCGTCACAAAATCCATGGATATACTATCCCATTTCCACTCTGGTACGTCTAAAGGTACCATCATACCAGCCGGTTTCTGATGTTCAATCTTCGATTTCTGACAAACCAAGCAAGAATACACAAATTGTGCCACGTCGCGTTTCAAGCCAGACCACCAAAATAACCTCTTCAAATCATGATACATCTTCGTAGCTCCCGGGTGAATACTCAAGCTACTTCTGTGACTGTCTTCAAGAATCATCTTCTTCATTTCATCATTGTCAGGAATGCAAATTCTACCTCTGAATCTTAACACTCCATGATCGTCGACCTTAAAGTCACTATCCTCAGTCTCATTACCAGCAATCAACAAATCCACCAATTTAACATCTTCTTTTTGTGCCTCTCTGATACTTTGCAAGAAATCATTATCGATTCTCAACATCCCTAGTTTTATGCTCTGAGGTGTCCTTTCACAAACTAAGCTCAAATCTCTAAACTGTTCCAACAACTCAAATTCTTTCATCATCAAAGCAGACATATGTATAGTCTTCCTGCTCAAGGCATCTGCAACCACATTAGCCTTACCGGGATGATAATTCAAACCAAAGTCATAATCTTTCAATAACTCAAGCCACCTTCGCTGTCTCATGTTCAACTCCTTTTGATCAAACAAGTACTTCAAGCTCTTGTGATCACTAAACACCTCAAACCTCGAACCATACAAGTAATGTCTCCATATCTTCAATACGAAGACCACAGCTGCCAACTCTAAGTCATGTGTCGGGTAATTCTTCTCATGAACCCTCAACTGTCTTGAAGCATAAGCTACCACCTTACCATCTTGCATAAGCACACCTCCTAAACCCAGCTTAGACGCATCACAATACACCACAAAAGGTTCATCGGGCTTTGGCAAAATCAAAACTGGAGCCGTCGTCAGGCGCTTCTTCAATTCATTGAAACTATTCTCACAATGAACATCCCACACAAAAGACTTACCCTTACACGTAAACTGCGTTAACGGAAGAGCCAACTTAGAAAATCCTTCTATAAACCTCCTGTAGTAACCAGCTAGTCCCAAAAAGCTTCTAATTTCCGTAACCGACTTAGGAGTCTCCCATTGCGATACCGCTTCAACTTTAGACGGGTCAACCGCAATACCTTCACCAGAAATAATGTGGCCAAGAAAGCTCACTTCATGCAACCAGAATTCACACTTGGATAACTTGGCATACAATTTCTTCTCTTTCAGCACTTGCAATACAATCTTCAAATGCTCTGCATGCTCAGCTTCAGTCTTAGAATAGATCAGTATATCATCAATAAAAACCACAACAAATTGATCCAGATACTCATGAAAAATTCTGTTCATATATTCCATAAACACACCAGGCGCATTAGTAACACCGAAAGGCATCACCTTATATTCATAATGACCATAACGCGTCCTAAAGGCCGTTTTCTGCATATCTTCATCCTTCACCTTAATCTGATGGTAACCTGACCTCAAGTCAATCTTGCTAAATACCTTTGCACCCACTAACTGATCCATCAAGTCGTCAATCCTCGGAAGTGGATACCTATTCTTTATCGTCACTTTATTCAACTGACGGTAATCAATACACAACCGCATGCTACCATCCTTCTTCTTTACCAACAACACCGGTGCACCCCATGGCAAAACACTCGGTCTCACAAACTTCTTGTCAAGCAAGTCTTCTAACTGTTTCTTTAACTCAGCTAACTCCGAAGCTGACATACGGTAAGGTGCCATCGACACCGGCTTCGTTCCCGGAACAAGATCGATAGAAAACTCGACTTCCCTCTCTGGAGGCACATCAGGAATTTCATCTGGGAAAACTTCAGGAAATTCTTTCACAACAGGCAGCCCATCAATTACAGCTTGGTTCTCTAAAGATAACGAAGCCATCAGCGAAAACATCAACATCCCATCGCGTTCTAGTTGTTTCAGCTGCTTAGTAGATAGAAACTCTCCGCCCCACTCTTCTTCGACAGAAGAAAAATGCACCGTCTTTCTAAAACAGTTGATAAGAACCCGGTTGTACTCTAGCCAGTTCATACCCAGAATCATATCCATACCACTTAAAGGTAGGCACACTAAATCAACCTCGAAATCTCGACCAAACATAGACAAGGGACATCTTAAACACACAAGGGAAGTAGTCACCGAACCCTTGGCTGGAGTTTCGACAACCATTTCCCCATTCATATCAGATACAACAAGATTTAACTTTGCAGCACAATCAAGAGCAATAAAACAATGCGTAGCACCGGTATCAATAATAGCAACTAAAGATTGATCAGCAATATAACAAGTACCTCTGATCAAACGATCATCACTCTCAGTCTGTGTGCCAGTCAACGCGAACACCCTTCCAGTGGTCTTAGTCTTCTTCGGTTGCTTGCACTGCGAACCAATATGTCCTTGCTCATTACAATTAAAACACACTACATCATCAAACTTGCAGTCATTAGTAGTATGCCCTTTCTGACCACAACGATAACATCTCTTAACATCAACCGTACACACATTACTCTTGTGGCCCTTCTCACCACAAGTAAAACAAGTAATCTCAGCAGGGGTAGTCTTCTTCTGGGGTCTTCTCTCATCATTCACTCTTTGCTTCCCTTTATCTCTAGGGGCATCATAAGGTTTAGGACGACTTTGCTGGCCCTTAGCTTTCCGATCATTCACTACCTTGTAGTGAGCCTTTGTATCCTCCTCATATATTCTGCAACTACTCACCAGCTCGGAAAAGTTGCGGATCTTCTGATAACCGATAGCCCTCTTGATATCCGCGCGCAAACCATTCTCAAACTTGATGCATTTTGAAAATTCAGCCGTCTCGGGGGTATAGTGCGGATAAAACTTGGCCAACTCCACAAACTTGGCCGCATACTCGGTCACCGACATGTTCCCTTGCTTAAGTTCCAGGAACTCTATTTCTTTCTTGCCACGAACGTCTTCTGGAAAGTACCTATCAAGGAACTCCCTCCTGAACATAGCCCAAGTAACTTCAGCCCCGCCTTGTTCCAGAATGGGTAGAAGGCTAACCCACCAATCATCAGCCTCTTCAGCAAGCATGTGCGTACCAAAACGCACTTTCTGAGCATCCTCACATTGCATGACCCGGAACACCCTCTCAATCTCCTTGAGCCATGTCTGGGCTCCATCTGGATCGTATCTCCCCTTGAAGGTGGGAGGATGGTTCCTCAAGAAGGTCTCTAGCATCCTCACTTCAGCATTAGCACCAGCATTTGCATTTGGTTGCTGTCCTACAGCCTGGGCAACAGCCTCCAAAGCAGCAGCAATCGCAGCATCGTTTCTACCAGCCATCTTAGTTCTCTGGAAAGCAAACATAAGTTAGAATAATACAACATAGTATTATAACTCTAGACAACGTCACTCGACTCTCTAATTGGCCGGACGGACCGACTTGCTCTGATACCAATTGTAACACCCCAAATTCCCGACTTAAAAATTTCATTAAAATAAAACATATATCAGAGTAACATCACAAGGAGTGTCACATTTCTCAACAACAAAATCTTTAAACCAAATAAATATTAATTTGTCCTTCGCATAAATAATCAATGTATAGCAGCGGAATCATAATTAAATATCTTTCAAAAAATCTCATGAACGTCTCATAAATTCCTCAAAATACTAGAAAACATTAAATAGTTCAAACATGATACATAAAGGAATAGACTCTAATTAAGACCCCATCCCGTTACGTATCAGAGCAATCCTACGTCACAAGACTCCTCACATCCGCGCATCTAAGACTGGGTACCTGCACTTGCCCACAGGGCGGCAATTCCAGCAGAAGGGGTGAGATTCATGATAGAAGTTTGGCAAGTGCACCAAATACTATCGAAGTAGTAAAAATATCGATCCCACGAGGATTGTTTTTAATCGCAATAAGTTAATTTCGTTATGCAATAGGATGTTTAAAGGTTATTATAGTTTTGCCACTAGGCGGTAGATTTGTTTGTTTTAATAACAAAAATAACAAAATGATAAAGTTTGTTTAGAAAATATGAAGAGAGATGAGATCGGATCGTCGAATCCTCTATGTTTCCCCTAATTGGTTACTGTACTCTATTCCTATTAATGGTTCTTTAAGTCCCACGATAGTTAACAAAATAGCCCTAATCAATCCCTTGAGTTAGGACCCTCTTCTTAAACTACAGCCCCTAATTCCTTAGGTGGTCTAATAATTCTTGAAGGTTTAAACACGTTAACCTAATATCACTAATAAACGATTATCCATTCCTAGACTAACCATGTTTATTAGAACAATTCAATTAAGTCTAAGTTGAAAGCTAGGGTCAGTAGTCATTCGTTCTCACGAAAACATATTTATATTTGATCAGGATATAAAAAGCATTAAGAACAATTGAATTGAATAAAGACTTAAATAATCATTAATATGGAATAGAGTTTCATCACAGCAACATAAGATCAACTAGGGTTTACACAGAATCATCTCGGATCCAATCTCTAAGAGATTTAGCTACTCATAATAATGTTTACAAATAGCATAATCAATTGAATCATTAAAACATACATGTAACTGGTAAAAGGATGAAGAACTCGTCCTCCTTGCAGTCGCCTTGATGTCAAAATCGCACTTTGCTCTCCAAGATTCGTAACCCTTGTTTTCGGAAAAGACTTCAGCTTAAATAGGCCCAGAAATTCGCCCAAAACGTGTCACGTTTTAAGTAAAACGTGTCACGTTTTTTTCCTTCAGTAGCAAGTAACCAAATTAGGGTTTCACAAAACGTGTCACGTTTTTGCCAACGTGACACGTTCTTCTTTCTTCTCAAAACATGCTCTCTGACTTGTGAAAACGTGTCATGTTTTTTAGCAAGCGTGACACGTTTTTGTGACTTGCACCATTCTTCAGTTTTCTTGCTTTTTCTTGCTTTTCATGCGTTTCTTGCTGCTCAAGTTTCTTTGTGACTCCATAAAATGATAAAATAAACATAGAAATTACGTAATGACAGCATGTCATCACAACCCCAAACTTAAACCATTCCTTGTCCCCAAGGAATTTACATGCAAGATTGACAGTTGACAGTAAAATAACAAGTACCTGCTCAAGTGATGGTAATCCAAAAAGTTCATCTCCTTACTAGCTAAAGGTGAGCTAGTTTGACTTGAATGCATCCACCAATTCACAACTCCACGCACAAAATGAATAGGGTTCACACTCAATCACATGCAAAGCTACATATTACCATACGCTTGAAAAGTTTCTAAACGTCAATTAAAGTCAATATCAATACACACTTTGAGGTCTTTAAGGGTTATAACGGGGCTTAGGTGAAGGTGGGATGATATTTGGATAAGTAGGCTACACAAAATGTGAGTTAGGCACTCCTACGTCAGTTAAAACATACTTCAATCATCTTTCACCTATGGAACACAATTCTTAGTCAAAATGGGGCTAGAGAACATTATTCATCATCGGGACTCGAGTTTGGAGTTACTCAGATTTTCAATGTCTTTGTCCCTTTTTCATTCTATATTCTCTTTTTTTTTTATTTTTTTATATATACACCATTTTTAGTGTCTATATGTCTTTATTTTTTTTCTTTTGTATTGTTCTCTAGTTCCCCCACCCCAAACTTAATTGGTTGCAAATTCCAAAAGCAACCCCAAACTTAATCCTTAGCAACATTCTATCATGCCTAACTCAGAAAAACATTATGGGATAAATCCTATAAGTCTCTAAGTTTGTAATGTAGTTTGTCACCGAACAAAAAGTTATATCCTACCGGCTCAACTTGTTTAAGAAAAGGATGAATTCAATATAATCAGGGTAGGCTTCAAAAGGCTCACAGGACCAAGCACTTTTGCCTCAGTGTGTATTTGACATAAACCAATCGACAGAAAAGAAACAATGCAAGTTCTAGAAATGTAGTTGCATGGAACACTCTATATAAGTAAATTGAAAAAGAAAATTTGGCCATGAACCTTACAGTTATGATATCTGGGAGTTGTGACTACCTAGCACTGCCGTACACTTCGCCTTTTACTCAAGTCACTCCTCCTTATGAACTTTTGGAAAAATCACTTGAGCACACATTTGTTACTAAACTGTAAAAGGTCAATAAAACACATAAATTCATCAGTAATAAACAAGTTCAGGCTCAATTACATCACAGGGGGATACAACTGATTAAACTTCAAATCGTTCGAAAATAAAATTAAAAAGTACATCAAAATGAAAGGAAAACTGCTGAAACAAAAAGAAAAATAATAATAGATAGATGAGCCATCAGTAGCCCATCAATCCTGCATCAAGTCCCGGTCAATCCATGTGCTCTGGTTCTGCTCCTCATAGGTGTCTTCGCCAAAATGCGACCTCGACCTCGCACCACCAGCAGCAAAGTCTGCCCTAATCTCTTGCTCTCTTGCTTGGGCACGACCTCTGGTGACATCAAAGTATTGGTCCATCGCCTCCTCGGACCCATCAAAACGGTCAAAAGACCCAGTAATCGCTCTCCTGTTGAGGCAGACTGCCTCAGTAAGCTCTGGCCCGAACCTAGGACGGTTCCAATACTCTTGGTCTGACACCTCATTCATCCAGTTGCAGTGGCCGAACATGTAGTCCAGCATCATGGGATGAAGAGGTGCATGGGGACCTTGTTGGCTGCTTCCTTCTCCCGACACCAACTCTGGCTGAAGTGGGGGCTGTTGTGGTTGTGGCTGAGGCTGAGGGCCTGCTTCCTCCTCAGCTCCCAACTGCTGCATGCGCTCCAGATAATCCTTCAGAAAGACCTCCATATAGTTATCAGTGATTGGCTTCATCATCTTTGTCTCGAGGTCATTGATGTAGCACTCGCAGTCAGCTTCCTCACAAAGCCAGTTGATGAGGCTCATGTGAGGGATGGCTTTCTTGTTCCCTTGGACAAACTCAGCAATGTTGTTGGCAATCAACTCACCAACATTTATAGGGCTACCCTCCATGATGGCAGCAACAGTATGCACCCGAGATAAGGGAATCTCAGATGAACAGGAAGTACCTTCTAATGTTTGCACCACAAATGATGCCCAAGCCTTAGCAACCGGCTTGAAATCAGCTTTCAGCAACATCTTCCTGCTCTTCTGCCATTGAGCGCCCTCCACACACAGTAAGGCTTTCACCTCTTCCCACGTTTCCTCGTCCCAATTAGCACAGGTCTCCCTCCTCCTCTTGACATCACATTGTTCCGGAGGAACGATCTTCAGCATGGTATTGATAGCCTCAGGGGAGAAATCAATGGTCTTTCCCCTCACATAAGATTCATACCGCCGCCCGGAGAACCGAGCATTGGCATAAAACTCAAGCGCCATGGTCTTGTTGGCCTCTTGGAAAACCATATTATTCAGCCCGTCCCACCCTCGAGCCGTGATAATTTGTTCAAACTCAGGGTTGCCTAACAATTTAGGGAGTAGGAACCCCCTCTCTGGTATCACCCGATAACTTCTGATTTCTTTGAAGCGGTCACGGGCCTTGATGTCATGGAAACGGTAAGCTAGAGTGGGTGGTACGGCTGGTGGGGCTGTGGGTTTAACCGGTTGTTTGCGTTTGGCGGTGGTTTTGGGTTTTTTGGCTTGTGGAGCTTTTCCTTTCTTCCTAGTATCAACCATGGTGAAGGTTTAGGGTTAGGTCAAAGGAAAGGTGAAAGTTTGAGATTAGGGTTTTGAGGTTAGGTGAGGATGGTGAATTTTGAGAGGTTAATGATGTTGATGGTGATTTTTGTGGTTGTCTTGGTGATTTGGAGATGGAAAGTTGAAGGTTTTTGGTGTAGAAAGTTGAGAAGTTCGTAGGTTAGGGTTCTGGGGAAATTTTGACAGAGTTTGGCTACTTTTGGAAGTGAATGGGATGATTTTCGTGTGAAGGGTATATATAGGGGAGAAAAAACGTGTCACGTTTGGCCAAAAACGCGTCACGTTTTTCGTTTTGTAACGGTCAAAATTTTTTGAAACCACCCAAAAACGTGTCACGTTTGGGCGAAACGTGACACGCTCCACTCTTTTGAAAAAAATTTGGTTCCCAGAAAACGTGTCACGTTTTGGCTAGCGTGACACGTTTTTGCTAAACAGAATGCTTGTTTTTGAGATGCTTCAGAGGTGGCAAAAACGTGGCACGTTTTGCCCAAAACGTGTCGCGTTTTTGCCCAGTATTGGACTTGAAATTTTTCTTCCTCTGATCGTTTCAGCGAAAATATTTTTGTATTTTTGATTTTTTTGAAAGCAATAAAATGCGAAAAAATATAAAAGAACTATTACCTGCAAAAAACTAAAGGTGGGTTGCCTCCCACAAAGCGCTTCTTTACCGTCACTAGCTTGACTACTACGGACCTTTACAGGTCCTTCAGCATTAACCATACCCTTTCTTTTGGTAGGTCGCCACCCAGATATGGCTTAACTCTTTGTCCATTCACTTTGAAACTCCTGTCACCCTCCGGCGTGATTAGTTCAACAGCTCCGTATGGTGACACGCTCTTGACCAAGAAAGGTCCAGACCACTTCGACTTGAGCTTTCCAGGAAACAGCTTCAACCTGGAATTATATAACAGAACTAGTTGTCCAGAGTTAATTTCCCTAGATACTAAGTTTTTGTCATGATACCTTTTAGTCCTGGCTTTATAGATAAGCGCATTTTCATACGCTCTAAGCCTCATCTCCTCAAGTTCATTAAGTTTCAAAAGTCTTTTCTTACCAGCAGCTACTTGATCAAAATTTAAGGCCTTGATGGCCCAGTAAGCTTTATGCTCTAACTCGACTGGAAGATGACAAGCCTTACCATAGACTAGTTGATAGGGTGAAAACCCAATGTGAGTCTTAAAGGCTGTCCTATATGCCCACAGTGCGTCATCTAACTTTTTGGACCAATCCTTCCTATTAGACGCAACTGTCTTCTCTAGAATCTGTTTCAACTGACGGTTTGAAACCTCTACTTGACCACTAGTTTGTGGGTGATAGGGAGTTGCAACTTTGTGCCTGATGTTATACTTTTTTAGCACATTTTCAAGAAGGTTGTTGCAAAAGTGCTTCCCCCCATCACTGATCAAGACTCTAGGTGTTCCAAACCTAGTGAAAATATTCTTTTGGAGAAAATTGACAACAGTTCTGGCATCATTAGCAACACATGGTATCGCTTCAACCCACTTAGTAACATAATCGACACAAACTAGAATATGAAGATAAGAGTAAGAGGGAGGGAAAGGCCCCATAAAATCAATGCCCCAACAATCAAATGGTTCTATTTCAAGTATTCCTGTTAGGGGCATCTCATTCCTCTTAGAAATGTTACCTGTCCTTTGGCATTTGTCACACCGCCGCACAAAGTCTTGGCAGTCCTTGAACAAGGTGGGCCACCAGAAGCCACTTTGCAAGATTTTTGCAGCGGTTCTTTCTCCACTATGGTGGCCCCCATAAGCTGAGTTATGGCAGTGCCACATGATACTATTCGCTTCTTCACCTGCAACACATCGTCTAATCAGCCCGTCAGTGCTTACCTTAAACAGATAAGGATCATCCCACAGATAGTGGTTTGAATCCTTGAAGAACTTCTTCTTTTGGGCTGAGTTCAAGTCATCTGGCACTATGTTACCAGCCTTGTAGTTCGCCATGTCGGCGAACCACGGCCTCCCTTCAACAGCGAACAGCTGCTCATCCGGGAACTCGGCCGGTAGATTTGTTTGTTTTAATAACAAAAATAACAAAATGATAAAGTTTGTTTAGAAAATATGAAGAGAGATGAGATCGGATCGTCGAATCCTCTATGTTTCCCCTAATTGGTTACTGTACTCTATTCCTATTAATGGTTCTTTAAGTCCCACGATAGTTAACAAAATAGCCCTAATCAATCCCTTGAGTTAGGACCCTCTTCTTAAACTACAGCCCCTAATTCCTTAGGTGGTCTAATAATTCTTGAAGGTTTAAACACGTTAACCTAATATCACTAATAAACGATTATCCATTCCTAGACTAACCATGTTTATTAGAACAATTCAATTAAGTCTAAGTTGAAAGCTAGGGTCAGTAGTCATTCGTTCTCACGAAAACATATTTATATTTGATCAGGATATAAAAAGCATTAAGAACAATTGAATTGAATAAAGACTTAAATAATCATTAATATGGAATAGAGTTTCATCACAGCAACATAAGATCAACTAGGGTTTACACAGAATCATCTCGGATCCAATCTCTAAGAGATTTAGCTACTCATAATAATGTTTACAAATAGCATAATCAATTGAATCATTAAAACATACATGTAACTGGTAAAAGGATGAAGAATTCGTCCTCCTTGCAGTCGCCTTGATGTCAAAATCGCACTTTGCTCTCCAAGATTCGTAACCCTTGTTTTCGGAAAAGACTTCAGCTTAAATAGGCCCAGAAATTCGCCCAAAACGTGTCACGTTTTAAGTAAAACGTGTCACGTTTTTTTCCTTCAGTAGCAAGTAACCAAATTAGGGTTTCACAAAACGTGTCACGTTTTTGCCAACGTGACACGTTCTTCTTTCTTCTCAAAACATGCTCTCTGACTTGTGAAAACGTGTCACGTTTTTTAGCAAGCGTGACACGTTTTTGTGACTTGCACCATTCTTCAGTTTTCTTGCTTTTTCTTGCTTTTCATGCGTTTCTTGCTGCTCAAGTTGCTTTGTGACTCCATAAAATGATAAAATAAACATAGAAATTACGTAATGACAGCATGTCATCAATTCACAACAGAAATATTAATATATAAATCAAACAGTTATGATTAACAACATAGCTCATCACATACTTCACATATTAACATACAAGGTTAACGTCATCATAAACATCTTAAATAAACACATCAACGTCTCAAACCAATCGTCTCATAAAGTGTCAACAAAATGACTCAACTAATGCAACTCTTAACATCTTGACATCATGCATGTGGTACCATATATATAAGCATTAATATGCTTCACCGTCGCTTTGAGCAAAAGCTCCACCGTCGCTTTGAGCATAAAGCTCCACCGTCTCATAGTTATGCAAATGCATGGACTCGACTCTTAATGACTTAATCAAGTTATCACACGTCTCAAACATCATTAATTAAATCAGACTGACATATGCAGCTATGAATAATACATGGCAGAGGCTCATCACATTGCATACACATCATAATACATAGACATCATCATCATAATCATATACATCGCTTATATTCAACAACACATCATTTATCAATGGCCTAATAGAACCATCAGCATTCATCTTTACATAACTCATCTAAGGGTATAAAACAGCACTAACTCTACCCCAAGGGTTCCTCTAAATGTCCTATACGAAACGGCTTGCAAAACAACAAAACATGACAAAGGTCAGCTAACTCGCCACGGCGAGTAGGTCTGCTCGCCACAGGCGAGTACTCACATCAGCTCACTCGCCAAAGGCGAGTTGGGGGCGAGCTGGAGGCGAGAAATCCTGGGTGCTCTCGGCCTTTTTGACATTTTTCACCAAAAATCCTCATTTTTAAGCTCTCTAAATCTAATTTGACCAAACCAACTTCACAGGTCATCTCTATAAATATAAGGGCATTCAAAACCATCTAAAGTTTGGCAAAAATCCTAAGTTTTAGGGACAAGCTCGCCACGGCGAGCTATGCTGCTCGCCTCGCGAGCGATAGGGTTGTACTCGCCACGGCGAGTAGACACTCGCCACAGGCGAGCGATCTCAGAACCACTACGGGTTCACTCCAATTCTCACCAAAACAGCACCAATCTCTCAAGTTAGGCTTCTAATTCATCAGCAATGTTGTTATAGGGATTATTCTAGGTTCTGTAACACGTTTCTACACCAATGCAACACAATCTCACACCTAATTCATTAAATTCATCAAACCCTAACTTATGAAACTCATCCCAATTCTTCCCAATTCTTAAGCCAATCATAAACAGATGAAATACTATTAATAATACTGAAGTTAGGCTCACCCTTACCTGGAAAAATTGCAGAATTTGCAGCCTAGCTTTTCCTCTTCCTCTTGAACCGTTTTCTCTTTTTTTTCCAATTGTCTGTACGCGTTTTCTAAAAAGGTTTTCTCTTAACCTACTTCTCTTATATACTCCCTCTCAAACTTTCTAATTCTAATTCAACCCTCACAACTCTTCCTATTTATTAAATTAGCCCCACTTCTCAAAATAATATATTTTCATAATAAATCTCTATTTTTCCAACAAATCTCTTTATTTACCAAATAAATAATCATATAAACATCACTTATATTATTTTATTAAACAATAAAATAATATTGCATCACACATCACAAACACGTCACATAGTCATCAAAAAGCATATAATATATAACTATATACTATATCACCTAATAAAATAATTAAATAATTAAGGAGGGCGTTACACTTTCTACGCTTATCATGATAACTCTTTTGTCGACTCTGCGACGCTTTCATCTTTTCTTGGATCATTCTCACCTTCTCAGTAGTCTGTTGAACGATCTCTGGTCCTAAGACCACTCTTTCACCCGACTCAAACCAGCACAACGGAATCCTGCATCTCCGACCATACAAAGCCTCAAACGGTGCCATTCCAATACTTGAATGGTAACTGTTGTTGTACGTGAACTCTATCAATGGAAGATGACTATCCCAAGCTCCTCCCTGCTCAAGTACACAAACCCTCAACAAGTCCTCCAACGACTGAATCGTCCTCTCCGACTGACCATCTGTTTGCGGATGATAAGCCGAACTCAACCTCAACTGAGATCCTAACGCCTCTTGCAAACTCTTCCAAAATCGAGAAGTAAATCTTGGGTCTCTATCTAATACGATGCTCGAAGGAACACCATGCAGCTTAACTATCTCTCGAACATAAATCTCCGCCAACTGAGCCACAGGAAAAGTAATGTTGATTGGTAGGAAGTGAGCAGACTTCGTTAGTCTATCAACAACTACCCAAATAGCATCGTTCCCTCTAGGAGTATTGGGCAAACTCGTCACAAAATCCATGGATATACTATCCCATTTCCATTCTGGCACATCTAAAGGTACCATCATACCAGTCGGCTTCTGATGCTCAATCTTCGACTTTTGACAAACCAAGCATGAATACACAAATTGTGCCACATCGCGTTTCAAACCAGACCACCAAAACAGCCTCTTTAAGTCATGATACATCTTTGTAGCTCCCGGGTGAATACTCAAGCTACTTCTGTGACTCTCTTCAAGAATCATCTTCTTAATCTCTTCATTGTCAGGAATGCAAATCCTACCTCGGAATCTCAACACTCCTTGATCATCGACCTTAAAGTCACCATCCACAGTCTCATTATTAGCAATCAACAGGTCTACAAACTTGACATCTTCTTTTTGTGCTTCTTTGATATGCTTCAGGAAATCATTATCAATTCTCAACATTCCCAGTTTTATGCTCTGAGGTGTTCTTTCACACACCAAGCTCAAATCTCTAAACTGTTCTAACAACTCAAATTCTTTCACCATCAACGCGGACATATGCACAGTTTTCCTACTCAGGGCATCTGCAACCACATTTGCCTTACCAGGATGGTAATTCAAACCAAAATCATAATCCTTAAGTAACTCAAGCCACCTCCTCTGCCTCATATTCAACTCCTTCTGATCAAATAAATATCTCAAACTCTTATGATCACTGAATACTTCAAACCTTGAACCATACAAGTAATGTCTCCATATTTTCAATACGAAAACTACAGCTGCCAACTCTAAGTCATGCGTCGGATAATTCTTCTCATGAATTCTCAATTGTCTTGAAGCATATGCTACCACCTTACCTTCTTGCATAAGTACACCTCCTAAACCCAACTTGGACGCATCACAATATACCACAAAAGGTTCATCGGGCTTTGGCAAAATCAAAACTGGAGCCGTTGTCAGACGCTTCTTCAGCTCACTGAAACTATTCTCACAATGCACATCCCACACAAAAGACTTACCCTTACACGTCAACTGCGTTAACGGAAGAGCCAATTTAGAAAATCCTTCTATAAACCTCCTGTAATAACCAGCTAGTCCCAAAAAGCTTCTAATCTCCGTAACCGACTTAGGAGTCTCCCATTGGGATACCGCTTCAACTTTTGACGGGTCAACCGCAATACCTTCACCAGAAATAACATGGCCAAGAAAACTTACTTCCTTTAGCCAGAACTCACACTTAGACAATTTAGCATACAGCTTCTTCTCTTTCAGCACTTGCAATACAATCTTCAAATGCTCTGCATGCTCAGCTTCAGTCTTAGAATAGATCAGAATATCATCAATAAAAACCACAACAAATTGATCCAACTACTCATGAAAAATTCTGTTCATATACTCCATGAACACACCAGGCGCATTAGTAACACCGAAAGGCATCACCTTATATTCATAATGACCATAACGCGTCCTAAAGGCCGTCTTCTGCATATCTTCATCCTTCACCTTAATCTGATGGTAACCTGACCTCAAATCAATCTTGCTGAATACCTTTGCACCCACTAACTGATCCATTAAGTCGTCAATCCTCGGAAGTGGATACCTATTCTTGATCGTCACTTTGTTCAGCTGTCTGTAATCAATGCACAATCTCATACTGCCGTCTTTCTTCTTCACAAGTAACACTGGAGCTCCCCATGGTGAAACACTAGGTCTCACAAACTTCTTCTCAAGCAAGTCTTCCAACTGTTTCTTCAACTCTACTAACTCAGAAGCAGACATACGATAAGGTGCCATCGACACCGGCTTCGTTCCAGGAACAAGGTCAATAGAGAACTCAACTTCTCTCTCCGGAGGCACATCTGGAATCTCATCAGGGAAAACTTCAGGAAATTCTTTCACAACAGGCGTCCCATCAATTACAGCTTGGTTCTCTAAAGATAACGAAGCCATCAGCGAAAACATCAACATCCCATCACGTTCTAGTTGCTTCAGCTGCTTAGTAGATAGAAACTCTGCGCCCCACTCTTCTTCGACAGAAGAAAAATGCACCGTCTTTCTAAAACAGTTAATAAGAACCCGGTTGTACTCTAGCCAGTTCATACCCAGAATCACATCCATACCACTTAAAGGTAGGCACACTAAATCCATCACAAAGTCACAGCCAAACATAGATAAAGGACAGTTTACACACACGAGAGAAGTAGTCACCGAACCCTTAGCTGGAGTCTCGACAACCATCTCTCCATTCATATCAGAAACATCAAGACCCAAAGCAGAAACACAATCTAAAGCAACAAAACTGTGCGTAGCACCAGTATCAATAATAGCAACTAAAGGAGTATTATTAATATAGCAAGTACCTCTGATCAAACGATCATCATTCTCCGTCTGAGTGCCATTCAAAGCAAACACTCTCCCAGTAGTCTTAGTCTTCTTGGGTCGCTTACACTACGAACCAATGTGTCCTTGCTCATTACAATTGAAGCACACAACATCATCAAATTTGCAGTCACTAGTAATATGCCCTTTTTGACCGCAACGGTAGCACCTCTTCACCTCCACAGTACATGCATTGCTCTTATGGCCTTTCTCGCCACAAGTGTAACAAGTAATCTCAGCAGGAGCAGTCTTCTTCTGGGGCCTCCTCTCATCATTCACTCTTTGCTTCCCTTTATCTCTAGGGGCATCATAAGGTTTAGGGCGACTTTGCTGGCCCTTAGCTTTCCGATCATTCACTACCTTGTAGTGCGCCTTCGTATCCTCCTCATAAATTCTGCATCTACTAACCAACTCAGAGAAGTTGCGGATCTTCTGATAACCAATGGCTCGCTTGATGTCAGCACGCAAGCCATTCTCGAACTTTATACACTTTGAAAACTCAGCCGTCTCAGGAGTATAATGCGGGTAAAACTTCGCCAACTCCACAAACCTTGCCGCGTATTCAGTCACCGACATGTTCCCTTGCTTAAGCTCTAGGAATTCTATCTCTTTCTTTCCACGAACATCTTCTGGAAAGTATCTATTAAGGAACTCCCTCGTGAAGACAGCCCACGTCACTACAGCTCCATCTTGCTCCAAGATAGGTTGGAGACTAACCCACCAATCATCAGCCTCCTCCGCGAGCATATGCGTGCCAAAACGCACCTTCTGCACATCATCACACTGCATGACTCTGAAGATTCTCTCCACTTCCTTGAGCCATGTTTGAGCCCCATCTGGATCATAGCGCCCCTTGAAGGTAGGCGGGTGATTCCTCAGAAAGGTCTCCAACATCCTAGTTCCGTCATTTCCACCAGCATGGTTCTGATTGCCTACAGCATTAGCCATTGCTTCCAAAGCAGCAGCAAGAGCAGCATCGTTTCTACCAGCCATCTTAGTTCTCTGGAAACAAACATAAGTCAGAATAACACCATTCTAACTCTAAGGCAACGTCACTCGACTCTCTACTTGGCCGGACGGACCGACCTGCTCTGATACCAATTGTAACACTCCAATTTCCCGTCTTAAAAATTTCTTTTAAATAAAGACATACAAATCAGAGTACTTCTCAAAGGAGTGTCACATTTCTTCTTTAAAAACAACATAGATAATAATTTATCAAAATCACAAAAATATTCAATTAAGCAGCGGAATCATAATTCAAATCCTTCATTAAGGTCTTGGCTTAAAAGCCATCAACGTCTCAAAAACATTAATGTTTCAACATTCACTAAATCTTAAAGTAAACATTTATTGAAAGCATGATACATAAGGAATAGACTCTATGAAAAAAAGACCCCATCCCGTTACGTATCAGAGCAACCCTACTTCACAGACTCCTCGCATCGACGCATCTAAGACTGGGTACCTGCACTTGCCCACAAGGCGGCAATTCCAGCAGAAGGGGTGAGATTCACAACAATAATATTAATATATAAATCAAACGTCAAGATTAACAATCATAAATCCAACTCATCACATATACGTTATAGCACATCATAACAGCATCATAAGCATCATCATAAATAACATCACATCTTGCATCAACATCTCAAACATCATCACATATATGTCACCAATGACTCGACTAAATGCAACACCTAACGTCTCAACATCATGCATGTGGTACCATATGATTATAGCATTAATATGCTTCACCGTCGCTTTGAGCAAATGCTCCACCGTCGCTTTGAGCATAAAGCTCCACCGTCTCATATATATGCAAATGCATGGACTCGTCGTTTAACAACTTAATACGCCGTCTTAAGACCATCATTCATAATACAAAACTGACACATGCAGGTATAATAGTTACATGGCAGAACATCATCTCATTAATCATATACATCGCAACACGCATCTTCATCATAATCACATATCATCATATTTAATCATCACTTATATTCAACCATATGTCATTTATCAACAGCTCAAGTAAATCATCGGCAATCATCTTTACATAATACATTAAAGGGTATAAAACCTCACTAGCACTACCCAAAGGGCTCCTCTCAAAGTCCCATGCGAAACAGATCGCAAAACAACAAACGGTTCAGGAGGGCACTAACTCGCCACGGCGAGTACATCTGCTCGCCACAGGCGAGTACTCACATCAGCTCACTCGCCAAAAGCGAGTTGGGGGCGAGCTGGAGGCGAGAAATCCTGGGTGCTTCGGCCTTTTTGACATTTTCACCAAAAATCCTCATTTTTAAGCTCTCTAAATCCAATTTGACCAAACCAACTTCACAGGTCATCTCTATAAATATAAGGGCACTCAAAACCATCTAAAGTTTGGCAAAAATCCTAAGTTTAAGGGTCAAGCTCGCCACGGCGAGCTATACTGCTCGCCTCGCGAGCAACCAAGGGTTACTCGCCACGGCGAGTGATCACTCGCCACAGGCGAGCGATCTCAGAACCATTACGGGTTCAGCCCCATTCACACCAATTCATCCCAAAACTCTCATGTTAAGCCTCTAATTCATCAGCAATATCATCCTAGGGGATAATCTAGGTTCTGTATGCAGTTCTACAGCCTTATAACTCAATCTATCATCAATTCATCACAAATTCACCAAAACCCTAGTTCATAAAACCTATCTCAATTCCTCTCAAACTCTATGCCAATCAATAACAGATGATTTACAATCAATATTAATGGAGTTAGGCTCACCCTTACCTGGAAATTACGCAGAAAATCGCAGCCTAGTTTCTTCTTCTCTGTTCAACCGTTCTTCTTCTCTTTTCCCAATTGTCTCGCGTTTCACAAAACTTTCCTCTCTTAACCTACTTCTCTTATATACTCCCTCACAACTTAATTAATTCTCTCTTAACCCACACAACTCTTCTTAATTATAAATATAACCCCATCTCTTAAAATTCTATATTTTTCCAACAAATCTATTTATTTACCAAATAAATATCCATATAAACATCACTTATATTATTTTATTAAACAATAAAATAATAACACGTCACATGTCACAAATACGTCACATAATCATCAAAATCATATAATATATAAACATATACCATATCATCTAATAAAATAATTAAATAATTAAAGAGGGCGTTACAATTTGAGCCTATGCTTTTGTTTGAAACTCTATTTTTTCATTCTATTTTCAAGACCTTATACAAAAAATCTTCTTTCTATTTCGATAATGACAATGTCTGAAACAAACATCTTTGAAATTGAAAACTTTAGTGTGTATTTTGAAAACCAACCTAAGCAACTAGGTGCATTCAAACGAAACATGCATGAACAAACGGGCATCGATATCCATTCCGATGCAAGTTACCAGCAGGCTCTCTCCCCAGTACGGTCTGTGGTCAATGGCAAGAATGAAAAAACAGAATGAAAAATACAAAAATGAATAAGCTCGCTAAGCTGAAAACCCGAAAGGGCAGCTTAGGCAAAAATGAGCACCCCGATGGATTGACAACCTACAGAGGCAATTCAGGCAAAAACAGGGGCAATAAAAAAGAATCTATTCCCCGGTGGATCGAAAACCCGAAAGGGCGATCCAGGCAAAAATGGGATGATGAAAAAATGAACAAAAAAACAAACATGCAAAAAGCATTGACCACAGATGCGATACCCAAAGCGTGCTCGACAGTAGAACGTCCAGCGATAGCAGTACCATCAAAAGGTCTCACTCTCTGCAAGTCTATGAACGGGATATGGCTCCCTGCCCTCAACAATGGTCTTGATGTGTCTCCAAACGACGGCATCCCCAGAAGAGGAACTTTTGCAAGTATATGTCAGAGCACGAGCCATTACGTGCCCAGTATTCCAATGTTTTGTCTGTCTCTGTGAAATTATGTCTGCAAATTGCCAATCATCATGTATTTCAAAGCATTCATACATGCATAATCATGCATCTTATATGCTCATGCATCTGATAAAATTGTTATGCTGTTCATACACATTGCATCTTCAATTCCTATGTTAATCTCTGTCAAAGTCTCAAGTCAATTTCAAACCTTTACAGTCATGTCAAATTTCAAATTTTCACAATCATGTCAATTTCAAACTTCAGCGGTCCTGTAAATTTCAAGACTCCTGCAGTCATGTCAGCCAATTTCATTTTTGTTTTTGCAATACAATCCGTTTCTGCTATCGGCCAAGTGGCTAGTTCGCATCCAAGAACAGCTTGTGCCTGTCAATTCACTCCTGTTATCGGTCAAGTAGCTAGTTCGCATCCAAGAACATCTTGTGCCTGTCAATTCATTCCTGTTATCGGTCAAGTGGCTAGTTCGCATCCAAGAACAGCTTGTGCCTGTCAATTCACTCCTGTTATCGGTCAAGTGGCTAGTTCGCATCCGAGAACAACTTGTACCTGTCAATCTGCTTTCATTCTTGTTATAAGGTCAAGTGGCTAGTTCGCATCCAAGAACAGCTTGCACCTGCACTTTGTTTCTGCCATCAGCCAAGTGGCTAGTTCGAATCCAAGAACAGCTTGTGCCTTTTTACTTGTCAGTATTCCCGGTCAAGTTCCCAGTTCGAGCCAAAAGAACAACTTGCACCTGTCAATTTGCTATTAAGTCTCCCAGTGAGTCTTGTTATTTGCTATCTTGTTAATGTCTACCAATCCCGCAATGGATACGACATACTCTGTTATTTGCTATTCTGTTAATGTCTACCAATCCCGCAATGGATACGACATACTTTGTTAAATTCAATTCTCAGTCTGTCTTGCATTCATAATATTTGCTATTCTGTTAACATTTACGAACGAATTTTTACGCCCAAAATCAGTGCTAATGTCGATATTTAAGTATCTTCGTCCCGTCAAGCCAAAGACTCTGTCTCTTGACTCCTCCAGACGAAGAAGCTTAAATAGGGGCAGCTGTCATACCCTCATTTTGGACCTAAAAATACTCGTTCAAACTTTTTTGGTTCTGATTATTTCAAATTCACTATGTCTATTTTACAATTTTCTACTGTGCTACAAACGCACATTTTATTGTTATTATCTCCAATCTTCCTGCATTTAAAACTATCCAAAGTGTTTTCTTGCATTACAAGTCTTCAAAAAAGGGTTTCTAAAACCATTACATATTTTTCTGCATTTTATTCCAGTTTTTTGCATAAAATCATATTAAAGGGTATTTTGGTCATTTCCTACAAAGGAACCCATTTTGGTCCCTACAATTTGTCCCTGAGTCTCTTTAACTTGTCTGCATAAGTCATCAATCAATTTCTATCTGAAAATCATCTTGGTTTTGCATCTGAGTCAGTCTGAGTCGTTTTAGTCCCCAGGGGCATTTTGGTCTTTTCACATCAAATAAATTTTGGGCAGAGAGGTATTTTGAAATACCTCATTTTGGTAATTTGTTCATTTTAGTCCGTTCTGTCATGTTTAATTGTTTCTCTTTACGTTTTTTCCAAATTACATTTTTACCAATTTTATTTTTACTTTTTGCAAATAAGTCCAAAATTTGTTTTAATTGCAAATGAGTCCAATTTTATTTTCAAAACAGTCCAATTTCAGTATACTGTTTTCAAAAACAGTCCCAATTCTTTTAATTTTCAAAATAGTCCAATTCTTGTTTAATTGCAAAACAGTCCCATTTTCTTTCAAATTTGCAGATTAGTCCAAGGCGCCATGCAGGCCAGTCCAAGTCCAGGTGTCAGGTTCCCATTGGTTCAGAGGCCACATGGCAGCCTATAAAAGGCCACCACTGTACAAGTCAAGAGGATCCCACTCATTACGCGCCACATCACAAACAGAGAAGAATCTTCTCTCTCTTGGCAGTTAAGATCAAAACAGAAAATTCACCAAGAACAATTCACAAACCCTAGAATTTTCAGAACCAAATTCGAGCAAATCAATGGAGTTTTTTCATCAGCTCTCAGAGATTCAATTGAATCTTCATCACTGAGCCTAGGCCTCTGCAATTCAAGCATCAGGTTCATCGCAGAAAGCAACGAACCCTAATGCGATCACAGAGGCACGTTTGAGAAGAAGAAGGAAAGAAATTCAAGGATTCTGAACCGGTTAAGAGGAAGAAGAAGAAATTACCAGTTTATTTCTGGATCCAAACCAAGAATCAACGAAGCAGAATCACAAATTCCAAGTTCTTGAAGATTCTAGCTCGAATCTCCGATTAAAACCCAGGTAAACATGAAAACCTCACTCTTATGCGTTTAAGAACATCAACGAACCCTTAAATCGATGTAGATCCGTGAAAGATCCAAAAACTTGTTCAAAATCATGAAAACCCTAAAAATTGTTTGAAACCGTAAGGAATCTACGGTTTACAACGAAAATCAATCGTTGTAAACCTGAGAATCCACGGAAAACTCATTCAGAAAAGGATTAGAACAAGAAATACAAGAAAATCCATTTGAAAATCGTGAAAGAAAATTCCACGATCTACATCGATTTACTGGTTAAAAGTGATTCCAAGTGATGAATTCGTGCTTAGAACAAAGATATGAACCGTTTGATGCATGTTTGAACAAGTTCGGGGTGGATTTAGACGAACTAGGGTTAGGGTTTGTAAGAGAGGAGAAGAGAGAACGAAAGGAAGAAAGAGAAAGAACAACAAAAATGAACGAATCGGGTTGCTTCCCCTTTTATATAAGCACGCGAACCGGGTTGATCCAAACCCGGTCCACTCTCTCTTACTTTCAGCCGTTTGATCTAGATCCAGATGGATCTGGATCAATCCAACGCTTCTGAAGCGTTATGGAGATCCGGATCCATCAGGTATGTGGGTTTGGGCCGGGTAGCGTAGGCCTTTCTTGCTTTTTTTTTTTTTTTTTTCAGTTCTTTTGAATTCCTTGCTAATTGCACTTATATTTTTGCTACCTGAACTCCTGTGCGTGTTAATTTTCTTATAAAAATTCCTGAAAAATTACCATGTGTTTCTTGATGCTTTTTTAACTGTTTTGTGGCATTTTTACATCTTGAAATGGATAAAAAATATGTGTGCTAATTTTTTCTCTTGATGTGTACATTTTTGTGTTCTTTGTGAAATTTCTTGCATGATTTTTGTGCCAATTCAATGCCTCATGATCTCAATGCTTGTGCTATGATTTTGCAATAATTTTTGCTCATGATTCTTTGCCATTGCTACTGTTTGGGTGTTTAGATCTTGATTTCTTGTGTTGCAAGCAACTTGAATGGTTTAAAAGTGGAAATGTGCATATGTGATGATTTTGTGCCCAAAATTGCCTTGTAATTCACATCCCTATATTTGAAATGAATCTCTAAAATCATGCTAGGATGAATATTTTAGGTCATGTATTAGAAGGATTGCATCTATGTTTTGTGCATTTCTTTTCACCATATTTTGCTATTATTTTCACTATGTGTTGAATTGCTTTCTTGCTAGGTGTTCCTATCATTTTATCCTTCATTCTTTACCTATTTCTCTACCATTCTATATTTTGTCTACTAACCATCTTATTTCATGTTTCATCCATAATGCAAGCATTGCACCATTTTCATTTCTTTCTTAGCTAGTTTTACACAATTTCCATTAATTCTCATGTAATATTTTAGGATAGTTTTATTTCCTTTTAAATTCTTGCAAGACCATAGAATGTAAATTAGGGCCAAATGTAAAAGACAATGGACACTATAATGATGTACACCGACACAGGCACCGACACGCACACACGTTGTATGATTTACCGCTAGATGTATGCTTAGGAAACGCGACACTTAGAAAATATGCCTTTTTCAAAGAAAATTAATTCCATCACTCAAACCTTTTCACAATAACCTTGGAGTCAAAACTCCACGACCTTTTTCCTTTCATTTTCTTAATCAAAATGCAAATGAATCTTAAACTCCAACTTTAACCTTTTTCTTTAATAATTGAAACAACCTCACTTTTTTCCAATCTCATGCCTTTAAGGCTCCTTTTCTCTTCTTCAAAACCATTTTCAAAATTAAAAACAAACTAACCCACAAAAATCTTTTTGGAAGAGAACTACATGGAGTTTGATCCCTTAAAAGGGTATGTAGGCAAGAGACCAAAATCTCTCCAAGTCCACTAAAAATAAATCTACACTTCTCTCCCCCATTCTTAAAAACAACTTTTTTCAAATATATAGCATTAAAAGTAAAGCGTAAACATAGGTCAAGAAAACGGCTCCTATAGAGTACTATAGTCGTTGCGGGTGCCTAACACCTTCCCGTAGCGAAAATTGCCCCGAACTTAGAATTTCTAAGGGTTTTCACAATTTTACCCTTCCCCAAAAAAAATAGAGACATCAATGATTGAAAGGTTCAAGCCTAATTAATGACTTGACACCCGAAAATCGCGATGACAAACACCTCCTAAGCCCAACTTGGACGCGTCACAATACACAACAAAAGGTTCATTCGGCTTCGGTAAGATCAAAATTGGAGCTGTCGTCAACCGCTGCTTCAACTCATTGAAACTACTCTCACACTGCGATTTTGCTGTCGCTGTGCAAAACACGTTACTTGTTGTCTCAGTTTGACAGGTTTAAGTTCCGAACTGGGTTTAGGTGTCTTCATGAAAGTTGTAGATACAGATGTTAGCTTTCACTAGCCTTTGGAGTGACTCAATTTAAGCTTTTAGAACTCTAGATATGATTAAAATACTACAAAGGGGTCAACAGGCTCGTTCTCTTTTCGATTTTCTGTAACCGAAAAACTAAAATAAAAACTGGGACTTTTCTGTTCATAATTAGCTTTTGATGTCTTCACTAAAGTTGTAGATAATTGAGTTATCTTTTTAATGGCTTCAGAGTGACTCAAAAATGTTTTGTGAATCTTGAGTTATGATAAAAACACTCCAAGTAGGTCTTGGAAAAAACAGCATTCTCTGTTTCGCATTCTTGTGTCTTTTTCATACATTTCTGTTCCGAAATGGGTCTTGGTGTAAACACGAAAGTTGTAGGTAATTGAGTTATCTTTCTAATGGCTCTGGAGTGACTAGAAAATTATTTGTAGATTTTGAGTTATGATGAAAATAGTCCAAGTAGGTCTTGAGAAAACTTTAAGAAAACTTAGCATAACTAATCCCAAGTTAGTCCAAAGACTTAGAGTTGGTTTCCAAACTTCAAACTTAGGTATTAGGGATTTAGTTGAGGTGTTTTTTGAGTATTTGGCTTATGTCTTATTTAATCATACTTGATTACTTTTGAAGAATGTTATTGCTTATGAATTATGAATGATGAGTGCATAATGTGCTATACTTATAAAGTTAATGTGATGATTTGATGTTGTTGATAATGATTGTGAATTGCTTGTGCTGTTTCTGTTGCTGTTATGAACTGCTAAGTTGTTTGTAATGTGATTTAATGACTAAATGCATTACTCGAAATATTATTGAATGATCAAGATGTTGTTGAAATGAATTGTTATTAAGCTTGATGTGATTTGATTATGCTGCAATTGTTATTTAACTAAGTTGCATGAGTATGAATAAGTTGATGATGAACTCCAAATTATTGGATGTATAAGTGATAAGTTGATTAAGGTGTCTTGTTGATAGAGTCCATGCATTAGCATTCATTGAGCTTTGTCCTCACCATGATAGGAGCTTTGTCCTCCGCACGATTATTAGGAGCTTTGTCCTCCGCACGATTAAAGTATATTAATACTTATGATGACGATTGGTACCACATGCATATAAGTGTCTAAGTTGCATTGTCGCATTTGTCGAGTTGTTTTCTACCCATGTGTTGTTAAAAAAAGTACCTATGAAGATTATACGATGTTTATGATGTGAATTATATGACGTTGACTAAGATGTTGCTATATTGATTATGATATTGTTATGTTGCTATGTTGTTTAAGATATTGATTATGATATTGTTATGTTGTTATGATGTTGTATATGATACTAATTATAATGTTATAATGTTGTTTACGATGTTGATTATTATAGTGAGATGATGATTACATTGAGTTGTTTTAAATTTATTAGTGATGATGATTACATGATGATATCTATGAGTTGTTAAGTGTATTTGATGATGTTTAAGATGTTTTGTGATGATGTTCTTCGATGATGTCTAAGATGATTTGTGATGATGTTCTTTGATGATGATTAAGATGTTTTGTGATGACGATTCTTTGATGATGTTTAAGGTGTTTAGTGATGATATTCTTGATGTTGCTTAAGATGTTATGAGATAAATATTTGAGACGTGCTTATATGTTAATTGTTGTTAAACTTAATTGTTGAATTATCTGTTTATTATATTGTTTGTGAATCTCACCCCTTCTGTTGGAATTGCCGCCTTGTGGGCAAGTGCAGGTAACCAAGATTAGGTGCAGTCGTGTGAGGCATTCCTCACTGTGTCTTAGGTGCTCTGATATGTAACGGGATGGGGAATCTTGTCAAATGCTTTTCTGTTCCTTGCATGTCAATTATAATTTTATAAAGACTAATTTTAGATGAACTTTTGAAATGTTATGAAGAGGCCTGCGTGCCAAGACTTTTAAGATTCCGCTGCAATGTTTTGAGAAGTTTAATAACTAATTTTTATGATGAATGAATTGTTATTCATTTCCTTTGAGATGTTTTAAGAAAGTGATACTCCGTTTATGTGAAAACTCTGATTTAATTTACGAAATTTTTACGTTGGGAAAACGGGGTGTTACAAGCTCTCCATAGCGAGTAATTGTGCTCGCCTCGCGAATTGTTCAGAGGCAGACTACCTGTTTCGCGTTCTTGTGTCTTTTTCACATGTTTCTGTTTTGAGTTGGGCTTTGGTATAAACATAAAAGTTGTTGATAATTGTGTTATCTTTCCAATGGTCTTGAGTTGATGTGAAAATCTTTTGTGGTTGATTTAACATGTTTATATGATATTGCTGTTGTTGCATTTTAAGTTGTGTCATTGTGTAACACCCCGTTCTCCCAACGACGTAATATTCGAATAAATTAATCAGAGTATATCAACAACGGAGTATTACACTGCTTTTCAAAAATTATTAAATAGAAAATAAAACTATTTAACTTCAACAAACTTTAATCTCATATAATTGTAGCGGAAAATTCTTTTCAACATAATATTCTTCTTCAACAAAATCTTGGCACAAAGGCCTCAACAATAAAATATTATCCAACATGAATAAGTTTCACAACATTATTTCAAAATTTGATACATAAAGGAATGAAAGAACAAGACAACGTTTCCCATCCCGTTACGTATCAGAGCCCTAAGACATTGAGCCACACACCAACCTAGCCTTCATTACCTGCAAGTTACCCATACGAAGAGCAACATTTTAAAGCAGAAGGGGTGAAATTCACAAACAACAATAATATATATATAATTCATCAATTTGAATTAAAATAACAACAACTCAACAAATAGCATCATTAGCACATATTTATATCACATGGCATCAACAATTGCAACAACAATATACATTAATTCTTATTTAAAAGGCAACAACATCATCGACTACAACACCATCAACTACTACGACTCCGACAACTCACCAACAACGACTCCGACAATGCACCGACGACAACAACTAATGCAATATGCATGTGGTACCATTTTAACGCGTCTGAATGACAAGGCATTCCAGGGCATGAGCCCTCAACAATTGGATGGTTAAAGCATCCCAGGGCATGAGCCCTCAACAGTTGAACGATAAAGCGTTCCAGGGCATAAGCCCTCAACATTTGAATGATTAACATTCCAGGGCATGAGCCCCCAACGATGCATGAGTATGAAAGACTCGTGGTGTATATCAGCATACAACCCAACAACAACAGCAACGACAACGACAACAACAACAACAACTGTGCCTAATTTATTTATGACACACTCCCCAACTTTGTCTAATGTGACACAACTATTCTCCACGTTCAACATTCATTTATATATGTAAATACATTCATTCATATGATTCAACATTCAATCACAACATTTATCTTCATAAACAGAGTTAAATAAATCAAGGAAACATTTTAGGAAGCTCAGATTAAAGTCCTAATGCACGAAGCAAAGTTCAGAATATGGTCGCACAGGACCCAGTTCACTTGAGCGAAGCTCTGCTCGCTTGAGCGAACCAAATGACGAAGGTACAGGTCTTGTACGCTTAGCGTTCGCTTGGCGTACGCTTGAGCGAAGTACAACGCCGAAGGTTAGGAAAAGTACGCTTAGCGTTCGCTTGGCTCACGCTTGAGCGAACTGTCACGAATCACTTCTAGGCAGCTACAGTGGTCGCTCGCTTAAGCGACGGGCAGTTCGTTAAGCGAAGCTTCTTCTGGCAGTTCAAAAACTCATGAACTCTAAAACCCTATTTCATCCAAAAACCCAATTTTGATCCCCCAATCACCCAAAATGGATTACTACAATGTTTACAGGTTCTATATGCAACATAATCCTCAAACAACACAGAAACATGCAATCAATAAACACAATCACAACATTTGGCAATTTTCATAACCTTTTCAACCCTAGCTGTTGTTCATCGCTCGCCTAGGCGAGCTAAGCAACTCGCCACGGCGAGTAGACGTTCATCCCTCGCGAGGCGAGCAACCCAACTCGCCATAGCGAGCAGGACCCATAGTTACTCGCGAGGCGAGCAACCTAACTCGCCATAGCGAGCAGGACCTATAGTTTCTCGCGAGGCAAGCAATCCCACTCGCCATAGAGAGTTCTGTCAGAAGTCACAACCTGTTCTATTTGCCATCTGTTTTCGCATAAGACCTGGAGAGTTGAACTTGGGGTAGCTTAAGAGGCTTTTAATAATGAGTAATGCAATCTGTAATGATGATACTTGATGATTGGAATTATTTATGATGATCTATGAGGCATATGTGTGTTAAATGAATTACATGAATTGTGAATATTTGAAATACATGCGATGTTTGTAACGTTGGTGTTATACCTTGTGATATACTTGCTGCCATGTTACTGTTTCCCTATGTATAGTTGCTGCATGTGTCAGTCTATGATGGTTAAGATGTTTCGCGACGTTTATGATGTTAACTTGTCTAAGTTAAAATGTGTTGAGTCTCATGCATACTCATTCAAAGATGGGGGCTTATGCCCTGGAGTTTTTACTCACCAGCGACGAGGGCTCATGCCCTGGAGCTTTGCTCACCAGCGACGAGGGCTTATGCCCTAGAGTATATTTATGCTCACAGCGACGAGGGCTTATGCTCTAGATTGGTACCACATGCATATAAGATATTAGGGTTGCATAGTCAAGTGAAGTTGTCGAGTCGAGTCGTCTAAAGATGTCTAAGATGATGAATTGTGATGATGTTATGATGCTAAGAGACATGTTTTACATGATGATGCTGTAGATGCTAAATGTCTTTGTTTGTGACATGTTGAGCTTATGTTTTGTTGTTAACTGTGATTATTGAATTACATGTTTAATATAATTATTGTGAATCTCACCCCTTCTGTTGGAATTTCCGCCTTGTGGGCAAGTGCAGGTAACCAAGACTAGGTGCTGTCGTGTGAGGTGTTCCTCGTTTGTGTCTAGGTGCTCTGATACGTAACGGGATGGGGGAACCTTTGATTTTTTTTTCTCTGTTCCTTGCGTATTATTTCCTTATGATATTCATGATTATGATTATATTGAGACTTATCTGAGACGTTTGATGAGGCCTGCGTGCCAAGTTTTTATATGAACTCCGCTGCTATGCTTTAGACGTTTTTTAATAAAGGATAAATTGTTATTTATTCATATATGAGATTTATGCGAAATGTGATACTCTGTTGTGTGTTTAACTCTGATGCATGCTTTTATTTAAAGAAATTTTTAAGTCGGGAAAACGGGGTGTTACAATTGGTATCAGAGCAGGTCGGTCCGTCCGGCCAAGTAGAGAGTCGAGTTGCGTTGTCTTAGAGTTAGAATACTATATTTGTATTATTCTAACTTATGTTTGCTTTGTAGAGAACTAAGATGGCTGGAAGGAATGACGCTGCAATTGCTGCTGCTTTGGAAGCTGTTGCCCAAGCTGTAGGACAGCAGCCGAATGCTAATGCTGGTGCTAATGCTGAAGTGAGGATGTTGGAGAGCTTCTTGAGAAACCATCCCCCTACCTTCAAGGGAAGATATGACCCAGATGGAGCCCAGACATGGCTCAAGGAGATAGAGAGGGTGTTTCGGGTGATGCAGTGCACCGAGGTGCAGAAGGTGCGTTTTGGCACGCACATGCTAGCTGAGGAAGCTGATGATTGGTGGATTAGTCTTCTACCTGTTCTGGAACAAGACGGTGCTGGGGTTACATGGGCCATATTCAAGAGGGAATTCCTCGACAGATATTTTCCAGAGGATGTTCGTGGAAAGAAAGAGATTGAGTTCCTGGAGCTTAAGCAAGGGAACATGTCGGTTACTGAGTATGCGGCGAAGTTTGTGGAGTTGGCTAAATTTTATCCACACTATACCCCCGAGACTGCTGAATTTTCAAAGTGTATCAAATTTGAGAATGGATTACGTGCTGATATCAAGAGAGCAATTGGTTACCAGAAGATCAGAAATTTTTCCGAGCTGGTGAGTAGTTGCAGGATCTATGAGGAGGATACTAAGGCTCATTACAAGGTTCTTAATGAGAGGAAAGGCAAAGGTCAGCAGAGTCGTCCAAAGCCCTACAGTGCCCCTGCAGATAAGGGCAAACAAAGAGTTAATGATGAAAGGAGACCTGTTAAGAAAGATGCTCCTGCTGAGATTGTCTGCTATACTTGTGGTGTGAAAGGCCATAAGAGTAATGCTTGTCCTGGAGAGGTAAAAAGGTGTTTCCGTTGCGGCAAGAAGGGTCATACTACTGCTGAGTGCAAGCATGGTGATATCGTATGCTTTAATTGTAATGAGGAAGGTCACATTGGTTCACAATGCAAGAAGCCTAAGAAGGCTCAGTCTACTGGGAGACTTTTCGCGTTGACTGGTACTCAAACGGAGAACGAGGATCGTTTGATCAGAGGTACTTGTTATTTTGATAATATACCTTTAGTTGCTATTATTGATACTGGTGCTACGCATTGTTTTATTGCTCTTGATTGTGCTGCTAAGTTGAACCTTGCTGTGTCTGATATGAACGGGAAGATGGTTGTCGAAACTCCAGCTAAGGGTTCGGTGACTACTTCCCTTGTGTGTTTGAGATGTCCTGTGTCTATGTTTGGTCGTGATTTTGAGATTGATTTGGTGTGTCTACCGTTGATCGGAATGGATGTAATTTTGGGGATGAATTGGTTAAAATACAATCATGTCCTTATTAATTGTTTTAGTAAGACGGTGCATTTTTCGTCTCCCGAAGAAGAGAGTGGAGCAGAATTGTTATCTACTAAACAGCTGAAGCAGTTCGAACGCGATGGAATTATGATGTTTTCTTTGATGGCGTCCTTATCTATCGAGAACCAGGTGGTGATTGATAAGCTACAAGTGGTATGTGATTTCCCTAAAGTTTTCCCAGATGAAATTCCTGACGTGCCTCCGGAGAGGGAAGTTGAATTTGCGATTGATCTTGTTCCTGGAACTAAGCCGGTGTCAATGACCCCTTATCGTATGTCAGCTTCTGAGTTGGCTGAGTTGAAGAAACAGTTAGAGGATTTGCTTGATAAGAAGTTTGTAAGACCTAGTGTTTCACCTTGGGGAGCGCCAGTGTTATTAGTCAAGAAGAAAGATGGTAGTATGAGGTTGTGCATCGACTATCGATAGTTGAATAAAGTGACGATTAAGAATAGGTATCCACTCCCAAGAATTGATGACTTGATGGATCAGTTAGTGGGTGCTTGTGTTTTTAGCAAGATAGATTTGAGATCAGGTTACCACCAGATTAAAGTGAAAGATGAAGACATGCAGAAGACGGCATTTAGGACGCGTTATGGACATTATGAGTATACGGTGATGCCTTTCGGCGTTACTAATGCACCTGGCGTATTTATGGAGTATATGAATAGGATCTTCCATGCTTATTTGGATCGCTTTGTTGTGGTGTTCATTGATGATATTCTGGTATACTCTAAGACTGAAGAGGAACATGCTGAGCATTTGAAGATTGTTCTACAAGTGTTGAAGGAGAAGAAGCTCTTTGCTAAGTTATCAAAGTGTGAATTCTGGTTGAAAGAGGTGAGTTTTCTTGGTCATGTTATTTCGGGTGATGGTATAGCAGTTGACCCGTCTAAGGTTGAAGCGGTATCACAATGGGAGACTCCTAAGTCGGTTACAGAGATTAGAAGCTTTTTGGGATTAGTAGGTTATTACCGAAGATTTATAGAAGGATTTTCTAAGTTGGCTCTTCTGTTAACGCAGTTGACGTGTAAAGGTAAATCTTTTGTGTGGGATGTTCATTGTGAAAACAGTTTTAATGAGTTGAAGAAGTGTTTGACGACGGCTCCAGTCTTAATTTTGCCGAAGTCCGATTAACCTTTTGTGGTGTATTGTGATGCGTCCAAGTTGGGTTTAGGTGGTGTGCTTATGCAAGATGGTAAAGTGGTAGCTTATGCTTCGAGACAGTTGAGGGTTCATGAGAAGAATTACCCGACGCATGATTTAGAATTGGCGGCTGTGGTTTTTGTATTGAAGATATGGAGACATTACTTGTATGGTTCGAGATTTGAAGTGTTCAGTGATCACAAGAGCTTGAAGTATTTATTTGACTAGAAGGAATTGAATATGAGGCAGCGAAGGTGGCTTGAACTATTGAAAGATTACGACTTTGGTTTGAATTACCATCCGGGCAAAGCTAATGTGGTTGCAGATGCCTTAAGTAGGAAGACTTTCCATATGTCTGCTATGATGGTGAAAGAATTCGAGTTGTTGGAACAGTTTAGAGATTTGAGCCTAGTTTGTGAAAGGACACCTCAGAGTGTAAAGCTGGGAATGCTGAAGATTGATAGTGATTTCTTGAAGAGTATTAAAGAGGCACAGAAGGAAGATGTTAAGTTTGTGGACTTATTGGTTGCTAGTAGTCAGACTGAAGATAGCGACTTTAAAGTTGATGATCAAGGAGTGTTAAGATTCCGAGGTAGAATTTGCATTCCTGACAATGAGGAAATGAAGAAGATGATTCTTGAAGAGAGTCACAGAAGTAGCTTGAGTATTCATCCGGGAGCTACGAAGATGTATCATGATTTGAAGAAGTTGTTTTGGTGGTCTGGTTTGAAACGTGACGTGGCACAATTTGTGTATTCTTGTTTGATTTGTCAGAAGTCGAAGGTTGAGCATCAGAAACCTGCGGGATTGATGGTATCTTTAGAAGTGCCAGAGTGGAAATGGGATAGTATATCCATGGATTTTGTGACGAGTTTGCCGAATACTCCTCGAGGGAATGACGCTATTTGGGTGATTGTTGATAGATTGACGAAGTCGGCTCATTTTATTCCGATTAATATCACTTTTCCTGTAGCTCAGTTGGCAGATATATATATTCGAGACATAGTGAAGTTGCATGGTGTTCCTTCGAGCATCGTATCCGATAGAGATCCGAGATTTACTTCTAGATTTTGGAAGAGTTTGCAAGAGGCTTTAGGTTCTCAGTTGAGGTTGAGTTCTGTAACACCCCGATTTCCCGTCTTAAAAATTTCTTTAAATAAATCATATAAAATCAGAGTACTTCTCAAAAGGAGTGTCACGTTTCATCTTAAAAACAACTTCGATAATAATTTATCAAATTACAAAAATATTCAATTAAGCAGCGGAATTCAAATAGTCTCATCTCATAAATAGTCTTGGCTTAAAAGCCATTAAACGTCTCAAAACATTATTATTTTCAACATCACTGAAAGTCAACACTTAATCAAACATGATACATAAGGAATAGACTCTACAAAAGACCCATCCCGTTACATATCAAAGCAACCCTACTTCACACATCCTCGCATCAACGCATCTAAGACTGGGTACCTGCACTTGCCCACAAGGCGGCAATTCCAGCAGAAGGGGTGAGATTCACAACAATAATATTAATATATAAATCATAAGTCAAGATTAACAGTCATACATCCTACTCATAGACATATACGTTATAGCACATCATAACATCATCATAAGCATCATCATAACAGCATTACATCACACATCAACGTCTCAAACATCATCTCATATATGTCACAATTGACTCGACTAAATGCAACACCTAACGTCTCAACATCATGCATGTGGTACCATATATTTATAGCATTACTATGCTTCACCGTCGCTTTGAGCAAATGCTCCACCGTCGCTTTGAGCATAAAGCTCCACCGTCTCATATATATATATGCAAATGCATGGACTCGTCGTTTAACAACTTAATACACCGTCTCAAGACCATCATTCATAATACAAAACTGACACATGCAGGTATAATAGTTACATGGCAGACATCATCTCATTATACATACATGTCATACCCTCATTTTGGACCTAAAAATACTCATTCAATTTCCTTTACTATTTTCTAAAACTTTCAAATTCACCGTATTTTCTATTTTTTGCTTCAGCTGCATACATTACTGCTTCAGTCTTTCAAATTTTTGCATAAAATCATACAAAAGGGTATTTTGGTCATTTCCTACAAAGGAACCCATTTTCAGTCCCTACAATTTGTCCCTGAGTCTTTTCAACTGGTCTGCATAAATCTTTAATCAAAATTTGCACAAAATTCACCTTATTTTGCATCTGAGTCAGTCTGAGTCGTTTTTGCCCCAGGGGCATTTTAGTCTTTTCACATTATTCAAATTTTGGGCAGAGAGGTATTTTAAAATACCTCATTTTGGTAGTTTGTTCGTTTTTAGTCCATTTTGCCAATTTTAACTGTTTCGCTTTACGTTGTTTTCAATTTACATTTTTTACCAGTTTTATTTTACTCTTTTGCAATTTAGTCCAAGTCTTATGTTTAAAAATTACAAATCAGTCCCATTTTCATTTTTTTTGGTGTTTTATCGTATTTTTGCAGATTAGTCCCTTTAGTTTCATTTTTTGCAAATTGGTCCTTGAGCCAAAAACAGTCCAAAGCCACGCAGGCAGTTCCCAGTCCACATGGCAGCTATAAATAGTGAACAGTGTCAGAAATCACAGAAAAAAGATCCATTCATCACAAGCCACATCACTAACAGAATTTCCTTTCTCTCTCATTTCAGTTACAGATCAAAAATCACCAATTCACAAAAAGCTTCAAGAACATACACAAACCCTAACGCAGAATCAGTACCAATCCAGAGCAATTTCACAAAAAAGCCTCAATTTCACCATTGAATCCAACGCACAGAATTGAAACAGAAGCAAATTCATACGGATTTCAAACGAGTTCTCAGAGATTCACAAGAATCTTCATCATCGAACCAAGAACAACTGCAATTCGAACGCGAGCGCGCCACCGGAGGTAGCACGCTGCAAGCGTGATCACAGTGTGGGATCAGAGAAGAAGAAAGGGAAAGAAGCGAGGGATTTCACAGCGTTGGATCGGAGAAGAAGAAAGAAAGCTTACCAACAAGAATCCGAATCAAAGAGCCAAAGAAACGGACCAAATCTCCGAATAACAAACTCAGGTAACTCTCAAACTTCCTCAAATCACGTTGAATAACTGTTTCAGAACCTCAAACGATGTGAATCCGTGGAACGTTCGAACTGTCCGATCCAAAACCCTAACCCTAACACAAAAATCATTTGAAAAATCAAAGAAAACAGTTCAAGATCCACAACGGTTGCGAATCCAAACGAATCCTTACGATTCACAATGGTTTCGTACCAAAAACATGAAAAGATTGGACAGTCCGAACCTATAACTGCAAGAACGCAGATTCACATGATTCCAACGGTGGAAACCGTGTTTGTTCGTATGATTTGTGCTTAGAACAACAATACAAGGTGTTTAGGCCATAAATCTTGAAGTTCTGGGCAAGATTGCATGAACTAGGTTTAGGGTTTGTAAGGCATGAGAACGGCGAAGAAGGAGAAGGGGAGAAAGAGAAACGTTCTGAAAAAATGAAGAATCCGGGTTAAAAACCCCTTTTATACATGTATGTGGGTCGGGTTGACCCATGACCCGGTCCACCCTCTTCTCTTTCTCAGCCATTGATTGAGATCCAGATGGATCTGGATCAATCCAACGCTCCTGGAGCGTTAGCTTGATCCGGATCCATCAGATCCGTGGGTATGGGCTGGTTTTTTCTTTGTTTTTTTGCTTTCTTCCTCTTTTTCTTAATTTCCTTGCTATTTACACCTTATTTCTTGCTACTTGAACCCATGTGCATATTAATTTTCTTACAAAAATCCTAAAAAATTTACCATATGTTTCTTGATGAATTTTCAACTGTTTTGTGGTAATTTCATACTTTGAAGTGGATAAAAAGCATGCGCGCTAATTTTTGTTTGATTTACGTGTTTTTGATTTTTTTTTGCGAATTTTCTTGCACTATTTTTGGATCCAATTTTTGCTCTATGGAATTGATATTTGATACGTGATTTTGTGATGTGTTCACTTCTGAATTCATGATTTTTCTACATTCTTGCATGTTTAATTGTTAATTCCTTGGTTTTTTCAAATTCAATGGATCCTTTCTCATTTCGCAATTTAACTCCTAGTCCACTAGTTCGAGTGCTCAATAATTCTACATGTTGCTTGCTATCTACAATGTCGTAATTTTGTTTGTTAATTTCTTCTTGCAAGATTAATTGAAAGTTTCCCTTTGGTCAAGTTTAGGTGTTAATTTTGAAATGTAATTAGTTGTTGAAATGTGTTGCTTTTAGGGTTTAGTGTGACCTATAATTTTTCTTTGATTCTTGAAATGTTTTCTTTAGGAAAAAGGGTGATGTTTTGGTTAAAGATTATAGGTCATGAGACTTGGTGTAAATTTTAGGTTTTAATTTGGTGTCATTTGCTTTATTTTGGGGTGCTTGATCTCTCGCATGTTTGCTTAATGTTTTTAGTTATGTTCACTTCATCTTTTTGCAATTAGTTTAGTACCTTGTTAAATAAATTTCATGTCCTATGCATTGCTATTCATGCTACCACTTCTCATTTCATTACTAACCATTTTGTCTTATGCCTCATGCACATTGCAAGCATTACCTCACTCTCATTTGTTTTTCTTCCGTTAGTTACCCTTATGCAATATTCCATTAATTCATGTAAATAGTTTAGGATTAGTTTACTTTTCTTTACTTTCATGCAAGACTTTAGAATGTAAAATAGGACCCAATGTAAAGGACATGGACTATGATGATGTACACCGACACACGCACCGACACTCGCACACACGTTGCATGACTTTACGCTAGATGTATGTGTAGGAAGCGTGAAACTTAGGAAAATTCACAACTTCTTTGAAAAAGCCTCACATAACTCAAACTATTTTTGCAAACAAAATGAGGTCAAAACCTCACTTTTTTTCCTTTATTTCTTAATCAAAATCCAAACTAGTGCTAATTTCCAACTTTAAACCTTTTGTAAATAATTAACCAACCTCATTCGTTTCCTAATCTCAAGCCTTCACGGCCTCTTACCTTTTTCTTCAAATATCATTTTTCAAAACTAAAATTGAATCAAACTCACAAAAATATTTTGCAAGAGAACTACATGGAATTTTGATCCCTTAAAAGGGTATGTAGGCAAGAGATTCAAAAATCTCTCCAAGTCCAATAAAATAAAAACTATCTTCTCCCTCTCATTCTTAAAATCAAATTGTTTTACAAGTAGCAATAAAAGTAAAGTTTAGACATAAAGCGTAGAAAACGGTTCCTATAGGATACTATAGCCATTGCGGGTGCCTAACACCTTCCCGTAATGGAATCAGCCCCGAACTTAGGATTTCTAAGGTTTCTCAATTTTACCTTCCCCAAAAAAAATAGAGACATCAATGATTGAAAGGTTCAAATCCGGTTAATGATTTGACACCCGAAAATCGCGATGACAGAAATGGCGACTTCACTGGGGACTAGTTAGGGCTACGCCTAGTTTTTTTCACGCTTTTTATTTACACTTTGCTTTATTATTACATGTAAAACTTTCTTGTGTACGTGTGGGGTGAGAATATCAAAAGCCTTATACCCGGGCCGAGCGAACTTAAGATTAGGGGAGATATAATCGACAATCCATTCCGGGGGTTGCCTCGCGCATTGGATTACGCGATCAATCTCACATAGCCGAGGCATTTTGGAGGTGATGTTGTCGGCGTGTGTTGTCATGCTTAGGCACTTTACTTCTAATTGACCGATGAAGGCTATGAACCGTAGTTACCAAACCCATCCTTGGCCTTTCTTAGGACGTAGTGCGGTGGCTAAACCGAGCGTTGTCTCGAAATTTAGTCGTCACGCGATACTACACCCACACTAAGCCTTCTTACGTATAGTCATGGACGAGCGTTGCTTTGTACTACCATGATATACGCAAGAGAGGTGGCAGTTTGGGAACTTTGTAGAACCTTGGTCACTATTATCAAAAACCTTAGTTTCACCGGACACCGTGTCCACTTGTTACCTTAGCCCACCGTGCTTTCCTTGTTAAAATCATGCATACATGCATTCATGCATAAATTTTCTACATGCATTTATCAAAGGGTATAGACAAACTAAAATTCTTTGCAAATATAAACAGGCATGAAGAGAACTAAGTCTTACAAGTTCAAAGAGGTTGATTTGGCTAGCCTAAGGGAGTTGGCACTCAAGGTGAAGAATCCAACTGGGTTTCGTCTCCGATACGGTGGTTTACTTGGTATTCTTCGGACTAACGTGGAAGAGAAGCTGGTGCACACTCTGGTGCAATTCTATGACCCGGTTTTCCGTTGCTTTACTTTCCCGGATTTTCAGTTGGTTCCTACACTTGAGGCTTATTCTTGTTTATTGGGTCTACCTATAGCCGAGAAGACACCTTTCACGGGCCCCGGATCTTCTCTTACTCCTCTGGTTATTGCTAAGGATCTTTATCTCAAGACTTCCGATGTGTCTAAGAATCTTGTCACCAAGTCTCACATTCAGGGCTTCACTTCAAAGTACTTACTTGAGCGGGCTAACCTTGGAACTACTTGTCAGGACACCCTTGAGGCTATTCTTGCACTACTCATCTATGGGCTCGTTCTTTTTCCAAATCTCGACAACTTTGTGGACATGAGTGCTATTGAGATCTTCCATTCCAGGAATCCGGTTCCTACATTGTTAGCTGACACTTACCATGCTATCCATGATCGGACTCTCAAAGGTCGTGGATTTATTCTCTGCTGCGTACCTCTTCTTTATAGGTGGTTTATTTCTCACCTCCCGGGTTCTTTCCACGCCAACACGGAGAATTGGTCTTATTCACAGCGGATTATGGCTCTTACTCCCGATGAGGTGGTTTGGATCACTCCAGCAGTTCAAGTCAAGGAGATTATCTTTGGTTGTGGGGATTTCCTCAATGTACCTCTTCTCGGTACCCGGGGAGGAATCAACTACAACCCCGAGTTAGCTATGAGACAGTTTGGTTTTCCTATGAGAGCAAAGCCCATCAACCTCGCTACATCTCAGGAGTTCTTCTACTATTCCAATGCTCCCACCGGGCAAAGGAAAGCTTTTACAGATGCTTGGTCTAAGGTTCGAAGGAAGGATGTGAAGCATTTGGGCGTGAGATCCGGTATTGCACACGAGGCCTATACTCAGTGGGTGATCGACCGAGCCGGAGAGATTGGCATGCCTTACCCTGCTATGAGACATGTATCTGCAGCTACTTCGTCTAGACCATTACCTTTGCTTCCCGCGACTCAGGAGATGTATCAGGAGCATCTAGCTATGGAGAGTGAAGAGAAACGAGCATGGAAGGCCCGTTACAGTGAGGCTGAGAACTTGATCATGACTTTGGATGGCAGGGACGAGCAGAAGGATCATGAGAACCGAATGCTGAAGAAGGAATTAGCCAGAGTTAGGAAGGAGCTTGAGGAGAAGGATGATCTATTGAGGAGAGACTCCAGGAGAGTCAGAGGTCGTCGAGATTTCTTCGCCAGTTATTGTGGTTCAGCTTCAGACTCAGATTCCGAATACTACCCAGTTACTCCTTAGCTCTGGGTGATATGATTGTTATTTTGTTGTCTGTTCAGTTTATATTTCAGAAGCCTACTCCCTTGGCTCAGTGTATCAAAACAATTTGTTAGTCAAAAAAATGTTTGCAAAGAATTCTAATTTGTCTAAAAAAGCCCTTTGATAACAAAAATAGTCATTTTTGCATCCGCATTTGCATATCATGCATCATATGCATCATTCATCGGTCACAAAACTTCCAAGTGCTCATTGCCTCCTGGTTCTTCTGCCGCAGAGTAAAAAGTGGCTCGTGCTCGAAGGACTGATCAGCCTACCAGAGTACATCAAACCAGACAGTATAGAAGGAGAAATCAAGTAGCTATGGAAGAAGAGAATGCACTACTTCGTGCTGAACTAGCCTCCGTGAGAGAAGAGTTAGCCAAAACTCTCGATGCCATGACCGCTCTGTTAGCCGCTCAAGAACAGCCAGCCTCGTCTGCTCCAGAGGCCACCGAGGCAATTCCGATATCAACTCTTGATAACCGTTTCACCATGCCAAGAGGATTCCCGTATGGACTCCCGCCTTATTTTGCTCCCAATACTGCAGCCGGTGTTTCAGGAGCCGCGACGTCAGCTGCCGCTAATGTTGGTCAGACACCACCACCAGATTTCACATCTCTTCATACTACCTTGCCTCAGTCAACAGTCTTCACAGTGCCGATTGTGCACCCTACGCCTCAGGGCGCCAATGCTGATGATCACCGTGGAAAAACCCCTGTGTTGGGAACTATGGAAGAAAAAATGGAAGAACTTGCCAGAGAACTCCGTCGCGAGATTAAGGCCAACCGTGGGAGCGGTGACCTCGTCCGAACCCACGATCTTTGTTTGGTGCCAAGGGTGGACGTTCCCAAGAAATTCAAGGTCCCGGATTTTGACCGCTACAACGGGCTGACTTGCCCCCAGAACCATATTATCAAATACGTCCGGAAGATGGCTAATCATGCAGACAATGATTCACTGATGATCCATTGCTTCCAGGACAGTCTAATGGAAGATGCCGCGGAGTGGTATACCGGTTTAAGCAAGGATGATATTCATACTTTTGATGATCTAGCTACTGCCTTCAAAAGCCACTACGGGTTCAACACCAGGCTCAAGCCGAATAGAGAATTCCTCCGGTCTCTTTCTCAGAAAAAGGACGAAAGCTTTCGCGAATACGCGCAGAGGTGGAGAGGGGCAGCCGCCCGTATCACACCCGCTTTGGACGAGGAAGAGATGACTCAAACATTCTTGAAGACCTTGAAGAAAGATTATGTTGAGAGAATGATCATTGCTGCCCCAAGCAACTTCTCCGAGATGGTCACTATGGGTACTCGCTTGGAGGAAGCCGTCCGAGAAGGGATTATCGTGTTTGAGAAGGGCGAATCTTCGAGTGCACCGAAGAAGTACGGCAACGGTCACCATAAGAAAAAGGAATCAGAGGTTGGGATGGTGTCCGCCGGAACCAATCAATCTGCCACTGCCGCTCCTGTCAATGCTGCACAATTGCCTCAGCCGTATCAGTACCTACAGTATGCCCAGCACCCGTTCTATCCGCCGTTCTACCATCAATACCCTCCACTACCGGGCCAGCCTCAGGTCCCTGTTAATGCCATCGCCCAACAGATGCAACAACAACCATTAGCCCAGCAACAGCAACAACAAGGTCCGCAATCTAGACCATCTTTCCCGCCGATCCCAATGGCGTATGCTGAACTACTCCCGACTCTGTTACACAAGGGGTATTGCACCACTAGGCCCGGCAAGCCTCCGCCAAACCCATTGCCTCCCAGGTTCCGCTCCGATCTCAGATGTGATTTCCACCAAGGCGCCCTAGGTCATGACGTGGAAGGATGCTACGCTCTGAAATACATTGTAAAGAAGTTGATCGACCAGGGAAAGCTGTCCTTTGAAAACAATGTCCCGCACGTACTCGACAATCCACTCCCCAACCATGCCGCTGTGAATATGATCGAAGTCTGTGAAGAAATCCCTCGTCTCAGTGTCAGTAATGTTGCTACACCCTTGGTGCCACTACATATCAAGCTATGCCAAGCTTCATTGTTCAACCATGACCACGCTGCCTGCTGTGAATGTCTTCAGAACCCTATGGGTTGCAGCATAGTTCAGACTGATGTCCAAAGATTGATGAATGACAACTACTTGACTACCAGTGATGTTTGTATGATAGTGCCGATCTTTCATGATACCCCAGTCAGGAGCGCACCCGTCCAGAGGGATGTTGAGCCGTTGGTCATACGGTTACCAGGTCCAGTACCATATACTTCTACAAAAGCCGTCCCGTACAAGTACAGTGCAACTATGTTGGAAAACGGGAAAGAAGTACCTTTGGTGTCCTCAAGCACAGTAGGCAGTATCGCTGAAGTGACAGCTTTGAGGAGCGGCAAGGTCCGACCACTTTTGTTTCAGAAGAAAGACGATGTGCAAGTTACAACTCCTGCTAATGAGACTACTCCGTTGACAATCCCTGCTGTTGTTGAAAGTACCAGCCGTCCAGGCCAACCCATTGATGATTCCAATCTGGATGAGATTTTGAGGATAATCAAGAAGAGCGATTATAAGATCGTTGATCAGCTGCTACAGACCCCTTCGAAGATATCCATCTTGGCCCTACTCCTCAGTTCAGAGGCTCACAGGAATGTGTTGTTGAAAGTATTGGAACAAGCCTATGTTGACCACGAAGTTACAGAAGACCAATTTGGCGGAATAGTGGCTAACATCACTGCTTGCAGTAACCTTTGGTTCGGTGAAGATGAGCTTCCAGAGGCAGGAAAGCGCCACAACTTGGCACTGCATATTTCCATGAACTGCAAAACAGATATGTTGTCCAACGTGCTGGTGGACACCGGGTCGTCGTTGAACGTGATGCCTAAATCGACTTTGGATCAGTTGAGTTGCCGAGGAGTTCCCTTGAGAAGGAGTACTTTTCTAGTCAAGGCTTTCGATGGTTCCCGTAAAACTGTGCTCGGAGAAGTAGATCTCCCCATGACTATCGGTCCTGAAACATTCATGATTACCTTCCAGGTTATGGACATAGATGCCTCTTACAGCTGCTTGCTCGGGAGACCGTGGATACACGAGGCTGGGGCAGTCACTTCTACCCTCCATCAGAAGCTAAAGTTCGTAAAGAATGGTAAACTTGTGACAGTGCATGGAGAAGAAGCTTATCTGGTCAGTCAGTTATCATCCTTCTCTTGTATCGAAGCTAAGTCTGCCGAAGGAACCGCATTCCAGGGTTTGACCATCGAAGGTGAGGAGCCCAAAAGAGCTAGTGCTGCCATGGCTTCACTAAAGGATGCACAGAGAGCCGTTCTGAAGGGTCAGGCCGCTGGTTGGGGCCAATTGATACAGCTGCAGGACAACAAGCACAAAGAGGGTCTCGGTTTCTCTCCGACGTTGGGTGTATCAACTGGAACGTTCCGTAGTGCTGGATTTACCAATGCAATTCTTGATGGTGCTGCTGAAAGAGGGGTCAGACCCGCATTTGTGATACCGGGAGGCATTGCAAAGAACTGGAACGTTATCAATCTCCCTGTACTTGTGCATGATTCTAAGTAATATGTCTTGCTGTTTAGGCTTTATTTTCAAAATAACAATCCTTCCGCCTTGCCCGAGGCGGAAGTGACTCTTTTGTAAAGGGCATGTTTGTTCCGACATCACCATTATCAATAAAAGACGTCGTTTCTTTCACGGCTCTTTTTCTTTCTTTAATGCTTTTCCCTTGGAAATAATGGTAATGCCAGAAAAAACCAAAACGTCTGCATTTTCTTATTAATTTTAAAGATCTGCATGAAAATCATTTTCTAAAAAAAAATCATCCAAATCATGTCACGCAGATCGAACCACAATGAGCCCGTTGAACACAGTAACTCTATGCTTCTCCAAACTGTTGAATCCCCGGTATTCGAGACCGAAGATGAGGACAATGATGACATACCAGATGAAATTGCCCGATTGCTTGAGCAAGAAGAGAAAACCATTCGGCCTCACCAGGAGGAGATCGAGCTAATCAACTTGGGTACTGAGGATAGTACAAGAGAGATCAAAGTCGGCGCCGCATTGGAGGAAGGGGTCAAGAAAAGGATCTTTCAGCTTCTCCGCGAGTATTCAGACATTTTTGCATGGTCGTATGAAGACATGCCAGGTTTGGATCCTCAGATTGTGGAACATCGAATACCGACAAAACCAGACTGTCCTCCTGTCAGGCAAAAGTTGAGACAGACTCGGCCGGACATGGCTCTGAAGATCAAAGCAGAAGTGCAGAAACAGATCGATGCGGGCTTTCTCATGACAGTTGAATATCCCAAGTGGGTTGCTAACATCGTGCCAGTGCCGAAGAAAGATGGTAAGGTTCGAATGTGTGTTGACTACAGAGATTTGAATAGGGCAAGCTTGAAAGACAATTTTCCACTGCCGCACATTGATGTGCTCGTTGACAATACTGCCCAGTGCAGGGTGTTCTCCTTCATGGACGGTTTCTCGGGCTATAACCAAATCAAAATGTCGCCTAAAGACAGGGAGAAGACGTCGTTCATCACTCCATGGGGGACTTTCTGTTGTAAAGCTATGCCGTTCGGTCTAATAAATGCTGGTGCTACTTACCAAAGGGGGATGACCACTTTGTTCCATGACATGATTCACAAGGAGGTTGAAGTGTATGTAGATGACATGATTGTCAAGTCGAGCGATGAAGAACAACACGTCGAATACTTGGCTAAAATGTTTGAAAGGTTGAGGAAGTACAAGCTCCGGCTGAACCCAAACAAGTGTACATTCGGTGTTAGGTCCGGGAAGTTGTTAGGCTTCATTGTCAGCCAGAAAGGCATTGAAGTAGATCCAGACAAAGTCCGAGCCATCCGCGAGATGCCGGCCCCGCAAACTGAGAAGCAGGTCAGAGGGTTCCTCGGACGTTTGAACTACATTTCCAGATTTATATCCCACATGACTGCAACCTGCAAGCCGATTTTCAAATTGCTCAGGAAGGATCAACCGGTGGTATGGAATGATGAGTGCCAAGAAGCCTTCGACAACATCAAGAGTTATTTGCTAGAGCCTCCTATCCTCGTTCCGCCGGTGGAAGGAAGGCCATTGATCATGTATTTGTCAGTGTTGGATGAGTCTATGGGATGTGTGCTCGGTCAGCAAGATGAGACTGGAAAGAAAGAGCATGCAATCTACTATTTGAGTAAGAAATTCACCGATTGCGAGACTCGGTATACAATGCTTGAGAAGACCTGTTGTGCCTTGGCCTGGGCCGCCAAACGCTTGCGTCATTACTTGATGAATCATACGACTTGGTTGATATCCCGCATGGATCCAATCAAGTACATCTTTGAGAAACCGGCTGTTACTGGAAAAATTGCACGTTGGCAAATGTTACTATCAGAGTATGATATTGTGTTTAAAGCTCAGAAAGCCATTAGAGGGAGTATTCTGGCTGACCATTTGGCTGGCCAACCACTTGATGATTATCAGCTATTGAAGTTCGATTTCCCCGACGAAGAGGTCATGTTTTTGAAATCAAGAGATTGTGAAGAACCGCTAATCGGTGAAGGTCCGGACCCCGATAGCAAGTGGGGTTTAGTCTTTGATGGTGCTGTTAATGCCTATGGCCGAGGAATTGGCGCAGTAATTGTAGCTCCGCAGGGGCACCACATCCCTTTCACAGCCCGAATTATGTTTGAATGCACTAACAATGTGGCTGAGTATGAAGCATGCATCCTGGGAATTGAAGAAGCCATTGATATGAGGATTAAGCATCTGGACATCTATGGAGACTCTGCGTTGGTCATCAACCAGATAAAAGGAGAATGGGAAACCCATCATGCTAATTTGATCCCTTACCGGGATTATGCAAGGCGTCTGTTGACGTATTTCACGAAGGTCGAGTTGCACCATATCCCCCGAGAGGAGAACCAAATGGCTGATGCTCTTGCTACCTTATCTTCCATGCTTCAGGTAAACCATTGGAATCACGTGCCGATGATCAAGGTACAACGCCTAGACCGGCCCGCTCATGTGTTTACTGTCAGTGATGCAATTGTACAAACGGATTCAGGCGAGGTTGACAACAAACCCTGGTATTGTGATATCAAACACTTTTTGCAAAGCCGTGAGTATCCACCAGGTGCTTCCAACAAAGACAAGAAGACGTTGCGCAGGTTGGCTAGCAAGTTCCTGCTGGATGGAGATGTCCTGTACAAAAGGAATTTCGATATGGTGTTGTTAAGATGTGTTGATGAATGTGAAGCGGAGCAGCTAATGCGCGATGTGCACGATGGCACTTTTGGGACCCACGCGTCGGGGCATGCGATGTCTAGAAAGCTGCTGAGAGCTGGTTACTACTGGATTACCATGGAGCGCGATTGCTACCAATACGCCAGAAGGTGCCACAAATGTCAAGTATATGCTGATAAGATCCATGTACCTCCGCACGCCCTCAATGTTATGTCTTCTCCGTGGCCTTTCTCTATGTGGGGCATTGATATGATCGGAAGAATTGAACCGAAAGCTTCAAACGGTCATCGCTTCATCCTGGTAGCAATCGATTATTTCACCAAATGGGTCGAAGCTGCGTCGTATGCCAACGTGACTAAGCAAGTGGTAGTCAAATTCATCAAAAACAATATCATCTGTCGATACGGCGTCCCTAGCAAGATCATCACTGACAACGGTACCAACTTGAACAATGACATGGTGCAGGCCTTATGTGAGAAATTCCAGATTGAACACCACAACTCCTCTCCTTACAGACCTCAGATGAATGGTGCAGTTGAGGCCGCTAATAAGAACATTAAGAAGATTGTGCAAAAGATGGTAACAACGTACAAAGACTGGCATGAGATGTTGCCCTACGCTCTACACGGCTACCGCACTACAGTCCGTAGTTCAACCGGGGCAACGCCTTTCTCTCTTGTATACGGTATGGAAGCAGTCCTCCCTTTGGAAGTGGAGATTCCGTCTCTCCGTGTGATTATGGAAGCCAAGTTGTCTGAGGCTGAATGGTGCCAGAGTCGGTACGACCAGTTGAATTTGATTGAGGAAAGACGATTGGACGCTTTGGCTCATGGTCGGATGTATCAGACAAGGATGAAAGCCGCTTTTGACAAGAAAGTCCGTCCTCGGATGTTCAAAGAAGGTGAGCTGGTGTTGAAAAGAAAAATGGGTCAGCTACCCGACCCAAGGGGCAAATGGACGCCTAACTATGAGGGACCTTATGTTGTCAAGAAGGCTTTCTCTGGCGGTGCTCTGATTCTCACTCACATGGATGGTGTAGAACTCCCGAATCCTGTGAATGCCGATATAGTCAAAAAATACTTTGTCTAGATATGAAAAGAACAGCGTGGTAGGTCGAAAACCCGAGAGGGCGGCCTAGGCAAAAATGCGCTTCCCGGTGGATCGAAAACCCGAAAGGGCGGTCCAGGCAAAATAAGGGACAAGAAACAAAAATGTAAAAAGCTCGCTGAGATTACATGTAACTCAGGCAAAAATGAGCGTCTCGATGAGCCGAAAACCCGAAAGGGCGGTTCATGCAAAAATGAGATTGAAATAAAAAGACAATTGACTATATTTGGCAAGTTACCATTCCCCTTGGGATCTTTTCAATTGATGTTTGACTGTTCTCCTCCGAGGTTCCGACGCCTGTGGATTCAAGAGTTTCAGATGCCATAGCAGTTACTGTGTTCAATGTACCACCAACCAATAAAATTACCATTTTCCAAGCTTTGTAAATCCGTGGGGTCGCGCTTTTGGCCGACTGTCACCCTTATACGTTGATTTGAGCCTATGCTTTTGTTTGGCACTCGTTTCCTATTCTATTTCCAAAGCTTGGTACAAAAAATTTCTTCTATGTTAATAATGATGTGTCTGGAATAAATATTCTGAAAACTGAGAATTTTTAAGTATTTTGAAAACAAGCCTGAACAGCTAGGTATATTCAAATGAACATGCATGAACAATCTACATTGATATCGATTCCAATTCAAGTTGCTAACAAGCTTTCCTCCCAGTTACGGTCTGTGGTCAATGGCAAGAATGAAAAAACAGAATGAAAAGCATGAATAAAAAATAAAAATATATGCTCGATAAGTCGAAAACCCGAAAGGGCGGCTTAGGCAAAAATGAGCACCCCGATGGATTGACAACCTTCAAAGGCAATTCAGGCAAAAACAGGGGCACGAAAAATTATTCCCCGGTGGATCGAAAACCCGAAAGGGCGATCCAGGCAAAATGGGAGGATAAAAAAAAAAAGAAAAAAAAAAACAACAAACATGCAAAAGCATTGATCACAGATGCGATGTCCAAGGCACTTACGTGACTGTTCCAACAAGCAGCAATACCATTCAAGCTGTTTTACCAGCTTCCTACCTTCAACGATGGTCTCGACGTATCTTCAAACGGCGGCATCCCCAGAAGAGGAACTTTTGCAAATATGTGTCCGAGCGCGAGCCATTACGTGCCCAATATTCCAATGTTTTGTCTGCCTCTGCGAAATTGTGTCTACAAATTGCCGATCATCATGCATTCCAGAGCATTCATACATGCACAATCATGCATCTTACATGTTCATGCATTTAATAAAATTGTTATGCTATTCATACGCATCTGCATTCTCAATTCCTGTGTTAATCTCAATCAAAATCAATCGTGTCAATTTCAAAATTCTTCTGCCAACAATAAGTGTCTACTGTCATGTCAATTTCAAAATTCAACAGTCTTGTCAACACCCTTGTCAAATTCAAGCTCCTGCAGTTATGTCAATCAAATTCAATCCCTTTTCAAATACAGTTTGTTTTTGTTAATGGCCAAGTGGCTAGTTCGCATCCAAGAACAGCTTGTGCCTGTCAATTTGTTTCTGTTATCGGTCAAGCAGCCAGTTCGCATCCAAGAACAGCTTGTACCTATCTTTTTGATATCCGCCGAGTGACCAGTTCAGTTCCAAGAACAACTCGTGCTTTCTATTTTGTTGCCCGTCAGCCAAGTAACCAGTTCATCTCCAAGAACAGCTTGTGCTTTCTATGTTTCTTTCAGCCAAGTAACCAGCTCAAATACAAGAGCAGCTTGCGCCCCTTGTTGTCAATACTCCCGGTCAAGTGGCTAGTTCGCATCCAAGAACAGCTTGTACCTGTCAATTTGCTTTCGAGTCTCCCCAGTGAGTCTTGTTATCTGCTATTTTGTTAATGTCAATCAGTCCCGCAATGGATGCGACATATTCCTTTTTGTTATTCTGTTAATGTCAATCAGTCCCGCAATGGATACGACATACTCTGCTGTTTGCTATTCTGTCAATGTCTACCAATCCCGCAATGGATACGACATATTTTGTTAAATTCAATTCTCAGTTTGTCTTGCATTCATAACACAAATGTTGCATGGCATACATAACACTTGCAAATGTATTTTTATGCCCAAAATCAGTGCAAATGTCGATATTTAAGTATCTTCGTCATGTCAAGCCAAAGACTCCGTCTCTTGACTCTCCAAACGAAGAAACTTAAATAGGGGCAGCTGTCATACCCTCATTTTGGACCTAAAAATACTCATTCAATTTCCTTTACTATTTTCTAAAACTTTCAAATTCACCGTATTTTCTATTTTTTGCTTCAGCTGCATACATTACTGCTTCAGTCTTTCAAATTTTTGCATAAAATCATACAAAAGGGTATTTTGGTCATTTCCTACAAAGGAACCCATTTTCAGTCCCTACAATTTGTCCCTGAGTCTTTTCAACTGGTCTGCATAAATCTTTAATCAAAATTTGCACAAAATTCACCTTATTTTGCATCTGAGTCAGTCTGAGTCGTTTTTGCCCCAGGGGCATTTTAGTCTTTTCACATTATTCAAATTTTGGGCAGAGAGGTATTTTAAAATACCTCATTTTGGTAGTTTGTTCGTTTTTAGTCCATTTTGCCAATTTTAACTGTTTCGCTTTACGTTGTTTTCAATTTACATTTTTTACCAGTTTTATTTTACTCTTTTGCAATTTAGTCCAAGTCTTATGTTTAAAAATTACAAATCAGTCCCATTTTCATTTTTTTTGGTGTTTTATCGTATTTTTGCAGATTAGTCCCTTTAGTTTCATTTTTTGCAAATTGGTCCTTGAGCCAAAAACAGTCCAAAGCCACGCAGGCAGTTCCCAGTCCACATGGCAGCTATAAATAGTGAACAGTGTCAGAAATCACAGAAAAAAGATCCATTCATCACAAGCCACATCACTAACAGAATTTCCTTTCTCTCTCATTTCAGTTACAGATCAAAAATCACCAATTCACAAAAAGCTTCAAGAACATACACAAACCCTAACGCAGAATCAGTACCAATCCAGAGCAATTTCACAAAAAAGCCTCAATTTCACCATTGAATCCAACGCACAGAATTGAAACAGAAGCAAATTCATACGGATTTCAAACGAGTTCTCAGAGATTCACAAGAATCTTCATCATCGAACCAAGAACAACTGCAATTCGAACGCGAGCGCGCCACCGGAGGTAGCACGCTGCAAGCGTGATCACAGTGTGGGATCAGAGAAGAAGAAAGGGAAAGAAGCGAGGGATTTCACAGCGTTGGATCGGAGAAGAAGAAAGAAAGCTTACCAACAAGAATCCGAATCAAAGAGCCAAAGAAACGGACCAAATCTCCGAATAACAAACTCAGGTAACTCTCAAACTTCCTCAAATCACGTTGAATAACTGTTTCAGAACCTCAAACGATGTGAATCCGTGGAACGTTCGAACTGTCCGATCCAAAACCCTAACCCTAACACAAAAATCATTTGAAAAATCAAAGAAAACAGTTCAAGATCCACAACGGTTGCGAATCCAAACGAATCCTTACGATTCACAATGGTTTCGTACCAAAAACATGAAAAGATTGGACAGTCCGAACCTATAACTGCAAGAACGCAGATTCACATGATTCCAACGGTGGAAACCGTGTTTGTTCGTATGATTTGTGCTTAGAACAACAATACAAGGTGTTTAGGCCATAAATCTTGAAGTTCTGGGCAAGATTGCATGAACTAGGTTTAGGGTTTGTAAGGCATGAGAACGGCGAAGAAGGAGAAGGGGAGAAAGAGAAACGTTCTGAAAAAATGAAGAATCCGGGTTAAAAACCCCTTTTATACATGTATGTGGGTCGGGTTGACCCATGACCCGGTCCACCCTCTTCTCTTTCTCAGCCATTGATTGAGATCCAGATGGATCTGGATCAATCCAACGCTCCTGGAGCGTTAGCTTGATCCGGATCCATCAGATCCGTGGGTATGGGCTGGTTTTTTCTTTGTTTTTTTGCTTTCTTCCTCTTTTTCTTAATTTCCTTGCTATTTACACCTTATTTCTTGCTACTTGAACCCATGTGCATATTAATTTTCTTACAAAAATCCTAAAAAATTTACCATATGTTTCTTGATGAATTTTCAACTGTTTTGTGGTAATTTCATACTTTGAAGTGGATAAAAAGCATGCGCGCTAATTTTTGTTTGATTTACGTGTTTTTGATTTTTTTTTGCGAATTTTCTTGCACTATTTTTGGATCCAATTTTTGCTCTATGGAATTGATATTTGATACGTGATTTTGTGATGTGTTCACTTCTGAATTCATGATTTTTCTACATTCTTGCATGTTTAATTGTTAATTCCTTGGTTTTTTCAAATTCAATGGATCCTTTCTCATTTCGCAATTTAACTCCTAGTCCACTAGTTCGAGTGCTCAATAATTCTACATGTTGCTTGCTATCTACAATGTCGTAATTTTGTTTGTTAATTTCTTCTTGCAAGATTAATTGAAAGTTTCCCTTTGGTCAAGTTTAGGTGTTAATTTTGAAATGTAATTAGTTGTTGAAATGTGTTGCTTTTAGGGTTTAGTGTGACCTATAATTTTTCTTTGATTCTTGAAATGTTTTCTTTAGGAAAAAGGGTGATGTTTTGGTTAAAGATTATAGGTCATGAGACTTGGTGTAAATTTTAGGTTTTAATTTGGTGTCATTTGCTTTATTTTGGGGTGCTTGATCTCTCGCATGTTTGCTTAATGTTTTTAGTTATGTTCACTTCATCTTTTTGCAATTAGTTTAGTACCTTGTTAAATAAATTTCATGTCCTATGCATTGCTATTCATGCTACCACTTCTCATTTCATTACTAACCATTTTGTCTTATGCCTCATGCACATTGCAAGCATTACCTCACTCTCATTTGTTTTTCTTCCGTTAGTTACCCTTATGCAATATTCCATTAATTCATGTAAATAGTTTAGGATTAGTTTACTTTTCTTTACTTTCATGCAAGACTTTAGAATGTAAAATAGGACCCAATGTAAAGGACATGGACTATGATGATGTACACCGACACACGCACCGACACTCGCACACACGTTGCATGACTTTACGCTAGATGTATGTGTAGGAAGCGTGAAACTTAGGAAAATTCACAACTTCTTTGAAAAAGCCTCACATAACTCAAACTATTTTTGCAAACAAAATGAGGTCAAAACCTCACTTTTTTTCCTTTATTTCTTAATCAAAATCCAAACTAGTGCTAATTTCCAACTTTAAACCTTTTGTAAATAATTAACCAACCTCATTCGTTTCCTAATCTCAAGCCTTCACGGCCTCTTACCTTTTTCTTCAAATATCATTTTTCAAAACTAAAATTGAATCAAACTCACAAAAATATTTTGCAAGAGAACTACATGGAATTTTGATCCCTTAAAAGGGTATGTAGGCAAGAGATTCAAAAATCTCTCCAAGTCCAATAAAATAAAAACTATCTTCTCCCTCTCATTCTTAAAATCAAATTGTTTTACAAGTAGCAATAAAAGTAAAGTTTAGACATAAAGCGTAGAAAACGGTTCCTATAGGATACTATAGCCATTGCGGGTGCCTAACACCTTCCCGTAATGGAATCAGCCCCGAACTTAGGATTTCTAAGGTTTCTCAATTTTACCTTCCCCAAAAAAAATAGAGACATCAATGATTGAAAGGTTCAAATCCGGTTAATGATTTGACACCCGAAAATCGCGATGACAATACACATTGCAACTCATAACATCATCTTATTCAATTAGCATCATACTCATACATCACTTATATTCAACGACACATCATTTATCAATGGTCTAATAGAACCATCATCATTCATCCTTACATAACTCATCTAAGGGTATAGAACAGCACTAACTCCACCCAAAGGGGTACTCTAAACGTCCTATGCAAAACAGCTTGCAAAACAACAAAACAGTCCTGAACCATCTAACTCGCCACGGCGAGTACATCTGCTCGCCACAGGCGAGTACTCACAGCAGCTCACTCGCCAAAGGCGAGTTGGGGGCGAGCTAGAGGCGAGAAATACTGGGTGCTTCGGCCTTTTTGACATTTTTCACTAAAATCCTCATTTTTAAGCTCTCTAAATCCAATTTGACCAAACCAACTTCACAGGTCATCTCTATAAATATAGGGGCACTCAAAACCATCTAAAGTTTGGCAAAAATCCTAAGTCTAAGGGTCAAGCTCGCCATGGCGAGCTATACTGCTCGCCTCGCGAGCAACCAAGGGTTACTCGCCACGGCGAGTGATCACTCGCCACAGGCGAGCGATCTCAGAACCACTACGGTTTCAGTCCAATTCACATCAATTCATCCCAAAACTCTCATGTTAAGCCTCTAATTCATCAACAATGTTGTCCTAGGGGATAATCTAGGTTCTGCAACACATTTCTACAGCAATGCAACACATTCTCACATCAAATTCATCAAATTCATCATAACCCTAATTCACAAAACTCCCTCAATTCTTCCCCAAACCCCAAGCTAATCAAAACAGATGATTCACGATTAATACTACTGAAGTTAGGCTCACCCTTACCTGGAAAAATTGTGCAGAAAGCAGCCTAGCCTCTCTTCTCTCTTCACGTGCCTTTTCTTCTTCTCTAAATGTCTGTACGCGTTCTCAAAAATATTTCCTCTCTTAACCTACACAACTCTTCTTAATTATAAATATAACCCCATCTCTTAAAATTCTATCTTTTTCCACCAAATCTATTTATTTACCAAATAAATATTCATATAAACATCACTTATATTATTTTATTAAACAATAAAATAATAACACGTCACACGTCACAAATACGTCACATATACGTCACAAAACCATCAAAAATCATATAATATATAAACATATACCATATCATCTAATAAAATAATTAAATAATTAAAGAGGGCGTTACAAGTTCGGCTTATCATCCGCAGACAGATGGTCAGTCGGAGAGGACGATTCAGTCGTTGGAAGATTTGTTGAGAGTTTGTGTACTTGAGCAAGGAGGGGCTTGGGATAGTCATCATCCGTTGATAGAGTTCACGTACAACAACAGTTACCATTCGAGTATTGGAATGGCACCTTTTGAGGCTTTGTATGGTCAGAGATGCAGAACTCCGTTGTGTTGGTTTGAGTAAGGTGAGAACGTGGTTTTAGGACCAGAGATTGTTCAACAGACTACCGAGAAGGTAAGAATGATTCAGGAGAAGATGAAAGCGTAGCAGAGTCGACAAAAGAGTTATCATGACAAGCGAAGGAAAGACCTCGAATTCCAAGAGGGAGATCATGTGTTCCTAAGAGTGACTCCTATGACCGGTGTTGGCCGTGCGTTGAAGTCAAAGAAGTTAACCCTGAAATTTATTGGTTCGTATCAGATATCAGAGAGGATAGGGACGGTGGCATATCGTGTTGGATTACCACCACATTTATCGAATTTGCATGATGTTTTTTGTAACGCCCTCTTTAATTATTTAATAATTTTATTAGATGATATAGTATATTATTATATATTATATGATTTTTGATGATTATATGACGTATTTGTGATGTGTGATGAGATATTATTTTATTGTTTAATAAAATAATATAAGTGATGTTTATATGAATATTTATTTGATAAATAAATAGATTTGTTGGAAAAAATAGATAATTTTTAGAGATGGGGGTTATATTTATAAATAAGAAGAGTTGTGAGGGTTGAGATAGAATTAATTAAGTTGAGAGAGAGTATATAAGAGAAGTAGGTTAAGAGAAATAGGCAGTACGCGTTACAGACTTTGGAAAAGAAGAGAAAACGGTTCAAGAGGGGAGAAGAAGCTAGGCTGCATTTTTGCACAATTTTCCAGGTAAGGGTGAGCCTAACTTCAGTAATTTTAATGTTAAATCATCTGTTATTGATTAGCTTAGAGATTGGGAAGAATTGAGATGAGTTTTGTGAATTAGGGTTGTGATGATTTGTGATGAATTGATGAGAGATTGGGTTCTGAGATCGCTCGCCTGTGGCGAGTAACCCTGGGTTGCTCGCGAGGCGAGCAGTATAGCTCGCCGTGGCGAGCTTGTCCCTTAAAAGTTAGGACTTTTACCAAACTTTAGATGTTTTTGAGTGCCTTGTTATTTATAGAGATGACCTGTGAAGTTGGTTTGGCCAAATTGGATTTAGAAAACCTTAAAATGGAGATTTTTGGTGATAAATGTCAAAAAGGCCGAGAGCACCCAGAATCACTCGCCTCCAGCTCGCCCCCAACGCGCCTTTGGCGAGTAAGCTGTTGTGAGTACTCGCCTGTGGCGAGCAGATCACTCCCCGTGGCGAGTTAGTGCCTTCCCGACTATTTTTTGTTCTTTTGCGATCTGTTTCGCATGGGACTTTGAGAGGAGACCTTTGGGTAGTATTAGGGAGGTTTTGTATCCTTAGATGCTTTCTGTAACGAAGATACTGATGGTTCTTCTATGTCGTTGATAATTGATGTATTGTTGATAACAAGTGATGTTTGAATATGATGTTATGTGATTATGATGATGTTACGTGTTGCGATGTATATGATTAATGTGATGATGTTCTGCCATGTAACTATTACAACTGCATGCGTCAGTTTTGCATTATGAATGATGTTTTGAGAAGTTGAAATTAAATTATTAAACGACGAGTCCATGCATTTGCATAATTATGAGACGGTGGAGCTTTATGCTCAAAGCGACGGTGGAGCATTTGCTCAAAGCGACGGTGAAGCATATTAATGCTATAAATATATGGTACCACATGCATGATGTTGAGACGTTAAGAGTTGCATTTAGTTGAGTTGAATTGTTGACATAATATGAGATGATGTTTGAGACGTTGATGAGTTGTTTAAAGATGTATTAATATGATGTTACTGTGTGTTTTAAATAACCTGTTGTATGTGATGGTCTATTGTTGTTAATCATAACTGCTTGATTTATTTATTAATATTATTGTTGTGAATCTCACCCCTTCTGCTGGAATTGCCGCCTTGTGGGCAAGTGCAGGTAACCAGTCTTAGATGCGATGATGTGAGGAGTCTGGTGTGATGTAGGATTGCTCTGATATGTAACGGGATGGGGTCCTTCAGTCTATTCCTTTATGTATCACGTTTTAAAACTATTTGTTGACCTTAAGGTTCTAGATGAATTTTGAGACTTAAATATTTGAGACGTTTTGATGGCTTTGAGCCAAGACTATTTATGAAGATGTGACTTTTGAATTCCGCTGCTATAAATGACTATTTTGCGAAGGATAATTTGTTATCTAATTTGTTTTCAAGATGAAGTGTGACACTCCTTTTTGAGACGTACTCTGATTATGTATTATATAAATGAATCTTTTAAGTTGGGAATTTGGGGTGTTACAATTGGTATCAGAGCAGGTCGGTCCGTCCGGCCAAGTAGAGAGTCGAGCGACGTTGTCCTAGAGTTAGAATACTATATTTGTATTATTCTAACTTATGTTTGTTTTCCAGAGAACTAAGATGGTTGGTAGAAATGATGCTGCCCTTGCTGCTGCTTTGGAAGCAATGGCAAATGTTGTGGGTAAACAGAACAATGCTGGAGGAAATGATGGGACGAGAATGCTAGAGACTTTTCTGAGGAATCACCCGCCTACCTTCAAGGGGCGTTATGATCCTGATGGTGCGCAGACGTGGCTCAAGGAAGTAGAGAGAATCTTCAGAGTCATGCAATGTGACGATGTTCAGAAAGTGCGTTTTGGTACGCACATGCTAGCTGAGGAGGCTGATGACTGGTGGGTTAGTCTCCTGCCCATTTTGGAACAAGACGGAGCCGTGGTTACGTGGGCTGTCTTCAAGAGAGAATTCCTTGATAGGTACTTTCCAGAAGACGTTCGTGGAAAGAAAGAGATTGAGTTCCTGGAGCTTAAGCAAGGGAACATGTCGGTGACCGAGTATGCGGCTAAGTTCGTGGAGTTGGCCAAGTTTTATCCGCATTATGCCCCCGAGACTGCTGAGTTTTCAAAATGCATTAAGTTTGAGAATGGATTGCGCGCTGATATCAAGAGAGCTATCGGTTATCAGAAGATCCGCAACTTTGCTGAGTTGGTTAGTAGCTGCAGAATATATGAGGAGGATACCAAGGCTCACTACAAGGTAGTGAATGATAGGAAAGCTAAGGGCCAGCAGAGTCGCCCTAAACCTTATGATGCCCCTAGAGATAAAGGGAAGCAAAGAGTGAATGATGAAAGAAGGCCTCAGAAGAAGACTGCTCCTGCTGAGATTACTTGTTTCACTTGTGGCGAGAAAGGCCACAAGAGTAATGCATGTACTGTCGAGGTGAAGAGATGTTACCGTTGAGGTCAGAAAGGGCATATTACTAATGACTGCAAGTTTGATGATATTGTGTGTTTCAACTGCAATGAGCAAGGACATATTGGTTCGCAGTGCAAGCAACCAAAGAAGACCAAGACCACTGGGAGGGTGTTCGCGTTGACCGGCACACAGACTGAGAATGATGATCGTTTGATCAGAGGTACTTGCTATATTAATAATACTCCTTTAGAGTCTATTATAGATACTGGTGCTACGCATTGTTTTGTTGCCTTAGACTGTGTTTCTGCTTTGGGTCTTGAGATGTCTGATATGAATGGGGAGATGGTTGTCGAAACTCCAGCTAAGGGTTCGGTGACTACTTCTCTCGTATGTTTGAATTGTCCTTTGTCTATGTTTGGCCGTGATTTTGTGATGGATTTAGTTTGTCTACCTTTAAGCGTTATGGATGTAATTTTGGGTATGAATTGGCTAGAGTACAACCGTGTTCTTATCAATTGTTTTAGCAAGACGGTACGTTTTTCTTCTGTCGAAGAGGAGAGTGGCGCAGAGTTCCTATCCACTAAGCAGCTGAAGCAACTGGAACGTGATGGAATGTTGATGTTTTCGTTGATGGCTTCCTTATCTTTAGAGAATCAAGCGGTAATTGATAAGTTACAAGTGGTATGTGATTTTCCAGAAGTTTTCCCAGATGAGATTCCTGATGTGCCTCCGGGAAGAGAAGTTGAATTTACGATCGATCTTGTTCCTGGAACGAAGCCTGTGTCTATGACGCCTTATCGTATGTCAACTTCTGAGTTGGCTGGGCTGAAGAAACAGTTAGAGGATTTGCTTGATAAGAAGTTCGTGAGACCTAGTGTTTCACCATGGGGAGCTCCAGTGTTGTTGGTCAAGAAGAAAGATGGTAGTATGAGGTTGTGCATCGACTATCGACAGTTGAATAAAGTAACGATAAAGAATAGGTATCCACTTCCGAGAATTGATGACTTAATGGACCAGTTAGTGGGTGCTTGTGTGTTTAGCAAGATAGATTTGAGATCAGGTTATCACCAGATTAAAGTGAAAGATGAGGATATGCAGAAGACGGCATTTAGGACGCATTATGGACATTATGAGTATACGGTGATGCCTTTCGGTGTTACTAACGCACCTGGCGTATTTATGGAGTATATGAATAGGATCTTCCATGCTTATTTGGATCGCTTTGTTGTGGTGTTCATTGATGATATTCTGGTTTACTCCAAGACTAAAGAAGAACATGCTGAGCATTTGAAGATCGTCTTGCAAGTGTTGAAAGAGAAGAAGCTTTTTGCTAAGTTGTCTAAATGTGAATTCTGGTTAAAAGAAGTAAGTTTTCTTGGCCATGTTATTTCTGGCGATGGCATTGCGGTTGACCCGTCTAAAGTTGAAGCGGTGTCGCAATGGGAGACTCCTAAGTTGGTTACGGAAATTAGAAGCTTTTTGGGATTAGCGGGTTATTACCGAAGGTTTATAGAAGGGTTTTCCAAGTTGGCTCTTCCGTTAACGCAGTTAACGTGTAAGGGTAAGTCTTTTGTATGGGATGTGCACTGTGAGAATAGTTTTAATGAGCTGAAGAAGCGTTTGACGACGGCTCCATTTTTGATTTTTCCGAAGTCCGACGAACCTTTTGTGGTTTATTGTGATGCGTCCAAGCTGGGTTTGGGTGGTGTTCTTATGCAAGATGGTAAGGTGGTGGCTTATGCTTCAAGACAGTAGAGAATTCATGAGAAGAATTACCCGACGCATGATTAAGAGTTGGCAGCCGTGGTCTTCGTATTGAAAATATGGAGCCATTATTTGTACGGTTCCAGATTTGAAGTATTCAATGATCACAAGAGCTTGAAGTATTTGTTTGATCAGAAGGAATTAAATATGAGGCAGAGAAGGTGGCTTGAGTTACTTAAAGATTATGATTTTGGCTTGAATTACCATCCTGGTAAAGCCAATGTGGTTGCAGATGCCTTGAGTAGGAAGACTATGCATATGTCTGCGTTGATGGTGAAAGAATTTGAGTTGTTGGAACAGTTTAGAGATTTAAGCTTGGTTTGTGAAAGGACAAAAAGAAGATGTTAAGTTTGTAGACTTGTTGATTGCTAGTAATGAGACTGAGGATGGTGACTTTAAGGTCGATGATCATAGAGTGTTAAGGTTCAGAGGTAGGATTTGCATTCCTGACAATGATGAAATGAAGAAGATGATTCTTGAAGAGAGTCACAGAAGTAGCTTGAGTATCCACCCGGGAGCTACGAAGATGTATCACGATCTAAAGAAGTTGTTTTGGTGGTCTGGTTTGAAACGTGACGTGGCACAATTTGTGTATTCTTGTTGGTTTGCCAGAAATCGAAGATTGAGCATCAGAAACCGACTGGTATGATGGTACCTTTAGATGTGCCAGAGTGGAAATGGGATAGTATATCCATGGATTTTGTGACGAGCTTGGCAAATACTCCTAGAGGTAACGATGCAATTTGGGTCATTGTTGATAGATTGACGAAATCGGCTCATTTCCTACCGATTAACATTACCTTTCCTGTAGCTCAGTTGGCAGAGATTTATATCCGAGACATAGTGAAGCTACATGGTGTTCCTTCGAGCATCGTATCAGATAGAGATCCAAGATTTACTTCTAGATTTTGGAAGAGTTTGCAAGAAGCTTTAGGATCTCAATTGAGGTTGAGTTCGGCTTATCATCCGCAGACAGATGGTCAGTCGGAGAGGACGATTCAGTCGTTGGAAGACTTGTTGAGAGTTTGTGTACTTGAGCAGGGAGGGACTTGGGATAGCCATCTTCCATTGATAGAGTTCACGTACAACAACAGTTACCATTCGAGTATTGGAATGGCACCTTTTGAGGCTTTGTATGGTCGGAGATGCAGAACTCCGTTGTGCTGGTTTGAGTCGGGTGAAAGAGTGGTCTTAGGACCGGAGATCGTTCAACAGACTACTGAGAAGGTGAGAATGATCCGAGAGAAGATGAAAGCGTCGCATAGTCGACAAAAGAGCTACCATGATAAGCGTAGGAAGGACCTTGAGTTCCAAGAGGGAGAACATGTGTTCCTGAGAGTGACTCCTATGACGGGTGTTGGACGTGCGTTGAAGTCAAACAAGTTGACTCCGAGGTTTATTGGTCCGTTTCAGATTTCAGAGAGGATTGGGACGGTGGCATATCGTGTTGGATTACCACCACACTTATCGAATTTGCACGATGTTTTCCATGTATCTCAGCTGAGGAAGTATGTTCCGGATCCGTCTCATGTGATCCAAAGTGATGATGTGCAAGTTAGGGACAACCTTACGGTTGAGACCTTACCAGTGAGGATTGATGATCGAAAGACGAAGACGCTGAGGGGCAAAGAGATACCTCTCGTTAGAGTTGTTTGGGGCGGAGCGACGGGTGAAAGCTTGACTTGGGAGCTAGAGAGTAAGATGCTGGAATCTTATCCAGAGTTGTTTGATCGAGGTAAATCTTCGAGGACGAAAATCCTTTAAGAGGGGGAGAGTTGTAACGCCCTCTTTAATTATTTAATTATTTTATTAGATGATATAGTATATTATTATATATTATATGATTTTTGATGATTATATGACGTATTTGTGATGTGTGATGAGATATTATTTTATTGTTTAATAAAATAATATAAGTGATGTTTATATGAATATTTATTTGATAAATAAATAGATTTGTTGGAAAAAATAGATAATTTTTAGAGATGGGGGTTATATTTATAAATAAGAAGAGTTGTGAGGGTTAAGATAGAATTAATTAAGTTGAGAGAGAGTATATAAGAGAAGTAGGTTAAGAGAAATAGGCAGTACGCGTTACAGACTTTGAAAAAGAAGAGAAAACGGTTCAAGAGGGGAGAAGAAGCTAGGCTGCATTTTTGCACAATTTTCCAGGTAAGGGTGAGCCTAACTTCAGTAATTTTAATGTTAAATCATCTGTTATTGATTAGCTTAGAGATTGGGAAGAATTGAGATGAGTTTTGTGAATTAGGGTTGTGATGATTTGTGATGAATTGATGAGAGATTGAGTTGTGATGCGGTAGAAACCTGATACAGAACCTAGACTATCCTCTAGGACAACATTGCTGATGAATTAGAGGTTTAACTGGAGAGTTTGGGGATGTTTTGGTGAAGTTTGGTCTGAACCCGTGTGGGTTCTGAGATCGCTCGCCTGTGGCGAGTGATCACTTGCCGTGGCGAGTAACCCTGGGTTGCTCACGAGGCGAGCAGTATAGCTCGCCGTGGCGAGCTTGTCCCTTAAAAGTTAGGACTTTTACCAAACTTTAGATGTTTTTGAGTGCCTTGTTATTTATAGAGATGACCTGTGAAGTTGGTTTGGTCAAATTGGATTTAGAAAACCTTAAAACGGAGATTTTTGGTGATAAATGTCAAAAAGGCCGAGAGCACCCAGAATCACTCGCCTCCAGGTCGCCCCCAACGCGCCTTTGGCGAGTAAGCTGTTGTGAGTACTCGCCTGTGGCGAGCAGATCACTCGCCGTGGCGAGTTAGTGCCTTCCCGACTATTTTTTGTTCTTTTGCGATCTGTTTCGCATGGGACTTTGAGAGGAGACCTTTGGGTAGTATTAGGGAGGTTTTGTATCCTTAGATGCTTTCTGTAACGAAGATACTGATGGTTCTTCTATGTCGTTGATAATTGATGTATTGTTGATAACAAGTGATGTTTGAATATGATGTTATGTGATTATGATGATGTTACGTGTTGTGATGTATATGATTAATGAGATGATGTTCAGCCATGTAACTATTACAACTGCATGCGTCAGTTTTGCATTATGAATGATGTTTTGAGAAGTTGAAATTAAATTATTAAATGACGAGTCCATGCATTTGCATAATTATGAGACGGTGGAGCTTTATGCTCAAAGCGACGGTGAAGCATATTAATGCTATAAATATATGGTACCACATGCATGATGTTGAGACGTTAAGAGTTGCATTTAGTTGAGTTGAATTGTTGACATAATATGAGATGATGTTTGAGACGTTGATGAGTTGTTTAAAGATGTATTAATATGATGTTATTGTGTGTTTTAAATAACCTGTTGTATGTGATGGTCTATTGTTGTTAATCATAACTGCTTGATTTATTTATTAATATTATTGTTGTGAATCTCACCCCTTCTGCTGGAATTGCCGCCTTGTGGGCAAGTGCAGGTAACCAGTCTTAGATGCGATGATGCGAGGAGTCTGGTGTGATGTAGGATTGCTCTGATATGTAACGTGTAACACCCCGTTTTCCCAACATAAAAATTTCTTAAAAACATTTATCAGAGTATGCAACACAACAACGGGATATCACATAAAAACTTAATCCGAAACAGTTAAATAACAATTTAACCAACATACTTCAAAATATTGCAGCGGAAAAGAATACTTATAATTCATAAAATCTTTGGCACGCAGGCCCCATAAAAATATCTCAAAAGAGTTAGTTCCATTATAGCAAAATATCATAAAGATTCACGTAAAAGAATGAAGCATGCATATATAATGACCCCATCCCGTTACGTATCAGAGCGACCTAGACGACACAGTGAGGCAAGGCCACTCACGAAGCAACTGCAACACTAAGCACGATCACCTGCACTTGCCCACAAGGCGGCAATTCCAGCAGAAGGGGTGAGATTTCATAACAAAATAATATTAATCAACATAATTCAGAATAACAATTAACATCAACACATCAATAGCATTCTTGCATAACAATTAACACGTAATCACATAATCAACTTCATATCATCTTTAAGCAAGTAGCATAGTTAGATAGCACTTATCACGTAATCATATATTCATTCTTTATCAACAACATGACATCATAAATATGACCATGCGACAATGCTCTTAGACTCCTTATATGCATGTGGTACCAAACTTCATCATAAGTATTAATATACTTTTAAAACGTGCGGAGGACAAAGCTCCTAATAAACGTGCGGAGGACAAAGCTCCTATCATGGTGAGGACTAAGCTCAATGTATGCTATGCATGGACTCAATTCAAAACAACATTTATCCTTAATCATCTTATCAACATGCATCCAAGAAATTGGAGCTAAACAACAACTTATCATCGCATATATAAGATATACACATATCATAACGGTTCAGTTTAATAACATCAGCAGTATAATATAGACATCAAAGCAGAATGATATCATCACAACAATTACTAATCAAGCAACATAGGCTTTAACATTTTAGCATAAGGTTTAATACTTAATTTCTTGCTCACTAAACAATTCATACCTAGAACAGCTCTGCACAGGACTCTCAACATTACCACTAGGCCTAAATAACACTCAGGGATCATCTCCAAATCAATCACACGGAACAGATCACACTAACCCTCACAACTCCCAATCTGGTAAGTGTTCGCGAGGCGAGTGAGTTAGCTCGCCGTGGCGAGCTGCCAGAAGCAACTTGCGAGGCAAAGAAAAGTGCTCGCTATGGCGAGCTGCCAGAAGCAACTCGCGAGGCGGGGAAAAGCGCTCGCTATGGCGAGCTGCCAGAAGCAACTCGCGAGGCGAGAGAAAGCACTTGCTATGGCGAGCTGCCAGAAGCAACTCGCGAGGCGAGGAAAAGTACTCGCCGTGGCGAGTGATGAAGCTCATCACTCACGAGGCGAGGATCACTGTTCGCCGTGGCGAGCGATGAATCTCACCGCGGCCAGAACTGCTATTTTCTCAAACATCCTACGATTCACTTGGTTCTAAGCCTCTTACTGATTCCAGAATTCGTCCTAAATGTAATCTAAGGTCTAGGAACACTTTCTACATCAATTAAACCTATTCCAACCGTTAATTCATCAATTTCTAAGGTTTTTGACCTAGTTTTCTCATTCTCTCAATTCAATCCTATTACTGTTAATTATTCTTCAGGCTTATGCTAATTAACATTACAGAATTATAAGTCTCACCCTTACCTGGTTAGAAGCAGAAATCGCAGGTCTCTCTTTCTCTTCTCCCTCACGCGCGTGCGTTTTCTTTCTTTCTGTTTCCAAAGTCTGAAAGCGTTACTGACTTCCTAACCCTAGTTTTCCTTATTTATACTGCCAACAAATCTTATCTTATTTACTCTTTCTCCCACATAACTCTCTAAAATCCAAAACTAACCCACAACTAAATATTTTATTTTCTTTTCAAATCTTATTTTATTTAACAATAAAATAAGTCTCTTAACCTTATCCTTAGCATTATATCTTACCACCAAATCATCCCAAGCATATCAAAACACATCAAAACATATCAAAACATATCAAAACATATCAAAACACTTATATATTATATAAATATAATATAATCACCTAAACTCGATTTAAATAAATAATAAAACGAACGTGGGCGTTACAACTCTCCCCCACTTAAAAGATTTTCGTCCTCGAAAATTACCTCAAGCAAATAACTCTGGATAAGACTCCAGCATCTTACTCTCAAGCTCCCAAGTCAAGCTTTCACCAGTCGCTCCCGACCAAACGACTCTAACGAGAGGTATATCCTTGCCCCTCAACGTCTTCACTTTCCGATCATCAATCCTTACCGGTAAAGCCTCCACCGTAAGGTTGTCTCTAACTTGCACATCATCGCTCTGGATCACCTGAGATGGATCCGGAACATACTTCCGAAGTTGCGACACATGGAAAACATCATGTAAATTCGAAAGATGCGGTGGTAACCCAACTCGGTACGCCACCGTCCCAACCCTCTCTGATATCTGATACGGGCCAATAAATCTCGGAGTCAACTTCTTTGACTTCAACGCACGTCCAACACCAGTCATAGGTGTGACCCTTAAAAACACGTGGTCTCCTTCCTGAAACTCAAGATCTTTCCTTCGCTTATCATGGTAACTCTTTTGTCGACTCTGCGACGCTTTCATTTTCTCTTGAATCATCTTAACCTTCTCAGTAGTTTGCTGAACAATCTCTGGCCCTAAAACCACTCTTTCACCTGACTCAAACCAACACAACGGAGTTCTGCACCTCCGACCGTACAAAGCCTCAAAAGGTGCCATTCCAATACTAGAATGATAACTATTATTGTATGTGAACTCGATTAAGGGAAGATGACTATCCCAAGTTCCTCCTTGCTCAAGAACACAAACTCTCAACAAATCCTCTAGCGACTGAATTGTCCTTTCCGACTGACCATCTGTCTGCGGATGATACGCCGAACTCAATCTCAACTTAGAACCCAAAGCCTCTTGCAAACTTTTCCAAAATCTAGAAGTAAATCTTGGATCTCTATCTGATACTATGCTCGAAGGAACACCATGCAACCTCACGATCTCCTTGATATAAATCTCTGCCAACTGGGCAACAGGAAAACTAATATTAATCGGTAGAAAATGAGCCGACTTCGTCAATCTGTCAACTATCACCCAAATGGCGTCATTCCCTCTTGGAGTATTCGGCAAGCTAGTCACAAAATCCATGGATATACTATCCCATTTCCACTCCGGCACATCTAAAGACACCATCATGCCAGCCGGTTCTAATGCTCAATTTTCGACTTCTGGCAAACTAAACAAGCATACACAAACTGTGCCATATCACGTTTCAATCCAGACCACCAAAACAACTTCTTCAAATCATGATACATCTTCGTAGCTCCCGGGTGAATACTCAAGCTACTTCTGTGACTCTCTTCAAGAATCATCTTCTTAATCTCTTCATTGTCAGGAATGCAAATCCTACCTCGGAATCTCAACACTCCCTGATCGTCGACTTGAAAATCACTATCTTCAGTCTGATTACCCGCAACCATTAAATCCACAAACTTGACATCTTCTTTCTGCGCCTCTCTTATATTCATCAAGAAGTCACTATCAATCTTCAGCATCCCTAGCTTCACACTCTGAGGCGTCCTTTCACAAACCAAACTCAAATCTCTAAATTGCTCAAGTAATTCGAACTCCTTAACCATCATAGCCGACATATGCAAGGTCTTCCTACTCAAGGCATCTGCTACCACATTCGCTTTACCCAGATGATAATTCAACCCAAAGTCGAAGTCCTTCAAAAGTTCTAGCCATCTTCTCTGCCTCATATTCAATTCCTTCTAATCGAAAAGATACTTCAAGCTCTTGTGATCACTGAACACTTCGAATCTCGCACCATATAAGTAGTGTCTCCACATCTTCAATACAAAAACCACAGCTGCTAATTCCAAATCATGCGTCGGGTAATTCTTCTCATGAATCCTCAACTGTCTTGAAGCATAAGCTACCACTTTACCTTCTTGCATAAGCACACCTCCTAAACCCAACTTGGACGCATCACAATACACTACAAAAGGCGCATCAGACTTTGGCAAAATCAAAACTGGAGCAGTCGTCAAACGCTTCTTCAACTCGTTGAAACTGTTCTCACAATGCACATCCCAAACAAAAGCTCTACCTTTACAAGTCAACTGGGTCAACGGAAGAGCTAACTTGGAGAATCCTTCAATAAACCTTCGGTAATAACCAGCCAAACCCAAAAAGCTCCTAATCTCGGTAACTGACTTCGGAGTCTCCCATTGCGATACGGCTTCAATCTTAGATGGATCTACTGCAATACCATCACCAGAGATAACATGACCAAGGAAACTCACTTCTTTCAACCAGAATTCACACTTAGACAATTTGGCATAAAGTTTCTTCTCTTTCAATACTTGCAAGACAATCTTCAGATGTTCAGCATGCTCTTCCTCAGTCTTGGAGTAAATCAAAATATCATCGATAAACACAACTACAAACTGATCCAAAAATGCATCGAAGATGCGATTCATATACTCCATAAATACTCCTGGTGCATTAGTAACTCCAAAAGGCATAACCTTGTACTCATAATGGCCATAACGCGTTCTGAACGCTGTCTTCTGCATATCTTCATCATTTACTTTAATCTGGTGATAACCCGACCTCAAGTCAATCTTGCTGAAAACACGTGCACCCACTAACTGATCCATCAAATCGTCAATTCTCGGTAGTGGATACCTATTCTTGATAGTTACCTTGTTCAACTGCCGATAATCAATACATAGCCTCATACTACCATCCTTCTTCTTTACTAGCAACACTGGCGCTCCCCAAGGTGAAACACTTGGTCTAACAAATTTCTTCTCGAGTAAATCTTCCAACTGTTTCTTCAATTCAGCTAATTCGGAAGCAGACATACGATAAGGTGCCATCGACACCGGCTTAGTTCCAGGAACAAGATCAATAGAAAACTCGACTTCCCTCTCTGGAGGCACATCAGGAATTTCATCTGGGAAAACTTCGGGGAAGTCGCATACCACTTGTAATTTATCGATCACTGCTTGATTCTCTAAAGATAAAGAAGCCATCAACGAAAACATCAACATGCCATCACGTTCTAATTGCTTCAGCTGCTTAGTAGATAAGAACTCAGCACCATTTTCCTCCTCCGCGGACGAGAAATGCACCGTCTTGCGGAAACAATTGATAAGAACGTGGTTGTACTCTAACCAATTCATACCCAGAATTACATCCATACCGCTTAAAGGTAGACAAACTAGATCCATCTCAAAATCGCGACCAAACATAGACAAAGGACAACTCAAGCATACGAGAGAAGTAGTCACCGAACCCTTAGCTGGAGTTTCGACAACCATCTTTCCATTCATATCAGACATAGCAAGACTCAAAGCAGAAACACAGTCTAAAGCAATAAAGCAATGTGTAGCACCAGTATCAATAATAGCAACTAAAGGAGTATTATTAATATAGCAAGTACCTCTGATCAAACGATCATCACTGTCTGTTTGAGTACCGGTCAGGGCAAAAACTCGACACGTAGTAGGCGCCCTCTTCGGCTGCTTGCACTGGGAACCAATATGACCCTCTTCGTTGCAATTGAAGCACACGATATCATTACGCTTGCAATCAGCTACTAAATGACCCTTCTTGCCACACCGGACACACTTCTTGATCTCTTCTGGACAAGCATTGCTCTTGTGGTCTTTCACACCACAGTTGAAACACACGATCTCAGCAGGGGTACCCTTCCTTGCAGTCTGCCTATCCACGACCATCCTCTGCTTCCCTTTATCCGCAGGGGCACTGTATGGTTTAGGGCGACTCTGCTGGCCCTTGGCTTTCCTCTCATTCACTACCTTGTAGTGAGCCTTCGTATCTTCCTCATATATCCGGCAGCTGTTCACCAAATCCGGAAAAACTCTGATCTGTTGGTACCCTATCGCCCTCTTAATGTCGGGCCTCAAACCGTTCTCGAACTTGATACACTTCGAAAACTCAGCAGTCTCAGCAGCATAGTGCGGGTAGAACTTTGCCAACTCTACAAACTTGGCAGCATACTCTGTCACTGACATATTTCCTTGCTTCAGCTCAAGGAACTCGATCTCTTTCTTCCCACGAACATCTTCCGGAAAGTACCTCCTCAGGAACTCTCTTCTGAACACGGCCCAAGTCACAACAGCCCCATCTTGCTCGAGGCTAGGTAACACGCTGACCCACCAATCATCAGCTTCCTCTGACAGCTGGTGTGTACCAAATCGCACCTATTGGACTTCGGTGCACTGCATCACTCTGAAAATCCTCTCTATCTCCTTAAGCCACGCCTGGGCTCCATCGGGGTCATACCTTCCCTTGAAAGTTGGAGGATGATTCCTCATGAAAGTCTCCAACATCCTCGTCTCAGCATTCGCACCAACATTTGCATTAGGTTGTCCCACAGCTTGGGCAACAGCTTGAAGTGCAGCAGCTAACGCGGTATCGTTCCTTCCAGCCATTCTGATATTCCACAACAGCAGTAGCAGCAACATAAGATTAGTAATACAAATATTACTAAGACTCAACAAGACTCTCTAATTGGCCAGACAGACCGACTTGCTCTGATACCAATTGTAACACCCCGTTTTCCCAACATAAAAATTTCTTAAACACATTTATCAGAGTATGCAACACAACAACGGGATATCACATAAAAACTTAATCCGAAATAGTTAAATAACAATTTAACCAACATACTTCAAAATATTGCAGCGGAAAAGAATACTTATAATTCATAAAATCTTTGGCACGCAGGCCCCATAAAAATATCTCAAAAGACTTAGTTCCATTATAGCAAAATATCATAAAGATTCACGTAAAAGAATGAAGCATGCATATATAATGACCCCATTCCGTTACGTATCAGAGCGACCTAGACGACACAGTGAGGCAAGGCCACTCACGAAGCAACTGCAACACTAAGCACGATCACCTGCACTTGCCCACAAGGCGGCAATTCCAGCAGAAGGGGTGAGATTTCATAACAAAATAATATTAATCAACATAATTTAGAATAACAATTAACATCAACACATCAATAGCATTCTTGCATAACAATTAGCACGTAATCACATAATCAACTTCATATCATCTTTAAGCAAGTAGCATAGTTAGATAGCACTTATCACGTAATCATATATTCATTCTTTATCAACAACATGACATCATAAATATGACCATGCGACAATGCTCTTAGACTCCTTATATGCATGTGGTACCAAACTTCATCATAAGTATTAATATACTTTTAAAACGTGCGGAGGACAAAGCTCCTAATAAACGTGCGGAGGACAAAGCTCCTATCATGGTGAGGACTAAGCTCAATGTATGCTATGCATGGACTCAATTCAAAACAACATTTATCCTTAATCATCTTATCAACATGCATCCAAGAAATTGGAGCTAAACAACAACTTATCATCGCATATATAAGATATACACATATCATAACGGTTCAGTTTAATAACATCAGCAGTATAATATAGACATCAAAGCAGAATGATATCATCACAACAATTACTAATCAAGCAACATAGGCTTTAACATTTTAGCATAAGGTTTAATACTTAATTTCTTGCTCACTAAACAATTCATACCTAGAACAGTTCTGCACAGGACTCTCAACATTACCACTAAGCCTAAATAACACTCAGGGATCATCTCCAAATCAATCACACGGAACAGATCACACTAACCCTCACAACTCCCAATCTGGTAGTGTTCGCGAGGCGAGTGAGTTAGCTCGCCGTGGCGAGCTGCCAGAAGCAACTCGCGAGGCAAAGAAAAGTGCTCGCTATGGCGAGCTGCCAGAAGCAACTCGCGAGGCGGGGAAAAGCGCTCGCTATGGCGAGCTGCCAGAAGCAACTCGCGAGGCGAGAGAAAGCACTCGCTATGGCGAGCTGCCAGAAGCAACTCGCGAGGCGAGGAAAAGTACTCACCGTGGCGAGTGATGAAGCTCATCACTCGCGAGGCGAGGATCACTGTTCGCCGTGGCGAGCGATGAATCTCACCGCGGCCAGAACTGCTATTTTCTCAAACATCCTACGATTCACTTGGTTCTAAGCCTCTTACTGATTCCAGAATTCGTCCTAAACGTAATCTAAGGTCTAGGAACACTTTCTACATCAATTAAACCTATTCCAACCGTTAATTCATCAATTTCTAAGGTTTTTGACCTAGTTTACTCATTCTCTCAATTCAATCCTATTACTGTTAATTATTCTTCAGGCTTATGCTAATTAACATTACAGAATTATGAGTCTCACCCTTACCTGGTTAGAAGCAGAAATTGCAGGTCTCTCTTTCTCTTCTCCCTCACGCGCGTGCGTTTTCTTTCTTTCTGTTTCCAAAGTCTGAAAGCTTTACTGACTTCCTAACCCTAGTTTTCCTTATTTATACTGCCAACAAATCTTATCTTATTTACTCTTTCTCCCACATAACTCTCTAAAATCCAAAACTAACCCACAACTAAATATTTTATTTTCTTTTCAAATCTTATTTTATTTAACAATAAAATAAGTCTCTTAACCTTATCCTTAGCATTATATCTTACCACCAAATCATCCCAAGCATATCAAAACACATCAAAACATATCAAAACACTTATATATTATATAAATATAATATAATCACCTAAACTCGATTTAAATAAATAATAAAACGAACGTGGGCGTTACATAACGGGATGGGGTCCTTGAGTCTATTCCTTTATGTATCACGTTTTAAAACTATTTGTTGACCTTAAGGTTCTAGATGAATTTTGAGACTTAAATATTTGAGACGTTTTGATGGCTTTGAGCCAAGACTATTTATGAAGATGTGACTTTTGAATTCCGCTGCTATAAATGAGTATTTTGCAAAGGATAATTTGTTATCTAATTTGTTTTCAAGATGAAATGTGACACTCCTTTTTGAGACGTACTCTGATTATGTATTATATAAATGAAATTTTTAAGTTGGGAATTTGGGGTGTTACATTTTTCATGTGTCGCAACTTCGGAAGTATGTTCCGGACCCATCCCATGTGGTCCAGAGAGATGATGTGCAAGTCAGAGATAACCTTACGGTTGAGACTTTACCGGTAAGGATTGATGATCGGAAAGTGAAGATGTTGAGAGGCAAGGAGATACCTCTCGTTAGATTCGTTTGGTCGGGAGCGACTGGTGAAAGCATGACGTGGGAATTAGAGAGTAAGATGCTGGAATCATATCCAGAGTTGTTTGCTTGAGGTAAATTTTCGAGGACGAAAATCTTTTAAGTTGGGGAGAGTTGTAACGCCCACTTTAGATTATTTTTAATTATTTAATTATTTGAATTACTTGAGGAGTCTAGATATATTTTTATATATTTTAGGAGATGTGGAGAATAAGATTTATATGATCTTTATGTGATTTTTGTTGATTTTTTGTGACGTGGTGACTTATTTTATTGTTTAATAAAATAAGATTTGAAAATAAAATAAATATAGAGATGTGGGTTAGTTTTGAGATTTTAGAGAGTTTTGTGGGAGAAAGAGTAAATAAGATAAGATTTTTGGGAGTATATAAAGGGAAATTAGGTCAGAAGTCAGTACGCGTTATCAGAATTTTGGAAAACAAGGGAGAAACCGCTAAGAGAAGAGGAGGAACCTTGGAGCTGCGATTTCTGCAATCTTAAGGTAAGGGTGAGCCTAGCAATTCAATTATATTAATATGTAGTTCTCCTAATCATGATTAACAAGCATAGGGTTGTTTTGAGAGAATTGAAAATAGGTTAAAATTGGGAAAAATTGTGAATTGAAGCCGTAAAACTGTGAAACAGGTTTAGAGATTGAGTGCAGTATGTGGAATAACCTTAGTACTGATGTTTTAGAGGGTTTCGATGGTTTTAGTGAAGGAATTTGGGACTTTTAGGTGAAATTTTCGTAGAATCCGTAGCTGTTGTTCATCGCTCGCCTAGGCGAGCTAAGCAACTCGCCACGGCGAGTAGACCTTCATCGCTCGCGAGGCGAGCAACCCAACTCGTCATAGCGAGCAGGACCCATAGTTACTCGCGAGGCGAGCAACCTAACTCGCCATAGCGAGCAGGACCTATAGTTTCTCGCGAGGCGAGCAATCCCACTCGCCATAGCGAGTTCTGTCAGAAGTCACAACCTATTCTGTTTGCGATCTGTTTTCGCATAAGACCTGGAGAGTTGAACTTGGGGTAGCTTAAGAGGCTTTTAATAATGAGTAATGCAATCTGTAATGATGATACTTAATGATTGGAATTATTTATGGTGATCTATGAGGCATATGTGTGTTAAATGAATTACATGAATTGTGAATATTTGAAATACATGCGATGTTTGTAACGTTGGTGTTATACCTTGTGATATACTTGCTGCCATGTTGCTGTTTCCCTATGTATAGTTGCTGCATGTGTCAGTCTATGATGGTTAAGATGTTTCGCGACGTTTATGATGTTAACTTGTCTAAGTTAAAATGTGTTGAGTCTCATGCATACTCATTCAAAGATGGGGGCTTATGCCCTGGAGATTTTACTCACCAGCGACGAGGGCTTATGCCCTGGAGCTTTGCTCACCAGCGACGAGGGCTTATGCCCTGGAGTATATTTATGCCCACAGCGACGAGGGCTTATGCCCTAGATTGGTACCACATGCATATAAGATGTTAGGGTTGCATAGTCAAGTGAAGTTGTCGAGTCGAGTCGTCTAAAGATGTCTAAGATGATGAATTGTGATGATGTTATGATGCTAAGAGACATGTTTTACATGATGATGCTGTAGATGCTAAATGTCTTTGTTTGTGACATGTTGAGCTTATGTTTTGTTGTTAACTGTGATTATTGAATTACATGTTTAATATAATTATTGTGAATCTCACCCCTTCTGTTGGAATTGTCGCCTTGTGGGCAAGTGCAGGTAACCAAGACTAGGTGTTGTCGTGTGAGGTGTTCCTCGTTTGTGTCTAGGTGCTCTGATACGTAACGGGATGGGGGAACCTTTGATTTTGTTTTTCTCTGTTCCTTGCGTATTATTTCCTTATGATATTCATGATTATGATTATATTGAGACTTATCTGAGACGTTTGATGAGGCCTGCGTGCCAAGTTTTTATATGAACTCCGCTGCTATGCTTTAGACGTTTTTTAATAAAGGATAAATTGTTATTTATTCATATATGAGATTTATGCGAAATGTGATACTCCGTTGTGTGTTTAACTCTGATGCATGCTTTTATTTAAAGAATTTTTTAAGTCGGGAAAACGGGGTGTTACAAAGAACACAATTTCTAATCCAATTTCAGAATTCACATATATACTATTGATTGAAAGTTAACCTCACCCTTACCTGAATTAAGAAGAATAAAAAAACTACACCAAATCCTCTCTTCTTGGCTCTTCCCCCTTGTTCTTGGTTTCTCTCCACTTTTCTCAAAACTCTTGTACGTACAAAAATGTTTACTGACTAATTCTTTCCTATTCTCACAAAAATGTAACCCCCACTCTATATTCCTTAACTCCCTTAATTTTCAATAATAACTCATTAATCCCCAAAACCTTAATAAATAATATTTTCCTACTTATTTCTATTAAATAATAAAAATAATCATAATAAAATAGCAAAAACCAATAATCACATAAATCATATAAAATACATAAAACATATTAAAAATCAACTAAAAATAATCAAACAAAAACTAGGGCGTTACAACTCTCCCCAACTTAAAGAATTTCGTCCTCGAAATATTACCTCAAACAAACAACTCAGGGTAGGATTCTTGCATCTTACTCTCCAACTCCCAAGTCAGACTTTCACCAGTTACTCCACTCCAAACAACCTTCACTAGAGGTATCTCCTTGCCTCTTAACTGCTTCACCTTACGATCTTCGATCCTCAACGGTAAAGTCTCAACCATAAGGTTGTCTCTAACTTGCACATCATCTCTTGGAATAACATGCGAAGGATCTACTACATACTTCCTAAGCTGCGACACATGAAACACATCATGCAAATTCGAAAGATGTGGTGGCAAACCTACTCTGTAAGCCACTGTTCCAACCCTCTCAGATATTTGATACGGTCCGATAAACTTCGGAGTCAACTTCTTCGACTTCAACGCACGACCTACACCGGTCATAGGAGTGACTCTTAGGAACACATGATCTCCCTCTTGGAACTCAAGGTCCTTCCTACGCTTGTCATGATAACTCTTCTGACGATCCTGCGACGCTTTTATCTTTTCCCTTATCATTTTGACCTTCTCCGTAGTCTCTTGAACCAAATCCGGGCCCAACACCGCACTTTCTCCCGACTCAAACCAACATAAAGGAGTCCTACACCTCCGACCATATAAAGCTTCGAACGGTGCCATACCAATACTCGAATGGTAACTATTGTTGTACGTGAACTCTATCAATGGTAGATGACCATCCCAAGCTCCACCTTGCTCAAGTACACACACTCTCAACAAATCTTCTAACGACTGAATTGTTCTCTCCGACTGACCATCTGTTTGCGGATGATAAGCCGAACTTGTAACACCCTATTTCTAATAAGCGATAAACGCGAGAATACATCAGACATATTCAAGAAATAGATGCTACGTCACCAAACATAATCCAGCATACATGTATAGATTATCAAATTACATAAGCATAGCAGCGGAATATATGTAAACCATATAAATAACATCTCTAAAATCTCATGATAATAAATACATGATCTCAAACTCAGAAAACAATATCTCAACTCCAAAAACTACATAGTCATAAAAGAAATAACATGCAAGGACACCCTAGATCAGAGCCCTAATCTAGACACTTGCACAAGAACGAGGAACTCCCGCTCCTCGGAGACATCAAAGCAACTAAGCATCCTGCACCCCATCTACCCGTCCATACGGAAAGGCAGGTGGTAAACCACTGAGGGTTAGCATTACATCATCATAATCCAATAACAGATAAGCAAGAACATTGAAATGATGGTCATACATCTAAGAATGATAAACAACATTGCCAAACCTATACTCATAGTATTTCCACATTTATCTCATTCAATATCATTCATAGGCATCATTTCAAGTTCACAAAATTCAAGTGTATCACACCCATATCACAATTCAGCCAAGTCAAATATCAATCTCCAAACACAATCACCATGCACAATTCAAATGCAATACAACTCACAACAATTCATGCAATGTCTCTAGACTCATCTAGATGCATGTGGTACCAAGTCACCTCCAAGGTCGTCACCTCCGATGCAACAAACACATCGAGTGTAAGGTTCACACCTGCCTTACACTTTGGACATACGTCCGCCACCTCAACAATGAATGCATGAACATATGACTTGACTCAATACATATGCTCATACACAATTCTCCAAAACATGCATATACAACTATGCAATCATCACCCAAACCATGCATACAATTATGCAATCATCACCAAAACCATGCATACAATTATGCAATCATCACCAAGGTCATTTAATCAAGTATGCACACATCAACAATTGCACATACATACAACATAAATATATTCATCACCTTTGAACATGTATACAATCAACATTATCACCTTCTGCACATAGTTCATCATGAACAAGCAACACTTCATATATTTCAAGTAAAGAAGATAACATGCGAGGTCATGATATTTCACATTATCATTATCCAACTTCATTCACAAGCATACAATTAACCATAGGAATCCATATCTAAAAAGGTTCAACATCAAATAAACTTCAAGGTAAGAATTACACAAGTTCGTCTCATATTTCACAACTTTGAAAATATTTGAAGGTTAAGAACCAAAACCAAATAACGAGCTCAATTGCCTATGCCATGTATCCTCACAAGTCACATATGTGTACAGTAGAGGTTTCATAAGCATTTCATCGGCCACATATGAAGAATGCACAAAATTCATGAAGTTCGTCTCACTTTTGCCACTTTTCCAAAATTATAAGTTTTCAAGGCAAATCAAGTAATCAATCCATGGAACCAATTGAAATCATCAGTAAAAGTCATATAAACGTTACTCAAGTATAATCCCACTTGGTTTCCTTGAAAAGAATCAAGTTCCGGAAAGTCCGTGTTCTTGACCATTTTCAAGTTTCAAGTTCAATATTTCCAAAATCATTCCAATTCAATTCAAATGTCGTTCCAGTAGGATTATAGATGTAGACAATGTTTATAGAGGTTGAAAGAAGTGTTAAGAAATGCTCGGAAAGGTCCCAAGTTCACGAAACAAGAAGATCAAATGGGCAGGAACAGGTCAATCTCGCTTGAAGCCATTTTATCTCGCTTCAAGCGAGATAGTTCCAGAGAGCACAGGTGCATCTCGCTTGGAGCTCCCTTCAAGCGAAATAGCATCCAAAATTCTGGGTTTCCCCTTTGAATGCTCGCTTCAAGCGAGAAAATCTCGCTTCAAGCGAAGCTTCATCTGGGCAGCCCAGAACCTCTCGGGTTTAACCCCTTTTTCACACCAAAACTCAATTTTCAAAACCCCAATCCACCAAAACAAGTTCCAGAAAGTGTTTATGGGTCAAAATAGCTTCAATACACTTAAACAAACATGAATCAAGCATTAGAAACAACAATTCAACTCATTTTATCAAAATCATAGGATTTTCTCAAAACACTAACACAGCCTCAAATTTCTCCACAAATCCATAAACAACGATTCCAGTTCAACAAATTCGATTCCAACAATTTAACAATCATCAATAACAACTAATGAACATCAATTCACGCACAATCTAACATCACAACTTCATTTTTCATCAAATTTGCTCAAGAACACAAAACACCAACACTTATGTATTTCAACATGTTAATTCACATACAACTATACAATTATCATGTAAATCATGTTCTCAAACATAGCAACAACCAACATGCACGAATTTACAGCAAATGGAATCAATTTCATCAAGTTCATAAAATGGGAAAAATGAAAAGTTATGAACTTATGAGTGAAACCTAACCCTCTTACCTCAAGCACCAAGAATCAACAATTCTAGCTTCAATTTAGCTCCTATGAGTGAAACCCTCTTCTAGCTCTCCAACCCTTCCTCTTGTTCTTCTCTCTAGCCCCAAATTGCCTCCTCTTGTGTTTGTGTGAAAATGAGCAAGTTTCTAACCCTAGTCACTAAAGACTAAGCTTATATACTCCCTCTCCCTCAATGGGCCTTAAACACACAAATAATAAATGAATGGGCTCACACTAATCTACTAAATAACACACCAACGGTAACTAATTAATAATCTCGGCTTCTAATTAATTATCGCGCTTCGACAACTTAATTAATAAAACGGTTCTATCTTAGAAAAACGATAAAATGCTATCCTCCCAAAATTACTAATTACCCCTCTAATGCACAAACATATGAAAATGCACACAATTAAAATAACACACGAAATAAAATAATTAAAATAAAGCAAACGCGAAAAACGGGCTGTTACAACTCTCCCCCCCGAAAAGAATTTTCGTCCTCGAAAATTACCTGAAGGAAACAACTCCGGGTAAGAATCCTTCATCCTACTCTCCGATTCCCAGGTAGCACTCTCACCAGTTGGTCCAAACCAAATCACCTTGACCAAAGCAATCTCTTTGCCACGCAACCTCTTCACTTCTCTATCCTCAATCCTAACCGGCCACGTCTCAACAGTCAAATTGTCTCTTACTTCCAACTCGTCCACTCGAACCACATGAGACTCATCATACACATACTTCTGCAACTGAGACACATGAAACACATCGTGAAGATTCGACAAAGACGGTGGTAACGCAATCCGATACGCTACAACCCCAACTCTCTCTACAACCTCAAACGGCCCAACAAAACGAGGAGTCAACTTTCTACACTTCAAAGCTCTACCCACACCGGTTACCGGATTCACCCTAAAAAACACATGATCACCAACCTGAAATTCAATCTCCTTCCTCCTCTTGTCATGATAACTCTTCTGCCTACTCTGAGACGCTTTCATCTTCTCCTGAATCATTCTAACCTTTTCCGTAGTCTCTTGCACCACATCTGGTCCTAATAAAGCTCTTTCACCTGACTCGTACCAACACAACGGAGTTCTACACCTCCTCCCATACAAAGCTTCAAACGGTGCCATCCCGATACTAGAATGAAAACTATTGTTGTAAGTAAACTCAATCAACGGTAAACATTCTACCCAACTGACACCTTGCTCCAAAACACAAGCTCTCAACAAATCTTCCAAACTTTGAATAGTCCTCTGCGATTGACCATCAGTCTGAGGATGATAAGCAGAACTCAACCTCAACTTAGTTCCCAAAGCAGCTTGCAAGCTCTCCCAAAACTTAGAAGTAAACCTCGGATCCCGATCCGACACAATACTAGAAGGAATACCATGCAACCTGACAACCTGCTCAATGTAGACCTCAACCAACTTTGCAACAGACATACCGGTCTTGATAGGAATAAAATGCGCTGACTTCGTCAACCGATCAACAACCACCCAAATCGAATCAAAACCCTTCACAGTCCTCGCAAAGCTCCAACAAAGTCCATAGAGATACTATCCCACTTCCATTCTGGCACAAACAACGGCTGCATCAAACCTGACGGCCTCTGATGTTCAATCTTCGACTTCTGACAAACTAAACAGGCATAAACAAACTCGGCGATCTCCTTCTTCATTCCAGGCCACCAAAACAACTTCAAATCTTGATACATCTTAGTTGCTCCTGGATGAATACTCAAGCTACTCCGATGACCTTCGTCCAAAATACGCTTCTTAAGCTTAGGCACATCCGGCACACACACCCGATCACGAAACATCAAGACTCCATTCTGATCTAATCTGAAATCTGCACCCTTACCTTGGTTAACCAACACCACTCGGTCTACAAGTTCCAAGTCATCTTTCTGACCACTCTTGATTTCCTCCAAGATGTTACTTGACAACTTCAACATACCCAACTTCACACTTCCGGGTGTCAACTCACAACCCAAACTCAAATCTCGGAATTGCTCCACCAACTCTAACTCCTTAACCATCATAGCAGACACATGCAAAGTCTTCCTACTCAAAGCATCTGCAACCACGTTAGCTTTTCCAGGATGATAACTCAGCTGAAAATCAAAATCCTTAAGATATTCTAACCATCTTCTTTGCCTCATATTCAACTCTTTCTGGTCAAACAAATACTTCAAACTCTTGTGATCACTGAACACCTCAAACTTAGAACCATAAAGATAATGCCTCCAAATCTTCAAAACATACACAACTGCCGCCAATTCCAAATCATGAGTCGGATAATTCTTCTCATGCACCTTCAACTGCCTTGAAGCATAAGCCACAACCTGACGATTCTGCATAAGCACACCACCAAGACCCATCTTCGAAGCATCACAATACACAACAAACGATTCCTTCGGATTCGGCAAAATCAACACAGGCGTTGAAGTTAACCTCTTCTTCAACTCTTGGAAATTCTTCTCACACTTAGCATCCCAAACATAAGCTTGCTCTTTCCGAGTCAACTGCGTCAATGGCAACGCCAACTTAGAGAACCCCTCAATGAACCTCCGATAGTAACCCGCCAAACCAAGAAAACTTCGAACTTCAAAAACAGAACTCGGCGATTCCCACTTAATCACCGCATCAATCTTCGACGGATCTACCGCAATACCACCTCTCGAAATCACATGACCAAGAAAGCTCACTTCACGCAACCAAAACTCACACTTCGACAACTTAGCAAACAACTTCTTCTCCTTCAAAACTTGCAATACAATCCTCAAATGCTCGGCATGCTCTTCCTCTGACTTCGAATACACCAAAATATCATCAATGAACACTACCACAAATTGGTCCAAGTAAGGACGGAAAATCCGATTCATATACTCCATGAAAACACCTGACGCATTCGTCACACCAAATGGCATCATAGAATACTCATAGTGACCATACCTCGTCCTGAACGCAGTCTTAGACACATCCTCTACCTTCACTCTTATCTGATGATATCCTGACCTCAAATCAATCTTGCTAAACACCAATGCACCAACCAACTGATCCATCAAATCATCGATCCTCGGAAGCGGATACCGATTCTTGATAGTCACCTTGTTCAACTGCCGATAATCCACACACAGCCTCATGCTCCCATCTTTCTTCTTAACTAGTAACACTGGAGCACCCCACGACGACACACTCGGCCTAATGAACTGTTTCTCAAGCAATTCTTCCAACTGCTTCTTCAACTCCCCTAACTCTGATGCAGACATCCGATACGGCGCAATCGAAATAGGATTCGTTCGTGGTACCAAATCAATTGCAAACTCAACTTCTCTCTCCGGCAGTAAATCTGAAACATCATCCGGAAACACTTCTGGGAACTCTTGCACTACTGGCAAGTCGATAATACCTTTCTCACCACTTTCCTTCAAAGAAGCAAACATCATGAACACACTAGCTTCACCATCTAGAGACTTCTTCACTTGCTCCGCGGTTAAAAACCTTCCACTCTCCTCAGCTACCGGCTTCGAAAACGTGATACTCTTAGTTAAACAATTGATGTTTACACCAAAAGTCAACATCCAATCCATACCAAAAATCACATCTATATCTTCAACGGAAGACACACAAGGTCCAACTCAAAATCCACATTTCCAAAGTTAACGGGACACTTCGAACACATAAAGGAAGTAGTCACCGAACCATTGGCCGGGGTATCAATGACCATCCCTCTCAACAACGCAGTCACAACAAGATTCAAACGCTCAACACAACAAGCAGAGATGAAAGAATGAGTAGCACCAGTATCAACAATCGCAATCAAAGGAGTACTATTGATAAAACACATACCTCAGATGAGATTATCCGGCTGCTCCACCTCTTCCGCATTCAAAGCAAAGACCTTTCCTGCCGCCTTCTTCGACTTAGTACACCTAGTACTCACGTGACCCTTCGCACCACAATTGTAGCAAGTAATCTCCTTCTTGCACTCAAAAGACTTATGACCCGCTTGCCCACACTTGAAGCAACTATCACCCTTCTTGCAATCACCAGCATAATGACCGAGAGTACCACACTTGAAACACTTGACATCCGCCAAGCTAGGCTTGGAGCTTCCTCCACTTGCCTTCTTCTTTCCCTTGTCCTTAACATACGGTTTCCCAATACCATGGCCCTTTCCTCTCTTGTCATACTTAGCCTTGTAGTAGTCCGCCTTTGCCTTCCCAGCGTCATCAAACATCCGACACTTGTGCACCAAAGTGTCAAAATCTCTAATCTCATGAAAACAGACGTACTGATAGATCTCCGGCCTTAAGCCATTCTCAAACTTCACACACTTAGAAACCATAGCATCCTCCGCATTGATGTAAGGACAGAACCTCGAGAGCTCCTCATACTTAGCTGAAACAACAACCATAACCAACTGAGCTCCTCCATCCAAAAGATACTTCTACAACACCTAGAGTATGCAGCTACTCCTCCTCTTAGCTCAAACTCGCCTAAAAGAACGAAACAACACAACAAGTACCAATAGTACTTCCGTACATATCGCATACAACGGGAACAACAACCAAACAACTCAACAAGCATCGAAGGTAACTCAACATACCATTCGAATGCAACAGGTAATAAAACTAGTTCTGGTCCGGACAAGACTGACCACGGCTCTGATACCAACTAGTAAAACCCTATTTCTAATAAGCGATAAACGCGAGAATACATCAGACATATTCAAGAAATAGATGCTATGTCACCAAACATAATCCAGCATACATGTATAGATTATCAAATTACATAAGCATAGTAGCGGAATATATGTAAACCATATAAATAACATCTCCAAAATCTCATGATAATAAATACATGATCTCAAACTCATAAAACAATATCTCAACTCCAAAAACTACATAGTCATAAAAGAAATAACATGCAAGGACACCCTAGATCAGAGCCCTAATCTAGACACTTGCACAAGAACGAGGAACTCCCGCTCCTCGGAGACATCAAAGCAACTAAGCATCCTGCACCCCATCTACCCGTCCATACGGAAAGGCAGGTGGTAAACCACTGAGGGTTAGCATTACATCATCATAATCCAATAACAGATAAGCAAGAACATTGAAATGATGGTCATATATCTAAGAATAATAAACAACATTGCCAAACCTATACTCATAGTATTTCCACATTTATCTCATTCAATATCATTCATAGGCATCATTTCAAGTTCACAAAATTCAAGTGTATCACACCCATATCACAATTCAGCCAAGTCAAATATCAATCTCCAAACACAATCACCATGCACAATTCAAATGAAATACAACTCACAACAATTCATGCAATGTCTCTAGACTCATCTAGATGCATGTGGTACCAAGTCACGTCCAAGGTCGTCACCTCTGATGCAACAAACACATCGAGTGTAAGGTTCACACCTGCCTTACACTTTGGACATACGTCCGCCACCTCAACAATGAATGCATGAACATGTGACTTGACTCAATACATATGCTCATACACAATTCTCCAAAACATGCATATACAACTATGCAATCATCACCCAAACCATGCATACAATTATGCAATCATCACCAAAACCATGCATACAATTATGCAATCATCACCAAGGTCATTTAATCAAGTATGCACACATCAACAATTGCACATACATACAACATACATATATTCATCACCTTTGAACATGTATACAATCAACATTATCACCTTCTGCACATAGTTCATCATGAACAAGCAACACTTCATATATTTCAAGTAAAGAAGATAACATGCGAGGTCATGATATTTCACATTATCATTATCCAACTTCATTCACAAGCATACAATTAACCATAGGAATCCATATCTAAAAAGGTTCACCATCAAATAAACTTCAAGGTAAGAATTACACAAGTTCGTCTCATATTTCACAACTTTGAAAATATTTGAAGGTTAAGAACCAAAACCAAATAACGAGCTCAATTGCCTATGCCATGTATCCTCACAAGTCACATATGTGTACAGTAGAGGTTTCATAAGCATTTCATCGGCCACATATGAAGAATGCACAAAATTCATGAAGTTCATCTCACTTTTGCCACTTTTCCAAAATTATAAGTTTTCAAGGCAAATCAAGTAATCAATCCATGGAACCAATTGAAATCATCAGTAAAAGTCATATAAACGTTACTCAAGTATAATCCCACTTGGTTTCCTTGAAAAGAATCAAGTTCTGGAAAGTCCGTTTTCTTGACCATTTTCAAGTTTCAAGTTCAATATTTCCAAAATCATTCCAATTCGATTCGAATGTTGTTCCAGTAGGATTATAGATGTAGAGAATGTTTATAGAGGTTGAAAGAAGTGTTAAGAAATGCTCGGAAAGGTCCCAAGTTCACGAAACAAGAAGATCAAATGGGCTGGAACAGGTCAATCACGCTTGAAGCCATTTTATCTCGCTTCAAGCGAGATAGTTCCAGAGAGCACAGGTGCATCTCGCTTGGAGCTCGCTTCAAGTGAAATAGCATCTAAAATTCTGGGTTTCCCCTTTGAATGCTCGCTTCAAGCGAGACAATCTCGCTTCAAGCGAAGCTTCATCTGGGCAGCCCAGAACCTCTCGGGTTTAACCCCTTTTTCACACCAAAACTCAATTTTCAAAACCCCAATCCACCAAAACAAGTTCCAGAAAGTGTTTATGGGTCAAAATATCTTCAATACACTTAAACAAACATGAATCAAGCATTAGAAACAACAATTCAACTCATTTTATCAAAATCATAGGATTTTCTCAAAACACCAACACAACCTCAAATTTCTCCACAAATCCATAAACAACGATTCCAGTTCAACAAATTCGATTCCAATAGTTTAACAATCATCAATAACAACTAATGAACATCAATTCACACACAATCTAACATCACTACTTCATTTTTCATCAAATTTGCTCAAGAACACAAAACACCAACACTTGTGTATTTCTACATGTTAATTCACATACAACTATACAATTATCATGTAAATCATGTTCTCAAACATAGCAACAACCAACATGCACAAATTTACAGCAAATGGAATCAATTTCATTAAGTTCATAAAATGGGAAAAATGAAAAGTTATGAACTTATGAGTGAAACCTTACCCTCTTACCTCTAGCACCAAGAATCAACAATTCTAGCTTCAATTTAGCTCCTATGAGTGAAACCCTCTTCTAGCTCTCCAACCCTTCCTCTTGTTCTTCTCTCTAGCCCCAAATTGCCGCCTCTTGTGTTTGTGTGAAAATGAGCAAGTTTCTAACCCTAGTCACTAAAGACTAAGCTTATATACTCCCTCTCCCTCAATAGGCCTTAAACACACAAATAATAAATGAATGGGCTCACACTAATCTACTAAATAACACACCAACGGTAACTAATTAATAATCTCGGCTTCTAATTAATTATCGCGCTCCGACAACTTAATTAATAAAACGGTTCTATCTTAGAAAAACGATAAAATGCTATCCTCCCAAAATTACTAATTACCCCTCTAATGCACAAACATATGAAAATGCACACAATTAAAATAACACATGAAATAAAATAATTAAAATAAAGCAAACGCGAAAAACGGGCTGTTACAGAACTCAATCTCAACTTCGAACCCAAGGCCTCTTGCAAACTCTTCCAAAACCTTGAAGTGAAACTCGGATCTCTATCCGACACAATGCTCGATGGAACTCCATGCAACTTCACAATATCTCGAATATAAATCTCCGCCAACTGAGCTACCGGAAAGGTGATATTAATCGGAATGAAATGTGCCGACTTCGTCAATCTATCAACAACAACCCATATGGCATCATGCCTTCTCGGAGTGTTTAACAAACTGTCATACCCTCATTTTGGACCTAAAAATACTCGTTCAAATTTCCTTTTTGTTTCTGATTATTTCAAATTCACTATGTCTATTTTACAATTTTCTACTGTGCTTCAAACGCACATTGTACTGTCTCTGTCTCTAAATTTTCTTGCATATAAAACCATCCAGAATGTCTGCTTGCATTACAGGTGATTAAAGAGAGCTTCTAAAACCGTTGCATATTTTCCTGCATTTTTGTTCCAAACTCTGCGTAAAATCATACAAAAGGGTATTTTGGTCATTTCCTACAAAGGAACCCATTTTTAGTCTCTACAATTTGTCTCTGAGTCTTTTCAACTTGTCTGCATGAATCATTAATCAAATTTTAGCTAAAAATCATTTTAGTTTCGCATCTGAGTCAGTCTGAGTCAGTCTGAGTCGTTTTAGTCCTTAGGGGCATTTTGGTCTTTTCACATCAAACAATTTTTTGACAGAGAGGTATTTTGAAATACCTCATTTTGGTAGTTTGTTCGTTTTAGTCCGTTTTTGTCATTTTTAACTGTTTCACTTTACGTTTTTTTCAAATTACATCCTTTTTCCAATTTTATTTTGTTTTTTTACAAATAAGTCCAAATTTTGTTTTAATTGCAAATTAGTCCAATTTTAACTTCAAAACAGTCCTTGTTTCTTTCTAAATTGCAGTTCAGTCCTTAACTTTTTTTAATTGCAGAATTAGTCCTTAAGTCTTTTTGCAGTTTGGTCCAAGAATGCCACGCAAGCAAGTACCAGTCCAGGTGTCAAAATTTCATAGGGTCAGAGGCCACTTGGCAGCCTATATAAGGCCACGCACTGTGCAAGTCAGAAAAGGGTCCACAGAATCAGCGCCACATCACAAACAACTCACAAATTTCTCTCTCCATTCAGTTGGATCAAAATCGTAACAAACTCAGAAAGGTTGAAGAACAAGTTCACAAACCCTAACCGTTTCAGAAGCAAGATTGAACCAAAATCAATGGAGTTTTTGTGCAGCTCTTAGAGATTCGACTGAATCTTCATCATCAAGCTGTGATTCCTGCAATTCAAGCGCCAAATCCATCGCCAGAAGCAACGAATCCGGTGCGATCACAGAAACCCTAAGGTCGAAAAGAAGAAGAGGGAAAGAATTTCAAAGATTCTGAACCGATTAAAAAGAAGAAAGACAGAATCATGGTTTATTTCCGGATTTCCAGCAAGAATCAGCAAAAACAGAATCAAATCAAAAGGTTTCTGAAGATTCAAATCCAAGTCTCCGAATAAAACCAGGTGAAAATCAAAAAACTTACTTCTTCATACTCATGAATAACAACGAATCCAAATCAACGTAGATCTGTAGGAGTTCAAACGAGTCTGGTTCAAAAAAATTTCGAAACCCTAAAAAATTTTCAAAACCGTAAAAGATTCCAAGGTTTACAACGAGTAACAACCGTTGTAAACCAACGAATCCATAAACAAATTCATTTAGAAAAGATTCGAACCAAAAAAAACGGAACCAAAACAGTTTGAAATCCGGGAACAAGATTCAAGATCCACGTTGATTCAGTTGATGCATGTGGTTTCTAGGAGCAGATTCATGTTTAGAACAATAAGACGAAGGGATTAAGCCATGATTCATGTGTTTCTGAGTTGGTTTGAGCCGTTTAAGGTTAGGGTTTCAACGGACTTCGCCGGCGTGAGAGAAGAGAGAAGAGAAGAAAGAGAAACATTGCAAAAAATGAGAGAAACCGGGTTGGAGACGTTTTATATAAGGCGCTGGAACCGGGTGGGTTTTGACCCGATCCAGCGCCCCACGCCTTGGACCGTTCGATCTAGATCCTAATGGATCCGGATCAATCCAACGCCCAAGAGGCGTTCTGGAGATCCGGATCCATCCACCTGTGTGGGTTTGGGCCGGGTACCCTAGGTTTTTCTGCTTTTCTTTTCAGTTCTTAACTTTCTTGCTATGTGCACCCCTGTGCTTGCTATTTGGACCTCCTGTGCGTTTTGATTTCTTTACAAAAATCTCAAAAATTTACTATGTGTTCTTGGTATGTTTTGTGATAGTTTTACATGTTCAAAATTGAGGGAAATAATATGCGTTAATTTCTCTTTTGATTTGTATATTTTGTGTGTTTTGTGTGAATCTTCTTGTATGATTTTTGATCCGAAATTTGTCATGTGATGTTGATGTTTGGCACTTAATTTTATGATGAATTTACCTCTGATTTTGTGCTAATTCATTCAATTGTGTTAATTGATTTTTGTTTACAATTTTTGCAATTCATTCAATTGTGTTAGTTGATTTTTGTTTACAATTTCGCAATATTTTCAATTGTGTTAATTAAATCCTTGTTTGCGTTTTTTACCATATGTTCAATGTTGTTAGTTTGATGTTTGTTCGCCGTTTTCTTGCAATCTTTGTCTACAATTTTTACAATATGATTAATTTTGTTGAGTTTGATCTTTGTTTACAATTCTTTTTTACAATATGTTCGATTTTGTTAGATTTGATCTTTGCTTGCAATTTCTTTTACAATGTGCTCAAATTGTGTAAGTTTGATGTGTGTTTCCCATCTTTTACAATTTTCCCCCCAACCTTGTTAAAAATGGGATTTTGTTTGCTTTTTTGCTATATTTTCAATGTTTAGTGTGGCAATATTTTCAATCTTGTTGGTATAGTTGGTTAGTTTTTATTTACAAGTTGGCATGCTAGTTTCTAATTTTAAAAATTACCTTTTAGTTTCATGACTATGTAAGTGATGTTAGTTTGTATGCATTTTTCTTTCCATCCTTTCATACCTTACCATTACCTTTCTTTGCTTAAAATTTTACTACCATTTCATATTACTTCACTAACCATTTTATGTTTCATGCATATTGAAAGCCCCAATTCCATCTCCATTCCTTTAAGTTTAGGTTCCATTCAATTTCTCAATGTTTAGGTAGTTTCTTTATTTTAATTTCTTGCAAGACCATAAAATGTAAACTAGGACCAATGTAAAGGACAATGGACACTATAATGATGTACACCGACACAAGCACCGACACGCACACACGTTGTATGATCTAACGCTAGGTGTATGTTTAGGAAGCGCGAAACTTAGAAGAAATCATTTTTTAAAACGTGTTAACAATCCTATCACTTGAAAACCTTTTTCAATAAACCTTGGAGTCAAAACTCCATTGTATTTTCCTTCTTTTTCTTAATCAAACCCAAATGAAAATAATCCATACTTAGACTTTTTTTGTAAATAATTGACCAACCTCACCGCTTTATTTTCTCAAGCCTTTACGGCCTCTTTCTCTTCTTCAAAACCTTTTTTCAAAAAAAACTAAAATGAATCAAAACTCACAAAGCTTTTCGAGAGAGAACTACATGGAGTTTGATCCCTTAAAAGGGTATGTAGGCAAGAGGTCAAAACCTCTCCAAGTCCAATAAAAATAAAATCCAAACATTTCTTCTCCCCATTCTTAAAAACTACTCTTTTCAATAAATAGCATTAAAAATAAAGCGTAAAAGATAAATCCGGAAAAATGGCTCCTATAGAGTACTATAGTCGTTGCGGGTGCCTAACACCTTCCCGTAGCGAAAATTGCCCCGAACTTAGAATTTCTAAGGGTTTTCTCAATTTTACCCTTCCCCAAAAAAAACAGAGACATCAATGATCGAAAGGTTCAAGCCTAATTAATGACTTGACACCCGAAAATTGCGATGACAGAAATGGCGACTTCATTGGGGAATTTAGGGCTACGCCTAGTTTTTCATGCTTTATGTTTTACGCTTTACTTTATTGTTATATGTAATTATTTTCATGCAACGTGCGGGGTGAGAATATCAAAAGTCCTATACCCGGGCTGAGTGAACTTAAGATTAGGAAGAGATATAATCGACAATCCAATCCGGGGGTTGCCTCGTGTATTGGGTTACGCGATCAATCTCACGTAGCTGAGGCATTTTGGGGGTGATGTTGTCGGCGTGTGTTGTCATGCTTAGGCACTTTACTTCCAATTGACCGATGATGCTATGGACTGTAGTTACCAAACCCATCTTTGGCCTTTTTTTAAGACGTAGTGTGGTGGCTAAACCGAGCGTTGTCTCGAAATTTAGTCGTCACGCGATACTACACTCAAACTAGACCTTCTTACAAATAATCATGGAACGGGCGTCGCCTTGTGCTACTATGATATGGGTAAGAGAGGTTGCAGTTTGGGAACCTTATTAGAACCATGGTTACTACTATCAAAGCCCTAGTCTCACCGGACACCGTGTCCATCCGCAGCTCCGCAGCTGTGAACCTTAGCCCACCGTGTTTTCTTTAACCAAAATCATGCATACATGCATTCATGCATAAACTTTTTCATGCATTTATCGAAAGGTCTAGACAAATTGAAAACTTTGTAAACATTCCAGGTATGAAGAAGACTAAGTCTTACAAGTTCAAGGAAGTCGATTTGGTTAGCTTAAGGGAGTTGGCACTCAAGGTTAAGAATCCGACTGGGTTTCGTCTCCGATACGGTGGCTTGCTTACTATTCTCCGGACTAATGTGGAAGAGAAGTTGGTGCACACTCTGGTGCAATTCTATGATCTGGTCTTCCGTTGCTTCACTTTCCCGGATTTCCAGTCAGTTCCCACACTTGAGGCTTATTCTAGTTTGTTGGGTTTACCTGTAGCCGAGAGGACACCTTTCACGGGTCCCGGAGCTCCTCTTACTCCTTTGGTGATTGCTAAGGATCTTTATCTCAAGACCTCCGATGTGTCCAAGAATCTCATTACCAAATCTCACATTCAAGGTTTCACTTCGAAGTACTTACTCGAGCGAGCTAATCTCGAATCTACTTGTCAGGACACTCTTGAGGCTATTCTTGCACTACTTATCTACGGGCTCATTCTCTTCCCGAATCTTGACAACTTTGTGGACATGAATGCTATTGAGATTTTCCATTCCAAGAACCCGGTTCCTACTTTGTTAGCTGACACGTACCACGCCATCCATGATCGGACTCTCAAAGGTCGTAGATATATTCTTTGCTGTGTGCCTCTCCTATATAGGTGGTTTATTTCTCACCTTCCAAGTTCTTTCCATGCCAACTCGGAGAATTGGTCTTATTCGCAGCGGATTATGGCTCTCACTATCGATGAGGTGGTTTGGATCACCCCGGCAGCTCGAGTCAAGGAGATTATCACTGGGTTTGGATACTTCCTCAATGTACCTCTTCTCGGTACCCGGGGAGGAATCAACTACAATCCTGAGTTAGCCATGAGACAGTTCGGTTTCCCTATGAGAGCAAAGCCCATCAATCTTGCTACATCCCAGGAGTTCTTCTACTATTCCAATGCCCCCGCCGGGCAAAGGAAAGCTTTTATGGATGCTTGGTCTAAGGTTCGAAGGAAGGATGTGAAGCATTTGGGTGTGAGATCCGGTATCGCTCATGAGGCCTATACTCAGTGGGTGATAGATTGAGCCGGAGAGATTGGCATGCCTTATCCTGCTATGAGGCATGTGTCCGCGTCTATTCCGTCCAGGCCATTACCTTTGCTTCCCGCAGCCCAGGAGATGTATCAGGAGCATCTAAGCTATGGAGAGTCAGGAGAAGCGAGCATGGAAAGCCCGATACAATGAAGCCGAGAACTTGATTTTGACTTTGGATGGTAGAGATGAGCAGAAGGATCATGAGAATCGAATGTTGAAGAGAGAGCTAGCCAAAGCTAGGAAAGAACTCGAGGAAAAAGATGAGCTGCTTATGAGGGATTCCAAGAGAGCTAGAGGTCGTCGGGAATTCTATGCCAGATACTGCAGTTCGGCTCCAGAGTCTGATACTGAGGATTACCCTGTCACTCCATAGGCTTAGATGATTATGTTGTTTGTATTATGTTTTGAGACCCACTCCCCTTGGCTTAACATTCCAAAACGATTTATCTCTACAACTTTCTAGTCTCTTCATTCTTTCCTAATAATGTTTACAAGATTTCTAATATGTCTAAGAGATCCTTTCGATAACCAAAAAGAGTCATTTTTGCATCTGCATTTGTACATACCATGCATCATATGCATCATTCATCGGTCACGAAAAACTTCCAAGTGCTCATTGCCTCCTGGTTCTTCTGCCGCAGTGTGAAAAGTGGCTCGTGCTCGAAAGATTGATCAACCTGCCAGAGTTCATCAGACTAGACAATACAAAAGAAGGAATCAGGTAGCTATGGAAGAAGAGAACGCGTAGCTCCGTACCGAATTGGCTTCTCTAAGGGAAGAGTTGGCTAAGGCTCACGATGTTATGACTGCTTTGTTGGCTTCCCAGGAACAACCAGCCTCGTCTGCACCGGAGACCGCTGAGGCAATTCCAACAGCATCTCTTGATGACCGCTTTGCTATGCCGAGGGGATACCCTTACGGACTCCCATCTTTCTTTGCTCCTAATACTGCAGCGAGTACTTCTGGTGCTGCCAATGTTAACCAAATCCCCATCCCAGGGCATGCCTCTCTCCACACCACTCTGCCTCAATCAACGGTCTTCACTGACCCAATCGTACATTCTATGCCTCAAAGCACCAACACCGATACTCACCGTGGGAAGTCTCCCATGACCAGAACTATGGAAGAAAGGATGGAGGAACTTCCTAGAGAACTCCGTCGTGAAATCAAAGCTAACCGTGGAAGTGGTGATCTTGTCAAGACTCACGATCTCTGCCTAGTGCCAAGGGTAGATGTCCCTAAAAAGTTCAAAGTCCCAGAATTCGACCGATACAATAGACTGACTTGTCCTCAGAATCATATCATCAAGTACGTCCGGAAGATGGCTAACTACTCAGACAATGATTCGCTCATGATCCACTGTTTCCAAGACAGTTTGATGGAAGATGCTGCAGAATGGTATACTGGTCTGAGTAAAGATAACATTCGTACCTTCGATGATTTGGCTGCCGCTTTCAAGAGTCACTATGGGTTTAATACCAGATTGAAGCCAAACAGGGAATTTCTCAGATCCCTCTTCCAGAAGAAAGATGAAAGCTTCCGTGAGTATGCACAAAGGTGGAGGGGGGAAGCCGCCCGTATTACCCCTGCTCTAGATGAAGAGGAAATGACACAGACGTTTCTAAAGACGCTGAAGAAAGACTATGTTGAAAGGATGATCATTGCTGCTCCGAGTAACTTCTCCGAGATGGTCACCATGGGAACCCGCCTAGAAGAAGCTGTCAGAGAAGGTATCATTATGTTCGAAAAGGGTGAATCCTCCACAAACGCGCCAAAGAAGTATGGCAATGACCATCACAAGAAGAAAGAGACAGAAGTCGGGATGGTATCTACCGAGACCAATCAATCCATGGCCGCCGTTGCTCCCATCAATGCTACTCAACTGCCTCTGCCGTACCAATACATGCAATACGCCCAACATCCGTTCCTTCCACCATTCTACCATCAGTATCCTCTACCACCGGGCCAGCCTCAGGTCCCTGTCAACGCCATCGCTCAACAAGTGCAACAACAGCCACCGGTTCAACAACAACCACAACAGCAGCAAGGCCCTCAGGCCCGACCATCTTTCCCTCCGATACCAATGCTATACGCCGAATTGCTTCCAACTCTACTGCACAAAGGGTACTGCACAACCAGACCCGGCAAGCCGCCGCCCAACCCGTTACCTCCTCGGTTTCGTTCTGACCTCAGGTGCGATTTTCATCAAGGCGCTCTAGGCCACGATGTGGAAGGATGTTACGCTTTGAAGTATATTGTGAAGAAACTGATAGACCAAGGAAAGTTGTCTTTCGAGAACAATGTCTCGCATGTGCTCGATAATCCGCTCCCAAATCATGCTGCCGTGAACATGATTGAAGCATACGAAGAAACTCCCCGCCTTGGTGTTCGTAATGTTGCAACCCCTCTGGTACTGCTGCATGTCAAGTTATGCCAAGCCTCTTTGTTTAACCATGACCATGCCACTTGCAATGGGTGTCTTCAGAGTCCTATGGGCTGTGACGTGGTTCAGAACGACATCCAGAGCCTGATGAATGATAACTATCTGATGGCCAGCGACGTTTGTGTGATTATGCCAGTATTCCATGATACCCCCATTAGGAGCACGCCTTCGAAAGAGAATGCTGAACCTCTGGTGATAAGGCTACCTGGGCCAGTGCCCTTCGTTTCCACAAAAGCCGTTCCCTACAAGTACAATGCAACTATGATTGAGAACAGGGTAGAAGTGCCTTTGGTATCCCCGGCTGTAGTAAGCAACATCGCCGAAGGGACGACAACTCTGAGGAGCGGTAAGGTCCGTCGACCTTTGTTCCAAAAGAAGATAGTCGCGCCCACCACGGCTCTGGTTGACAAAACAACTCCACTTCCAGTCCCTCCTGTGGCTAAAGATGTTAGCCGGCCAGGTCAGTCTATTGAAGATTCTAATTTGGACGAAATCCTGAAGATAATCAAGAGAAGTGACTACAAGATCGTGGACCAGCTGTTGCAAACCCCGTCAAAGATATCTATCTTATCTTTGCTCCTAAGCTCTGAAGCCCACAGGAACATCTTACTAAAAGTGTTGGAGCAGGCATACGTCGACCACGAGGTCACGGTAGACCAGTTTGGTGGTATAGTGGGAAATATCACCGCTTGCAGTAATCTCTGGTTTAGCGAAGACGAGCTCCCCGAAGCAGGGAAGCATCATAATTTGGCCCTACACATCTCTATGAATTGCAAAACTGACATGCTGTCAAACGTATTGGTAGATACCGGCTCATCTCTGAATGTAATGCCCAAATCCACTCTAGACCAGCTAAGCTATCAAGGAGCCCCTTTTAGGAGAAGCACTTTCCTGGTCAAGGCCTTCGACGGATCCCGCAAGGACGTTCTCGGTGAAGTGGATCTTCTTGTGACCATTGGCCCTGAAACATTTCTGATCACTTTCCAAGTCATGGACATCGATGCTTCCTATAGTTGCCTCCTCGGAAGGCCGTGGATACATGAGGCCGGCGCGGTCACCTCCACTCTTCATCAAAAGCTGAAATTTGTGAGGAATGGTAAGCTTGTTACCGTACATGGAGAAGAAGCATACTTGGCAGTCAATTGTCATCATTCTCTTGTATTGAAGCAGGGTCTGCTGAAGGGACTGCATTTCAAGGCTTAACTGTTGAAGGTACGGAGCCCAAGAAAGTCGGTGCTGCTATGGCTTCTTTGAAAGACGCGCAAAGGGCTGTTCAGGAAGGACAGGCTGCTGGTTGGGGCCAACTAATACAACTACTTGAGAATAAGCGCAAAGAAGGTCTTGGGTTCTCCCCAACATCAGGAGTATCTACTGGGACGTTCTACAGTGCTGGGTTCACCAATGCAATTACTGAAGGTGCCACTGGAAATGGGTCTAGGCCCGTGTTTGTGATATCAGGAGGCACTGCGAAGAATTGGAATGTCGTTGACCTTCCATTGATCATGCATGATTCCGAGTAATGCGTCTTGTTGCTTAGGTCTTTGTTTTTTCAAAATAACCATCTTGTCGCTACGCCCAAAGCGAAAGTGATGTTTTTGTAAGGGTATGTTTGTTTCGGCATTGCCATTATTAATAAAAAAAATTGTCGTTTCTTTCACGACTGTTGTTTTTCTTAATGCTTTTTCCCTTGGAAATGATGGTAATGCTAGAAAAAAGCAAAACATCTGTATCTTCTTATTAATTTCAAAGATCTGCATGAAAAAAATCTTTTCTAAAAATCATCCAACCATATCACGCAGATTGAACCATAATAAACCCGTTGAACATAGTGACCCTACGGTTCCTCCGACTTTTGAGTTCCCGGTGTTCGAAGCCGAAGATGAGAGTGAGGATGACATACCAGATGAGATTACTCGACTGCTTGAACAGGAGGAAAAAGCCTTTCAGCCTCACCAGGAAGAGATCAAGTTGGTCAACTTGGGTACCGAGGACAATAAGCGAGAGATCAAGGTTGGTGCTGCACTGGAAGAGGGGATTAAGAAGAGGATCTTCCAAATTCTCCGAGAGTATTCGGATATTTTTGCATGGTCGTATGAAGATATGCCGGGTTTGGATCCTCAGATCGTAGAGCACCGGATACCAACAAAGCCAGAATGTCCCCCTGTTAGACAAAAGTTGAGAAGAACTCGTCCTGACATGGCTCTCAAGATTAAGGGTGAAGTACAAAAGCAGATTGATGCAGGTTTCCTCATGACAGTTGAGTATCCCGAGTGGGTTGCTAATATTGTGCCTGTATCGAAGAAGGATGGCAAAGTTCGGACGTGCGTTGATTATAGAGATTTGAATAAAGCCAGTCTGAAAGACAACTTCCCGCTGCCTCATATTGACGTGCTTGTCGATAATACTGCTCAGTGCAAGGTGTTCTCCTTCATGGATGGATTCTCGGGATACAATCAAATCAAGATGTCACCCAAAGACAGGGAAAAGACATCGTTCATCACTCCGTGGGGAACTTTCTGTTGCAAAGCGATGTCGTTCGGTCTGATAAATGCTGGTGCCACCTATCAGAGGGGGATGACCACGTTGTTCCACGATATGATTCACAAAGAAGTCGAGGTGTATGTGGACGACATGATTGTCAAGTCAAGCGATGAGGAGCAACATGTTGAATATTTGGCAAAAATGTTTGAAAGGTTGAGAAAGTACAAGCTTCGGCTGAACCCCAACAAATGTACGTCCGGTGTTAGATCTGGAAAGTTGCTAGGTTTCGTTGTCAGCCAAAGAGGCATTGAAGTAGATCCTGACAAAGTCCGAGCAATCCGAGAAATGCCGGCCCCGCAGACTGAGAAACAAGTTAGAGGTTTCCTCGGACGTCTGAACTATATCTCCCGATTCATATCCCACATGACCGCGACTTGCAGGCCAATCTTCAAGCTACTCAGGAAAAATCAACCCATTGTGTGGAACGATGAATGCCAGGAAGCTTTTGACAACATCAAAGACTATTTGTTAGAGCCGCCCATCCTTGTCCCGCCCGTGGAAGGAAGGCCGTTGATTATGTATCTGTCAGTGTTAGATGAGTCCATGGGATGTGTACTCAATCAGCAGGACGAGACCGGAAAGAAAGAGTATGCTATCTACTATCTGAGCAAGAAATTCACTGTGAGACTCGGTATACGATGCTCGAAAAGACTTGTTGTGCTTTAGCCTGGGCTGCCAAACGCCTGCGTCACTACTTGATGAACCATACAACTTGGCTGATATCCAGGATGGACCCGATCAAATATATCTTTGAGAAGCCTGCAGTCACTAGAAAGATCGCGCGCTGGCAAATGCTGCTGTCTGAATATGATATTGTGTTCAAAGCCCAAAAAGCCGTCAGAGGAAGTGTTATAGCTGATCACCTCGCTTACCACCCACTGGATGACTATCAGCCCATTAAGTTCGACTTCCCCGACGAAGAGGTCATGTACTTGAAGTCAAGAGACTGTGAAGAACCGTTGATTGGTGAAGGCCCAGACCCTAATAGCAAGTGGGGATTGGTCTTCGACGGTGCTGTCAATGCCTACGACAAAGGAATTGGCGTAGTGATTGTATCTCCGCAGGGGCACCACATTCCTTTTACCGCTCGGATTATATTTGAATGCACAAACAACATGGCCGAGTACGAAGCATGCATCTTAGGGATCGAGGAAGCAATCGATATGAGAATCAAGCATCTTGACATTTATGGAGATTCTGCACTTGTTATTAACCAGATAAAGGGAGAATGGGAGACTCATCATGCCAATCTGATCCCTTACCGTGACTACGCGAGGCATCTGCTGACGTACTTTACGAAAGTCGAATTGCACCATATTCCCCGTGAGGAAAATCAAATGGCCGATGCTCTTGCCACTTTATCCTCCATGTTTCATGTGAACCATTGGAACCATGTGCCAGTAATCAAAGTGCAGCGCCTTGACCGGCCTTCTCATGTGTTTGCCATTGATGATGTGACCGTTCAAACGAATGCGGATATAGTTGACAACAGACCCTGGTATCATGATATCAAGCAATTTTTGCAAAGCCGCGAGTACCCGCCGAATGCTCCCAACAAAGACAAGAAGACTTTGCGCAGATTGGCTAGCAAGTTCGTGTTAAGTGGGGATGTCCTATACAAGAGGAATTTCGATATGATATTATTGAGATGTGTGGATGAGCGTGAAGCGGAGCAACTGATGCACGACGTGCACGACGGCACTTTCGGGACCCATGCTTCGGGGCATACCATGTCTAGAAAGTTGCTAAGGGCAAGCTACTATTGGATGTCCATGGAACACGATTGCTACCAATATGCCAGGAAATGCCACAAATGTCAAATCTATGCTGATAAGATTCATGTGCCTCCGCATGCCCTCAATGTCATTTCCTCTCCGTGGCCTTTCTCCATGTGGGCCATCGACATGATTGGAAGAATTGAACCAAAGGCTTCGAATGGTCATCGTTTTATTTTGGTAGCGATCGATTACTTCACCAAGTGGGTCGAAGCTGCATCTTATGCCAGTGTAACCAAGCAAGTGGTGGTTAAGTTCATCATGAACAATATCATTTGTCGATATGGTGTCCCAAGCAAGATTATCACCGACAATGGTACCAATCTGAACAATGACATGGTGCAGGCCCTGTGTGAGAAATTCAAGATTGAACATCACAACTCCTCTCCTTATAGGCCCCAGATGAACGGTGCAGTTGAGGCCGCCAACAAGAATATCAAGAAGATCGTGCAGAAGATGGTGACTACATACAAAGACTGGCATGAGATGTTGCCTTATGCCCTGCACGGCTATCGCACTACAGTACGCAGTTCGACCGGGGCAACGCCTTTCTCCCTTGTATATGGCATGGAAGCAGTTCTCCCCTTGGAAGTAGAAATCCTGTCTCTCCGCGTGATCATGGAAGCAAAATTGTCTGAGGCTGAATGGTGCCAGAGCCGGTATGATCAGTTAAATCTAATTGAAGAAAGACGTCTGTATCAAACAAGAATGAAAACTGCATTTGACAAGAAAGTCCATCCTCGGGAATTCAAGGAAGGTGAACTTGTTTTGAAAAGAAGTGTAAGCCAGCAACTCGACCCAAGGGGCAAGTGGACGCCAAACTACGAAGGACCATATGTTGTCAAGAAGGCCTTCTCTGGCGGAGCTTTGATTCTTACACACATGGATGGTGTGGAACTTCCGAACCCTGTGAATGCCGATATAGTCAAGAAATACTTTGTCTAGATATATGAAAAGAACAGCGTGGTAGGTCGAAAACCCGAAAGGGCGGCCTAGGCAAAATAAGGGACAAAAAAAATGTAAATATGAAAAAGCTCGCTGAGACTACACGTAACTCAGGCAAAAATGAGCGTCTCGATGAGCCGAAAACCCAAAAGGGCGGTTCATGCAATAATGAGATTGAAACGAAAGGCAATTGACTATATCTGGCAAACCACCATCCCCTTGGGGCACGAGCAACTGATGAATGGCCGCTCTCATATGAAGCTGCTGTGCCTATGAATTCAAAATTTCTGGGAACTGTAGTGACTACTATGTTCAATGTACCACCAACCAATAAAATTACCATTTTCTAAGCTTTGTAAATCCGTGGAGTCACGCCTTTGGCTGACTACTACTCTTATACGTCGATTTGAGCCTATGCTTTTGTTTGAAACTCTATTTCTTCATTCTATTTTCAAGGCCTTATACAAAAAAATCTTCTTTCTATTTTGATAATGACAATGTCTGAAACAAACATCTTTGAAATTGAAAATTTTTTGTGTGTATTTTGAAAACCAACCTGAGCAACTAGGTGCATTCGAACGAAACATGCATGAACAAACGTGTGTTGATATCCATTTCAATGCAGGTTACCAACAGGCTCTCTCCCCAGTACGGTCTGTGGTCAATGGCAAGAATGAAAAAACAGAATGAAAAGCACAAAAATGAATAAGCTCGCTAAGCTGAAAACCCGAAAGAGCGGCTTAGGCAAAAATGAGCACCCCGATGGATTGACAACCTACAGAGGCAATTCAGGCAAAAACAGGGGCAATGAAAAGAATTTATTTCCCGGTGGACCGAAAACCCGAAAGGGCGATCCAGGCAAAAATGGGATGAGAAAAAAAAAACGAACAAAAGCAAACATGCAAAAAGCATTAACCACAGATGCGATATCCAAAGTGTGCTCGACATTAGAGCGTCCAACAATGGCAGTACCATCAAAAGGTTTCACTCTCTACAAGTCTGTGAATGGGATATGGCTCCCTGCCCTTAACAATGGTCTTGATGCGTCTTTCAACGACGGCATCCCCAAGGGAACTTTCGCAAGTATCTGTTAGAGCACGAGCCATTATGTGCCCAATATTCCAATGTTTTGTCTGTCTCTGTGAAATTATGTCTGCAATTGCCAATCATCATGCATTTCAAAGCATTCATACATGCATAATCGTGCATCTTATACGCTCATGCATCGGATAAAATTGTTATGCCGTTCATACACATTGCATCTTCAATTCCTATGTTAATCTCTGTCAAAGTCTCAAGTCAATTTCGAACCTTTACAGTCGTGTCAATTTCAAACATCTACTATCATGTTGATTTTAAAACATCTACTATCATGTCAATTTCAAACTTCTACAATCATGTCAATTTCAAACTTCTACAGTCCTGTAAATTTCAAGACTCCTGCAGTCATGTCAGCCAATTTCAATTTGTTTTTGCAATACAATCCGTTTTTGTTATCGGCCAAGTGGCTAGTTCGCATCCAAGAACAGCTTGTGCCTGTCAATTTACTCTTGTTATCGGCCAAGTGACTAGTTCGCATCCAAGAACAGCTTGTGCTTGTCAATTTACTCTTGTTATCGGTCAAGTGGCTAGTTTGCATACAAGGACAACTTGTACCTGTCGATTTGCTTCCATTCTTGTCATAGGTCAAGCCGCTAGTTCAAATACAAGAACAGCTTGCACCTATGCTTTGTTTCTGTCATCAGCCAAGCGGCTAGTTCGAATTCAAGAACAGCTTGTGCCCGTCTATTTTGTCGTTATCCTCGGTCGAGTTCCTAGTTCGAACCAAAAGAACAACTTGTGCCTGTCAATTTGCTATATGTTTCCCCAGTAAATTCTGTTATTTGCTATCTTGTTAAATGTCCACCAATCCCACAATGGATATGACATACCCTGTTTTTTGCTATCTTGTCAATGTCTACCAATCCCGCAATGGATATGACATGCTTTGCTAGATTCAATTCTCAGTCTGTCTTGCATTCATAATTCAAATGTTGCATGGCATACATAACATTTACGAACGGATTTTTACGCCCAAAATTAGTGCAAATGTCGATATTTAAGTATCTTCGTCCCGTCAAGCCAGAGACCCCGTCTCTTGACCCTCCAGACGAAGAAACTTAAATAGGGGCAGCTGTCATACCCTCATTTTGGACCTAAAAATACTCGTTCAAATTTCCTTTCTGTTTCTGATTATTTCAAATTCACTATGTCTATTTTACAATTTTCTACTCTGCTTCAAACGCACATTGTACTGTCTCTGTCTCTAAATTTTCTTGCATATAAAACCATCCAGAATGTCTGCTTGCATTACAGGTCATTAAAGAGAGCTTCTAAAACCGTTGCATATTTTCCTGCATTTTTGTTCCAAATTCTGCATAAAATCATACAAAAGGGTATTTTGGTCATTTCCTACAAAGGAACCCATTTTTAGTCTCTACAATTTGTCTCTGAGTCTTTTCAACTTGTCTGCATGAATCATTCATCAAATTTTAGCTAAAAATCATTTTAGTTTCGCATCTGAGTCAGTCTGAGTCGTTTTAGTCCTTAGGGGCATTTTGGTCTTTTCACATCAAACAATTTTTTGACAGAGAGGTATTTTGAAATACCTCATTTTGGTAGTTTGTTCGTTTTAGTCCGTTTTTGTCATTTTTAACTGTTTCACTTTACGTTTTTTTCAAATTACATCTTTTTTCCAATTTTATTTTGTTTTTTTACAAATAAGTCCAAATTTTGTTTTAATTGCAAATTAGTCCAATTTTAACTTCAAAACAGTCCTTGTTTCTTTCTAAATTGCAGTTCAGTCCTTAACTTTTTTTAATTGCAGAATTAGTCCTTAAGTCTTTTTGCAGTTTGGTCCAAGAATGCCACGCAAGCAAGTACCAGTCCAGGTGTCAAAATTTCACAGGGTCAGAGGCCACTTGGCAGCCTATATAAGGCCACGCACTGTGCAAGTCAGAAAAGGGTCCACAGAATCAGCGCCACATCACAAACAACTCACAAATTTCTCTCTCCATTCAGTTGGATCAAAATCGTAACAAACTCAGAAAGGTTGAAGAACAAGTTCACAAACCCTAACCGTTTCAGAAGCAAGATTGAACCAAAATCAATGGAGTTTTTGTGAAGCTCTCAGAGATTCGACTGAATCTTCATCATCAAGCTGTGATTCCTGCAATTCAAGCGCCAAATCCATCGCCAGAAGCAACGAATCTGGCGCGATCACAGAAACCCTAAGGTCGAGAAGAAGAAGAGGGAAAGAATTTCAAAGATTCTGAACCGGTTAAGAAGAAGAAAGACAAAATCATGGTTTATTTCCGGATTTCCAGCAAGAATCAGCAAAAACAGAATCAAATCAAAAGGTTTCTAAAGATTCAAATCCAAGTCTCCGAATAAAACCAGGTGAAAATAAAAAAACTTACCTCTTCATACTCATGAATAACAACGAATCCAAATCAACGTAGATCCGTAGGAGTTCAAACGAGTCTGGTTCAAAAACTTTTTGAAACCCTAAAAAATTTTCAAAACCGTAAAAGATTCCAAGGTTTACAACGAGTAACAACCGTTGTAAACCAACGAATCCATAAACAAATTCATTTAGAAAAGATTCGAACCAAAAAAAACGGAACCAAAACAGTTTGAAATCCGGGAACAAGATTCAAGATCCACGTTGATTCAGTTGATGCATGTGGTTTCTAGGAGCAGATTCATGTTTAGAACAATAAGACGAAGGGATTAAGCCATGATTCATGTGTTTCTGAGTTGGTTTGAGCCGTTTAGGGTTAGGGTTTCAACGGACTTCGTCGGCGTGAGAGAAGAGAGAAGAGAAGAAAGAGAAACATTGCAAAAAAATGAGAGAAACCGGGTTGGAGACGTTTTATATAAGGCGCTAGAACCGGGTGGGTTTTGACCCGATCCAACGCCCCACGCCTTGGACCGTTCGATCTAGATCCTAATGGATCCGGATCAATCCAACGCCCCAGAGGCGTTCTAGAGATCCGGATCCATCCACCTGTGTGGGTTTGGGCCGGGTACCCTAGGTTTTTCTGCTTTTCTTTTCAGTTCTTAACTTTCTTGCTATGTGCACCCCTGTGCTTGCTATTTGGACCTCCTGTGCGTTTTGATTTCTTTACAAAAATCTCAAAAATTTACTATGTGTTCTTGGTATGTTTTGTGATAGTTTTACATGTTCAAAATTGAGGGAAATAATATGCGTTAATTTCTCTTTTGATTTGTATATTTTGTGTGTTTTGTGTGAATCTTCTTGTATGATTTTTGATCCGAAATTTGTCATGTGATGTTGATGTTTGGCACTTAATTTTATGATGAATTTACCTCTGATTTTGTGCTAATTCATTCAATTGTGTTAATTGATTTTTGTTTACAATTTTTGCAATTCATTCAATTGTGTTAGTTGATTTTTGTTTACAATTTCGCAATATTTTCAATTGTGTTAATTAAATCCTTGTTTGCGTTTTTTACCATATGTTCAATGTTGTTAGTTTGATGTTTGTTCGCCGTTTTCTTGCAATCTTTGTCTACAATTTTTACAATATGATTAATTTTGTTGAGTTTGATCTTTGTTTACAATTCTTTTTTACAATATGTTCGATTTTGTTAGATTTGATCTTTGCTTGCAATTTCTTTTACAATGTGCTCAAATTGTGTAAGTTTGATGTGTGTTTCCCATCTTTTACAATTTTCCCCCCAACCTTGTTAAAAATGGGATTTTGTTTGCTTTTTTGCTATATTTTCAATGTTTATTGTGGCAATATTTTCAATCTTGTTGGTATAGTTGGTTAGTTTTTATTTACAAGTTGGCATGCTAGTTTCTAATTTTAAAAATTACCTTTTAGTTTCATGACTTTGTAAGTGATGTTAGTTTGTATGCATTTTTCTTTCCATCCTTTCATACCTTACCATTACCTTTCTTTGCTTAAAATTTTACTACCATTTCATATTACTTCACTAACCATTTTATGTTTCATGCATATTGAAAGCCCCAATTCCATCTCTATTCCTTTAAGTTTAGGTTCCATTCAATTTCTCAATGTTTAGGTAGTTTCTTTATTTTAATTTCTTGCAAGACCATAGAATGTAAACTAGGACCAATGTAAAGGACAATGGACACTATAATGATGTACACCGACACAAGCACCGACACGCACACACGTTGTATGATCTAACGCTAGGTGTATGTTTAGGAAGCGCGAAACTTAGAAGAAATCATTTTTTAAAACGTGTTAACAATCCTATCACTTGAAAACCTTTTTCAATAAACCTTGGAGTCAAAACTCCATTGTATTTTCCTTCTTTTTCTTAATCAAACCCAAATGAAAATAATCCATACTTAGACTTTTTTTGTAAATAATTGACCAACCTCACCGCTTTATTTTCTCAAGCCTTTACGGCCTCTTTCTCTTCTTCAAAACCTTTTTTCAAAAAAAACTAAAATGAATCAAAACTCACAAAGCTTTTCGAGAGAGAACTACATGGAGTTTGATCCCTTAAAAGGGTATGTAGGCAAGAGGTCAAAACCTCTCCAAGTCCAATAAAAATAAAATCCAAACATTTCTTCTCCCCATTCTTAAAAACTACTCTTTTCAATAAATAGCATTAAAAATAAAGCGTAAAAGATAAATCCGGAAAAACGGCTCCTATAGAGTACTATAGTCGTTGCGGGTGCCTAACACCTTCCCGTAGCGAAAATTGCCCCGAACTTAGAATTTCTAAGGGTTTTCTCAATTTTACCCTTCCCCAAAAAAAACACAGACATCAATGATCGAAAGGTTCAAGCCTAATTAATGACTTGACACCCGAAAATCGCGATGACACAAACTAGTCACAAAATCCATGGAGATGCTATCACATTTCCACTCCGGCACATCTAACGGTGTCAGCAACCCTGCAAGCTTCTGATGCTCCACTTTAGATTTCTGACAAGTCAAACAAGCATAAACAAATTGTGCAACATCACGCTTCAATCCGGACCACCAAAACAATTTCTTCAAGTCATGATACATCTTTGTAGCTCCCGGATGAATACTCAAGCTACTTCTGTGACTTTCTTCTAAAATCAACTTTTTCAACTCATCATCATCAGGGATACAAATCCTTCCTCTGAACCTCAACACACCTTGGTCATCAACCTTGAAGTCACCATCTGCTGTTTGGTTACTAGCAACCATCAAATCAACAAACTTAACATCAACCGTCTGCGCTTCCTTGATACGGTTCAAGAAATCACTATTAATCTTCAACATACCCAACTGCACACTCTGAGGTGACAACTCACAAACTAGGCTCAAATTTCTAAATTGTTCAAGCAATTCAAACTTCTTTACCATCATAGCGGACATGTGCAACGTATTCCTACTCAAAGCATCCGCGACCACATTAGCCTTACCGGGGTGGTAATTCAAGCTGAAATCATAATCTTTTAACAACTCAAGCCACCTCCTCTGCCTCATATTCAATTCCTTCTGATCAAATAAATATTTTAAACTCTTGTGGTCACTAAACACTTCGAATTTAGAACCATACAAATAATGCCTCCAAATTTTCAAAACAAAGACCACGGCCGCCAACTCTAAATCATGGGTGGGATAATTCTTTTCATGTACCCTCAATTGCCTAGAAGCATAAGCTACAACTTTGCCATCTTGCATAAGAACACCTCCTAAACTCAACTTGGACGCATCACAATACACAACAAAAGGTTCATCCGGTTTCGGCAAAATCAAAATTGGAGTTGTCGTCAACCGTTGCTTCAACTCATTGAAACTACTCTCACACTGAGTACTCCACACAAAAGGTTTACCTTTACAGGTCAACTGAGTCAATGGAAGTGCCAACTTCGAAAATCCTTTGATAAATCTGCGGTAGTAACCAGCCAAACCCAGGAAACTTCTAATCTCTGTAACTGACTTTGGAGTCTCCCATTGTGATACAGCATCAACTTTCGATGGACCTACTGCAATACCATTACCAGAAATAATATGGCCAAGAAAACTTACTTCACTTAACCAGAACTCACACTTGGACAACTTGGCATATAACTTCTTCTCTTTCAACACCTGTAACACAATCTTCAGATGCTCTGCATGCTCCTTTTCATTCTTAGAATAAATTAAAATATCATCAATAAACACAACAACAAATTTATCCAGATAAGTATGAAAAATTTTGTTCATATACTCCATAAACACACCAGGCGCATTAGTAACACCGAAAGGCATCACTTTATATTCGTAGTGTCCATATCGTGTCCTAAACGCCGTCTTCTGCATATCTTCATCTTTCACCTTAATCTGATGGTAACCTGACCTCAAATCAATCTTACTAAACACACGTGCACCCACTAGTTGATCCATCAAGTCATCAATCCTCGGAAGTGGATACCTGTTCTTTATCGTCACTTTATTCAGCTGACGGTAATCAATACACAACCGCATGCTACCATCCTTCTTCTTAACCAACAATACCGGCGCTCCCCAAGGTGAAACACTCGGCCTTACAAACTTCTTATCGAGCAAATCCTCTAGCTGCTTCTTCAATTCAGTCAACTCAGAAGCTGACATACGATAAGGTGCCATCGACACCGGCTTCGTTCCTGGAACAAGGTCAATTGAAAATTCAACCTCTCTCTCTAGTGGCACATCAGGAATCTCATCAGGAAAAACTTCTGGAAATTCATTCACAACAGGCAACCTATCAATCACAGCTTGATTCTCCACCGACAAATACGCCACTAAGGAGAACATCAAAATTCCATCGCGTTCTAACTGCTTCATTTGCTTAGTAGTTAGGAACTCTGCTCCGCTTTCTTCTTCCTCGGAGGAAAAACGTACCATCTTGCTAAAACAATTAATAAGGACATGATTGTATTCTAACCAATTCATTCCCAAAATTACGTCCATTGCGACCAACGGTAAACAAACGAGATCAACCTCGAAATCTCTACCAAACATAGACAACGGACAACTCAAACAAACAAGAGAAGTAGTTACTGAACCCTTAGCTGGAGCTTCAACAACCATTTCTCCTTTCATGTCAGACATGATCAGACCCAACTTACGTGCACAATCAATTGCAATGAAACAATGAGTAGCTCCAGTATCTATAATAGCAATTAAAGGAGTACTATTAAAGAAACAAGTACCTCTAATAAGTCGATCCTCATTATCGGTCTGGGTACCGGTCAATGCAAATACCCTTCCACTTGTCCGAGTCTTCTTAGGCTTCGTACACTGAGAGCTAAGATGACCCTCCTCATCACAATTAAAGCAAACAATGTCACCACGCTTGCATTCAGCGACAGTATGGCCCTTCTTTCCGCATCGAAAACACTTCTTCTCATCACGGTTGCAAGCATTACTCTTATGGCCTTTCACACCACACTTATAACAAACAACATCAGCCAGAACATCTCTACGCGCAGGTCTCCTCTCATCATTCATCCTCTATTTACCCTTGTCAGTTGGGGCACTATACGGCTTCGGACGACTCTACTGTCCCTTACCTCTGCGCTCACTCATCACCTTGTAATGAGCTTTCGTATCCTCCTCATAAATTCGACAGCTGCTCACCAATTCAGAAAAATCTCTTATCTTCTGATAACCAATGGCCCGCTTAATATCAGCACGTAGACCATTCTCAAACTTGATACATTTGGAGAACTCAGCAGTCTTCGCAGCATAATGTGGATAGAACTTGGCAAGCTCCACAAACTTGGCAGCATACTCGGTTATGGACATGTCTCCTTGCTTCAGCTCAAGGAACTCAATTTCTTTCTTCCCACAAACATCTTCTGGGAAGTACCTTCTCAGGAACTCTCTCCGAAACACAGCCCAAGTAATCACAGCACCTTCATTCTGTAGAATTGGTTGAGTACTCATCCACCAGTCATCAGCTTCTTCAGCCAACATGTGCGTGCCAAAGCGCACCATCTGAACATCACTGCATTGCATCACCCGGAAGATCCTCTCGACCTCCTTCAGCCAAGTCTGAGCTCCGTCAGAGTCATACCTTCCCTTGAAAGTTGGTGGATGATTCCTCAAAAAGGTTTCTAGCATCCGAACTCCTTCACCACCACCAACATTATGTTGTTGTCCCACAACTTGAGCCATTGCTTGTAAAGCAGCAGCAAGAGCAGCATCATTCCTTCCAGCCATCTCAAAGTTCTACATCGCAAACAACAATCAGAACAACAAAACAGGACAACAAAAGACAGTGTAAAGCTGTCACACAACACTACTAGGCTCGACAAGACTCTACTAATTGGCTGGACGGACCGACCTACTCTGATATCAATTGTAACACCCCGTTCTCCCAACGACGTAATATTCGAATAAATTAATCAGAGTATATCAACAACGGAGTATTACACTGCTTTTAAAAAATTATTAAATAGAAAATAAAACTATTTAACTTCAATAAACTTTAATCTCATATAATTGCAGCGGAAAATTCTTTTCAACATAATATTCTTCTTCAACAAAATCTTGGCACAAAGGCCTCAACAATAAAATATTATCCAACATGAATAAGTTTCACAACATTATTTCAAAATTTGATACATAAAGGAATGAAAGAATAAGACAATGTTTCCCATCCCGTTACGTATCAGAGCCCTAAGACATTGAGCCCCACACACCAACCTAGCCTTCATTACCTGCAAGTTACCCATACGAAGAGCAACATTTTAAAGCAGAAGGGGTGAGATTCACAAACAACAATAATATATATATAATTCATCAATTTGAATTAAAACAACAACAACTCAACAAATAGCATCATTAGCACATATTTATATCACATGGCATCAACAATTGCAACAACAATCTACATCAATTCTTATTTAAAAGGCAACAACATCATCGACTACAACACCATCAACTACTACGACTCCGACGACTCACCAACAACGACTCCGACAATGCACCGACGACAACAACTAATGCAATATGCATGTGGTACCATTTTAACGCGTTTGAATGACAAGGCATTCCAGGGCATGAGCCCTCAACAATTGGATGGTTAAAGCATCCCAGGACATGAGCCCTCAACAGTTGAACGATAAAGCGTTCCAGGGCATAAGCCCTCAACATTTGAATGATTAACATTCCAGGGCATGAGCCCCCAACGATGCATGAGTATGAAATACTCGTGGTGTATATCAGCATACAACCCAACAACAACAGCAACGACAACGACAACGACAACAACAACAACAACAACTGTGCCTAATTTATTTATGACACACTCCCCAACTTTGTCTAATGTGACACAACTATTCTCCACGTTCAACATTCATTTATATATGTAAATACATTCATTCATATGATTCAACATTCAATCACAACATTTATCTTCATAAACAGAGTTAAATAAATCAAGGAAACATTTTAGGAAGCTCAGATTAAAGTCCTAATGCACGAAGCAAAGTTCAGAATATGGTCGCACAGGACCCAGTTTGCTTGAGCGAAGCTCTGCTCGCTTGAGCGAACCAAATGACGAAGGTACAGGTCTTATACGCTTAGCGTTCGCTTGGCGTACGCTTGAGCGAAGTACAACGCCGAAGGTTAGGAAAAGTACGCTTAGCGTTCGCTTGGCTCACGCTTGAGCGAACTGTCACGAATCAATTCTGGACAGCTACAGTGGTTGCTCGCTTAAGCGACGAGCAGTTCGCTTAAGCGAAGCTTCTTCTGGCAGTTCAAAAACTCACGAACTCTCAAACCCTATTTCATCCAAAAACCCAATTTTGATCCCCCAATCACTCAAAATGGATTACTACAATGTTTACAGGTTCTATATGCAACATAATCCTCAAACAACACAGAAACATGCAATCAATCAACATAATCACAACATTTGGCAATTTTCATAACCTTTTCAACCCTAACTCAAGAACACAATTTCTAATCCAATTTCAGAATTCACATATATACTATTGATTGAAAGTTAACCTCACCCTTACCTGAATTAAGAAGAATCAAAAACTACAGCAAATCCTCTCTTCTTGGCTCTTTCCCCTTGTTCTTGGTTTCTCTCCACTTTTCTCAAAACTCTTGTACGTACAAAAATGTTTACTGACTAATTCTTTCCTATTCTCACCAAAATGTAACCCCCACTCTATATTCCTTAACTCCCTTAATTTTCAATAATAACTCATTAATCCCCAAAACCTCAATAAATATTATTTTCCTACTTATTTCTATTAAACAATAAAAATAATCATAATAAAATAGAAAACACCAATAATCACATAAATCATATAAAATACATAAAACATATTAAAAATCAACTAAAAATAATCAAACAAAAACTAGGGCGTTACACATTGCATAAGCATTGTTGAGCGAAGGGGGCTGTAGCCTGTCAAGCCGAATTACAGCATTAGCGAAGGGAGCTGTAGCTATGTTGATTTTTAAGCGAAGAGGGTTGTAGCCTGTCAAGCCGAATTACGATATTAGCGAAGGGAGCTGTAGCTCTGTTGGTACCACATGCATAATTACATTGCATTAGTTGAGTCATTGTTGTTGCATTGTTGAATGAAGTTTAATGATGATTGTAGTTGGAATTATTTGAAGCATTGCTAATGATGAATTGTTGTTGTTTTGTATTGATTAATTCTTTACATGAATTGTTGCTTATTATTATTGAATGTGAAATCTCACCCCTTCTGTTTGAATGTAGCTTCTACATGGGTAACTTGCAGATATCCAAGAGTAACCGCTGATGTGAGTTGATTCCTCGCGTCGTCATAAGAGTCATGCTCTGATATGTAACGGGATGGGGATATTTATGTGTTTTGTTTTCCTTTGTTACGTATTTTCTTTTATAAGTTGATGTTAGACCACTTTTAAATTTGGAATTTTATTATGTTGTTAATGTTGAGGCCTTAGTGTCAAGTATTGTTTAAACATTGAATATTTTCCGCTGCGACATTGTTTTAATTATTGAAGGAAGTTCTTTAAATAAATAGTGCATTTAACTCTATTTGTGTTAAATGATATTTTGAAGAACGAAATGTGACATCCTGTTTGTGATGAACTCTGATTTATTTATATTATTTATATGTTGGGAAAATGGGGTGTTACAATTGGTATCAGCGCATGTCAGGCCATCCGGCCAAGTAGTTGAGTCGTTAGTATCCTTTGTCGATATTTGGTAGAGATTTTGCAGTCGACTTAGTCTGTTTGCCGTTGAGTGGGATGGATGTGATACTAGGTATGAACTGGTTGTAGTTTAACCATGGTCATATTAATTGTTTTAGTAAGACAGTGCGTTTTTCTTCTGCCGAAGAAGAAGGAGAAACTGAGTTCTTGACTACCAAGCAGTTGAAACAGTTAATGCATGATGGAATCCCGATGTTTTCTTTAATGGCGTCCCTGTCTATTGAGAATCAAGCGGTAATTGACAAGTTGCAAGTGGTGTGTGAATTTCTAGAAGTTTTCCCTGATGAGATTCCCGGTGTGCCACCAGAGTGGGAGGTAGAATTTTCTATTGATCTTATTCTGGGTACGAAGCCTGTGTCCATGGCACCTTACCAGATGTCAGTTTCCGAATTAGCTGAGTTGAAGAAGCAGTTAGAAGATTTGCTTGATAAGAAGTTTGTAAGGCCGAGTGTGTCGCCTTGGGGAGCGCTGGTGTTATTGGTTAAGAAGAAACTTGGTAGCATGAGGTTATGTATAGATTACCGGCAGTTGAATAAAGTAACAATAAAGAATAGGTATCCACTTTTGAGGATCGACGATTTGATGGATCAGTTAGTGGGTGCACGTGCGTTCAGTAAAATTGACTTAAGGTTGGGCTATCACCAGATCAAGGTGAAAGATGAGAATATTCAGAAGACGGCCTTTAGGACACGTTACAGACATTACAAATATTCTGTGATGCCTTTCGGTGTTTCTAATGCGCCGGGAGTGTTTATGGAATATATGAATCGTATTTTTCATACTTATCTAGATCGTTTTGTTGTTGTGTTTATAGATGATATTCTGATATACTCCAAGTACGAGGAGGAACATGCCGAGCATTTGAGAATTGTTTTGCAAGTGCTGAGAGAGAAAAAGTTATATGCCAAGTTACCGAAATGAGAATTCTGGCTGAAGGAAGTGAGTTTTCTTGGTCATATTATTTTTGGTAGTGGTATTGTTGTGGATCCATCTAAGGTTGATGCGGTATCGCAATGGAATACTCCGAAGTCGGTTACCGAAGTTAGAAGCTTTTTGGGTTTGGCCGGTTATTACCGAAGGTTCATTGAAGGATTTTCCAAGTTAGCACTTCCGTTAACTCAGTTGACTTGTAAAGGTAGAGATTTTGTATGGGATATTCAGTGTGAAAATAGTTTTAATGAACTAAAGCAACGTTTGACGACGGCTCCGATTTTAATACTACCAAAATCCGATGAACCATTTGTTGTATACTGTGATGTGTCTAAGTTGGGTTTAGGTGGTGTGCTTATGCAAGATAATAAAGTAGTAGCTTATGCATCGAGGCAATTGAGGATTCATGAATGCAATTATCCTACTCATGATCTTGAGTTAGCTGCATTGGTTTTTGTACTTAAAATTTGGAGGCATTATCTGTATGGTTCTAGATTTGAAGTGTTCAATGATCATAAAATTCTGAAGTATTTATTTGACTAGAAAGAATTAAATATGAGGCAACGAAGGTGGCTTGAATTGCTAAAGGATTATGATTTCGGGTTGAATTACCATTCGGGTAAGGCTAATGTTGTTGCAAATGCCTTATGTAGGAAAACATTATATATGTTTGCTATGATGGTTAAAGAGCTGGAGTTGCTTGAACAGTTCAGAGACTTGAGCTTGGTTTGTAAAGTTTCATCACAAAGTGTAAAATTGGGAATGTTGAAGATCAACAGTGAATTTTTGAATAGTATCAAGGAAGCTCAGAAGGCAGATGTGAAGTTGGTAGATTTAATGGTTGGAAATAATCAGACTAAAGATAGTGACTTTAAAGTTGATGATCAAGGAGTGTTGTGGTTTCGGAATAGGATTTGTATTCCTCCTAATGCAGAAATGAAAAAGATGATTTGGGAAGAAAGTCATAGAAGTAATTTGAGTATTCATCCAGGAGCTACAAAAATGTATAATGATTTGAAGAACTTGTTTTGGTGGTCCGGGTTGAAGCGAGATGTGGCACAATTTGTGTATGCCTGTTTAATTTGTGAGAAGTCGAAAGTTGAACATCAGAAACCTACTGGGTTGTTGACACCTTTAGATGTTCCAGAGTGGAAGTGGGTTAGTATATCCATGGATTTTGTGACGAGTTTGCCGAATACTCCAAAAGGACATGATGCGATTTGGGTAATTGTTGATAGACTGACGAAGTCGGCTCATTTTATTCCGATTAACATCAGTTTTCCTGTATCTCAGTTGGCGGAGATTTATATCCGTGAGATTGTAAAGCTACATGGTATTCCATCGAGTATTGTATCAGATAGAGATCCAAGATTTACTTCTAGATTTTGGAAGGTGTTGGTTTCTAAGTTGAGGTTGAGTTCGGCGTATCATCTGTAGACAGATGGACAGACAGAGAGGACAATTTAGTCGTTGGATGACTTGTTGAGAGTTTGTGTACTTGAGCAAGGGGGAACTTGGGATAGTCATCTTCCATTGATCGAGTTCATTTACAATAACAGTTACCATTCTAGCATTGGAATGGCACCGTTCAAAGCGTTGTATGGTCGGAGATGCAGAACTCCGTTGTGTTGGTATGAGTCTGGTGAGAGTGCGGTAATAGGACTAGAGATTGTCCAACAGACTACTGAGAAGGTCAAATTGATTAGAGAAAAAATGAAAGCATTATAGAGTAGACAAAAGAGTTACCATGATAAGCGTAGGAAGGATTTTGAGTTTCAAGAAGGAGACCATGTGTTTTTTAGAGTCACTCCCATGACCGTTGTTGGACGGGCGCTAAAATCAAAGAAATTGACTCCGAGGTTTATTGGCCCGTATCAGATTTCGGAGAGATTTGGGACGGTTGCGTATAGAGTGGGTTTACCACCTCATCTTTCGAACGTACATGATGTGTTTCATGTGTCATAACTTTGGAAGTATGTCTCAGATCCATCTCATGTGATTCCTAGAGATGATGTGCAAGTGAGAGACAACCTTACAATCGAGACCTTACCAGTGAGGATTGAAGGTCGTGAAGTGAAAAAGCTGAGAGGCAGGGAGATACCTCTTGTGAAAGTCGTTTGGGTAGGAGCGGCTGGTGAAAGTTTCACGTGGGAGTTGGAGAGCAAGATGCTGAGTTGTTTGAATGAGGTACATTTTCGAGGACGAAAATATTCTAAGTGGGGGAGAGTTGTAACACCCTATTTTATTATTTATTTATTTTACCGAGTTTAGTGTCTTTTTGTATATTTTATTTGAATAATTGTGATGTGTGACTTTTGTATTAGGTGTTGGTATTTATTAGTAGTTTATTATGACATTATTAATGCATGAATATAATTAAATTAGATTAATGAGGCATAAGGGAAGTTTTGGAATAAGGGGATATTGTTCGGTTAAGCACAAGGAGAGGTTAGGAAAAGAAAGTTGTAACAGCCCGATTTTTCGTTATTTAGTTTTTAATTAATTTATGTGTATTTATGTATGCGTGCATGTGATTATTTACCCTTTGATGAATTTTCCCTAGTTTAGTGATTAGGAGGGTATTTTGGTCTTTTGGCGAGTAAGGGTAAAATAGTAATTTTGGTGGAGAATTAATCGTAGCGCTTTAGTAAGAACCGATTGTTTAGTGAATTATTAGTTAGTTGTAGTAATTAGAATTAGTGTCGGTAGTTGCTAATTATTTTATTGTTAGTGAGATAGAAAACAAGTAAGTGGCTTAATTAAAATTGAGTCCAATTATTATTTTATGGGTTAGGCCCAATGGGTATGGATATATATTTCAACTTTAGAGAGATAACTAGGGTTTTAGAAACTTTGTTCATTTCTAAGAGGCAAAGAGGCTAGAAGAGGATTGGAAAGAAAACTTGGAGAGGGGAAGAACTTGGAGCTAGAGTGAAGCCTAGGAATTTGCTTGTAGAAGATTAGAGGTAAGGGGGCTAGACTTTAATCATAATCTCTTTTTCTACCCCTTTCTCAATAAGTGATTATTTAATTAAGTGCTTTTGAAAATAAGTGATTATGTGAAATTTAGTGGATGAATTCATGTCTAATTGTTGATGATATGTTTGTACATGTGAATTGAATGATTAAGTGTTGTTGATATTGAATTCATGTGTCAAAAATCATATATATGAATATGTTGTGTTTTTGTGAAAAATGATGAATAATGAAGTTGTGGTTTGATGAACTTAGAGTGAATTCATGAATAATTGTGTTGATGATGTTTGATAACATGTTGTTGATGAATTTGTATGATGAATATGCCATTGGTGAATTGATGATGAAAGTTGTTGTTGATGTTGAATAATTTTGAAAGTTTGGTGAAATTTTGAATTGAGACAAAATGATGTTTGATTCATGAGTTTTGAGCATTCTTTTGTATGTGTTTATGTACATGACCTATAAACTTCATTTGGGACGAGTTTTGAGTGTGGGAGGATCAAAATTGGAGTGTTGGGGAAAAAGGGTTTTGAAATACGAAGTTTTTTTTTTCTAGAATGATGAGTGTTCGCCTAAGCGAACCTCAAGCGAACGTGCCCAGTTCATTTCTGGACGCAGCTCGCATGAGCGAACCGTGAGCGAAGCATAAGCGAACAACAAAGTAGGTTATGTCAAGAGTTCGCTTGAGGGAGCGGCAAGCGAACCCCAAGCGATCAAGCCCAGAACGCTACTGAGACTTGGTCGCTTAAGCGAACCATACCCTGTTCAGCCGCACTTGATTTTTCGTTTCGTGTACTTGGGAACCAATCCTAACTTCCTAAATGGTTCCTTTTGATTTATTTAATCATTACATATGTACCTAATCTTTTGGAAACATCATTGGTATGGATTTGGACTTAGTTTTATAAATTGTTCATAACGTTTGGAAAATCGTCCAAGAACACAATTTTCCGAAAACTTATTTTCTCAAAGACAATGATGTGGGATTACTTACATATGCTGTCTAGATGATTAAATAAATGTTCTTGAACTATTTCTTTGAGAACTATAATTTCTTGCTTTGAAAATGGACTATGTTTTGAAAAGTAACGTTTTAAGACGAACTTTACGAATTTTGAGAGTTCATAGTATTTGGCCGATAATATACTTATGTGAGTATACCTTCACTCATATGTGATTAATATATTTCCTTAGTAGAGGCAATTGAATCATTTTGATTTCGTTTTGGTTCATTGGTCTAAATCGTTAAAGTGGTGAATCATATCATACGAAACTACTTGAAAATATATTCATTGAACTTTTCTACTTTGAAATTCTTCTGTGAATGATATTGAATGTGAATATGTGTTGATGGTGATTATATATGTTGAGTGCATATATGTTGACGGTGATTATATATATTGTGTGCATATATGTTGTTGGTGAAATCTTTTACATGCGATTGGTGGTGAATTGTTGGTGTACGCATGTATTGGAATATAATTGGTGTGGACTTATGAAATTACATGAAGTATGTATTGTTGTTGTCGAGTCCTAGTTCACACACAGTTGGTTTGGTGACTTTCATCTCCATGTTGGTGATTGGATACTTATATATATTCATTATTCGGGGTGATATGTTTTTATGCATCGGGGCGACGACCTCGGAGATGAAAGAAATTTGGTACCACACATAGTTGAGTCAGTCTAGTCACATTGTTTGTTTCTAGGAAGAGTCATGTTTGTTTATGAGATTGTTGTAATTGGAACCTTGTGCTTGGATATTCATTGTTGACAATGTTTGAGTTCATGATTATTTATGCAAGATATTATTAATGATGCATGCTTAATCCTGTTGGTTTTTATTATGATTAATGTAAGACAAACCCCCAATGGTCTTGGTGGACCGTCTACCTATTTGTATGAATGGGTAGACGGCGTGTAGGATTAGTGTTCGTATTGCTTTTGGTGAGTGCTCGTGGTAGTGGAGCTTCATCCTTTTATGTTGCTCGTCGTGTCTTAGAGGCTCTGATCTAGGACGGCGTCGTTTTTATATCTTGGGATTTTATTCTATCTTGAGTTGTATCTTGTGGAGATTATTTATGTTGTTGAATTTATCTTATGTTGATGACATGGCATTGTTGAGTTGTATTTGATTCCGCTGCGACTTTATGTTGGAGTTACTTTCATGCATGACTATGTTGGTGATTATTCATAGAAGTGACGACTATTTCTGATGTGTTTATTTAAATTGCATGATTTATTGCTTAATTAGAAATAGGGCATTACAAAAGTCAGAACACGTAAAAACGTTTTTGGGAGAAAAAGAGAAAGTGAGAAGTTAGAGAAGAGAAGAGCTTTGTGAGAGGGCAAGAGAAAGCTTGTAGGATACAGAATTCAACCAATCTAAGGTAAGGGTGGGACTAACCTTCTTTAATCATAAGTATATAATTCTAAAAAAGGGTTTAATCTTGTTGTTGTTGAATTTTTGATGTTATAGAAGTTAGGTTTTGAATTCAATTAAATTCTTGAAAGTATAGGTAATTCCATGAATTAATGTGGAGAACTTGATGTTCAGGTTGTAGAATAACAGTAGGTAATGTTACCTATCAATTTTGGTAATTGGGTTGTCAAAATTGGGGTTTTTGGGTGAAAACTGATGTCTGTTCGTAGAGCTGTCTGTCATCGCTCGCAATGGCGAGTAATCTTTCTCGCCTAGCGAGTAGATGTTAACTAGCCACAACGAGTGTTTTTACTCGCCTAGCGAACTATTCAGTAGTGAAATTGTGATTTTGTAGGAATGATGTTTTGGGTCAAGTTTTATATGAATTCGAGTGCCTTTTCATGTATAGAAACGATTAGACAACTTTTAGAATCAATTTTGGGCATTGGGAAGTTAAAATTGGGATTTTCGGGTGAAAAATGTTTAGTTCTCGAGAGCTACCTGTTTTAGCTCGCCATTGGCGAGTGATCTTTCTCGCCTAGCGAGTGGTCCAAATGTGAGCTCGCCACAACGAGTAATTGTGCTCGCCTCGCGAATTGTTCAGTGGCAGACTGCCTGTTTTGCGTTCTTGTGTCTTTTCACACGTTTCTGTTTTGAGTTGGGATTTGGTATAAACATGAAATTTGTCTTCATGAATCAAGTTGTTTCTGGCTTGAATCATCTTGTTCAGCTCCTCGAATATATTCTCACAAACATTTGCCAAAATAGTATAATCTAGAAACAATGTGGGTGGAGAGGGGATATTTTTTTGTCTGGCAGGAGCACTGATTTGAAGAGCTAGGTTGGAGGAAGAGGGTTTGTCTTTAGTGGTTATTTCTGGTTCAAGAATAATGTTGGTTGCAGAAGATTGGTCAATGATAATTTGTTCAGGAACAGATAGTTCAGGAACATCTTGTTCAGGAACTGGTTGTCCAGGAACAACTTGTTCAGGAATAGATAGTTCAGGAACATTTGTTCAGGAACGTCTGGTTCAGGGTGAATTTGTTCAGTGATAATGACAAAATTTGTTTGGGTTAATGAGGCCATTTCTGAGTTAGGTGTTTGTTTTTGGGGGCTTTCTGTCATAACTTCATCAGAAGCGATGTCAGAGGCTTTCTCTAGGTTGGTCTCATAACCAGGTAATTCACCTGAATAATGGTTTATCAGACCTTGAATAATAGATGGTTCATGTGTTTCGGTTGTTTGCATTGGAGATGATGATACATCAATGTTGGCAGACTCAGACCCTGTTTGATCATTTACACCCTCTGCATCAGCAGGAACAAGTTGAATAGGCTCAATCATGGATGGTTGTAAAGGATGATCATCAGGTAGTCTTACACATGCATCGATCCTTCTTTGTTGCATGTCATGTATCCTTTCTACTACAAAAGGATACATGGGAACAAAGGTATCACTATCTGGCTTTTTGTGAGTTTTGGTGGATGGTGATGGGGATAAGCGTTTGTTGACGTTTTCATAGACTCTGTTAAGTGGAATATCATCCATATCAGATGAGGTTAATGAAGATGTTGAGAGGGAGGTTAGGTTTGACCTAGAGTTAGAGGAAGTACTAGATTCTATATTAACTATTTCAGCAGTGTGTAGAGAATCAGTATTACCTTTAAGAGCTTCTGAAACATCAGCTTCTGAGCAGCCAGCTTCCTCTTGAACACCATCAATAGCTTTCACCAGATCATCAGCTACTTCCATCTGCTGCAAGTTGTCAGTGAGCTCAATCCCTAGTTGAGCAGCTTCAACTGTAGATTCCTGTGCTAGAACTTCAGCAGGTTCCTCAATTTATTTTGCCAACTGAAGTGCTTTCTCTAAAACAGCAGCATCGGCTTCTTTCTTTCTTTTGACTTCGCTTGACACAATCTCAGTTGCTTCTTCAATTTCTTCTTCTTCAGGAGCAATTTGTAGCTTCCTAACAATATGTTTCCTTTTCCTTTTAGGAATGGAGGGTTGAGCAGGTGAGATGGTGAAGGTTCAGCTTCCTTGCCACTTCTGGTTCTTTTTTTTCAGGACCTTAACAGGTTCCAGATCCTGAACTTCCTTTTGTATTGAAGGTGAGGAAAACACAAGAAAGGGGGGTTGAATTGAAAGCAATTAGAGTACAACTTCTGAAGTGATGTTCTGATACTAAATGCAGCGGATATAAATAGAGAGAGAGAGAGAGAGAGAGAGAGAGAGAGAAAGAGAGAGAGAGAGAGAGAGAGAGAGAGAGAGAAGAGAGACACAAAGCAATTATACAGGTTCTTTCCACAAACCGGAAGTCGTCATGTCCCCCTTGCACTTCCAAGGAGAGTTCACTAAAATGTAATATCTGATTACAAATGCTCACTGCTAAAAGTAGTAAGAACTTCAAATGCTCAAGCACAACTGCAAGAGACTTCCTATGCTCCTGAACACAATCAAGAAACTTTGATGCTCAAGCACAACTGCAAGAGAATTATAATCAAACAGAATAACAATGAAAAATGTTTGACGTTGAACACTTGATATACAATCAGTGGTTTTCACAATACAAATCAGATACAGACTCTTAAGACTCTAGAATTTCTAAGATATGAAGTTTGATGTGGGGTAATTTTGAGATGTGGTGTGGTGACTTATTTTATTGTTTAATAAAATAAGATTTGAAAATAAAATAAATAGAGATGTGGGGTAATTTTGAAATTTTAGAGAGTTATGTGGGAGAAAGAGTAAATAAGATAAGATTTGTTGGGAGTATTTGTTGGGAGCTGGAGAGTAAGATGCTGGAATCTTATCCAGAGTTGTTTACTTGAGGTAATATTTCGAGGACGAAATTCTCTAAGTTGGAGAGAGTTGTAACACTCTAGTTTTAATTATTTATTTTTAATTAATTTTGGGTGCTTTATATGATCTTTGGTTGAAATATGTGATTATGTGGAGAGGTGTATTTTATTATATGGTATTTATTTGATTATGTGAATATATGGTTGTTTTTACTATTTAATTAAAATAAGTAAGAAAATAGTATTTATTTAAAATGTTGGGAGTTATTGTGAGTTAATTGTATTAAGGAGGGGGTTAAGTGAAATAATAGAAAATGAATAGGGGGTTAAGAAAAGAGTAGGAAGGGAAAAGTCAGAAAGAAAAACAGTTCACGTTCAGTAAGAGAAAACCACTTTTTGGGAGAAAAAGGGAGAACCAAGAACAAAGGGGGAATTAGCCAAGAGGAGCTTGATTATTGTTGTAGCTTGTTTTGTTCATCTAATCAGGTAAGGGTGAGGCTAGCATTCAATTTTAATATATATATACATGATTCTGAAAATTGGATTGAATTTCTGTTGTTTTTGGTTAGGTTTTGAGAATATGATGAATTGTTGAAAATGTTGATGAATATGTTGTTGATTCTATGTTTTTGTGTTGTTTTGAGTGCTATGATGTATATAAGACCTGTAAACGTTTTTGTAAATCATTTTGGGTGATTGGGGGATCAAAATTGGGTTTTTGGATGAAAATGGGGTTTGAAAATCGTAGGTTTTGAACTGTACAGATGGTGCGTCGCTTAAGCGAAGCTTCCGTCGCTTAAGCGAGTAATCATGTAGTTGCCCAGAATTCTGAAAAAGCCAGTTCGCTTAAGCGAGCTGCAAGCGAACAAAAACCTGACTTTCGACATTGTGTTCGCTCAAGCAAAGTTCCCGTCACTTAAGCGAGCGACCCAAATTCTGCCCAGAACCTGTAGCATGTGAGCGTCGCTCAAGCAAACGCCAAGCGAGCCTCAAGCGAGGAACATCCCAACTTACGTGATTTGGTTCGCTTAAGCGAGCTATGCTTCGCTTAAGCGAAGTTGGTCCTGTACGACCATTTTCTGAATTTTGCTACATGCTTAGGGGCTTTAATATGAGCTTTTTAAAATGTTTAATGGAATTATTTAATATTGTTTATAAGGTGGAAAATTATAAAAGATGGAAAATCATGTGGAATTATGCATATTTATTTACTTACGAATATGTACGTCGTGTTGTCGAAGTTGTTGAGTCTTGATGTCCAGTTGGGGAGTGTGTCATAAATATTAGGCACAGGTGTTGATGTTGTATGTAGATATACACAAGTGGAGTCCATTGCATAATGCATAAAAGCGGTGAGGGCTTTGCCCTGGAACGCCTTGTCGTTAAAAGCGGGAGGACTCATGTCCTGGAACACCTTGCTGTTCAAAGCGGTGAGGACTTATGTCCTGATGAATGCTTTAACCATTCAATATCCGGTGAGGGCTTCTGCCCTGTATTTGGTACCACATGCATGTGCATTGTTGCATCGTCGTAGTTGTCGTGTTGGGTTAGTTGTCGTTGTTGTGGATGTGTCGTGGAGTTAAGTTGTTGTTGGTGTGTTGATACCATGTATGAAATTGATGAAGATGAAATATGATTAAGTGGTTGTTGACAATAAAGAATAATGTTATATTTTTATATATATGACTTATCGATGTTTTTGAGGTGAATTGTTGTTGTTTTCATTGCAATTGATGACTTATATATATATATATATATATATATATATATATATATATATCATTTTGTATGTGAATCTCACCCCTTCTGCATGAAAATGTTGCCCTTCGTATGGGTAACTTGCAGGTGATCCTGAGTAGTAGGTGGTGGCTCAACGTCTAGGGCTCTGTTACGTACGGGATGGGATTTATCTATTATTTTCTTTCCTATGTATCAAACTTTTGGAATATGATGATGTTGTCATTTATTGAGGATTGAATTATTTTGATGAGGCTTTTATGCCAGATTTATCTAGTGGTGAATTAAATGATGTGGTTGTTTGATGCAAATATTGCGCTGCGAATTAATGGATATTTTGGAGAATGTTTATTAAATAGTTTTACATTCTATTGAAGAAATTTTGAAAATGAAGTGTGACATGCCCGTTTGGTGATATACTCTGATGTATTATTATTATTATTTAATATTTTTGGGATAATGGGGTGTTACAATTGGTATCAGAGCAGGTTGGTCCATCCGACCAAGTAGTATAGTCGTGTTGAGCCTGTAACACCCCGTTTTCCCAGCATAAAAATTTCTCAAAATAATAATCAGAGTTTCACAACTTAAACGGAATGCTACATTTCTTAAAAATCACAATGGAATAAATAATAATTTATCCTTCAAAATATTTCAATAAAATCTTAAATCACTTCGCAGCGGAATCTATTTCAAAAATCTTAAAAACAACTTTGGCACGAAGGCCTCAACGTAAAATCTCATCAAATTCTTTAATATCATGTCATAAAATCTCATAGTTAAATACGTAAAGAATAGAAAACATAAGCAAAGTTCCCCATCCCGTTACGTATCAGAGCACCTAGACACGTGAGGAGTCCACTCACATCAACAGCTAGTCCTGGAAATCTGCACTTGCCCACAAGGCGGCAATTCCAACAGAAGGGGTGAGATTTCACAAACATTAAACTTAAGCATATAATTCATCAATTTACAACTAACAACTTAAAACATCAATTAATCACATAATCTTCAACAAGTACAATCATAAAGCAACTCATCATAGTTCATCATATTCATCAACAGATATAATCTCAAACAACTCATCATAATCATGTATAGAAACATCATCAAAATTCATCATATAGAAAACATCATCAAAATTCATCATATAGAAAACATCATCAAAATTCATCATATAGGAAACATCATCGCATCATCAAGTTCATCGTGTTAAACAACAAATGCATTCATAATTATTTCATCAAGACTCTTCTTCAACAACTCAACATCTTAGACAACTCGACACGACTATGTAACTTCTTAACATCTTGACATCTTAACAACTTATATGCATGTGGTACCATCCGGGGCATAAGCCCCCATCGCTAAAGGTCAAATAGGACCTGTCAGGCATCAAGCCCCCATCGCTAAGGTCGTAAAAGGACCTGTCAGGCATCAAGCCCCCATCGCTGACTATGCTATGCAACAACACGACTCAATGCAACGACACGACTCAATGCAACGACACGACTCAAATACAACGACATCATCTCAATACCACAACAACAACTTCATAATTCAATATTAAATCAACCATAAAAGATTCATTAATCATAAACAACTTCATCATATAACTCATGCACAATCAATTAAAGAAAGAATTGCATATCAAATTACAAGTACTGAAATGATAATTCAATTACCAGCAAATCACATATTCATATCAAAACTCAAATCATAATCAAAACAATTCAAAACAGCACAAGTAAACAACTTAGAAAATCTGGAACAGCCTAATCTCATGGTTCTAACCTTAAAACTAATTCTGATTATCAATCTTATGAATTATCTAAGGTCTGTGCATCAATTTTGCATCACTTAAACCGTTAAACATCATTAAACCATTAAATTCTCTCATAACCCTAATTCTCAAAAAACTCTCAAAACTACACCCTAACATGTTAGATGTAATTTCAGAGATCATACACTTAATTTTAATGAGAGTTAGTCTCACCCTTACCTTAATTCAGATGAACAAAGCTTACGAAAGAGAACAAAAGTGGTGAAAACACCCAAATATACTGCTGCAGTGAGCGACAGTTTTCTCTTAACTCCGACCTTGTTTCGACGATCCGAACGGTGAAAAGGTAGACCCAGGTGTTGTGAACCTTGTGTCCAAAAATCGTCACGATCCAACGGTTAACGAGTGAGAAATCGCTGTTTTACTGAGGCAGATTTCAGAAAAACGGGAATTGCTTTCTCTCTTCTCTTTGGTGGCTACTTTTCTCACAAAAACTGTTTTTTACGTTCCAACTATTCTAACGTAGCTTCTCCTATTTATATATCTCTTCTCCTCTATCTTATTCATTTCTAAATTAAATATATCTCTCCCCCACTTAATAATAATAATACACCAAATAATAAATATATTTCTATACTAGATAACATATATATATCCACACAAAATAACAAATATATTTTCAAACCAAATAACAAATATATTTCTATAACAAATATATCTCTACGTAACAAACATATTTCTATAACAAATATATCTCTACATAACAAACATATTTCTATAACAAATAACACAATATTTCTACACCAAATAACATATATATTTTTACACCAAATAACACATATATTTTTACGCAATATAACATATATATTTCTACACCAAATAACACATATATTTTTACACCAAATAACATATATATTATAATATAATATGCTACTAAAACACCAACACATAACACAAAAATAACACACATCACAATAAATCAAATAAATTATTTAAAAAGACTCTAAACTCAATCAAATAATTAAATAAATAAAATAGTTCAAAACGGGCGTTACAACTCTACCCCCCTTAAGAGAATTTCGTCCTCGAAATTCATAGCACAAAAGAAAATGAATTCAATTATTGCTTAAATATCTTAAATTATATATATACAAGTAGTAACTTCAAACATTACACAAAACTCACATTAAAGTTAGTCAGCCAAACATGATCACATAATAAAACATAACCATTAATTAGAAAACAAAACGACAATATTCATTCGTCACACGACACAACGACTCATCTACTTGGCCGGACGGACCAACCTGCTCAGATACCAATTGTAACACCCCGTTTTCCCAGCATAAAAATTTCTCAAAATAATAATCAGAGTTTCACAACTTAAACGGAATGCTACATTTCTTAAAAATCACAATGGAATAAATAATAATTTATCCTTCAAAATATTTCAATAAAATCTTAAATCACTTCGCAGCGGAATCTATTTCAAAAATCTTAAAAACAACTTTGGCACGAAGGCCTCAACGTAAAATCTCATCAAATTCTTTAATATCATGTCATAAAATCTCATAGTTAAATACGTAAAGAATAGAAAACATAAGCAAAGTTCCCCATCCCGTTACGTATCAGAGCACCTAGACAGGTGAGGAGTCCACTCACATCAACAGCTAGTCCTGGAAATCTGCACTTGCCCACAAGGCGGCAATTCCAACAGAAGGGGTGAGATTTCACAAACATTAAACTTAAGCATATAATTCATCAATTTACAACTAACAACTTAAAACATCAATTAATCACATAATCTTCAACAAGTACAATCATAAAGCAACTCATCATAGTTCATCATATTCATCAACAGATATAATCTCAAACAACTCATCATAATCATGTATAGAAACATCATCAAAATTCATCATATAGAAAACATCATCAAAATTCATCATATAGAAAACATCATCAAAATTCATCATATAGGAAACATCATCGCATCATCAAGTTCATCGTGTTAAACAACAAATGCATTCATAATTATTTCATCAAGACTCTTCTTCAACAACTCAACATCTTAGACAACTCGACACGACTATGTAACTTCTTAACATCTTGACATCTTAACAACTTATATGCATGTGGTACCATCCGGGGCATAAGCCCCCATCGCTAAAGGTCAAATAGGACCTGTCAGGCATCAAGCCCCCATCGCTAAGGTCGTAAAAGGACCTGTCAGGCATCAAGCCCCCATCGCTGACTATGCTATGCAACAACACGACTCAATGCAACGACACGACTCAATGCAACGACACGACTCAAATACAACGACATCATCTCAATACCACAACAACAACTTCATAATTCAATATTAAATCAACCATAAAAGATTCATTAATCATAAACAACTTCATCATATAACTCATGCACAATCAATTAAAGAAAGAATTGCATATCAAATTACAAGTACTGAAATGATAATTCAATTACCAGCAAATCACATATTCATATCAAAACTCAAATCATAATCAAAACAATTCAAAACAGCACAAGTAAACAACTTAGAAAATCTGGAACAGCCTAATCTCATGGTTCTAACCTTAAAACTAATTATGATTATCAATCTTATGAATTATCTAAGGTCTGTGCATCAATTTTGCATCACTTAAACCGTTAAACATCATTAAACCATTAAATTCTCTCATAACCCTAATTCTCAAAAAACTCTCAAAACTACACCCTAACATGTTAGATGTAATTTCAGAGATCATACACTTAATTTTAATGAGAGTTAGTCTCACCCTTACCTTAATTCAGATGAACAAAGCTTACGAAAGAGAACAAAAGTGGTGAAAACACCCAAATATACTGCTGCAGTGCGCGACAGTTTTCTCTTAACTCCGACCTTGTTTCGACGATCCGAACGGTGAAAAGGTAGACCCAGGTGTTGTGAACCTTGTGTCCAAAAATCGTCACGATCCAACGGTTAACGAGTGAGAAATCGCTGTTTTACTGAGGCAGATTTCAGAAAAACGGGAATTGCTTTCTCTCTTCTCTTTGGTGGCTACTTTTCTCACAAAAACTGTTTTTTACGTTCCAACTATTCTAACGTAGCTTCTCCTATTTATATATCTCTTCTCCTCTATCTTATTCATTTCTAAATTAAATATATCTCTCCCCCACTTAATAATAATAATACACCAAATAATAAATATATTTCTATACTAGATAACATATATATATCCACACAAAATAACAAATATATTTTCAAACCAAATAACAAATATATTTCTATAACAAATATATATCTACGTAACAAACATATTTCTATAACAAATATATCTCTACATAACAAACATATTTCTATAACAAATAACACAATATTTCTACACCAAATAACATATATATTTTTACACCAAATAACACATATATTTTTACACAAAATAACATATATATTTCTACACCAAATAACACATATATTTTTACACCAAATAACATATATATTATAATATAATATGCTACTAAAACACCAACACATAACACAAAAATAACACACATCACAATAAATCAAATAAATTATTTAAAAAGACTCTAAACTCAATCAAATAATTAAATAAATAAAATAGTTCAAAACGGGCGTTACAACTCTACCCCCCTTAAGAGAATTTCGTCCTCGAAATTCATAGCACAAAAGAAAATGAATTCAATTATTGCTTAAATATCTTAAATTATATATATACAAGTAGTAACTTCAAACATTACACAAAAATCACATTAAAGTTAGTCAGCCAAACATGATCACATAATAAAACATAACCATTAATTAGAAAACAAAACGACAATATTCAATCGTCACACGACACAACGACTCATCTACTTGGCCGGACGGACCAACCTGCTCTGATACCAATTGTAACACCCCGTTTTCCCAGCATAAAAATTTCTCAAAATAATAATCAGAGTTTCACAACTTAAACGGAATGCTACATTTCTTAAAAATCACAATGGAATAAATAATAATTTATCCTTCAAAATATTTCAATAAAATCTTAAATCACTTCGCAGCGGAATCTATTTCAAAAATCTTAAAAACAACTTTGGCACGAAGGCCTCAACGTAAAATCTCATCAAATTCTTTAATATCATGTCATAAAATCTCATAGTTAAATACGTAAAGAATAGAAAACATAAGCAAAGTTCCCCATCCCGTTACGTATCAGAGCACCTAGACACGTGAGGAGTCCACTCACATCAACAGCTAGTCCTGGAAATCTGCACTTGCCCACAAGGCGGCAATTCCAACAGAAGGGGTGAGATTTCACAAACATTAAACTTAAGCATATAATTCATCAATTTACAACTAACAACTTAAAACATCAATTAATCACATAATCTTCAACAAGTACAATCATAAAGCAACTCATCATAGTTCATCATATTCATCAACAGATATAATCTCAAACAACTCATCATAATCATTTATAGAAACATCATCAAAATTCATCATATAGAAAACATCATCAAAATTCATCATATAGAAAACATCATCAAAATTCATCATATAGGAAACATCATCGCATCATCAAGTTCATCGTGTTAAACAACAAATGCATTCATAATTATTTCATCAAGACTCTTCTTCAACAACTCAACATCTTAGACAACTCGACACGACTATGTAACTTCTTAACATCTTGACATCTTAACAACTTATATGCATGTGGTACCATCCGGGGCATAAGCCCCCATCGCTAAAGGTCAAATAGGACCTGTCAGGCATCAAGCCCCCATCGCTAAGGTCGTAAAAGGACCTGTCAGGCATCAAGCCCCCATCGCTGACTATGCTATGCAACAACACGACTCAATGCAACGACACGACTCAATGCAACGACACGACTCAAATACAACGACATCATCTCAATACCACAACAACAACTTCATAATTCAATATTAAATCAACCATAAAAGATTCATTAATCATAAACAACTTCATCATATAACTCATGCACAATCAATTAAAGAAAGAATTGCATATCAAATTACAAGTACTGAAATGATAATTCAATTACCAGCAAATCACATATTCATATCAAAACTCAAATCATAATCAAAACAATTCAAAACAGCACAAGTAAACAACTTAGAAAATCTGGAACAGCCTAATCTCATGGTTCTAACCTTAAAACTAATTCTGATTATCAATCTTATGAATTATCTAAGGTCTGTGCATCAATTTTGCATCACTTAAACCGTTAAACATCATTAAACCATTAAATTCTCTCATAACCCTAATTCTCAAAAAACTCTCAAAACTACACCCTAACATGTTAGATGTAATTTCAGAGATCATACACTTAATTTTAATGAGAGTTAGTCTCACCCTTACCTTAATTCAGATGAACAAAGCTTACGAAAGAGAACAAAAGTGGTGAAAACACCCAAATATACTGCTGCAGTGCGCGACAGTTTTCTCTTAACTCCGACCTTGTTTCGACGATCCGAACGGTGAAAAGGTAGACCCAGGTGTTGTGAACCTTGTGTCCAAAAATCGTCACGATCCAACGGTTAACGAGTGAGAAATCGCTGTTTTACTGAGGCAGATTTCAGAAAAACGGGAATTGCTTTCTCTCTTCTCTTTGGTGGCTACTTTTCTCACAAAAACTGTTTTTTACGTTCCAACTATTCTAACGTAGCTTCTCCTATTTATATATCTCTTCTCCTCTATCTTATTCATTTCTAAATTAAACATATCTCTCCCCCACATAATAATAATAATACACCAAATAATAAATATATTTCTATACTAGATAACATATATATATCCACACAAAATAACAAATATATTTTCAAACCAAATAACAAATATATTTCTATAACAAATATATCTCTACGTAACAAACATATTTCTATAACAAATATATCTCTACATAACAAACATATTTCTATAACAAATAACACAATATTTCTACACCAAATAACATATATATTTTTACACCAAATAACACATATATTTTTACACAAAATAACATATATATTTCTACACCAAATAACACATATATTTTTACACCAAATAACATATATATTATAATATAATATGCTACTAAAACACCAACACATAACACAAAAATAACACACATCACAATAAATCAAATAAATTATTTAAAAAGACTGTAAACTCAATCAAATAATTAAATAAATAAAATAGTTCAAAACGGGCGTTACAACTCTACCCCCCTTAAGAGAATTTCGTCCTCGAAATTCATAGCACAAAAGAAAATGAATTCAATTATTGCTTAAATATCTTAAATTATATATAACAAAGTAGTAACTTCAAACATTACACAAAAATCACATTAAAGTTAGTCAGCCAAACATGATCACATAATAAAACATAACCATTAATTAGAAAACAAAACGACAATATTCATTCGTCACACGACACAACGACTCATCTACTTGGCCGGACGGACCAACCTGCTCAGATACCAATTGTAACACCCCGTTTTCCCAGCATAAAAATTTCTCAAAATAATAATCAGAGTTTCACAACTTAAACGGAATGCTACATTTCTTAAAAATCACAATGGAATAAATAATAATTTATCCTTCAAAATATTTCAATAAAATCTTAAATCACTTCGCAGCGGAATCTATTTCAAAAATCTTAAAAACAACTTTGGCACGAAGGCCTCAACGTAAAATCTCATCAAATTCTTTAATATCATGTCATAAAATCTCATAGTTAAATACGTAAAGAATAGAAAACATAAGCAAAGTTCCCCATCCCGTTACGTATCAGAGCACCTAGACACGTGAGGAGTCCACTCACATCAACAGCTAGTCCTGGAAATCTGCACTTGCCCACAAGGCGGCAATTCCAACAGAAGGGGTGAGATTTCACAAACATTAAACTTAAGCATATAATTCATCAATTTACAACTAACAACTTAAAACATCAATTAATCACATAATCTTCAACAAGTACAATCATAAAGCAACTCATCATAGTTCATCATATTCATCAACAGATATAATCTCAAACAACTCATCATAATCATGTATAGAAACATCATCAAAATTCATCATATAGAAAACATCATCAAAATTCATCATATAGGAAACATCATCGCATCATCAAGTTCATCGTGTTAAACAACAAATGCATTCATAATTATTTCATCAAGACTCTTCTTCAACAACTCAACATCTTAGACAACTCGACACGACTATGTAACTTCTTAACATCTTGACATCTTAACAACTTATATGCATGTGGTACCATCCGGGGCATAAGCCCCCATCGCTAAAGGTCAAATAGGACCTGTCAGGCATCAAGCCCCCATCGCTAAGGTCGTAAAAGGACCTGTCAGGCATCAAGCCCCCATCGCTGACTATGCTATGCAACAACACGACTCAATGCAACGACACGACTCAATGCAACGACACGACTCAAATACAACGACATCATCTCAATACCACAACAACAACTTCATAATTCAATATTAAATCAACCATAAAAGATTCATTAATCATAAACAACTTCATCATATAACTCATGCACAATCAATTAAAGAAAGAATTGCATATCAAATTACAAGTACTGAAATGATAATTCAATTACCAGCAAATCACATATTCATATCAAAACTCAAATCATAATCAAAACAATTCAAAACAGCACAAGTAAACAACTTAGAAAATCTGGAACAGCCTAATCTCATGGTTCTAACCTTAAAACTAATTATGATTATCAATCTTATGAATTATCTAAGGTCTGTGCATCAATTTTGCATCACTTAAACCGTTAAACATCATTAAACCATTAAATTCTCTCATAACCCTAATTCTCAAAAAACTCTCAAAACTACACCCTAACATGTTAGATGTAATTTCAGAGATCATACACTTAATTTTAATGAGAGTTAGTCTCACCCTTACCTTAATTCAGATGAACAAAGCTTACGAAAGAGAACAAAAGTGGTGAAAACACCCAAATATACTGCTGCAGTGCGCGACAGTTTTCTCTTAACTCCGACCTTGTTTCGACGATCCGAACGGTGAAAAGGTAGACCCAGGTGTTGTGAACCTTGTGTCCAAAAATCGTCACGATCCAACGGTTAACGAGTGAGAAATCGCTGTTTTACTGAGGCAGATTTCAGAAAAACGGGAATTGCTTTCTCTCTTCTCTTTGGTGGCTACTTTTCTCACAAAAACTGTTTTTTACGTTCCAACTATTCTAACGTAGCTTCTCCTATTTATATATCTCTTCTCCTCTATCTTATTCATTTCTAAATTAAATATATCTCTCCCCCACTTAATAATAATAATACACCAAATAATAAATATATTTCTATACTAGATAACATATATATATCCACACAAAATAACAAATATATTTTCAAACCAAATAACAAATATATTTCTATAACAAATATATATCTACATAACAAACATATTTCTATAACAAATATATCTCTACATAACAAACATATTTCTATAACAAATAACACAATATTTCTACACCAAATAACATATATATTTTTACACCAAATAACACATATATTTTTACACAAAATAACATATATATTTCTACACCAAATAACACATATATTTTTACACCAAATAACATATATATTATAATATAATATGCTACTAAAACACCAACACATAACACAAAAATAACACACATCACAATAAATCAAATAAATTATTTAAAAAGACTCTAAACTCAATCAAATAATTAAATAAATAAAATAGTTCAAAACGGGCGTTACAACTCTACCCCCCTTAAGAGAATTTCGTCCTCGAAATTCATAGCACAAAAGAAAATGAATTCAATTATTGCTTAAATATCTTAAATTATATATATACAAGTAGTAACTTCAAACATTACACAAAAATCACATTAAAGTTAGTCAGCCAAACATGATCACATAATAAAACATAACCATTAATTAGAAAACAAAACGACAATATTCAATCGTCACACGACACAACGACTCATCTACTTGGCCGGACGGACCAACCTGCTCTGATACCAATTGTAACACCCCGTTTTCCCAGCATAAAAATTTCTCAAAATAATAATCAGAGTTTCACAACTTAAACGGAATGCTACATTTCTTAAAAATCACAATGGAATAAATAATAATTTATCCTTCAAAATATTTCAATAAAATCTTAAATCACTTCGCAGCGGAATCTATTTCAAAAATCTTAAAAACAACTTTGGCACGAAGGCCTCAACGTAAAATCTCATCAAATTCTTTAATATCATGTCATAAAATCTCATAGTTAAATACGTAAAGAATAGAAAACATAAGCAAAGTTCCCCATCCCGTTACGTATCAGAGCACCTAGACACGTGAGGAGTCCACTCACATCAACAGCTAGTCCTGGAAATCTGCACTTGCCCACAAGGCGGCAATTCCAACAGAAGGGGTGAGATTTCACAAACATTAAACTTAAGCATATAATTCATCAATTTACAACTAACAACTTAAAACATCAATTAATCACATAATCTTCAACAAGTACAATCATAAAGCAACTCATCATAGTTCATCATATTCATCAACAGATATAATCTCAAACAACTCATCATAATCATGTATAGAAACATCATCAAAATTCATCATATAGAAAACATCATCAAAATTCATCATATAGAAAACATCATCAAAATTCATCATATAGGAAACATCATCGCATCATCAAGTTCATCCTGTTAAACAACAAATGTATTCATAATTATTTCATCAAGACTCTTCTTCAACAACTCAACATCTTAGACAACTCGACACGACTATGTAACTTCTTAACATCTTGACATCTTAACAACTTATATGCATGTGGTACCATCCGGGGCATAAGCCCCCATCGCTAAAGGTCAAATAGGACCTGTCAGGCATCAAGCCCCCATCGCTAAGGTCGTAAAAGGACCTGTCAGGCATCAAGCCCCCATCGCTGACTATGCTATGCAACAACACGACTCAATGCAACGACACGACTCAATGCAACGACACGACTCAAATACAACGACATCATCTCAATACCACAACAACAACTTCATAATTCAATATTAAATCAACCATAAAAGATTCATTAATCATAAACAACTTCATCATATAACTCATGCACAATCAATTAAAGAAAGAATTGCATATCAAATTACAAGTACTGAAATGATAATTCAATTACCAGCAAATCACATATTCATATCAAAACTCAAATCATAATCAAAACAATTCAAAACAGCACAAGTAAACAACTTAGAAAATCTGGAACAGCCTAATCTCATGGTTCTAACCTTAAAACTAATTATGATTATCAATCTTATGAATTATCTAAGGTCTGTGCATCAATTTTGCATCACTTAAACCGTTAAACATCATTAAACCATTAAATTCTCTCATAACCCTAATTCTCAAAAAACTCTCAAAACTACACCCTAACATGTTAGATGTAATTTCAGAGATCATACACTTAATTTTAATGAGAGTTAGTCTCACCCTTACCTTAATTCAGATGAACAAAGCTTACGAAAGAGAACAAAAGTGGTGAAAACACCCAAATATACTGCTGCAGTGCGCGACAGTTTTCTCTTAACTCCGACCTTGTTTCGACGATCCGAACGGTGAAAAGGTAGACCCAGGTGTTGTGAACCTTGTGTCCAAAAATCGTCACGATCCAACGGTTAACGAGTGAGAAATCGCTGTTTTACTGAGGCAGATTTCAGAAAAACGGGAATTGCTTTCTCTCTTCTCTTTGGTGGCTACTTTTCTCACAAAAACTGTTTTTTACGTTCCAACTATTCTAACGTAGCTTCTCCTATTTATATATCTCTTCTCCTCTATCTTATTCATTTCTAAATTAAATATATCTCTCCCCCACTTAATAATAATAATACACCAAATAATAAATATATTTCTATACTAGATAACATATATATATCCACACAAAATAACAAATATATTTTCAAACCAAATAACAAATATATTTCTATAACAAATATATATCTACATAACAAACATATTTCTATAACAAATATATCTCTACATAACAAACATATTTCTATAACAAATAACACAATATTTCTACACCAAATAACATATATATTTTTACACCAAATAACACATATATTTTTACACAAAATAACATATATATTTCTACACCAAATAACACATATATTTTTACACCAAATAACATATATATTATAATATAATATGCTACTAAAACACCAACACATAACACAAAAATAACACACATCACAATAAATCAAATAAATTATTTAAAAAGACTCTAAACTCAATCAAATAATTAAATAAATAAAATAGTTCAAAACGGGCGTTACAACTCTACCCCCCTTAAGAGAATTTCGTCCTCGAAATTCATAGCACAAAAGAAAATGAATTCAATTATTGCTTAAATATCTTAAATTATATATATACAAGTAGTAACTTCAAACATTACACAAAAATCACATTAAAGTTAGTCAGCCAAACATGATCACATAATAAAACATAACCATTAATTAGAAAACAAAACGACAATATTCAATCGTCACACGACACAACGACTCATCTACTTGGCCGGACGGACCAACCTGCTCTGATACCAATTGTAACACCCCGTTTTCCCAGCATAAAAATTTCTCAAAATAATAATCAGAGTTTCACAACTTAAACGGAATGCTACATTTCTTAAAAATCACAATGGAATAAATAATAATTTATCCTTCAAAATATTTCAATAAAATCTTAAATCACTTCGCAGCGGAATCTATTTCAAAAATCTTAAAAACAACTTTGGCACGAAGGCCTCAACGTAAAATCTCATCAAATTCTTTAATATCATGTCATAAAATCTCATAGTTAAATACGTAAAGAATAGAAAACATAAGCAAAGTTCCCCATCCCGTTACGTATCAGAGCACCTAGACACGTGAGGAGTCCACTCACATCAACAGCTAGTCCTGGAAATCTGCACTTGCCCACAAGGCGGCAATTCCAACAGAAGGGGTGAGATTTCACAAACATTAAACTTAAGCATATAATTCATCAATTTACAACTAACAACTTAAAACATCAATTAATCACATAATCTTCAACAAGTACAATCATAAAGCAACTCATCATAGTTCATCATATTCATCAACAGATATAATCTCAAACAACTCATCATAATCATGTATAGAAACATCATCAAAATTCATCATATAGAAAACATCATCAAAATTCATCATATAGAAAACATCATCAAAATTCATCATATAGGAAACATCATCGCATCATCAAGTTCATCCTGTTAAACAACAAATGTATTCATAATTATTTCATCAAGACTCTTCTTCAACAACTCAACATCTTAGACAACTCGACACGACTATGTAACTTCTTAACATCTTGACATCTTAACAACTTATATGCATGTGGTACCATCCGGGGCATAAGCCCCCATCGCTAAAGGTCAAATAGGACCTGTCAGGCATCAAGCCCCCATCGCTAAGGTCGTAAAAGGACCTGTCAGGCATCAAGCCCCCATCGCTGACTATGCTATGCAACAACACGACTCAATGCAACGACACGACTCAATGCAACGACACGACTCAAATACAACGACATCATCTCAATACCACAACAACAACTTCATAATTCAATATTAAATCAACCATAAAAGATTCATTAATCATAAACAACTTCATCATATAACTCATGCACAATCAATTAAAGAAAGAATTGCATATCAAATTACAAGTACTGAAATGATAATTCAATTACCAGCAAATCACATATTCATATCAAAACTCAAATCATAATCAAAACAATTCAAAACAGCACAAGTAAACAACTTAGAAAATCTGGAACAGCCTAATCTCATGGTTCTAACCTTAAAACTAATTATGATTATCAATCTTATGAATTATCTAAGGTCTGTGCATCAATTTTGCATCACTTAAACCGTTAAACATCATTAAACCATTAAATTCTCTCATAACCCTAATTCTCAAAAAACTCTCAAAACTACACCCTAACATGTTAGATGTAATTTCAGAGATCATACACTTAATTTTAATGAGAGTTAGTCTCACCCTTACCTTAATTCAGATGAACAAAGCTTACGAAAGAGAACAAAAGTGGTGAAAACACCCAAATATACTGCTGCAGTGCGCGACAGTTTTCTCTTAACTCCGACCTTGTTTCGACGATCCGAACGGTGAAAAGGTAGACCCAGGTGTTGTGAACCTTGTGTCCAAAAATCGTCACGATCCAACGGTTAACGAGTGAGAAATCGCTGTTTTACTGAGGCAGATTTCAGAAAAACGGGAATTGCTTTCTCTCTTCTCTTTGGTGGCTACTTTTCTCACAAAAACTGTTTTTTACGTTCCAACTATTCTAACGTAGCTTCTCCTATTTATATATCTCTTCTCCTCTATCTTATTCATTTCTAAATTAAATATATCTCTCCCCCACTTAATAATAATAATACACCAAATAATAAATATATTTCTATACTAGATAACATATATATATCCACACAAAATAACAAATATATTTTCAAACCAAATAACAAATATATTTCTATAACAAATATATATCTACATAACAAACATATTTCTATAACAAATATATCTCTACATAACAAACATATTTCTATAACAAATAACACAATATTTCTACACCAAATAACATATATATTTTTACACCAAATAACACATATATTTTTACACAAAATAACATATATATTTCTACACCAAATAACACATATATTTTTACACCAAATAACATATATATTATAATATAATATGCTACTAAAACACCAACACATAACACAAAAATAACACACATCACAATAAATCAAATAAATTATTTAAAAAGACTCTAAACTCAATCAAATAATTAAATAAATAAAATAGTTCAAAACGGGCGTTACAACTCTACCCCCCTTAAGAGAATTTCGTCCTCGAAATTCATAGCACAAAAGAAAATGAATTCAATTATTGCTTAAATATCTTAAATTATATATATACAAGTAGTAACTTCAAACATTACACAAAAATCACATTAAAGTTAGTCAGCCAAACATGATCACATAATAAAACATAACCATTAATTAGAAAACAAAACGACAATATTCAATCGTCACACGACACAACGACTCATCTACTTGGCCGGACGGACCAACCTGCTCTGATACCAATTGTAACACCCCGTTTTCCCAGCATAAAAATTTCTCAAAATAATAATCAGAGTTTCACAACTTAAACGGAATGCTACATTTCTTAAAAATCACAATGGAATAAATAATAATTTATCCTTCAAAATATTTCAATAAAATCTTAAATCACTTCGCAGCGGAATCTATTTCAAAAATCTTAAAAACAACTTTGGCACGAAGGCCTCAACGTAAAATCTCATCAAATTCTTTAATATCATGTCATAAAATCTCATAGTTAAATACGTAAAGAATAGAAAACATAAGCAAAGTTCCCCATCCCGTTACGTATCAGAGCACCTAGACACGTGAGGAGTCCACTCACATCAACAGCTAGTCCTGGAAATCTGCACTTGCCCACAAGGCGGCAATTCCAACAGAAGGGGTGAGATTTCACAAACATTAAACTTAAGCATATAATTCATCAATTTACAACTAACAACTTAAAACATCAATTAATCACATAATCTTCAACAAGTACAATCATAAAGCAACTCATCATAGTTCATCATATTCATCAACAGATATAATCTCAAACAACTCATCATAATCATGTATAGAAACATCATCAAAATTCATCATATAGAAAACATCATCAAAATTCATCATATAGGAAACATCATCGCATCATCAAGTTCATCGTGTTAAACAACAAATGCATTCATAATTATTTCATCAAGACTCTTCTTCAACAACTCAACATCTTAGACAACTCGACACGACTATGTAACTTCTTAACATCTTGACATCTTAACAACTTATATGCATGTGGTACCATCCGGGGCATAAGCCCCCATCGCTAAAGGTCAAATAGGACCTGTCAGGCATCAAGCCCCCATCGCTAAGGTCGTAAAAGGACCTGTCAGGCATCAAGCCCCCATCGCTGACTATGCTATGCAACAACACGACTCAATGCAACGACACGACTCAATGCAACGACACGACTCAAATACAACGACATCATCTCAATACCACAACAACAACTTCATAATTCAATATTAAATCAACCATAAAAGATTCATTAATCATAAACAACTTCATCATATAACTCATGCACAATCAATTAAAGAAAGAATTGCATATCAAATTACAAGTACTGAAATGATAATTCAATTACCAGCAAATCACATATTCATATCAAAACTCAAATCATAATCAAAACAATTCAAAACAGCACAAGTAAACAACTTAGAAAATCTGGAACAGCCTAATCTCATGGTTCTAACCTTAAAACTAATTATGATTATCAATCTTATGAATTATCTAAGGTCTGTGCATCAATTTTGCATCACTTAAACCGTTAAACATCATTAAACCATTAAATTCTCTCATAACCCTAATTCTCAAAAAACTCTCAAAACTACACCCTAACATGTTAGATGTAATTTCAGAGATCATACACTTAATTTTAATGAGAGTTAGTCTCACCCTTACCTTAATTCAGATGAACAAAGCTTACGAAAGAGAACAAAAGTGGTGAAAACACCCAAATATACTGCTGCAGTGCGCGACAGTTTTCTCTTAACTCCGACCTTGTTTCGACGATCCGAACGGTGAAAAGGTAGACCCAGGTGTTGTGAACCTTGTGTCCAAAAATCGTCACGATCCAACGGTTAACGAGTGAGAAATCGCTGTTTTACTGAGGCAGATTTCAGAAAAACGGGAATTGCTTTCTCTCTTCTCTTTGGTGGCTACTTTTCTCACAAAAACTGTTTTTTACGTTCCAACTATTCTAACGTAGCTTCTCCTATTTATATATCTCTTCTCCTCTATCTTATTCATTTCTAAATTAAATATATCTCTCCCCCACTTAATAATAATAATACACCAAATAATAAATATATTTCTATACTAGATAACATATATATATCCACACAAAATAACAAATATATTTTCAAACCAAATAACAAATATATTTCTATAACAAATATATATCTACATAACAAACATATTTCTATAACAAATATATCTCTACATAACAAACATATTTCTATAACAAATAACACAATATTTCTACACCAAATAACATATATATTTTTACACCAAATAACACATATATTTTTACACAAAATAACATATATATTTCTACACCAAATAACACATATATTTTTACACCAAATAACATATATATTATAATATAATATGCTACTAAAACACCAACACATAACACAAAAATAACACACATCACAATAAATCAAATAAATTATTTAAAAAGACTCTAAACTCAATCAAATAATTAAATAAATAAAATAGTTCAAAACGGGCGTTACAACTCTACCCCCCTTAAGAGAATTTCGTCCTCGAAATTCATAGCACAAAAGAAAATGAATTCAATTATTGCTTAAATATCTTAAATTATATATATACAAGTAGTAACTTCAAACATTACACAAAAATCACATTAAAGTTAGTCAGCCAAACATGATCACATAATAAAACATAACCATTAATTAGAAAACAAAACGACAATATTCAATCGTCACACGACACAACGACTCATCTACTTGGCCGGACGGACCAACCTGCTCTGATACCAATTGTAACACCCCGTTTTCCCAGCATAAAAATTTCTCAAAATAATAATCAGAGTTTCACAACTTAAACGGAATGCTACATTTCTTAAAAATCACAATGGAATAAATAATAATTTATCCTTCAAAATATTTCAATAAAATCTTAAATCACTTCGCAGCGGAATCTATTTCAAAAATCTTAAAAACAACTTTGGCACGAAGGCCTCAACGTAAAATCTCATCAAATTCTTTAATATCATGTCATAAAATCTCATAGTTAAATACGTAAAGAATAGAAAACATAAGCAAAGTTCCCCATCCCGTTACGTATTAGAGCACCTAGACACGTGAGGAGTCCACTCACATCAACAGCTAGTCCTGGAAATCTGCACTTGCCCACAAGGCGGCAATTCCAACAGAAGGGGTGAGATTTCACAAACATTAAACTTAAGCATATAATTCATCAATTTACAACTAACAACTTAAAACATCAATTAATCACATAATCTTCAACAAGTACAATCATAAAGCAACTCATCATAGTTCATCATATTCATCAACAGATATAATCTCAAACAACTCATCATAATCATGTATAGAAACATCATCAAAATTCATCATATAGAAAACATCATCAAAATTCATCATATAGGAAACATCATCGCATCATCAAGTTCATCGTGTTAAACAACAAATGCATTCATAATTATTTCATCAAGACTCTTCTTCAACAACTCAACATCTTAGACAACTCGACACGACTATGTAACTTCTTAACATCTTGACATCTTAACAACTTATATGCATGTGGTACCATCCGGGGCATAAGCCCCCATCGCTAAAGGTCAAATAGGACCTGTCAGGCATCAAGCCCCCATCGCTAAGGTCGTAAAAGGACCTGTCAGGCATCAAGCCCCCATCGCTGACTATGCTATGCAACAACACGACTCAATGCAACGACACGACTCAATGCAACGACACGACTCAAATACAACGACATCATCTCAATACCACAACAACAACTTCATAATTCAATATTAAATCAACCATAAAAGATTCATTAATCATAAACAACTTCATCATATAACTCATGCACAATCAATTAAAGAAAGAATTGCATATCAAATTACAAGTACTGAAATGATAATTCAATTACCAGCAAATCACATATTCATATCAAAACTCAAATCATAATCAAAACAATTCAAAACAGCACAAGTAAACAACTTAGAAAATCTGGAACAGCCTAATCTCATGGTTCTAACCTTAAAACTAATTATGATTATCAATCTTATGAATTATCTAAGGTCTGTGCATCAATTTTGCATCACTTAAACCGTTAAACATCATTAAACCATTAAATTCTCTCATAACCCTAATTCTCAAAAAACTCTCAAAACTACACCCTAACATGTTAGATGTAATTTCAGAGATCATACACTTAATTTTAATGAGAGTTAGTCTCACCCTTACCTTAATTCAGATGAACAAAGCTTACGAAAGAGAACAAAAGTGGTGAAAACACCCAAATATACTGCTGCAGTGCGCGACAGTTTTCTCTTAACTCCGACCTTGTTTCGACGATCCGAACGGTGAAAAGGTAGACCCAGGTGTTGTGAACCTTGTGTCCAAAAATCGTCACGATCCAACGGTTAACGAGTGAGAAATCGCTGTTTTACTGAGGCAGATTTCAGAAAAACAGGAATTGCTTTCTCTCTTCTCTTTGGTGGCTACTTTTCTCACAAAAACTGTTTTTTACGTTCCAACTATTCTAACGTAGCTTCTCCTATTTATATATCTCTTCTCCTCTATCTTATTCATTTCTAAATTAAACATATCTCTCCCCCACATAATAATAATAATACACCAAATAATAAATATATTTCTATACTAGATAACATATATATATCCACACAAAATAACAAATATATTTTCAAACCAAATAACAAATATATTTCTATAACAAATATATCTCTACGTAACAAACATATTTCTATAACAAATATATCTCTACATAACAAACATATTTCTATAACAAATAACACAATATTTCTACACCAAATAACATATATATTTTTACACCAAATAACACATATATTTTTACACAAAATAACATATATATTTCTACACCAAATAACACATATATTTTTACTCCAAATAACATATATATTATAATATAATATGCTACTAAAACACCAACACATAACACAAAAATAACACACATCACAATAAATCAAATAAATTATTTAAAAAGACTCTAAACTCAATCAAATAATTAAATAAATAAAATAGTTCAAAACGGGCGTTACAGAGCCACCTAGGATAGAGTGTCAACTCTAATGTTGTTTTGTTGTTGTTTCTGAGCTGTTGTTTCTGATGTAGAACTTTGAAATGGCTGGTCGTAATGATACTGCTATCGCTGCTGCACTTGAGGCTGTAACACCCCGTTTTCCCAACGTAAAAATTTCTTTAAAATAAATAATCAGAGTGAACACATAACGGAGCGTCACATTCTTTAAAACATCTCAAGTAATGGATAAATAATAATTTATTCCTTCAGGAAAATAGTCATTTAAAAATATTCAAACATTGCAGCGGAAATCATTAAAATCATCACAAAAGTTTCTGACACGCAGGCCTCATCAACGTCTCAGAAAATTCTCAACATAATCATAATCATGAAAGTCAAAATAAAAGAATACGCAAGGAACAGAGAAAACATAATCAAAGGTTCCCCATCCCGTTACGTATCAGAGCACCTAGACACAACCGAGGAAAGCCTCACACGACTGCAACTAATCTTGGTTACCTGCACTTGCCCACAAGGCGGCAATTCCAACAGAAGGGGTGAGATTTCACATTCAATAATAATAAGCATATAATACAAACAAAATGCATTTAACAACTTAATTCAGCTTCATTTAATAATGTTATCTCACATAATTATTCATTTACTACTTCACTTATCATCATAGACATCGTCATTAACTAATAATAGTCCTTCATATAAAGTTTCATCAACGACTCAAGGTTAAATAACAACGACACAACTTCAACTTAACAATGCAACTTAGACTTCTTATTCATCTTAGACCATCTCGACAAAATGCAACTACGACATCTTAATCATGCAAGTGGTACCAACCAGGGCATCAAGCCCTCAACGTATAAGCGTAAATAGGCTCACAGGGCATCAAGCCCTCAACTTACAGGGCATCAAGCCCTCAACATATAAGCGTAAATAGGCTCACAGGGCATCAAGCCCTCAACTTACAGGGCATCAAGCCCTCAACATAATATGTATAAATATACATTACAGGGCATCAAGCCCTCAACTTAAATGAGTATGCATGGACTCAACGTCTTACAACTTAAACAACTTAGACATCTCATATGACTCCAATAATTTGGATCAACATCTTACAATTTAAACAACTTAGACCAACATTAACATCCTAATCACGACAGCAAGGCAGCACCATTAAATAATATGCAGCAAGTCAACATCAACAATAATCACCCAGTATAACCATTACAACTTCATATGAACATCTTTCACAATATATAAATCTGTCACATAATTCCAACTCTAAATCATCAATTAACTTCACTAAACAATGCACATTAAATCCTCGTGTTTATAGCTATACTAGTTTCTACTTATTGATTTTTCTATAACCCTATGACATCTTGACAACAAGTTCAGTCCTAACAGTCCTAATACAATTAAAGGTAAGCTCATGATATAATATTCTTAATTCGTCACATAACTTCATAAATTCATATAAAATTATTCGCAAGGTATTTTTGTGTCAAACCAACGCCATTGGAAAGACAATTCAACTATCTACAACTTTCGCGTTTACAACTACGGCCAATTCTGTACCGATCAATACCAGTTTTTATTTCAAATTCGGGTACAGAAACTGAAATTTCACTATGATCTACGTGTAGGAATTTGACGATAACTTAAGTTCTAAGAATGATTTTGAAGTCCAACCAAAGCCATTAGAAAGCTAACATTTTTGTCTACAACTTTCGTGTTTACACCTAAGACAAATTCTGTACCTATCAGTACCAGTTTTTATTTCAAATTCAGGTAAAGAAGTGGAAGCGAAAAGTTGTGCTGAAATCTCATGAAAATTACTGTGACCTGCGTGTAGTATTTTGACCATAACTTAAGTTCTAGGAATGATTTTGAAGTCAAACAAAAGCCATTAGAAAGCTAACATAATTATCTACAACTTTCATGTTTACACCAAAACCCAGGTCAAAACAGAAACGTGTGAAAAAGGCGCAAGAACATGAAATAGGAGATGCTGTCACTGTGCAGCTCTCGGGAAAAGTGACATTTTCCACCCAAAAACTTCGTTTTAACTCCGATTTTCACCAAACTTGACCCTATAGTTCACTCTTACATAACCTAACTTAATACAACAAAAAACACAGCAATCCAACGCCAATTCATTAGCTCTATTCATCATCAATTATTCTTTTTACCAACAACCCTATTCTTTCTAAACTCTATCATTCTCAACAATTCTGACACCAATCATTACAGAATAATCAAGCAGCATTCCATACATTAAAATTAACAGTAACAACACACAATTCATCAGTTTTCATGGGAATTCACAAATTAAACCCTAAACTCATTTCTACCTATTTTCTCATGAACCACTAATCAAACATGAAGAATTAAGCCCTTAATTAGAGAAGTGAAACCCCACCCTTACCTTAGTATTGATGATCGGCGGTCTCTCTCCCTCTTGGTTCTCTCTTCTCTTGTTTTCTTCCTTTTTCTCCAAAAGCAGTTTCACGTAAAAACTTTTCTAAACCTAGTTTCCTCCTTATATCTTTCCTCAATCCACTTTATCTTATTTTCTCTATTTTCTCTAAACTCTTCTAAATTCCAAAACAGCTCTACATCTCAATATTTATATTATTTTCAAATCTTATTCTAGTAAATAATAAAATAAGTCTTTCAATAAAATATCAACACATCACATAATCGTATAATATCACATAAATCATCAAAGTGGACTCTAAACTCTATAGAATAATTAAATAATTAAAGAGGGCGTTACAACTCCACCCCCCTTAAAAGAATTTCGTCCTCGAAATTCAAAGCACACAAGAAAGGAATTCAATTATTGCCTATACATCTTAAACCAAACATAGCCAAATAAAAACTTCAAACAAAACATATAAGCCACATCAAAGTTAGTCAATCAAACATGATCACGTAATAAACATAACCATTAGTCAGAAAACACAACAACAATCAAGACAACATAAGACAGTATTTCAACCGTCACACGACTTGACACGACTCAACTACTTGGCTGGACGAACCGACCTGCTCTGATACCAATTGTAACACCCCGTTTTCCCAACGTAAAAATTTCTTTAAAATAAATAATCAGAGTGAACACATAACGGAGCGTCACATTCTTTAAAACATCTCAAGTAATGGATAAATAATAATTTATTCCTTCAGGAAAATAGTCATTTAAAAATATTCAAACATTGCAGCGGAAATCATTAAAATCATCACAAAAGTTTCTGACACGCAGGCCTCATCAACGTCTCAGAAAATTCTCAACATAATCATAATCATGAAAGTCAAAATAAAAGAATACGCAAGGAACAGAGAAAACATAATCAAAGGTTCCCCATCCCGTTACGTATCAGAGCACCTAGACACAACCGAGGAAAGCCTCACACGACTGCAACTAATCTTGGTTACCTGCACTTGCCCACAAGGCGGCAATTCCAACAGAAGGGGTGAGATTTCACATTCAATAATAATAAGCATATAATACAAACAAAATGCATTTAACAACTTAATTCAGCTTCATTTAATAATGTTATCTCACATAATTATTCATTTACTACTTCACTTATCATCATAGACATCGTCATTAACTAATAATAGTCCTTCATATAAAGTTTCATCAACGACTCAAGGTTAAATAACAACGACACAACTTCAACTTAACAATGCAACTTAGACTTCTTATTCATCTTAGACCATCTCGACAAAATGCAACTACGACATCTTAATCATGCAAGTGGTACCAACCAGGGCATCAAGCCCTCAACGTATAAGCGTAAATAGGCTCACAGGGCATCAAGCCCTCAACTTACAGGGCATCAAGCCCTCAACATATAAGCGTAAATAGGCTCACAGGGCATCAAGCCCTCAACTTACAGGGCATCAAGCCCTCAACATAATATGTATAAATATACATTACAGGGCATCAAGCCCTCAACTTAAATGAGTATGCATGGACTCAACGTCTTACAACTTAAACAACTTAGACATCTCATATGACTCCAATAATTTGGATCAACATCTTACAATTTAAACAACTTAGACCAACATTAACATCCTAATCACGACAGCAAGGCAGCACCATTAAATAATATGCAGCAAGTCAACATCAACAATAATCACCCAGTATAACCATTACAACTTCATATGAACATCTTTCACAATATATAAATCTGTCACATAATTCCAACTCTAAATCATCAATTAACTTCACTAAACAATGCACATTAAATCCTCGTGTTTATAGCTATACTAGTTTCTACTTATTGATTTTTCTATAACCCTATGACATCTTGACAACAAGTTCAGTCCTAACAGTCCTAATACAATTAAAGGTAAGCTCATGATATAATATTCTTAATTCGTCACATAACTTCATAAATTCATATAAAATTATTCGCAAGGTATTTTTGTGTCAAACCAACGCCATTGGAAAGACAATTCAACTATCTACAACTTTCGCGTTTACAACTACGGCCAATTCTGTACCGATCAATACCAGTTTTTATTTCAAATTCGGGTACAGAAACTGAAATTTCACTATGATCTACGTGTAGGAATTTGACGATAACTTAAGTTCTAAGAATGATTTTGAAGTCCAACCAAAGCCATTAGAAAGCTAACATTTTTGTCTACAACTTTCGTGTTTACACCTAAGACAAATTCTGTACCTATCAGTACCAGTTTTTATTTCAAATTCAGGTAAAGAAGTGGAAGCGAAAAGTTGTGCTGAAATCTCATGAAAATTACTGTGACCTGCGTGTAGTATTTTGACCATAACTTAAGTTCTAGGAATGATTTTGAAGTCAAACAAAAGCCATTAGAAAGCTAACATAATTATCTACAACTTTCATGTTTACACCAAAACCCAGGTCAAAACAGAAACGTGTGAAAAAGGCGCAAGAACATGAAATAGGAGATGCTGTCACTGTGCAGCTCTCGGGAAAAGTGACATTTTCCACCCAAAAACTTCGTTTTAACTCCGATTTTCACCAAACTTGACCCTATAGTTCACTCTTACATAACCTAACTTAATACAACAAAAAACACAGCAATCCAACGCCAATTCATTAGCTCTATTCATCATCAATTATTCTTTTTACCAACAACCCTATTCTTTCTAAACTCTATCATTCTCAACAATTCTGACACCAATCATTACAGAATAATCAAGCAGCATTCCATACATTAAAATTAACAGTAACAACACACAATTCATCAGTTTTCATGGGAATTCACAAATTAAACCCTAAACTCATTTCTACCTATTTTCTCATGAACCACTAATCAAACATGAAGAATTAAGCCCTTAATTAGAGAAGTGAAACCCCACCCTTACCTTAGTATTGATGATCGGCGGTCTCTCTCCCTCTTGGTTCTCTCTTCTCTTGTTTTCTTCCTTTTTCTCCAAAAGCAGTTTCACGTAAAAACTTTTCTAAACCTAGTTTCCTCCTTATATCTTTCCTCAATCCACTTTATCTTATTTTCTCTATTTTCTCTAAACTCTTCTAAATTCCAAAACAGCTCTACATCTCAATATTTATATTATTTTCAAATCTTATTCTAGTAAATAATAAAATAAGTCTTTCAATAAAATATCAACACATCACATAATCGTATAATATCACATAAATCATCAAAGTGGACTCTAAACTCTATAGAATAATTAAATAATTAAAGAGGGCGTTACAACTCCACCCCCCTTAAAAGAATTTCGTCCTCGAAATTCAAAGCACACAAGAAAGGAATTCAATTATTGCCTATACATCTTAAACCAAACATAGCCAAATAAAAACTTCAAACAAAACATATAAGCCACATCAAAGTTAGTCAATCAAACATGATCACGTAATAAACATAACCATTAGTCAGAAAACACAACAACAATCAAGACAACATAAGACAGTATTTCAACCGTCACACGACTTGACACGACTCAACTACTTGGCTGGACGAACCGACCTGCTCTGATACCAATTGTAACACCCCGTTTTCCCAACGTAAAAATTTCTTTAAAATAAATAATCAGAGTGAACACATAACGGAGCGTCACATTCTTTAAAACATCTCAAGTAATGGATAAATAATAATTTATTCCTTCAGGAAAATAGTCATTTAAAAATATTCAAACATTGCAGCGGAAATCATTAAAATCATCACAAAAGTTTCTGACACGCAGGCCTCATCAACGTCTCAGAAAATTCTCAACATAATCATAATCATGAAAGTCAAAATAAAAGAATACGCAAGGAACAGAGAAAACATAATCAAAGGTTCCCCATCCCGTTACGTATCAGAGCACCTAGACACAACCGAGGAAAGCCTCACACGACTGCAACTAATCTTGGTTACCTGCACTTGCCCACAAGGCGGCAATTCCAACAGAAGGGGTGAGATTTCACATTCAATAATAATAAGCATATAATACAAACAAAATGCATTTAACAACTTAATTCAGCTTCATTTAATAATGTTATCTCACATAATTATTCATTTACTACTTCACTTATCATCATAGACATCGTCATTAACTAATAATAGTCCTTCATATAAAGTTTCATCAACGACTCAAGGTTAAATAACAACGACACAACTTCAACTTAACAATGCAACTTAGACTTCTTATTCATCTTAGACCATCTCGACAAAATGCAACTACGACATCTTAATCATGCAAGTGGTACCAACCAGGGCATCAAGCCCTCAACGTATAAGCGTAAATAGGCTCACAGGGCATCAAGCCCTCAACTTACAGGGCATCAAGCCCTCAACATATAAGCGTAAATAGGCTCACAGGGCATCAAGCCCTCAACTTACAGGGCATCAAGCCCTCAACATAATATGTATAAATATACATTACAGGGCATCAAGCCCTCAACTTAAATGAGTATGCATGGACTCAACGTCTTACAACTTAAACAACTTAGACATCTCATATGACTCCAATAATTTGGATCAACATCTTACAATTTAAACAACTTAGACCAACATTAACATCCTAATCACGACAGCAAGGCAGCACCATTAAATAATATGCAGCAAGTCAACATCAACAATAATCACCCAGTATAACCATTACAACTTCATATGAACATCTTTCACAATATATAAATCTGTCACATAATTCCAACTCTAAATCATCAATTAACTTCACTAAACAATGCACATTAAATCCTCGTGTTTATAGCTATACTAGTTTCTACTTATTGATTTTTCTATAACCCTATGACATCTTGACAACAAGTTCAGTCCTAACAGTCCTAATACAATTAAAGGTAAGCTCATGATATAATATTCTTAATTCGTCACATAACTTCATAAATTCATATAAAATTATTCGCAAGGTATTTTTGTGTCAAACCAACGCCATTGGAAAGACAATTCAACTATCTACAACTTTCGCGTTTACAACTACGGCCAATTCTGTACCGATCAATACCAGTTTTTATTTCAAATTCGGGTACAGAAACTGAAATTTCACTATGATCTACGTGTAGGAATTTGACGATAACTTAAGTTCTAAGAATGATTTTGAAGTCCAACCAAAGCCATTAGAAAGCTAACATTTTTGTCTACAACTTTCGTGTTTACACCTAAGACAAATTCTGTACCTATCAGTACCAGTTTTTATTTCAAATTCAGGTAAAGAAGTGGAAGCGAAAAGTTGTGCTGAAATCTCATGAAAATTACTGTGACCTGCGTGTAGTATTTTGACCATAACTTAAGTTCTAGGAATGATTTTGAAGTCAAACAAAAGCCATTAGAAAGCTAACATAATTATCTACAACTTTCATGTTTACACCAAAACCCAGGTCAAAACAGAAACGTGTGAAAAAGGCGCAAGAACATGAAATAGGAGATGCTGTCACTGTGCAGCTCTCGGGAAAAGTGACATTTTCCACCCAAAAACTTCGTTTTAACTCCGATTTTCACCAAACTTGACCCTATAGTTCACTCTTACATAACCTAACTTAATACAACAAAAAACACAGCAATCCAACGCCAATTCATTAGCTCTATTCATCATCAATTATTCTTTTTACCAACAACCCTATTCTTTCTAAACTCTATCATTCTCAACAATTCTGACACCAATCATTACAGAATAATCAAGCAGCATTCCATACATTAAAATTAACAGTAACAACACACAATTCATCAGTTTTCATGGGAATTCACAAATTAAACCCTAAACTCATTTCTACCTATTTTCTCATGAACCACTAATCAAACATGAAGAATTAAGCCCTTAATTAGAGAAGTGAAACCCCACCCTTACCTTAGTATTGATGATCGGCGGTCTCTCTCCCTCTTGGTTCTCTCTTCTCTTGTTTTCTTCCTTTTTCTCCAAAAGCAGTTTCACGTAAAAACTTTTCTAAACCTAGTTTACTCCTTATATCTTTCCTCAATCCACTTTATCTTATTTTCTCTATTTTCTCTAAACTCTTCTAAATTCCAAAATAGCTCTACATCTCAATATTTATATTATTTTCAAATCTTATTCTAGTAAATAATAAAATAAGTCTTTCAATAAAATATCAACACATCACATAATCGTATAATATCACATAAATCATCAAAGTGGACTCTAAACTCTATAGAATAATTAAATAATTAAAGAGGGCGTTACAGAGGCTGTTGCTCAAGCTGTAGGACAACAACCTAACGGTGTTGCTGGCGACAATGGTGTGAGGATGTTGGAGACCTTTCTGAGGAACCATCCCCCAACCTTCAAGGGAAGGTATGACCCTGATGGAGCTCAGAATTGGCTGAAGAAAATTGAAAGAATTTTCAGAGTTATGGAATGTAGTGAGGCTCAGAAGGTGCGGTTTGATACAAATATGTTAGCCGAAGAGGCTGATGATTGGTGGGTAAGTCTGCTGCCCGTACTTGAACAGGATGGTGCGGTGGTGACCTGGGCCGTGTTCAAGGGAGAATTCCTGGATTGGTATTTTCCGGAAGATGTCCGAGGGAAGAAAGAGATCGAATTCCTGGAGTTGAAGCAGGGAGATATGTCTATAACCGCATATGCTGCAAAATTTGTGGAGCTTGCTAAGTTCTACCCTCATTATACTGCTGAGAATGCTGAGTTTTCAAAATGCATTAAGTTTGAGAATGGTTTGAGAGCTGATATCAAGAGAGCCATTGGTTATCAGAAAATAAGAAATTTCTCTGAGTTGGTAAGTTGCTGCAGAATCTATGAAGAGGATACCAAAGCTCATTACAAGGTGATGAGTGAGCGCAGAGGGAAGGGACAACAGAGTCGTCCGAAGCCGTATAGTGCTCCTGTTGACAAGGGTAAGCAGAGGTTGAACGATGAGAGGAGGCCCAATAGGAGAGATGCTCCTACTGAGATCGTTTGTTTCAAGTGTGGCGAGAAAGGTCACAAGAGTAATGTCTGTGGTCGCGATGAAAAGAAGTGTTTCAGGTGTGGCCAGAAGGGACACACATTAGCTGACTGCAAACATGGGGATATTGTTTGTTATAACTGCAATGAGGAAGGTCATATCAGTTCACAGTGTACGCAGCCAAAGAAGGTTAGGACTGGTGGTAAAGTGTTTGCCTTAACTGGTACGCAAACAGTTAACGAGGATCGACTTATCAGAGGTACTTGTTTCATTAATAGTACTCCTTTAATTGCTGTTATCGATACTGGTGCTACGCATTGTTTCATTGCTTTTGATTGTGCGCAAAGGATGGGTCTAGTTATGTCTGATATGAATGGAGAAATGGTTGTTGAAACTCCAGCTAAGGGTTCAGTGACTACTTCTCTTGTTTGCTTGAGTTGTTCTGTGTCTATGTTCGGTAGAGATTTAGAAGTTGATCTTGTTTGTTTACCGTTGGTCGGAATGGATGTGATTTTTGGGATGAACTGGTTAGAATATAACCATGTCCTTATTAATTATTTTAATAAGACAGTACATTTTCTTTCTGCCGAAGAAGAAAGCGGAGCGGAATTTTTATCTACTAAACAGATGAAGCAGTTGGAGTGTGATGCAATTCTAATGTTCTCTTTAATGGCATATTTGTCGTTAGAAAATCAAGCTGTAATTGACAGGTTACCAGTGATGAGATTCCAGACGTGCCACCAGAAAGGGAGGTTGAATTTTCAATTGACCTTGTTCCAGGAACGAAGCCGGTGTCGATGGCACCCTATCGTATGTCGGCGTCTGAACTTGCTGAGTTGAAGAAACAGTTGGAAGACTTGCTCGACAAGAAGTTTGTAAGACCAAGTGTCTCACCTTGGGGAGCGCCGGTGTTGTTGGTAAAGAAGAAGGATGGTAAAATGAGGTTGTGCATTGACTACCGTCAGTTGAACAAAGTTACGATAAAGAATAGGTATCCACTTTCGAGAATTGATGACTTAATGGATCAGCTAGTGGGTGCTCGTGTGTTTAGCAAAATTGACTTGAGGTCAGGTTATCACCAGATTAAGGTAAAGGATGAGGATATGCAAAAGACGGCGTTCAGGACGCGTTATGGGCACTATTGTCATCGGGATTTTCGGGTTTCAAGTCATTAACTAGGCTTGAACCTTTCAATCATTGATGTCTCTATTTTTTTTTGGGGAAGGGTAAAATTGAGAAAACCCTTAGAAATTCTAAGTTTGGGCCAATTTTCGCTACGGGAAGGTGTTAGGCACCCGCAACGACTATAGTACTCTATAGGAGCCGTTTTTCTTGACCTATGTTTACGCTTTATTTTTATGCTACTTTTTGAAAAAGATTGCTTTTAAGAAGAGGGGAAAGAAGAATTTGGGTTTTATTTTTATTGGACTTGGAGAGATTTTGGTCTCTTGCCTACATACCCTTTTAAGGGATCAAACTCCATGTAGTTCTCTTCCAAAAAGGTTTTTGTGGGTTAGTTTGTTTTTAATTTTGAAAATGATTTTTGAGAAGAGAAAAGAGGCCTTAAAGGCATGAGATTTGGAAAAAAGTGAGGTTGTTCCAATTATTAAGCAAAAAGGTTAAAGTTGGAATTTAAGATTCATTTGTATTTTTGATTAAGAAAATAAAAGGAAAAAATTGTGGAGTTTTGACCCCAACATTATTATGAAAATGATTGAGTGAGGAGTTAGTTTGCTTTGAAAAAGGCATATTTTCTAAGTGTCGCGTTTCCTAAACATACATCTAGCGGTAAACCATACAACGTGTGTGCGTGTCGGTGCTTGTGTCGGTGTACATCATCATAGTGTCCATTGTCCTTTACATTTGGCCCTAGTTTACATGCTATGGTCTTGCAAGAATTTAAAATAAAAGAAACTACCTAAACATTGAGCAATTGAATGGAACCTAAACTCAAAGAATGGAGATGAATTGGAGCTTTCAATAGGCATGAAACATAAAATGGTTAGTGAAGCAATATGCAATGGTAATAAAAAATGTTAGGCAACAAAAAATAACAAAATATGAAGAGATGTGAAGAAAAAATGCATGCTAACTAACATGACTTATGAAACAAGAAATTAAAAACTAAACTTTGTAGAACTTGGCAACTAGCACCTAAGCTTGCAAGATAAAAGCTAACCAATTAACTAGATTAAAAATATTGCAAAATTGTAAACAAGATCAAACTTAACAAAAATAGCACATATTGCAAGAATTGTAAAAAGATCAACTAACACAATTGAACATATCGCAAAAATTGTAAGCAAAATCAATTAACCAACACAATTAAACATATTGCAAAAATTGTAAGCAAAATCACCTAACACAATTGAATGAATGAGCACAAAATCAGAGGTAAACTTATCATAAAATTAAATGCCAACATCAACATCACACAACAAATTTCGGATCAAAGATTGCACAAGCAAATTCACGCGAAAACACACAAGATATACGAATCAAAAGTGAAATTAACACGTATTGTTTTCAACAGTCCTGAACATGTAAAAAAATATTCCACAGTAGTGAAAAACATATCAAGAACACATAGCATGCTTTTTTGGAATTTTTACGAAGAAATTAAACATGCAGGGGTTCAGGTAGCGAGAAAAAACAGGTGCAATTAGCAAGGAACTCAAAAACCGAGAAGAAAAGAGAACAAAGGCCCAAAAAATGTTGATCCAACCCAGCGCTGGTGGATCCGGATCTTCAGAACGTCTCAGAGACGTTGGATTGATCCGGATCTACTGAACTCGCATCCAAAGGCCACAGGTGAAGGAAAATGGGTCGGTTTTGAACCGACCCGATTCGGAGGTTATATAAAAGGCTAATGGTCCGGATCCTAGCATTTTTTAGAGCTTTTCTCTCTCTTCTTCTTCTCTTCCTCGCCGTTCTCTCTTCACCTTCTCAAACCCTAACCCTAAAAATCCCAATTCCTACCAGAAATGGCTTGTTCTAGGCTTAAAAGCTTCGTATCGTTCATCCAAGCATGAATCTTTCAACAAAAAGCAAGTTGAACCGTTGAATCAATGTGAATCTGCGAGTTTTGTCTCTGTAGGTTCGAACCGTTCGGATTCTTTGTGTTTTTTGGCTGAAATCTTTATGAAACTGTGAGAACTTGCTTCGATTCACGTTCGTTTGTGGATTTCGAAACGTTTCTCTGATTCTGGACAAATTTTGGTTAGGGTTAGGGTTTGGATCGAATGGTTCGAATTCTCTACGGATTCACATTGATTTGGACTCAGTAACAATTTCTTGAATGAAGTATGATGAAGTTTTTAGTGTTACCTATGTCTTGGTTTGGAGATTGAACCGTTTCTCTTGATCCTTGGTTTTGAATCTCCACTGGTAAGCAGGTTTCACTCCTTTCTTTCTTCTCTTGATCCGGATCCTATGAGAATTCTTCTTCCCTTCTTCCTTCTTCTTCTCCGATCCAGAGCTTGCATTCACGCTTGCAGCGCGCTACCTCCGGTGGCGTGCTCGCGTTTGAACCGTGAGCTCAGCAATTCAATGATGAAGGTTCCCTCGAATCTCTGAGAATTGCTCGCAATTGTGCCAATCTTGTGTGAATTCTGCTCCTGTTTGGTTCTGTGGATTGAATTCAGTGGGAAATTTGGGGCTTTCTTGTGAAATTGCTTTGAATTGGTGCTGAATTCATTCTAGGGTTTGTGTCTGTTCTTGAGCTTTTCTGTGAATTTGATGGATTTGATCTGTAACTGCCAAGAGAGAGAATGAGAAATTCTGTTAATGATGTGGCTCTGAGCTTTTGTGATCTCTGAACTGTACAATGCATAGCCTTATATAGGCTGCCATGTGGCCTTTGATCCAATGAGCTTGTGACAACTGGACCTGGACTGCTTGAGCGACATCTGAACTGAGTTTGGACCTAAGGACTAAAATGCAATTTTAAAAACTTGAGGACTGAAATGCAATTAAAAGAATTTGACTGGACTGTAATTTAAAGAAGTTGGACTATTTTATACAAAAGTTGGACTGACTTGAAAATAAAATTTGGACGCATTTGCAATTAAAACAAAAGTTTGGACTTATTTGCAAAAAGGTAAAATAAAATTGGTAAAAAATTGTAAATTGAAAACAACGTAAAGTGAAACATTTAAAAATGACAAAATGGACTAAAACGAACAAACTACCAAAATGAGGTATTTTAAAATATCTCTCTGCCCAAAATTTATTTGATGTGAAAAGACCAAAACGCCCTTAGGGACTAAAATGACTCGGACTGACTCAGATGCAAAACTAAGATGATTTTTAGATAGGAATTGATTAATGGTTCATGCAGACAAGTTAAAAAGACTCAGGGACAAATTGCAGGGACTAAAATGGGTTCCTTTGTAGGAAATGACCAAAACGCCCTTTTGTATGATTTTATGCAAAAATTGGAATAAAATGCAGAAAAAAAAAACAAAGTAACGGTTTTAGGAACCCTTCTCTGAAGACTTGCAATGCAAGAAAACATTTTGGATGGCTTTAAATGCAAGAAGATTGGAGATAATAGCAGTAAAATGTGCGTTTGTAGCACAGTAAAAGTTGTAAAATAGACACAGTGAATTTGAAATGACCAGAAACAAAAAGAAGTTTGGAACGAGTATTTTTAGGTCCAAAATGAGGGTATGACAGCTGCCCCTATTTAAGTTTCTTCGTCTGGGTGAGTCGAGAGACAGAGTCTTTGGCTTGACGTGACGAAGATACTTAAATATCGACATTAGCACTGATTTTGGGCGTAAAAATACGTGCGTGAATGTTGTGCATGCCATGCAACATTTTGATTATGAATGCAAGACAGATTGAGAATTGAATTTAACAAAATATGTCGTATCCATTGCGGGACTGGTAGACATTAACAGAATAACAAACAACAGGGTATGTCGTATCCATTGCGGGATTGGTAGACATTAATAGAATAGCAAACAACAGGACTCACTGGGGAGACTCAATAGCAAATTGACGGGTGCAAGTTGTTCTTTAGGCTCGAACTGGGAACTTGACCGGGAATACTGACAAGTAAAAAGGCACAAGCTGTTCTTGGATTCGAACTAGCCACTTGGCTGATGACAAAAGCAAAACGCAGGTGCAAGCTGTTCTCGTATTCGAACTGGTTACCTGACCTACACCAAGAATGAAACAAATTGACAGGTACAAGCTATTCTTGGATGGGAACTAGCCACTTGACCGATAACAAGAATGGATTGACAGGCACAAGCTGTTCTTGGATGCGAACTAGCCACTTGGCTGATAACAAGAGTAAATTGACAAGCACAAGCTGTTCTTGGATGCGAACTAGCCACTTGGCCGATAACAAGAACGAATTGTATTGCAGAAATAAATCGAAATTGACTTGACATGACTGCAGGAGCTTGAATTTGAAAGGACTGCTAAAGTTTGAGGTTGACAAGACTGTTGGATTTTGAAATTGACATGACAGCATGAATTTGAAATTGACATGATTGATTTTGACAGAGACTGACATAGGAATTGAGAATGCAAATGTGTATGAATAGCATACAATTTTATCAAATGCATGAACATATAGGATGCATGATTATGCATGTATGAATGCTTCGAAATGCATGATTATTGGCAATTTGCAGACATAATTTCGCAGAGACAGACAAAATATTGGAATATTGGGCACGTAATGGCTCGTGCTCTGACATATACTTGCAAAGGTTCCTCTTCTGGGGATGCCGTCGTCTGAAGACACATCCGGACCATTGTTGAGGACAGGGAGCCGTATCCCGTTCATAGACTTGCAGAGAGTGAGATCTTTTGATGGTACTGCTATTGCTGGACGCTCTACTGTCGCGCATACTTTGGATATCGCATCTGTGGTCAATGCTTTTTGTATGTTTGTTTTTGTTTTTTTTTTCTTTTGTTTTTTTTCTTTTTCTTCTTTTTTTTTATCCCATTTTACCTGGATCGCCCTTTCGGGTTTTCAATCCACCGGGGAGTAAATTCTTTTCAAATGCCCCTGTTTTTGCCTGAATTGCCTTTGAAGGTTGTCAATCCATCGGGGTGCTCATTTTTTGCCTAAGCCGCCCTTTCGGGTTTTCAACTTAGCGAGCTTATCCATTTTTGTATTTTCATTCTATTTTTTCATTCTTGCCATTGACCACAGACCGTACTGGGGAGAGAGCCTGCTGGTAATCCTGCATTGAAGTGGGTATCAACCAACGTTTGTTCATGTATGTTTCGTTTGAATGCACCTAGTTGCTTAGGTTGGTTTTCAAAATACACAAAAATTTTCAATTTCAAAGATGTTTGTTTCAGATATTGTCATTATCAAATTGGAAAGAAAATTTTGTATAAAGCTCTGAAAATAGAATGACGAAATAGAGTTTCAAGCAAAAGCAGAGGCTCAAATCGACGTATAGGAGTAGTAGCCAGCCAAAAGCGTGACTCCACGGATTTACAAAGCTTGGAACATGGTAATTTTATTGGTTGGTGGTACATTGAACATAGTGGTCACTACAGTTCCCAGAAATTTTGAATTCACAAGTATGGCAGCTTCAGATGAGAGGCCCTTCATCAGTTGCTCTTGCCCCAAGGGGATGGTGGTTTGCCAGATATAGTCAATTGCCTTTCATTTCAATCTCATTTTTGCATGAACCGCCCTTTCGGGTTTTCGGCTCATCGAGACGCTCATTTTTGCCTGAGTTACACGTAGTCTCAGCGAGCTTTTTCATATTCACATTTTTCTTTTTTCCTTTCTCTTTTTTTTCGTCCCTTATTTTGCCTGGACCGCCCTTTCGGGTTTTCGATTCACCGGGAAGCGCATTTATGCCTAGGCCGCCCTTTCGGGTTTTCGACCTACCACGCTGTTCTTTTCATATATCTAGGCAAAGTATTTCTTGACTATATCGGCATTCACAGGATTAGGAAGTTCCACACCATCCATGTGTGTAAGAATCAAGGCTCCGCCGGAGAAGGCCTTCTTGACAACATAAGGTCCTTCGTAGTTAGGCGTCCACTTGTCCCTTGGGTCAGGTTGTTGACTTACTCTTCTTTTCAATACAAGTTCACCCTTCTTGAATTCCCGAGGATGGACTTTCTTGTCAAAAGCAGTTTTCATTCTTGTTTGATACAGTCGTCCACGAGCCAAGGCATCTAGACGTCTTTCCTCAATCAAATTCAACTGATCATACCGACTCTGGCACCATTCAGCCTCAGACAATTTCGCTTCCATGATCACACGGAGAGACGAGATTTCCACTTCCAAGGGGAGAACTGCTTCCATGCCATATACAAGGGAGAAAGACGTTGCCCCGGTTGAACTGCGTACTGTAGTGCGGTAGCCGTGTAGGGCATATGGCAACATCTCATGCCAGTCTTTGTATGTAGTTACCATCTTTTGTACAATCTTCTTGATATTCTTGTTGGCGGCCTCAACTGCACCGTTCATCTGAGGCCTATAAGGAGAGGAGTTGTGATGTTCAATCTTGAATTTCTCACACAGGGCCTGCACCATGTCATTGTTCAGATTGGTACCGTTGTCAGTGATAATCTTGCTGGGAACACCATATCGACAGATGATATTGTTCTTGATGAACTTAACCACCACTTGCTTGGTTACGTTGGCGTAAGATGCGGCTTCGACCCACTTGGTGAAGTAATCGATTGCTACCAAAATGAAACGATGACCATTCGAAGCCTTTGGTTCAATCCTTCCAATCATGTCGATGCCCCACATAGAGAAATGCCATGGATAGGAAATGACGTTGAGGGCATGCGGAGGCACATGAATCTTATCAGCATAGATTTGACATTTGTGACATTTCCTGGCATATTGGTAGCAATCGTGTTCCATAGACATCCAATAGTAGCCTGCTCTCCACAATTTTCTAGACATGGTATGCCCCGAAGCATGGGTCCCGAAAGTGCCGTCGTGCACGTCGTGCATCAGTTGCTCTGATTCACGCTCATCAACACATCTTAACAATATCATATCAAAATTCCTCTTGTATAGAACATCCCCATCCATCACGAACTTGCTAGCCAACCTGCGCAAGGTTTTCTTGTCTTTATTGGAAGCATTCGGCGGATACTCGCGGTTTTGCAAAAACTGCTTGATATCACAATACCAGGGTCTATTGTCAACTATATCCGCATTTGTTTGAACGGTCATACCACTGATGGCGAACACATGAGAAGGCCGGTCAAGGCGCTGCACTTTGATCACTGGCACGTGGTTCCAATGGTTCACTTGAAACATGGAGGACAAAGTAGCAAGAGCATCGGCCATTTGATTTTCCTCACGGGGAATGTGATGTAATTCGACTTTCTTAAAGTATGTCAGCAGACGCCTCGCGTAGTCACGGTAAGGGATCAGATTGGCATGATGAGTCTCCCATTCTCCCTTTATTTGGTTAATCACAAGCGTAGAATCTCCATAGATGTCGAGGTGCTTGATTCTCATGTCAATTGCTTCCTCGATTCCCAAGATACATGCTTCGTATTCAGCCATGTTGTTTGTGCATTCAAATACAATCCGGGCGGTAAAGGGAATGTGATGCCCCTGCGGGGATACAATTACTGCCCCAATTCCTTTGCCATAAGCATTGACAGCACCGTCGAAGACCAATCCCCACTTGCTATTAGGGTCTGGGCCTTCACCAATCAACGGTTCTTCACAGTCTCTTGACTTCAAATACATGACTTCTTCGTCGGGGAAATCGAACTTGATGGGCTGATAGTCATCCAGTGGTTGGTAAGCAAGGTGATCAGCTATAACACTTCCTCTAACGGCTTTCTGAGCTTTGAACACAATATCATATTCAGACAGCAGCATCTGCCAACGCGCAATCTTTCCAGTGACTGCAGGCTTCTCAAAGATGTATTTAATCGGGTCCATCCTGGATATCAGCCAAGTTGTATGGTTCATTAAGTAGTGGCGCAGGCGTTTCGCAGCCCAAGCCAAAGCACAACAAGTCTTTTCAAGCATCGTATACCGAGTTTCACAGTCAGTGAATTTCTTGCTCAGATAGTAGATGGCATGCTCTTTCTTTCCAGTCTCGTCCTGTTGACCAAGCACACATCCCATGGATTCATCTAACACTGACAGATACATAATCAATGGCCTTCCTTCCACCGGTGGGACAAGGATAGGTGGCTCTAGCAAATAGTTCTTGATGTTGTCAAAAGCTTCTTGGCATTCATCGTTCCACACAATGGGTTGATTCTTCCTGAGTAGCTTGAAAATCGGCCCGCAAGTTGCAGTCATGTGAGATATGAATCGGGAGATATAGTTCAGACGCCCGAGGAACCCTCTAACTTGCTTCTCGGTTTGCGGGACCGGCATTTCGCGGATTGCTCGGATTTTGTCAGGATCTACTTCAATGCCTCTTTGAATGACAATGAACCCTAGTAGCTTCCCTGATCTGACACCGAACGTACACTTGTTGGGATTTAGTCGAAGCTTGAACTTTCTCAATCTTTCAAACATTTTTGCCAAATATTCAACGTGTTGCTCTTCATCGCTTGACTTGACAATCATGTCGTCCACATACACCTCGACTTCTTTGTGAATCATATCGTGGAACAACATGGTCATCCCCCTCTGATAGGTGGCACCAGCATTTATCAGACCGAACGGCATTGCTTTGCAACAGAAAGTTCCCCACGGAGTGATGAACGATGTCTTTTCTCTGTCTTTGGGTGACATCTTGATTTGATTGTATCCCGAGAATCCATCCATGAAGGAGAACACTTTGCACTGAGCGGTATTGTCAACAAGCACGTCAATATGGGGTAGTGGGAAATTGTCTTTCAGACTGGCTTTATTCAAATCCCTGTAATCAACGCACATCCGAACTTTGCCGTCCTTCTTCGGTACAGGCACAATATTAGCAACCCATTCGGGATACTCGACCGTCATGAGGAAACCTGCATCAATCTGCTTCTGTACTTCACCCTTAATCTTGAGAGCCATGTCAGGACGAGTCCTTCTCAGCTTCTATCTGACAGGGGGACATTCCGGCTTTGTTGGTATCCGGTGTTCCATGATCTGGGGATCCAAAACCGGCATATCTTCATACGACCATGCGAAAATATCTGAATACTCTCGGAGAAGTTGGAAGATCCTCTTCTTAACCCCCTCTTCCAGTGCAGCACCCACCTTGATCTCTCGTTTATGGTCTTCGGTACCCAAGTAAATCAACTCAATCTCTTCCTGATGAGGCTGAATGGCTTTCTCCTCTTGTTTAAGTAGCCGAGTAATCTCATCTGGTATATCATCATCCTCCTCATCTTCGGCTCCGAACACCGGGAATTCAAAAGTTGGAGGAACCGTAGGGTCATTGTGTTCAACGGGTTCATTATGGTTCAATCTGCGTGATATGGTTGGATGATTTTTAGAAAAGATTTTTCATGCAGATTTTTGAAATTAATAAGAAAATACAGATGTTTTGGTTTTTTCTGGCATTACCATCATTTCCAAGGGAAAAGGCATTAAGAAAAACAACAGTCGTGAAAGAAACGACAATTTTTATTAATAATGGCAACGCCGAAACAAACATGCCCTTTACAAAAACATCATTTTCGCTTCGGGCGGAGCGAAAAGATGGTTATAAAACAAAGACCTAAGCAACAAGACACATTACTCGGAATTATGCATGATCAACGAGAGGTTAATGACATTCCAATTCTTTGCGGTGCCTCCTGGTACAACAAACACGGGCCTAGCACCACTCCCAGTAGCACCCTCAGTAATTGCATTGGTGAACCCCGCACTGTAGAACGTCCCAGCAGATACTCCTGATGTTGGGGAGAACCCAAGACCTTCTTTGTGCTTATTCTCGAGTAGTTGTATCAACTGGCCCCAACCGGCAGCCTGTCCTTCCTGAACGGCCCTTTGTGCGTCCTTCAAAGAAGCCATAGCGGCACCGACCTTCTTGGGCTCCGTACCTTCAACAGTCAAACCTTGAAATGCAGTCCCTTCAGCCGATCCTGCTTCAATACAAGAGAATGATGACAATTGACTGACCAAGTATGCTTCTTCTCCATGTACAGTAACAAGCTTACCATTCCTTACAAATTTCAGCTTTTGATGAAAAGTGGAGGTAACCGCGCCGGCCTCGTGTATCCACGGCCTTCCGAGGAGACAACTATAGGAAGCATCGATGTCCATGACTTGGAAAGTGATTAGGAATGTTTCAGGGCCAATAGTCATAGGAAGATCCACTTCACCGAGAACGTTCTTGCGGGATCCGTCAAAGGCTTTGACCAGAAAAGTACTTCTCCTCAAAGGTGCTCCCTGATAGCTTAGCTGGTCTAGAGTTGATTTGGGCATTACATTCAGAGACGAGCCGGTATCTACCAATACATTGGACAACATGTCAGTTTTGCAATTCATGGAGATGTGTAGGGCCAAATTGTGGTGCTTCCCTGCTTCCGGAAGCTCGTCTTCACCAAACCAGAGGTTGCTACAAGCAGTGATATTCCCCACTATACCACCAAACTGATCCACCGTGACCTCGTGGTCGACATATGCCTGCTCCAACACTTTTAGCAAGATGTTCCTGTGGGCTTCAGAGCTTAGGAGCAAAGATAGGATAGATATCTTCGATGGGGTTTGTAATAGCTGATCCACAATCTTGTAGTCACTTCTCTTGATTATCTTCAGGATTTCGTCCAAATTAGAATTTTCAATAGACTGCCCTGGCCGGCTATCATCTTTAGCACCAAGAGGAGCTGGAAGCGGAGTTGTTTGGTCAAACGGAGCCATGGTGGGTGCGGCTGTCTTCTTTTGGAACAAAGGCGGACAGACCCTACCGCTTCTCAGAGTCGTCGTCTCTTCAGCGATGTTGCTTACTGCAGCTGGGGATATTAGAGGCACTTCTACCCCGTTCTCAATCATGGTTGCACTGTACTTGTAAGGAACGGCTTTTGTGGAAACAAAAGGCACTGGCCCAGGTAGCCTTATCACTAGAGGTTCAACATTCTCTCTCGAAGGTGTGCTCCTAATAGGAGTATCATGGAAGACTGGCATAATCACACAAACGTCGCTGGCTGTCAAATAGCTATCATTCATCAGACTCTGGATGTCGTCCTGCACTACGTCACAGCCCATAGGATTCTGAAGACATTCATTGCAAGCGGCATGGTCGTGGTTAAACAAAGAGGCTTGGCACAACTTGGCATGCAGTGGTACCAGAGGGGTCGCAATGTTACGAACATCAAGGCGGGGAACTTCCTCATGTGCCTCAATCATGTTCACAGCAGCGTGATTTGGGAGCGGATTATCGAGCACATGCGGAACATTGTTTTCGAAAGACAGCTTTCCCTGGTCTATCAGTTTCTTCACAATATACTTTAAAGCGTAACATCCTTCCACGTCGTGGCCTAGAGCGCCCTGATGAAAATCGCACCTGAGGTCGGAACGAAACCGAGGAGGTAATGGGTTGGGCGGAGGCTTGCCGGGTCTGGTTGTGCAGTACCCTTTGTGCAGCAGAGTAGGAAGCAATTCAGCATATAACATTGGTATCGGAGGAAAAGATGGTCTGGCCTGGGGACCTTGCTGCTGTTGTGGTGGTTGTTGAACCGGTGGCTGTTGTTGCACTTGCTGAGCGATGGCATTGACGGGGACCTGAGGCTGGCCCGGCGGTAGAGAGTACTGATGGTAAAATGGCGGAAAGAATGGATGTTGGGCGTATTGCAAGTAGTGGTACGACAGAGGTAGTTGAGTAGCGTTGATGGGAGCAACGGTGGCCACAGACTGATTGGTCTCGGTAGATACCATCCCGACTTCTGTCTCCTTCTTCTTGTGATGGCCATTGCCATATTTCTTTGGTGCATTTGAGGACTCACCCTTTTCAAACACAATGATACCTTCCCTGACAGCTTCTTCTAGGCGGGTTCCCATGGTGACCATCTCGGAGAAGTTACTCGGAGCAGCAATGATCACCCTTTCAACATAGTCTTTTTTCAGCGTCTTCAGGAATGTCTGAGTCATTTCCTCTTCATCTAGAGCAGGGGTAATACGGGCGGCTGCGCCCCTCCACCTTTGTGCATACTCACGGAAGCTCTCGTCTTTTTTCTGGGAGAGGGATCTGAGAAATTCCCTGTTTGGCTTCAATCTGGTGTTAAACCCATAGTGACTCTTGAAAGCGGCAGCCAAATCATCGAATGTATGAATGTCATCTTTACTCAGACCAGTATACCATTCTGCAGCGTCTTCCATCAAACTGTCCTGGAAACAGTGGATCATGAGCGAATCATTGTCTGAGTAGTTAGCCATCTTACGGACGTATTTGATGATATGATTCTGAGGACAAGTCAGTCCATTGTATCGGTCGAATTCTGGGACTTTGAACTTTTTAGGGACATCTACCCTTGGTACTAGACAGAGATCGTGAGTATTGACGAGGTCACCACTTCCACGGTTGGCTTTGATTTCACGACGGAGTTCTCTAGCAAGCTCCTCCATTCTTTCTTCCATAGTTCCGGTCATGGGCGACTTCCCGCGGTGAGTACTGGTGTTGGTGTTTTGAGGCATAGAATGTACGATTGGGTCAGTGAAGACCGTTGACTGAGGCAGAGTAGTGTGGAGAGAGGCATGCCTTGGGACGGGGATTTGGTTACCATTGGCGGCACTAGAAACACCTGCTGTGGGATCAGGAGCAAAGAAAGATGGGAGTCCGTATGGGTATCCCCTCGACATAGCAAAGCGGTCATCGAGAGATGCTGTGGGAATTGGCTCAGTGGTCTCTGGAGCAGACGAGGCTGGTTGTTCCTGGGCAGCCAATAGAGCAATCATAACATCGTGAGCTTTAGCCAACTCTTCCCTTAAGGATGCCAATTCGGTACGGAGCTGTGCGTTTTCTTCTTCCATGGCTACCTGATTCCTCCTTTTGTATTGTCTAGTCTGATGTACTCTGGTAGGTTGATCGGTCTTTCGAGCACGAGCCACTTTTCACACTGCGGCAGAAGAACCAGGAGGCAATGAGCACTTGGAAGTTTTTCGTGACCGAGGAATGATGCATATGATGCATGATATGTACAAATGCAGATGCAAAAATGACTCTTTTTGGTTATCGAAAGGATCTTTTAGACAAATTAGAAATTTTGTAAACATTTTTAGGAACAAATGAAGAGACTAGAAATCTGTAAAGATAAATCTTTTGAAATGTTGAACCAAAGGGAGTGGGCCCTAAAACATAATACAAATAACATAATCATCTAAGTCTATGGAGCGGTAGGGTACTCCTAAGAATCAAACTCTGGAACCGAACTGCAGTATCTGGCATAAAATTCCCGACGTCCTCTAGCTCTCTTGGAATCCCTCATAAGCAGCTTATCCTTTTCCCCGAGTTCTTTCCTAGCCTTGGCTAGCTCTCTTTTCAACATTCGATTTTCATGATCCTTCTGCTCATCTCTACCATCCAAAGTCAAAATCAAGTTCTCGGCTTCATTGTATCGGGCCTTCCATGCCCGTTTCTCCTGATTCTCCATAGCTAGATGCTCCTGATACATCTCCTGGGTTGCAGGAAGCAAAGGTAACGGCCTGGACGGAATAGATGCGGACACATGTCTCATAGCGGGATAAGGCATGCCGATCTCTTCGGCTCGATCTATCACCCACTGAGTATAAGCCTTATGAGCTATACCGGATCTCACACCTAAATGCTTCACATCTTTTCTTCGAACCTTAGACCAAGCATCTGTAAAAGCTTTCCTTTGCCCGGTGGGGGCATTGGAATAGTAAAAGAACTCCTGGGATGTAGCAAGATTGATGGGCTTTTCTCTCATAGGGAAGCTGAACTGTCTCATGGCTAACTCAGGATTGTAGTTGATTCCTCCCCGGGTACCGAGAAGAGGTACATTGAGGAAATCTCCACAACCAATAATGATCTCCTTAACTCGAGCTGCCGGAGTAATCCAAACCACCTCGTCGGGAGAGAGAGCCATAATCCGCTGTGAATAAGACCAATTCTCCGAGTTGGCATGGAAAGAGCTTGGAAGGTGAGAAATAAACCACCTATATAGGAGAGGCACACAGCAGAGAATATATCCACGACCTTTGAGAGTCCGATCATGAATGGCGTGGTATGTGTCAGCTAACAAAGTAGGAACCGGGTTCTTGGAGTGGAAAATCTCAATAGCACTCATGTCCACAAAGTTGTCGAGATTCGGGAAGAGAATGAGCCCGTAGATAAGTAGTGCGAGAATAGCCTCGAGAGTGTCCTGACAAGTAGATTCGAGATTAGCCCGCTCAAGTAAGTACTTCGAAGTGAAACCCTGAATGTGAGATTTAGTAACGAGATTCTTGGACACATCGGAGGTCTTGAGATAAAGATCCTTAGCAATCACCAAAGGAGTAAGAGGAGCTCCGGGGCCTGTGAAAGGTGTCCTCTCGGCTATGGGTAAACCCAATAAACTAGAATAAGCCTCAAGTGTAGGAACCAACTGGAAATCTGGGAAAGTGAAGCAACGGAAGGCAGGATCATAGAATTGCACCAGAGTGTGCACCAACTTCTCTTCTACATTAGTCCGGAGAATAGTAAGCAAACCACCGTATCGGAGACGAAACCCAGTCGGATTCTTAACCTTGAGTGCCAACTCCCTTAGGCTAACCAAATCGACTTCCTTGAATTTGTAAGACCTAGTCCTCTTCATACCTGGAATGTTCACAAAATTTTAATTTGTCTATACCCTTCGATAAATGCATGAGAAAAGTTTATGCATGAATACATGTATGCATGATTTTGATTACAAAGAGAACATGGTGAGTTAAGGTTGCAAGTGGACACGGTGCCTGGTGAAACTAGAGTTTTGATAGTAGTAACCATAGTTCTAATAAGGTTCCCAAACTGCAACCTCTCTTACGTATATCATAGTAGCACAAGGCAACGCCCGTTCCATGATGATTCGTAAGAAGGTCTAGTTTGAGTGTAGTATCGCGTGATGACTAAATTCCGATACGACGTTCGGTTTAGCCACCGCACTACGTCCTAAGAAAAGGCCAAAGATGGGTTTGGTAACTACGGTCCATAGCTGATAGACGTTTGGCAAGTGCACCAAATACTATCGAAGTAGTAAAAATATCGATCCCACGAGGATTGTTTTTAATCGCAATAAGTTAATTTCGTTATGCAATAGGATGTATAAAGGTTATATTTGTTTTGCCACTAGGCGGTAGATTTGTTTGTTTTAATAACAAAAATAACAAAAAGATAAAGTTTGTTTGGAAAATATGGAGAGAGATGAGATCGGATCGTCGAATCCTCTATGTTTCCCCTAATTGGTTACTGTACTCTATTCCTATTAATGGTTCTTTAAATCTCACGATAGTTAACAAAATAGCCCTAATCAATCCCTTGAGTTAGGACCCTCTTCTTAAACTACAGCCCCTAATTCCTTAGGTGGTCTAATAATTCTCGAAGGTTTAAGCACGTTAACCTAATATCACTAATAAACGATTATCCATCCCTAGACTAACCATGTTTATTAGAACAATTCAATTAAGTCTAAGTTGAAAGCTAGGGTCAGTAGTCATTCATTCTCACGAAAACATATTTATATTTGATCAGGATATAAAAAGCATTAAGAACAATTGAATTGAATAAAGACTTAAATAATCATTAATACGGAATGGAGTTTCATCACAGCAACATAATATCAACTAGGGTTTACACAGAATCATCTCGGATCCAATCTCTAAGAGATTTAGCTACTCATAACAATGTTTACAAATAGCATAATCAATTGAATCATTAAAACATACATGTAACTGGTAAAAGGATGAAGAAATCGTCCTCCTTGCAGTCACCTTGATGTCCAAATCGCACTTTGCTCTCCAAGATTCGTAACCCTTGTTTTTGGAAAAGACTTCAGCTTAAATAGGCCCAGAAATTCGCCCAAAACGTGTCACGTTTTAAGTAAAACGTGTCACGTTTTTTTCCTTCAGTAGAAAGTAACCAAATTAGGGTTTCACAAAACGTGTCACGTTTTTGCCAACGTGACACGTTCTTCTTTCTTCTCAAAACATGCTCTCTGACTTGTGAAAACGTGTCACGTTTTTTAGCAAGCGTGACACGTTTTTGTGACTTGCACCATTCTTCAGTTTTCTTGCTTTTTCTTGCTTTTCATGCGTTTCTTGCTGCTTACGTTGCTTTGTGACTCCATAAAATGATAAAATATACATAGAAATTACGTAATGACAGCATGTCATCACAACCCCAAACTTAAACCATTCCTTGTCCCCAAGGAATTTACATGCAAAATTGACAGTTGACAGTAAAATAACAAGTACCTGCTCAAGTGATGGTAATCCAAAAAGTTCATCTCCTTACTAGCTAAAGATGAGCTAGTTTGACTTGAATGCATCCACCAATTCACAACTCCACGCACAAATTGAATAGGGTTCACACTCAATCGCATGCAAAGCTACATATTACCATACGCTTGAAAAGTTTCTAAACGTCAATTAAAGTCAATATCAATACACACTTTGAGGTCTTTAAGGGTTATAACGGGGCTTCGGTGAAGGTGGGATGATATTTGGATAAGTAGGCTACACAAAATGTGAGTTAGGCACTCCTACGTCAGTTAGAACATAATTCAATCATCTTTCACCTATGTAACACAATTCTTGGTCAGAAAATGGGGCTAGAGAACATTATTCAACATAGGGACACTCGAGTTTTGAAGTTACTCGGATTTTAAATGTCTTTGTCCCTTTTTCATTCTCTTTTTTTTTGATACACCATTTTTAGAGTGTATGTATATTATTTATTTTTTTTTTCTTTTGTATTGTTCTCTAGTTCCCCCACCCCAAACTTAATCGGTTGCAAATTCCAAAAGCAACCCCAAACTTAATTCTTAGCAACATTCTATCATGCCTAACTCAGAAAAACATTATGGGATAAATCCTGCAAGTCTCTAAGTTTGTAATGTAGTTTGTCACCGAACAAAAAGTTCTATCCTACCGGCTCAACTTGTTTAAGAAAAGGATGAATTCAATATAATCAGGGTAGGCTTCAAAAGGCTCACAGGACCAAGCACTTTTGCCTCAGTGTGTATTTGACATAAACCAATCGACAGAAAAGAAACAATGCAAGTTCTAGAAATGTAGATGCATGGAACACTCTATATAAGTAAATTGAAAAATAAAATTTGGCCATGAACCTTACAGTTATGATATCTGGGAGTTGTGACTACCTAACACTGCCGTGCACTTCGCCTTTTACTCAAGTCACTCCTCCTTATGAACTTTCGGAAAAATCACTTGAGCACACATTTGTTACTAAACTGTAAAAGGTCAATAAAACACATAAATTCATCAGTAATAAACAAGTTCAGGCTCAATTACATCACAGGGGGATACAACTGATTAAGCTTCAAATTGTTCGAAAATAAAATGAAAAAGTACATCAAATGAAAGGAAAACTGCTGAAACAAACAGAGAAAATACTAATAATAGTAGATGAGCCATCAGTAGCCCATCAATCCTGCATCAAGTTTGGGTCAATCCATGTGCTCGGGTTCTGTTCCTCATAGGTGTCTTCACCAAAATGCGACCTCGACCTCGCACCACCAGCAGCAAAGTCTGCCCTAATCTCCTGCTCTCTTGCTTGGGCACGACCTCTGGTGACATCAAAGTATTGGTCCATCGCCTCCTCGGACCCATCAAAACGGTCAAACGAGCCAGTAATCGCTCTCCTGTTTAGGCAGACTGCCTCAGTAAGCTCTGGCCCGAACCTAGGACGGTTCCAATACTCTTGGTCTGACACCTCATTCATCCAGTTGCAGTGGCCGAACATGTAGTCCAACATCATGGGATGAAGAGGTGCATTGGCACCTTGTTGGCTGCTTCCTTCACCCAACTCTGGCTGAGGCGGGGGCTGTTGTGGTTGTGGCTGAGGCTGAGGGCCTGCTTCCTCCTCAGCTCCCAACTGCTGCATGCGCTCCAGATAATCCTTCAGAAAGACCTCCATGTAGTTATCAGTGATTGGCTTCATCATCTTTGCCTCGAGGTCATTGATGTAGCACTCGCAGTCAGCTTCCTCACAAAGCCAGTTGATGAGGCTCATGTGAGGGATGGCTTTCTTGTTCCCTTGGACAAACTCAGCAATGTTGTTGGCAATCAACTCACCAACATTTATAGGGCTACCCTCCATGATGGCAGCAACAGTATGCACCCTAGATAAGGGAATCTCAGATGAACAGGAAGTACCTTCTAATGTTTGCACCACGAATGATGCCCAAGCCTTAGCAACCGGCTTGAAATCAGCTTTCAGCAACATCTTCCTGCTCTTCTGCCATTGCGCGCCCTCCACACACAATAAAGCTTTCACCTCTTCCCACGTTTCCTCGTCCCAGTTAGCACATGTTTCCCTCCTCCTCTTGACATCACAATGTTCCGGAGGAACAATCTTCAGCATGGTATTGATAGCCGGAGGGGAGAAATCAATGGTCTTTCCCCGCACATAAGATTCGTACCGCCGCCCGGAGAACCGAGCATTGGCATAAAACTCAAGCGCCATGGTCTTGTTGGCCTCTTGGAACACCATATTATTCAGCCCGTCCCACCCTCGAGCCGTGATAATTTGTTCAAACTCAGGGTTGCCTAATAATTTAGGGAGTAGGAACCCCCTCTCTGGTATCACCCGATAACTTCTGATTTCTTTGAAGCGGTCACGGGCCGGGATGTCATGGAAACGGTAAGCTAGAGTGGGTGGTACGGCTGGTGGGGCTGTGGGTTTAACCGGTTGTTTTCGTTTGGCGGTGGTTTTGGATTTTTTGGCTTGTGGGGCTTTTCCTTTCTTTCTAGTATCAACCATGGTGAAGGTTTAGGGTTAAGTCAAAGGAAAAGTGAAAGTTTGAGATTAGGGTTTTGAGGTTAGGTGAGGATGATGAATTTTGAGAGGTTGATGATGTTGATGGTAGTTTTTGTGGTTGTTTTGGTGATTTGGAGATGGAAAGTTGAAGGTTTTTGGTGTAGAAAGATGAGAAGGTCGTAGGTTAGGGTTCTGGGGAAATTTTGGCAGAGTTTGGCTACTTTTGGAAGTGAATGGGATGATTTACGTGTGAAGGGTATATATAGGGGAGAAAAACGTGTCACGTTTGGCCAAAAACGCGTCACGTTTTTCGTTTTGTAACGGTCAAAAATTTTTTGAAACTACCAAAAACGTGTCACGTTCGGGCAAAACGTGACACACTCCACTCTTTGAAAAAATTTTGTTCCCAGAAAACGTGTCACGTTTTGGCCAGCGTGACACGTTTTTGCTAAACAGAATGCTTGTTTTTGAGATGCTTCAGAGGTGGCAAAAACGTGGCACGTTTTGCCCAAAACGTGTCGCGTTTTTGCCCAGTATTGGACTTGAAAATTTTCTTCCTCTGATCGTTTCAGCGAAAATATTTTTGTATTTTTGATTTTTTTGAAAGCAATAAATTGCGAAGAAAAATATAAAAGAACTATTACCTGCAAAAACTAAAGGTGGGTTGCCTCCCACAAAGCGCTTCTTTACCGTCACTAGCTTGACTACAACGGACCTTTACAGGTCCTTCAGCATCAACCCTACCCTTTCTTTTGGTAGGTCGCCACCCAGATATGGCTTAACTCTTTGTCCATTCACTTTGAAACTCCTGTCACCCTCCGGCGTGATTAGTTCAACAGCTCCGTATGGTGACACGCTCTTGACCAAGAAAGGTCCAGACCACTTCGACTTGAGCTTTCCAGGAAACAGCTTCAACCTGGAATTATATAACAGAACTAGTTGTCCAGAGTTAATTTCCCTAGATACTAAGTTTTTGTCATGATACCTTTTAGTCCTGGCTTTATAGATGAGCGCATTTTCATACGCTCTAAGCCTCATCTCCTCAAGTTCATTAAGCTTCAAAAGTCTTTTCTTACCAGCAGCTACTTGATCAAAATTTAAGGCCTTGATGGCCCAGTAAGCTTTATGCTCTAACTCGACTGGAAGATGACAAGCCTTACCATAGACTAGTTGATAGGGTGAAAACCCAATGTGAGTCTTAAAGGCTGTCCTATATGCCCACAGTGCGTCATCTAACTTTTTGGACCAATCCTTCCTATTAGACGCAACTGTCTTCTCTAGAATCTGTTTCAACTGACGGTTTGAAACCTCTACTTGACCACTAGTTTGTGGGTGATAGGGAGTTGCAACTTTGTGCTTGATGTTATACTTTTTGAGCACATTTTCAAGAAGGTTGTTGCAAAAGTGCTTCCCCCCATCACTGATCAAGACTCTAGGTGTTCCAAACCTAGTGAAAATATTCTTTTGGAGAAAATTGACGACAGTTCGGGCATCATTAGCAACACATGGTATCGCTTCAACCCACTTAGTAACATAATCGACACAAACTAGAATATGAAGATAAGAGTAAGAGGGAGGGAAAGGCCCCATAAAATCAATGCCCCAACAATCAAATGGTTCTATTTCAAGTATTCCTGTTAGGGGCATCTCATTCCTCTTAGAAATGTTACCTGTCCTTTGGCATTTGTCACACCGCCGCACAAAGTCTTGGCAGTCCTTGAACAAGGTGGGCCACCAGAAGCCACTTTGCAAGATTTTTGCCGCGGTTCTTTCTCCACTATGGTGGCCCCCATAAGCTGAGCTATGGCAATGCCACATGATACTATTCGCTTCTTCACCTGCAACACAACGTCTAATTAACCCGTCAGTGCTTACCTTAAACAGATAAGGATCATCCCACAGATAGTGGTTTGACTCCTTGAAGAACTTCTTCTTTTGGGCCGAGTTCAAGTCATCCGGCACTATGTTACCGGCCTTGTAGTTCGCCATGTCGGCAAACCAAGGCCTTTCACCAACAGCGAACAGTTGCTCATCCGGGAACTCGGCCATGATGGCCTTTTCCTTCTTTGTCACCTCCTTATTCTCCAACCGGGAGAGGTGATCAGCCACCACATTCTCAACTCCCTTTTTGTCACGAATTTCAAGATCAAACTCTTGTAACAAAAGGATCCACCTCAACAGCCGAGGCTTGGAATCTCCTTTCGTCAGTAGGTACTTCAGGGCTGCATGATCTGTAAACACAATGACTTTGGAGCCGATTAGATAAGAACGAAATTTTTCCAAGGCGAAAATTACCGCAAGCAATTCTTTCTCAGTGGTAGCGTAATTTACTTGATTTTCATTCAAAACTTTGCTTGCGTAATAAATTGCATGGAAAAATTTGTTCTTGCGTTGGCCTAAAACTGCACCAACAGCGTAATCACTTGCATCACACATTAATTCAAACGGTCAATCCCAATCGGGTGCAATGATTATTGGTGCAGTAACCAACTTGGTTTTAATCAAAGAAAAAGCATTTAAGCACTCGTCATCAAATTTGAAATCATTTTCTTTGACTAAGAGGTTACAAAGGGGCTTTGAAATTTTTGAAAAATCTTTAATGAAACGCCGATAAAATCCAGCATGCCCCAAGAAACTCCTCACTCCTTTAACATTTATGGGAGGGGGAAGTTTCTCTATAACCTCTATTTTCGCTTGGTCCACCTCTATGCCTTTAGCACTTATCTTATGCCCCAAAACTATACCCTCGTTTACCATGAAATGGCATTTTTCCCAATTTAAAATGAGGTTAGTTTCGGTGCATCTTTTAAGGACGGCATCTAGGTGGACTAAACATTGATCAAAGGACTTACCGAAAACAGAAAAGTCGTCCATAAATACCTCGATGTTCTTCTCTATCATATCAGAGAAGATGGAGAGCATACACCTTTGAAAGGTCGCCGGCGCATTACACAGCCCAAAGGGCATTCTCCTATACGCAAAGATACCAAACGGACAAGTGAAGGCCGTCTTCTCTTGATCTTCCGGAGCCACCGCAATTTGATTATACCCCGAATACCCATCCAGAAAGCAATAAAAGGCTTGGCCAGCCAACCTCTCTATCATTTGATCCATAAATGGTAACGGGAAGTGATCCTTCCTTGTTGCGGTATTTAACCTCCGATAATCGATGCACATCCTCCAACCAGTGACGGTACGGGTGGGAATCAATTCATTTTTCTCATTAGCCACCACCGTCATTCCACCTTTCTTAGGCACCACATGGACAGGACTTACCCACGAGCTATCAGAGATAGGGTAAATCATACCTGCCTCTAGAAGTTTCAGCACTTCTTTCTTTACAACTTCCTTCATTGTGGGGTTCAGTCTCCGTTGAGGTTGAACAACTGGTTTGTATTCAGCCTCCATATGAATTTTATGCATGCAATAAGCTGGACTAATACCCTTCAAATCAGAAATTTTCCATCCCAACGCTCCTTCGTTCTCCCTTAACACCCTCATCAATTTTTCTTCTTCTAAAGGTGTCAAAGTGCTGCTGATGATTGCCGGTTTAGAAGCATCTTTGCTCAAGAAGACATACTTTAAGTGAGAAGGTAGTTCTTTTAATTCAGGATTTTTTTCCTCTTCCACACCCAACGTAAGCGCCCCCTCATTCTTGTCAAGAAGTAACTTTTCTATTTTTTCCGATGCCACCTCTTGTTTGCTTGCCTCCAATTGCTTGACACATTCCTTCACCTCAAGATCTTCATCATTGTCACAATTCTCTATAGAATTTACAATTGCTTTCTCCATAGGTTGTGTTGGTTGAGGTTCACGAGAATTGTCTTCAACGATTTCATCAACAACGTCAATCCGGTAGCACTTGGGATTTTCAGCTCTATGTTTCATGGCCTCAAAAATGTTAAACACTACTTGTTCATTATGGAACCTTAACATAAGTTGGCCCAATTCGACATCAATTAAAGCACGACCAGTTGCAAGGAAAGGTCTGCCTAGGATGAGCGGTGTCTCATCATCTTCAGCCATGTCCATGATAACAAAGTCAGCAGGAAATACTAACTCATTTACCTTTACGAGCACGTCTTCCAAAACACCAAAAGGATAAGAGATGGACCGATCAGCTAAAGTGAGGGTCATTCTTGTTGGTTTTGGTTGACCACATCCAAGCTTCTTCATCATAGATAGAGGCATCAAGTTGATACTTGCCCCTAAGTCACATAAAGCTCTACCCACCTTCACCGATCCAATAGAACAAGGAATGGTAAAAGCGCCTGGATCTTTCATCTTCGGTGGAAGTTTGTTTTGGATGATGGCACTACAGTTTTCTGAAAGAGCTATATTCTCGTCATCTTTTGGCTTTCTTCTTCCGGTTAATAACTCCTTCATAAACTTTGCATAAACGGGCATTTGATCAAGGGCTTCACTAAAAGGAATATTCACCTGGAGTTGTGAGAAAAGTTCCATGAACTTTTTAAACTGGCCTTCCTCTTTCTTCTTCTTCTTAGCTAGATGAGGGTATGGAAGCTTTACATAAGATGGTACAACTTGTGGTTTATCACCATCTTTCAAAATTTGACTCCTAGACTTCCTCAAGATCGAGTCTTCATCTACTAATCTCTCACTTTTTTCTCCCTCTGATTTTTCCTTCTTTTCTTTTTCAACTTCTCCTTGATCACTTTCTTTTTCAACTACTCCCTCAAATTCTTTTTCAACTTCACAATCTATTTCTACCTCCTCCGTCACAACATCATCAACTGTTTTCTTAACTCTTGGGACTAAAGGTGTGAGCACCTTTTTGCTCCTAAGTTCAATAACATTGCAAGTTTCATTTTTCGGGTTATCCTTTGTATTACCTGAGAATCCTCCCTTGCTTTGTTCAGCCAACTGTTTAGCCATTTGCCCGATTTGCGTCTCAAGCAACTTCCTCAAAGCTTCATTGTTTTTTCTCTCAGCTTCTTGGCTCTTCTTCATCTCTTCAAAGTTACTTTGAGTCATCTTCATGAAATTCACCATTGTTTCTTCGAGAGCTGAAGGCTTCCTCGGTTGTTGTTGTTGTTGTGGATTTGGAAGTAGAGGGTTTAGAGTGTTGTTGTTAGAATAACTCAAGTTGGGATGCTTGTTAAACCCGGGATTGTAGTAAGGATTTTGTCTTTGAAAGTTAACGTAGTTCACAAACTCCTCACTAAATCCTTCCGGTACACACTCGCCATTTGCATGTCCTTCTCCACATAGATCACACTTGACAGCTGCCACTTGTTGCTTGTTAGCCAAAGTAAACCCTTGGAACTCCTTAGTTAGAGCTTCGATTTGCTTGTTCATGGCTGCTTGGTTAGCTAGGATAGATGTAGTGTCGCTGACCCCATATACTCCTCTTTTCTTCTTCTCCACATTATCACGGTACTCGTTTTGAGCCATGCTTTCAATTAAGGCTTCGACTTCATGATCGGTCTTGTTTTTAAGGCTGCCTCCAGCTGAGGCGTCTAGAAACATTCTAATGTTATGTATCAAGCCTTCGGTGAAGATTTGGAGGTATTGTTTCTCAGACAGTTCATGGTTGGGACACCTCTTCAACATCAATGTAAATCTTTCCCATGCATCATATAAAGATTCAGTCTCCCCTTGCTTGAAATTTTGAATCTCCATCTTCTTTTCCCAATATTTGGACATAGGAAAGTACTTCTCTAGGAACCTCAGCTCGAGCTCCTCCCATGTTTGAATGGTACCACCCGGAATGGTTAGCAACCAATCTCTAGCTCTTCCCGTCAATGTAAACGGAAATAACCGCAGCTTCTTCTGGCTATCAGTAACCGTAGCTGGAGGTACGCAGAATTCACAAGTCTCTGCAAACCGACTCAAGTGCTCATGTGGGCTCATGGCTTCAGTGCCATCGAATTGCTTGTCTCTCAACCCATTCAGAACGGTGCTCTTGATGTCAAAAGCAGCAGGGTTGGCAGGACGGAAGGTGTGTGTCAGCTGACCACGGTGAGTAGCTAGCCCGTAGTCTCCCAACTTAGGTCTCGGTTCAGCGTCTCCCATGATACTTGGTGTAGGAGAGGTAGACTTCAAGGATTCAGACGGTGGCGGACTAGGTGACCGCCTTTTAACGAAGGGTGGGACTGACTTCGACAACCGAGCAGCTCTTCGATTGGCTCGTTCAGTCCTTTCTATCTCCGGATCGAACTGTAAATCGTCCTTGCTTTGTCGACCTCGCATAAACAGCAAAATACCTTAGTAGCACTGCACCAATAAAAGTAACAAAAAATTTAAAAACAGAAAATAAAATGCAGAAATCCTAAATTATAACTAAATTGCCTTATTGAAATAAATCAACAATCCCCGGCAACGGCGCCAAAAACTTGATAGACGTTTGGCAAGTGCACCAAATACTATCGAAGTAGTAAAAATATCGATCCCACGAGGATTGTTTTTAATCGCAATAAGTTAATTTCGTTATGCAATAGGATGTATAAAGGTTATATTTGTTTTGCCACTAGGCGGTAGATTTGTTTGTTTTAATAACAAAAATAACAAAAAGATAAAGTTTGTTTGGAAAATATGGAGAGAGATGAGATCGGATCGTCGAATCCTCTATGTTTCCCCTAATTGGTTACTGTACTCTATTCCTATTAATGGTTCTTTAAATCTCACGATAGTTAACAAAATAGCCCTAATCAATCCCTTGAGTTAGGACCCTCTTCTTAAACTACAGCCCCTAATTCCTTAGGTGGTCTAATAATTCTCGAAGGTTTAAGCACGTTAACCTAATATCACTAATAAACGATTATCCATCCCTAGACTAACCATGTTTATTAGAACAATTCAATTAAGTCTAAGTTGAAAGCTAGGGTCAGTAGTCATTCATTCTCACGAAAACATATTTATATTTGATCAGGATATAAAAAGCATTAAGAACAATTGAATTGAATAAAGACTTAAATAATCATTAATACGGAATGGAGTTTCATCACAGCAACATAATATCAACTAGGGTTTACACAGAATCATCTCGGATCCAATCTCTAAGAGATTTAGCTACTCATAACAATGTTTACAAATAGCATAATCAATTGAATCATTAAAACATACATGTAACTGGTAAAAGGATGAAGAAATCGTCCTCCTTGCAGTCACCTTGATGTCCAAATCGCACTTTGCTCTCCAAGATTCGTAACCCTTGTTTTTGGAAAAGACTTCAGCTTAAATAGGCCCAGAAATTCGCCCAAAACGTGTCACGTTTTAAGTAAAACGTGTCACGTTTTTTTCCTTCAGTAGCAAGTAACCAAATTAGGGTTTCACAAAACGTGTCACGTTTTTGCCAACGTGACACGTTCTTCTTTCTTCTCAAAACATGCTCTCTGACTTGTGAAAACGTGTCACGTTTTTTAGCAAGCGTGACACGTTTTTGTGACTTGCACCATTCTTCAGTTTTCTTGCTTTTTCTTGCTTTTCATGCGTTTCTTGCTGCTTACGTTGCTTTGTGACTCCATAAAATGATAAAATATACATAGAAATTACGTAATGACAGCATGTCATCAATAGCCTTCATCGGTCAATTGGAAGTAAAGTGCCTAAGCATGACAACACACGCCGACAACATCACCCCCAAAATGCCTCAGCTATGTGAGATTGATCGCGTAACCCAATACACGAGGCAACCCCCGGATTGGATTGTCGATTATATCTCTTCCTAATCTTAGGTTCACTCGGCCCGGGTATAGGACTTTTGATATTCTCACCTCACCCGTTGCATGAAAATAATAACAATAAAGCAAAGCGTAAAACATAAAGCATGAAAAACTAGGCGTAGCCCTAAGGTCCCCAGTGAAGTCGCCATTTCTGTCATCGGGATTTTCGGGTTTCAAGTCATTAACTAGGCTTGAACCTTTCAATCATTGATGTCTCTATTTTTTTTGGGGAAGGGTAAAATTGAGGAAACCCTTAGAAATTCTAAGTTCGGGGCAATTTTCGCTACGGGAAGGTGTTAGGCACCCGCAACGACTATAGTACTCTATAGGAGCCGTTTTTCTTGACCTATGTTTACGCTTTATTTTTATGCTACTTTTTGAAAAAGATTGCTTTTAAGAAGAGGGGAAAGAAGAATTTGGGTTTTATTTTTATTGGACTTGGAGAGATTTTGGTCTCTTGCCTACATACCCTTTTAAGGGATCAAACTCCATGTAGTTCTCTTCCAAAAAGGTTTTTGTGGGTTAGTTTGTTTTTAATTTTGAAAATGATTTTTGAGAAGAGAAAAGAGGCCTTAAAGGCATGAGATTTGGAAAAAAGTGAGGTTGTTCCAATTATTAAGCAAAAAGGTTAAAGTTGGAATTTAAGATTCATTTGTATTTTTGATTAAGAAAATAAAAGGAAAAAATTGTGGAGTTTTGACCCCAACATTATTATGAAAATGATTGAGTGAGGAGTTAGTTTGCTTTGAAAAAGGCATATTTTCTAAGTGTCGCGTTTCCTAAACATACATCTAGCGGTAAACCATACAACGTGTGTGCGTGTCGGTGCTTGTGTCGGTGTACATCATCATAGTGTCCATTGTCCTTTACATTTGGCCCTAGTTTACATGCTATGGTCTTGCAAGAATTTAAAATAAAAGAAACTACCTAAACATTGAGCAATTGAATGGAACCTAAACTCAAAGAATGGAGATGAATTGGAGCTTTCAATAGGCATGAAACATAAAATGGTTAGTGAAGCAATATGCAATGGTAATAAAAAATGTTAGGCAACAAAAAATAACAAAATATGAAGAGATGTGAAGAAAAAATGCATGCTAACTAACATGACTTATGAAACAAGAAATTAAAAACTAAACTTTGTAGAACTTGGCAACTAGCACCTAAGCTTGCAAGATAAAAGCTAACCAATTAACTAGATTAAAAATATTGCAAAATTGTAAACAAGATCAAACTTAACAAAAATAGCACATATTGCAAGAATTGTAAAAAGATCAACTAACACAATTGAACATATCGCAAAAATTGTAAGCAAAATCAATTAACCAACACAATTAAACATATTGCAAAAATTGTAAGCAAAATCACCTAACACAATTGAATGAATGAGCACAAAATCAGAGGTAAACTTATCATAAAATTAAATGCCAACATCAACATCACACAACAAATTTCGGATCAAAGATTGCACAAGCAAATTCACGCGAAAACACACAAGATATACGAATCAAAAGTGAAATTAACACGTATTGTTTTCAACAGTCCTGAACATGTAAAAAAATATTCCACAGTAGTGAAAAACATATCAAGAACACATAGCATGCTTTTTTGGAATTTTTACGAAGAAATTAAACACGCAGGGGTTCAGGTAGCGAGAAAAAACAGGTGCAATTAGCAAGGAACTCAAAAACCGAGAAGAAAAGAGAACAAAGGCCCAAAAAATGTTGATCCAACCCAGCGCTGGTGGATCCGGATCTTCAGAACGTCTCAGAGACGTTGGATTGATCCGGATCTACTGAACTCGCATCCAAAGGCCACAGGTGAAGGAAAATGGGTCGGTTTTGAACCGACCCGATTCGGAGGTTATATAAAAGGCTAATGGTCCGGATCCTAGCATTTTTTAGAGCTTTTCTCTCTCTTCTTCTTCTCTTCCTCGCCGTTCTCTCTTCACCTTCTCAAACCCTAACCCTAAAAATCCCAATTCCTACCAGAAATGGCTTGTTCTAGGCTTAAAAGCTTCGTATCGTTCATCCAAGCATGAATCTTTCAACAAAAAGCAAGTTGAACCGTTGAATCAATGTGAATCTGCGAGTTTTGTCTCTGTAGGTTCGAACCGTTCGGATTCTTTGTGTTTTTTGGCTGAAATCTTTATGAAACTGTGAGAACTTGCTTCGATTCACGTTCGTTTGTGGATTTCGAAACGTTTCTCTGATTCTGGACAAATTTTGGTTAGGGTTAGGGTTTGGATCGAATGGTTCGAATTCTCTACGGATTCACATTGATTTGGACTCAGTAACAATTTCTTGAATGAAGTATGATGAAGTTTTTAGTGTTACCTATGTCTTGGTTTGGAGATTGAACCGTTTCTCTTGATCCTTGGTTTTGAATCTCCACTGGTAAGCAGGTTTCACTCCTTTCTTTCTTCTCTTGATCCGGATCCTATGAGAATTCTTCTTCCCTTCTTCCTTCTTCTTCTCCGATCCAGAGCTTGCATTCACGCTTGCAGCGCGCTACCTCCGGTGGCGTGCTCGCGTTTGAACCGTGAGCTCAGCAATTCAATGATGAAGGTTCCCTCGAATCTCTGTGAATTGCTCGCAATTGTGCCAATCTTGTGTGAATTCTGCTCCTGTTTGGTTCCGTGGATTGAATTCAGTGGGAAATTTGGGGTTTTCTTGTGAAATTGCTTTGAATTGGTGCTGAATTCATTCTAGGGTTTGTGTGTGTTCTTGAGCTTTTCTGTGAATTTGATGGATTTGATCTGTAACTGCCAAGAGAGAGAATGAGAAATTCTGTTAGTGATGTGGCTCTGAGCTTTTGTGATCTCTGAACTGTACAATGCATAGCCTTATATAGGCTGCCATGTGGCCTTTGATCCAATGAGCTTGTGACAACTGGACCTGGACTGCTTGAGCGGCATCTGAACTGAGTTTGGACCTAAGGACTAAAATGCAATTTTAAAAACTTGAGGACTGAAATGCAATTAAAAGAATTTGACTGGACTGTAATTTAAAGAAGTTGGACTATTTTATACAAAAGTTGGACTGACTTGAAAATAAAATTTGGACGCATTTGCAATTAAAACAAAAGTTTGGACTTATTTGCAAAAAGGTAAAATAAAATTGGTAAAAAAATGTAAATTGAAAACAACGTAAAGTGAAACATTTAAAAATGACAAAATGGACTAAAACGAACAAACTACCAAAATGAGGTATTTTAAAATATCTCTCTGCCCAAAATTTATTTGATGTGAAAAGACCAAAACGCCCTTAGGGACTAAAATGACTCGGACTGACTCAAATGCAAAACTAAGATGATTTTTAGATAGGAATTGATTAATGGTTCATGCAGACAAGTTAAAAAGACTCAGGGACAAATTGCAGGGACTAAAATGGGTTCCTTTGTAGGAAATGACCAAAACGCCCTTTTGTATGATTTTATGCAAAAATAGGAATAAAATGCAGAAAAAAAGAAAAAAAAAACAAAGTAACGGTTTTAGGAACCCTTCTCTGAAGACTTGCAATGCAAGAAAACATTTTGGATGGCTTTAAATGCAAGAAGATTGGAGATAATAGCAGTAAAATATGCGTTTGTAGCACAGTAAAAGTTGTAAAATAGACACAGTGAATTTGAAATGACAAGAAACAAAAAGAAGTTTGGAACGAGTATTTTTAGGTCCAAAATGAGGGTATGACAACTATGAATATAAAGTGATGCCTTTCGGTGTTACTAACGCGCCTGGTGTGTTCATGGAGTATATGAACAAAATTTTCCATGCTTATTTGGATCGATTTGTTGTTGTGTTTATTGATGATATTTTAATTTATTATAAGGATGAAGAAGAGCATGCAGAGCATTTGAAAATTGTATTGCAGGTGCTGAAAGAGAAGAAGATGTATGCCAAGTTGTCAAAGTGTGAATTCTGGCTAAGTGAAGTAAGTTTTCTTGGCCATATTATTTATGGTAGTGGTATTGGAGTTGATTCGGCGAAAGTGGAGGCAGTATCACAATGGGAGACTCCTAAGTCAATGACTGAAATTAGAAGTTTCTTGGGTTTAGCTGGTTATTACCGTAGGTTCATAGAAGGATTTTCGAAGTTAGCACTTCCACTGACTCAGTTGACCTGTAAGGGTAAGTCTTTTGTGTGGGATGCTCAGTGTGAGAGCAGTTTTAATGAATTGAAGCGAATATTGACGACTGCTCCTATCTTGATTTTACCGAAGCCGGAAGAACCTTTTGTCGTTTATTGTGATGCATCTAAGCTGGGCTTAGGTGGTGTTTTGATGCAAGATGGCAAGGTAGTAGCTTATGCTTCTAGGCAGCTGAGGATACATGAGAAGAATTATCCTACCCACGATCTGGAGTTGGCTGCAGTGGTATTTGTTTTGAAAATTTAGAGGCACTACTTGTATGGTTCCAGATTCGAGGTATTTAGTGATCATAAAAGTTTAAAATATTTATTTGATCAGAAAGAATTGAACATGAGGCAGAGGAGATGGTTAGAGCTGTTGAAAGATTATGATTTTGGCTTAAATTACCATCCGGGTAAAGCTAATGTGGTTGCTGATGCTTTGAGCAGGAAGACGTTCCATATGTCTGCCATGATGGTGAAAGAATTTGAATTGTTAGAACAGTTTAGAGACTTGAGTCTCGTCTATGAGTTGACACCTCAGAGTGTACAGTTGGGGATGCTAAAGATTAATAATGATTTCTTGCATAGTATCCGAGAAGCACAACAAGTGGATGTCAAGCTTGTTGATTTGATGGTTGCTAGTAATGAAACTGAGAATGGTGATTTTAAGGTTGATGATCTGGGTGTGTTAAGGTTCAGAGGAAGAATTTGTATTCCTGATAACGATGATTTGAAAAAGTTAATTTTAGAGGAGAGTCATAGAAGTAGTTTGAGTATTCATCCGGGAGCTACTAAGATGTATCATGACTTGAAGAAATTGTTTTGGTGGTCTGGATTGAAACGAGACGTTGCTCAGTTTGTGTATGCATGTTTGACTTGTCAGAAGTCTAAGGTTGAGCATCAGAAGCCTGCAGGGCTGTTGACGCCGTTGGATGTACCTGAGTGGAAGTGGGACAGCATTTCCATGGATTTTGTAACGAGTTTGCTGAATACTCCAAGAGGGCATGATGCTATATGGGTTGTGGTCGACAGGTTGACAAAGTCGGCGCCCTTTATTCCAATAAATATTACTTTTCCTGTAGCTTAGTTGGCGGAAATCTACATTCGTGACATTGTGAAGTTGCATGGTGTTCTGTCAAGTATTGTGTCGGATAGAGATCTGAGGTTCACTTCTAGATTCTGGAAGAGTTTGCAAGATGCATTGGGTTCGAAGTTGAAGTTGAGTCCGGCTTATCATCCGCAGACAGATGGTTAGTCAGAGAGGACGATCCAATCCTTGGAAGATTTACTGAGAGTGTGTGTGCTTGAACAAGGTGGAGCTTGGGATAGTCACCTGCCGTTGATAGATTTCACATACAACAACAATTACCACTCGAGTATTGGTATGGCACCGTTCGAAGCTTTGTATGGTCGGTGGTGCAGAACTCCTTTGTGTTGGTTAGAGTCGGGAGAAAGTGTGGTGTTGGGACCAGATTTGGTTCATTAGACTACTGAGAAGGTTAAGATGATCAGAGAACATATGAAAGCGTCGTAGAGTCGACAGAAGAGTTACCATGACAAACGTAGAAAGGCTCTTGAGTTTCAGGAGGGTGATCATGTGTTTTTGAGGGTCACTCCGTTGACAGGTGTCGGTCGTGCTTTGAAGTCTAAGAAGTTGACACCGAAGTTTATTGGTCCTTACCAGATATCTGAGAGGGTTGGAACAGTGGCATATCGGGTTGGTTTGCCACCACATCTTTCGAACTTGCATGATGTGTTTCATGTGTCGCAGCTACGGAAGTATGTAGCGGATCCTTCGCATGTTATTCCTAGAGATGATGTACAAGTTAGGGATAATCTTACGGTTGAGACTTTACCGTTGAGAATTGAAGACCGTAACGTGAAGAAGTTGAGGGGCAAAGAGATACCTCTAATGAAAGTTGTTTGGGGTGGAGTAACGGGTGAAAGTTTAACTTGGGAGCTGGAGAGTAAGATGCTGGAATCTTATCCAGAGTTGTTTACTTGAGGTAATATTTCGAGGACGAAATTCTCTAAGTTGGGGAGAGTTGTAACACTCTAGTTTTAATTATTTATTTTTAATTAATTTTGGGTGCTTTATATGATCTTTGGTTGAAATATGTGATTATGTGGAGAGGTGTATTTTATTATATGGTATTTATTTGATTATGTGAATATATGGTTGTTTTTACTATTTAATTAAAATAAGTAAGAAAATAGTATTTATTTAAAATGTTGGGAGTTATTGTGAGTTAATTGTATTAAGGAGGGGGTTAAGTGAAATAATAGAAAATGAATAGGGGGTTAAGAAAAGAGTAGGAAGGGAAAAGTCAGAAAAAAAAAACAGTTCACGTTCAGTAAGAGAAAACCACTTTTTGGGAGAAAAAGGGAGAACCAAGAACAAAGGGGGAATTAGCCAAGAGGAGCTTGATTATTGTTGTAGCTTGTTTTGTTCATCTAATCAGGTAAGGGTGAGGCTAGCATTCAATTTTAATATATATATACATGATTCTGAAAATTGGATTGAATTTCTGTTGTTTTTGGTTAGGTTTTGAGAATATGATGAATTGTTGAAAATGTTGATGAATATGTTGTTGATTCTATGTTTTTGTGTTGTTTTGAGTGCTATGATGTATATAAGACCTGTAAACGTTTTTGTAAATCATTTTGGGTGATTGGGGGATCAAAATTGGGTTTTTGGATGAAAATGGGGTTTGAAAATCGTAGGTTTTGAACTGTACAGATGGTGCGTCGCTTAAGCGAAGCTTCTGTCGCTTAAGCGAGTAATCATGCAGTTGCCCAGAATTCTGAAAAAGCCAGTTCGCTTAAGCGAGCGTCAAGCGAGCTGCAAGCGAACAAAAACCTGACTTTCGACATTGTGTTCGCTCAAGCGAAGTTCCCGTCGCTTAAGCGAGCGACCCAAATTCTGCCCAGAACCGGTAGCATGTGAGCGTCGCTCAAGCAAACGCCAAGCGAGCCTCAAGCGAGGAACATCCCAACTTACGTGATTTGGTTCGCTTAAGCGAGCTATGCTTCGCTTAAGCGAAGTTGGTCCTGTACGACCATTTTCTGAATTTTGCTACGTGCTTAGGGGCTTTAATCTGATCTTTTTAAAATGTTTAATGGAATTATTTAATATTGTTTATAAGGTGGAAAATTATAAAAGATGGAAAATCATGTGGAATTATGCATATTTATTTACTTACGAATATGTACGTCGTGTTGTCGAAGCTGTTGAGTCTTGATGTCCAGTCGGGGAGTGTGTCATAAATATTAGGCACAGGTGTTGATGTTGTATGTAGATATATACAAGTGGAGTCCATTGCATAATGCATAAAAGCGGTGAGAGTTTTGCCCTGGCACGCCTTGTCGTTCAAAGCGGGAGGACTCATGTCCTGGAACACCTTGTTGTTCAAAGCGGTGAGGACTTATGTCCTGATGAATGCTTTAACCATTCAATATCCGGTGAGGGCTTCTGCCCTGTATTTGGTACCACATGCATGTGCATTGTTGCATCGTCGTAGTTGTAGTGTTGGGTTAGTTGTCGTTGTTGTGGATGTGTCGTGGAGTTAAGTTGTTGTTGGTGTGTTGATACCATGTATATAACTGATGAAGATTAAATATGATTAAGTGGTTGTTGACAATAAAGAATAATGTTATATTTTTATATATATGACTTATCGATGTTTTTAAGGTGAATTGTTGTTGTTTTCATTGCAATTGATGACTTATATATATATATATATATATATATATATATATATATATATATCATTTTGTATGTGAATCTCACCCCTTCTGCTTGAAAATGTTGCCCTTCGTATGGGTAACTTGCAGGTGATCCTGAGTAGTAGGTGGTGGCTCAACGTCTAGGGCTCTGTTACGTACGGGATGTGTAACGCCCCATTTTTATTTAATTATTTTTAGTTGATGTTTGAGTATTTTTATATGATTTTATATGACTATATTTGACATATATGATTTAGATATGATTTTATGTGAAATATATGACTTGGCATGAATTGTGTGATATTTGGTGTGATGATAATTTATTATATGATTTATGGTGTTGTGTTTTATTTAAATAAATGTTGTTTGATTATTTTATTTATTTAATAAAAAGGTAGAAAATAGTATTATTTGGTTTAAAGGGAATTAAGTATAATTATGAGGAATAAGTGGGAGTTAAGGAAATAGGAGGGGGTTATAGTTTACAATAAAAAGAAAAGGAGAGTCGGAAAGAGTTTTACGTACAATTGAAAAAAAAGAGAGAAAGTGAGTTTTTGAGAGAAGAAGAGGAGAAAACCTAGAACCAAGAGAAGAGGCTAGAAGAAGAGAGAAGAACGCAGCTTAATTCAGGAGTCATAATCTAAGGTAAGGGTGGGATTCCTTCAATAATATGTATATATAATTTTGATTGTTGATGAAATTGTGTTCTAGGTTTAGGGTTTAGAAAGTTTATGATAATTGATATGATGTGATGAATTGTGTTGTTTAATGCATGTTTCTGTGTTGTTTTGATTGTTATGTTGTATATAGAACCTGTAAACATTGTTCTCTATCAAATTTGGGATTTGGGTAGATGAAATTTGGGTTTTTGAGTGAAAAATAGAGTTTTCCCGAGAGCTACCTTTGACAGCATACCCTGTTCCATGTTGTTGCGTCTTTTGCATCAGTTTCTGTTTCGAACTAGCTTTTGGTGTAAACACGAAAGTTGTAGGTATGAATGTTATCTTTCTAATGCCGTTGAGTTATGGTCAAATTACTGAACGTAGGTCACAGTGAATTTTTATGAATTTCAGCACAACTTTGTCCGAATTTGAAATGAAAACTGGTATTGATTGGTACATAATTGGTCTTAGGTGTAAACATGAAAGTTGTAGATAATTGAGTTAGATTTCTAATGGCACTGGTTTGACTCGAAAATGTTTTGTAAATCTCGAGTTATGATAAAAATAGTTCAAGTAGGTCTTCAGAAAATTTTAAGAAAACTTAGCTTAACTAATCCCAAGTTAGTCCAAAACTTATGGTTGGTTTCCCAACTTCAAACTTAAGTATTAGGGATTTAGTCGGAGTGTTTTATGAGTATTTGGCTTATGTTTTATTGATCAACTTGCTTTATTTTTGAAGGATGTTTTGGTTTGATATGGATGTAGTTGATTAATGTATATGTGCTTTCCGGAGATGTGTGATTTAAATATGTGTTATATCAAGATGTTTTGTTTGTAGATGTGTGACTTAAATATGTGCTATATAAAGATGTCATATTTAAATATGTGATATTTGACGATGATGTTATTTAAAGATGTGTATTTGTCGAGTCATCTAAAGATGTGCATTGTTGAGTCTTTACTTGTGTCATTGCATTTGAGTCGTGTCGTTGCATAGCATAGTCAGCGATGGGGGCTTAATGCCTGACAGGTCCTCTATGACCTTAGCGATGGGGGCTTAATGCCTGACAGGTCCTCTATGACCTTAGCGATGGGGGCTTAATGCCTGACAGGTCCTATTTGACCTTAGCGATGGGGGCTTAATGCCCTGATGGTACCACATGCATGAGGTCTAAGTGTTGCATAGTCGTGTCGTGTCGTTTGTGAAGTGATGATGTAATTGTGAAGTGATGATGTAATTTGCAAAGTGATGATGTATTCGTGATGGTGTAATTGTGACTTGTTGATGTATTTATGATGTGTTGAAGTATTTGTGATGTTATGATGTACTTGTGAATGTTTGAGATGTTTTCGTTATATGTGATGATTTGTTGATGTTGTTGATATTGTTGTTGTTGATTGTTTAATTGTTGTTGTATCTTGCTAAATGTCGTTGATGTTGATAACGTTGTTGTTGCTATATATATATATATATATATATATATATATATATATATATATATATATGAACTTGTTGATACTTGTGGTATAATTTGTTGTTGTTTCATCGATTTGATGAATTATATATTATTATTATTATTGAATGTGTTTCTCACCCCTTCTGTTGGAATTGTCGCCTTGTGGGCAAGTGCAGATTTCCAAGGCTTATAGGATTTTTGACTCAAGTGTCTAGGGCTCTGATACGTAACGGGATGGGAGTTAATTGTTGAATTTTCATTCCTTTATGTATCAATTTTGGAACTATATTGTTTGAACATTTATTTATTATTAAGAGGATTATTGAAATGATTATTTATGTTGGGGCCTTTGTGCCAAGATTTTGTTGAAGTTGATTATATTTTAAAAAAGACTTTTCCGCTGCAAAATATTACGAGATTAATTTTTGTTGTTGAATAAATAGTATATTTTCTATTTATGAATTTTTGAAAAGTAGTGTAACATTCTGTTTTGTGATGAAAACTCTGATTTTACGTATATATTTTTATGCTGGGAAAACGGGGTGTTACAGTTGGTATCAGAGCAGGTCGGTCCGTCCAGCCAAGTAGTAGAGTCATGTCGAGCCTAGTAGTGTTGTGTGACAGCTTTATACTGTCTTTTGTTGTCCTAATTGTTGTTTGTTGTGTAGAGAACTAAGGTGCTGGAGTCTTATCCAGAATTGTTTGCATGAGGTTCATTTTCGAGGACGAAAATTCTTTAAGTTGGGGAGAGTTGTAATGCCCCATTTTTATTTAATTATTTTTAGTTGATGTTTGAGTATTTTTATATGATTTTATATGACTAAATTTGACATATATGATTTAGATATGATTTTATGTGAAATATACGACTTGGTATGAATTGTGTGATATTTGGTGTGATGATAATTTATTATATGATTTATGGTGTTGTGTTTTATTTAAATAAATGTTGTTTGATTATTTTATTTATTTAATAAAAAGGTAGAAAATAGTATTATTTGGTTTAAAGGGAATTAAGTATAATTATGAGGAATAAGTGGGAGTTAAGGAAATAGGACGGGGTTATAGTTTACAATAAAAAGAAAAGGAGAGTCGGAAAGAGTTTTACGTACAATTGAAAAAAAAGAGAGAAAGTGAGTTTTTGAGAGAAGAAGAGGAGAAAACCTAGAACCAAGAGAAGAGGCTAGAAGAAGAGAGAAGAACGCAGCTTAATTCAGGAGTCATAATATAAGGTAAGGGTGGGATTCCTTCAATTATATGTATATATAATTTTGATTGTTGATGAAATTGTGTTCTAGGTTTAGGGTTTAGAAAGTTTATGATAATTGATATGATGTGATGAATTGTGTTGTTTAATGCATGTTTCTGTGTTGTTTTGATTGTTATGTTGTATATAGAACCTGTAAACATTGTTCTCTATCAAATTTGGGATTTGGGTAGATGAAATTTGGGTTTGAGTGAAAAATAGAGTTTTCCCGAGAGCTACCTTTGACAGCATACCCTGTTTCATGTTGTTGCGTCTTTTGCATCAGTTTCTGTTTCGAACTAGCTTTCGGTGTAAACACGAAAGTTGTAGGTATGAATGTTATCTTTCTAATGCCGTTGGTCTGACGTCAAAATAATTTATAGAACTTGAGTTATGATCAAATTACTGAACGTAGGTCACAGTGAATTTTTATGAATTTCAGCACAACTTTGTCCGAATTTGAAATGAAAACTGGTATTGATTGGTACATAATTGGTCTTAGGTGTAAACATGAAAGTTGTAGATAACTGAGTTAGATTTCTAATGGCACTGGTTTGACTCGAAAATGTTTTGTAAATCTCGAGTTATGATAAAAATAGTCCAAGTAGGTCTTCAGAAAATTTTAAGAAAACTTAGCTTAACTAATCCCAAGTTAGTCCAAAACTTATGGTTGGTTTCCCAACTTCAAACTTAAGTATTAGGGATTTAGTCGGAGTGTTTTATGAGTGTTTGGCTTATGTTTTATTGATCAAATTGCTTTATTTTTGAAGGATGTTTTGGTTTGATATGGATGTAGTTGATTAATGTATATGTGCTTTCCGGAGATGTGTGATTTAAATATGTGTTATATCAAGATGTGTTGTTTGTAGATGTGTGACTTAAATATGTGCTATATAAAGATGTCATATTTAAATATGTGATATTTGACGATGATGCTATTTAAAGATGTGTATTTGTCGAGTCATCTAAAGATGTGCATTGTTGAGTCTTTACTTGTGTCGTTGCATTTGAGTCGTGTCGTTGCATAGCATAGTCAGCGATGGGGGCTTAATGCCTGACAGGTCCTCTATGACCTTAGCGATGGGGGCTTAATGCCTGACAGGTCCTCTATGACCTTAGCGATGGGGGCTTAATGCCTGACAGGTCCTATTTGACCTTAGCGATGGGGGCTTAATGCCCTGATGGTACCACATGCATGAGGTCTAAGTGTTGCATAGTCGTGTCGTGTCGTTTGTGAAGTGATGATGTAATTGTGAAGTGATGATGTAATTTGCAAAGTGATGATGTATTCGTGATGGTGTAATTGTGACTTGTTGATGTATTTATGACGTGTTGAAGTATTTGTGATGTTATGATGTACTTGTGAATGTTTGAGATGTTTTCGTTATATGTGATGATTTGTTGATGTTGTTGATATTGTTGTTGTTGATTGTTTAATTGTTGTTGTATCTTGCTAAATGTCGTTGATGTTGATAACGTTGTTGTTTCTATATATATATATATATATATATATATATTATATATATATATATATATGAACTTGTTGATACTTGTGGTATAATTTGTTGTTGTTTCATCGATTTGATGAATTATATATTATTATTATTGAATGTGTTTCTCACCCCTTCTGTTGGAATTGTCGCCTTGTGGGCAAGTGTAGATTTCCAAGGCTTATAGGATTTTTGACTCAAGTGTCTAGGGCTCTGATACGTAACGGGATGGGAGTTAATTGTTGAATTTTCATTCCTTTATGTATCAATTTTGGAACTATATTGTTTGAACATTTATTTATTATTAAGAGGATTATTGAAATGATTATTTATGTTGGGGACTTTGTGCCAAGATTTTGTTGAAGTTGATTATATTTTAAAAAAGACTTTTCCGCTGCAAAATATTACGAGATTAATTTTTGTTGTTGAATAAATAGTATATTTTCTATTTATGAATTTTTGAAAAGTAGTGTAACATTCTGTTTTGTGATGAAAACTCTGATTTTACGTATATATTTTTATGCTGGGAAAACGGGGTGTTACAGTTGGTATCAGAGCAGGTCGGTCCGTCCGGCCAAGTAGTAGAGTCGTGTCGAGCCTAGTAGTGTTGTGTGACAGCTTTATACTGTCTTTTGTTGTTGATGACATGCTGTCATTACGTAATTTCTATGTATATTTTATCATTTTATGGAGTCACAAAGCAACTTAAGCAGCAAGAAACGCATGAAAAGCAAGAAAAAGCAAGAAAACTGAAGAATGGTGCAAGTCACAAAAATGTGTCACGCTTGCTAAAAAACGTGACACGTTTTCACAAGTCAGAGAGCATGTTTTGAGAAGAAAGAAGAACGTGTCACGTTGGCAAAAACGTGACACGTTTTGTGAAACCCTAATTTGGTTGCTTGCTACTGAAGGAGAAAACGTGACACGTTTTACTTAAAACGTGACACGTTTTGGGCGAATTTCTGGGCCTATTTAAGCTGAAGTCTTTTCCGAAAACAGGGGTTACGAATCTTGGAGAGCAAAGTGCGATTTGGACATCAAGGTGACTGCAAGGAGGACGATTTCTTCATCCTTTTACCAGTTACATGTATGTTTTAATGATTCAATTGATTATGCTATTTGTAAACATTGTTATGAGTAGCTAAATCTCTTAGAGATTGGATCCGAGATGATTCTGTGTAAACCCTAGTTGATCTTATGTTGCTGTGATGAAACTCTATTCCATATTAATGATTATTTAAGTCTTTATTCAATTCAATTGTTCTTAATGCTTTTTATATCCTGATCAAATATAAATATGTTTTCGTGAGAATGAATGACTACTAACCCTAGCTTTCAACTTAGACTTAATTGAATTGTTCTAATAAACATGGTTAGTCTAGGAATGGATAATCGTTTATTAGTGATATTAGGTTAACGTGCTTAAACCTTCGAGAATTATTAGTCCACCTAAGGAATTAGGGGCTGTAGTTTAAGAAGAGGGTCCTAACTCAAGGGATTGATTAGGGCTATTGTGTTAACTATCGTGGGACTTAAAGAACCGTTAATAGGAATAGAGTACAGTAACCAATTAGGGGAAACATAGAGGATTCGACGATCCAATCTCATCTCTCTCCATATTTTCTAAACAAACTTTATCATTTTGTTATTTTTGTTATTAAAACAAACAAATCTACCGCCTAGTGGCAAAACTATAATAACCTTTAAACATCCTATTGCATAACGAAATTAACTTATTGCGATTAAAAACAATCCTCGTGGGATCGATATTTTACGACTTCGATAGTATTTGGTGCACTTGCCAAACCTCTATCAAGTTTTTGGCGCCGTTGCCGGGGATTGTTGATTTATTTCAATAAGGCAATTTAGTTATAATTTAGGATTTCTGCATTTTATTTTCTGTTTTTAAATTTTTTTTTTTGTTACTTTTATTGGTGCAGTGCTACTAAGGTATTTTGCTGTTTATGCGAGGTCGACAAAGCAAGGACGATTTACAGTTCGATCCGGAGATAGAAAGGACTGAACGAGCCAATCGGAGAGCTGCTCGGTTGTCAAAGTCAGTCCCACCCATCGTTAAAGGGCGGTCACCTAGTCCGCCACCGTCTGAATCCTTGAAGTCTATCTCTCCTACACCAAGTATCATGGGAGACGCTGAACCGAGACCTAAGTTGGGAGACTACGGGCTAGCTACTCACCGTGGTCAGCTGACACACACCTTCCGTCCTGCCAACCCTGCTGCTTTTGACATCAAGAGCACCGTTCTGAATGGGTTGAGAGACAAGCAATTTGATGGCACTGAAGCCATGAGCCCACATGAGCACTTGAGTCGGTTTGCAGAGACTTGTGAATTCTGCGTACCTCCAGCTACGGTTACTGATAGCCAGAAGAAGCTGCGGTTATTTCCGTTTACATTGACGGGAAGAGCTAGAGATTGGTTGCTAACCATTCCGGGTGGTACCATTCAAACATGGGAGGAGCTCGAGCTGAGGTTCCTAGAGAAGTACTTTCCTATGTCCAAATATTGGGAAAAGAAGATGGAGATTCAAAATTTCAAGCAAGGGGAGACTGAATCTTTATATGATGCATGGGAGAGATTTACATTGATGCTGAAGAGGTGTCCCAACCATGAACTGTCTGAGAAACAATACCTCCAAATCTTCACCGAAGGCTTGATACATAACATTAGAATGTTTCTAGATGCCTCAGCTGGAGGCAGCCTTAAAAACAAGACCGATCATGAAGTCGAAGCCTTAATTGAAAGCATGGCTCAAAACGAGTACCGTGATAATGTGGAGAAGAAGAAAAGAGGAGTATATGGGGTCAGCGACACTACATCTATCCTAGCTAACCAAGCAGCCATGAACAAGCAAATCGAAGCTCTAACTAAGGAGTTCCAAGGGTTTACTTTGGCTAACAAGCAACAAGTGGCAGCTGTTAAGTGTGATCTATGTGGAGAAGGACATGCAAATGGTGAGTGTGTACCGGAAGGATTTAGTGAGGAATTCGTGAACTATGTGAACTTTCAAAGACAAAATCCTTACTACAATCCCGGGTTTAACAAGCATCCTAACTTGAGTTATTCTAACAACAACACTCTAAACCCTCTACTTCCAAATCCTCAACAACAACAACAACAACCGAGGAAGCCTTCAGCTCTTGAAGAAACAATGGTGAATTTCATGAAGATGACTCAAAGTAACTTTGAAGAGATGAAGAAGAGCCAAGAAGCTGAGAGAAAAAACAATGAAGCTTCGAGGAAGTTGCTTGAGACGCAAATCGGGAAAATGGCTAAATAGTTGGCTGAACAAAGCAAGGGAGGATTCTCAGGTAATACTAAGGATAACCCGAAAAATGAAACTTGCAATGTTATTGAACTTAGGAGCAAAAAGGTGCTCACACCTTTAGTTCCAAGAGTTAAGAGAACAGTTGATGATGTTGTGACGGAGGAGGTAGAAATAGATTGTGAAGTTGAAAAAGAATTGGAGGGAGTAGTTGAAAAAGAAAGTGATCAAGGAGAAGTTGAAAAAGAAAAGAAGGAAAAATCAGAGGGAGAAAAAAGTGAGAGATTAGTAGATGAAGACTCGATCTTGAGGAAGTCTAGGAGCCAAATTTTGAAAGATGGTGATAAACCACAAGTTGTACCGTCTTATGTAAAGCTTCCATACCCTCATCTAGCTAAGAAGAAAAAGAAAGAGGAAGGCCAATTTAAAAAGTTCATGGAACTTTTCTCACAACTCCAGGTGAATATTCCTTTTAGTGAAGCCCTTGATCAAATGCCCGTTTATGCAAAGTTTATGAAGGAGTTATTAACCGGAAGAAGAAAGCCAAAAGATGACGAGAATATAGCTCTTTCAGAAAACTGTAGTGCTATCATCCAAAACAAACTTCCACCGAAGATGAAAGATCCAGGTGCTTTTACCATTCCTTGTTCTATTGGATCGGTGAAGGTGGGTAGTAACGCCCTCTTTAATTATTTAATTATTTTATTAGATGATATGGTATATGTTTATATATTATATGACTTGTGATGATTATGTGACGTATTTGTGACGTATCTGTGACGTATTTGTGACGTGTGAAGTATTATTATTTTATTGTTTAATAAAATAATATAAGTGATGTTTATAAGAATATTTAGTTGGTAAATAAATAGATGTGGTGGAAAAAGTTAGAATTTTAAGAGATGGGGTTATATTTATAATTAAGAAGAGTTGTGTGGGTTAAGAGGGAATTAATTAAGTTGTGAGGGAGTATATAAGAGAAGTAGGTTAAGAAAGGAAATATTGAGAACGCGTTATCAGACTTTTGGTTGGAGAAGAAGAACGGTCAAGAGAGAAGAGAAAGCTAGGTTCCAATTCTGCAATTTTTCCAGGTAAGGGTGAGCCTAACTCCAGTAGTGTTAATGTTAAATCATCTGTTCTTGTTTAGCTTAGAGATTGGGAAGAATTGGGAGAAGTTTTGGGAATTAGGGTTATGATGATTTTGATGAATTGGATGTGAGAATGTGTTGCAGTGCTGTAGAAATGTGTTACAGGACCTAGATTATCCCCTAGGATAACATTGTTGATGAATTAGAGGCTTAACATGAGAGTTTTGGGATGAATTGGTGTGATTTAGGCTGAACCCGTAGTGGTTCTGAGATCGCTCGCCTGTGGCGAGCAGATCACTCGCCGTGGCGAGTAACCCTTGGTTGCTCGCGAGGCGAGCAGTATAGCTCGCCGTGGCGAGCTTGTCCCTTAAATTTAAGATTTTTGCCAAACTTTAGATGGTTTTGAGTGTCCCTGTATTTATAGAGATGAACTGTGAAGTTGGTTTGGTCAAATTGGATTTAGGGAGCTTAAAAATGAGGATTTTGTTGAAAAATGTCAAAAAGGCCGAAGCACCCAGTATTTCTCGCCTCCAGCTCGCCCCCAACTCGCCTTTGGCGAGTGAGCTGCTGGGAGTACTCGCCTGTGGCGAGCAGATGTACTCGCCGTGGCGAGTTAGTTGGTTCAGGCATGTTTGTTGTTTTGCGAATCTGTTTCGCATGGGACTTTGAGAGGAGCCCTTTGGGTAGTGTTAGTGAGGTTCTATACCATTAAATGTATGCTGTAAAGATGAATGATGATGGTTCTATTAGACCTTTGTTAAATGATGTGTTGTTGAATATAAGTGATGTATGAGTATGATGCTAATTGAATAAGATGATGCTATGTGTTACAATGTGCATGTATAATGAGATGATGTTCTGCCATGTAATTATTATTAACTGCATGTGTCAGTCTTGAAAATGGAATGATGTTGAGACGGTGTATTAAGTTGTTAACGACGAGTCCATGCATTTGCATAATTATGAGACGGTGGAGCTTTATGCTCAAAGCGACGGTGGAGCATTTGCTCAAAGCGACGGTGAAGCATATTAATGCTATAATTATATGGTACCACATGCATGATGTTGAGACGTTAGGTGTTGCATTTAGTCGAGTCAATTGTGACATATATGAGATGATGTTTTGAGACGTTTATGCTTGATATGATGTTGTGATGATGATGTTTATGATGATGCTATGATGTGCTATAATGTATATGTGATGAGCTAGATATATGTGATTTGTTAATCTTGACTTATGATTATATATTAATATTATTGTTGTGAATCTCACCCCTTCTGCTGGAATTGCCGCCTTGTGGGCAAGTGCAGGTACCCAGTCTTAGATGCGTTGATGCGAGGATGTGTGAAGTAGGGTTGCTCTGATATGTAACGGGATGGGGTCTTTTGTAGAGTCTATTCCTTATGTATCATGTTTGATTAAGTGTTGACTTTCAGTGATGTTTAAAATAATAATGTTTTGAGACGTTTAATGGCTTTTAAGCCAAGACTATTTATGAGATGAGACTTTATGAATTCCGCTGCTTAATTGAGTATTTTTGTAATTTGATAAATTATTATCGAAGTTGATTTTAAAGAAGAAAATGTGACACTCCTTTGTGATGAGTACTCTGATATATGATTTATTTAAAGAAATTTTTAAGACGGGAAATTGGGGTGTTACAATTGGTATCAGAGCAGGTCGGTCCGTCCGGCCAAGTAGAGAGTCGAGTGACGTTGTCTTAGAGTTAGAATAGTATTATTGTATTATTCTGACTTATGTTTGTTTCCAGAGAACTAGATGGCTGGTAGAAACGATGCTGCTCTTGCTGCTGCTTTGGAAGCAATGGCTAACGCTGTGGGTAATCAGAACAACGCTGGTGGAAACGATGGGACTAGGATGCTGGAGACCTTTCTGAGGAATCACCCGCCTACCTTCAAGGGGCGCTATGATCCTGATGGAGCTCAGATGTGGCTCAAGGAAGTTGAGAGAATCTTCAGGGTCATGCAATGTGACGATGTTCAGAAGGTGCGGTTTGGTACGCACATGCTTGCGGAGGAGGCTGATGATTGGTGGGTTAGTCTCCTACCTATTTTGGAGCAAGATGGAGCTGTGGTGACGTGGGCTATTTTCACGAGGGAGTTCCTTAACAGATACTTTCCAGAAGATGTTCGTGGAAAGAAAGAGATCGAGTTCCTGGAGCTTAAGCAAGGGAACATGTCGGTGACCGAGTATGCGGCCAAGTTTGTGGAGTTGGCTAAGTTCTATCCGCATTATGCACCCGAGACGGCTGAGTTTTCGAAATGCATCAAGTTTGAGAACGGGTTGCGCGCTGATATCAAGAGGGCTATCGGTTATCAGAAGATTCGTGACTTTTCTGAGTTGGTGAGTAGCTGTCGGATATATGAGGAGGATACTAAAGCTCACTACAAGGTAGTGAACGATAGGAAAGCTAAGGGCCAGCAGAGTCGCCCTAAACCTTATGATGCCCCTAGAGATAAAGGGAAGCAAAGAGTAAATGATGAGAGAAGGCCCCAGAAGAAGACTGCTCCAGCTGAGATTACTTGTTACACTTGTGGCGAGAAAGGCCATAAGAGCAATGCATGTACTGTTGAGGTGAAGAGGTGTTACCGTTGTGGCCAAAAAGGGCATATTACTAGTGACTGCAAGTTTGATGATGTTGTGTGTTTCAACTGCAATGAGCAAGGACACATTGGTTCGCAGTGTAAGCAACCCAAGAAGACTAAGACTACTGGGAGAGTGTTTGCATTGACCGGCACTCAGACTGAGAATGATGATCGTTTGATCAGAGGTACTTGCTATATTAATAATACTCCTTTAGTTGCTATTATTGATACTGGTGCTACGCACAGTTTTGTTGCTTTTGATTGTGTTTCTGCCTTGGGTCTTGATGTTTCTGATAAGAATGGAGAGATGGTTGTCGAGACTCCAGCTAAGGGTTCGGTGACTACTTCTCTAGTATGTTTGAATTGTCCTTTATCTATGTTTGGCCGTGACTTTGTGATGGATTTAGTGTGCCTACCTTTAAGTGGTATGGATGTGATTCTGGGTATGAATTGGCTAGAGTACAACCGTGTTCTTATCAACTGTTTTAGAAAGACGGTGCATTTTTCTTCTGTCGAAGAAGAGTGGGGCGCAGAGTTTCTATCTACTAAGCAGCTGAAGCAACTAGAACGTGATGGGATGTTGATGTTTTCGCTGATGGCTTCGTTATCTTTAGAGAACCAAGCTGTGATTGATGGGCTGCCTGTTGTGAAGGAATTTCCTGAAGTTTTCCCTGATGAGATCCCAGATGTGCCACCAGAGAGGGAGGTTGAATTTTCGATAGACCTTGTGCCGGGTACGAAGCCGGTGTCGATGGCACCTTATCGTATGTCTGCTTCTGAGTTAGCAGAGTTGAAGAAGCAGTTGGAAGACTTACTTGAGAAGAAGTTTGTGAGACCTAGTGTTTCACCATGGGGAGCTCCAGTGTTACTAGTGAAGAAGAAAGACGGCAGTATGAGATTGTGCATTGATTACAGACAGCTGAACAAAGTGACGATCAAGAATAGGTATCCACTTTCGAGGATTGACGACTTGATGGATCAGTTAGTGGGTGCAAAGGTATTCAGCAAGATTGATTTGAGGTCAGGTTACCATCAGATTAAGGTGAAGGATGAAGATATGCAGAAGACGGCCTTTAGGACGCGTTATGGACATTATGAATATAAGGTGATGCCTTTCGGTGTTACTAATGCGCCTGGTGTGTTTATGGAATATATGAACAAAATTTTTCATGAATATCTGGATCAATTTGTTGTGGTTTTTATTGATGATATACTGATCTATTCTAAAACTGAAGCTGAGCATGCAGAGCATTTGAAGATTGTATTGCAAGTGTTGAAGGAAAAGAAGCTGTATGCAAAACTGTCTAAGTGTGAGTTCTGGCTAAACGAAGTAAGTTTTCTTGGCCATGTTATTTCTGGTGAAGGTATTGCGGTTGACCCGTCTAAAGTTGAAGCGGTATCGCAATGGGAGACGCCTAAGTCGGTTACGGAAATTAGAAGCTTTTTGGGACTAGCTGGTTATTACAGGAGGTTTATAGAAGGATTCTCTAAGTTGGCTCTTCCGTTAACGCAGTTGACGTGTAAGGGTAAGTCGTTTGTTTGGGATGTGCATTGTGAGAATAGTTTCAATGAATTGAAGAAGCGCCTGACGACGGCTCCAGTTTTGATTTTGCCAAAGTCTGATGAACCTTTTGTGGTATATTGTGATGCGTCCAAGTTGGGTTTAGGAGGTGTGCTTATGCAAGAAGGTAAGGTGGTAGCATATGCTTCAAGACAATTGAGAATTCATGAGAAGAATTACCCGACGCATGACTTAGAGTTGGCAGCAGTGGTCTTCGTATTGAAAATATGGAGACATTACTTGTATGGTTCAAGGTTTGAAGTATTCAGTGATCATAAGAGTTTGAGATATTTATTTGATCAAAAGGAGTTGAACATGAGGCAGAGAAGGTGGCTTGAGTTATTGAAGGATTATGATTTTGGTTTGAATTACCATCCTGGTAAAGCAAATGTGGTTGCAGATGCCTTGAGTAGGAAAACTGTGCATATGTCCGCGTTGATGGTGAAAGAATTTGAATTGTTGGAACAGTTTAGAGATTTGAGCTTGGTGTGTGAAAGAACACCTCAGAGCATAAAACTGGGAATGTTGAGAATTGATAATGATTTCCTGAAGCATATCAAAGAGGCACAAAAAGAAGATGTCAAGTTTGTAGATTTGTTAATCGCTGGTAATGAGACTGTGGATGGTGACTTTAAGGTCGATGATCAAGGAGTGTTGAGATTCCGAGGGAGGATTTGCATTCCTGACAATGAAGAGATTAAGAAGATGATTCTTGAAGAGAGTCATAGAAGTAGCTTGAGTATTCACCCGGGAGCTACGAAGATGTATCATGACTTAAAGAGGCTGTTTTGGTGGTCTGGTTTGAAACGCGATGTGGCACAATTTGTGTATTCTTGCTTGGTTTGTCAAAAGTCGAAGATTGAGCATCAGAAGCCGACTGGTATGATGGTACCTTTAGATGTGCCAGAGTGGAAATGGGATAGTATATCCATGGATTTTGTGACGAGTTTACCCAATACTCCTAGAGGGAACGATGCTATTTGGGTAATTGTTGATAGATTGACGAAGTCTGCTCACTTTCTACCGATCAACATTACTTTTCCTGTGGCTCAGTTGGCGGAGATTTATGTTAAAGAGATAGTTAAGCTGCATGGTGTTCCTTCGAGCATCGTATCTGATAGAGATCCAAGATTTACTTCTAGATTTTGGAAGAGTTTGCAAGAGGCGTTAGGATCTCAGTTGAGGTTGAGTTCGGCTTATCATCCGCAAACAGATGGTCAGTCGGAGAGGACGATTCAGTCGTTGGAGGACTTGTTGAGGGTTTGTGTACTTGAACAGGGAGGAGCTTGGGATAGTCATCTTCCATTGATAGAGTTCACGTACAACAACAGTTACCATTCAAGTATTGGAATGGCACCGTTTGAGGCTTTGTATGGTCGGAGATGCAGGACTCCGTTGTGCTGGTTTGAGTCGGGTGAAAGAGTGGTCTTAGGACCAGAGATCGTTCAACAGACTACTGAGAAGGTGAGAATGATCCAAGAAAAGATGAAAGCGTCGCAGAGTCGACAAAAGAGTTATCATGATAAGCGTAGAAAGGACCTTGAGTTCCAAGAGGGGGATCATGTGTTCCTGAGAGTGACTCCTTTGACGGGTGTTGGACGTGCTTTGAAATCGAAGAAGTTGACTCCGAGGTTTATAGGACCGTATCAGATTTCAGAGAGGATTGGACCGGTGGCGTATCGTGTTGGATTACCACCGCACTTGTCGAATTTACATGATGTTTTTCATGTATCTCAGCTGAGGAAGTATGTTCCGGATCCGTCTCATGTGATCCAAAGCGATGATGTGCAAGTTAGGGACAACCTTACGGTTGAGACCTTACCCGTGAGGATTGATGATCGAAAGACAAAGACGTTGAGAGGCAAGGAGATACCTCTTGTGAGAGTTGTTTGGGACGGAGCGACGGGTGAAAGCTTGACTTGGGAGCTAGAAAGTAAGATGCTGGAATCCTATCCAGAGTTGTTTGAGCGAGGTAAATTTTCGAGGACGAAAATCCTTTAAGAGGGGGAGAGTTGTAACGCCCTCTTTAATTATTTAATTATTTTATTAGATGATATGGTATATGTTTATATATTATATGACTTGTGATGATTATGTGACGTATTTGTGACGTATCTGTGACGTATTTGTGACGTGTGAAGTATTATTATTTTATTGTTTAATAAAATAATATAAGTGATGTTTATAAGAATATTTAGTTGGTAAATAAATAGATGTGGTGGAAAAAGTTAGAATTTTAAGAGATGGGGTTATATTTATAATTAAGAAGAGTTGTGTGGGTTAAGAGGGAATTAATTAAGTTGTGAGGGAGTATATAAGAGAAGTAGGTTAAGAAAGGAAATATTGAGAACGCGTTATCAGACTTTTGGTTGGAGAAGAAGAACGGTCAAGAGAGAAGAGAAAGCTAGGTTCCAATTCTGCAATTTTTCCAGGTAAGGGTGAGCCTAACTCCAGTAGTGTTAATGTTAAATCATCTGTTCTTGTTTAGCTTAGAGATTGGGAAGAATTGGGAGAAGTTTTGGGAATTAGGGTTATGATGATTTTGATGAATTGGATGTGAGAATGTGTTGCAGTGCTGTAGAAATGTGTTACAGGACCTAGATTATCCCCTAGGATAACATTGTTGATGAATTAGAGGCTTAACATGAGAGTTTTGGGATGAATTGGTGTGATTTAGGCTGAACCCGTAGTGGTTCTGAGATCGCTCGCCTGTGGCGAGCAGATCACTCGCCGTGGCGAGTAACCCTTGGTTGCTCGCGAGGCGAGCAGTATAGCTCGCCGTGGCGAGCTTGTCCCTTAAATTTAAGATTTTTGCCAAACTTTAGATGGTTTTGAGTGTCCCTGTATTTATAGAGATGAACTGTGAAGTTGGTTTGGTCAAATTGGATTTAGGGAGCTTAAAAATGAGGATTTTGTTGAAAAATGTCAAAAAGGCCGAAGCACCCAGTATTTCTCGCCTCCAGCTCGCCCCCAACTCGCCTTTGGCGAGTGAGCTGCTGGGAGTACTCGCCTGTGGCGAGCAGATGTACTCGCCGTGGCGAGTTAGTTGGTTCAGGCATGTTTGTTGTTTTGCGAATCTGTTTCGCATGGGACTTTGAGAGGAGCCCTTTGGGTAGTGTTAGTGAGGTTCTATACCATTAAATGTATGCTGTAAAGATGAATGATGATGGTTCTATTAGACCTTTGTTAAATGATGTGTTGTTGAATATAAGTGATGTATGAGTATGATGCTAATTGAATAAGATGATGCTATGTGTTACAATGTGCATGTATAATGAGATGATGTTCTGCCATGTAATTATTATTAACTGCATGTGTCAGTCTTGAAAATGGAATGATGTTGAGACGGTGTATTAAGTTGTTAACGACGAGTCCATGCATTTGCATAATTATGAGACGGTGGAGCTTTATGCTCAAAGCGACGGTGGAGCATTTGCTCAAAGCGACGGTGAAGCATATTAATGCTATAATTATATGGTACCACATGCATGATGTTGAGACGTTAGGTGTTGCATTTAGTCGAGTCAATTGTGACATATATGAGATGATGTTTTGAGACGTTTATGCTTGATATGATGTTGTGATGATGATGTTTATGATGATGCTATGATGTGCTATAATGTATATGTGATGAGCTAGATATATGTGATTTGTTAATCTTGACTTATGATTATATATTAATATTATTGTTGTGAATCTCACCCCTTCTGCTGGAATTGCCGCCTTGTGGGCAAGTGCAGGTACCCAGTCTTAGATGCGTTGATGCGAGGATGTGTGAAGTAGGGTTGCTCTGATATGTAACGGGATGGGGTCTTTTGTAGAGTCTATTCCTTATGTATCATGTTTGATTAAGTGTTGACTTTCAGTGATGTTTAAAATAATAATGTTTTGAGACGTTTAATGGCTTTTAAGCCAAGACTATTTATGAGATGAGACTTTATGAATTCCGCTGCTTAATTGAGTATTTTTGTAATTTGATAAATTATTATCGAAGTTGATTTTAAAGAAGAAAATGTGACACTCCTTTGTGATGAGTACTCTGATATATGATTTATTTAAAGAAATTTTTAAGACGGGAAATTGGGGTGTTACAAGAGCCTTATGTGACTTAGGGGCAAGTATCAACTTGATGCCTCTATCTATGATGAAGAAGCTTGGATGTGGTCAACCAAAACCAACAAGAATGACCCTCACTTTAGCTGATCGGTCCATCTCTTATCCTTTTGGTGTTTTGGAAGATGTGCTCGTAAAGGTAAATGAGTTAGTATTTCCTGCTGACTTTGTTATCATGGATATGGCTGAAGATGATGAGACACCGCTCATCCTAGGAAGACCTTTCCTTGCAACTGGTCGTGCTTTAATTGACGTCGAATTGGGCCAACTTATGTTAAGGTTCCATAATGAACAAGTGGTGTTTAACATTTTTGAAGCCATGAAACATAGAGCTGAAAATCCCAAGTGCTACCGGATTGACGTTGTTGATGAAATCGTTGAAGACAATTCTCGTGAACCTCAACCAACACAACCTATGGAGAAAGCAATTGTAAATTCTATAGAGAATTGTGACAATGATGAAGATCTTGAGGTGAAGGAATGTGTCAAGCAATTGGAGGCAAGCAAACAAGAGGTGGCATCGGAAAAAATAGAAAAGTTACTTCTTGACAAGAATGAGGGGGCGCTTACTTTGGGTGTGGAAGAGGAAAAAAATCCTGAATTAAAAGAACTTCCTTCTCACTTAAAGTATGTCTTCTTAAGTAAAGATGCTTCTAAACCGGCAATCATCAGCAGCACTTTGACACCTTTAGAAGAAGAAAAATTGATGAGGGTGTTAAGGGAGAACGAAGGAGCGTTGGGATGGAAAATTTCTGATTTGAAGGGTATTAGTCCAGCTTATTGCATGCATAAAATTCATATGGAGGCTGAATACAAACCAGTTGTTCAACCTCAACGGAGACTGAACCCCACAATGAAGGAAGTTGTAAAGAAAGAAGTGCTGAAACTTCTAGAGGCAGGTATGATTTACCCTATGCCTAAGAAAGGTGGAATGACGGTGGTGGCTAATGAGAAAAATGAATTGATTCCCACCCGTACCGTCACTGGTTGGAGGATGTGCATCGATTATCGGAGGTTAAATACCGCAACAAGGAAGGATCACTTCCCGTTACCATTTATGGATCAAATGATAGAGAGGTTGGCTGGCCAAGCCTTTTATTGCTTTCTGGATGGGTATTCGGGGTATAATCAAATTGCGGTGGCTCCGGAAGATCAAGAGAAGACTGCCTTCACTTGTCCGTTTGGTATCTTTGCGTATAGGAGAATGCCCTTTGGGCTGTGTAATGCGCCGGCGACCTTTCAAAGGTGTATGCTCTCCATCTTCTCTGACATGATAGAGAAGAACATCGAGGTATTTATGGACGACTTTTCTGTTTTCGGTAAGTCTTTTGATCAATGTTTAGTCCACCTAGATGCCGTCCTTAAAAGATGCACCGAAACTAACCTCATTTTAAATTGGGAAAAATGCCATTTCATGGTAAACGAGTGTCGCGCCATTTTTCGGAGATCAAGGCTATTTGATTAGCTTTTGACTCACTGATTTATTTCATGACTTTGATTGAAAATATTTATTTAAAGGTGGGGTCCGGGGGTTGGTTACATAAAGGGAAGGTATTAGCACCCTTCATGTTCGTAGTACTCTACGAGAACCTTTCGACTTTATTTACTTTATGTGCTATAACTTGCTTATTTTTATTTGAAAGAGAGACTTTGAGAATAGTGATTAAAAAAAAAGAAAAAGACCTAATTATCTACATTTTATTGATTCGGAAGGACTGGGTCCTTTGCCTACGTACCCGTGAGGGATCAGAACCTCGTAGTTCGGGGTAAAAATTACCGTTTGATTGGTTTTGTGTGTTTTATTAGTTTTGAAAAAGGTTTTAAAATAAAAAGAAAGCCAAAGTGGCGAAAAAGGTATTTGTTTGTATTTTTTAATTTTAAAGAAAATGGACTCAAAATAAATTAAATTGATTCATATTTGATTAAGGAAAGAAAAATAAAAAGACGTCACTTGATTTAAGATCAAGGTTTGTTTATGAAAATGTTTTTTTGTATTTTTGTTATTTGAATGTTTTTGTTGTTTTTGAATAATACCTAAACTATGATTAGAACTATCGAAGCGAGAAAAATAAAAGCGTAGGTGTCTTGTAGTGACGTTGGATCACTTCAAGTACCTCTAACCTAAACTAGGAGCGGAACAAAGTAAATCATACACGCACACACGCACCCATGCACCTAAACTATTACAAAAACCTATTAATACATTCTATGGTTTGCAATAAAAATAAATAAATTACAAAGTGCCTAATTACAATCTAAATTATGTGCAAGAGAAAGGAAAAATAAATAAATATGTTACATAAGGGCCTATATACATTCTAAATCTAATGCGAGTTAAGAATGAAAATGAATGTGTGAAAAATAAATATGTGAATGCTGATAACATAGAGAAGGAAAAAAAACGCTAAAAAATGAAAGAGATACTTGAAGCGATAAAAAAGAAAAGTTGTGGGGGGTGCAGGAAGTGCTAAAAGGGGGTGCAGGAAGCAAGACTGAGAAGTGGGCTCAGGATGGGGGACCGGTTCGGTCTGGATCCTGGGTCGGATCCAGGGGAAACCCGAACCGGTTTGGGGGAGTATAAAAGGGATGTAAGACCCGGTTTGGGTCATTTCCCTTCTCCCACTCTCTCTCTTCTCTTTTCTTAGAGAGAGAAGCTCTGGCTTCTCTCTTCTCTCCGTTATCTTCTCCGGCGTGTATGCCGGCTCCGGCGCGGTGGCCGGCGAGCCCTAGCGGCTGTGCCGCCGTGCCGGACACTAAAACTCCCCTTTTTTTTGCTATTTCCCTTCTAATCTTCTCCCTCTACTCGTTTCTAAACTCCAACCCCTCAAATACAAACCCTAAATTCCTAGATCTAAAAAAACAAGAAGAAAAGGTACCTGTGTTTGTTGTTTGCTCCGTTTTGGGTTGCGGCCGTGTCCGTGTAACTGTGATGTTGATGCTTTGGCCGTTTGAATACGGCGGTGTGTTGTGTGCTATGACTGTAGTGTGAGTTTGGACTGTGCGATGTCGTTTTTCGTGCGATTCTGTCTGTCCTTGATTCTGTTGTGCAGGCTGTGATTTATAGTAACAGATTTGGTTCTAGGGTTTGTTACAGAAGCAGAGAATTTGGGTGATTTTCGGATTGGTATGAAGTTTTTACGCGTGAGTTATGTCCCAGATTCGCAACTTTGCGCGTATTCTGAGCGTATTCGGACTGCATTTGGACTTGGACTGTATTCGGACCGTATTTGGACAAACACAATAATAATAATAAAAGGATAAAAAAGAAAGGATAAAGACTCAAATAAAAATAAAAATGAATGGTATTTTAAAATAAAATAAAAACGAGATTTAAGGTTAATTAAAAATTAGACGATTTTTGGAATGAATAAAAGATGGAAATTAAAAGATAAAATTAAAAAAATGAGCGAAGAGGGCCCGTCTCGGAACAAAAATGAGGTATTTCAAAATACCTCTCTGTCGAAATTTTGTTCGAAAAGTCAGCGACTATTCAGGGTCCGACGACACGTGTCAGTGGTGTCTTAGGTCAAAAATTGGGGTATGACAGATGCCCCTATTTAAGTTTCTTCCTCCGGAGATTTGAAGATGAAATCTTTGATTCGACTGGTCGAAGAGACTTAAATACAAAGTACACCATTTTTGACCTAAGATGCTTGTGAATGCTTGTCATGCAATTATGAATGCAAGACGACGATGTCATTTTGACTGGGAGGAGAAACCATGACGGGATACCTGAATTTGTTGAGAAGGGGATCCGACTCCGCTTACGGACAGCGTAGTTTCACTAGGGAAAATGGTGATGTATCATTGTATTGGTTTGCAATGGAGAGGCACATTTTGACCAAACAGACTAGGGATGACTCTTGAGAAATTGACGGGCAAACAAAAGTAGTTTGTTATTTGGGGCTGACCATTTGACAAACATGACAAGGGGATAACCTCAGGACGTCCATTGTTTAGGACCGACCACTTGGAAGACAGAAAATAAACCTCAAGCTGTCCGTTGTTTAGGACTCACCGCTTGACTCAAGCTGTCCATTGTTTAGGACTTACTACTTGAAAGAAAGACGAAAAACCCCAAGCTGTCCGTTGTATAGGACTTACCACTTGACCCAAGCTGTCCATTGTTTAGGACTCGCGACTTGAAAGAAAGACGAAAAACCCCAAGCTGTCCGTTGTATAGGACTTACCACTTGACCCAAGCTGTCCATTGTTTAGGACTCGCCACTTGGAAGAAAGACGATAAACCTCAAGCTGTCCGTTGTATAGGACTTACCACTTGACCCAAGCTGTCCATTGTTTAGGACTCGCCACTTGGAAGAAAGACGACAAACCTCAAGCTGTCCGTTGTATAGGACTTACCACTTGACCCAAGCTGTCCATTGTTTAGGACTACTTGAAAGAAAGACGAAGAGTAAACCCGAGTTGTCCGTTGTTTAGGACGTTCCACTCGACTTAAGCTGTCCATTGTTTAGGACTACTTGAAAGAAAGACGAAAAGTAAACTCGAGCTGTCCGTTGTTTAGGACGTTCCACTCGACTCAAGCTGTCCATTGTTTAGGACTACTTGAAAGAAAGACGAAAAGTAAACTCGAGCTGTCCGTTGTTTAGGACGTTCCACTCGACTCAAGTTGTCCATTGTTTAGGACTACTTGAAAGAAAGACGAAAAGTAAACTCGAGCTGTCCGTTGTTTAGGACGTTCCACTCGACTCAAGTTGTCCATTGTTTAGGACTACTTGAAAGAAAGACGAAAAGTAAACTCGAGCTGTCCGTTGTTTAGGACGTTCCACTCGACTCAAGTTGTCCGTTGTTTAGGACTCACCACTTGAAAGAAAGTAAACTTGAGCTGTCCGTTGTTTAGGACGTTCCACTCGACTCAAGATGATAAAACTCAAGCTGTCCGTTGTTTAGGACTACTTGAAAGAAGGACAAAAAAGTAAACTCAAGTGAGGACCGAACCCAAGGGACGTGACCAGACAAGACTCTAGGCGACTGATGCAATCATGTGTGAATTGGAATTGTGTGTATTGTGCGTATGCATGAATGTGTGAATATGTGAAAGCATTAATGCATGAATGTATGATTATCTAAATGGATGTATGAATGTAACGTGTAACTTGTACGACTGTTTAAACTGGATACGATAGGTGACTCGATGGAACAAGACAGGACATTTAATATCGGAGGCGGACTGACAGCGCAGTACCAACACTCGGCAAACTTCGTTGGAGTTGATGTTATTGTGAACAGATCAGGTCATTGACGGTATGAAACCCGGCACACGGTGGTAGCCAATGCCCCTCGGGAAGCCAGCTCATTGTCGATCGGAGGTCTGGGAGGAGTCGCCATTTCTAAATGGGCGCAGAGTGTTCTTCCCTCGGCATGCTTTAGCAGTCGTCTTTTGTTTTTTGTTTGTGAAAGTCCCTAACTTTTGCCTGGACCGCCCTTTCGGGTTTTCAGTCCACCGGGAATGTATTCTTTTTTGTATGCCCCTAATTTTTGCCTGGACCGCCCTTTCGGGTTTTCAGTCCACCGGGGCGCTCATTTTTGCCTAAGCCGCCCTTTCAGGTTTTCAGCTTAGCGAGCTCTTTTTGTATTTTTTGTATTTTGTTTTGTTGTTTTTTTTTGTATTTTTGGATTTTGACTGCATTTGTTCAAAGCAGAGGCCTTCTCCATAACGCTTAGCCATGTTTCTCTTCCGGAATGTAACCGTTCTCGAGGCGGATGATGATGCCCGTTTCGTCTACTCATGAGTTCAAAGAGAGTGTGTTTGTTGTTCACACATTTCAAAAGGTGTAAAAAAGTTTTTGTATTTTTTTGAAAGAATTTGTTTCAAGTATTGCCATCAAAACTGAAGAAATTTTGCAAATAGAATAAGTGAGAGTTCCAAATAAATGGGCACAGGCTCAAATTTGATGAATTGAGTGGTGACCCGCCAATGGCACGGCTCCACAGATTTTGAAAAATTTGGAAAATGGTAGATATATGGGAAAGGTACATTGAACACCGTAACCACTATTCTCCCTAACAACTTTGAATTGCCCCTGTTCCGGGTCTTTCATTTGCAGATGCTTCGAATCAGAGGTCTATTGATGACTGGATGCCCCAAGTTGACTGTGCCTGATCGAATGCAGTTACTTTGTCTTTTAATCCTTAACTTTTGCATAGATCACCCTTGCGGGTTTTTCAATCTATCAGGATAATTATTTTTGTCTCTAATTTTGCCTGGACCGCCCTTTCGGGTTTTCAGTCCACCGAGACGCTCATTTTTGCCTAAGTCGCCTTTTCAGGTTCGCGACTCATCGAGCTTTTTGTTTTTTTTTTGTATATTTTGACAAAGTATTTCTTGACTGCACCGGCATGAGGGTTTTATTGACATTTGTAGTCACAAGAGTCACTGCACACGGGCCCCCATAGTTAGGCATCCACATGCCCCTGGAGTCTGGTTGGAAAGATGGTGTCTTGTTAGCACAAGGTTTCTTGGAATCCACAGGGACGAACCTTCTTGTAAGAAGTTTGTTTTAACCTCTTCTGACATAGTTGTACGAGGCCGTCATGTTTTTAAGTTCAATCAAGCTTGGATTTCAGCAGAACTCCTGTTGACAGGGACTTCAACGATCTCCATGTTGTAGGGAAGGAGGGGGGTTGCCCCTGTTGAAGTGTGCATTTGAAGTATGATGTTAGCATCTTGTGCCAGTGTTTGTAAGTGGATGTCCTTTTCTGGACACTCTTCTTGATATTTTGTTTTTGACTTTGACGGTTAAGATGCCACAGTAGGCGAGAAGAACCCCCATCGGGAACTTTTCCATCTTCCTCTTCTTCGGACACAGGGAACTCAAAGTTGGGAGAGAGCACATGGTTAAAGTGTTTAACGGGTTTATTAATGCATGATCTGATTTTGACAAGTAAATATAAGTTATGGTTATGCAGTTATTTCAGAGTGATTAAAGAAATTTTTTGTTTTTTTGTATTACCATTTTTCCGGAATAAGCACAAAAGAGACAGTCGGGATAGAAACGACCTTTTATTAATGATGGAAAATACTTGAAGCAAAAAACCCTACACAAGTTCACTTTCGTCTCGGGCGCGACGAAAAGACATTTTTGAAAAGCAGAAAACAACAAACATATTTAAATGAGCAGATGAGTAGTAGAAAGAACATTGACAGCGACCCGATCGCGGCTACACGCTCGGATTCAAATATTTGAAAGGCAAGGCACCGGCGTCGAAAACAGTTCTCAACTTCGTGACCTTGTGCCCCCTTGATGGAAGGCACAAAAGAGATCAGGTTTCCCAAGAGTCGGCAATTTCTTGGGTATCGGCAGAGGCGGTTAATCGTCCTTCTCGAACCCCTTCTTCCAGACGCATACCTATGTTCACCATCTCTGAGAAGTCCCTGGGCACATTTCCGACCATCATCTCATAGTAGAACTGATTAAGAGTTTTTAAGAAGAGTTTGGTCATCTCCTTCTCTTCTACATGTGGGTTGACTTGGGTAGCGACGTTCCTCCACCGTTGGGCATATTCTCTGAATGTCTCGTCGTCTTCCTGAGCCATAGCCTGAAGATCACTTCGGTCTGGAGCCATGTCCATATTGAATTTGTATTGCCGCACGAAGGCCTCACGCAGGTCATTGAAAGTTCGGATTTCTGCACGGTCCAAGTTCATGTACCACTTCAGTGCGGTACCGGTTAAACTGTCTTGAAAGTAATGGATGAGGACCTGATGATCGTGGACATAGGTGGACATTTTCCTCACATACATTGTTAGATGGTCTTTAGGGCAGGAAGTCCCTCTGTATTTCTCGAAGTCTGGGAGCTTGAACTTGTGGGGTATCTGGACATTCGGCACCAAGCACAGATCATAAACATCCTTTTTGGGTGCTTCTTTCCCGCGGAGGGCTCGTATTTCCCGATTCACTATCTCAAATTTCTCTTGCAAGTCATCCACTCTGTCATAGGCCCCCATGTTCTCGGAGTGAAAGATGGGTTCTTTATTTTGTGGGACAGTATGGATTGTTGGTGCTGAATAGGTCATAGTAGCTTGAGCTTGTGTCGCAACTGGAGGAGGAGTAAAGATTGCATGCTGGACAGTAGGCAGTGGAGGTTCACTTTGGTGGTGCGTCGACACCGGTGGAGGAGTGCGAGCTGTAGTTTGAAAAGTAGGTGCCGGAGGTTCGCAAGCAATAGGGCGGAGTATTTCACCAGAAGTAAAGGGCGGGAACCAGGGCGCAGATCGTGGAGGCGTGGAAGATGTTGGAGATTCGAAGCATATTTCCCAATCAGGGATAGCAGAGTCACCTGCTTCGGCCTGAGTTCTGACAGGAGGAGGAGGAGGCGGTGGTTGATTTTGTGCCGCTCTCAGTGTTTTCACCAATTCAGTTAATTCATCCACCAGAGTTTGCATAGCTACCATCTCGTTTATTTTAGCCTGCATGATTGCCATCTCTTCACAGAGTGCCTGATTCTCTTGTTCAAGACCTTCCATTGATGCTTGCCCGAGTGTTGTATGTGCGAGTTGACTGAAGAGGAGAGTCGGACCACAGGTTGACCTTCTTGAGGAAAAAAAAGACTTTATGAGACTCGGGTTTGAAACTATGGAATGCAAGATGATGCATGATATGTTTATGCAAAAAATAGACACACATTTTTGAAGGGTTTATCAAAGTAAATTGTAAACATCGCAGAGGAACATGGTTTTATTTGAAAATTGTGAAGACATCACAATCGGTTCCTTTTTCAAAAAGTAAGAACGACACCAAGGAAAAAGTTCTTAACAAAAGCTAAGGCTTAGTTAAGATTTTTGAAGTAGTGTTTTTTGGTGTTCTTACAAGGTCGATTCGTCTGTGATGTTTGCAAGAAACTTTTCTAAATCCTTCGATATTTTAAAGAAAAAAAAAAAAGTTTTTACGAATGAATGCATGTGTGCATGATTTATGGGGGAGAGTACGCTGTAGGGTAGGGACTATGGCTTCATTTGTACTTGTATCACGGGTTCTACCAAGTTCCCAAATTCCAACCACCCTTATGAATGTATCGGTGCTCAGGACTGCTCCTAGTCAAATGCCATTCATAAGGAGGTCTAGTTTGAGTGTAGTATCACGTATCAACTAAATTCAAGACTGCTCTTGGTTTAGCTACCGCACTACGTCCTAAAAAGGCCAAGATGGGTTAGGTAATCTAAAGGTCCCTCAACTTCGACGGTCATTCAGAAATAATAGCGTCGATCACAACTGCTCGTGATGACATCGCATTATTTTGAAAGTCCTCCATTGAGTGGGGTTATATCACATGCACACATAGCGCAGGACCGCTCCTGGTATGGCACTACGACTGTACCCCGTCTTATCTTATGTTTCACTCAAGCCCGGGTGTAGGACTTATTATCTCACCACTCCCGAAGAAAGGAGAAAGAAGGAGGAAGGAAACATATATACCCGTATTTCCATCTTTTATTTTTGTTTGTTTTTTTTTTTTAAGCAAATTATAGCACAATAATTAAAATAAAGTCGAGTTAGGCTTAACCCTCGAATTAGTCCCCAGTGAAGTCGCCATTTCTGTCGCGCCATTTTTCGGAGATCAAGGCTATTTGATTAGCTTTTGACTCACTGATTTATTTCACGACTTTGATTGAAAATATTTATTTAAAGGTGGGGTCCGGGGGTTGGTTACATAAAGGGAAGGTATTAGCACCCTTCATGTTCGTAGTACTCTACGAGAACCTTTCGACTTTATTTACTTTATGTGCTATAACTTGCTTATTTTTATTTGAAAGAGAGACTTTGAGAATAGTGATTAAAAAAAAAGAAAAAGACCTAATTATCTACATTTTATTGATTCGGAAGGACTGGGTCCTTTGCCTACGTACCCGTGAGGGATCAGAACCTCGTAGTTCAGGGTAAAAATTACCGTTTGATTGGTTTTGTGTGTTTTATTAGTTTTGAAAAAGGTTTTAAAATAAAAAGAAAGCCAAAGTGGCGAAAAAGGTATTTGTTTGTATTTTTTAATTTTAAAGAAAATGGACTCAAAATAAATTAAATTGATTCATATTTGATTAAGGAAAGAAAAATAAAAAGACGTCACTTGATTTAAGATCAAGGTTTGTTTATGAAAATGTTTTTTTGTATTTTTGTTATTTGAATGTTTTTGTTGTTTTTGAATAATACCTAAACTATGATTAGAACTATCGAAGCGAGAAAAATAAAAGCGTAGGTGTCTTGTAGTGACGTTGGATCACTTCAAGTACCTCTAACCTAAACTAGGAGCGGAACAAAGTAAATCATACACGCACACACGCACCCATGCACCTAAACTATTACAAAAACCTATTAATACATTCTATGGTCTGCAATAAAAATAAATAAATTACAAAGTGCCTAATTACAATCTAAATTATGTGCAAGAGAAAGGAAAAATAAATAAATATGTTACATAAGGGCCTATATACATTCTAAATCTAATGCGAGTTAAGAATGAAAATGAATGTGTGAAAAATAAATATGTGAATGCTGATAACATAGAGAAGGAAAAAAAACGCTAAAAAATGAAAGAGATACTTGAAGCGATAAAAAAGAAAAGTTGTGGGGGGTGCAGGAAGTGCTAAAAGGGGGTGCAGGAAGCAAGACTGAGAAGTGGGCTCAGGATGGGGGACCGGTTCGGTCTGGATCCTGGGTCGGATCCAGGGGAAACCCGAACCGGTTTGGGGGAGTATAAAAGGGATGTAAGACCCGGTTTGGGTCATTTCCCTTCTCCCACTCTCTCTCTTCTCTTTTCTTAGAGAGAGAAGCTTTGGCTTCTCTCTTCTCTCCGTTATCTTCTCCGGCGTGAATGCCGGCTCCGGCGCGGTGGCCGGCGAGCCCTAGCGGCTGTGCCGCCGCGCCGGACACTAAAACTCCCCTTTTTTTTGCTATTTCCCTTCTAATCTTCTCCCTCTACTCGTTTCTAAACTCCAACCCCTCAAATACAAACCCTAAATTCCTAGATCTAAAAAAACAAGAAGAAAAGGTACCTGTGTTTGTTGTTTGCTCTGTTTTGGGTTGCGGCCGTGTCCGTGTAACTGTGATGTTGATGCTTTGGCCGTTTGAATACGGCGGTGTGTTGTGTGCTATGACTGTAGTGTGAGTTTGGACTGTGCGATGTCGTTTTTCGTGCGATTCTGTCTGTCCTTGATTCTGTTGTGCAGGCTGTGATTTATAGTAACAGATTTGGTTCTAGGGTTTGTTACAGAAGCAGAGAATTTGGGTGATTTTCGGATTGGGATGAAGTTTTTACGCGTGAGTTGTGTCCCAGATTCGCAACTTTGCGCGTATTCTGAGCGTATTCGGACTGCATTTGGACTTGGACTGTATTCGGACCGTATTTGGACAAACACAATAATAATAATAAAAGGATAAAAAAGAAAGGATAAAGACTCAAATAAAAATAAAAATGAATGGTATTTTAAAATAAAATAAAAACGAGATTTAAGGTTAATTAAAAATTAGACGATTTTTGGAATGAATAAAAGATGGAAATTAAAAGATAAAATTAAAAAAATGAGCGAAGAGGGCCCGTCTCGGAACAAAAATGAGGTATTTCAAAATACCTCTCTGTCGAAATTTTGTTCGAAAAGTCAGCGACTATTCAGGGTCCGACGACACGTGTCAGTGGTGTCTTAGGTCAAAAATTGGGGTATGACAGATGCCCCTATTTAAGTTTCTTCGTCCGGAGATTTGAAGATGAAATCTTTGATTCGACTGGTCATCTCAGAAACTACCCAGAATCATTACAGATTATAATAAACATTATTAAAAGTCCCAGAAACTACCCAAAGGTCATCTCTCGAGGTTCTATGCGAAACAGTTCGCAAACAGTACACAGTTCTGGGTTCTGACTTAACTCGCTATGGCGAGTGGGATAGCTCGCCCCGCGAGTACTAAGGTCCTGCTCGCTATGGCGAGTTGGATTGCTCGCCTCGCGAGCTCTAGGGTAACGCTCGCTATGGCGAGCTGGGATGCTCGCCTCGCGAGTAAACTAGGTCTACTCGCCGCGGCGAGTTGCATAGCTCGCCTCAGGCGAGCGATGAACAGATGCTTACGGGTTCTACGAAAATTCACCCAAAAAGTCCCAAATTCATCATCTTAAACGTCTAAACTCTCAGAATCATCATCATTAAGGTTAATCTACGTTCTGCACTCATCCTACACTTCTGTTCTACAGTTTCATAGCTTAATTCATGGTTTTTCTTCACTTTTAACCTAAATTCAATTCCCTCAAAACAGCCCTACGATTGTTTTAATCTTGATTAGATGAATTACAGAATAATATAATCAAATGCTAGGCTCACCCTTACCTGATCAACAGCAGAATCGCAGCCCTCTACCTCTTCTCCCTTCACGTGCTTGTTTTCTCTCTTTTCCAAAATTCAGTAACGCGTACTGACTTCTTAACCTAATTTCCCTTTATATACTCCCAGCAAATCTTATCTTATTTACTCTTTCTCCCACATAACTCTCTAAAATCCAAAACTAACCCACAACTAAATATTTTATTTTATTTTCAAATCTTATTTTATTAAACAATAAAATAAGTCACCACGTCACATAAAATCATAATAAATCTTCTCTTAACATCGCATAATATATATAAAAATATATAGCAATATCTCAAATAAATCAAATAATTAAATAGTCAAAAATGGGCGTTACACCATGATTTGATGAGTTGCTGCCATGTAGTTGTCTATATATGATTAATGCTGCATGTGTCGGTCCAAGATGTTTGTGATGTTGCGACGTTTTAAGAGGTTTAACTTGTCTAAGTGATAAGATGTTGAGTCTCATGCATACTCATTCAGAGATGAGGGCTTATGCCCTGGAGTTTTTACTCACCAGCGACGAGGGCTCATGCCCTGGAGCTTTTGCTCACTAGCGACGAGGGCTTATGCCCTGGGAGTATATTTATGCTCAAAGCGACGAGGGCTTATGCCCTGGATTGGTACCACATGCATTTAAGATGTTAGAGTTGCATAGTCAAGTGAAGTTGCATTGTCGAGTCAAGTTGTTTAAGATGTTTATGATGATGCTTGTGATGCTAAATGTTCTTTGTTGCGACGTGTTTATGTAATGATTTGTTGTTAACTATAATTATTGAATTATATGTTTAATATTATTGTTTTGTGAATCTCACCCCTTCTGCTTGAAAATGTTGCTCTTCGTATGGGTAACTTGCAGGTAACCAAGATTAGGTGCAGGTGTGTGAGGACTTTCCTCGGTTGAGTCTTAGGTGCTCTGATATGTAACGGGATGGGGAAACTTGTTTAATGCTTTTCTATTCCTTTCATGTCATTTATGATTTCATAAGACTATTTTTAGATGAACTTTCTGAGACGTTTTGATGAGGCCTGCGTGCCAAGACTTTTTTTATGATTCCGCTGCTATGTTTAAGACGTTTTAATAAAGAATAAATTGTTATTTATTCATATTTGAGATTTAAGTGAAATGTGACGCTCCGTTATGTGATTAACTCTGATTTATGTAAAGAAACTTTTAAGTCGGGAAAACGAGGTGTTACAGTTGGTATCAGAGCAGGTCGGTCCGTCCGGCCAAGTAGAAGAGTCTTGTTGTGTCAAGTATCAGTTGATATGTTGTTATATGTCATGTTGATTGTTTTCTGTTGTGTAGAGAACTAAGATGGCTGGAAGAAACGACGCTGCGATTGCTGCTGCGCTGGAAGCTGTTGTTCAAGTTGTAGGACAACAGCCGAACGCGAATGTTGGTGCGAATGCTGAGGTCCGTATGTTAGAGACCTTCCTGAGAAATCATCCTCCTACCTTCAAAGGAAGATATGATCCTGATGGAGCACAGACGTGGCTCAAGGAGATCGAGAGAGTGTTCAGAGTTATGCAGTGCACGTAGGTGCAGAAGGTGCGTTTTGGTACGCACATGTTGGCTGAGGAAGCTGATGACTGGTGGATTAGTCTTCTACCTATTCTAGAGCAAGATGGTGCTGAGGTTACTTGGGCAGTGTTTAAGAGGGAATTCTTTGACAAATACTTTCCAGAAGATGTTCGTGGAAAGAAAGAGATTGAGTTCCTCGAGCTGAAGCAAGGGAACATGTCGGTGACTGAATATGCTGCGAAGTTTGTGGAGTTGGCTAAGTTTTATCCACACTATACTCCTGAGACTGCTGAATTTTCGAAGTGTATCAAGTTTGAGAATGGTCTACGTGCTGATATCAAGAGAGCAATTGGTTACCAGAAGATCAGAAATTTTTCCGAGCTGGTGAGTAGTTGCAGAATCTATGAGGAGGATACCAAGGCTCATTACAAGGTTGTTAATGAGAGGAAAGGTAAAGGTCAACAAAGTCGTCCTAGGCCTTACAGTGCCCCTGCTGATAAGGGTAAACAAAGAGTTAATGATGAGAGGAGACCTATTAAGAAAGATGCTCCTGCTGGGATTGTCCGCTATACTTGTGGTGTGAAAGGCCATAAGAGTAATGCTTGTCCTGGGGAGGTGAAACGGTGTTTCCGTTGCGGCAAGAAAGGTCATACTACTGCTTAATGCAAACATGATGATATTGTGTGCTTTAATTGCAATGAGGAGGGTCACATTGGTTCTCAATGCAAGAAGCCTAAGAAGGCTCAGTCTGCTGGGAGAGTTTTTGTGTTGACTGGTAGTCAGACAGAGAACGAGGATCGTTTGATTAGAGGTACTTGTTATTTTGATAATATACCTTTAGTTGCTATTATTGATACTAGTGCTACGCATTGTTTTATTGCTCTTGATTGTGCTGCTAAGTTGAATCTTGCTGTATCTGATATGAATGGGAAGATGGTTGTCGAAACTCCAGCTAAAGGTTCGGTGACTACTTCCCTCGTGTGTTTGAGATGTCTCGTGTCTATGTTTGGTCGTGATTTTGGGATTGATTTAGTTTGTTTACCGTAGATTGGAATGGATGTAATCTTGGGAATGAGTTGGTTAGAATACAATCATGTCCTTATTAATTGTTTTAGCAAGATGGTGCATTTTTCTTCTGCTGAAGAAGAGAGTGGAGCAGAGTTCTTATCTACTAAACAGCTGAAGCAGTTAGAACGCGATGGAATTATGATGTTTTCCTTGATGGCATCTTTGTCTATTGAGAATCAGGCGGTGATTGATAAGTTACAAGTGGTATGTGACTTTCCAGAAGTTTTTCCTGATGAAATTCCTGATGTGCCTCCAGAAAGAGAAGTTGAATTTTTGATTGATCTTATTCCTGGCACGAAGCCTGTATCTATGACACCTTATCGTATGTCAGCTTCTGAGTTGGCGGAACTGAAGAAACAATTAGAGGATTTGCTTGAGAAGAAGTTTGTTAGGCCGAGTGTTTCACCTTGGGGAGCGCCGGTATTGCTAGTAAAGAAGAAAGACGGCAGTATGAGGTTATGTATTGATTATCGGCAGTTGAACAAAGTAACTATAAAGAATAGGTATCCACTTCCGAGAATTGAGGACTTGATGGATCAGTTAGTGGGTGCACGTGTGTTCAGCAAGATAGATTTGAGATCAGGTTATCACCAGATTAAAGTAAAGGATGAAGACATGCAAAAGACGACATTTAGGACGCGTTATGGGAATTATGAGTATACGGTGATGCCTTTCGGTGTTACTAGTGCACCTGGTGTATTTATGGAGTACATGAATAGAATCTTTCATGCTTACTTGGATCATTTTGTTGTGGTCTTCATTGATGATATTTTGATATACTCTAAGACTGAAGAAGAACATGCGGAACATTTGAAGATTGTTTTGCAAGTGTTGAAAGAGAAGAAGTTGTTTGCCAAATTGTCAAAGTGTGAATTTTGGTAATGGTATTGCAGTTGATCCGACTAAAGTTGAAGCGGTATCACAACGGGAGACTCCTAAGTCGGTTACAGAAATTAGAAGCTTCTTGGGATTAGCAGGTTATTACTGAAGATTTATAGAAGGATTTTCTAAGTTGGCTCTTCCGTTAACGCAGTTTACGTGTAAGGTTAAGTCCTTTGTGTGGGATGTCCATTGTGAGAACAGTTTTAATGAGTTGAAGAAGCGGTTGACGACGACTCCAGTTTTGATTTTGCCGAAGTCCGACGAACCTTTTGTGGTGTATTGTGATGCGTCCAAGTTGGGTTTAGGAGGTGTGCTTATGCAAGATGGTAAAGTTGTTGCTTATGCATCAAGACAGTTGAGGATTCATGAACGAAATTATCCTACTCATGATCTTGAATTAGCTGCAGTTGTATTTGTGCTTAAGATTTGGAGACATTACTTGTATGGTTCGAGATTTGAAGTGTTCAGTGATCACAAAAGCTTGAAGTATTTGTTTGATCAGAAGGAGCTAAATATGAGACAACGAAGGTGGCTTGAATTGTTGAAAGATTACGACTTTGGTTTGAATTATCATCCAGGTAAGGCTAATGTTGTTGTAGATGCCTTAAGTAGGAAGACCTTGCATATGTCTGCTATGATGGTGAGGGAGTTTAATTTACTGGAACAGTTTAGAGATTTGAGTCTAGTTTGTGAAAGGACACCTGAGAGTGTAAAGCTTGGAATGTTGAAGATTGATAGTGATTTCTTGAAAAGCATTAAAGAAGCGCAGAAAGAAGATGTTAAGTTTGTGGATTTATTGGTTGCTAGTAATCAGACTGAAGACAGTGACTTTAAGGTCGATGACCAAGGAGTATTGAGATTCCAAGGTAGGGTTTGCATTCTTGACAATGATGATATAAAGAAAATGATTCTCGAAGAGAGTCACAGAAGTAGCTTGAGTATTCATCCGGGAGCTACCAAGATGTATCATGATTTGAAGAAGTTGTTTTGGTGGTCTGGATTGAAATGTGACGTGGCACAGTTTGTATATTCTTGTTTGATTTGTCAGAAGTCGAAGGTGGAGCATCAGAAACCTGCAGGGTTGATGACACCGCTAGATGTGCCAGAATGGAAATGGGATAGTATATCCATGGATTTTGTGACGAGTTTGCCTAATACTCCTAAAGGGAATGACGCTATTTGGGTGGTTGTTGATAGATTGACGAAGTCGGCTCATTTTATCCCGATTAATATCACTTTTCACATATCACAGTTGGCAGAGATTTATATTCGTGATATAGTGAAGCTACATGGTGTTCCTTCGAGCATTGTATCAGATAAAGATCCAAGGTTTACTTCGAGGTTTTGGAAAAGTTTGCAAGAGGCTTTAGGTTCTAAGTTGAGGTTGAGTTCGGCTTATCATCTGCAGACAGATGGTCAGACGGGGAGAACGATTCAGTCCCTGGAAGATTTATTGAGAGTTTGTGTACTTGAGCAAGGAGGAACTTGGGATAGTCATCTTCCACTGATAGAGTTTACGTACAATAACAGTTACCATTCGAGTATTTGAATGGCACCTTTTGAGGCTTTGTATGGCCGGAGATGTAGAACACCGCTGTGTTGGTTTGAGTCAGGTGAGAATGTGGTTTTAGGACCAGAGATTGTTCAACAGACTACTGAGAAGGTAAAGATGATCCAAGAGAATATGAAAGCATCACAGAGTCGACAAAAGAGTTATCCTGATAAGCGGAGGAAGGACCTTGAGTTCCAAGAAGGAGATCATGTGTTCCTGAGAGTTACTCCCATGACCGGTGTTGGTCGGGCTTTGAAGTCGAATAAGTTGACCCCGAAGTTCATTGGTCCGTATCAGATAATTGGTCCGTATCAGATATCGGAAAGGGTTGGAACGGTGGCGTATTGAGTGGGTTTACCACCGCATCTTTCGAATTTGCACGATGTGTTTCATGTGTCGCAACTTCGGAAGTATGTACCGAATCCATCTCATGTGATCCAGAGAGATGATGTGCAAGTTAGGGATAACCTTACGGTTGAGACCCTACCAGTGAGGATAGAAGGCCGTGAAGTGAAGCGTTTGAGAGGCAAGGAGATACCTCTTATGAAAGTCGTTTGGGATGGAGCGACTGGTGAAAGCTTGACGTGGGAGCTAAAGAGTAAGATGCTGGAATCTTATCCAGAGTTGTTTGCTTGAGGTAAATTTTCGAGGACGAAAATCTTATAAGTTGGGGAGAGTTGTAACGCCCACTTTAGATTATTTTAATTATTTAATTATTTGAATTATTTGAAGAGTCTAGATATATTTATATATAATATATGAGATGTGAAGAGATAAGATTTATGTGATTTTTATGTGATGTGGTGACTTATTTTATTGTTTAATAAAATAAGATTTGAAAATAAAATAAATATAGAGATGTGGCGTAATTTTGAGATTTTAGAGAGTTATGTGGGAGAAAGAGTAAATAAGATAAGATTTGTTAGGAGTATAAATAGAGAATATTAGGTTAAGAATAACTCAGTACGTACGATCAGTTTTGGGAGAAAAAGGGAGAAAAACCAGAGAAGGAGAGAAGAGGCAAGAGGGCTGCGATTTCTGCACAAATAAGGTAAGGGTGAGCCTAGCATTACAATTCTATTAAGCCTGTAATTCTTGTATTATAATTAACAAGTGTAGGAATGATTTTTGAGGAATTGGAAATTAGGTTAAAAGTGGAGAATTAATGTTCTGATGATGTAAGCTGTAGAACTGGTGTAGAAATTGTGTACAGAACCTAGAATAATCACAGGGTTAATGTTCCTGATCGTTTTGAGGTTTAACATGCTGAGATTGGTGACTTTTGTTGAGAATTTTGATGAACCCGTAGCTGTCTGTTCATCGCTCGCCTAGGCGAGCTAAGCAACTCGCCGCGGCGAGTAGACCTTCATCGCTCGCGAGGCGAGCAACCCAACTCGCCATAGCGAGTAGCCCTTGATCACTCGCGAGGCGAGCAACCCCACTCGCCATAGCGAGTTGACCTGAGAGAATCATGATTTTTAAGATGTTGTTTTGAGACGTGTTGTAGATGGTTTTGAGTGCCTTGATGTATATAAGAATGATTAAGTAAGTTTTTAGGATCAAATTGGACCTAGGGAACTTATAAATGAGTTGATGTATATAAGATGGTTTTAGGATCAATACTAGGCCGAGAGCACCCAGTATTGCTCGCTCTCAGTTCGCCCCAACTCGCCCAAGGCGAGTAACCCCTAGTTAAGCTCGCGAGGAGAGCAGATCAACTCGCCACGACGAGTAGTGCGGTTTCAGACTGCCATAACTTTGTATCTTGGGATCTGTTTCGTGTAGGACTTTGAGAGTTGACCCTTGGGTAGTAATGGAAGATAACTGTGAAATAATTGATTATCTGTAAAGATTGTCATACCCTCATTTTGGACCTAAAAATACTCGTTCAAATTTCTTTTCTATTCCTAATACTTTTTCAATTTACTGTGTATTACTCTGCAATTTACTACTGTGCTTCAGCTATATACGTTATTAGCTCTGTCTTTAAATTCACTTTACAATTTTTCCTGCATTTTATCTCAATCTTTTGCATAAAATCATACAAAAGGGTATTTTGGTCATTTCCCGCAATGGAGCCCATTTTTCAGTCCCTGCATCTGTCTTTGAGTCTTTTTCAACTTGTCTGTGCAAATTATTTGTTCACTTCTGTTCAAAAACCATTTGTGTCTGCATCTGAGTCAGCTTGTGTCAGTTTGAGTCGTTTTTGTCCCCAGGGGCATTTTAGTCTTTTCACATTGTTCAAATTTTGGGCAGAGAGGTATTTTAAAATCCTCATTTAGGTAATTTGTTCGTTTTAGTCCATTGTGTCAGTTTTAACTGTTTCACTTTACGTTGCATTCAGATTAAGTTTTTTAACCAATTTTATTATTTTTGCATTTTAGTCCCAATACTTTCAAAAATTGCATTTTAGTCCCATTTTTCTTTTCATTCTTTTTCTTTTAAAAAGGTCAATTTTTGTTATTTGCAGAACAGTCCCTATTTTTGCTTTTTTGCAGATTGGTCCATTAAGCCACGCAAGCCATACAGTCCACGTGGCACATTCCAATTGGCCCACAGTCCACATGTCAGCCTATATAAGGCTCTAGGTGTCAGAACTTTCAGAGATCAGAAAATCAGGCGCCACATCAACAACAAACAGAATCCATTTTCTCTCTCTTGGCAGTTACAGATCAAAATCACCAAATTCACAAAAACTCAAGAATTCTCATGAACCCTAGCTTCAATCCAGCACCAATCCAGAACAATTTCGCAAAGAAACTTTGAATTCATCATGGAATTTGACTCACAGAGCTAAGCAGAAGCAAAATCCACACGAAATTCACACAAGTTTCAAGCAAATTCTCAGAGATTCGCGAGAATCTTCATCATCGAATTGCTGAAGCTGCAATTCAACGCGAGCACGCCACCGGAGGTAGCGCGCTGCAAGCGTGATCACAGCTTTAGAACAGAGAAGAAGAAGAAAGAGGAAAAGAAGAAGGATTTCACAGGATCCGGATCAGAAGAAGAAAGAAAGGAACGAAATCAGCTCACCAGAAAAGATTCCGAACCAAGAATTAGAAGAAACGGTTCAAATCTCCAATCAAGAACACAGGTAACACTAAAACTTCATCATACTTCATTGAAGAAATCATTACTGAGTCCAAATCAATGTGAATCCGTAAAGAATTCGAACCGTTCGATCCAAACCCTAACCCTAACCAAAATTTGTTCAGAATCAGAGAAACGTTTCGAAATCCACAAACGAGTGTGAATCGAAGCAAGTTCTCACAGTTTCGTAAAGATTTCAACCAAAAAACACAAAAATCGAACGGATCGAACTTACAGAGATCAAATCCACGAATTCACATTGATCCAGCCGTTTAATCTTCGTTCTTGCGATAGATTCACGTTTAAACCAGTAGTACGAGTGATTTGATGCATGTTTGATGTGTTTCTGGGTAGATTTTGTTAGAACTAGGGTTAGGGTTTGATGAGGAACGGCGAAGAGAAGAAGGAGAAGAGAGAGGAACGGCGAAGAGAAATGAAGGAAACCGGATCCTATGCCTTTTATATACGCGTGTGGATCGGGTCGGTCTTGACCCGGTCCACTTCTCCTGAACCGTAGGCCGTTAGATCTTAATTTTAGGGTATCCGGATCAATCTAACGTCCCTGAGGCGTCAAGACTGATCCGGATCCACCAGAGTGTGGGTTTTGGGCTTTTCCTCCGTGGACTTTGGGTTCCTCTTGTTTTTCTTGATTCTGTTACTATGTGCACCCTTATGCTTGCTGATTGAACCCCTATGCATGTTAAACTTCTTGCAAAAAATTCCTAAAAATTGTCATGAGTTTCTTGATACTTGCTTGGCTGTTTGGTGTTAATTTTACATGTTAAAATTGATGAAGTATATGTGCGCCAATTTTTTTTGTCCTCTTAATATGTGCATTGTTGTTTCTATGGAAGTTTCTTGCATGATTTCCGTGCTAATTCAATACCATGTGATCTTAATGCTTGGAGCACAATTTTGTGATGCTTTTGCTGTTGATTTGTGGTCATCCCTACTGTTTTTGTGAATTATGACTTCAATTCCTTGTTTGGCAAGTAATATGAATCTTTTTAAGTGTGAAATATACATGAAATGTGTATGTGTTTAGCTTGAATGCATGGCTTGTAATTTCCCTAGGGTTCTTGAAATAATCCCTTGAACATGTGCTGTTTTGGTGGAAATTATAGGTCATGAGATTTAGCTTAAGTTTTAGGGCTAGGTTTTGTGCCTAATTTCATCACTTTGTTAGCATTTGTTTTGCCATTTTGTTTAATACTTCTTGTTATGGTCATTTCTTTTAATATGCATGGTTTACTCCCATTATCATTTTACACTTTATTACTAACCATTTTGTTTCATATCTCACTCATATTGAAAGCATTGCATCATGTTCACCTTGTTCTTTCTTTTAGCCGCTTTATGCAAATTCCTACTAATTCATGTAATATTTTAGGTTTAGTTTACTTTCTTTAAATTCTTGCAAGACCATAGAATGTAAATTAGGACCCAATGTAAAGGACAATAGACCCTATGATGATGTACACCGACACAAGCACCGACACGCACACACGTTGTATGTTTACCGCTAGATGTATGTTTAGGAAGCGTGATACTTAGGAAAAAACCCATTCTTTCTTTCTCAAAAAAAACTAACACATCACTCAAAGATTTTTGCAATAAAGTGAAGTCAAAACTTCACCCATTTTCCCTTTATTTTCTTAAATAAAACCAAAATGAATCTTAATCTTCAACTTTAACCATCTTTGTAAATAAATTGGAACCACCTCACCTCTTCTCAAATCTTATGCCTTTGAGGCCTCTCATCCTTTTCTTCAAAACTATTTTCAAAACTAAAATTGAACCAACCCACAAAAATATTTTGGAAGAGAACTACATGGAATTTTGATCCCTTAAAAGGGTATGTAGGCAAGAGACTCAAAATCTCTCCAAGTCCAATAAAAACAACACTCAAAATCTTCTCTCTCTCATTCTTAAAATCAATCCCTTTTTTACAAATAGCGATAAAAGCAAAGCGTATACATAAGACTAGCAAAACGGTTCCTATAGGATACTATAGTCATTGCGGGTGCCTAACACCTTCCCGTAGTGAAATCAGCCCCGAGCTCAGAATTTCTAAGGTTTTCTCTCGATTTTACCTTTCCCCAAAAAAAATAGAGATATCAATGATTGAAAGGTTCAAATCTAATTAATGATTTGACACCCGAAAATCGCGATAACAAAGATGTTAAGGGAGGTTTTAATGTTGTTAATGATTTATGAATCATATGTGTATTAAGTGAACCATATGTGTAATATATGTGATGCTTACGTGATGAATCATTGATGTTGCTATATGCCATGATTTGATGAGTTGCTGCCATGTAGTTGTCTATATATGATTAATGTAACGCCCTATTTCTATTAAAGCATTAAATCATGCGAATACAACAAATATTCAAGAAATAGTCGTCACACCTTCAATAATCACCAAATAATCATGCATGTATAAATTATCAAGTTTCAAAAACATAGCAGCGGAACATCGATAGTCATATGATTAACATCACCAAAATCTCATGATAATAACTACATGATCTCAATCTCAACATAACAAAGTCTCGACTCCAACATTACATAATCAAAAATAGAATTCCAACATCCAAGCACTACCCTAGATTAGAGCCCTAATCTAGACACTTGCGCATAAAAAGGAGGAACTCCGCTCCTTGGCAACATCAAGTAAAACATCTAAGCATCCTGCACTCCATCTACCCGTCCATACGGAAAGGCAGGTGGTAAACCACTGAGGGTTAGCATCACATCATCATAATTCACAATAAAACAAGCAGGAGCATTCATAATTAAAGATATAACCAAGAATAATAACAACATATCACATAGATACTCATAAGTATTCAAAACATTATCAATCATTCGATATCACCAATTCAAGTTCACATAAAAAGATGTATCATACACATATAGTCATTTAATTATGTCAAATATCAACAAGTAACTCAATCATCATGCACAACTCAATGCATTTCAATTCCCAACAATGTATGCAATGCTCTAGACTCATCTAGATGCATGTGGTACCAAATCACCTCAAGGTCGTCACCCCCGATGCAACTGCCATCGTCATGTAAGGTTCACACCTGCCTTACATTGGACATAAGTCCGTCACCTCAACAATGAATGCATGAACATATGACTCGACTCAATGCATATGTTCATACAAAATTCTCCACACCATTCATATACAACTATGCAATTATCACCAATGTCATTTAATCAAGTATACACACACCAACAACTGCAAATGCAATCAATATACATATATTCATCATCATTGAACATGTATACAATCAACATTATCACCTTCTTCACATAGTTCACCATGAACAAGCAACACTTCATATAATTCAAGTAAAGAAGATAACATACGAGATCATGATATATCACATTATCATTATCCAACTTCATTCACAAGTATACAATTAACCATAGGAATCTATATCTAAAAAGGTTCACCATCAAATAAACTTGAAGGTAAAAATACATAAGTTCGTCTCATATTTCACAACTTTGAAAAATATTTGAAGTTAAGAGCCAAAACCAAATAACAAGCTCAATTGCCTATGCCATAGGTTTTGGACTAATTTGGAATAAGTTATGCTAAGTTTTCTTAAAGTTTCCTCAAGACCGACTTTGAGTATTTTAATCATAACTTAAAATCCACAAAACATTTTCACGTCAATCCAAAGCCATTGCAAAGCTAATTCAATTATCTAAAATTTTCATGTTTACACCAAAAGCCAATTCAAAACAGAAATGTGAGAAAAAGACACAAGAACGCAGAACAGGGGAAGCTGTCCAAGAGCTGTACGCCTCTGAACAGACTCGCTTCTGAACAGTGCTTCTGATCCGGAGCATCTGAACAGTGCTTCTGATCCGGAGCATCTGAACAGTGCTTCTGATCTGGAGCTTCTGAACAGTGCTTCTGATCCGAAGCATCTGAAAAAGTGCTTCTGATCCGGAGCTTCTGAACAGTGCTTCTGATCCGGAGCATCTGAATAGTGCTTCTGATCCGGAGTTTCTGAACAGTACTTCTGGAAAGAAATTCAAATCTTCATGTTCAACCCATTTTCACCCAAAAATCCCGATTTTGATTACCCCAAGTCCCAAAACGTGTTCTAGAAATTGTTTATGGGTCAGAATAGCTTCAATACACTTAAACAAACATGAATCAAGCATTAGAAACAACAATCCAACTCATTGCACCAAAAATTTTCTCCACAACAACACAACCACAATTTTCTCTTCAAATCCATAAACAACGATTCCAGTTTCACCAATTTGATTCCAACAGTTCAACAATGATCAACAACAACTAATGAACACAAATTTATACATAATTCAACCTCACAACTTCATTTTGCATCAAATTTCCTCAAGAACACAAAACACCAACAAATGTGAATTTCAACATGTTAATTCATATATAACCATACAAGTATCATGTAATCATGTTACCAATCATAACAACAACAATTATGCACGAATTCACAGCAACTAGATTCAATTCAACAATTTCACAAAAATGGGTAAAAATGCAAAATTATGAGATTATGAATGAAATCTATCCCTCTTACCTCTAGCACAAAGATTCTATAGCCAAAGCTTCAATTTAGCTCCTAGAGATGAATTCCCCTCTTCTACCTCTAGCCTCCAACCCTTCTCTTGCTCTCTACTCCAATTCTCCTCTTGTGTGTGTTGTGTGAAATGAGCAAACCTTAACCTAATCTCTTAAGACTAGCTTATATACTCCCTCTCCCTTAATGGGCCTAATTCACAATTAATATGGGCTCACACTAAACCACCACCTAATACACTAACGGTAATTAATTAAAACGTCGGCTCTAATTAATTATCGCACACCGACAAATATAAAAATAAACGGTTCTAATCCAATAATAAAACTGTTAATCTCGCCAAAATTACTAATTACCTCTCAAATGCACAAACACATGAAAATGCACACAATTAAAATAATACACGCAATAAAATAATTAAATAAAAATAAACGCGAAAAACGGGCTGTTACAATTAATGCTGCATGTGTCGGTCCAAGATGTTTGTGATGTTGCGACGTTTTAAGATGTTTAACTTGTTTAAGTTATAAGATGTTGAGTCTCATGCATACTCATTCAGAGATGAGGGCTTATGCCCTGGAGTTTTTACTCACCAGCGACGAGGGCTCATGCCCTGGAGCTTTTGCTCACTAGCGACGAGGGCTTATGCCCTAAGAGTATATTTATGCTCAAAGCGACGAGGGCTTATGCCCTGGATTGGTACCACATGCATTTAAGATGTTAGAGTTGCATAGTCAAGTGAAGTTGCATTGTCGAGTCAAGTTGTTTAAAATGTTTATGATGATGCTTTATGGTGATGCTTGTGATGCTAAATGTTGTTTGTTGCGACGTGTTTATGTAATGATTTGTTGTTAACTATAATTATTGAATTATATGTTTAATATTATTGTTTTGTGAATCTCACCCCTTCTGCTTGAAAATGTTGCTCTTCGTATGGGTAACTTGCAGGTAACCAAGATTAGGTGCAGGTGTGTGAGGACTTTCCTCGGTTGAGTCTTAGGTGCTCTGATATGTAACGGGATGGGGAAACTTGTTTAATGCTTTTCTATTCCTTGCATGTCATTTATGATTTCATAAGACTATTTTTAGATGAACTTTCTGAGACGTTTTGATGAAGTCTGCGTGCCAAGACTTTTTTTTATGATTTCGCTGCTATGTTTAAGACGTTTTAATAAAGAATAAATTGTTATTTATTCATATTTGAGATTTAAGTGAAATGTGACGCTCCGTTATGTGATTAACTCTGATTTATTTAAAGAAACTTTTAAGTCGGGAAAACGGGGTGTTACATCCTTCATGCAGATCGGAGGAAAATCTTCCATCAGATTGGATACAACATGAGATTCCTTCAAGTCTGCATCCAGCTTCTTGTAGTCCTCTTTGCTAATTAGCTTCATATGCCTTAGAGTGCACCCATTGATTACCTTCCCAGTCACTGTACCAAGTTGTTGATCAGTGAAGATCTTTGTGTCACTCAGTGCCTTCAAAATCCCTCCTTGATGAAGGATTTCTGAGATGAGTCTTCCATATGGAATCCAGGTTCTCTTGATTGTTTAACTCTCTCTTAAAGTCTTAATCACGTGCTTGAAAATGTACTTGGTCACCCTGTGCTCCAAAGAAGATTGATAAGCACCACTTTTTCGTAGAAGGTTCTCATTCTGAATCTTCAGAAGCAGTTTCTTTTCCATTGTCAAGTCACTATAAGCACCTTTCTTCTTGCTGTTGAACATTGACTTGTTGACTACTTCATTCTAGGGACTTTTCTTGTTGTTGTCCAGACCATCTTTGAAACTACCTTCAGATGCTCTCCTTATTGCATAAGCAATCACTTCCTAAGAGATGAAGACAGGAATACCCATGATGCTTGACCTAATCTCAATACATGTGAAGGATTCCAAAACCATCTCTTCTCTTGTTTTACCAGCCAAAGTAGGGTCAATAAGCACCTTCTCATCCATTTCCAATTGAGCAGCCTTACGATCATAAACATGAGCTCCTACCCATAAGTGCCTTATCAGATTCATATAAGTTGGACCATTTAGCATATCGAAATAACTAATGAGATCCTGAGCCTCATAGTATTCTTTGATGTTGCAGCCATGATACGATAGAGATGTGAAATCCAAAGGATTCTCAACTTAAACTGTAAGATCCCATTCTTCTAAAGACATGGTTCTTCCTTTAATTTCATAAGCATGAGCTTCTTGTGTGGACGTTCCTTGAACTGTTTCTTGCATGGTTGATTCTGGAACTGAGCTTGAAGACGCCATTGATGAGAATGAAGTTTTAGGGTTTAGGGATTTGTTTGATGAAGATGAACTTTACTTTGCAGAGAATCAGTGTGAAAACAGAAAATGTAGGTTGTGAAGTGAGTAGTGTGTGTTTTGTCTAAGTGATTTGAGTAAAAACGATTGCAATTCAAACAGGGACAAACAAACACAACATTAATGAAAATTTAGGGCGGGAGATAGTACATTCAAAGCATAAAATCATCATTACCCTCTTATGTTATACACCAATACAATTAAGCCACGTTAGATAACTTCAAATGAGCTGCCAAGTTAATGGGACAGGTGTTACCAAAAAGTAACTTTCAATGTTTCCACTAACTCTGCTATTCAGGAGCACAAAATCCAGCTTCTGAAGTTCAGATGCTGATGTCATCTTCAGAAGCACATTTTCCTCAAAATCTCAGTTAAGAGCTTCTGATGGACCATAGCTTCTGAACTAACTTAAGGACCTAACTTCTTGTTCAAGAGCAAGCAGATTTAATCAGACGCAAAGTTCATGTTCAAATATTTCTTAATAAAATCAAATATTTCCACAAATAAAGGTTTAGTGAATATATCAGCCCACTGATGTTCAGTCTCAATGAATTGTATATCCAAAATTCCTTTTTGAACATAATCTCTAATAAAATGGTGTTTGATTTAAATATGTTTGGCTCTTGAATGTAGAATTAGATTCTTTGACAAACAAATAGCAATAATATTATCACAGAAAATGGGAATATTGTTAGCATTTATCTGATAATCTTCCAACTGATGTTTCATCCAAAGTAAATGTGTACAACAACTTGCAGCTGAGATGTATTATGCTTCTGCTATAGACATAGCAATAGTTGCTTGTCTTTTGCTAGCCCAGGATATCAGATTCTCTCCCAGGAACTGGCAGTTACCACTGGTTTATTTTCTTTCAATCTGTCACCAGCATAGTTAACATCACAGATTCCAACCAACTTATTGTCATACCCTCATTTTGGACCTAAAAATACTCGTTCAAACTTCCTTTCTGTTTCTGATTATTTCAAATTCACTATGTCTATTTTACAGTTTTCTACAGTGTTTCAACCGCACATTTTACTGTTTCCATCTCTAATTCTCTTGCATGTAAAACCATCCAGAATGTTTTCTTGCATTACAAGTCATTAAAAAGAGTTTCTAAAACCATTGCGTATTTTCTTGCATTTTATTCCAAATTTTGCACAAAATCATACAAAAGGGTATTTTGGTAATTTTCTACAGAGGAACCCATTTTAGTCCCTACAATTTGTCTCTGAGTCTTTTCAACTTGTCTGCATAAGTCATCAATCAATTTCTATCTAAAAATCATCTTAGTTTCGCATCTGAGTCAGTCTGAGTCAATCTGAGTCGTTTTAGCCCTTAAGGGCATTTTTGTCTTTTCACATCAAATAATTTTTTGACAGAGAGGTATTTTAAAATGCCTCATTTTGGTAGTTTGTTTGTTTTAGTCCGTTTTGTCGTTTTTAACTGTTTCACTTTACGTTTTTGCAAATTACATTTTCTTTACCAATTTTATTTTTACTTTTTGCAAATAAGTCCAAATTTTGTTTTAATTGCAAATGTGTCCAATTTTAATTTCAGAACAGTCCAATTTTTAATTTCAGAACAGTCCAGAGTCCTTTTTAAAAAAATTGCAGATTAGTCCTTAATTCTTTTAAAATTGCATTTTAGTCCTTAAGTTTTTTTACAAGTTTAGTCCAATATGCCACACAAGCTGTCCAGTCCAGGTGTCACGTTTCCATTGGTTCAAAGGCCACATGGCAGCCTATATAAGGCCACGCGCTGTACCAGTCAGAAAAGAGGTCCACAAAATCAGTGCCAAGTCACAAACAGAATCAAACTTTCTCTCTCCATTCAGTTAGATCAAAATCACAACAAACTCAGAAAAATTAAAGAACACGAAGCACAAACCCTAGTTTTCCAGAATTCAATTCAAGCCAAAATTCATGGAATTCATGGCAGCTCTCAGAGATTCGAGGTTGAATCTTCATCATTGAGCCTTTTTTTTCTGCAATTCAAGCATTGAATTCGTCACTGAAAGCAACAAATCCAATACGATCACAGAAAAGAGAAACTAAGAAGAAGAGGGAAAGAAGTTCAAAGGTTTTGAACGGTGTGAAGAAGAAGAAAAAGAATCACCGATTTATTTTCGGATTCCAAGCCAAAATCAACAAAATAGAATCAAATCCGAAGAATTCTGAAAATTCTAGCTCGAATCTCCAAGTAAAACACAGGTGAACACTGAAACTTACCTCTTTCATACTCAAGAACATCAACGAGTCCGAATCAACGTAGATCCGTAGGAGTTCAAAAGGTCCGGTTCACAAAGAATGAAACCCTAAAAAAATTTTGAAACCGTAAAGGATTTTATGGTTTACAACGTGAATCAACCGTTGTAAACCTATGAATCCATGAGAAGTTTCATCAGAACAAAGATTTGAACAAAAGAAAGAACCAAAAACCGTTTGAAATCCGTGGAAGAAGATTCAAGATCCACGTTGATTCATTGGATGCATGCGATTTCCAGCGGTGGATTCGTGTTTAGAACGCTAAGACGAAACGTTTGAGCCATGTCTCATGAGATTCTGGGTAAGATTGAGCAATTTAGGGTTAGGGTTTCATCAGTGTTCACCGGTGTGAGAAGAGAGAAGAGAGAAGAAAGAGAAACGTTGCAAGAAAATGAGTTGAACCGGGTAGAAAACCTTTTATATAAGCGCTGGACCGGGCGGGTTCTGACCCGATCCAGCGCCCCATGCTGTGGACCGTTAGATCTAGGTCCTGATGGATCTGGATCAATCCAACGCCCCTGTGGCGTTCTGGAGATCCGGATCCATCAACCAGCGTGGGTTTGGCCCGGGTACCCTAGGCTTTTTGGCTTTCTTTTCAGTATTTTTGATTTGTTGCTATGTTCACCCCTATTCTCACTATTTGGACCTTCTGTGTGCCTTGAATTTTTTCACAAAAATGCAAAAAAATTACTATGCGTTCTCGATGTATTTTTGACTGTTTTTATGACATTTTCACATGCGTAAAATGGATAAAAATGGTATGTGCCAATTCCTCATTTGATTGGTGCATTTTGTGTTTTTGTGAGAAGTTTCTTGCATAATTTTTTAATCCAAACATTTATCATTTGATTTTGATGCTTGGCATTTGATTCCATGATGGATTCACCTCTGATTTCATGCTAATTTACCAAAATGTGTTAGTTAGATTCTTGGTTTACAATTTTTTACAATATGTTTAATTTTGTTAAGTTTGATCTTTGGTTACAATTTTTACAATATGTTCAATTTTGTTAACTTTGATCTTTGCTTGCAAATCTTTTACAATATGTTCAAATTGTGTAGGTGTGATGTGTGTTTCCCCATCTTTTGCAATTTTTCTCCAACCTTGTTAAATTGGATTTTGTTTACTATTTTGCAATACTTTCAATCTTGTTAGTTTTGCAATATTGTTGTCATACCCTCATTTTGGACCTAAAAATACTCACTCAAATTTCCCTGCTATTTTCTAATCCTTTCAAATTCACCATGTTTTCTACTGTGCTTCAACGGCATACATTACTGTTTCAGTCTTTTGAATTTTTGCACAAAATCATACAAAAGGGTATTTTGGTCATTTCCTACAAAGGGACCCATTTTCAGTCCCTACAATTTGTCCCTGAGTCTATTCAGCTGGTTTGCATAAATTTTTAATCAAATTTGTACAAAAATCATCTAGTTTGCATCTGAGTCAGTCTGAGTTGTTTTTGCCCCAGGGGCATTTTAGTCTTTTCACATTATTCAAATTTTGGGCAGAGAGGTATTTTAAAATACCTCATTTTTGGTAGTTTGTTCGTTTTAGTCCGTTTTGTCAATTTTAAACGTTTCACTTTACGTTATTTTCAAGTTACTTTTTTTAGCCAATTTTATTATTTTTACATTTTAGTCCAAATACTTTTAGAAATTGCAAATTCAGTCCATTTTTTTTTTTTTTTTTTTTTTAGTGGTCATTTCCTTTTGATTCTTTTAAAAGAAAAACAGTCCAGTCCAGATACTTTTTATTTTTGCATTTCAGTCCTTAAAACTTTTCAAAATTGCAAAACAGTCCAAATTTTTACATAATTGCAGATTGGCCCAAAAAGCCACCCAAGCAGTTCCAAGACCACGTGGCACGAGCTCATTGGCCCACAACACACATGGCAGGCTATAAATAGTACACAGTGTCAGAGAATCAGATTCACGCGCGCCATTTCAACAAAACAAATTTCACTTTCTCTCTCTTGGCAGTTACAGATCAAAACCATCAAATTCATGAAAAGCTCAAGAACAAATGCATGAACCCTAGGTTTCAGAATCAGAATCCAACCCAAATTCAGCGAAGATTGCAGCAATTCTCAGAGACTCGTCACTGAATCTTCATCATCGAATCGCGTTCTCTGCAATTCAAGCGCCAAGTTCGTCGCCATTGGTAACAAACTCAGCACGATCACAGAGCAAGAAGGTTGAGAAGAAGAAGGAAAGAAATCTCATAGGATCCGGATCCAGAAGAAGGAGGAAAGAAGCGAAAACCTGCTCACCAGTGGAAATACACAGCCAAGGATCAAAAGAAACGGTTCAATCTCCAAACCAAAACGCAGGTAACACTGGAACCTCATCATACCTCTTTGAAAAAGAATCAATGTGAATCCGTAAGAGTTTGAACCGTTCGCTTTCGAACCCTAACCCTAACCGAATCTTTTTTCCAAAAAATCAGAGAATCGTTGCAAGATTCACGAACAAAGATGAATCGAAGCAAGATTCACACAGTTGCATAAAGATTATAACCAAAAAATGTGAAAATCGAACGGTTCAAAACCTACCGGATCGGATTCGCGGATTCACCATGATTCGACCGTTTAATCCTCTTCCTTACAACGGATTCATGTGTAGATTAGGGATTAGGAACGAATTGATGCATGTTGGGATCGTTTCTGAGTGAATTTGTGAAGCTAGGGTTAGGTTTAGAGAGAAACGGCGGAAAGGAGAAGAACAAGAGAGAGAAACGCGTGAGAAAGTGGCAGAATCCGGACCTCCAACCTTTTGTATAACCCCTAAGCCGGGTCGGTTCAAAACCGACCCATGTTACTGCACTCTTGACCTTTGGATGCGAATCCAATAGATCCGGATCAATCCAACGTCCCTGAGACGTTCTGGAGACCCGGATCCATCAGCGCTGGGGTAGGATCCATGGTTTTGGGCTTTTGTTCTCCTGTGCTTCTAGTTTGAGATTGCTTGCTACTTGCACCTATATTTTTGCTACTTGAGCCCATACGCATGTTAATTTTCTTGCAAAATTCCTGAAAAATTACCATATGTTTCCTGATATATTTTCAACCGTTTTGTGGTAATTTCACACTTTAAAGTGGATAAAAAGCATGCGCGCTAATTTTTATTGAACTCACATGTTTTGATGCTTTTTTGCGAATTTTCTTGCGCTATTTTGGATCCAATTTTTGCTCTATGGTATGATGTTTGATACGTGGTTTTTTATGATGTGTTCATCTTTGAATTCATGCTGTTTCTACATTCTTGCATGCCTAATTGTTAATTCCTTGGTTTTCAAACTCAATGGATCCTTTCTTATTTTGCAAATTAACTCCTAGTCCTCTAGTTCAAGTGCTCAATAATTTTACAAGTTGATTGCAATTCACAATGCCACAATTTTGTTTGTTAATTTCTCTTTGCAAGTTTAGTTGATAGCTTCTCTTTGGTCAAGTTTAGTTGCTAATTTTGAGATGTAATTTGTTGTTAAAATGGGTTGATTTTAGGGTTTAAGTGTGACTCATAATCTCTCTTTAATTCTTGAAATGTTTTCTTTGAAGAAGAGATGCTGTTTTGGGGTAAAGGTTATAGGTCATGGGATTTAGTTTGGCTTTTAGGGTTTAGTTTGGTGTCATTTGCATTATTTTTGGTGTTTGTTCTTTTGCAATTTGCTTAATGTTTTAGTTATGATCACTTCATCTTTTTTCAATCGGTTTAGTGCTTTATTAGTAAATTTCATATCCTACGCATTGCTACTCATGCTACCATTTCTCATTTCATTACTAACCATTTTGTTCTATGTCTCATGCACATTGCAAGCATTGCCTCACTCTCATTTGTTTTTCTTCCTTTAGTTACCTTATACAATTCCCATTAATTCATGTAATATTTTAGGTTTAGTTTACTTTTTCTTTAATTTCATGCGAGACTGTAGAATGTAAAATAGGACCCGATGTAAAAGACTATGGACTATGATGATGTACACCGACACATGCACCGACACACGCACACACGTTGTATGTTCATCGCTAAGTGTATGTTTAGGATACGCGGTACTTAGAAAAATCAATCTTTTGAAAAACAAATAACTTCCATCACTTCAAATCTTTTTCAAACAAACCTCGGAGTCAGAACTCCGAAGGATTTTCCCTTTATTTTCTTAATCAAATCAAGAATGCAATTAATTCCCAACTTTAACCGTTTTTTCATTAACAATTGAATCAACCAAATGCTTTCTTTTTCAATTCTAATGCCTATACGGCCTCCTTTCCCTTCTTCAAAATCTTGCTCAAAATTAAAAAGAAACAAACAAAACTCACAAAATATTTTGGAAGAGAACTACATGGAATTTTGATCCCTTAAAAGGGTATGTAGGCAAGAGACTCACATCTCTCCAAGTCCAATAAAATAAAATCCCATCTTCTCCCTCTCATTCTTAAAACCAATCTTTTTACAAATAGCGATAAAAGCAAAGCACATACGTAAAGCGTAGTAAAACGGTTCCTATAGGATACTATAGTCATCGCGGGTGCCTAACACCTTCCCGTGATGAAATCAGCCCCGAACTTAGGATTTCTGAGGTTTTCTCAATTTTACCTCCCCCCAAAAAAATAGAGACATCAATGATTGAAAGGTTCAAATCCAATTAATGATTTGACACCCGAAAATCGCGATGACAATTGTCAATCTTGTTGGTATAATTGGTTAGCTTTTATCTTACAAGTTTACATGCTAGTTTCTAATTTTGCAAAGTTTACTTTTTAGTTTCTTGCTTTGTAAGTAATGTTAGTTTGCATGCCTTTTCTTTTTTCCCATCTTTTCATAATTTGTCATTATTTTTACTTTGCTTAACATTTTACTATCATTTCATATTGCTTTACTAACCATTTTTACGTTTCATGCACATTGAAAGTTCCAATTCATCTCCATTCTTTAAGTTTAGGTTCCATTCAATTTCTCAATGATTAGGTAGTTTCTTTTATTTTAATTTCTTGAAAGACCATAGAATGTAAACTAGGGCCAATGTAACGGACAATGGACACTATAATGATGTACACCGACACACGCACCGGCACGCACACACGTTGTATGATCTAACACTAGGTGTATGTTTAGGAAGCGCGAAACTTAGAAAAAATCATTTTCCAAAAAGTGTTAACAATTCCATCACTTGAAAACATTTTTCAATAAATCTTGGAGTCAAAACTCCATTGCACTTTCTTTCCTTTTCTTAATCAAAATTCAAATGAAAATAATCCTTACTTAGACTTTTTTGTAAATAATTGACCAACCTCACCGTTTTATTTTCTCAAGCCTTTACGGCCTCTTTCTCTTCTTCAAAACCATTTTTTCTAAAACTAAAATGAATCAAAACTCACAAAGCTTTTTGAGAGAGAACTACATGGAGTTTGATCCCTTAAAAGGGTATGTAGGCAAGAGGTCAAAACCTCTCCAAGTCCAATAAAAATAAAATCCAAACACTTCCTTCCCCCATTCTTAAAAACAACCTTTTCAATAAATAGCATTATAAATAAAGCGTAAAAGATGAATCTAGAAAAACGGTTCCTATAGAGTACTATAGTCGTTATGGGTGCCTAACACCTTCCCGTAGCGAAAATTGCCCCGAACTTAGAATTTCTAAGGGTTTTCTCAATTTTACCCTTCCCTAAAAAAAATAGAGACATCAATGATTGAAAGGTTCAAGCCTAATTAATGACTTGAGCTCTTCTTGCATAGCTAGTATCCATCCATCATCTGAAAGTGCTTCATCAACTGTAGCAAGTTCAATCACTGATAAAAATCCTATCATAGACTCTTCTTGTCTAAAATATAATCTTGTTTTTATAGAACTGTCTTTGTTTCGAATGATTTGATCCTTAGGATGTGAAGACTTGTAGTTGAATGTATTCTTGGATTGATTTGTTTGCTGAGAGCCATCTTGAGCTTCATCAGAAGCTACTTCATCTTGAGCTTCTGAAGTTGGTTCAACTTCTTGACCGTCTTCAGATTCATGAGTCTGGTCAGGTTCTAGAGTATCTTTAGTAACCTGTATATCTACAAAACTTTCATCCTGCTCTTGAGTTTCACTTCCAGGCTCTTTGTCATCAAATTTAACGTGCATAGATTCTTCAACACGAAGTGTCTCTGAATTATACACTTTGTATGCCTTTGACTTTTCAGAGTAACCTAAAAAGACTCCTCTTTGGGCCTTGGCATCAAAATTCTTTAGGTAGAGCTTGTTATTTAGAATGTAGCAAATACATCCAAATTGATGAATGTAAGATACATTGGGTCTTCTTCCTTTAAATAGTTCATATGATGTTTTCTCCAAGATAGGACTGATATAGATCCTATTTTGAACATAACATGTTGTATTCACTGCTTCTGCCCAGAAATGTTTAGCCAAATTATTTTCATGAATCATGGTTCTTGCTATTTCTTTTAAAGTTCTATTCTTTCTCTCTACAACCCTATTTTGATGTGGAGTTCTAGGAGAAGAGAATTCATGGACAATTCCATGTTTTTCACAAAAAGTTTCAAATGGCTCATTTTCAAATTCTCCACTATGATCACTTCTGAGTTTCAAAATTTTCATTTCTTTTTCAGACTGTATTTGAGTGTAGAAGTTACTGAATAAATCATATGCATTATCTTTACTTTTTAGGAATTTTACCCAAGTCCATATACTGTAATCATCAACAATGACTAGTCCATATTTACTTCCATATAAGGATGCAGTATTAACTGGTCCAAATAAATCAATATGAAGCAGTTCTAATGGTCTAGAGGTTGAGACAATGTCTTTAGATTTAAAAGATGATTTCACATTTTTCCCTTTCTGGCATGCACCAAAGAGTGCATCTGAATGATAGTCAATGTTAGGTAGGCCATTGACAAGTTGTAACTTACTAAGCTTAGAGATTAATCTACAGTTAGCATGTCCCAACCTTCTGTGCCATACCCACTTGATATCATTCATTGATAGAAAACAAATTACCTTCTGATCAACCAGTTCAGAGAAATTGATTTTATAAACATTTTCTACTCTCTTTCCTTTGAACACTATGGACTTGTTATCATTGTTAATTACTATACAGTTGGTCTTTTCAAACATCACATCATAACCATTGTCACAAAACTTACTAATACTTAAAAGGTTATTTTCAAGACCATCTACCAACCACACATTATTAATAGAGATAGAGGAGTTACCAATAGTTTTTGTACCAATGATCTTGGCAGACTAGTTGCCTCCAAACTTCACATTTCTTCCTTCTTTCATTGTGAGGGTGAGGAACATTGACTTCTCTCCTATCATATGTCTTGAGCAACCGTTGTCCAAATACCATGATTTTTGATTTTCCTTTGCTCTTAGGCATTTCTGCAGTATTAACAATTTTAGATTTAGGTACCCATTGTTTTATGGGTCCTTTGAGGCTAGTTCTGAAAGTTTGATAGCTTCTGATTGATCAGTACTTTAGGTTTATTACCTTCTAGTTTTGATTCACCTGAAGCCACAACTGTTTTGTTCTTCTAAGACTTAGACTTCAAGATACCAGATTCTTGCTTCAACAGACTCTGAGAAACAGGTTCTGATCTCTTCAGAATCTTGATCTTTGAGGTCTTGGAATCAGAATTTGTCATAGCCTTAGATTTAAAGTTCTTTGGCTTTGAAGTAATCTTAGCCTTAGAGCTAGAAGCTTCAGGTTTTGACTGAACCACAGTTTCAATTTTAGCACCTTCAGGTACAAAGAAAGTTTTCAATCCTTCCTTCATACATTCACAACATGCTTTAAGATTGGTTTCATTAGGTTTTCCTTCTGAGAATCCAATCCCTTTGCCATTGTTTTTGTAAATGTTGTAAATCATAGAAGCAACTTTGCTTCTGTCAATACCAGATATAATAAAATCTTCAAGAGCAATTTCATGGTTGCTTAAAGGTTTCCATTACAGTTTTCTTGTAGCTTCTAACATAAAAATATAAGCTTCTCTTCATAGGTTTTACAAATGAAGTCAAAGCCTCTAAGTCCTTCTTCAGAAGCTTTCAGATCCAATAGAGTTGATTCTTGTTGTTTCATTAAATCAACATATTTTTCTTTTAAATCTTTCAACTCATTGGCTTTAAGTTCAAAATGTGTAAGAAGCTCTTAAAGAGACTTAATAAGTTCTTCTTTGGGAATTTTAGAGTATACCTCATTTTCTTCTTTTGAGTCTGATTCTGGTTCAGCTTCTGAAGTTACTGTAGCCACTAACCCCACAACTACTTTTGCATCTTCATCAGCATCGTCCTTGTTAGATTCAGATTCACTGTCTAAATCTTCCCAGGTTGCCATTAAACTCTGCTTGATCTTCTTCTTGATCTTGTTTGATTTGAAAGTTAGCTTCTTAGACTTGTCCTTTGATTTCTCCTTCTAAAGATCAGGGCAATCAGCAATGAAATGTTCAGGCTTCTTGCAGTTGAAGTAACCCTTCTGATCTTCTTTCCTAGAGCCTTTGTAACCACTTCTTCTGCTCAAGAACTTCTTGTTCTTCTTGGCCAGATGTTGCAGCCTGTTTGAAAGCATAGCCATCATCTCAGTTAGATCTTCATCAGAATCTCCATCAGGTGATTCTTCTTCAGATTCTATAACTTTAAGAGTTGTAGATGACTTCCCTTTAGATGGTAGAGCAATAGATTTACTCTTCTTGGCAAGCTAATGTTCATTAAGACTTATCTCATGAACTTTAAGAGAGCTGACAAGATCTTCAACACTCAGAGTGTTTAGATCTTTAGCTTCCTCAATAACAATAACCTTTGGTCTCCATCTAGCAGGAAGGCTTCTTAGTATCTTGCTCACATGATCAGAAGCAACATAGCTTTTCTTCAGTATTTGTAGTCCAAAGACTAGGGTCTGAAATCTTGAGTACATTTCCTCAATAATTTCATCATCCTTCATCTTGAACAACTCATACTTATGAACAAGCATAAGTGCTTTTGCTTCTCTAACCTTCTTACTCCCTTCATAGTTTGCACTAAGAGAAGCAAACATTGCCTTTGGGTTAGATTTGTCACTCATCTTCATATACTCTGCACGAGGTATAGCAAGAACAAGTAAACCTCTAATCTTGTGATGTTTCTTGTACATTTTCTTCTGAGCAGAAGTATGTTTCTTTTTGTCAACAACAACTCCTTCTTCATCAAAGTCCATGTCACCAACTCCATCTTTCAGAATATCCCATAATTCTTCATCTAAGCCCATGATATAACTGTAGAAGTTGGTTTTCCACAAGGAGAACTCTTCAGGATCTCCATTAAACTTTGGAACTTTTCCTGAGTCCGTGATGAGTCAATAATTAGTTAGTTTAATATAATATTTGCTTTCGTTTTAATTAGATTTAAGTTTATTTTATTTTAATATTATTTCCTTTTAGATCTATTTTACTTCAGTTGCATATTATTATATTTCAGGAATGAATATTTGATGGATTGAGTCTTGGAGCAAAAGAAAGGGGTTTAGAGCTGATTCGGAGCAAAAATACGAAGATTTGGAGACAAAAATATGTCTCCCCCAAGTCAGAAGCTTGGCACGGCCCGTGCTAACATTGGCACGGCCCGTGCTAACATTGGCACGGCCCGTGCTAACATTGGCACGGCCGTGCCACCTCCCAGAATCACCTTTTGCTGCTTTTGCTTAGATTTTAAGCTACTCTATTTTAATTTTACCAAAAAGCCCGCACTTTCTTGTGGAACATTCTAGTGATGTAATTGCTTAGATTTTAAGTCGAATGTAAACTATAAATAGAGTAGCTAGCTATCACAAATATTCATATTTTGTTCTTGGAATTCAATAAGTAACAATTGTCTTTCTTAATAAAAGTTCTTTCTTTTACTTTCTTGTTATTTTATTTATGTTCTTCTCTTTCTTCTCTATATCTATGATGAACATGAGTGAGTAGACTTCTCTCTTCTTGGGATTGTTGGATAAGTCTAAATGACATAATCCTAACCAAACCAAGCTTTAACCCTAATCTTATGTAACCTTAGTTTCTAATCTAAATTCACTGTTTTAACATGAATTAACCATTATCAAACTGTAGAAGCGAAAGTGAAGGGTTTGATAATTGTTAATCCATCATCTCAAATATCAATTCATAAAACAAGAGTGGAGTCTTGATATTCGAACAAGTGAATTTAGAAAACGATTGCAAAGGCTGCAAAATAGTCTTTGCAATCCTTGAGACATTAGTAGTTTCAAACCTTAAAAGCTTCTTCTAGTAATCAAATCAGCGAAATAGGTTTGATTGCTAGAAGAAAACTCTCACTGGACTAAAAGGAAAGTGAGGGGCTAAAGGGAAACCGGTCTTTAGAAATTAGGTATAACATAAGGTTCTAGGTTTAAGGTTTTGGTTTATGAAGGATTTGTCGTTATGATGAACCAATAATCCCAAGGCTCTTTTTATTATTATATTCTCTTCCAATCGTTTGAAAACCCCAACTTTGCAACTTAATTCTCTTCTAATCATCAACTAAAGTTAATTGAATTAAACAACTCCCTGTTGGAACGATACTCTTTTATTACTACTTCGGTAAGACAGTGCACTTCCGGTATAATCCCATCAGTTAGTTTTCTTATCACTGTAATCATAAGGTACATCATTATGATTGCCACCAGAACCAGAAACAGATGATTCACTAGACATGTTTTTCTTAGATCTTGGACTGTTGCACTGCTGAGTGTTCTCAACAGAACCACTGCTGAAGGTGAGAAAAATACAAGAAGGGCGGTTGAATTGTGTTGGCTTTTTCTTCTTTTCTCCTACTGAAGTCACTGGTCAGAAGTAGTTAGAATACAACTTCTGTAGTGATATTTAGATTCTAAATGCAGCGGATAAAAACAGAGAGAGAGAGAGAGAGAGAGAGAGAGAGAGAGAGAGAGAGAGAGAAGAAAGACACAAAGCAATTATACACGTTCCTTCCACAAACAAGGAAGTAGTGATGTCCTCCTTGCACTTCCAAGGAGAGTTCACTAAAAAATGTAATATCTGATTTCAAATGCTCACTGCTAAACTAGCAAGAAACTTCAAATTACTCAAGCACAGCTGCAAGAGATTTTCTATGCACTTGAACACAATCAAGAGACTTCTATGCTCAAGCACAACTGCAAGAGACTTCTATTCAAACAGAATTACAAAGAAAAATGTTTGAGGTTGAACACTTGATATACAATCAGTGGTGTTCACAATACAAATCAGATACAGGCTCTTAAGACTCTAGAATTTCTAATATATGAACATTGATAAGAAATTCTAAGTGAACTTTTGATGCAGAAAAATTTCAGCAGAGGTTCAGCGCTTTTAAATTGTTGTTGAGTCTCTTGCAATTCTCTAAGTCTTCACTCCTTTATATAGAGGTGTGAAAGAGACGTTGTGAATTGCCAGCACATCAAAAAAGAGTCGTTTGAAGCTTTGATCAATCACCAATGATCTTTTGCCTGATATGGTTATTGTCAATGATCTTTTGCCTGATATGGGTATTGTTCTATGAACGATCAATTTCAAATCCATTCAAAGTCTGAAGGAACATTGTTGCAGGCGTAGCTGTTATTCTTGTCTCGTAGCAGAGACACACTCTGAGTAGTGGAGGTAGTGGTTGTACACTTTGTACAATTGTACTTTTTCAACACTCTTTAAAGAACAAGCATCCAATGCCTTCAAATTCATTTGAAATAATCGTTGTTTTACTCTTCTGGTCTTCTGATATGCTAGGCGTGATTAAATCCTTTGAACAACCTTTGAAGCTTAGAGTCTCTCATCTTCTGATGAACTTCGGCTTTTTCCAATCGAACATATCCTCTGCGAATGCTAACATCTTGGGAATAATAGTATGAGTGGAATGTACCTGCCAAGAGTTAGTCACCAATTCCTTAAACCCCGGTTCCAAATGCCAAGCATTTTCATATTTGAAATCTCTTGCATGATGAATGGGCCGAGGCTTAGGAGAGCATTTCAACAAAATAGGGTAATGATCCGACGTGGGAGCTACAAGATTTTCCAAAGAAGCATTGGGAAACATGTTAAACCATAAATTATTAGCAAGAGCGCGATCTTACCTTTCTTCCACCGCACGCGGTGTACCAAGACTCTTGAACCAGGTAAACGGGTAGCCATCGAAAGGTACATCCGACAAACCAGACTCGAGAACTGCACGACGAAAGCCATTAATGAGCCAAGGGGATCTTATGTTGCGCCCCCTCTTCTCAATAGCATCTAAAATGTCGTTAAAATCCCCAAAAAAACAGCACAGACCTGCAAAACTATTAGAAAGTTGACGGAGAAAATTCCAATCGGCAGTTCTATGACCACTATTTGGATAACTATAATAACCAATAACTCTCCAAGTGCCAAGTGCAGTATCAATGATTTCAACAGTTATGTGATTATTAGAAATATCAATAAGTTGACAGTTAAAAGAATTTTGCCAAAATAAATCAAGACCCCCGCCTCAGCCGGTGTGGTCTACATGGACACAAGAATCGTAACCAAGCAAATAACATAGTTCTTCAATTTTATTTCTGTGAGCAAGTGTCTCACTTAAGAATAAAAGGTCCGGATTGAAGTGCCAGACTAGGTATTTCAAATCATGAATTGTACTCGGGCTACCTACACCCCGACAATTCCAAGCTACTAAACTCATTTACCTAGGCAGGCGCGATCAGCAGGGCCTGCCTTTACATCAATTTCCTCAAATAAAGGATTATTAGTTATATTCATTTCTACATCCTCCCATGACTAACATCAGTTCCTATTACATTGTTTCCCAAATCCCCATCAGCAGCAAATGAATTATCTCCATTCTGACGGGCCAGCATTCGTTTCCTTTTCTTCAATTCTGAACCAGTATCCATGTCATCATGTGATTCGTCACACCCAGCATGTGTGAAAGGGATAGCGGGTAGGCCAAGCACCACAACTCGGTTAGGAAGCATGCGGGAGGTCAAGTTTCCTGTGGAATAAGAAGGCAGAAAGTGCAATGGACCATAGAGACTACCACCCGTACCTTGCTTTGCTTTGGCAGCATTCTGGACAGCGAGCATATCATGTTTAATTCCAGTTATTTGACTCTGGACAGCAATTCATTGCAGCAATACCAAAACGGTGAGTACCAGGCCTTAGGTAGATGCCCCAGTTCCTGACGCCATCATCAGAATCCAATTCATACAGCTTCGGGCACACCTTGTCCGTATGACCGATCAGTCCACACCGGTGACAAAATACACCCAATTTTTCATATTTAAAATTAACAGTCACAAAAGAACCGTTACTAGCACGGACACGTCACTCCTTTTTCAAAGGAACAGTAACATCAATGGCCACTTTGATGCGCATATAAGCACTATGAGTTGTGTTTCGACCATCATAAGCCTTGATGGTACCTAGAAAACTTCCTAGACCTTGACCTACTTTGGGTTGAATGAAACCAAAAGGCAGACCACGGACTTGCACCCAAAAATCGATATGGTTCAAAGGCACAAAGCTAGGGACGACACCAGGGTTGATTCGATCCAGGGCCATATGAAAATTATCATACAGCAACATACCTTCATCAAGGACACGAGTTGCATCCACCTTATGGTGGATCTAAAACAAGTAACGATCATCAACGAATTTCGTGATCGTAACCCGTTTGACTGGCTTCCAGGTGTGAGACATACGCTCACTGAAGTAGGCAGATTGGATTTCATGATCAGCAAGGACTCGACCAGTCAAACAGTGTTCAAGAATAGCGGTAGGTTCAGGTGCGGTTTCAAGGTTTACGGTTAGACCCTCTTCAGACAAAGTCAGGCCATCAAGGTTAAGGTTGGAAGGATCCATTGGAATGGCTTATAGGAAGAGAAGGCTAAGGAAGACCAGGAAAACATGTTGACTCAATTTAGAAACATAGACACGCGTAACCAGACTCAAGAAGACTAGGGTTTTGATGTGATGATCAAGGGCGAAAGAGAAAGATGGTATATAAAGGCGATGCAGAATTATCTAGATCATGGAAACAGATAAAGATCAACTTCTCACTGAGATGGATCCAGCCCAAGGTGCGGCGACAGCCCAAGCAAGGGGAGGCGCTAGAAACCCTAGTTCTGGAAACCTTAGGAAACCGAAAAAACTTTGGTTACAAAGAGTTACCTAATCACTTAAAAATAAAGAATATACATTATTTGCATTATTACTGAATTGTATTTTCCCGGGGCTCACGACCCACCATTCATTAGAAGATAAATCATGTAGATTTATTAAAGATAAAACTAGAAATGAATTTTCCTTCAAAAAGAAAAACTAGAAAAGAAATTATAAAATAAACTTATTTTAAAAAATAATAATAATTGTTACTATCATTTTTATATTGATATAATACTCTTCATTCAATACAAAATCTAGATATAAACTCCAATTAAAGAACAAAAAATATTGGTTTAATTGCATATTTGATCTCTTATGTTTATCTATTATGTTTTAAAAGTTTTAAGGTGGTTCCTTACGTTTTAAAGGTTTTAAAGATTTCAAGTTAGTCCAAAATATTACTCATGTTGAAACAGGTAAGCCCTTCAGCGACATGATATTGAGCCTGTCATACCCCAATTTTTGACTATAAGATCCTACAGTCACACGCTCTTTAGTTCGGAAGTATTTTAAGATACCTCTTTTTTTTTTTTTCCGAGCCCACCTTTTTTTTATTTAGTCTTTTAATTTTATCTTTTTATTACTTTTTTATTTTACCTTTTTATTCCATTTTTATTTTTAGTTTAATTAATTTTTTTATTTTTCTTTTCCTTTTTATTTTAGTAACATTTTTTAACGAATCCAAATTTGTCCAAAAAACAATCCAGGGTCCAAAAAACTTCAGTCCCAGCTACGCCATCAATCATGGCTGAATTGCAGAGTCAAACTTTCTTTCCAAAATTTTCATTCAAGTCCATTGAATCCCATTCAATCAAAATTAATGTTTGTCCATAATTAGAGAAGTAATTATGAGTTAAAAGGGACAAATTTTGGTATCGAAGATGATCATCGAAAATGTAACGCCCTATTTAATTATTTGATTATTTTATTGGGTTTAGAGTCTATTTATATGATTTATGTGATTTAAATGATTATGTGGTGTGTTGTTATTTTATTAAGTGACATTATTTGATTATTTAATAGAATAAGATTTGAAAATAAAATAATATTGAGATGAGGGGCTGTTTTGAGAATTTGGAAAAGTTTAGTGGAATAAGTGGAAATAAGATAAAGAGGGTTGAGGAAATAAATAGGAGAAACTAGGTCAGAAAGTTTTTCACGTGAAACCAGTTTTGGAGATAAAGGGAGAAAACAAGAGAAGAGGAGAACCTAAGAGGAGAAGCTTGCGATCGATTAACCTAAGGTAAGGGTGAGGCTAACTTTCAATAGTTATAGTGTATGTATAATTCTGAAATTGAGTTTAGCATGTTGTTGTTTGTGAATTTGTGAATTTGGAAATTAGGTTTTGAAATCGATTTTTTGGTGGTTGAAACTTGAAATTTTCTGTATACTATGATAGAGCTAAGTGTCAGGAGCGTGTAGGCGAAAACGGCATCGAAAACGGGTTAACGGTTTGGATTTTACGCACGAAAACGTGAAAATTGGAAAATCTGAGGTTGTCTGTCAGGCAGAAATTGGACTACGATTTTAGGCATCGGGCTACGATTTTGACCAGGGTTGGGGGTGTTTCAGCACAAAAAAAATCGTACTACGATGGGGAAATATCGGGCTACGATTTTGCCTGACCAGAAACTTTTAAAATGCATTCTTCTTCAACCAAATTGTTTCCAAACTTATTTCTAAGTGTAGGGACTTCATCCTAATCATCTAGGGGTGTTTTTATGAAAGGAATAACTTTGTATAAAGGGTCTAATGAGTTCTTGTGTTGCTTAACTTTGTATTAACGTGTCTAAGAGTATTTAACCTATGTTGTGATGAATCTAACTTGGTTTGATGTGAATATATTTGATTGATGAATATGATGTTGTTCATGTTTGATGAAGTATTATATGAATGCATATGTTGATAACTATGATGTTGTTTATGATTGATGAACTATTATATTAATGTATATATTGAAAAATGTGATGTTATATGATGTTGTTTATGATTGATGATTTATTATATGAATTTATATGTTGATAAAGATAATGTTACATGATGTTGTTCATAATTGATGAATTATGATATTATGATGCGAAGTCGTTGTTGTTGTCGTTGCCGCTGTTGTCGTTAATATCATTAAGTTGCAAGTGTTGGTCTAAGTTGCAAAGTTGTAAGTTGTTGTTCCAAGATATTGGAGTCACATAAGTTGTTGAAGTTGTATAAGATGTAAGTTGTTGATTCCATGCATACTCATTTAAGTTGAGGGTTTGATGCCCTGTGAGCCTTTGCTCTTTAAGTTGAGGGCTTGATGCCCTGTGAGTATATTTATGCTCTATATGTTGAGGGCTTGATGCCCTGAGAGCTTATGCTCTAAATGTTGAGGGCTTGATGCCCTGAGAGTTTATACTCTATAAGTTGGGGGGTTTGATGCCTTGATTGGTACCACATGCATGTTGATGTTGTTGTTGTTGCATTGTCAAGTGTTGGTGTCGTTGTTGTCTGTCATGGACAATATCTTATCAACTTGACTCGACTATGCAACTTCAACTTCTTAATCATGCATGTGGTAGCATCCAGGGCATGAGCCTTCATCATAAGAGCATAAATACACTCACAGGGCATAAGCCCTCAACATAAGAGCAAAAGCTCACAGGGCATAAGCCATCATCATAACGAGCAAAAGCTCACAGGGCATAAGCCTCCAACGGAATGAGTATGCATGGACTCAACAACTTACATCTTAAACATCTTAGACAATGCATCACACCTTGACATCTTAGATAACTTCATTGCATAATTCATATAAAATCAATCAAAAGGGAATTCATATAACATTTCAAAGCTAGTGGAAGGACAATTCAAATACCAGCAATTCATATGTTTATATCACAACTCAATTCAAAACAAAACAACTGAAATTAGCACAAGAATCCAACTTAGGCAATCTGGTACAGCGTAGCTCGCGAGGCGAGGTCAACTGCTCGCTGTGGCCAGCTCACAAAAGGAACTACTTGCGAGGCGAGAAAGGTTACTCGCCTAAGGCGAACAAAACTGGGCAGCTACGGCTTTTGTGACCATTTTACCCCCAAAATCTCATTTTAACTTTCCTACATCCAATTTCAATCTAAAAACTTGTCTAATAATTCTTATGTGTATTAAGACACTCAAAGCCATCTAAAACTTATTCCAAAACGTTCATTCATGAAAATCAGGTTTTCCTCACTGGCAACTCGCTACGGCGAGTGATCTGCGCGCAAGGCGAGCAACAAAGCGTCACTCGCGAAGCGAGGGAAATTACTCGCTACGACGAGCGATGAAGGTCATCACTCGCGAGGCGAGAATCATAGCTCGCGAGGGCGAGCGATGAATCACATCACGGGCAGAATTCACTTTTTCTCAAAATTTCACCTAATTTCATGGTTCTAACCTTAAAACTGATTATAATTATCATCCTATGGATTATCTAAGGTCTGTACACGAATTCTACATCAATTTTACAACTTTACATCATCTAATCATCAATTTCTCTCATAACCCTAATATTCCAAATTTTTAAAAACTTAAACCTACGACATGTTAATTGCAACATCTGAATTATAGACTTAAAATTAATGAATGTTAGTCCTACCCTTACCTTAGAATGCAGAAATCGCAGCTTCCCTTGGTTTCTCCTCTTCTTTGGTTTTCTCCCTTATTCTAAAACTGTTTCACGTAAAAGTATTCTGACCTAATCTTCTCCTATTTATACCACCTTCACCTATCTTATCTTATTTACTCTTATTCCCCTAAACTCTCTAAATTCTTAAAATAGCCTCTCATCTCAACATTTATTTTATTTTCAAATCTTATTCTATTAAATAATAAAATAAGTCTCTAAATAAATCCACAATACGTCACATAATTCTTCACATCACATAAATCATATAATCATATTCTAAACTCAATAAATAAATCTAATAATTAAAGAGGGCGTTACAACTCTCCCCAACTTATAGAATTTTTGTCCTCGAAAATGTACCTTATGCAAACAACTCTGGATAAGACTCCAGCATCTTACTCTTTAACTCCCACGTTAAATTTTCACCAACCGCTCCTTCCAAAACGACTTTCACAAGGGGTATCTCCTTACCTCTCAACTTCTTCACTTCACGACCTTCAATCCTCACCGGTAAGGTCTCAACCGTAAGGTTATCTCTAACTTGCACATCATCTCTTTGGATCACATGAGATGGATCCGGGACATACTTCCGAAGTTGCGAAACATGAAACACATCATGCAAATTTGAAAGATGCGGTGGTAAACCCACTCGATACGCCACCGTTCCAATTCTTTCTGATATCTGATACAGACCAATAAACCTCGGAGTCAACTTCTTTGACTTCAGTGCACGTCCAACACTAGTCACAGAAGTGACTCTCAAAAATACATGATCTTCTTCTTGAAACTCAAGGTCTTTCCTTCACTTATCATGATAACTCTTTTGTCGGCTCTGCGACGCTTTCATCTTTTCTTGGATCATCTTAACCTTTTCAGTAGTCTGTTGAACAATATTTGGCCCCAAAACTACACTTTCACCTGATTCAAACCAACACAACGGAGTCCTGCACCTCCGACTATACAAAGCCTCGAATGGTGCCATTCCAATACTAGAATGATAATTGTTATTGTATGTGAACTCTATCAACGGAAGATGACTATCCCAAGTTCCTCCTTGCTCAAGTACACAAACTCTCAAGAAGTCTTCCAACGACTGAATCGTCCTTTCCGACTGACCATCTGTCTGCTGATGATACGCCGAACTCAACCTCAACTTAGAACCTAAAGACTCTTGAAAACTCTTACAAAATCTAGAAGTAAACCTTGGACCTCTATCTGACACAATGCTCGAAGGAACACCATGCAGCTTCACAATCTCGCGAATATAAATCTCTGCCAACTGCGACACAGGAAAACTAATGTTAATCGGAATAAAATGAGCCGATTTCGTCAATCTGTCCACAGGCGAGTGATCTACGCGCAAGGCGAGCAACAAAGCGTCACTCGCGAGGCGAGGGAAATTACTCGCTACGGCGAGCGATGAAGGTCATCACTCGCGAGGCGAGAATCATAGCTCCCGAGGGCGAGCGATGAATCACAGCACGGGCAGAGTTCACTTTTTCTCAAAATTTCACCTAATTTCATGGTTCTAACCTTAAGACTGATTCTAATTATCATCATATGGATTATCTAAGGTCTGTACACAAATTCTACATCAATTTTACAGCTTTACATCATCTAATCATCAATTTCTCTCATAACCCTAATATTCCAAATTCTTAAAAAGTTAAACCTACGACATGTTAATTGCAACATCTGAATTATAGACTTAAAATTAATGAAAGTTAGTCCCACCTTTACCTTAGAATGCAGAAATCACAGCTTCCCTTGGTTTCTCCTCTTCTCTGGTTTTCTCCGTTTTTCTAAAACTGTTTCACGTAAAAGTGTTCTGACCTAATCTTCTCCTATTTATACCACCTTCACCTATCTTATCTTATTTACTCTTATTCCCCTAAACTCTCTAAATTCTCAAAACAGCCCCTCATCTCAACATTTATTTTATTTTCAAATCTTATTCTATTAAATAATAAAATAAGTCTCTAAATAAATCCACAACACATCACATAATTCTTCACATCACATAAATCATATAATTATATTCTAAACTCAATAAATAAATCAAATAATTAAAGAGGGCGTTACACATTCTGTTGAATAATGAAATGTTTTTCCGCTGCGATGTTATTTGAATTATTGATAAAGGATGTTTAAATAAATAGTAATTTTACTCTATTTATATTTCGAAGAAGTGTGACATCCTGTTTAAGTTGAATACTCTGATTTTATGTATTATTTTACATGTTGGGAAAACGGGGTGTTACAATTGGTATCAGAGCAAGTTGGTCCGTCCGGCCAAGTAGTTGAGTCGCGTTGTGTCGTGTGGCAGTTGAAATACTGCCATTGTGTTGTCCTGATTGTTATTTGTTGTTTAGAGAATTGGTTGGAGTATAACCATGTTCATATTAATTGTTTTAGTAAGTCGGTGTATTTTTCTTCTGCTGAAGAAGAGAGTGGAGCAAAGTTCTTGACTACTAAGCAACTGAAGTAGTTGATGAGCGAAGGAATTCCTATGTTTTCGTTGGTGGCGTCTTTGTCTGTTGAGAATCAAGCAGTAATTGATAAGTTGCGAGTTGTGTGTGAATTTCCAGAAGTTTTTCCTGATGAGATTCCTGATGTGCCGCCGGAAAGGGAAGTTGAATTTTCGATTGATCTTGTTCCGGGTACGAAGCATGTGTCTGTGGCGCCTTACCGTATGTCGGCTTTTGAGTTGGCTGAGTTGAAGAAACAGTTAGAGGATTTGCTTGATAAGAAGTTTGTAAGACCGAGTGTTTCACCTTGGGGAGCGCCTGTGTTGCTAGTCAAGAAGAAAGATGGTAGCATGAGGTTGTGTATTGATTATCGGCAGTTGAATAAAGTGATGAGAAAGAATAGGTATCCACTTCCGAGAATTAATGATTTAATGGATCAGTTAGTGGGTGCACGCGTGTTTAGCAAGATTGATTTGAGGTCAGGTTACCATCAGATCAAAGTAAAAGATGAAGATATGCAGAAAACGGCCTTTTGGACACGATATGGACATTGCAAATATTCAGTGATGCCTTTCGATGTTACTAATGCGCTGGGTGTGTTTATGGAGTACATGAATAGAATTTTCCATGCTTATTTGGATCGGTTCGTGGTTGTATTTATTGATGACATCTTGATTTATTCTAAGTCTGAAGAAGAGCATGTAGAGCATTTAAAGATTGTGTTGCAAGTGTTGAAGGAAAAGAAGTTGTATGCCAAGTTGTCCAAATGTGAATTCTGGTTAAGTGAAGTAAGTTTTCTTGGCCATATTATTTCTAGCAGTGGTATTGCAGTAGACCTGTCATAAGTTGATGCAGTATCACAATGGGATGCTCAGTGCGAGAACAGTTTCAATGAGTTGAAGCAGCGGTTGACGACGGCTCCAGTTTTAATTTTATCGAAGTCAAATGAACCTTTTGTAGTGTATTGTGATGCGTCCAAGTTGGGTTTGGGTGGTGTGCTTATGCAAGATAACAAGGTTGTAGCGTATGCATCAAGGCAGTTGAGGATTCATGAACGAAATTATCCTACACATGATCTAGAGTTGGCTGTTGTGATTTTTGTGTTGAAAATTTGGAGGCATTATTTGTACGGTTCCAGATTTGAGGTGTTTAGTGTAACACCCCGTTTTCCCAACATAAAAATTTCACATATAAATCAGAGTATTTCAACGTAAACGGAATGTCACACTTCTTTTCATAAAATCATAAATGGAATAAAATAATTATTTATCCTTCAAAATTCAACAACGTATTATTTAATACTTCGCTGCGGAATTATTCAACATCTAAAACAGTCTTAGGCACGAGGGCCTCATCATAAAAATCTCATGAAATCAAACTTAACAACAATTTGTTGGAACAAAATGTGTAATAATAAACCCTAAAGAGTTTTGATGATAACAAGGTATTAAAAATTGACAATTGGTATTGCTAACATTTGTTCAAGTGTACAGGACCATAAACAAAGTGTTATATCTTAACAAGGTTCTAGAAGAACAAATAAAGAGCAAAGGAATTATTTATTTGAAGCTTAAAGCGCTCCTGAAGACTAGCGCTCCTGAAGAGTATGACGGCATCAGAAGCTGATTCTTCAGAAGCATCAGTATTTCACCAGAAGCGAAATGATTCAATTTTTTTTTATGAATTAAGTGTTGTATTTTGGAGCGAAAGTCTTGTAGAAGTGGTAGAAGACTACATGGAGGTCACACGTTCTCATTTGAAAGCATCTGGTTGCTAAATTACAAAGAGCGTTGACAAATGTACTATGTACGAACTGTACAACCACCTTCTCCACTACTCTGTTCTCTGTCTCAGCTACCAGACAGGAACAACAGCTCTCTTATACAACCAAGCCTGCATCCTTGTTCCCTCTCAATCGGAATGGATTTGAAATTGATCCTTTATAGGACAATAACTTAATCAGGCAAAGAATCATTGGTGAAAGATCAAGCTTCAACAACGACTCTTTTTGGATGTGTTGGCACTTACAACGTTCATTTCACACCTCTATATAAAGGAGTGAAGACTTGAAGAACAACAAGACTCTACAATATATTTAAAAAGCGCCAAAACTCTGTAAAATTGTTTAAGCATCCAAAGTTCACTTAGAATTTCAGCTTTCAAGTTCATATCTTTGAAATTCTTAAGTCTTTAGAGTCTGTATCTGATTTGTATTGTGAACACCACTGATTGTATATCAAGTGTTCAACCTCAAACATTTTTTGTGTAATTTTGTTTGATAGAAGTCACTTGCTTGTGTGCTTGAGCATTAGAAGTCTCTTGATTGTGTTCTTGAGCATTTGAAGTCTCTTGCTTGTGTGCTTGAGCATTTGTAATCAGATACTACTTTAGTGAACTCTCCTTGGAAGTGCAAGGGGGACAGGACTACTTCCGGTTTGTGGAAGGAACCTGTATAAATTGCTTGTGTCCTGCTTATTCTCTTTTCTCTCTGTTTATCATTCCGCTGCATACGCTCCTGAACATCATCTTCAAAAGTTGTCTTATCTGCTTCTGATCATACGTGTTTTGAGTTTTGAAGAGAAAACGATAATTTGTAAAACACAATTCAACCCCCCCTTCTCGTGTTTTTCTCCCCTTCAATTGGTATCTAGAGCAAGGTTCTGTTGTCAACACCTAACAGTGTAACAGTCCAAGATCTGAGAAAAACATGTCTGCTGAATCATCTGTTTCTGGTTCTGCTGGCTCTGGTGTTAATCATCATGATGTATCCTATGATTATAGTGAAAAGAAAACTGACTCAGGGAAAGTTCCAAAGTTTAATGGAGATCCTTAAGAGTTTTCTTGGTGGAAAACCAACTTCTACAGTTATATCATGGGCTTAGATGAAGAACTATGGGATATTCTGGAAGATGGAGTTGGTGACTTAGTCCTTGATGAAGAAGGAGCTGCTGTTGATAGAAAGATTCATACTCCTGCTCAGAAGAAGATGTACAAGAAACATCACAAGATCAGAGGCTCTCTGGTTTCTGCTATACCACGAGCAGAGTACATGAAGATGAGTGATAAATCAACTACTAAAGCTATGTTTGCATCTTTATGTGCTAAATATGAAGGAAGCAAGAAAGTTAGAGAAGCCAAAGCACTGATGCTTGTTCATCAGTATGAGTTGTTCAAGATGAAGGATGATGAAAGTATTGAGGAGATGTACTCAAGATTTCAAACCCTAGTCTCTGGACTCCAAATACTGAAGAAAAGCTATGTTGCTTCTGATCACGTGAGCAAGATGCTCAGAAGCCTGCCTGCTAGATGGAGACCAAAGGTGACTACCATTGAGGAAGCTAAAGATTTAAACACTTTAAGTGTTGAAGATCTTGTTAGTTCTCTCAAAGTTGATGAGTTAAGTCTTAATGAACATGAGTCTACTAAAAGGAGTAAATCAATAGCTTTCCATCCAAAGGCAAGTCATCAAAAGCTCTCAAAGTGGCTGAGTCTAAAGAAGAAGATTCACCAACTGGAGATTCTGATGAAAAGGTAACTGAGATGATGGCTATGCTCTCAAACAGACTTCAGTATCTAGCCAAAAAGAACAAGAAGTTTGTGTCCAGAAGAGGTAGCTTCAGAAGCTCAAAGAAGGAAGATCAGAAGGGATGCTTCAATTGCAAGAAGCCTGGTCATTTCATTGCTGATTGCCCTGATCTTCAGAAGGAAAAAGCAAAGGAAAAGTCAAAGAAACCAACATTCAAGTCAAGCAAGTTCAAGAAACAGTTAAAGCAGAGTTTGATGGCCACATGGGATAATTTGGATAGTGAATCTGAGTCTGACAAAGAAGAATCTGATGAAGGTGCAAAGGTAGCTGTTGGGTTAGTAGCTACAGCAACTTCAGAAGCTGAAACTGAATCAGATTTAGAAGATGAAAACGAGGTATATTCCAAGATCCCTAGGGAAGAACTGATAGAGTCACTTAAAGAACTCCGCACTCATTTTGAATTGAGAACCAATGAGTTGAAAGCTTTGAAAGAAAAATATGTTGCTTTGATGAAGCAACAAGAATCAACTCTATTGGATCTAAAAGCTTCTGAAGAAGAACTCAGAGGTTTTGACTTCATATGCAAGACATATGAAGACAAACTTAAATTCTTGTGTCAGAAGCTGCAAGAAAATTGTGATGGAAATTCGTTAAGTAACCATGAGATTGCTCTTGAAGATTTCATTATTTCTGGTATTGACAGAAGCAGGATTGCTTCTATGATTTATAGCATTTACAAAAACAATGGCAAAGGGATTGGATTTTCAGAAGCTAAGTCTAATGAAACCAACCTCAAAGCATATTGTGAATGCATAAAGGAAGGATTGAAAACTTTCTTTGTTCCTGAAGGTGCCAAAATGGAAACTGCTGCTCAGTCAGAACCTGAAGCTTCTAGTTCTAAGGCTAAGATTACATCAAAGTCAAAGAACTTCAAGATTAAGGGTATGATAAATTCTGAATCTAAGACCACAAAGATTAAGATTCTGAAGAGATCAGAACCTGTTCCTCAGAGTCTGATAAAATCAGAATCTGATGTCCTAAAGTCTAAGGTTCAGATGGGCAAAGCAGTTGTTGCTCCTGAAGTATCAAAACCAAAAGTTGAAAAACCTAAGGTAATGATTAATCAGAAGCTACCCAAAAAGCATCTAAAGGATCAGGAATTGGTGAGTAAATCTTCCAGATCTAACCCCAAAGGACCCATAAAGCAATGGGTACCTAAATCTGAAATTGTCAATACTGCAGGTTTGTCTAAAAGCAAGAACAAAACAAAGGTCATGGTACCTGGACAGCGGTTGCTCAAGGCACATGACAGGAGAGAAGTCAATGTTCCTATCCCTCACAATGAAAGAAGGAGGAAATGTAAAGTTTGGAGGCAACCAGTCTGGGAAGATTATTGGTACGAGGACTATTGGTAATTCCTCTACCTCTATTAATAATGTGTGGTTGGTAGATGGGCTTAAACATAACCTAATGAGCATCAGTCAATTCTGTGACAATGGTTATGATGTATTATTTGAAAAAGCCAACTGCACGGTAATTAACAAGAATGATAAGTCCATAGTGTTCAAGGGAAAGAGAGTGGAAAATGTCTACAAAATAAATTTCTCTGAACTGGCTAATCAGAAGGTAATTTGCCTTCTGTCAATGAATGATAAGAAATGGATGTTGCATAGAAGGCTGGGACATGCTAACTGGAGATTAATCTCTAAGCTTAGCAAGTTACAGCTTGTCAAAGGCCTTCCTGACATTGATTATCATTCAGATGCACTCTGTGGTGCATGTCAGAAAGGAAAAATTGTTAAATCATCTTTCAAAGCAAAAGACAGTGTTTCCACCTCAAGACCCTTAGAACTGCTTCACATTGACCTATTTGGACCAGTTAGCACTGCATCCTTATATGGAAGTAAGTATGGATTAGTCATTGTTGATGATTACAGCAGATGGACTTGGGTGAAATTCCTGAAAAGCAAAGATCATGCATACGATGTATTTAGTAACTTCTGTACCCTTATTCAATCTGAAAAAGAAGCCAAAATTTTGAAAATTAGAAGTGATCATGGTGGTGAATTTGAAAATGAGCCATTTGAAGCTTTTTGTGAAAAACATGGAATCTTCCATGAAATCTCTTCTCCTAGAACTCCACAACAGAATGGGGTTGTAGAAAGAAAGAATAGAACTTTGCAAGAAATGGCCATAACCATGATCCACGAAAACAATTTAGCAAAACATTTTTGGGCAGAAGCTGTGAATACAGCGTGTTATGTCCAAAATAGGATCTACATCAGACCTATCTTGGAGAAAACAGCATATGAACTGTTTAAAGGAAGAAAACCCAATATCTCTTACTTTCATCAGTTTGGATGTACATGTTACATTCTAAACAACAAGCTCTACCTAAAGAAATTTGATGCCAAGGCCCAAAGAGGAATCTTTTTAGGTTACTCTAAAAGGTCAAAGGCATACAAAGTGTATAATTCAGAGACACTCTGTGTTGAAGAATCTATGCACGTTAAATTTGATGACAAAGAGCTTGAAGAAAAAACTTCAAAGCAAGATGAAGGTTCTGCAGAGATACAGGTTCCTGAAGACATTCCAGAACCTGATCAGTCAGTTGAATCTGAAGATAGTCCAGAAGCTGCACCCACATTAGAAGCTCCTGATGAAGTTGCTCCTGATGAAGCGCAAAATGGCTCACAGCAAGCAGATTCATCCAACAATACCTTCAAATACAAGTCTTCTCATCCTGAGGATCAAATCATTGGAAGTAAAGAAAGTCCCAGAAGAACAAGATCACACTTCAGACAAGAAGAATCTATGATAGGACTAATATCAATGATTGAGCCTACAACAGTTGAAGAAGCACTTTCATAGGACTAATATCAATGATTGATGTGTGGGATCTGGTACCCAAACCTTCTCAAAAGAACATTATTGGAACAAAATGGGTATTTAGAAACAAGCTGAATGAGCAAGGTGAAGTAACCAGAAACAAAGCCAGACTTGTTGCACAGGGGTACAGTCAACAAGAAGGCATTGATTACACCGAAACATTTTCTCCAGTTGCAAGATTGGAAGCAATCAGGTTACTTTTATCTTATGCAATTAATCATGGAATAGTATTATATCAAATGGATGTCAAGAGTGCGTTTCTTAATGGTGTCATAGAAGAAGAAGTGTATGTCAAACAACCTTCTGGTTTTGAGGATCTGAAACATCCTGACCATGTTTACAAACTAAAGAAATCACTATATGGCTTGAAACAAGCTCCCAGAGCTTGGTATGATAGACTAAGTAATTTCCTGATTAAAAACGATTTTAAACGAGGTCAAGTTGATACAACACTCTTCAGAAGGACTCTTGAGAAAGACATTCTTGTTGTGCAAATATATGTTGATGATATAATATTTGGTTCTACTAATGCATCTCTTTGCAAGGAATTCTCTAAGTTAATGCAGGATGAATTTGAAATGAGCATGATGGGAGAGCTGAAGTTCTTCCTGGGCATTCAAATTAATCAAAGCAAAGATGGAGTATATGTTCATCAGACAAAATATACGAAGGAGTTTTTGAAGAAGTTCAAGCTTGAAGATTGCAAACTGATGAACACTCCAATGCATTCTACATGCACCTTAAGCAAAGAAGATGAAGGATCAAAAGTAGATCAGTAGCTATACAGAGGTATGATTGGTTCTCTGTTATACCTCACTGCATCTAGGCCAGATATTTTATTCAGTGTATGCTTATGTGCAAGGTTTCAGTCAGATCCTACAGAATCTCATTTAATTGCAGTTAAAAGAATCTTCAGGTATCTGAAAGGAACAACTAATCTGGGACTTCTTTATAGAAAATCCTCAGATTACAAGCTAATTGGATTCTATGATGCTGATTATGCTGGTGATAGGATTGAAAGAAAGTTAACCAGTGGCAATTGTCAATTTCTGGGTGATAATCTGATATCCTGGGCTAGCAAAAGACAAGCAACTATTGTTATGTCTACAACAGAAGCAGAATACATTTCAGCTGCAAGTTGTTGCACACAACTACTCTGGATGAAACATCAGCTGGAAGATTATCAGATACATGCTAACAATATTCCCATCTTTTGTGATAATACTGTTGCTATCTGTTTGTCAAAGAATCCAATTCTGCATTCAAGAGCCAAGCATATTGAGATCAAACACCATTTTATCAGAGATTATGTTCAAAAAGGAATTTTAGATATACAATTCATTGATACTGAAAATCAATGGGCTGATATATTTACTAAGCCTTTAACAGTTGAAAGATTTGATTTTATTAAGAAAAATTTGAACATGCATTATGTGTCTGATTAAAATTGCTTGCTCCTGAATAAGAAGTTCAGGTTCTGAAGTCACTTCAGAAGCCATAGTCCATCAGAAGCTCTTAAGAAAGGTTCTGAGGAGAATGTTCTCCTGATGAGTCATCAGAATCTCAAACTTCAGAAGAGAATCTTTGTGCTCCTGAATAGTAGGAGTTAGTGGAATTTCTGGAGTTGCTTCTGGCGACATCTGTCCCACTAACTTATACAGCTCATCTGAAATCTGATAGTGTGGCATAAATGTATTGGTGTATAACTCAAAGGGCAATGATGATCTTTATGCTTTTCGTAGTACTATCTCGCGCCCCCAACTGTCATTAATGTTGTGTTTATTTGTCCCCTGTCATTCAAACGTTTTTACTAAAAGCACTTAAACAAAAACACACACTACTCACTTCACAACCTACACTTTCTGTTTTTGTTTTCGTAACTGCTAAGAAAACCTCTCAACTTAGAACCCTAAATTTCATCATCTTCAAATCAATCTATGGCATCATCAAGTTCAGTTCAAGAATCCGGTACTTCGAATCAACAAGCTTCTCAATAGCAACCAGAAAGGGTTGTGTACCTACTAAGTGGATCTACCATGAGTCTACAAGAACATCAACTGAAGATCCAAGTAGAAAACCAAGTAGATTTCATGTCTCTGATGTTTCACGGATGCGACATCAAGAACTTCTACGCTACACAAGGATGGCTACGGTATTTCGATATGCTGAATGGTCCTACTTACAAAGCTCTAGTGAGGCATTTCTAGGTTAGGGCAAGCATCTTTGATAAGAAAGCCGCAGAAGAAGAAGAAAGGAACGTAGTTCTCTTGTATCCAGAGCTTGCTGGAAAATCAAGGGAAGAAATGCAACTGGAACCCTTCACTGGCACTGAGATTAGATCCAGTGTGATGGGTGTCCCTATGAAGATCAACGAACAAATTATTGCTTCAGTCCTGGGCATAAATGCTGAAGGAATCTATTCTGGGATTGAAATTCCCAACCCTCAGACCAGCACCCGGAAGGAAACTGTCAACATGACCCTGTTCAACTCTAAGAAGGGTGGAAAGTACAGTGACCTGGATATTCAGAAGAAGATGCTTTTGAAGATCCAGTATGAAAATCTTCTACCTAAGGGAGGTGGGGGTGATCAACCCTCCCTAGCTCACAAAATCTTCATTCATCACATCTACAATGATGAAAAGGTCAACCTGCCAAGGTACATCTACAAGTACATCGTCAAGGAGCTATGGAAAAGCCAGAATGAGGACAGACTCTGGGTTCCCTATGGAAGACATTTGTCTGAGATCTTTCATCAAGGAGGGATCATTGAAGCCCTCAGCCAAACAAGGTTCTATACAGATCAGATGCTGGATACTATAGTTGGAAAGGTGATCAATGGACAGACACTGAAGAACATGCAATTGATAAAGAGATTCACTCCTCTCAGCTCAGACTTGAGTGAATCTACTGTTGTATCTGATTTGATGGCAAACTTCCCACCAATTTGCAAGAAGGATACCTTAGCTGTACAGATGGCACTTCTGAGTGACCATTTTGCTAACACTAGGGAAAGAATCAGTATAAATGAAGTTCCTGAGGAAATGCCAGGAAGTAAACTGCCAGTAGAGAAAGGCAGAAAATCCAAAAGAAAAGTACTCACTCAAGAGGAGTACTTAGAAGGTGAAAATCCTTCTAAGAAGGCAAAGAAAGTTAAGGCTCCTGAGAAGTCCAAAACTGGTGCTTCTGAAGGTTCAAATATTCAAGAAGAGGTTCAGGATCTGAACCCAGAAGCCATTATTCAACAGAAGACCAGAAGTGGCAAACCTGTTGCTTCTGCATCTACTACAACTGCCAAACAGATTCCTCAAAAGAAGAAGAGAACTCCAAAGCTGAGAAAACTTAAAGAATCTGTTTACACTGCTGAAGAAAGTGCAGCTGTAGAGGCACATGAAGTAGAGCCAACCAACGTTCAAGCTGAAAGAGTCAGTTCCATGTTTGTGATGACTCCTGAGATGGCTAAGAGATGCAAGGAGCATGCCAACAAGTTGATGGCTGAAAAGAAGAAGAAATTGGCTCTTTGGAAGCTACAAAGAGAAGAAAAGATCAAGGAATTGGGACTGGAAGGCTGTGACAAATATTACTTGGACAAGATTACAGAAGTCCAAGAGATCTCTAAGAAGGTGGATGAAGAAGCGTTGAAGGCTTCTAAAGAGGCTGCTACTGAACTGGTTACCAGGGAGGTAAGGAAGAAAAAGAAAGCTGATACTGAAGCTCTTCAGAAGGTCCTGGATCTTGCTAAGAACATTAAAGTGCCTACTTCAGTGTTGCTCAAGGATGCTGCTGCTAAAGTAGCTGAGCAAGCTTTGAAGAGCACTGAAGAACTTCAAGCTGAAGTGACTGCTGAAGCTGCAAGCATTTTGTTAGCTTCTGGATCAGAATCTATATCAGGTACGTCTTCTACACAACCATTGATACATATAGAATTTGGCTCCTCTCCCTCATCTTCCTCCCAATCCAAAACCTCATCATCCTCATCTACTGATTTGGATGATGTTCCAATTAGCATACTTCGAAAAGGCCAATCACCATCTTCTAAACTCCACAAAAAGCCTTCCAAATCCGTTTCTCCTCTTAAACCCATGGAACCTTCTATTGAAGTTAGGGTGAGTAATTTGCTTGAATTGAAATACAGCAAATTACCTCCTAATCATCCACTTCAACCACAAACCATACAACCAATCAACATGATCATTCCTGATCAGCCAGAAGATGATTCTGTTATTAACAATCTTAGCAGTCATCTATCTGGTGAATTACCAAACGTTGACCTAACACCACATAAAGCCTCTGAAGTAACAACTTTAGAAGTTGCTTCAGAAAGCCCACAACAACAATCACCTAAACTAAAAATGCCCCAATCTGTTCCTGAACAAAATGTTCCTGAACAATCTGTTCCTGAACAAAATGTTCCTGAACACACTGTTCCTGAACAAACTTTTTCTGAACATACTCCTGAACCCACTTCTTCTGAAAATGCAATGGAGATTGATGATTTAGTCATAGATCTTGATGCAGAAATTGATCAATCCTCACCTATGGAGGTTGACCAGTCTGCTTCTGATCAATCACAATCTCAATCTGCTAGCAATTCTCAATCTTCTACCTCCAACAACCTACAAATTGAACCAATTGCTGCTCCTAGACCTAGAAAACAACCTTCACCACCCACCAGATTCTTAGATTCAAATGTATTAAGAGGTGTGTGTGAAGATATTGCTGATAAGATGATCAAGCTCATTTCATCCAGAAATGACTTGAGTCACAGAGAGAGCTATGAGAAACAGTGGAGTAGGCTCAATGAAAGAGTCGAAAATGTAATGAATGCACTATCCTCCACTTGTGTTGAAGCTCAGAAGCAAGCTAAGCAAAAGCTTCAGGACTGGTTAAATGGTATTAACGAGGACCTTGAAGAAGTTAAGATACTGGGAACCTGGGCAAGATCGTCTTTGAGTATTAGAGGAAGGGAACCAACTGATTTTCTCCCTTAGTATATTCACCCTAAGGACCTGGATTTATCTTTCCTAACGAAGGTAAATCTACAGGCATCAGCTCCTGATCTGGCTCTAGTTCAGAAGAACAAGATCCTAGAAGAGAAGAACTAGAAGGTAGAGAAAGATTTGTTTGAACAAAGGCTACTCCTTCTGGAACACAAAGCTGAAACTGATGCTAAGTTGGAAGAAGCCAAGATCAGAGAAGAGAATATGGCCAAAAGCTTAGCTGAAATACAGAAGAAGCAAGAGGAAACAAATGAACTGCTCAAGAAGATTCTTGAAAACACAATCAGACAGCCCAGCCCTTAGTTGCACACTTATTGTTGTTGATTGTTGTGTTTTCTTCATATTTATCTTTGTTTATCTTGAATGCCTCTGAACCTATTTTGCTTCGAATATTACTTTGCTTCTGAAATTCTATACTTCTGACCTTGTATACTGCTTTTGAATGTCTGTTTTTAACGCATATTGTTTTTGATATGATTATTCTCTGAACCTTTTATTCACTGTGATTTTCTCTTTCTTTTGTTAATTTCTTTTTGTTAATGACAAAAGGGGGAGTAAGTGTGATAGTATTTAAAGGCTGTGAGCCCCATTAAGTTTTTTTTTGAAATTTAATGTCACTCAATCCTTTTAATTAGGGGGAGTAATAATATTTCAATATAACTTAACTGAACCATTATCTCTCTCTATCACTTCTATTCTTTTTGATAATATTATTGAGCGTTAAAGGAATTTAATTAACAAGATAGAACTCAGGGGGAGCTTGTAACACCCCAATCTCCCGACATAAAAATTTCATTAAATAAAAGCATAAATCAGAGTACATCACAAAGGAGTGTCACATTTTCTCAACTTCAAAATCTTTAAACAAATAAATATTAGTTTATCCTTCGCAACAAGTTCATTTATAGCAGCGGAAATCATAATTCAAAATCCTTCATAAAGGTCTTGGCTCTAGGCCATCACAAACATCTCAAAAGTTCGTTGAAAATCTTCAAATATTAAAATAGTTCAAACATGATACATAAGGAATAGACTCTATGCAAGACCCCATCCCGTTACCTATCAGAGCACCTAAACATCACGCAAGGACTCCTCACATCGGCGCACCTAAGCTTGGTTACCTGCACTTGCCCACAAGGCGGCAATTCCAACAGAAGGGGTGAGATTCACAACAGAATATTAACATATAATTCAACATTTATGACTAACAACATAAACTCATCACATATATCACATCATTAAACACAAGGTTAACATCATTATCATGAACATCTCAAATACACATCAACATCGTCTCATAATGTGTCAAAAATTTGACTCAACTATATGCAACTCTAACATCTTGACATCATGCATGTGGTACCATATATAAGCATTAATATGCTTCACCGTCGCTTTGAGCAAATGCTCCACCGTCGCTTTGAGCAAAAGCTCCACCGTCTCATAATATGCAAATGCATGGACTCGACTCTTTACATCTTAAACAAGTTAAATACAACTTCTCAAACATCATTAACAACTCAAGCTGACACATGCAATTATGATAAATACATGGCAGAAGTTCAGCACATTAAATACATAATCACAGCTCTTAACATCATTTAAACGTCACTTAACATCATGTTCATAATCATTTAAACATAAACAATACATCACATTACCATCAACACAAGAGAACTTCATTAAATCTTCATTACAGAATGCATCTTAGGACATAAGGCATCTCTAACATTACCCAAAGGTCTACTCTCAAAGTTCCAATGCGAAACAAATCGCAAAACGAACAACAACCCAGAATTGTACTAACTCGCCACGGCGAGTGATTTGCTCGCTACGACGAGCTCTCTCAAGAAGCTACTCGCCAAAGGCGAGCTGGGGGCGAGCTACAGGCGAGCAATCTGGGTGCTCTCGGCCTTTTTGACATTTTTCGCCTAAAATCTTCGTTTTAAGGTTCCCTAAGTCCAATTTGGTCCTAACAACTTCACAGGTCTTTCTTATAAATATTAAGGCACTTAAAACCATCTAAAGTTTGGCAAAAATCTCAACTTCCAAAAGTTACTCGCCACGGCGAGCTAGTTGGCTCGCCTCGCGAGCAGAAGGGCGTTGCTCGCCACAGCGAGCTGTGCAGCTCGCCTCACGAGCGATGCAAGGCTTACTCGCCACGGCGAGTGAATTACTTGCCACAGGCGAGCGATGACAGGTTCACTACGGGTTTGCTCCAATTCTCACCCACTCATCTCAATTCTCTCATGTTAAGCCTCTAATTCATCAGCAATGTTATTCTAGTGATTAATCTAGGTTCTGTAACACGTTTCTACAACAATTCACATCAATCTCACATCAAATCCATCAAATTCATCATAACCCTAATTCATAAAACTCATCTCAAATTCTTTCCAATCCGTTAGCTAACCTCAAACAGATGAATTACACTTAATATTACTGAAGTTAGGATCACCCTTACCTGGAAATATTGCAGAAATTGCAGCCTAGCTTCACCTCTTCTCTTCAACCGTTTTCTCCCTTTTTCCAATTGTCTGATAACGCGTACTGCCTAATTCCTTGACCTAGTTTCCTTAAATACTTCCTCCCAACTTATCTAATTCTATCTCAACCCTCCCAACTCTTCCTATTTATAAATATAACCCCATCTCTAAAAATAATATATTCTTATAACAAATCTATATTTTTCATATAAATATATATATAAACACCACGTATCTTATTTTATTAAACAATAAAATAATCATCACGTCACAACATCATCTATATGTCACATAATCACCAAAAATCATATAATATATAATAATATACTATATTCTCTAATAAAATAATCAAATAAATAAAGAGGGCGTTACAACTCTCCCCCTCTTAAAGGATTTTCGTCCTCGAAAATTTACCTCGATTAAACAACTATGGATAGGATTCCAGCATCTTACTTTCTAGCTCCCAAGTTAAACTTTCACCCATCGCTCCGTCCCAAACGACTCTAACGAGAGGTATCTCCTTGCCTCTCAACGTCTTCACTTTCCGATCATCAATCCTTACCGGTAAAGTCGCAACCGTAAGGTCGTCTCTAACTTGCACATCATCACTTTGGATCACATGAGATGGATCCGGAACGTACTTCCTCAGTTGCAACACATGAAAAACATCATGCAGATTCGATAAATGTGGTGGTAATCCAACACGATATGCCACCGTCCCAATCCTCTCTGCTATCTGATACGGACCAATAAATCTCGGAGTCAACTTCTTTGACTTCAAAGCACGACCTACACCTGTCATAGGAGTAACTCTCAGGAACACATGATCTACCTCTTGGAACTCAAGGTCCTTCCTACGCTTGTCATGATAACTCTTTTGTCGACTCTGCAACGCTTTCATCTTCTCTTGGATCATTCTTACCTTCTCGGTAGTCTGTTGAACAATCTCCGGTCCTAACACCACGTTTTCACCTAACTCAAACCAACATAACGGAGTTCTACACCTTCGACCATACAAAGCCTCAAAAGGTTCCATTCCAATACTCGAATGGTAACTGTTGTTGTACGTGAACTCTATCAACGGAAGATGACTATCCCAAGTCCCTCCTTGCTCAAGTACACAAACTCTCAACAAATCTTCCAACGACTGAATCGACCTCTCCGACTGACCATTTGTCTGCGGATGATAAGCCGAACTCAACCTCAATGGAGAACCTAAAGCCTCTTGCAAACTCTTCCAAAATCTAGAAGTAAATCTTGGATCTCTATCTGAAACGATGCTCGAAGGAACACCATGCAGCTTTACTATGTCTCGGTAGTAAATCTCTGCCAACTGAGCTACAGTAAAAGTAATATTAATCGGTAGAAAATGAGCCGACTTCGTCAATCTATCAATGATAACCCAAATTGCATCGTTCCCTCTAGGTGTATTCGGCAAGCTCGTCACAAAGTCCATGGATATACTATCCCATTTCCACTCTGGCACATCTAAAGGTGTCATCAATCCAGCAGGTTTCTGATGCTCAACCTTCAATTTCTGACAAACTAAACAGGAATACACAAACTGTGCCACGTCACGTTTCAATCCAGACCACCAAAACAACTTCTTCAAATCATGATACATCTTCGTAGCTCCCGGATGAATACTCAAGCTACTTTTGTGACTCTCTTCAAGAATCATCTTCTCCATTTCATCATTGTAAGGAATGCAAATTCTACCTCGAAACCTCAACACTCCTTGATCATCGACTTTAAAGTCACTACTTTCAGCCTGATTACTAGCAACGAACAAGTCCACAAACTTAACATCTTCCTTCTGCGCCTCTTTACTACTCTTCAAGAAATCACTATCAATCCTCAACATTCCCAACTTTATACTCTGAGGTGTCCTTTCACATACTAAGCTCAAATCTCTAAACTGTTCCAGTAATTCAAACTCTTTCACCATCAAAGCAGACATATGCATAGTCTTCATACTTAAGGCATCTGCAACCACATTAGCTTTGCCCGGATGATAATTCAAACCAAAGTCATAATCTTTCAATAGCTCAAGCCACCTTCGTTGTCTCATATTCAATTCCTTCTGATCAAACAAGTACTTCAAGCTCTTGTGATCACTAAACACTTCAAACCTCGAACCATACAAGTAATGTCTCCATATTTTCAATACAAAGACCACAGCTGCCAATTCTAAATCATGCGTCGGGTAATTCTTCTCATGAACTCTCAACTGTCTTGAAGCATAAGCAACCACTTTACCATCTTGCATAAGCACACCACCCAAACCCAACTTGGACGCATCACAATACACTACAAAAGGTTCATCAGACTTCGGCAAAATCAAGACTGGAGCCGTCGTCAGACGCTTCTTCAACTCATTAAAACTATTCTCACAATGGGCATCCCATACGAAAGCTTTACCTTTACACGTCAACTGCGTTAACGGAAGAGCCAACTTAGAAAATCCTTCTATAAATCTTCGATAATAACCTACTAATCCCAGAAAACTTCTAATTTCAGTAACCGACTTAGGAGTCTCCCATTGTGATACCGCTTCAACTTTAGACGGGTCAACTACAATACCATCACCAGTAATAACATGGCCAAGAAAACTTACTTCCTTTAACCAGAACTCACACTTAGACAATTTGGCATAAAGTTTCTTCTCTTTCAACACTCGCAAGACAATCTTCAAATGATTAGCATGTTCTTCTTCCGTCTTGGAGTAAATCAAAATATCGTCAATGAACACCACTACAAACCGATCCAAAAATGCATGGAAGATGCGATTCATATACTCCATAAACACCCCAGGTGCATTAGTAACTCCAAAAGGCATAACCTTGTACTCATAGTGACCATAACGAGTTCTGAAAGCTTTCTTCTGCATATCTTCATCTTTTACTTTAATCTAGTGATAACCGGACCTCAAATCAATCTTGCTGAATACGCGGGCACCCACTAACTAATCCATCAAATCGTCAATTCTCGGAAGTGGATACCTATTCTTGATAGTTACCTTGTTCAACTGCCGATAGTCAATACATAGCCTCATACTACCATCTTTCTTCTTTACTAGCAAAACTGGCGCTCCCCAAGGTGAAACACTTGGTCTAACAAATTTCTTCTCGAGCAAATCTTCCAACTGTTTCTTCAATTCAGCTAATTCGGAAGCCGACATACGATAAGGTGCCATCGACACCGGTTTCGTTCCAGGAACGTCAGCTTGAGGAATTTCATCTGGGAAAACTCAACTTCTCTCTCTGGAGGCACGTCAGGAATTTCATCTGGGAAAACTTCAGGAAAGTCGCATACCACTTGTAGCTTATCGATCACCGCCTGATTCTCAATAGATAAGGAAGCTGTAACAAACCCGTTTCCCAAAACAACGTTTAATAAAGAATATATAATCAGAGTTCAACAAATACGGGCATGTCACACTACTTTTCAAAATTTGTTAAATAGAAAATAAAACTATTTAACTTCAACAACTTTAATCTCATAAATAATTGCAGCGGAAAAATTCTTTCAACATAATAAATCTTCTTCAACAAAATCTTGGCACAAAGGCCTCAACAATAAAATGATATCCAACATAATTAAGGTTCAACAACATTATTTAAAAATTCGATACATAAAGGAATGAAAGAATCAAGACAACGTTTCCCATCCCCTTACGTATCAGAACCCTAGGACACTTGAGCCGACATCCTACAAGTCTCCATTACCTGCACTTGCCCACAAGGCGGCAATTCCAACAGAAGGGATGAGAAACACATTCAATAATAATAATATATAATTCATCAAATCGATGAAACAACAACAAATTATACCACAAGTATCAACAACTTCATATATGTATGTATACATATATATATATATATATAGCAACAACAACGTTATCAACATCAACGACATTTAGCAAGATACAACAACAATAAACAATCAACAACAACAATATCAACAATATCAACAACATCAACAAATCATCACATATAACGAAAACATCTCAAACATTCACAAGTACATCATAACATCACAAATACTTCAACACGTCATAAATACATCAACAAGTCACAATTACACCATCACGAATACATCAACATCATTGACTACAACACCAACAACTCAACCAACAACCTCTACGACTCCGACGACTCACCAACAACGACTCTGACAATGCACTGACGACAACAACTAATGCAATATGCATGTGGTACCATTTGAATGACAAAGCATTCCAGGGCATGAGCCCTCAACGATTGGATGGTTAAAGCATCCCAGGGCATGAGCCCTCAACAGTTGAACGATAAAGCGTTCCAGGGCATAAGCCCTCAACATTTGAATGATTAACATTCCAGGGCATGAGCCCCCAACGATGCATGAGTATGAAAGACTCGTGGTGTATATCAGCACACAACCCAACAACAACAACAACAGCAACGACATCAACAACTGTGCCTAATATATTTATGACACACTCCCCAACTTAGACAACACGACTCAACGGCATCAACAACGGAAATCAATGACATAGCATATATAATCATATTTATTTATATATACATGCGTTCGCATAGCTTCACTTTCATTTATAATATTCGCTTCATAAACAAGGTTAAATAAATCAAGAAAACATTTTTCAAAAGGAAATCAAATTTGATTAAACAAGTCATAAGTTAAATACTCATAAAACACTTCAATTTAACCTCTCATACTTAAGTTTGAAGTTTGGGAACTAACCATAGGTTTTGGACTAACTTGGAATAAGTTATGCTAAGTTTTCTTAAAGTTTTCTGAAGACCTACTTGGACTATTTTTATCATAACTCGAGATTTACAAAACATTTTCGAGTCAAACCAGTGCCATTAGAACGCTAACTCAATTATCTACAACTTTCATGTTTACACCTAAGACCAATTATGTACCAATCAATACCAGTTTACATTTCAAATTCGGACAAAGTTGTGCTGAAATTCAAAAAAATTCACTGTGACCTACGTTCAGTAATTTGACCATAACTCAAGTTCTATAAATCATTTTGACGTCAGACCAACAGCAGTAGAAAGATAACATTCATACCTACAACTTTCATGTTTACACCGAAAGCTAGTTCGAAACAGAAACTGATGCAAAAGACGCAACAACATTTATTTAAATAAAACACAACACCATAAATCATATAATAAATTATCATCACACCAAATATCACACAATTCATACCAAGTCATATATTTCACATAAAATCATATCTAAATCATATATGTCAAATATAGTCATATAAAATCATATAAAAATACTCAAACATCAACTAAAAATAATTAAATAAAAATGGGGCGTTACAGAAGCCATCAAGGAAAACATCAATATACCATCTCGTTCCAGTTGCTTCAGCTGCTTAGTAGATAAGAACTCTGCACCACTTTCCTCTTCAGCAGAAGAAAAATGTACCATTTTACTAAAACAATTAATAAGCACATGGTTGTATTCTAACCAATTCATACCCAAAATCACATCCATCCCAACCAACGGAAGACAAACTAAATCAATCTCAAAGTCACGACCGAACATAGACACAGGACATCTCAAACACACTAGGGAAGTAGTCACCGAACTCTTAGCTGGAGTTTCGACAACCATCTCCCCGTTCATATCAGATACAACAAGATTTAACTTAGCAGCACAATCAAGAGCAATAAAACAATGCGTAGCACCAGTATCAATAATAGCGACTAAAGATTGATTAGCAATATAACAAGTACCTCTGATCAAACGATCATCATTCTCAGTCTGTGTGCCAGTCAATGCGAATACCCTTCCAGTAGTCATAGCTTTCTTCGGTTGCTTGCATTGCAAACCAATATGTCCTTGCTCATTACAGTTGAAGCACACAACATCATCAAACTTGCAGTCATTAGTAGTATGCCCTTTCCGACCACAACGATAGCATCTCTTCACATCAGCAGTACACACATTACTCTTGTGGCCTTTCTCTCCACAAGTAAAACAAGTGATCTCAGCAGGAGCATTCTTCTTCTGAGGTCTCCTCTCATCATTAACTCTTTGCTTTCCCTTATCTCTAGGGGCTTCATAAGGTTTAGGACGACTCTGCTGGCCCTTAGCTTTCCTATCATTCACTACCTTGTAGTGAGCCTTGGTATCCTCCTCAAATATTCTGCAGCTACTCACCAACTCAGAAAAGTTACGGATCTTTTGGTAGCCAATAGCTCTCTTGATATCCGCACGTAAACCGTTCTCAAACTTGATACACTTTGAAAATTCAGCAGTCTCGGGGGTATAGTGTGGATAAAATTTAGCCAACTCCACAAATTTCGCTGCATACTCAGTCACTAACATGTTCCCTTGCTTAAGCTCCAGAAACTCAATCTCCTTCTTTCCACAAACATCTTCTGGAAAGTATCTATCAAGGAATTCCCTCTTGAATATAGCCCATGTAACCTCAGCTCCGTCTTGTTCCAGGACGGGTAGAAGACTAACCCACCAATCATCAGCCTCCTCAGCAAGCATGTGCGTACCAAAACGCACCTTTTGCACCTCCGTGCACTGCATAACTCTGAACACCCTCTCAATCTCCTTGAGCCATGTCTGGGCTCCATCTAGATCATATCTCCCCTTGAAGGTAGGAGGATGGTTCCTCAAAAAGGTCTCTAACATACGGGCCTCAGCATTCGCACCAGCATTCGTATTCGGCTGCTGTCCTACAGCTTGGGCAACAGCTTCCAAAGACGCAGCAATTGCAGCATCGTTTCTACCAGCCATCTTAGTTCTCTACAAAGCAAACATAAGTTAGAATAATACTATTATAGTATTCTAACTCTAAGACAACGTCACTCGACACTCTATTTGGCCGGACGGACCGACTTGCTCTGATACCAATTGTAACACCCCAATCTCCCGACATAAAAATTTCATTAAATAAAAGCATCAATCAGAGTACATCACAAAGGAGTGTCACATTTTCTCAACTTCAAAATCTTTAAACAAATAAATATTAGTTTATCCTTCGCAACAAGTTCATTTATAGCAGCGGAAATCATAATTCAAAATCCTTCATAAAGGTCTTGGCTCTAGGCCATCACAAACGTCTCAAAAGTTCATTGAAAATCTTCAAATATTAAAATAGTTCAAACATGATACATAAGGAATAGACTCTATGCAAGACCCCATCCCGTTACGTATCAGAGCACCTAAACATCACGCAAGGACTCCTCACATCGGCGCACCTAAGCTTGGTTACCTGCACTTGCCCACAAGGCGGCAATTCCAACAGAAGGGGTGAGATTCACAACAGAATATTAACATATAATTCAACATTTATGATTAACAACATAAACTCATCACATATATCACATCATTAAACACAAGGTTAACATCATTATCATGAACATCTCAAATACACATCAACATCGTCTCATAATGTCTCAACAATTTGACTCAACTATATGCAACTCTAACACCTTGACATCATGCATGTGGTACCATATATAAGCATTAATATGCTTCACCGTCGCTTTGAGCAAATGCTCCACCGTCGCTTTGAGCAAAAGCTCCACCGTCTCATAATATGCAAATGCATGGACTCGACTCTTTACATCTTAAACAAGTTAATTACAACTTCTCAAACATCATTAACAACTCAAGCTGACACATGCAATTATGATAAACACATGGCAGAAGTTCAGCACATTAAATACATAATCACAGCTCTTAACATAATTTAAACGTCACTTAACATCATGTTCATAATCATTTAAACATAAACAATACATCGCATTACCATCAACACAAGAGAACTTCATTAAATCTTCATTACAGAATGCATCTTAGGACATAAGGCATCTCTAACATTACCCAAAGGTCTACTCTCAAAGTTCCAATGCGAAACAGATCGCAAAACGAACAACAACCCAGAATTGTACTACCTCGCCACGGCGAGTAATTTGCTCGCTACGGCGAGCTCTCTCAGGAAGCTACTCGCCAAAGGCGAGCTGGGGGCGAGCTACAGGCGAGCAATCTGGGTGCTCTCGGCCTTTTTGACATTTTTCGCCTAAAATCTTCGTTTTAAGGTTCCCTAAGTCCAATTTGGTCCTAACAACTTCACAGGTCTTTCTTATAAATATTAAGGCACTTAAAACCATCTAAAGTTTGGCAAAAATCTCAACTTCCAAAAGTTACTCGCCACGGCGAGCTAGTTGGCTCGCCTCGCGAGCAGAAGGGCGTTGCTCGCCACAACGAGCTGTGCAGCTCGCCTCGCGAGCGATGCCAGGCTTACTCGCCACGGCGAGTGAATTACTCGCCACAGGCGAGCGATGACAGGTTCACTACGGGTTTGCTCCAATTCTCACCCACTCATCTCAATTCTCTCATGTTAAGCCTCTAATTCATCAGCAATGTTATTCTAGTGATTAATCTAGGTTCTGTAACACGTTTCTACAGCAATTCACATCAATCTCACATCAAATCCATCAAATTCATCATAACCCTAATTCATGAAACTCATCTCAAATTCTTTCCAATCCCTTAGCTAACCACAAACAGATGAATTACACTTAATATTACTGAAGTTAGGCTCACCCTTACCTGGAAATATTGCAGAAATTGCAGCCTAGCTTCACCTCTTCTCTTCAACCGTTTTCTCCCTTTTTCCAATTGTCTGATAACGCGTACTGCCTAATTCCTTGACCTATTTTCCTTAAATACTTCCTCCTAACTTATCTAATTCTATCTCAACCCTCCCAACTCTTCCTATTTATAAATATAACCCCATCTCTAAAAATAATATATTCTTATAACAAATCTCTATTTTTCATATAAATATATATATAAACACCACGTATCTTATTTTATTAAACAATAAAATAATCATCACATCACAACATCATCTATACGTCACATAATCACCAAAAATCATATAATATATAATAATATACTATATTCTCTAATAAAATAATCAAATAAATAAAGAGGGCGTTACAGAGCTTACAAACCTCACCTTAAAGTACTATTAGACTCAGGGGGAGCTTACAAACCTCATACCCTATAAGTTAACTTGTTAATTAGATTAACAACAATTGATCAACTTTTTAAATACTATTGTTTGTCATCATCAAAAAGGGGGAGATTGTTGGAACAAAATGTGTAATAATAAACCCTAAAGAGTTTTGATGGTAACAAGGTATTAAAAATTGACAATTGGTATTGCTAACATTTGTTCAAGTGTACAGGACCATAAACAAAGTGTTATATCTTAACAAGGTTCTAGAAGAACAAATAAAGAGCAAATGAAGTATTTATTTGAAGCTTAAAGCGCTCCTGAAGACTAGCGCTCCTGAAGAGTATGACGTCATCAGAAGCTGATTCTTCAGAAGCATCAAGATTCACCAGAAGCGAAATGATTCAAGTTTTTTTTATGAATTAAGTGTTGTATTTTGGAGCGAAAGTCTTGTAGAAGTGGTAGAAGATCACATGGAGGTCACACGTTCTCATTTGAAAGCATCTGGTTGCTAAATTACAAAGAGCGTTGACAAATGTACTATGTACGAACTGTACAACCACCTTCTCCACTACTCTGTTCTCTGTCTCAGCTACCAGACAAGAACAACAGCTCTCTTGTACAACCAAGCCTGCATCCTTGTTCCCTCTCAATCGGAATGGATTTGAATTTGATCCTTTATAAGACAATAACTTAATCAGGCAAAGAATCATTGGTGAAAGATCAAGCTTCAACAACGACTCTTTTTGGATGTGTTGGCACTTACAACGTTCATTTCACACCTCTATATAAAGGAGTGAAGACTTGAAGAACAACAAGACTCTACAATATATTTAAAAAGCGCCAAAACTCTGTAAAATTGTTTAAGCATCCAAAGTTCACTTAGAATTTTAGCTTTCAAGTTCATATCTTTGAAATTCTTAAGTCTTTAGAGTCTGTATCTGATTTGTATTGTGAACACCACTGATTGTATATCAAGTGTTCAACCTCAAACATTTTTTGTGTAATTTTGTTTGATAGAAGTCTCTTGCTTGTGTGCTTGAGCATTAGAAGTCTCTTGATTGTGTTCTTGAGCATTTGAAGTCTCTTGCTTGTGTGCTTGAGCATTTGTAATCAGATATTACTTTAGTGAACTCTCCTTGGAAGTGCAAGGGGGACAGGACTACTTCCGGTTTGTGGAAGGATCCTGTATAAATTGCTTGTGTCCTGCTTCTTCTCTTTTCTCTCTATTTATCATTACGCTGCATACGCTCCTGAACATCATCTTCAGAAGTTGTCTAATCTGCTTCTGATCATACGTGTTCTGAGTTTTGAAGAGAAAACGATAATTTGTAAAACACAATTCAACCCCCCCCCCCCCCCTTCTCGTGTTTTTCTCCCCTTCACAATTCATGGAACTTCATAAGGTAATACGTAAGGAACAGAAAACAACAACAAAATTCCCATCTCGTTACGTATCAGAGCACCTAAGACACACGTGAGAGAATCCACTCACGACCGCGACTATTCTTGATTACCTCTAAGTTACCCATGTAAAAGGCAACATTTTCAAGCAAAAGGGGTGAGATTTCACAATCAATATTGTTAAGCATATAATTCATCAATTACAGTTAACAACATAAACATCATCAATTCATCATAGCAATAATTCTTCATAAAGCACTTCAATTACAATTCATGGATAGAAAACAACTTAACAACTTGACAACTCATGGATAACATCTTATCAACAACGACTTGACTCAACTATGCAACTTCAACTTCTTAATCATGCATGTGGTACCATCCAGGGCGTCATGCCCTCAACATAAGAGCATAAATATACTCACAGGGCATCAAGCCCTCAACGTAAAGAGCAAAAGCTCACAGGGCATCAAGCCCCCAACAGAATGAGTATGCATGGACTCAACAACTTACAACTTAAAAAATTTTAGACAACATCTTGCAACTTGACATCTTAGGAAACTTCATCATAAAATTCACATAAATCAACCAAAGGAGATTTGCATAATAATTCAAAGCTACTGGAAAAATAAGTCATATACCAGCAATCCACATGTTTATAACAAAGCTCAGTTCAAAACAGAAACAACTAAAAATGGTACAAGAAATCCAACATAGGCAGTCTAACACAGCACAACTCGCGAGGCGAGGTGATCTACTCGCGATGGCGAGCTCTCAACAAAACAACTCGCGAGGCGAGCTAGGCTACTCGCTTAAGGCGAGCAAAACTGGATAACTATGGCTTTGTGACCATTTTTCACCAAAATCCCAATTTTAACTTTCCTACGTCCAATTTCAATCTAAGAACTTGCTTAATTATTCTTATACGTGTTAAGGCACTCAAAACCATCTAAGACTAGACCCAAAACGTTAATTCACTAAATTATGATTTCCTCATTGGTCAACTCGCTACGGCGAGTGATTTGCTCACAATGGCGAGTAACAAAGTGTCACTCGCGAGGCGGGGAAATTTACTCGGGAAGCGAGCGATGAAGGCCATCACTCGCGAGGCGAGGATCAATGCTCGCGAGGGCGAGCGATGAATTTTAGCTCGGGCAGAACGCAGAATTTCACCAAAACTCATCTAATCGCATGGTTCTAACCTTAAAACTGACTCCAATTCTCATCCTATGGATTATCTAAGGTTTGTACGTAGTTTCTACATCAATTTTACAGTTTTCCATCATCTAATCAACAATTATCACTCATAACCCTAATTCTCAAATTCTCAAAAACTAAACCTACAACATGTTAATTGCAATTTTCAGAATTATAGACTCAAAATTATTGAACGTTAGTCCCACCCTTACCTTAGGATTATCGATTGGCAGCCTCTTCTCTTGGTTCTTCTCTCCTCTTGTTCTCCCTTTTTCCAAAACTTGTTTCACGTGAAAATCTATTCTGACCTAGTTTCTCTTATTTATCCCTTCCCATCTATTTTATCTTATTTACTCTTATTACCACTAAACTCTCTAAATTCACCAAACAACCCCTCATCTCAATATTTATTTTATTTTCAAATCTCAACAACTTACATCTTAGACAACTTCAACAACTTATGTGACTCCAATATCTTGGAACAACAACTTACAACTTTGCAACTTAGACCAACACTTGCAACTTAATGATATTAACGACAACAGAGACAACGACAACAACAACGACTTCGCATCATAATATCATAATTCATCAATTATGAACAACATCATGTAACATCATATTTATCAACATATACATTCATATAATAAATCATCAATCACAAACAACATCATATAACATCATATTTATCAATATACATTAATATAATAGTTCATCAATCATAAACAACATCATATTTATCAACATATGCATTCATATAATACTTCATCAATCATGAACAACATCATATTCATCAATCAAATATATTCACATCAAACCAAGTTAGATTCATCACCACATAGGTTAAATACTCTTCGACACCTTAACACAAAGTTAAGCAACACAAGAACTCATTAGACCCTTTATACAAAGTTATTCCTTTCATAAAAACACCCCTAGATGATTAGGATGAAGTCCCTACACTTAGAAATAAGTTTGGAAACAATTTGGTTAAAAAGAATGCATTTTAAAAGTTTCTGGTCAGGCAAAATCGTAGCCTGATATTTCCCCATCGTAGTACGATTTTTTTCGTGTTGAAACACCCCAAAACCTAGTAAAAATCATAGCCCAATGCCTAAAATCCAAACCGTTAACCCGTTTTCGATGCCGTTTTCGCCTACACGCTCCTGACACTTAGCTCTATCATAGTCTACAGAAAATTTCATGTTTCAACCACCCAAAAATCGATTTCAAAACCTAATTTCCAAATTCACAAATTCACAAACAACAACATGCTAAACTCAATTTCAGAATTATACATACACTATAATTATTGAAAGTTAGCCTCACCCTTACCTTAGGTTAATCGATCGCAAGCTTCTCCTCTTCTCTTGTTTTCTCCCTTTATCTCCAAAACTGGTTTCACGTGAAAACCTTTCTGACCTAGTTTCTCCTATTTCTTTCCTCAACCCTCTTTATCTTATTTCCACTTATTCCACTAAACTTTTCTAAATTCTCAAAACAGCCCCTCATCTCAATATTATTTTATTTTCAAATCTTATTCTATTAAATAATCAAATAAAGCAACTTAATAAAATAACAACACACCACATAATCATTTAGATCACATAAATCATATAAATAGACTCTAAACCCAATAAAATAATCAAATATTTAAATAGGGCGTTACAACTCTCCCCAACTTATAGAATTTTCGTCCTCGAAAATGTACCTCATGCAAACAACTCTAGATAAGATTCCAACATCTTACTTTCCAACTCCCACGTTAAACTTTCACCAGTCGCTCCTTCCCAAACGACTTTCACAAGAGGCATCTCCTTGCATCTCAACTTCTTCACCTAACGACCTTCAATTCTCACTAGTAAGGTCTCAACCGTAAGGTCATCTCTAACTTGCACATCATCTCTTGGAATCACATGAGATGGATCCGAAACATACTTCCGAAGTTGTGACACATGAAACACATCATGCAAGTTCGAAAGATGCGGTGGTAAACCCACTCGATACGCCACTGTTCCAATTATCTCTAATATTTGATATGGACCTATAAACCTCGGAGTCAGTTTCTTTGACTTCAAAGCACGTCCAACACCAGTCACAGGAGTGACTCTCAAAAATACATGGTCTCCTTCCTGAAACTCAAGGTCTTTCCTACGCTTATCATGATAACTCTTTTGTCGACTCTACGACGCTTTCATCTTCTCTTGGATTAACTTAACCTTCTCAGTAGTTTGCTGAACAATATCTGGTCCCAAAACTACACTCTCACCTGACTCGAACCAACACAACGGAGTTCTACACCTCCGAACATACAAGGCTTCGAACGGTGCCATTCCAATACTAGAATGATAACTGTTATTGTACATGAACTCTATCAACGGAAGATGACTATCCCAAGTTCCTCCTTGCTCAAGTACATAAACTCTCAACAAGTCCTCCAATGACTGAATTGTTCTTTCCGACTGACCATCTGTCTGCGGATGATACGCCGAACTCAACCTCAACTTAGAACCTAAAGCCTCTTGCAAACTCTTCCGAAATCTAGAAGTAAACCTTGGATCTCTATCTGACACAATGCTCGACAGAACACCATGTAGCTTCACAATCTCGCGAATGTAAATCTTCGTCAACTGAGATACAAGAAAACTAATGTTAATCGGAATGAAATGAGCCGACTTCGTCAATCTATCAACAATCACCCAAATAGGGTCATGCCCTCTTGGAGTATTCGAAAAACTTATCACAAAATCCATGGATATACTATCCCATTTCCACTCTGGCACATCTAACGGTGTCATCAACCCACCAGGTTTCTGATGCTCAACTTTTGACTTCTGAAAAATCAAACATGAATACACAAACTGTGCCACATCACATTTCAACCCAGACCACCAAAACAACTTCTTCAAATCGTGATGCATCTTTGTAGCTCCTGGATGAATACTCAAGCTACTTCTATGACTTTCTTCCAGAATCATCTTCTTCTTCTCATCATTTTCAAGAATACAAATTCTGCCTCGAAATCGCAACACACCCTAATCATCGACTTTAAAGTCACTATCCTCAGTCTGATTACTATCAATCAATAAATCTACAAACTTTACATCCGCTTTCTGTGCTTCTTCAATACTATTCAAAAATTCACAATTAATTTTCAGCATTCCCAACTTCACTCTCTGAGGTGACAATTCACAAACTAAACTCAGGTCTCTAAACTGTTCTAGCTGCTCCAACTCTTTAACCATCATAGCAGGCATATGTAAAGTTTTCCTACTTAAAGCGTCTGCAACAACATTAGCTTTACCTGGATGATAATTCAACCCAAAATCATAGTCTTTCAACAGTTCAAGCCACCTTTGATGCCTCATATTCAATTCCTTCTGATCAAACAAATATTTCAAATTCTTGTGATCACTAAATGTGACGCCCTCTTTGATTTTTCGATTAATTTGTTGAGTTTAGAGTATATTTATATGATTTATGTGATTTAAATAATTACGTGATGTGTTGTGGATTTATTAAGTGGCTTAGGTTGAGGGCTTGATGCCCTGTGAGCCTTTGCTCTTTAAGTTGAGGGCTTGATGCCTTGTGAGCCTATTTGCTCTTTAAGTTGAGGGCTTGATGCCCTGTGGGTATATTTATGCTTTATATGTTGAGGGCTTGATGCCCTGAGAGCTTATGCTCTAAATGTTAAGGGCTTGATGCCCTGAGAGTTTATACTCTATAAGTTGGGGGCTTGATGCCCTGATTGGTACCACATGCATGTTGATGTCGTTGTTGTTGCATTGTCAAGTGGTGTTGCATTGTCGTTATCGTCAAGTTGTCAAATGATTTAGTAAGTGGTTATTGAAGAATTATGTGAAGTATTAACATTGTTAATTGTTGTTATTTATGTTGTTAAAGTCTGTTGATGAATTATATACTTATTATTATTGAATGGGTATCTCACCCCTTTTGTTTGAATGTTGCCTCTACGTGGGGAACTTGCAGATAACCAGGTTTAGCTGCTGATGTGAGTTGACTCTCTCACGCGTCGTCTTAGGGTCGCTCTGATACGTAATGGGATGGGGATATTTGGGTTGTTTTCCATTTGTTACTATTATTATGAATTATGTTGATGAACCATTTGGAATGAAATTTTTAAGAAGTTGTTTATGTTGAGGCCGTAGTGTCATTCTATTAAATAATGAAATGTTTTTTCGTTGCAATGTAATTTGAATTATTGATAAAGGATGTTTAAATAAATAGTAAGTTTACTCTATTTATATTTCGAAGAAGTGTGACATCCTGTTAAAGTTGAATACTCTGATTTTATGTATTATTTTACATGTTGGAAAAACGGGGTGTTACAGAAAACACTAAAAAATATGCAAAAAAGATCAGTACATGTAACGCCCTAGTTGTTATTTATTTATTTTAGTTGATTTTTGAGCATTTTATGTGGCTTAATATGATTTATGTGGTGTGTTGTATTTTTTTTTATTATACGGTTATTTTTATTATTTATTAAGAATTGTGGAGATTTATGAAAATTAGTAGAAATAAGTTAGAAATAATATTTATTTAGAATTATGGGGGTTAATGAGAATTAATAAGAATTAGTAGGGAGATTAAATTGGAATTTAAGGAAAGTTAAGGAAATAGAGGGAGTTACATTTTTGGGTGGATTAGGAAAGAAAGTCAGTAAGGAAAAACAGTTGTACGTGCAATAGAAAGAGAAACAGACTTTTGGGAGAAAAGAGAGAAGAAGCCAAGGGAAAAGCTAGGAAGAAAGAATCCATCCATTTTTGCTGTAGAATTCGCTGATATCAGGTAAGGGTGAGATTATCTTTCAATAGTAATAGATTGTACATCTTTGATTTTGAATTTAACATGAAATTGTGGAAATTTATGAAAATTGGGAATTAGGTTTAGAGTGTGATTATTGTAACACCCCGTTTCCCAAAATGACGTAATAATAATAATAATTAAAATCAGAGTTATTCAACATCAAACGGAGCATTACACTACTTTTCAAAATTATTTAAATAGAATATAAAACTATTCAAATACTAACAAAATCATCTTTATAAAATTCTGCAGCGGAAATCCTTAGTTTAAATCATCATCATCAATTACAACATAATTCATTGGCACAAAGGCCTCAACATATAATATTATTCAACAAATAAATCTCCTACAACATATTCTTCAATAAGAAATGATACATAAAAGGAATGCAAGAAAAGACAACGATTCCCCATCCCCGTTACGTATCAGAGCCCTAGACACAAGAGCCAACATAACACTAGTCTTCATTACCTGCACTTGCCCACAAGGCGGCAATTCCAACAGAAGGGGTGAGTTCACAAAATCAAAGGTAATATATATAGATATATAAATCATCAATTCGAATTGCAAACATCAACATTAATTAGCATGCATCAACAACAACATTAACAATAATCATCTCAACAATAGCATCTCATTTCATCTTTGATTTACAACAACAACTCTTGTGGCGACACCTCACCAACGACAACTATGCAAAGACCTCAACTACTAATGCAATGTGCATGTGGTACGATACTACGCGCGTTGAATGCTAAGCATTCCAGGGCATGAGCCCCCAACAGTTTGGATGGTTAAAGCATCCTAGGGCAATAAGCCCCCAACAGATGAACGATAAAGCGTTCCAGGGCAATAAGCCCCCAACGGGTGAATGATAAACATTCCAGGGCAATAAGCCCCCAACAAATGCATATGAGTATGAATGACTCTATGGTGTATATCTGCATACAACCCAACAACATCTAATGGTGTATATCAGCATACAACCAGACTACAACAACTTAGGATACCCTCCCCAACTGGACAATATCACTCAACAACATCAAGGCAACTCAACTTATCCAAGCATAATTATTTTCATGCAAACATACATAACTTCATCTTAATCATCCTCATAATATAGTTTAACCATCTAAATAGTTTTAAATAAATCCAACGATCATGTTAGGAAGCTAAGGTTTGGGTTAGGAGCACTTAGAAAAATTACACAAAATGATCGCACAGGGCCCATCTCGCTTACGCGAGCAGCTTCTCGCTTGAGCGAGTCAAATGACGAAAGTTTGGGTTTTGTTCGCTTGCAGCTCGCTTACGGTTCGCTTAAGCGAACGGCCAATTTTCTAAAATCTGGGCAAGTTTGGCGTCTCTCGCTTAAGCGACGGGAAACTTCGCTTAAGCGACGCAAATGACAAAAGTCAGGTTCTATCTCGCTTGGTGTTCGCTTATGGTTCGCATGAGCGAATGGGCGAAATTTCAATCCTGGGCAACTACAAAGGTCACTCGCTTAAGCGACGGGTAACTCGCTTAAGCGAAGCTTCATCTGGGCAGATTTTCAACTACGATTTCTTAAACCCTTTTTCATCCAAAAACCCAATTTTAATCCCCCAATCACCCAAATTGATTTACAGAAATGTTTTCAGGTCTTATACACAACATAACAACATAAACAACTCAGAAAGCACAATTAACAACACAATTCAACTCATTAGGCAATTCATCATATTCTTGAAAAACCTAAAACAATATAACAATTTTCAATCCAAATTCATGAAACATGCTTATATATATATTACAACTGAAATGTAAACCCACCCTTACCTTAATTCAGCAAATTCTACAGAAAATGGACAGATTCTCTCTCTTCCTAGCTCTTCCCTTGGCTCCCCTCAAAAGCTCTTGTTTTTCCTCCGATACGTGAAAATGTTTTTCTTTCCTTACTGACTTTCTCTTCTCTATTTCCCACAAAGTGTAACCTCCCTTTTCCTTTTACTCCCTACTTAATTTCTATTAATTTTCATTAACCCCCTCTTCCTTAATTCTAATAATTATTATATAAATCCCTTTAACCAATTAAATAATATTCCTTCTCCTATTTTATTAAATAACAAAAATCACACAAATAATTATATGATAAATAACAACACATCAAATATTCACATAAATTATATAAAATACATAAAAATATTAAAATCAATCAAAAATAGTAAAATAACAACTAGGGCGTTACAATTATGGGGGGATAATGGTGTAGATTGTACTGTATTGATGTTAGAATGCAATCAGGTGGTAGGCAGAACCTTATTACGCTTCTGTAGATTGTTTTGGGGTTGGAAATTGAGAAAAATAGGATTTTTGCGAGAAAACTGCATTCTGCCCGTGCTGACATTCATCGCTCGCCGCGGCGAGCAGCATGACTCGCCATGGCGAGTGAGCAATGTTCATAGCTCGCCTCGCGAGCAAAACCAATCGCCACGGCGAGTAGGGCCTTAGAAAAATCTGATTTTTGAAATGTTGTTATAAGGCGTGGGATGGATAGTTTTGTGTACCTTAATATTTTTAGAGATGACTAGGACAATTTTCAGATTAAAAAGATGATTAGGTAGCTTTAAAATGAAGTTTCGGTGAGAAAAATGTCAAAAAGGCCGAGAGCTCCCAGTTCTGCTCGCTTCCAGCTCGCCCCTAGCTCGCCTAAGGCGAGTAGCCCATTCCTTGAGCTCGCCATGGCGAACAGATGTACTCGCCGAGGCGAGTAGCCCTGTATCTGAAGTGAGTTTCTATGTTTGATTACTTGGTTGGTTAAATTTGGTTGGCGATAATAATATGGTTATTGGTGTATTTGTATATGTCTATTATATGCTATTGAACTTAGTTTCAAAGGTCGGAGTATCATTGATTGAGTTGTTGAAAATGTAAGTCATACCTCGTATATGCATTTGTTGAGTTGTTGTTGTTGTCGTCCAAGTTGGGGAGTGTGTCTTAAATGATTTAGGCACAGTTGTTGTTGTCATAGTAGCTGTTGTTGTTGTTGTTGGTTGTATGCTGATATACACCATGGAGTTCATTTCATACTCATATGCATTTGTTGGGGGCTTATTGCCCTGGAATGTTTATCATTCACCCGTTGAGGGCTTATGCCCTGGGATGCTTTAACCATCCAATTGTTGAGGGCTCATGCCCTGGAATGCTTGTCATTCAATGCGCATAAAATGGTACCACATGCATATTGCATTTGTTGTTGTCGTCGGTGCATTGTCGGAGTCGTTGTTGGTGAGTCTTTGTCGTTGTTGTTAGTTGAGTTGAAGGTGATGTTGATGTTGTTGATTTATTGTAAATGATGTATATTGAATTACTTTGTTGATGTTAGGGTGTTAGATTTATTGATAAGTTATACTTCTATTATTTATTGTTTGAGAATCTCACCCCTTCTGTTGGAATTGCCGCCTTGTGGGCAAGTGCAGGTAACGAAGACTAGTAGGATGTCGGCTCAAGTGTCCTAGGGCTCTGATACGTAACGGGATGGGAAACGTTGTTGTGTTATTTCATTCCTTTATGTATCATTTGTTTTAAATAAGTTGTTGAAGAAATTATGATGATTAAATAATATTTTGATTGTTGAGGCCTTTGAGCCAAGGGTTTTGTTGTAGTTGAATGTTGATGAATTTAAATTAAAGATTTCCGCTGCAGAATTTTATAAAGATGCTTTGTTGGTATTTGAATAGTTTTATATTCTATTTAAATAAATTTTGAAAAGTAGTGTGACATGCCCGTATTTGATGATTACTCTGATAATATATTTATTAAACGTTGTTTTGGGAAACGGGGTGTTACAATTGGTATCAGAGCAGGTCGATCCGTCCGGCCAATTAGTAGAGTCGTGTGGAGCCTAGTAGTGTTGTGTGACAGCTTTAAACTGTCTTTGTTGTTCTAATTTGTTGTTGTTGTGTAGAATTTCGTAATGGCTGGAAGGAATGATGCAGGCTTCTGATGTTCAACCATAGACTTTTGGCAAGTCAAACATGCATACACAAACTGAGCAACATCTCTTTTCAAACCGGACCACCAAAACAATTTCTTCAAATCATGGTACATCTTTGTAGCTCTCGGATGAATACTCAAGCTACTCTTGTGACTTTCCTCTAAAATCTACTTCTTCAAACCTTCATCATCAGGAATACAAATTCTACCTCTGAATCTCAACACACCTTGGTCATCAACCTTAAAGTCACCATCTGCATTCTGATCACTAGCAGTCATGAAGTCCACAAACTTAACATCAGTCTTCTGTGCCTCCTTGATACTATTCAAGAAATCACTGTTAATCTTCAACATGCCCAACCGCACACTCTGAGGCGACCTTTCACAAACAAGACTCAAGTCTCTAAACTGTTCAAGCAACTCGAATTCTTTCACCATCATAGCCGACATATGCAATGTCTTTCTGCTCAACGCATCCGCGACCACATTGGCTTTACCGGGATGGTAATTCAAGCCAAAATCATAATCTTTCAGCAATTCAAGCCACCTCCTCTGCCTCATGTTCAACTCCTTCTGATCAAATAAGTACTTTAAACTTTTATGATCACTAAATACCTCAAATCTAGAACCATACAAATAGTGCCTCCAAATTTTTAACACAAAAACCACAACTGCCAACTCTAAATCATGCGTAGGATAGTTCTTCTCGTGGATCCTCAACTGCCTAGAAGCATAAGCTACTACCTTCCCATCTTGCATCAAAACACCGCCTAAGCCCAGCTTAGATGCATCACAATAAACAACAAAAGGTTCTTATGGCTTCGGCAAAATCAAAATAGGAGCAGTTGTCAATCTTCGCTTCAACTCATTGAAACTACTCTCACATTGAGTATCCCACACAAATGCTTTACCTTTACAAGTTAACTGCGTCAAAGGAAGTGCCAACTTTGAAAATCCTTCAATGAACCTACGGTAATAACCAGCCAAACCAAGAAAACTTCTAACCTCGGTAACTGACTTCGGTGTCTCCCACTACGATACAGCATCAACCTTCGAAGGATCTACAGCAATACCATTACCAGAAATAATATGGCCAAGACAACTTACTTCATTCAACCAGAACTCGCATTTGGACAGCTTGGCGTACAACTTCTTTTCCTTCAGCACTTGCAATACAATCTTCAAATGCTCTGCATGCTCTGCTTCAGTCTTAGAATAAATCAAGATATCATCAATAAAAACCACGACGAACTGATCCAGATACTCATGAAAAATTATGTTCATGTACTCCATAAAAACACCAGACGCATTAGTAACACCGAAAGGCATCACCTTATATTCATAATGACCATATCGCGTCCTAAAGGCCGTCTTTTGCATATCCTCATCTTTCACCTTAATCTGATGGTAACCTGACCTCAAGTCAATCTTGCTAAATAGTTTTGCACCCACTAACTGATCCATCAAGTCATCAATCCTCGAAAGTGGATACCTATTCTTTATCGTCACCTTGTTTAACTGACGGTAATCAATACACAACCGCATGCTACCATCCTTCTTCTTGACTAACAACACCGGCGCTCCCCAAGGCGAAACACTCGGTCTTACAAACTTCTTGTCAAGTAAGTCCTCCAACTGCTTCTTTAACTCAGCTAACTCAGAAGCTGACATACGGTAAGGAGCCATCGACACAGTCTTCGTTCCCGGAACAAGATCAATTGCAAACTCGACCTCCCTCTCCGGTGGCACATCTGGAATCTCATCAGGGAAAACTTCGGGAAACTCTTTCACAACAGGCAAACCATCAATCATAGCTTGATTTTCTACTGATAGGAATGCCAACAAGGAAAACATCAAGACACCGTCTTGTTCTAACCGCTTCATCTCTTTAGTGGATAAGAATTCTGCTCCACTCTCTTCTTCAGCAGAAGAAAATCGCACCGTCTTGCTAAAACAATTAATCAGGACATGATTGTATTCTAACCAATTCATTCCCAATATTACATCCATTCCCACCAATGGCAAACAAACAAGATCGACCTCAAAATCTCTACCAAATACAGACAACGGACAACTTAAACAAACAAGGGAAGTAGTTACTGAACCCTTGGCTGGAGTTTCAACAACCATCTCCCCATTCATATCAGACATAATCAGACCCAATCTTTTTGCACAGTCAATAGCAATGAAACAATGCGTAGCACCAGTATCTATAATAGAAATTAAAGGAGTACCATTAAAGAAACAAATACCTCTGATAAGTCGATCTTCGTTATCGGTCTGGGTACCGGTCAAAGAAAAAACTCTTCCACTGGTCTGCGCCTTCTTAGGCTTAGTACACTAAGAACCAATGTGACCCTCCTCATTACAGTTGAAGCAAACAATATCCCCACGCTTGCATTCAGTGACAATATGGCCCTTATTTCCGCATCAGAAACACTTCTTCTCATCTCGGTTGCAGGCATTACTCTTGTGGCTTTTAACACCACACTTATAGCATACAATCTCAGCAGGAGCATCTCTACGTGCAGGTCTCCTCTCATTATGCATCCTCTGCTTGCCCTTATCTGCTGGGGCACTATAAGGCTTCGGGCGACTCTGCTGCCCCTTACCACTCATCACCTTATAATGGGCCTTTGTATCCTCTTCATAGATCCTACAGATGCTTACCAACTCAGAAAAGTCTCTTATCTTCTGATAGCCAATGGCCCGCTTGATATCAGCTCGCAGACCATTCTCGAACTTGATGCATTTGGAGAACTCAGCAGTCTCTGCAGCATAATGTGGATAGAACTTGGCAAGCTCCATAAACTTTGCAGCATACTCTGTGATAGACATGTCTCCTTGCTTCAGCTCAAGGAATTCAATCTCTTTTCTACCACGGACATCTTCTGGAAAATACCTCCTCAGAAATTCTCTTCTGAACACAGCCCATGTAATCACAGCACCTTCAGCCTGAAGAATTGGTTGAGTGCTTACCCACCAGTCGTTAGCCTCCTCTGCTAACATATGTGTGCCAAACCGCACCATCTGGGCATCACTGCACTGCATCACACGGAAGATTCTTTCGACCTCCTTCAGCCAAGTCTGCGCTCCATCGGGGTCGTATCTTCCCTTGAAGGTTGGTGGATGATTCCTCAAGAATGTCTCCAGCATCCATACACCTTCACCACCACCAGCACCTTGTTGTTGTTGTCCCACAACCTGAGCCATTGCTTGCAAAGCAGCAGCAAGAGCAGCATCATTCCTTCCAGCCATCTAGATAATTATACACGACAACAGCAAATTAGAACAACAAAGACAGTTTAAAGCTGTCACACAACACTACTAGGCTCGACACGACTCTACTAATTGGCCGGACGGACCGACCTGCTCTGATACCAATTGTAACACCCCGTTTCCCAAAATGACGTAATAATAATAATAATTAAAATCAGAGTTATTCAACATCAAACGGAGCATTAAACTACTTTTCAAAATTATTTAAATAGAATATAAAACTATTCAAATACTAACAAAATCATCTTTATAAAATTCTGCAGCGGAAATCCTTAGTTTAAATCATCATCATCAATTACAACATAATTCATTCGCACAAAGGCCTCAACATATAATATTATTCAACAAATAAATCTCCTACAACATATTCTTCAATAAGAAATGATACATAAAAGGAATGCAAGAAAAGACAACGATTCCCCATCCCTGTTACGTATCAGAGCCCTAGACACAAGAGCCAAGGCGGCAATTCCAACAGAAGGGGTGAGTTCACAAAATCAAAGGTAATATATATAGATATATAAATCATCAATTCGAATTGCAAACATCAACATTAATTATCATGCATCAACAACAACATTAACAATAATCATCTCAACAATAGCATCTCATTTCATCTTTGATTAACAACAACAACAACAACTCTTGTGGCGACACCTCACCAACGACAACTATGCAAAGACCTCAACTACTAATGCAATGTGCATGTGGTACGATACTACGCGCGTTGAATGCTAAGCATTCCAGGGCATGAGCCCCCAACAGTTTGGATGGTTAAAGCATCCCAGGGCAATAAGCCCCCAACAGATGAACGATAAAGCGTTCCAGGGCAATAAGCCCCCAACGGGTGAATGATAAACATTCCAGGGCAATAAGCCCCCAACAAATGCATATGAGTATGAATGACTCTATGGTGTATATCTGCATACAACCCAACAACATCTAATGGTGTATATCAGCATACAACCAGACTACAACAACTTAGGATACCCTCCCCAACTGGACAATATCACTCAACAACATCAAGGCAACTCAACTTATCCAAGCATAATTATTTTCATGCAAACATACATAACTTCATCTTAATCATCCTCATAATATAGTTTAACCATCTAAACAATTTTAAATAAATCCAACAATCATGTTAGGAAGCTTAGGTTTGGGTTAGGAGCACTTAGAAAAATTACACAAAATGGTCGCACAGGGCTCATCTCGCTTAAGCGAGCAGCTTCTCGCTTGAGCGAGTCAAATGACGAAAGTTTGGGTTTTGTTCGCTTGCAGCTCGCTTACGGTTCGCTTAAGTGAACGACCAATTTTCTAAAATCTGGGCAAGTTTGGCGTCTCTCGCTTAAGCGACGGGAAACTTCGCTTAAGCGACGCAAATGACGAAAGTCAGGTTCTATCTCGCTTGGTGTTCGCTTATGGTTCGCTTGAGCGAACGGGCGAAATTTCAGTCCTGGGCAACTACAAAGGTCACTCGCTTAAGCGACGGGTAACTCGCTTAAGCGAAGCTTCATCTGGGCAGATTTTCAACTACGATTTCTTAAACCCTTTTTCATCCAAAAACCCAATTTTAATCCCCCAATCACCCAAATTGATTTACAGAAATGTTTTCAGGTCTTATACACAACATAACAGCATAAACAACTCAGAAAGCACAATTAACAACACAATTCAACTCATTAGGCAATTCATCATATTCTTGAAAAACCTAAAACAATATAACAATTTTCAATCCAAATTCATGAAACATGCTTATATATATATTACAACTGAAATGTAAACCCACCCTTACCTTAATTCAGCAAATTCTACAGAAAATGGACAGATTCTCTCTCTTCCTAGCTCTTCCCTTGGCTCCCCTCAAAAGCTCTTGTTTTTCCTCCGATACGTGAAAATGTTTTTCTTTCCTTACTGACTTTCTCTTCTCTATTTCCCACAAAGTGTAACCTCCCTTTTCCTTTTACTCCCTACTTAATTTCTATTAATTTTCATTAACCCCCTCTTCCTTAATTCTAATAATTATTATATAAATCCCTTTAACCAATTAAATAATATTCCTTCTCCTATTTTATTAAATAACAAAAATCACACAAATAATTATATGATAAATAACAACACATCAAATATTCACATAAATTATATAAAATACATAAAAATATTAAAATCAATCAAAAATAGTAAAATAACAACTAGGGCGTTACAATTATGGGGGGATAATGGTGTAGATTGTACTGTATTGATGTTAGAATGCAATCAGGTGGTAGGCAGAACCTTATTACGCTTCTGTAGATTGTTTTGGGGTTGGAAATTGAGAAAAATAGGATTTTTGCGAGAAAACTGCATTCTGCCCGTGCTGACATTCATCGCTCGCCGCGGCGAGCAGCATGACTCGCCATGGCGAGTGAGCAATGTTCATAGCTCGCCTCGCGAGCAAAACCAATCGCCACGGCGAGTAGGGCCTTAGAAAAATCTGATTTTTGAAATGTTGTTATAAGGCGTGGGATGGATAGTTTTGTGTACCTTAATATTTTTAGAGATGACTAGGACAATTTTCAGATTAAAAAGATGATTAGGTAGCTTTAAAATGAAGTTTCGGTGAGAAAAATGTCAAAAAGGCTGAGAGCTCCCAGTTCTGCTCGCTTCCAGCTCGCCCCTAGCTCGCCTAAGGCGAGTAGCCCATTCCTTGAGCTCGCCATGGCGAACAGATGTACTCGCCGAGGCGAGTAGCCCTGTATCTGAAGTGAGTTTCTATGTTTGATTACTTGGTTGGTTAAATTTGGTTGGCGATAATAATATGGTTATTGGTGTATTTGTATATGTCTATTATATGCTATTGAACTTAGTTTCAAAGGTTGGAGTATCATTGATTGAGTTGTTGAAAATGTAAGTCATACCTCGTATATGCATTTGTTGAGTTGTTGTTGTTGTCGTCCAAGTTGGGGAGTGTGTCTTAAATGATTTAGGCACAGTTGTTGTTGTCATAGTAGCTGTTGTTGTTGTTGTTGGTTGTATGCTGATATACACCATGGAGTTCATTTCATACTCATATGCATTTGTTGGGGGCTTATTGCCCTGGAATGTTTATCATTCACCCGTTGGGGGCTTATTGCCCTGAAACGCTTTATCGTTCACCCGTTGAGGGCTTATGCCCTGGGATGCTTTAACCATCCAATTGTTGAGGGCTCATGCCCTGGAATGCTTGTCATTCAACGCGCATAAAATGGTACCACATGCATATTGCATTTGTTGTTGTCGTCGGTGCATTGTCGGAGTCGTTGTTGGTGAGTCTTTGTCGTTGTTGTTAGTTGAGTTGAAGGTGATGTTGATGTTGTTGATTTATTGTAAATGATGTATATTGAATTACTTTGTTGATGTTAGGGTGTTAGATTTATTGATAAGTTATACTTCTATTATTTATTGTTTGAGAATCTCACCCCTTCTGTTGGAATTGCCGCCTTGTGGGCAAGTGCAGGTAACGAAGACTAGTAGGATGTCGGCTCAAGTGTCCTAGGGCTCTGATACGTAACGGGATGGGAAACGTTGTTGTGTTATTTCATTCCTTTATGTATCATTTGTTTTAAATAAGTTGTTGAAGAAATTATGATGATTAAATAATATTTTGATTGTTGAGGCCTTTGAGCCAAGGGTTTTGTTGTAGTTGAATGTTGATGAATTTAAATTAAAGATTTCCGCTGCAGAATTTTATAAAGATGCTTTGTTGGTATTTGAATAGTTTTATATTCTATTTAAATAAATTTTGAAAAGTAGTGTGACATGCCCGTATTTGATGATTACTCTGATAATATATTTAATAAACGTTGTTTTGGGAAACGGAGTGTTACAATTGGTATCAGAGCAGGTCGATCCGTCCGGCCAATTAGTAGAGTCGTGTGGAGCCTAGTAGTGTTGTGTGACAGCTTTAAACTGTCTTTGTTGTTCTAATTTGTTGTTGTCGTGTAGAATTTCGTAATGGCTGGAAGGAATGATGCTGCTCTTGCTGCTGCTTTGCAAGCAATGGCTCAAGTTGTGGGACAACAACAAGGTGCTGGTGGTGGTGAAGGTGTGCGGATGCTAGAAACATTTTTGAGGAATCATCCACCAACCTTCAAAGGAAGATACGACCCTGACGGAGCTCAGTTGTGGCTGAAAGAGGTCGAGAGGATCTTCCGAGTAATGCAGTGCAGTGATGTCCAGATGGTGCGGTTTGGCACACATATGTTGGCTGAGGAGGCTGACGACTGGTGGGTCAGCACTCAACCCATTCTACAGAATGAAGGAGCTGCAATTACATGGGTTGTGTTCAGAAGGGAGTTCTTTAGAAGGTACATTCCGGAGGATGTCCGAGGAAAGAAAGAAATAGAGTTCCTTGAGCTGAAGCAAGGAGACATGTCTATCATAGAATATGCTGCAAAGTTTGTGGAGCTTGCCAAGTTCTATCCACACTATGCTGCGGAAACTGCTGAATTCTCCAAATGTATCAAGTTTGAAAATGGTCTGCGAGCTGATACTAAGCGGGCCATTGATTATCAGAAGATAATAGACTTTTCTGAGTTGGTAAGCAGTTGTAGGATCTATGAGGAGGACACGAAAGCTCATTACAAGGTGATGAGTGATCGCAGAGGTAAGGGACAACAGAGTCGTCCAAAGCCATATAGTGCCCCAGCTGATAAGGGCAAACAGAGGATGCATGATGAGAGGAGACCTGCATGTAGGGATGCCCCTGCTGATGTTGTTTGTTTTAAGTGTGGTGTTAAAGGCCACAAGAGTAATGCCTGCAACCGTGATGAAAAGAAATATTTCTGATGCGGTAAGAAGGGACACACTGTAGCTGAATGCAAACGTGGTGATATAGTTTGTTTCAACTGTGATGAAGAAGGTCATCTTAGTTCCCAATGCAAGAAGCCCAAGAAGGCGCAGACCAGTGGAAGAGTATTTGCCATGACTGGTACCCAGACCGATAGTGAGGATCGACTTATCAGAGGTACTTGTTTCTTTAATGGTACTCCTTTAATTGCTATTATAGATACGGGTGCTACGCATTGTTTCATTGCTATTGATTGTGCAAAGATATTGGGTTTGATTATGTCTGATATGAATGGGGAGATGGTTGTTGAAACTCCAGCTAAGGGTTCAGTAACTACTTCCCTTGTTTGTTTAAGTTGTCCGTTGTCTGTATTTGGTAGAGATTTTGAGGTTGACCTTGTTTGTTTGCCGTTGGTGGGAATGGATGTAATATTGGGAATCAATTGGTTAGAATACAGTCATGTCCTGATTAATTGTTTTAGCAAGACGGTGCGATTTTCTTCTGCTGAAGAAGAGAGTGGAGCAGAATTCTTATCCACTAAAGAGATGAAGTGGTTAGAACAAGACGGTGTCTTGATGTTTTCCTTGTTGGCGTTCCTATCAGTAGAAAATTAAGCTGTAATTGATGGTTTTCCTGTTGTGAAAGAATTTCCGGAAGTTTTTCCTGATGAGATTCCATATGTGCCACTAGAGAGGGAGGTTGAATTTGCAATTCATTTTGTTCCGGGTACGAAGCCTGTGTCGATGGCTCCTTACCGTATGTCAGCTTCGGAGTTAGCTGAGTTAAAGAAGCAGTTGGAAGACTTGCTTGACAAGAAGTTTGTAAGACCGAGTGTTTCACCTTGGGGAGCGCCGGTGTTGTTAGTTAAGAAGAAGGATGGTAGCATGCGGTTGTGTATTGATTACCGTCAGTTGAACAAAGTGACGATAAAGAATAGGTATCCACTTCCGAGGATTGATGACTTGATGGATCAGTTAGTGGGTGCAAAAGTATTTAGTAAGATTGACTTGAGGTCGGGTTACCATTAGATTAAAGTGAAGAATGAGGATATGCAGAAGACGGCCTTTAGGACACGGTATGGTCATTATGAATATAAGGTGATGCCTTTCGGTGTTACTAATGCGCCTGGTGTGTTTATGGAGTACATGAACAGAATTTTCCATGAGTATCTGGATCAGTTTGTCGTGGTTTTTATTGATGATATCTTGATTTATTCTAAGACTGAAGCAGAGCATGCAGAGCATTTGAAGATTGTATTACAAGTGCTGAAGGAAAAGAAGTTGTATGCCAAGCTGTCCAAATGTGAGTTCTGGTTGAATGAAGTAAGTTTTCTTGGCCACATTATTTCTGGTAATGGTATTGCTGTAGATCCTTCGAAGGTTGATGCTGTATCGCAGTGGGAGACACCGAAGTCAGTTACCGAGGTTAGAAGTTTTCTTGGTTTGGCTAGTTATTACCGTAGGTTCATTGAAGGATTTTCAAAGTTGGCACTTCCTTTGACGCAGTTGACCTGTAAAGGTAAAGCATTTGTGTGGGATACTCAATGTGAGAATAGTTTCAATGAGTTGAAGCGAAGATTGACGACTGCCCCTATTTTGATTTTGCCGAAGCTAGAAGAACCTTTTGTTGTTTATTGTGATGCATCTAAGCTGGGCTTAGGTGGTTTGTTGATGCAAGATGGGAAGGTAGTAGCTTATGCTTCTAGGCAGTTGAGGATCCATGAAAAGAATTATCCTACGCATGATCTAGAGTTGGCAGCTGTGGTGTTTGTGTTGAAAATTTGGAGGCATTATTTGTACGGTTCTAGAATTGAGGTATTTAGTGATCATAAAAGTTTAAAGTATTTATTTGATCAGAAAGAGTTGAACATGAGGCAGAGAAGGTGGTTAGAGATGTTGAAGGATTATGATTTTGGCTTGAATTACCATCCTGGTAAAGCCAATGTGGTTGCAGATGCTTTGAGCAGAAAGACATTGCATATGTCTGCCGTGATGGTGAAAGAATTCGAGTTGCTTGAACAGTTTAGGGACTTGAGTCTTGTTTCTGAAAGGTCGCCTCAGGGTGTGCGGTTGGGCATGTTGAAGATTAATAGTGATTTCTTGAATAGTATCAAGGAGGCACAGAAGACTGATGTTAAGTTTGTGGATTTGATGACTGCTAGTGATCAGAATGCAGATGGTGATTTTAAGGTTGATGACCAAGGTGTATTGAGATTTAGAGGAAGAATTTGTATTCCTGATGATGAGGGTTTGAAAAGGTTGATTTTAGAAGAAAGTCACAAGAGTAGCTTGAGTATTCATCTGGGAGCTACGAAGATGTACCATGATTTGAAGAAATTGTTTTGGTGGTCCGGTTTGAAAAGAGATGTTGCTCAGTTTGTGTATGCGTGTTTGACTTGCCAGAAGTCCAAGGTTGAGCATCAGAAGCCTGCAGGGCTGTTAACGCCGTTAGATGTACCTGAGTGGAAGTGAGACAGCATTTCCATTGATTTTGTAACGAGTTTACCGAATACTCCAAGAGGGCATGATGCCATTTGGGTTGTGGTCGATAGGTTGACTAAGTCGGCGCACTTTATTCCGATCAATATTAATTATCCGGTAGCTCAGTAGGCGGAGATTTACATTCGAGATATTGTGAAGTTGCATGGTGTTCCGTCGAGTATTGTGTCGGATAGAGATCCGAGGTTCACTTCTAGATTCTGGAAGAGTTTACAAGACGCTTTGGGTTCGAAATTGAGGTTGAGTTCGGCTTATCATCTGCAGACAGAAGGTCAGTCGGAAAGGACTATCCAATCCTTGGAGGATTTGTTGAGAGTGTGTGTACTCGAGCAAGGTGGAGCTTGGGACAGCCACTTACCGTTGATAGAGTTCACCTATAACAATAGTTACCATTCGAGTATTGGTATGGCACCGTTCGAAGCTTTGTATGGTCGGAGGTGCAGAACTCCTTTGTGTTGCTTTGAGTCGGGAGAAAGTGTTGTTTTGGGACCATAGTTGGTTCAACAGACTACGGAGAAGGTTGTTTGGAGTGGTGTGACTGGTGAAAGTTTGACTTGGGAGATGGAGAGTAAGATGCAAGAATCCTACCCTGAGTTGTTTGTTTGAGGTAATATTTCGAGGACGAAATTCTCTAAGTTGAGGAGAGTTGTAACGCCCTAGTTGTTATTTATTTATTTTAGTTGATTTTTGAGTATTTTATGTGGCTTAATAGGATTTATGTGGTGTGTTGTATTTTTTTTTTATTATACGGTTAATTTTATTATTTATTAAGAATTGTGGAGATTTATGAAAATTAGTAGAAATAAGTTAGAAATAATATTTATTTAGAATTATGGGGGTTAATGAGAATTAATAAGAATTAGTAGGGAGATTAAATTGGAATTTAAGGAAAGTTAAGGAAATAGAGGGAGTTACATTTTTGGGTGGATTAGGAAAGAAAGTCAATAAGGAAAAACAGTTGTACGTGCAATAGAAAGAGAAACAGACTTTTGGGAGAAAAGAGAGAAGAAGCCAAGGGAAAAGCTAGGAAGAAAGAATCCATCCATTTTTGCTGTAGAATTCGCTGATATCAGGTAAGGGTGAGATTATCTTTCAATAGTAATAGATTGTACATCTTTGATTTTGAATTTAACATGAAATTGTGGAAATTTATGAAAATTGGGAATTAGGTTTAGAGTGTGATTATGGGGGGATAATGGTGTAGATTGTACTATATTGATGTTAGAATGCAATCAGGTGGTAGGCAGAACCTTATTACGCTTTTGTAGATTGTTTTGGGGTTGGAAATTGAGAAAAATGGGATTTTTGGGAGAAAACTGCATTTTGCCCGTGCTGACATTCATCGCTCGCCGCGGCGAGCAGCATGACTCGCCATGGCGAGTGAGCAATGTTCATAGCTCGCCTCGCGAGCAAAACCACCGCCACGGCGAGTAGGGCCTTAGAAAAATCTGATTTTTGAAATGTTGTTATAAGGCGTGGGATGGATAGTTTTGTGTACCTTAATATTTTTAGAGATGACTAGGACAATTTTCAAATTAAAAAGATGATTAGGTAGCTTTAAAATGAAGTTTTGGTGAGAAAAATGTCAAAAAGGCCGAGAGCTCCCAGTTCTGCTTGCTTCCAGCTCGCCCCTAGCTCGCCTAAGGCGAGTAGCCCATTCCTTGAGCTCGCCATGGCGAACAGATGTACTCGCCGAGGCGAGTAGCCCTGTATCTGAAGTGAGTTTCTATGTTTGATTACTTGGTTGGTTAAATTTGGTTGGCGATAATAATATGGTTATTGGTGTATTTGTATATGTCTATTATATGCTATTGAACTTAGTTTCAAAGGTTGGAGTATCATTGATTGAGTTGTTGAAAATGTAAGTCATACCTCGTATATGCATTTGTTGAGTTGTTGTTGTTGTCGTCCAAGTTGGGGAGTGTGTCTTAAATGATTTAGGCACAGTTGTTGTTGTCATAGTAGCTGTTGTTGTTGTTGTTGGTTGTATGCTGATATACACCATGGAGTTCATTTCATACTCATATGCATTTGTTGGGGGCTTATTGCCCTGGAATGTTTATCATTCACCCGTTGGGGGCTTATTGCCCTGAAACGCTTTATCGTTCACCCGTTGAGGGCTTATGCCCTGGGATGCTTTAACCATCCAATTGTTGAGGGCTCATGCCCTGGAATGCTTGTCATTCAACGCGCGTAAAATGGTACCACATGCATATTGCATTTGTTGTTGTCGTCGGTGCATTGTCGGAGTCGTTGTTGGTGAGTCTTTGTCGTTGTTGTTAGTTGAGTTGAAGGTGATGTTGATGTTGTTGATTTATTGTAAATGATGTATATTGAATTACTTTGTCGATGTTAGGGTGTTAGATTTATTGATAAGTTATACTTCTATTATTTATTGTTTGAGAATCTCACCCCTTCTGTTGGAATTGCCGCCTTGTGGGCAAGTGCAGGTAACGAAGACTAGTAGGATGTCGGCTCAAGTGTCCTAGGGCTCTGATACGTAACGGGATGGGAAACGTTGTTGTGTTATTTCATTCCTTTATGTTTCATTTGTTTTAAATAAGTTGTTGAAGAAATTATGATGATTAAATAATATTTTGATTGTTGAGGCCTTTGAGCCAAGGGTTTTGTTGTAGTTGAATGTTGATGAATTTAAATTAAAGATTTCCACTGCAGAATTTTATAAAGATGCTTTGTTGGTATTTGAATAGTTTTATATTCTATTTAAATAAATTTTGAAAAGTAGTGTGACATGCCCGTATTTGATGATTACTCTGATAATATATTTATTAAACGTTGTTTTGGGAAACGGGGTGGTACAGTACACACACGCACAGAAAAACCACCATTTGAACCAACTCCACCACAAATCATTACCAGTCTAAACCGTTCCAACCAAAACACGACACAAAAACACGTTACAAACCTGTAACCACTTTCACAGATCCACAACCATACATCAAATCGACCAAGACATAAAACCAAAACCTCAACCAACTTAACCATTCATAAACCGACCTCAAACTTCATAACTAAAAAAACCGCCTTCAAAACATATCCAAACACAAGCTTTTCCACCATCCATAACCAAACCGTAACACAAACAAATACGGATTCAAAGGTAGTTTTTTTTCCCTCTACAGATCTAAGTTTATATATTTTTTATTATTGTGTTAAGAAAAAAAACAAAAAAAGAGAAAAACTATAAAGAAGAAGAAACCAGTGAAAGAAAAAAAAAATAAGAAAATGAATTTTTTTAGGGTTCCGGCGACGGCGCCGCTGCCCTTGCCCAGCCAGGCGCCGCGGCTTTGGAATCGGGAATCTCATCGGAGAAGAAGGCTGAGGGAGAGGTGAGAGGTTTAGAGAGAAGAGAGGGTAGAGAAAGAAAGCCAATGCTGAAATGAAACATTATGAAGGTCTTGGGTATATATACCCTTTACCAATCTGTTGTGAGCGTGTGCACGCCATTACCATGTACCCTCGCCTTCCTGACCTTTGATTTCGATTTCGATCCAGTGGCCTGTGATGCTCCCTCCATGATTAGATCTAGGTTGTGTGATTTTAATAAGACGGCCTAGATCTAATCCTTTTGCCCATGCGCCCCAGTTGCCCTTTTAGCCCAATATTTTACTAGTTTTGATTCCTGCACCTCCATATTACTACCTGCACCCCCTGCATTTCATTTTTTTTCTTTTCATGCATTTCAATTTTAATTTGCATTTTTATTTTCTCTTTTGCATTTTATTTCTTTATTATCTTAAGTTTTATTATATATCATTCAACATTTTTAAATTTTGTCATTTATTTTATTCTGCATACATTTTGAATGTTTTTAGGTCAATTGTAAACTATAAATAAATAAAATCATGCATGTGTGTCTTCATTTATTTATTTCTTCTGCTTTTACGTATTTAAAAAAAATGCAAAAATTATTAGGTTAGATTAAGGGATTTTGTTTCTTTATGATCCAACGTCACTACGGAAATTCCTCGCGTTTATTTTATTGTTACGTTAATTTTTAGGTTTTAATTAATATTAAAATAAAAACAAAAAAATATTCAAAAAATCACAAAAATTCTTTTTCTAAATAAATCTTGATTTTCAATCAAGTGACTTTCTCATTTTCATTTTCTTAATAAAATCTCAATCCATTTTAATTATACTTTGAGTCATTTTCTTTTAACATAAACAACTTAAACAAATTCCATTTTGTCATTTGGCTTTTTACATTAAAACTTTTTCAAAACTAATAAAAAATACAAAACAAATCAATCAGTATTTTTACCCTGAACTACGAGGTTTTAATCCCTTACGGGTACGTAGACAAAGGACCTTGTCCTTCCAAATCAAAAAACATAAAAAACAATCTTCTTTTTTCTTTTACTCACTGTCATACCCCAATTTTTGACCCAAGACTGCACTGACACATGTTCTTTAACCCGACCGGTCTTGGATTTTAAATAAAAAATTTGGCAGAGAGGTATTTTAAAATACCTCATAATTGGTTCCGAGTCGGGCCCTCTTCTCTCACTTTTTGTTTATTTATTTAATTTTTAGTGTCCATCTTTTTATTTAACATCATTTTTAATTAACTTCAAACTCATTTTTTTTATTTTTTATCTCATTTTCGTTTTTATTTTTTAGTCTTTTTTTTATGTCCAAGTTTACACAGCAAGAACATTCTCAGAATGTTCTGCTGAAGTTGCAGCAGTACCATGGCAGCTCATTACAGCCTGTCAGATGAAATTCTATCCCCAAGCAGCTCTATAAATAGCACAAACAGCCAAACAAGAAGGGGGCCCAACACACAAAAAAATTCTCAAGAACATTCTTGCTCAAAAACTTTCCAACAATTCATCAAGAACAATCACAAAAATTTGGGCAGCAACAAAAAAAAGAAATCAAACCCTTCTTTTCAAACTTTTTCTCAAGAACATCATGAACCACAAAATTTTTCCAACAACATAATCCACAAACAGAATCACAACAACACAAAAAAAATCATTCCAAACAAAAACAGAACCGGATTCATATACTTAAGCACCAAGAACAGGCCGAATCCAAAGCTAAAAAGTAGTACTCTTTTCCTTTCGTTTTCCTCCCTATTTTGCTCAAAATTTTGTAAACTTCAAAGCTAGATCTAGGCCAAACCGTGACTGTTTTGTGAAAACTAAGGCCGGATATGAGAAGAGGAGAAGGAGAAGAAGAGATTGATATAAAAAAAATTTTAAAAAAAATAAGTTTGGCACTCCGACGCGGTGGCGCCGCCGCCGGAAACCGGCCGGCCGCCGCGTCGGACCACCTCCTCTTCTTCTTCTCCGGTGGCTGTTGTGTAGAGAGAGGAGAGAGCTTCTCTCTCTTCTTTTCTGAAATTTTTTTTAGAGAGAGAATGGCATGAGGGAAATGAAAAAAAAAACATCAAAACCTTTATATATTATTGTAACCGGTTCGGTTCTATCCTGAACCGACCCAGGTGAACCGAACCGGTTCCCCCTCCTAAGCCCAATCTCCTTCCTTTTCTCTACAGTTTTATTTTATGCACCCCCAACACTGCTTGCTACACCTCCCTGCTTCTTTGAAAAATCTTTTTTCTTTTAACATGTCAATTTTAATTACTTTCATGCATTTTTATTTTTTATTATTTCACATTGCATTCTATTATTACTATTATTATCATATGCATATCTAGATTTTCTTTTTTCATACATTTTGATCCAGAGTGCTCTGGTCCCCTTTAACTGTTAATATTATTTTATTCTCCAGAACAATCTGGTCCTTGTTAATTAAATTAATCCAGAGTGTTCTGGTCCTAAACTAACTGTTTATATTATATTCTTGTTTATTCTATATTTCTCCAGAACAATCTGGTCCTTGTTAATTAAATTAATCCAGAGTGTTCTGGTCCTAAATTAATTGTTAATATTACATTCTGTTTAAATTAAATTAATCCAGAGTGTTCTGGTCCTAAATTAATTGTTAATATTATGTTTTGTTTAATATAATCACTCTCCAGAATAATCTGGTCCTAATTAATAATCAAATTAATCCAGAGTTCTCTGGTCCAATATTTATTAGTAATATTGTTCTACTTTTTATTTTATATTTCTCCAGAATATTCTGGTCCGTGTTAAAAACTTCAGAATTCATTTTAAACATCATTTTTCTCATTCTGCTTATATAACCATTCTCCAGAACGTTCTGGTCCTATATATATAAAATAACACTTATTTTGTCAAATTAACAAAAAACCAAAAAATCTATTTTCACGCCATGCGCGTTTAACTTTTTCTCAAACGGATCGCCATCGCTCAAATGCGAGTCCGTCCCCTTTTTTTTAGCAAACTTTTCGCCAAGCGCGACTAAATCATTTTCATAAATAAAATCAATCAAAAAAAACCAAAAAACATTTTCTTGCTCCCCAGAACTACGTAGCTTTGATTTCTCCATCGCACCTGGAGATACGTAGGAGCAAGATTAAACTCTTGTCAAGCACTATAATAAAAAACCTAAAAAACATTTTCTTGCACCACAATAAACAAAAACCCAAAAACATTTCCCTACAAACACAACAGTATCAAAAACAACAAAAACATTTCAAATAGCAAAAAAAATCACAAAAATACTTTTCATAATAAACCTTGATTTTTAATCAAGTGACCGTTCCTGTTTATTTCCTTTCTTAATCAAATTTCAAAGCAACTTTAATTCTACTTCGAGTCTATTTTTTTCAACATTAAAAAACACAAACAAGCTTATTTCGCCATTTGGCTTTTTATTTTAAAACCTTCTTCAAAACTAATAAAAAATACGAAACCAATCAAACGTCAATTTCTACCCCGAACTACGAGGTTTTGATCCCTCACGGGTACGTAGGCAAAGGACGCTCGTCCTTTCAAATCAATAAAAATGTAGATAATAGGCCTTTCTTCATTTTATTTTATTTTTATCGTTATTCTCAATTTCCTTCTTTTTAATAAAATTAAGCAAGTAATAGCACAAAAAGTAAAAGTAAAGTCAAAAGGTTCTCGTAGAGTACTACGAATATTTAGGGTGCTAATACCTTCCCTAAATATAACTAACCCCCGAACCCAAATCTCTTTCAAACGGGTATTTTGAACTTTTCTTCCCCTTCCCCCAAAAAATTAAAAAGTTCAGTCGTGAATAAAAAATAGTGAGTCAAAGCCGGTCAAACGGCGATGGTCTCCCGAAAAATGACGCGACAGAAATGGCGACTCCACTGGGGATTACGTCCGAGGGTTAAGCCTAACTTGACTTTGTTTAAACTTTTGTGCTATTACTTGCTTAACAAAAACAAAAATAAAAGATGAAAATACGTGTATATATATATATATATATGTCTTTTTCCTTCATTTCTTTGTTCTTAACGTGAGTGGTGAGATAAGTCCTAACCCGGGCTTGAGAGAAATTTAAGATAGGAGTGGTAGAATCATAGTGACATTCCGAGAGTATTCTCGTGTTTTGGAACATGTGATATAACCACACTTAGCGCAGGATCTTGAAGCAGTATATGTCGGCGTGTGTTGTCACGTTTAGACTTTATTACTTTTAAGTTTCCATCAAAGCTAAGGACCTTTAGTTACCCTTAACCCATCTTGGCCTCTTAGGATGTAGTGCGGTGGCTAACCAGGTGTTGTCTTGGTATTAGTCGACACGCGATACTACACTCAAACGAGACTTTCCTACGGACGTTATTGGGCCGGGTGTTGTCCCGTCATCCAATAAAATTCAAAGGGGGTTGGACTTTGGGAACTTGGTAGAACCCGTAATACATGTACAAAGGGAACCATAGTCCGTACCAAATGGCGTATTATCCCTCAACTCCAACATTATGGAATAAACCTCACCATGTTTTCACCGTTTGTGTAGCATAAATCATGCATACATGCATTCATCCATAATAATTTTCTCATTAAAAATCGAAGGACTTCAACAATTTTTTTGTAAACATCAAAGGAACGGACCTTGTAAGAACGAACACCAAGAAACTCAACTTCAAAAATCTTAACTAAGCTTTAGCTTTTAAGAACTTTTTCCTTGGTTTCGTTTTTTTACCTTTGAAAGGGGAACCGATTGCAATATCTTTCCAATTTTCAAAAAAACCATGTACTTCTGCAATGTTTACAATTCACTTTGATAAACCCTTCAAAAAAATATTATCCCTTTTTGCATAAACATATCATGCATCATCTCGCATCCATAGTTTCTAGTCTGTGTCTCACACTGTGTCTCTTCTATAAAAGGGCCAGTCCGTCAGTAAAGTGGTCTGATGTCTTCCTTCAACTTGAGTTCGCACGTGCAATCACTCGCGCAAACGCATAAAATGGATAAGCTGGAACAAGAGGTCCACGAGTTATGTGAAGAGGTGACAATCCTCCAGGCCAAGGTGGAAAAGTTAACCAACCTGGTATCTTCGCTGACAGCGCAGCGGAAACCCCAACAACAATGTCAGCCCCTGTGCATACGACCACAGGCTTCTGAACAATACAACTCAAGGGCACCACAATTTGATCCAATTCCCATGAAATATGCAGAGTTGCTCCCAACTCTACTTAACAAAAATTTGGTTCAAACCAGGGTTCCCCCTCCAGTACCAGAAAGATTGCCGACATGGTATAGGGCTGACCAGTTTTGTGCTTTCCACCAAGGGGCCCCAGGGCATGATACTGAAGAGTGCTATGGTTTGAGGACTGCAGTCCAAAAGTTAATCCAAGCTAAAAAGATACCTGGCGCTAACATGCGGATTGTTTAACCATCCCTGGGTCTTTATTGGTGTTCCTTCTACTGCTCAGTTGTTCAAATAATGTTTGTTTGCTTGTTTTATACTTTTCAAAAAAATCCTTTTGTCCCGCCCGAGACGAAAATGAACTTGTGTAGGGTTTTTTGCTTTATGAATTGGCATCATCAATAAAAAGTCGTCTTGATCCCGACTTTGCTTTATTTTGTTTTGTGCTTTTTCAGGAAAAATGGTAATACAAAAAAAACCAAAAAAAATCTCTTTAATCATTCTCAAAACTGCATAATCATAACTTATACTTACTTGTCAAAATCAATAATCAAATCATGCATTAATAAACCCGTTGAACACATTAACCCTGTACTCTCTCCCAACTTTGAGTTCCTTATGTCCAAAACTCGAGGAAGAGGAAGATGAAGAAATCCCCAATGAAATTTCTCGCCTACTGGGGCATCTTAGCCGTCAAAATCAAAAACAAAGAAGAGTGTTCAGAAAAGGGCATTCAGTTACAAAGACTGGCACGAGATGCTACCATCATGCTTCAAGCGCACACTTCAACAGGGGCAACCCCCCCTCCTTCCCTCAAGTATACAACATGAAGGGCCATGCTTCCCGTGGAAGTCCAAGTCCCGTCAATAGGAGTTATGCTGGAATCCAAGCTTGACCGAATTTAAATGCATGACGGCCTTGTACAACTATATCAAGAGAGGTTGAAACAAATTTCCAATAGAAAGGTTCGTCCATGTGGATTTCAAGAGACCTTGTGCTAAAAAGACATTATCTTTCCAACCAGACTCCAGGGGCAAGTGGACGCCTAACCATGAAGACCCGTGTGCAGTGACTCATGTGATGTCGACAAACCCGCATGCCGGTGCAGTCAAGAAATACTTTGTCAAAATATACAAAAATCAATCAAATCAAAAAAAACAAATAAATAAATAAATAAAAAAAAGAACAGCTCGGTAAGCCGAAAACCTGAAAAGGCGGCTTAGGCAAAAAGGAGCGTCTCGGTGGACTGAAAACCCGAAAGGGCGGTCCAGGCAAAAATTAGAGGCATGAACAAAAATGATTATCCTGATAGATCGAAAAAACCGAAAGGGCGATCTACGCAAAAGTTAAGGATCAAAAGGCAAAGTAACTGCATACGGTCAGGCACAGTCAACCTGGACCATCCAATCATCAAAAGGCCTCCGATTCGAAGCATCTGCAAAGCAGAGACTCAGAACAGGGGCATTCAAAGTTGTTAGGGAGAATAGTGGTTATTGTGTTCAATATACCTTCCAATATATTTACCATTTTTCAAAATTTTCAAGGATCTGTGGAACCATGCCCTTGGCAGGCCACCACTCAATTCGTCAAATTTGAGCCTGTGCCCATTTATATGGAACTCTCATTTTATTCTATTTGCGAAATTTCTTCTGTGTTTGATGACAATACTTGAAGCAAAATAATTTTCAAAATACAAAACTTTTTACACCTTTTGAAAAGCATGAACGACAAACACATTTCTTTTGAACTCGTAAGCATACAAAACATACATCGACATTCGCCTCGAGTACGGTTACATCCCGGAAGAGAAACGTGGCTAAGCATTATGGAGAGGACCTCCGCTTCAAAGCAAGATACAGTCATAACACAAAAATACGAAAAAAAAACAAAAAGCTCGCTAAGTCAAAAGCCTGAAAAGGCGACTTAGGCAATAGAGAGCGTCCCGGTGGACTGAAAACCCGAAAGGGCGGTCCAAGCAAAAATTAGGGGCACAAAAAAAATACACTCCCGGTGGACTGAAAACCCGAAAGGGCGGTCCAGGCAAAAATCAGGGATTTTCAAGAAAAAACAAAAACAAGAAAATAAAGTTATGACTGCTGAAACACGCTAAGGGAAGAATACACTGTGCCGGTACAGGAAATGGTGACTTCTTCCAAGACTTCTAGGTCGAGAGTGGACTTTCTACCCAGTGGAAGCACTAGTTAACTACTCTGCCCTGAGCTTACCATGTCAGATGGCTTGACCATGCCCTCAAGAATGCCATATCCAAGGAATTTTGCCGAGTGCTTGTATTGCGCTATCAGTCCGCTCCCAAACTTACATGTTTTGTCTCGTTCCATCGAGTCACTTGTCCCATACAGTTATACGATCGTTCAAGTCGCATTCATACAATCATACATTCATGCATCTACACACCAATACTTCCATATATTCGCACATTCAAGCATACACAACGCACACATACACGCACAATATCAATTCACACATGATTGCATTAGTCGCCCAGAATCTTGTCTGGTCGTATCTCATCAATTCAGCCATCAATTTCTGTCTTTCAAGTAGTAAGTCCTACACAATGGACAGCTTGAGTTTATTTTTTGTCTTCCAAGTGGTAAGTCCTACATAACGGACAGCTTGAAGTTTATTTTTCTGTCTTTCAAGTAGTAAGTCCTACACAATGGACAGCTTGAGTCAAGTGGTAAGTCCTAAACAACGGACAGCTTGAGATTACTTTTCGTCTTTTCTTTCAAGTGGTAAGTCCTACATAACGGACAGCTTGAGGTTTATTTTTCTGTCTTTCAAGTAGTAAGTCCTACACAATGGACAGCTTGAGTCAAGTGGTAAGTCCTACATAACGGACAGCTTGAAGTTTATTTTTCTGTCTTCCAAGTGGTAAGTCCTACATAACGGACAGCTTGAGGTTTATTTTCCTGTCTTTCAAGTGGTAAGTCCCACATAACGGACAGCTTGAGGTTTCGTCTTTGTCTGTCTTCCAAGTGGTAACTCCTACATAACGGACAGCTTGGTGTCTATTTTTCTGTCTTCCAAGTGGTAAGTCCTACATAACGGACAGCTTGAAGTTTATTTTCATGTCTTTCAAGTGGTAAGTCCTACATAACGGACAGCTTGAAGTTTATTTTCATGTCTTTCAAGTGGTAAGTCCTACATAACGGACAGCTTGAGGTTTGTTTTCATCTTTCTTTCAAGTGGTAAGTCCTACATAACGGACAGCTTGAAGTGTATTTCTGTCTTTGTTTCAAGTGGTAAGTCCTACATAACGGACAGCTTGAGGTTTATTTTTCCTGTCTTCCAAGTGGTAAGTCCTACATAACGGACAGCTTGAGGTTTGTTTTTGTTTGTCTTCCAGGTGGTAAGTCCTGCATAACGGACAGCTTGGTGTCTATTTTTCTGTCTTTCAAGTAGTAAGTCCTACACAATGGACAGCTTGAGTTTATTTTTCTGTCTTCCAAGTGGTAAGTCCTACATAACGGACAGCTTGGTGTCTATTTTTCTGTCTTCCAAGTGGTAAGTCCTACATAACGGACAGCTTGGTGTCTATTTTTCTGTCTTTCAAGTAGTAAGTCCTACACAATGGACAACTTGAGTCAAGTGGTAAGTCCTAAACAACGGACAGCTTGGGATTACTTTTCGTCTTTTCTTTCAAGTGGTAAGTCCTACATAACGGACAGCTTGAGCTTACCTTTTGTCTAGTTTTAAATGGTCAGTCCCAAACAACGGACTACTTGTGTTTACCTGTCTTTCTTCTCGAGTGTCATCCCTAGTATATCGGATCAATAAGTGTCTCCATTAACCTGTCATTCCAAACCAACACAATGGTACATCACCGTCTTCCCTAGTGAAACTACATTATCCCCAAACGGAGTCGGATCCCTTTTTCTCCAAGGAACTTGGGTATCCCGTTGTCATTTCAATCAAGTCACCTCTGTCGTCCTGCATTCATAATTGCATCGCATGCATTCATAGCATCTTAGGTCAAAAATGGTGTACTTTGTATTTAAGTCTCTTCGACCCGTCAAATCAAAGATTCCATCTTCAAGTCTCCGGACGAAGAAACTTAAATAGGGGCATCTGTCATACCCCAATTTTTGACCCAAGACTGCACTGACACATGTTCTTTAACCCGACCGGTCTTGGATTTTAAATAAAAAATTTGGCAGAGAGGTATTTTAAAATACCTCATAATTGGTTCCGAGTCGGGCCCTCTTCTCTCACTTTTTGTTTATTTATTTAATTTTTAGTGTCCATCTTTTTATTTAACATCATTTTTAATTAACTTCAAACTCATTTTTTTTATTTTTTATCTCATTTTCGTTTTTATTTTTTAGTCTTTTTTTTATGTCCAAGTTTACACAGCAAGAACATTCTCAGAATGTTCTGCTGAAGTTGCAGCAGTACCATGGCAGCTCATTACAGCCTGTCAGATGAAATTCTATCCCCAAGCAGCTCTATAAATAGCACAAACAGCCAAACAAGAAGGGGGCCCAACACACAAAAAAATTCTCAAGAACATTCTTGCTCAAAAACTTTCCAACAATTCATCAAGAACAATCACAAAAATTTGGGCAGCAACAAAAAAAAGAAATCAAACCCTTCTTTTCAAACTTTTTCTCAAGAACATCATGAACCACAAAATTTTTCCAACAACATAATCCACAAACAGAATCACAACAACACAAAAAAAAATCATTCCAAACAAAAACAGAACCGGATTCATATACTTAAGCACCAAGAACAGGCCGAATCCAAAGCTAAAAAGTAGTACTCTTTTCCTTTCGTTTTCCTCCCTATTTTGCTCAAAATTTTGTAAACTTCAAAGCTAGATCTAGGCCAAACCGTGACTGTTTTGTGAAAACTAAGGCCGGATATGAGAAGAGGAGAAGGAGAAGAAGAGATTGATATAAAAAAAATTTTAAAAAAAATAAGTTTGGCACTCCGACGCGGTGGCGCCGCCGCCGGAAACCGGCCGGCCGCCGCGTCGGACCACCTCCTCTTCTTCTTCTCCGGTGGCTGTTGTGTAGAGAGAGGAGAGAGCTTCTCTCTCTTCTTTTCTGAAATTTTTTTTAGAGAGAGAATGGCATGAGGGAAATGAAAAAAAAAACATCAAAACCTTTATATATTATTGTAACCGGTTCGGTTCTATCCTGAACCGACCCAGGTGAACCGAACCGGTTCCCCCTCCTAAGCCCAATCTCCTTCCTTTTCTCTACAGTTTTATTTTATGCACCCCCAACACTGCTTGCTACACCTCCCTGCTTCTTTGAAAAATCTTTTTTCTTTTAACATGTCAATTTTAATTACTTTCATGCATTTTTATTTTTTATTATTTCACATTGCATTCTATTATTACTATTATTATCATATGCATATCTAGATTTTCTTTTTTCATACATTTTGATCCAGAGTGCTCTGGTCCCCTTTAACTGTTAATATTATTTTATTCTCCAGAACAATCTGGTCCTTGTTAATTAAATTAATCCAGAGTGTTCTGGTCCTAAACTAACTGTTTATATTATATTCTTGTTTATTCTATATTTCTCCAGAACAATCTGGTCCTTGTTAATTAAATTAATCCAGAGTGTTCTGGTCCTAAATTAATTGTTAATATTACATTCTGTTTAAATTAAATTAATCCAGAGTGTTCTGGTCCTAAATTAATTGTTAATATTATGTTTTGTTTAATATAATCACTCTCCAGAATAATCTGGTCCTAATTAATAATCAAATTAATCCAGAGTTCTCTGGTCCAATATTTATTAGTAATATTGTTCTACTTTTTATTTTATATTTCTCCAGAATATTCTGGTCCGTGTTAAAAACTTCAGAATTCATTTTAAACATCATTTTTCTCATTCTGCTTATATAACCATTCTCCAGAACGTTCTGGTCCTATATATATAAAATAACACTTATTTTGTCAAATTAACAAAAAACCAAAAAATCTATTTTCACGCCATGCGCGTTTAACTTTTTCTCAAACGGATCGCCATCGCTCAAATGCGAGTCCGTCCCCTTTTTTTTAGCAAACTTTTCGCCAAGCGCGACTAAATCATTTTCATAAATAAAATCAATCAAAAAAAACCAAAAAACATTTTCTTGCTCCCCAGAACTACGTAGCTTTGATTTCTCCATCGCACCTGGAGATACGTAGGAGCAAGATTAAACTCTTGTCAAGCACTATAATAAAAAACCTAAAAAACATTTTCTTGCACCACAATAAACAAAAACCCAAAAACATTTCCCTACAAACACAACAGTATCAAAAACAACAAAAACATTTCAAATAGCAAAAAAAATCACAAAAATACTTTTCATAATAAACCTTGATTTTTAATCAAGTGACCGTTCCTGTTTATTTCCTTTCTTAATCAAATTTCAAAGCAACTTTAATTCTACTTCGAGTCTATTTTTTTCAACATTAAAAAACACAAACAAGCTTATTTCGCCATTTGGCTTTTTATTTTAAAACCTTCTTCAAAACTAATAAAAAATACGAAACCAATCAAACGTCAATTTCTACCCCGAACTACGAGGTTTTGATCCCTCACGGGTACGTAGGCAAAGGACGCTCGTCCTTTCAAATCAATAAAAATGTAGATAATAGGCCTTTCTTCATTTTATTTTATTTTTATCGTTATTCTCAATTTCCTTCTTTTTAATAAAATTAAGCAAGTAATAGCACAAAAAGTAAAAGTAAAGTCAAAAGGTTCTCGTAGAGTACTACGAATATTTAGGGTGCTAATACCTTCCCTAAATATAACTAACCCCCGAACCCAAATCTCTTTCAAACGGGTATTTTGAACTTTTCTTCCCCTTCCCCCAAAAAATTAAAAAGTTCAGTCGTGAATAAAAAATAGTGAGTCAAAGCCGGTCAAACGGCGATGGTCTCCCGAAAAATGACGCGACACTCACCATAATTCATTTTTAAGCAAAGTAAGTTGTAGCCAAGAAAATAAATAAAATCAAGAGGTTCCCGTAGAATACTACGGACGTAAAGGGTGCTAATACCTTCCCTTCACGTAACCAACCCCCGAACCCTAAATCTTTAAAATAATGGTTTTATTTGAACTTTTTCCCATTTTCCTTTAGAAAATTAAAAGATCAGTGGTGAATAAGAATTAGTGAGTCAACGCTAACCTAATAGCTTGATCTTCGAAAATCACCGCGACAGAAATTGCGACTTCACTGAGGAATCCCCTAAGAGGGTTGAGCCTAGATGTTTTTTTTTTCTTTTTACGTGAGTGGTGAGCTAAGTCCTATACCCGGACTTGAGGGAAACAATAAGATAGGATGGGGTATAATCATAGTGTCATACCTAGACTCCAGTACTGATGAGAGTGAAGACCCAAAAATAATTAATCCTGACTATCAGCTAGCAAGAGATAGGCAGAAGAGACAAATTAATCCACCTGTAAAATACGGTTATGCTGACCTTATATGTTATGCTTTGAATGCAGCTAAAGAAGTGCAAGACTCGGAACCAAAGAACTTCAGGGAAGCATTAGAAAGCAACGAAAGCAAGGATTGGATGAAGGCAATGAATAAGGAAATATTTTCATTGGAGAAGAACCAGACTTGGAAATTTGTTTCATTACCTAAGAATCAAAGGGTAGTGGGAAGCAAGTGAGTGTTTAAGAAAAAAGAAGGAATACCAGGGGTCGAAGCACCAAGGTATAAGGCAAGACTTGTAGAAAAGGGTTTTACTCAGGTGGAAGGAATTGATCACAACAAAATATTTTCACCGGTGGTAAAACATTGTTCTATAAGGGTACTTATGGTGATTGTTGACATGTACGATCTTGAGTTAGAATAGATGGATGTGAAGACCGCATTTCTACATGGAGAGTTGGAAGAAACTATCTATATGCAACACCAGAAGGTTGTAGAAGATAATACAAAATTATGTTTATTGAAGAAATCTTTGTATGGGCTGAAGCAAAGTCCAAGGTAGTGGTATCGTCGGTTTGATGAGTTCCTAGTAAAGGCTGGTTTTGTGAGAAGCAACTATGATAGTTGTGTGATGGAACAAAATGTGTTTAACATTACCTCTTGAGAGTTTTGATGATAACAAGGTATTAAAAATTGTCAATTGGATATGCTAATATTTGTTCAAGTGTATAGGACCATAGACAAAATTTTGTCTCTACTTAAAGCTTAGGTACTGGAAGAACAAACGGGAGCAATGGAATCAACAAGAAGGAAGCTTTATGCATCTGAAGAAAAGTGCTCATGAAGTCAAGTACTCCTAAAGTGATGACGTCATCAGAAGCAAGTTCATCAGAAGCACCTCATTAGAAGCAAGATCACCAGAAGCTGAAGTTCATCAGGAGATGAAAGAATCAAAGCTTCAAAGGTTGTTCAAAGGATTTAATCACGTCTAGCATTGCAGAAGATCAAAAAAGTAAAGCAACGGCTAATTCAAATGGATATGAAGGCATAGAATGCATGTTCTTTGAAAAGCGTTGACAAAGTACAATTGTACGAAGTGTACAACCACTACCTCCACAATTCAGAGTGTGTCTCTACTAGATAACAAGAATAACAGCTACGCCTGCAATAATGTTCCTTCATACTTGGAATTGATTTGAAATTTATCCTTCATAGGACAATAACCATATCAGGAAAAAGATCATAGGTGATTGATCAAAGCTTCAAACGACTCTTTTTGATGTGTTGGAAATTCACAACGTCTCTTTTACTCCTCTATATAAAGGAGTGAAGACTTTGATAATTGTAAGAGACTCAACAACAATTTAAAAGCGTTAAACCTCTGCTGAAACTGTTCTGCATCAAAAGTTCACTTAGAATTTCTTACCAAAGTTCATATCTTAGAAATTCTAGAGTCTTAATAGTTTGTTTCTAATTTGTATTGTGAACACCAGTGGTTGTATATCAAGTGTTCAACCACAAACATTTTTCTTTGTAATTCTGTTTGAATAGAAGCCTCTTGCAGTTGCGCTTGAGCATATAAGTCTCTTGATTGTGTTCAGGAGCATAGGAAATCTCTTGCAGTTGCTTGAGTGATTTGAGGTCTCTTGCTAGCTTTAGCAGTGAGCATTTGTAATCAGATATTACATTATAGTGAACTCTCCTTGGAAGTGCAAGCGTGACATGACTACTTTCGGTTTGTGGAAGGAACATGTATAATTGCTTTGTGTATTTCTTCTCTCTCTCTCTCTCTCTCTCTCTCTCTCTCTCTTTCTCTCTGTTTTTATCTGCTGCATATAGAATTTGAACATCTCTTCAAAAGTTGTAATCTAATTGCTTCTGATTAGTGACTTTAGTAGGAGAAAAAGAAGAAAAAGCCAATACAATTCAACACCCCTTCTTGTGTTTTCCTCACCTTCAATTGGTTCTGTTGAGAAGACTTAACAGTGTAACAGTCCAAGATCTGAGAAACACATGTATGGTGAATCATTTGTTTCTGGTTCTGGTGGTAATCATTATGTTGTACCTTATGATTACATTGATAAGAAAGCTGACTCAGGAAAAGTTCCAAAGTTCAATGGAGATCCTGAAGAGTTTTCCTTTTGGAAAACCAACTTCTACAGTTATATCATGGGCTTAGATGAAGAATTATGGGATATTCTGGAAGATTGAGTTGGTGACTTGGACCTTCATGAAGAATGTAACGCCCTAGTTGTTATTTTACTATTTTAGTTGATTTTAATATGTTTTATGTATTTTATATGCTTTAAAATAAATTATGTGATTTATGTGATGTTGTTATTTGATTTATATTGTAATTATATGATAATTAGTTATGATTTTGTGTTATTTAATAAAATAGTAGAAATAATATTTATTTTAGAAGAAGGGGAATTAATTAGAATTAGTAGTATTAAGGAGGGGGTTACATTTTAATTAGGAGAGTTAAGAGGGAGTTAAGAGAAAGAAAGGGGTTATGTTTTGGTTGGTAAGAGAATAGAAAGAGTCAGTAAGGAAAGAAAAGCATTTGCACGTATCAGAGAAAACAAGAGCTTTTGAGAGAAGAACCAAGAGGGAAGAGCTAAGAAGAGAGAACTTGTCCAATTGCTGTAGGAATTTGCTGAATTAAGGTAAGGGTGGGTTTACTTTTCAATTGTTAATGTATATGTATATGTTTTCATGAAAATAGGTTGAAATTGGTGATTGTTGTTCTAGGTTTAAGAAATATGAAAAATGCCATTGTTGATGAATTATGTATGATTGATGATGTTTTTGTGAGATGTTTCTGTTGCTTTGTTGTGTAGTGAACCCATAAACATTGTTCTAAATCATTTTGGGTATTTGGGGGATCAAAAAGGGGTTTTTGGATGAGCTAGAGGTTGTGAAATCGTAGGTTTTTATTCTGCCCAGATGAATTCTCGCTTAAGCGAGATAGCCGTCGCTCAAGCGAGCGGCACTTTTCCCTGCCCAGAATCGTTTCGTGCCCGTTCGCTCAAGCGAGAGCTAAGCGAACTCCAAGCGAGCGAAATCCCAACTTTCGTCATTTGCGTCGCTCGAGCGAAATTCCCGTCGCTCAAGCGAAATCTGCCCAGAACCTGTAGTTTGTGAGCATCGCTCAAGCGAACGCCAAGCGAGCCTCAAGCGAGGAACATCCTGACTTTCGTCATTTGACTCGCTCAAGCGAGATGCTGCTCGCTTAAGCGAGATTGGTCCTGTGCGACCATTTGTGTAATTTTTCTAAGTGCTCCTAACCCAAACCTAAGCTTCCTAACTTGTTTATTGGATTTATTAAGAATTGTTTAGATGATAAAACTATATTATGAAGATGATTAAGATGGAATTATGTATGCTTATGTGCAAATAATTATACTTTGCTAAGTTGAGTTGCCTTGTTGATGTTGAGTGGTATTGTCCAGTTGGGGAGGGTATCTTAAGTTGTTGTTGTTGTTGGTTGCATGTTGATATGCTCCATTAAGATGTTGGGTTGTATGCGGATATACACCATATAGTCATTCATACTCATATGCATTTGTTGGGGGCTTATTGCCCTGGAATGTTTATCATTCACCTGTTGGGGGCTTATTGCCCTGGAACGCTTTATCGTTCACCTGTTGGGGGCTTATTGCCCTAGGATGCTTTAACCATCCAAACTGTTGGGGGCTTATTGCCCCGGAATGCTTAGCATTCAACGCGCGTAGTATGGTACCACATGCATCTTGCATTAGTAGTTGAGGTCTTGCATAGTTGTTGAAGGTGTGAGTTGTCCTGTTGGTGAGATGTCGCCACAAAGGTTGTTGTTGTTGATGTTAATCAAAGATGAATCTAAATTATAACATTGAGATGATATTGTTGATAATGTTGCTGCTGGTTGTTATTATTTGTTGTTGTTTTCAATTTACTTTGATGATTCATATATCTATATATTACGTTTGATTTGTGAACTCACCCCTTCTGCTGGAATTGCCGCCTCGTGGGCAAGTGCAGGTAGCGAAGACTAGTGTCGTTGGCTCTTGCGTCTAGGGCTCTGATACATAGTAGGGATGGGGAAACGTTATCTTTCTTGTATTCCTTTATGTATCATTTCTTTTGAAGAACATGTTGTTGGTTATTAAATTATTGGATGACGCTTAAATTGTTGAGGCCTTTGAGCCAAGGATTTTGTTGTAGAAGATTAATGATGTTAATTTTAATTAAAGATTTTCCGCTGCAGAATTTTATAAAGATGGTTTGTTGATATTTGAATAGTTTTATATTCTATTTAAATAATTTTGAAAGTGAGGTAATACTCCGTTGTATGTTGAATAACTCTGATTATTATTTATATTATTACTATTACGTCGTTTTGGGAAAACGGGGTGTTACAAAGAAGGAGCTGCAGTTGACAAAAAAGAAACATACTCCTGCTCAGAAGAAAATGTACAAGAAACATCACAAGATCAGAGGTTCACTTGTTCTTGCTATACCTCGTGCAGAGTATTTGAAGATGAGTGACAAATCTACTACAAAGGCAATGTTTGCTTCTCTCTGTGCAAACAATGAAGGTAGTAAGAAGGTTACAAAAGCAAAAGCACTTATGCTTGTTCATCAGTATTAGTTGTTTAAGATGAAGGATGATGAAAGTATTGAGGAAATGTACTCAAGATTTCAGACTGTAGTCTCTGGACTACAAATACTGAAGAAAAGCTATGTTGCTTATGATCATTTGAGCAAGATACTAAGAAGCCTGCCTGCTAGATGGAGACCAAAGGTTACTGCTATTGAGGAAGCTAAAGATCTAAACACTCTGAGTGTTGAAGATCTTGTCAGCTCTCTCAAAGTTCATGAGATAAGTCTTAATGAACATGAGCCTGCTAAGAAGAGTAAATCTATTGCTTTATCATCTAAAGGGAAGTCATTAAAAGCTCTTAAAGTTATAGAATCCAAAGAAGAAGAATCACCTGATGGAGATTCTGATGAAGATCATGCTGAGATGATGGCTATGCTTTCAAACAGGATGTAGTATCTGGCCAAGAAGAACAAGAAGTTCTTAAGCAGAAGAAGTGGTTATAAAGGGTCTAAGAAAGAAGATCAGAAGGATTGCTTCAACTGCAAGAAGCCTGGAAATTTCATTGCTGATTGCCCTGATCTTCAGAAGGAGAAATCAAAGGACAAGTCTAAGAAGTCAACTTTCAAATCAAACAAGATCAAGAAGCAGATCAAGCTGGCAACATGGGAAGATTTAGACAGTGAATCTGAATCTGATAAGGATGATGCTGATGAAGATGCAAAGGTAGTTGTGGGGTTAGTGGCTACAGTAACTTCAGAAGCTGATCCTGAACCAGACTCAAAAGAAGAAAATGATGTATATTCTAAAATTACCAAAGAAGAACTTATTGAGTCTCTTAAAGAGCTCCTTACACATTTCGAACTGAGAACCAATGAGTTGAAAGATTTAAAAGAAAAATATGTTGATTTAATGAAACATCAAGAATCAACTCTATTGGATCTGAAAGCTTCTAAAGAAGGACTTAAAGGCTTTGACTTCATTTGTAAAACCTATGAAGATATGCTTAAGTGTTTATGTCAGAAGTTACAAGAAAAGTGTAATGGAAAACCTTTAAGCAACCATGAAATTTCTCTTGAAGATTTTATTATGTCTGGTATTGATAGAAGCAGAGTTGCTTTTATGATTTACAACATTTACAAAAGCAGTGGCAAAAGGATTGGATTCTCAGAAGGAAAACCTAATGAAACCAATCTTAAAGCATGTTGTGAATGTATCAAGGAAGGATTGAAAACCTTCTTTGTACCTGAAGGTGCTAAAATTGAAACTGTGGTTCAGTCAGAACCTGAAGCTTCTAGCTCTAAGGCTAATATTTCTTCAAAGCCAAAGAACTTTAAGTCTAAGGCTATGACAAACTCTGATTCTAAGATCTCAAAGATCAAGATTCTGAAGAGATCAGAACCTGTTCCTCAGAGTCTGTTGAAGCCAGAATCTGGTATCTTGAAGTCTAAGTCTCAGAAGAGCAAAACAGTTATGGCTTTAGGTGAATCAGAACTAAAAGGTACTAAACCTAAAGTACTGATCAATCAGAAGCTATCAAAACCACACCTCAAGGTACAAGAAATGAAGAGTAAAACTTCTAGCACTAACCTCAAAGGACCCATAAAACAATGGGTACCTAAATCTGAAATTGTCAATACTACAGAAATGCCTAAGAGCAAAGCAAAAGCAAAAATCATGGTATCTGGACAACGGTTGCTCAAGACATATGACGAGAGAGAAGTCAATGTTTCTCAACCTCACAATGAAAGAAGGAGGAAATGTGAAGTTTGGAGGCAACCAGTCTGGCAAGATCATTGGTACATGAATTATTGGTAACTCCTCTATTTCTATTAATAATGTGTGGTTGGTAGATGGTCTTGAACATAATCTTTTGAGTATTAGTAAGTTTTGTGACAATGGTTATGAGGTGATGTTTGAAAAGACCAACTGCACAGTAATCAACAAAGATAACAAGTACATAATGTTCAAAGGAAAGAGAGTAGAAAATGTCTATAAAATCAACTTCCCTGAACTGGTTGATCAGAAGGTAATTTGTCTTCTATCAATGAATGATAAGAAGTGGGTATGGCACAGAAGGTTGGTACATGCTAACTGGAGATTAATCTCGAAGCTTAGTAAGTTACAACTTGTCAAAAGGCTTACCTCACATTGACTATCATTCAGATGCACTATGTGGTGCATGCCAGAAAGGTAAGATTGTGAAATCATCTTTTAAATCTAAAGACATTATCTAAACCTCCAGACCTTTAGAACTACTTCATATTGATTTATTTGGACCAGTTAATACTGCATCCTTATATGGAAGTAAATATGGACTAGTCATTGTTGATGATTACAGCAGATGGACTTGGGTAAAATTCCTGAGAAGGAAAGATAATGCATATGATGTATTCAGTAACTTCTGCACTCAAATACAGTCTGAAAAGGAAATGAAAATTTTGAAAGTCAGAAGTGATCATGGTGGAGAATTTGAAAATGAGCCATTTGAAACTTTTTGTGAAAAACATGGAATGGTCCATGAATTCTCTTCTCCTAGAACTCCGCAACAAAATGGGGTTGTAGAGAGAAAGAATAGAACTTTACAAGAAATAGCAAGAACCATGATTCATGAAAATAATTTGGCTAAACATTTCTGGCCAGAAGTAGTGAATACAACATGTTATGTTCAAAATAGGATCTATATCAAACATATCTTGGAGAAAATTGCATATGAACTCTTTAAAGGAAGAAGACCCAATATATCTTACTTTCATCCATTTGGATGTACCTGCTACATTCTAAATAACAAGCTATACCTAAAGAAATTTGATGTCAAGGCCCAAAGAGGAATTTTCTTAGGTTACTCTGAAAGGTCAAAGGCATACAGAGTGTATAATTCAGAGACACTCTGTGTTGAAGAATCTATGCACGTTAAATTCGATGACAAAGAGCCTAGAAGTGAAACTCCATAACAAGATGAAAGTCAGAACCTGGTCAGACTGAAGAATCTGAAGATAGCCTATAAGCTGAACCAACTTTAGAAGCTCAAGATAAAGTAGCTTCTGATGAAGCTCAAGATGGTTCTCAGCAAGAAAATCAATCCAAGAATACATTCAAGTACAAGTTTTCACATCTTGAGGATCAAATCATTGGAAACAAAGATAGTCCTATAAAAACAAGATCATATTTCAGACAAGAAGAGTCTATGATAGGATTTTTATCAGTGATTGAACCTGCTACAGTTGATGAAGCACTTTCATATGATGGATGGATACTAGCTATGCAAGAAGAGCTCAATCAGTTTCAAAGAAATGATGTGTGGGATCTGGTACCCAAACCTTAGGTGAAAAACATTATTGGAACAAAATGGGTATTCAGAAACACGTTGAATGAACAAGGTGAAGTAATTAGAAACAAAGCTAGACTTGTTGCACAAGGTTACAGTAAACAAGAAGGCATTGATTACACTGAAACATTTGCTCCAGTTGCAAGATTGGAAGCAATCAGGTTACTTCTATCCTATGCAGTTAATCATGGCATAATATTATATCAAATGGATGTCAAAAGTGGATTTCTTAATGGAGTCATAAAAGAAGAAGTGTTTGTCAAGCAACCTCCTGGTTTTGAGGATCTTAAGCATCCTGACCATGTTTATAAACTTAAGAAATCACTATATGACTTTAAACAAGCTCCTAGAGCTTGGTATGATAGACTAAGTAATTTCCTGATTAAAAATGATTTTAAAAGAGGTCAAGTTGACACAACACTCTTCAGAAGGACTCTTGAGAAAGACATTCTTGTTGTGCAGATATATGTTGATGATATAATATTTGGTTCTACTACTGCATCTCTTTGCAAAGAATTCTCTAAGTTAACGCAGGATGAATTTGAAATGAGCATGATGGGAGAATTGAAGTTCTTCCTTGGAATTAAAATTAATCAATGTAAAGATGGAGTATATGTTCATCAAACAAAATACACAAAGGAGCTTTTGAAGAAGTTCAAGCTTGAAGATTGTAAAGTGATGAACACTCCAATGCATCCAATTTGCAACTTAAGCAAAGAAGATACTTGATCAAAGGTAGATCAGAAGCTGTACAGAGGTATGATTGGTTCTTTGTTATACCTCAATGCATCTAGGCCAGATATTTTATTCTGTGTATGCTTGTGTGCAAGATTCCAGTCAGATCCTAGAGAATCTCATTTAACAGTTGTTAAGATAATCTTCAGGTATCTGAAAGGAACAACAAATCTTGGACTCCTTTACAAGAAATCCTTAGATTATAAGTTGGTTGGATTCTGTGATGCTGACTATGTTGGCGACAGGATTGAAAGAAAATCAACCAGTGGTAACTGTCAGTGTAACACCCTACTTCTAATAAGCGATAAAACGCGCGAATACATCAGACATATTCTAGAAATAGATGCTACTTCAAAACAAATTCCAACATACATGTATAATTATCAAGTTTCATAAACATAGCAGCGGAACATATATTATCATACAAATAACATCTCCAAATCTCAAGATAATATATACATGGTCTCAACCTCATAAACGAGCATACACAACAAATATCCAACTCCAAATCTCATAACATAAATAAACAGGATCCAAATAAAGCAAGAACTAGTCCTAGATCAGAGCCCTAATCTAGACACTTGCAAGAAAAAGAGGAATCCTGCTCCTTAGCAACATCAAGCAACAAGCTAAGCATCCTGCACTCCATCTACCCGTCCATACAGAAAGGTAGGTGGTAAACCACTTGAGGTTAGCATTACATCATCATTCCATAAACAGATAAATAGAAACATTGAAATGATAGATATATATTCAAGAATGATAAACATCATAACCATACATATACTCACAATATTATCATTCATAAACATCATTCCAATTTCACATAATCCAAGTGCATCATACACATATCACAATTCGGCCAAGTCAAATATCCGTCACCAATCACAATCACCATGCACAATTTAAATGCATTTCAATTCACCAACAAACTCATGCAATGTCTCTAGACTCATCTAGATGCATGTGGTACCAAATCTCCTCCAAGGTCGTCACCTCCGATGGAACAAACACATCGTGTGCAAGGTTCACTCCTGCCTTACACATTGGACATACGTCCGTCTCCTCAACAATGAATGCATGAACATATGACTCAACTCAATGGATATGTTCATACAACAATTCTCCAAACCATGCATACACAATTATGCGATCATTGTTCATACAACAATTCTACAAACCATGCATACACAATTATGCAATCATCACCAATATCATTCAATCAAGTATGCACACACCAACAATCTCACATACATCAACATACATAATCGTACGAAACCATTCATGAAAGAATTCCAAGGTAAACAAATCATAGGAATATTTTCCACCAAGTTCGTATAATAAATATCTCACATTTAAAATATTGAGACCAAATAACCAAATCAAAGTAAAACAATCCACTTGCCTCGACTATGCATGCACACTAATCACATATGAGTATAGGTGTACATACATGAACGTTTCACCGGCCAATTACTATGAAAACTCATAAATCACAAAGTTCGTCTCACTTTATCATTTTGCAAAACCAAAACATTTTTCAAAAGAAAATCAATTTGATTAAACAAGACATTAGTTAAATACTCATAAAACACCTCAATTTAACCTCTAATACTTAAGTTCTGAAGTTTGGGAACCAACCAAAGATTTTGGACCAACTTGGAATGAGTTATGCTATGTTTTCTTAAAGTTTCCTCAAGACCCACTTGGACTATTTTCATCATAACTAAAAATCCACAAAACATTTCCAAGTCACTCCAAAGCCATTAGAAAGCTGACAAAATTATCTAGAACTTTCATGTTTATGTCAAAGACCAATTCAAAACAGAAATGGGTGAAAAAGCACAAAAAAACACGAGAACCGAAGTTCTGTCAGCACGCACGGCTCGCTTCTGAATATACGTGCTTCTGAACACGCGCTTCTGAACACGAGCTTCTGAACGGGAGCTTCTGAACAAGCTTTCTGTTCGCTCACTTAAGTGAGCTAGCTTCAGTCCAGAAATTCAAACCTTCGGGTTCAACCCATTTCTACCCAAAAATCCCCATTTTGATCACCCCAAGTCCCAAATCTCAATACCAAAAGTGTTTACAGGTCATACATGTTACAATGCACTCAAACATCCATCAAACTTAAGTTTATAACATCAACTGCACATAAATCATCAAATTATCAACACTCTTTCAACTTTCAACCACAACACAAAATCTCTTCATCAATTTTGATACCCACAGCATCAATTTCACAACAACATGTTCCAGATCAATAACAACAACTAATGAACATGAATTCTCACACAATTCAACAACAACAACTCATAATTCATCAATTTCACTCAAGAACACAATATATTCACATACATGAAATTTGGCATACTAATTCAACATCAACAGCTTAATTGTCAATTCATTCATGTATATAAACATATTATCATCATCCAGAACGAAATTCAACATCAAAATCCAAATAAACACTTATTCACAAAATCAATTATATCAATAAGAACTTAAGAGAAAGTAAAAAGAATAAGGGATTATGAATAAAAACTATCCCCCTTACCTTAACCACCAAGAATCTCTAACCAAGGCTTCAATTTAGCTCCTAGAGATGGAATCCCCTTTTTGTTCTAGCCTCCAACCCTTTCTCTTGCTCTTCTCTCTAACCCCAAGTTCTCTCCTCTTGTGTTGTGTGAAAAATGAGCAAAATTCTAACCCTAATCACTAAAGACTAAGCTTATATACTCCCTCTCCCTTAATGGGCCTTAAACCACTCCAAAATAAATGGGCTCTCACTAAATACACTAACCACAAAATAACACACTAACGGTAATTAATTAGCAACCTCGGCTCTAATTAATTATCGCACACCAACAACTCTACTAATAAAACGGTTCTATCTTAAAAACGATAAAAACGCTAATCTCCCTAAATTACTACTTACTCCTCAAATGCACAAACATATGAAAATGCACGCAATTAAAATAATACATGCAATAAAATAATTAAAATAAAACAAACGCGAAAAACGGGTTGTTACAGTCAGTTCCTGGGAGAGAATCTGATATCCTGGGCTAGCAAAATACAAGCAACTATTGTTATGTCTACAGCAGAAGCAGAATACATCTTAGATGCAAATTCTTGTACACAAAAACTTTGGATGAAACAAAAGTTGGAAGATTATCAGATAAATGCTAACAATATTCCCATTTTCTCTGATAATACTGCTGCTATTTGTTTGTCAAAGAATCCAATTCTACATTCAAGAGCCAAGCATATTGAAATCAAACACCATTTTGTTAGAGATTATGTTCAAAAAGGAATTTTGGATATACAATTCATTGATACTGAACATCAGTGGGCTGATATATTCACTAAACCTTTAATTGTGGAAAGATTTGATTTTATTAAGAAAAATTTGAACATGCACTTTGTGTCTGATAAAATCTGCTTGCTCCTAAACTAGAAGTTAGGTCCTGAAGTTAGTTCAGAAGCTATGGTCCATCAGAAGCTCTTAAATGAGATTCTGAGAAAAATGTGCTTCTAAAGATGACATCAACAGCTTAACTATAGAAGCTGGATTTTCTGCTCATAAATAGTAGAGTTAGTGGAAACGTTGGAGTTACTTTTTGGTAACACCTGTCCCACTAACTTGGCAGCTCATCTGAAGTTATCTAACGTGGCTTAATTGTATTGGTGTATAACATAAGAGGGCAATGATGATTTTAAGCTTTGAATATACTTCTATCTCATGCCCCCAATTGTCATTAATGTTGTGTTTGTTTGTCCCCTATGAATTGCAATCATTTGTTTTTACTCAAATCACTTAGACAAAACACACACTACTCACTTCACAACCTACACTTTCTATTTTCACTGAATCTCTGCGAAGTAAAAGGTCATCTTCTTCAATCAAAACCTTATAACCCTAAAACTTCATTCTCATCAATGGCGTCTTCAAGCTCAGCTCCAGAATCAAACATGCAAGAAACAGTTCAAGGAACTTCCACTCAAGAAGCTCCGGCTTAGGAAATTTAAGAAATAACCATGACGTTAGAAGAGTGGGATTTAACTGTTCAAGTTGAGAGTCCGGTGGATTTCACATCTCTGTTGTATCATGGATGCAACATCAGAGAGTACTATGAGTCTCATGACCTCATTAGTTACTTCAACATGCTGAACGGTCCAACCTACATAAATCTTATAAGGCACTTTCGGGTAAGAGCTCATGTGTATGATCGTAAGGCTGCCCAACTAGAAATGGATGAAAAGGTGCTTATTGACCCTTCTTTAGCTGGTAAATCTAGAGAAGAAATGGGTTTGGAACCCTTTACTTGTACTGAGATTAGGTCAAGCATCATGGGTATTCCTGTCTTCATCTCTCAGGAAGTGATTGCGTATGTAATCAGGAGAGCTTTTGAAGGTAGCTTTAAAGATGGTCTAGACAACAACAAGAAGAGTCCCTAGAATGAAGTAGCTAACATGTCAATGTTCAATAGCTAGAAGAAGGGTGCTTAGAGTGACTTGACAATGGAGAAGAAAATGCTTCTGAAGATTTAAAATGAGAACCTTCTACCAAAAGGTGGAGGTTCTAATCAACCTTCTTTGAAGCACAGGGTGTTTCTTCACTACTTCATCACAAAGGAAAAAGCAAATGTGCCCAAGTATATCTTCAAGCACATGATTAAGGCTCTAAGAGAGAGTCAAACAATCAAGAGAACTTGGATTCCCTATGGAAGACTTATCTCATAAATCCTTCATCAAGGATGGATTCTGAAGGCCCTGAGTGATACAAAACTTTTCACAGATCAACAACTTGGCACAGTTACTGGGAAAATAATCAATGGAAGCACTTTGAGGAATATGAATCTGATCAAGAAGGAAGTTTACGAGAAATTGGACACAGATATGAAGGAATCCAGATCTATATCCAATCTTATGGTAGATTTCCCTCCAATCTCCAACAAGATCCACTTGATGTGCAACTATACTTCATTCATAATCACTTGAAGAAGACTAGAGAGGCTATCCAATTGGAGGATATACCAGAAGAAATGTATGGTGGTACTCTTCCAGTAGCCAAGGGCAGGAAGTCAAGGAAGAGAGCACTCACAGAAGCTGAGTATTTGGATGATGATGCTGCTTTAGAGAAAGCACTTCAGTTGGAAAAAGAAATTGAGGTTCCTGCTGAATCTCTAGCAAAGGAATCTACTGTTGAAGCTGGTCAACTTGGGATTGAGCTCACTGAGAACTTGCAACAGATGGCAGTGGCTAATGATATGGTGAAAGCTACTGAAGTTGTTTAAGAGGAAGTTGGTTGCTCAGAAGTTGTTGCTTTAGAAGCTCCTAAACGTAATACTGATTGTTTACACACTACTGCTAAAATAGTTAATATAGAATCTAGTACTTCCTCTGACTCTAGGTCAAACCCAACCTCCCTCTCAACATCTTCATCAACCTCATCTGACATGGATGATATTCCACTTAACATAGTCTATACAACCCTTAACAAAAGCTTGTCCCCATCACCATCCACCAAAACACAAAAAAGCCAATTAATGATACCTTTGTTCCCATGTATCCTTCTATTGTAGAAAGGATACATGACATGCAACAAACAAGGACTTATGCATGTGTAAGACTACCTGCTAATCATCCATTACAACCACCTATGATTGAACCTATTCAATTTGGTCCTACTGATGCAGAGGGTGCAGTTGATCACACAGGGTCAGAGTCTGCAAACATTGATGTATCATCATCTCATCCTAACTCACCTACCCAAACTACTGAAACACATGAACCATCTATTAGTCAAGGTCTGATAAACCATTACTCAGGTGAGTTACCTGATTATGAGTCCAACTTAGAGAAAGCCTCTGACATAGCTTCTACTGAAGTTATGACAGAAAGCCCCCATCAACAAACACCTAACCAAGAAATGGCCTCATCAACCAATACATATTTTGTCCTTATACCTGATCATATTCACCCTGAACCAGATGCTCCTGAACAAGATGTTCCTGAACTATCTGTTCCTGAACATGTCATCTCTAACCAATCACCTACAACCAACACTATTGTTGAACCTGAAATAACCACAAATGACCAACTTCTTCCTCCGACCTAGACCTTCAAACTTGTGCTCCTGCTAGACCCAAAAATATCCCTTCTCTACCCACATTGTTTCTAGATTCTATTATTTTGATAAATGTGTGTGAGAATATATTCCAGGAGCTGAACAAGTTGATTCAAGCTAGAAACAACTTGATTCATGAAGACAACTATGCAAAGCAGTGGAGAAGATTAAGAGAAAGGGTAGATTTTGTCTTGTCTGAGCTGCAAAGATCTTCATTTAATGCTCAAGATGCTGCCCAAAACAAGCATCAGGACTAGTTAAGAGGTATTATGAATGATATGTAGGAAGAACCAGTTAGCAGAATTCTTGTGAAGACCCCTCTGTGCTTAACTACAAGAAGTGTTATTCCTTCTGCTGTTCACCCAAGGGAGCTGGATCTAACTTGGTTGAATAAGATTAATTTCAAGTCAGCTTCTACTGAACTGGAATTAATGCAAAGGAACACTCTACTGGAAAGAGAGAACAAACAGCTCAAGAAAGAGATTCTTGAACAGAAACTGTTGCTACTGAAGTACAAGACCTCTACAAAAGCTAAACTAGAAGAAGCCAGAGTTAGAGAAGAGAACCTTATCAGAAGCAATAAAGACTTCTAGAAGGAAATGAAGCAACAGGCTGATGAAACAAATGATGGAAATGTTCCAGAAATAAGCCCAACCTTAGTTGCACACCTTAGCTTGTTTATTTTCTATGTTTGTACTTTTGTATGTTTCTGCTTCTGAATTATGTTTCTGCTCCTGAACATTGTTTATGCTTCTAAACTATTTTTATGCTTCTGACCAGTTTATGTGTTCCTATTCTTATTTGTTTTTAAAGAATTTTCTCACTGTTTTTCTCATCTGTTTCTTTTTGTCTCTTTTTTTATACTTTTTCTTGATGACAAAAGGGGGAGTAGATGTATAGTATTTATAGGCTCTGAGCCCCATTAATTTATCTTCAAAACAATTTAAATTAATAGGACCTTCTTCTTATCTCTTAGTTTATTAATTTGAGATAATTCTGAGAGTTATTACATTTTTAATTATGAATTTAATTAACACGGATATAACTCAGGGGGAGCTTACAATCCTCACCTTAAAGTACTATTGGACTCAGGGGGAGCTTACAAACCTCACCTTAAAGTCAACTTGTTAATTAGATTAACAACAATTGAACATTTTAAAATACTAATGTTTGTTATCATCAAAAAGGGGGAGATTGTTGGAACAAAATGTGTTTAACATTACCTCTTGAGAGTTTTGATGATAACAAGGTATTAAAAATTGTCAATTGGATATGCTAATATTTGTTCAAGTGTACAGGACTATAGACAAAATTTTGTGTCTACTTAAAGCTTAGGTACTGGAAGAATAAATGAGAGCAATGGAATCAACAAGAAGGAAGCTTTATGCAATTGAAGAAAAGTGCTCCTGAAGTGATGACGTCATCAAAAGCAAGTTCATCAGAAGACCTCATCAAAAGCAAGATCACCATATGCTGAAGTTCATCAGGAGATGAAGGAATCAAAGCATCAAAGGTTGTTCAAAGTATTTAATCACGTCTAGCATTATAGAAGATCAGAAGAGTAAAGCAACGACTAATTCAAATGGATTTGAAGCCATTGGATGCTTGCTCTTTGAAGAGCGTTGACAAAGTACAATTGTACGAAGTGTACAACCACTACCTCCATTACTCAGAGTGTGTCTCTGCTATAGGACAAGAATAACAGCTACGCCTGCAACATTGTTCCTTCAGACTTATAATGGATTTGAAATTGATCCTTCATAGGACAATAACCATATCAGGAAAAAGATCATTGGTGATTGATCAAAGCTTCAAACGACTCTTTTTGATGTGCTGGCAATTCACAACGTCTCTTTTACACCTCTATATAAAGGAGTGAGGACTTCGAGAATTGTAAGAGACTCAACAACAACTTAAAAGCGCTGAACCTCTGTTGAAATTGTTCTGAATCAAAAGTTCACTTAGAATTTCTTACCAAAGTTCATATCTTAGAAATTCTAGAGTCTTAAGAGTCTGTATCTGATTTGTATTCTGAACACCACTGATTGTATATCAAGTGTTCAACCTCAAACATTTTTCTTTGTAATTATGTTTGAATAGAAGTCTCTTGCAGTTGTTCTTGAGCATATAAGTCTCTTATTTGTGTTCAGGAGCATAGGAAATCTCTTGAAGTTGTGATTGAATAATTTGAAGTCTCTTAATAGTTTTAGTAGTGAGCATTTGTAATAAGATATTACATTATAGTGAACTCTCCTTGGAAGTGCAAGGGGGACAGGACTATTCTGGTTTGTGGAAGGAACCTGTATAATTGTTTTGTGTCTTTCTTCTCTCTCTCTCTCTCTCTCTCTCTCTCTCTCTCTCTCTCTCTGTTTTTATCCGCTGCATTTAGAATCTAAACATCACTTCAGAAGTTGTAATCTAACTGCTTCTGATCAGTGACTTCAGTAGGAGAAAAAGAAGAAAAAGTCAACACAATTCAACCCACCCTTCTTGTGTTTTTCTCACCTTCATTGTGTGTACATGATGAGAAGGAATGAGAAAGTCATTCTCTACCTTCTCCTTTATGTAGATGATATTCTAATGGCAAGTTCTAACAGGCAAGAGATTCAGAAGCTCAATGAAAAATTAAATGAAGAATTTGAGATGAAGGATCCTGGTAATGCAAAGAGGATACTTGGTATGGATATCATGAGGGACCGAAACAAAGGTGAGTTGTTCTTATCGCAATAGGGGTACTTAAGGAAAGTGGTGAAGCGGTTCAGAATGAAAAATTCTAAGGTTGTTGGCACTCCTCTTGGCCTTCACACAAAGTTGTCAATAAAGTAGTGTCCTCAATCCGATAAAGAGAAAAGCAAGATGGAGGGTACTCCCCATGCAAGCGGGGTTGGAAGCATCATATATGGTTTGGTTTGTAGTAGACCAGACTTATCCTATGCAATAAGTGTGATAAGTCGGTTTATGGCAAATTCAGGTCAAGTGCACTGGCAAGCTTTGAAGTGGGTTCTGAGATATTTGAATGAGACTTTGAAAGGTGGTCTGAAGTATACAAGGTCACAACCAGGAAGGGATGCTTTGGAGGGATATGTGGATGTGGACTATGCAGGTAATGTAGACACTAGAAACTCTTTGTCAGGATTTGTGTTTACATTGTTCGATACAGCAGTAACTTGGAAGGCAAATCAAAAATCAGTTGTAGCTCTTTCAACAACTCAAGCAGAGTACATTGCCCTTGTTGAAGGGGTCAAGGAAGCCCTATGGTTGAAAGGTATGATTGAAGAAATGGGGATTAGTCAAGGGTGTATGAAGATACATTGTGATAGCCAAAGTGTCATTCATTTGGCAAATCACCAGGTATATCATGAAAGAACAAAACACATCGACCTTCGTTTGCACTTTGATAGAGACATGATTGAGACAAAAGAGATCATGCTGGAGTAAGCGGCATTTGAAGAAAATCCAGCAGACATGTTCACCAAATCATTACCAAGATCAAGGTTCAAGCATTGCTTGGACTTGATTAACTTCATTGAAGCATAGATGAAGGTTGGAGAGAGCAGCAAGGTGATTGATGGTTAAATTGGCATCATCACTAATTTAGAGTCAAGGTGGAGAAATGTTGAAAGTGACTCAAAATTGAAGTTTGGAAAGCTGTCAAAATCGCAGCACGATTTGAGAAATCGGAGCACGATTTTGAGACCAAAATTGACACTTTCGATTCGTAAAAAATTGGAGCACGATCTGGTAAAATCGGAGCACGATTTCGTGCAAAAACATAAAAATAAAACGTAATTTTATGGGCCTTATTTTGTTCCAATTTATGAGGGATGCTTTAACTATAAATACAAACCTTATATCAGATGTGTAGAAAACAGGGTTTAGAAGCCACCATACAAACTAGGTTTTATAGAAAATTTCTCCTGGCAATAAACACTAGGGTTGGGATTGTTTTGATTCACCTGGAACAAAACACTGTTAGGATTGAGTCCCTTGGTCACGGGAAGAGATTGGGACTTGGATAGAATTAGGTTTGAAGACTGATTCTTGTAACCCTCAATATCTCTTTGTAAGGAAATTCATATCATTATAGTGGAACAGAGAGTTGCTCTCTCCCCCATAGTAGGTCACCATTAGACCGAACTAGGTAAACAGATTCTTTTGTTCTCCTACTTTCCTTTTATCTCTTGTTGTTTATTTTTGTTTGAAATATTTTGGCACCCGCTTGATTTGATTGTTTGGTTATAATTTGCTCTACCCATCAAGTTTTTTATTGGTGTGTTTTTATTATCGAATTCACAACAGTTACACTATGTAGTTTCACTATGTCTTGGAACACCCCGTTCCCAAATATGACATAATAATATGCAACAATTATCAGAGTTCAACAAACAACGGAGTATTACATCTACTTTTTAAAATTTCATTTAAATAGAATATAAAACTATTTAAAAACATCAGGAAATTCCATCATGTTAAGTTTCTGCAGCGGATAATTATTATAAAAATATCTCAAGTCATCTACATCAATCCTTGGCACAAAGGCCTCAACATAGCAATATCCTCCAATAATGAAATCAACAACATAGTTCAACAAGTGATACATAAGGAATGAAGAACTAAATATGCAATATTCCCATCCCTCTACGCATCAGAGCCCTAGACACAGGAGCCATCAACCTACAAGCCTTCACTACCTGCACTTGCCCACAAGGCGGCAATTCCAGCAGAAGGGGTGAGTTCACAAATCAAAGTAATATATAGATATATGAATTCATCAAAATACATTGAAAACAACAACACAGCAACATTATCAACATTAACATCTCAATATTATCATTTAAATTCATCTTAGGTTAATATCAGCACAACAACAACAACACTTGTGGCGACATCTCACCAACAACAATCCCAAAAGAACAACTCACTCCTACAACTAATGCAAGACTCCATCAACATCTAATGCATTATGCATGTGGTACCAACTACGCGCGTTGAATGCTAAGCATTCCAGGGCAATAAGCCCCCAACAGTTTGGATGGTTAAAGCATCCCAGGGCAATAAGCCCCCAACAGGTGAACAATAAGGCGTTCCAGGGCAATAAGCCCCCAACAGGTGAATGATAAACATTCCAGGGCAATAAGCCCCCAACAAATGCATATGAGTTTGAATGACTCTATGGTGTATATCAGCATACAACCCAACATCTTAATGGAGCATATCAGCATGCAACCAACAACAACAACAACTTAGGATACCCTCCCCAACTGGACAATACCACTCGACATCAATCAAGACAACTCAACTTAGCAAAGTATAAATATTTGCACATAAGCATACATAATTCCATCTTAATCATCTTAATATATAAGTTTTATCATCTAAACAATTCTTAATAAATCCAATAGACATCTTAGAAAGCTTAGGTTTGAGTTTAGAACATCTTTGGAAAATCACATTTTTGGTCGCACAGGACCCAGCTCGCTTAAGCGAGCAGCATCTCGCTTGAGCGAGTCAAAACACGAAAGTTGGGTTTTGGTTCGCTTGAAGCTCGCTTCTGGTTCGCTTAAGCGAACAGGCTAAATACACTATCCTGGGCGTCTCTCGCTTAAGCGACGGGAATCTCGCTTAAGCGACGCAAATGACGAAGGTTAGCATTTTGCTCGCTTGGGGTTCGCTCGTGGCTCGCTTAAGCGAGCGGCTAAAAAATTCAGACTGGGCGTAGCAAAGTGTTGCTCGCTTGAGCGAAGGGCATCTCGCTTAAGCGAATGTTCATCTGGGCAGAATATAACCTACGATTTCTAACCCCATTTTCATCCAAAAATCCCATTTTTAATCCCCCAATCCCCCAAAATGGTTTAGGAACAATGTTTATGGGTTTAAGGCACAACAAAACATCAGAACATATCATAACAACATCTTTAGCAACACAATTCATCAAGAATGAGCAATTCAACATATTCATAAACCTAGTTCCAAAACTACTAATTTTCAATACAAATTCATGAAATCATATACATATATATTAACAATTGAAGAGTAAACCCACCCTTACCTGATTAGATGAATTAAACAAAAGCTACAGCAACCCTAGCAATCTCCCTTTGGTTCTTGGCTCTACTCTTCTCTCTTCCCAAAAGTCTGTTTCTTTGTTTTACTGATACGTGAAAATGTTTCTTTCTTTCCTTACTGGCTCTTCCTATCCTTACCAACCAAAACCTTTCTTTTCTCTTAACTCCCTCTTAACTTCCTAATTAAAGTGTAACCCCTACCACTTAATTCCAATAATATCAATTAAATCCTTTTTATCTAAATACCCATTATTTCTCCTATTTTCACTTAATTAATAAAATCATTACAAATTCTCATATAATAAAATATAACAAAATAGCAAACATCAATAATTCACATAAATCAACATAATTAATTTTAAAACACATAAAACACACATAAATCAACTAAAATAAATAAATAACAACTAGGGCGTTACAACTCTCCCCAACTTAGAGAATTTCGTCCTCGAAATAATACCTTAAGCAGCAAACAACTCAGGATAGGATTCTTGCATCTTGCTTTCCAACTCCCAAGTCAAACTCTCACCAGTTACACCGCCCCACACAACTCTAACCAGAGGTATCTCCTTGCCTCTCAGCTGCTTCACCTTACGATCATCAATCCTCAAAGGCAAAGTCTCAACAGTAAGATTATCTCTAACTTGCACATCATCTCTAGGAATAACATGCGAAGGATCTGCTACATACTTCCTCAACTGCGAGACATGAAACACATCATGCAAGTTCGATAGATGTGGTGGCAATCCAATCCGATACGCCACGGCTCCAATTCTCTCGGAAATCTGATAAGGACCAATGAACTTTGGAGTCAACTTCTTCGACTTCAATGCACGTCCTACACCCGTCATCGGAGTAACCCTCAAGAACACATGATCACCCTCCTGAAACTCAAGGGCTTTTCTTCGCTTGTCATGGTAACTCTTCTGACGATCTTGCGATGCTTTCATCTTTTCTCTTATCATCTTGACCTTTTCCGTAGTCTGCTGCACTAACTCAGGTCCTAACACAATACTTTCACCCGACTCAAACCAACATAGAGGAGTTCTACACCTTCGACCATACAAAGCTTCGAACGGTGCCATACCAATACTCGAATGGTAACTATTGTTATAGGTAAACTCTATCAACGGTAAGTGGCTGTCCCAAGCTCCACCTTGCTCGAGTACACACACCCTCAACAAATCTTCTAAGGATTGGATAGTTCTCTCCGACTGACCATCTGTCTGCGGATGATAAGCCGAACTCAATCTTAACTTCGAACCCAAGGCATCTTGCAAACTCTTCCAAAACCTCGAAGTAAACCTCGGATCTCTATCCGACACAATACTAGATGGAACACCATGCAACTTCACAATGTCACGAATGTAAATCTCCGCCAACTGAGCTACCGGATAACTGATATTGATCGGAATAAAGTGCGCCGACTTAGTCAACCTGTCGACCACGACCCAAATGGCATCATGCCCCCTTGGAGTATTCGGCAAACTCGTTACAAAGTCCATCGAAATGCTATCCCACTTCCACTCAGGTACATCTAGCGGAGTCAACAGCCCTGCAGGCTTCTGATGCTCAACCTTAGACTTCTGGCAAGTCAAACATGCATACACAAACTGAGCAACATCTCTTTTCAAACCGGACCACCAAAATATTTTCTTCAAGTCATGATACATTTTAGTAGCTCCAGGATGAATACTCAAACTACTCTTATGACTTTCTTCTAAGATTAACCTTTTCAAACCCTCATCATCCGGAATACAAATTCTTCCTCTAAACCTCAACACACCTTGGTCATCAACCTTGAAATCACTATCCGCATTCTGACTGCTAGCAGCCATCAAATCCACAAACTTAACATCCAGCTTCTGCGCCTCTTTGATACTGTTCAAGAAGTCACTGTTAATCTTTAACATGCCTAACTTCACACTCTGAGGCGATCTTTCACAAACAAGACTCAAGTCCCTAAATTGTTCAAGCAACTCGAATTCTTTCACCATCAACGCCGACATATGCAATGTCTTTCTACTCAACGCATCAGCCACAACATTAGCTTTACCAGGATGGTAATTCAAACCAAAATCGTAATCCTTAAGCAACTCAAGCCACCTTCTCTGCCTCATGTTCAACTCCTTCTGGTCAAACAGGTACTTTAAACTCTTATGATCACTAAACACTTCGAATCTGGAACCATACAAGTAGTGCCTCCAAATCTTCAACACAAATACCACAGCTGCCAACTCTAAATCATGCGTAGGATAATTCTTCTCATGCACTCTCAGCTGTCTAGAAGCATACGCTACCACCTTGCCATCTTGCATCAAAACACCACCTAAACCCAACTTAGATGCATCACAATAAACAACAAAAGGCTCTTCTGGCTTCGGCAAAATCAAAATAGGAGCAGTCGTCAATCTTTGCTTCAACTCATTGAAACTACTCTCACATTGAGCATCCCACACAAATGCTTTACCTTTACAGGTCAGTTGCGTCAAAGGAAGTGCCAACTTCGAAAATCCTTCAATAAATCTGCGGTAATAACCAGCCAACCCAAGAAAACTTCTTACCTCAGTAACTGACTTTGGTGTCTCCCACTGCGACACAGCATCAACCTTCGAGGGATCTACAGCAATACCTTTACCAGAAATAATGTGGCCAAGAAAACTTACTTCATGCAACCAGAATTCACACTTGGATAGCTTGGCATACAACTTCTTCTCTTTCAGCACCTGCAAAACAATCTTCAAATGCTCTGCATGCTCTGCTTCAGTCTTAGAATAAATCAAGATATCATCAATAAAAACCACCACGAACTGATCCAGATACTCATGAAAAATTCGGTTCATGTATTCCATAAACACACCAGGTGCATTCGTCACACCGAAAGGCATCACCTTATACTCATAGTGACCATACCGCGTCCTAAACGCCGTCTTTTGCATGTCCTCATCTTTCACCTTTATCTGATGGTAACCTGACCTCAAATCAATCTTGCTAAAAACGCGGGCACCCACTAGTTGATCCATCAAATCATCTATTCTCGGAAGTGGATACCTATTCTTAATCGTCACCTTATTCAACTGACGGTAATCAATACACAACCGCATGCTACCATCCTTCTTCTTTACCAACAACACCGGCGCTCCCCATGGTGAAACACTCGGTCTTACAAACTTCTTGTCAAGCAAGTCTTCTAATTGTTTCTTCAATTCAGCCAACTCCGAAGCTGACATACGGTAAGGAGCCATCGACACAGGCTTCGTACCCGGCACAAGGTCTATCGAAAATTCCACTTCTCTCTCCGGTGGCACATCTGGAATCTCATCAGGGAAAACTTCAGGAAATCCCTTCACAACAGGCAGCCCATCAATCACAGCTTGGTTCTCCACCGACAAGAATGCTAACAAAGAAAACATCAACACGCCATCCTTTTCTAAACGCTTCATCTCTTTAGTGGATAAGAATTCTGCTCCACTCTCTTCTTCAGCAGAAGAAAACCGCACAGTCTTGGTAAAGCAATTTATCAGGACATGATTGTACTCTAACCAATTCATCCCCAATATTACATCCATTCCCATCAATGGCAAACAAACGAGATCGACTTCAAAATCTCTACCAAAAACAGACAACGGACAACTTAAACAGACAAGGGAAGTAGTCACTGAACCCTTAGCTGGAGTTTCAACAACCATCTCCCCATTCATATCAGACATAATCAAACCCAATCTTTGTGCACAGTCAATAGCAATGAAACAATGCGTTGCACCAGTATCTATAATAGCAATTAAAGGAGTACCACTAAAGAAACAAGTACCTCTGATAAGTCGATCCTCATTATCGGTCTGAGTACCGGTCAAAGCAAAAACTCTTCCACTGGTCTGCGCCTTCTTAGGCTTAGTACACTGAGAACCAATGTGACCTTCTTCATTACAGTTGAAACAAACAATGTCCCCACGCTTGCATTCGGTGACAGTGTGACCCTTCTTTCCGCATCTGAAGCACTTCTTCTCATCACGGGTGCAAGCATTACTCTTGTGGCCTTTCACACCACACTTATAACAAACCACTTCAGCAGGAGCATCTCTACGTGCTGGCCTCCTCTCATCATGCATCCTTTGCTTGCCCTTATCAGCTGGGGCACTATAAGGCTTCGGGCGACTCTGCTGCCCCTTACCTCTACGGTCATTCATTATCTTATAGTGAGCTTTGGTGTCCTCTTCATAAATACGACAGCTGCTCACCAACTCAGAGAAGTCTCTGATCTTCTGATAGCCAATGGCCCGCTTGATATCAGCTCGCAGACCATTTTCAAACTTAATACATTTGGAGAACTCAGCAGTCTCCGCAGCATAATGTGGATAGAACTTGGCAAGCTCCACGAACTTAGCAGCATACTCCGTAATGGACATGTCTCCTTGCTTCAGCTCAAGGAATTCTATCTCCTTCTTACCTCGGACATCCTCCGGAAAATACCTCCTCAAGAACTCTCTTCTGAACACAGCCCATGTAATCTCAGCTCCTTCAGCTTGGAGAATGGGTTGAGTGCTTACCCACCAGTCGTCAGCCTCCTCTGCTAACATGTGCGTGCCAAACCGCACCATCTGAACGTCATTGCACTGCATTACCCGGAAGATCCTCTCGACTTCCTTCAGCCAGGTCTGTGCTCCATCAGGGTCGTACCTCCCCTTAAAGGTTGGTGGATGATTGCTCAAGAAAGTTTCAAGCATCCTTACACCTTCACCAGCCCCACCAGCACCTTGCTGTTGTCCAACAACTTGAGCCATTGCTTGCAAAGCAGCAGCAAGAGCAGCATCATTCCTTCCGGCCATCTCGATAGTTCTACATAACAACAAGAATTAGAACAACAAAGACAGTTTAAAACCTGTCACACTACACTATTGGCTCGACACGACTCTACTAATGGTCTGACAGACCGACCTGCTCTGATACCAATTGGAACACCCCGTTCCCAAATATGACATAATAATATGCAACAATTATCAGAGTTCAACAAACAACGGAGTATTACATCTACTTTTTAAAATTTCATTTAAATAGAATATAAAACTATTTAAAAACATCAGGAAATTCCATCATGTTAAGTTTCTGCAGCGGATAATTATTATAAAAATATCTCAAGTCATGTACATCAATCCTTGGCACAAAGGCCTCAACATAGCAATATCCTCCAATAATGAAATCAACAACATAGTTCAACAAGTGATACATAAGGAATGAAGAACTAAATATGCAATATTCCCATCCCTCTACGCATCAGAGCCCTAGACACAGGAGCCATCAACCTACAAGCCTTCACTACCTGCACTTGCCCACAAGGCGGCAATTCCAGCAGAAGGGGTGAGTTCACAAATCAAAGTAATATATAGATATATGAATTCATCAAAATACATTGAAAACAACAACACAGCAACATTATCAACATTAACATCTCAATATTATCATTTAAATTCATCTTAGGTTAATATCAGCACAACAACAACAACACTTGTGGCGACATCTCACCAACAACAATCCCAAAAGAACAACTCACTCCTACAACTAATGCAAGACTCCATCAACATCTAATGCATTATGCATGTGGTACCAACTACGCGCGTTGAATGCTAAGCATTCCAGGGCAATAAGTCCCCAACAGTTTGGATGGTTAAAGCATCCCAGGGCAATAAGCCCCCAACAGGTGAACAATAAGGCGTTCCAGGGCAATAAGCCCCCAACAGGTGAATGATAAACATTCCAGGGCAATAAGCCCCCAACAAATGCATATGAGTTTGAATGACTCTATGGTGTATATCAGCATACAACCCAACATCTTAATGGAGCATATCAGCATGCAACCAACAACAACAACAACTTAGGATACCCTCCCCAACTGGACAATACCACTCGACATCAATCAAGACAACTCAACTTAGCAAAGTATAAATATTTGCACATAAGCATACATAATTCCATCTTAATCATCTTAATATATAAGTTTTATCATCTAAACAATTCTTAATAAATCCAATAGACATCTTAGAAAGCTTAGGTTTGAGTTTAGAACATCTTTGGAAAATCACATTTTTGGTCGCACAGGACCCAGCTCGCTTAAGCGAGCAGCATCTCGCTTGAGCGAGTCAAAACACGAAAGTTGGGTTTTGGTTCGCTTGAAGCTCGCTTCTGGTTCGCTTAAGCGAACAGGCTAAATACACTATCCTGGGCGTCTCTCGCTTAAGCGACGGGAATCTCGCTTAAGCGACGCAAATGACGAAGGTTAGCATTTTGCTCGCTTGGGGTTCGCTCGTGGCTCGCTTAAGCGAGCGGCTAAAAAATTCAGACGGGGCGTAGCAAAGTGTTGCTCGCTTGAGCGAAGGGCATCTCGCTTAAGCGAATGTTCATCTGGGCAGAATATAACCTACGATTTCTAACCCCATTTTCATCCAAAAATCCCATTTTTAATCCCCCAAAATGGTTTAGGAACAATGTTTATGGGTTTAAGGCACAACAAAACATCAGAACATATCATAACAACATCTTTAGCAACACAATTCATCAAGAATGAGCAATTCAACATATTCATAAACCTAGTTCCAAAACTACTAATTTTCAATACAAATTCATGAAATCATATACATATATATTAACAATTGAAGAGTAAACCCACCCTTACCTGATTAGATGAATTAAACAAAAGCTACAGCAACCCTAGCAATCTCCCTTTGGTTCTTGGCTCTACTCTTCTCTCTTCCCAAAAGTCTGTTTCTTTGTTTTACTGATACGTGAAAATGTTTCTTTCTTTCCTTACTGGCTCTTCCTATCCTTACCAACCAAAACCTTTCTTTTCTCTTAACTCCCTCTTAACTTCCTAATTAAAGTGTAACCCCTACCACTTAATTCCAATAATATCAATTAAATCCTTTTTATCTAAATACCCATTATTTCTCCTATTTTCACTTAATTAATAAAATCATTACAAATTCTCATATAATAAAATATAACAAAATAGCAAACATCAATAATTCACATAAATCAACATAATTAATTTTAAAACACATAAAACACACATAAATCAACTAAAATAAATAAATAACAACTAGGGCGTTACATGTCTCACCATTTCATTATTACTATTGTTAAACTTTTACTTTTCCTCAATCTTCTTCCCAACAAAATGTCTAAACATTAAAAAGTGCAGCACACTACAATATGCATCATTGCACAATATAGGACATGTATCTATTTATGGCGGCAGATTCATCTCCTTCTTGCATCAAACAATAACATCAATCTTTTCGGTAATGCAATCAAGTACGTCCTACCATCGAATCCGTTTTTCAACTACGTCCTACCATCCGATCAATTTTCAGAATGCATTGCTCAATGGCAATCTCCGTGTAAATTTTCAGAAGACATTGCTCAATCGGAGTCTCCGTGTAAATAAATAAATATATATATATATATATATATATATATATATATATATATATATATATATATATATATATATATATACCCACACACACAAACACGACATGGATCAAAGTGGAAAATCTATATATGTACCTTTATGCAAGAATTTTCTATGACAACTATTACGATCTTTTGTATGATAGTCTTATTTATTTATTTTTTTTATCAAGTATGGATTTCATTCTTTTGTAAATAGTTATGTGTGTATTTTTGTAAATGTTTATTTTTTTATCAAGATGATGTTGAGTAAAAGACAAAATCAAGAAGTTAGGGTGGAAAGATCCTATATCTCTCAATTCCAGAATCTCTTAACTAAAACCACTTTATTATTCATTGAAATAATTTCAAAAGATCCCATGAACACTTGTTAAGGGATTATGAACAAAAACATTTTTTTTGAAAATTGTGTATTCTACTATTTGAAAGTTGGAAAAGTGTTTTTATAAATGTAAAACTTGACTTTTCTTTCTACTTTTAGTTTGTTAATCAGTGTCCCGAAACACCGGTTAACTAGACCCTAAATTTATTTATGCTTGCGCAATAATTGTCGTTGCTTATATTAGACAATTTTCTCTATTCATGTACAAAAATCAGAGATAATCCATTGGAATTGGACCGTCATAATATTCCTAAAGGCTTAAGAGCCTTCCAGAAGGGCTCTAACGCCCTCAAGAAGGACTTGGGCGCCCTCCAGAAGGGCTCCAAGGCCTAGGCGCGCCCCCTCTAGGGCGCCGCCTTGCTTAACTTCTAGAACTATCTAGAAACCGCCTAAATACCACAAATATCCCTATTACTTGGAGGTTAAGTAACCGTGACCCAAGCCCATAACAGGCTATAAATACCTCACTTGAGAGCATTCTCAAGGCATTCAATCAACAGTCTAAACCCTAATAGCGATACCAACCCTAGTATCCTTACTCGTACTTTTTCTGCAAGTACATTGAGTCGAAATAAGAAACAAGTACTATGGTCTTACCACACCACGCCGCATTCAACAACCAAGGAGACCCCGTTCACTATGGTATACGGCGCTGACGCCATACTACCTGTCGAAATCGACACACCAACCTAGCGGCGTGATAATTTCATGGAAGAGGGTAAGTGCCACGCTCATATCCAAACTAACCGCCTTTTGTTTTCAGGTCTCCGCCCTTATACATTTCTTCTTTACCTCTGTTATTTTAAGAAGCTGTCATATCAGGAGATGTCTTATTGTATGTGTTTTGATTCATATAAAACAAAAGCAAATGAGATAGGTGTAAAGTGCACGATGGATATGATCGACGAGATGAGAGAAGAGGCTCACATCAGAGAATTATCCGCCAAGCAAAGGGCAGCTCGCCGATACAATTCCAGAGTTATCCCTAAAAGCATGAAAGCAGGCGACCTCGTCCTCAAGTAAGTTGTCGCCCCAACCAGAATTGGCAAGCTACTACCAAGTTGGGAAGGACCTTATCGAGTGAAGGAAAAGTTGCAGCATGGGGCCTATAAACTGGAAGAATTAGATGGGACCCCGGTGCCTAGAACCTGGAACATGGCTAATCTACGCCATTATTATAGTTAGAATTAGAATCTCTCTTTTTTCATGATTTTTGTCTTTTCATTATTGCGGAACATGGCAAGATCGCCACCCCAGACTATTTTACAAATTTCTCTCAGTACTTAATCAAGGGATAAGGTAGCACTCTTTTTCCCCTGCAAGGGCAGGGTTTTTAACGAGGCACCCTAGTTTTTGGCTCTACTTCCATCACTGCAAATACGAACTAAACGCCTAAACGGGGTTAACCTTACTAGAGGTTCTAGCCTGGCGACGTGAAGTAAGCGTAACAATTAACCTTCTAATAAGGCTCTAATAAAACGCAAACGCGCAAACAGGGTTAACCTTATCGAAGGCTCTAACTCGGCGAGAACGCCCAAACAGGGTCAACCTTAAACATTGAAACGTTAAATAAAATATGTGCATATACTAACCTTATTTTAAGGCTCTAAACAGCACAACGCCCAAACAGGGTTAACCTTATCGAAGGCTCTAACTCGGCGAGAACGCCCAAACAGGGCAAACCTCACTAAAGGCTCTAACTCGGCGTCATGAAAACGAATGCCTAAATTGGGTTAACCTTACTAGAGGCTCTAGCTCGGCCTCGTTAAAATAAAGGGTTAACCTTATCGAAGGCCCTAACTCGGCAAGTGTAACACCCCGTTTTTCCCAAAGGTAAAATTTCTTAAAACATTTATCAGAGTACACATCAAAACAACGGGATATCACATATAACATAATCCGAAAACAGTTAAATAATAACTTAACCAAATAACTTCAAACATTGCAGCGGAAAAATACTTATAAATCACAAAACGTTTGGCACGCAGGCCCCATAAAATGTCTCAAAAGAGTTAGTTTCATTAAGGCAAAATATCATAAAGATCCACGTAAAAGAATGAAGCATGCATAATAGATAACCCCATCCCGTTACGTATCAGAGTGACCTAGACGACACAGTGAGGCAAGGCCACTCACGAAGCAACTGCACACTAAGCACGATCACCTGCACTTGCCCACAAGGCGGCAATTCCAGCAGAAGGGGTGAGATTTCATAACCAAATAATATTAATCAATATAATTCGAATTCATAAATAGCATCATATCATTCTTAATCAACTTGCATAATTGGTAAACAGTTATCACGTAATCACATATTCAATCATCAACAATAGCATAACATCATAGACTTGACAATGCGACAATGCTCTTAGACTCCTTATATGCATGTGGTACCAAACTTCATCCTAAGTATTAATATACTTTAAAACGTGTGGAGGACAAAGCTCCTATTAGTCGTGCGGAGGACAAAGCTCCTATCATGGTGAGGACTAAGCTCAATGAATGCTAATGCATGGACTCTAATCAACAAAACACCTTAATCACCTTATCAACATGCATCCAAGAATTTGGAGCTAAACAACATCTTATTCATCATAGATATAGACATCATGCAATTCAGTTTAATAACAACAGCAGCATAATCACATCTCAAACCAGAATGATATCAATATACCAATTACAAACAATGGGGTCATAAACTTTATTCATGTCCTACATAAGGTATAATACTTAAAATCATACTCAATTAACATTGGCATATCTCAAACAGTTTTACAGATTATTCTTAACATCACCAATAAGTCTCATTATCACCTAGGGGTCCACTCTTGATCAAACGTGCGACACAGATCGCACAACACTAAATACATTCCAACCTGGTAGTGCTCGCGAGGCGAGTGTATCTGCTCGCCATGGCGAGTAGAGCCAGCTTCCAACTACAGTCGTTCTAGGCTCAATCTTGTCCTACAATCATTCTTATTCATCACCAGGTATGTTCAGGTACTCATAGGCGCTCATGGATCAACTAAGGTCGAAAGTTGCAAAACCTACGTGCTCTCAGCCCTAGCTCGCTGTGGCGAGCTGCCAGGAGCAACTCGCGAGGCGAGGGGAAATGCTCGCTGTGGCGAGCGATGAAGTTCATCACTCGCGAGGCGAGGATCATTGCTCGCTATGGCGAGCGATGAATGTCGCCGCGGGCAGACCTGCTATTTTCTCAAAAATTCAACAATTCTCATGGTTCTAAGCCTCTCATTGATTCCAGAATTCATCCTAAACATATTCTAAGGTCTAGGAACACTTTCAACACGAATTACACCCATTCTAACCGTTCAATCATCAATTTTAAAGGATTTGACCTAGTTTTCACTTTTCCAATTCAACCCTAATCTTTGCTAACTAATCATCAGAATTATATCAATTAACATTACTGAATTATTAGTCTCACCCTTACCTGTTTTGAAGAAAATCGCAGCTCTCTCCTGGTCTCTTCTCTTTCACGTGCCTTTCCTCGCTTTTCCAAAAGTCTGATACGCGTACTGACTTTCTAAACCTAATTTTCCTTATTTATACTCCCAACAAATCTTATCTTATTTACTCTTTCTCCCCCAAAACTCTCTAAAATCTCAAAACAAACCTTAACTAAATATTTTATTTTATTTTCAAATCTTATTTTATTTAACAATAAAATAAGTCCCTTAATCTTATCAAAAACCTCAAAACTCATAACTTATCACAAAAATCAACTAAATCATCCAAAATCATCAAAACATACCAAAATCACACATATATTATATAAATATAATATAATCGCCTAAACTCGATTTAAATAAATAATAAAACGAAAGTGGGCGTTACAGCAAGCGCTTAAACAGGGCTAGCACTAATCGGAAAACTAGCTCGACGCAATAAAGAAGTCCACGGCATAAAACAAAAACGGAGAGCGACAAATTCAAGATCAAAGTAAGTAATAAAACGTCTTGAAATGACAGCGAAGTCTTAAATAAGATATGATAGAAAAAACATAGCACCATCCGAAGTCATGATATTACAAAAAAGCGCCTCTTCAGGTCGTGCCCATAAATAAACAGGTCATTAAAATAAGAAGTAAAAATCAAGGTTCATCTACTAGCTCGCCGTCTTGCACGATCTTCAATGAGTCCAACGCGGACAAGTCCAAATCAGGGTACAAAAACGCCACCTGTACTTTGGCCCTATCAAAGCCTTCTTCAAACTGGCTCACCATAGCCATCTTGCAACCCTCCACTTCATCCTTAGCATCAGATAGCTGTTTTTCCAAGTCGCCAACTTTTCCCTCGAACTTGCCTTTCTCAGCCAGCCAGCCCGCTTTCTCTATTTCCAGTCCAGATATCGCCTCCTCAGCCTTAGACTTATCAAGTAGCAAACCCTCCACCCTCTCTTCAAAAGCCACGGCCTGGTTGTCATCGCGATTTTCGGGTGTCAAGTCATTTAATTAGGCTTGAACCTTTCAATCATTGATGTTTCTATTTTTCTTGGGGAAGGGTAAAATTGAGAAAACCCTTAGAAATCCTACGTTCGGGGCAATTTTCGCTACGGGAAGGTGTTAGGCACCCGTAACGACTATAGTACTCTATAGGAGCCGTCTTTCTAGTTTTATCTTTTACGCTTTATTTTAAATGCTATTTTTGAAAAGGTTGTTTTTAAGAATGAGGGAAGGAATTGGTTGGGATTTATTTTTATTGGACTTGGAGAGGTTTTGACCTCTTGCCTACATACCCTTTTAAGGGATCAAACTCCATGTAGTTCTCTCTCAAAAAAAGCTTTGTGAGTTTTGATTCATTTTAGTTTTAGAAAAAAAGGTTTTGAAGAAGAGGAAGAGGCCGTAAAGGCTTGAGAAAATAAGACGGTGAGGTTGGTCAATTATTTTACAAAAAAAAAGGTCTAAGTAAGAATTATTTTCATTTGGATTTGATTAAGAAAAGGAAAGAAAATACAATGGATTTTTTACTCCAAGGTTTATTGAAAAAGGTTTTCAAATGATTAGAATTGTTAACACTTTTTGGAAAATGATTTTTTCTATGTTTCGCGCTTCCTAAACATACACCTAGCGTTAGATCATACAACGTGTGTGCGTATCGGTGCTTGTGTCGGTGTACATCATTATAGTGTCCATTGTCCTTTACATTGGCCCTAGTTTACATTCTATGGTCTTGCAAGAAATTGAAACAAAGGGAACTACCTAAGAATTAAAAGATTGAATAAAACCTAAACTTGAAGAACGGAGATGAATTGGGGCTTTCAATATGCATGAAACATAAAATGGTTAGTGAAGCAATATGAAATGGTAGTAAAATTTTAAGCAAAGAAAGATAATGATAGGGTATGAAAGGATGGAAAGAAAAATGCATGCAAACTAACACTACTTACAAAGTAAGGAACTAAGAGAGTAATCTTTGCAAAATTAGAAACTAGCATATAAACTTGCAAGACAAAAGCTAATCAATTAAACTAACAAGATTGAAAATATTGCAAAATTGTAAACAAAGATCAAACTTAACAAAGATTGAAAATAGTGCCAAAATTTTAAACAAAAGAAGAAAAAAATCAACTAACACAATTGAATGTATTGCAAAAGATTGTAAACAAAAATCAACTAACACAATTAAATGAATTAGCACAAAATCAGAGTTAAATTCATCATAAAATTAAGTGCCAAACATCAACATCACATGACAAATTTCGGATCAAAAATCATACAAGACAATTCACGCGAAAACACACAAAATATACGAATCAAAAGAGAAATTAACACATATTATTTTCATCAATCTTAAACATGTAAAAATATCACAAAACAGTCAAAAACATATCAAGAACACATAGTAAATTTACACATAGTAAATTTTTTTGGATTTTTGTGAAGAAATTAAAACGCACAGGTGGTCCAAATAGCAAGAACAGGGGTGAACATAGCAAGAAAATCAAGAAACTGAACAGAAAGCCAAAAGCCTAGGGTACCCGGCCCAAACCCACGCAGGTGGATGGATCCGGATCTCCAGAACGCCTCTGAGGCGTTGGATTGATCCGGATCCATTAGGATCTAGATCTAAGGGTCCAAAGCGTGGGGCGCTGGATCGGGTCAGAACCCACCCGGTCCAGCGCCTTATATAAAAGGCTCCAACCCGGTTTCTTTCATTTTTTTCACAACGTTCTCTCTCTTCTCTTTTCTCTTCTCTCTTCTCCCTCCTCACTCCGGCGGTCATTGATGAAACCCTAACCCTAAATTGCTCAAATCAACCCAGAATCTTACAAATCATGGCTTAATCCCTTTGTCCTATCGTTCTAAACATGAATTTGTTACTGGAAAACGCATGCATCCACTGAAACGATGTAGATCTTGAATTCTTGTTCACGGATTTCGAACGGTTTTGGTTCTGTTTTTGGTTCAAATCTTTTTCTAAATGGTTTTGCTTGCGGATTCATTGGTTTACAACGGTTGAGACTCGTTGTAAACCCTGGAATCCTTACGGTTTTCAAAGGTTTTTTAGGGTTTCATGACTTTTGAACCAAAACTCTTCGAATCTCTTACGGATCTACATTGATTCGGATTCGTTGTTGTTTTCGAATATGCAAGAGGTAAGTTTTTTGATTTTCACCTGGTTTTATTCGGAGATTTGATTTTGAGTCTTCAGAATGCTTCGATCTTGATTCTGTTTGTTGATTTTGGGATTGAAATCCGGAAATAAACCGGTGATTTGTCTTTCTTCTTCTTCGCCGGTTCAAAACCCTTGAAATTCTTTCTCTCTTCTTCTTCTCAACCTTAGGGTTTCTGTGATCGTGTTGAATTCGTTGCTTCTGGCAATGGATTCAATGCTAGAATTGCAGAAACACCGGCTCAGTGATGAAGATTCAGTTGAATCTCTAAGAGCTACACGTAAATTCCATTGATTTTGGCTCAATTTGCTTCTGAAACGGTTAGGGTTTGTGAACTTGTTCTTCAACCTTTCTGAGTTTGTTGTGATTTGATCCAACTGAATAGAGAGAGAAATTTGTGAGTTGTTTGTGACTTGGCATTGATTCTGTGGACCTCCTTCTGACTGGTACAGTAACCGGCCTTATATAGGCTGCCATGTGGCCTCTGGACCAATGGAAATGTGACACTTGGACTGGTATTTGCTTGCGTGGCATCTGGACTAATGCTGTAAAAAAAACTCAAGGACTAAAATGAAATTTAAAAAAAGATAAGGACTAAACTGCAATTTAAAAGAATTTGGACTGTTTTGAAATTAAAATTTGGACTGTTTTGCAATTAAAACAAAAATTTGGACTTACTTGCAAAAACAAAATAAAATTGGAAAAAATGTAATTTGAAAAAAAACGTAAAGTGAAACAGTTAAAAAACGATAAAATGGACTAAAACGAACAAATTACCAAAATGAGGTATTTTAAAATACCTCTCTGCCAAAAATTAATTGATGTGAAAAGACCAAAATGCCCCCTAGGGACTAGAACAACTCAGACTGACTCGGACTGACTCAAATGCAAAACTAAGATGATTTTTGACAAAATTTGATTAATGATTCATGCAGACAAGTTGAAAAGACTCAGGGACAAATTGTAGGGACTAAAATGGGTTCCTTTGTAGGAAATGACCAAAATACCCTTTTTGTAGGATTGTATGCGAAAAATTGGAATGAAATGCAGGAAAATATGCAACGGTTTTAGAAACGCTTTTTTAAGGACTTGTAATGCAAGAAAACATTCTGGATGGTTTTATATGCAAGAAAATTAAAGACAACAGTAGTAAAAATATGCAGTTGAGGCACGGTAGAAAATTGCAGAGTAAAGCATAGGGAAATGAAGAGGTATCAGGGATAGAAGAGAAATTTGAACGAGTGTTTTTAGGTCCAAAAATGAGGGTATGACACTGGTGCTTATGTTTCTCCACGTCATTCATGGCTTCTTGGAGTTGCTTCTCCAAAGCGTCATACTTTCGTTCCATGGCATGCATGTACACCAATGATCGAAGCTCCCCCGTACCAGCATCTTGGGCCAACTCGCTGAGGGAACGTTCATCAACGGCAGCAAAGGGAACGTTCGCCTCCATGTACTACCGGTATCGAAAGTCTCGATGCCAGAAAGATTGGCGGTAGGCGGCGTCAACCTCTGCAACAGTGTCCTTCTCTGATTGGTTGTCCCTTCTAGCATCCTTTCGGTTGGTTCTTGCTTTCTTTTTTGGTGGAGAGACGGCTAGGTCAATGACGTCTTCGGTGGCGCCCTTGGTGGACCCGCTAGCGTCGCCTCCCGGCGTTTCCCCAGCAGTTCCTTGCTCTTTCTTCCCTTTCCTCAACAGCAAGCCGGTGGGGTCACTGGAAATGTGCTCGCCTCCGGCATTCTTTTCCTTCAAAGTTCAAGATACTTCCTCCTCTCTTTTCCCGTAAGCGGCATCATTGGAACTACAAATCAAGTAAAAATAAGAACGCCATGGTTAGGAATGCACTTAAGCAGTATAAAGCAAAACAGAAATAATAAATGATTGAGACATCACCGGAACTACCGGAGAAGCACTCACGAAGGTAAAGTTCCAAGTCCTCCGAATCTGTCTCTTTATTTGGAAGCGTACGGATATCAGTAAGCTTCATCCGGTCTAAGAAACCAACGACATCATGCTCGTATGGCGTCATTTTAACACAGTCATAGCCACAAACAGACTATGGCGAGCTAGTCCAGCTTAAGGGAAACCTAAGCTCGTCGTTAACACTGGCAACGGAGACACTTGAATCCTTTGCGGCGCAGACCTTCATGAAACTGAGCTGCTAGTTCTTCTTAAAGTTTGAGGCATATGAAGGAAACAAGCTCTTACCCGCATGAGCACTGATGGACACCCAGGAGCCTTTGTCTACTCCCTTCGTACCATAAAAATGGAAGAAGGCGCCCGTAGAAGGAACCATATCTGTAACACCCCGTTTTCCCAACATAAAAATTTCTTTAAAAAGACAATCATGCATCAGAGTAAGCACATAAACAGGGCATCACATATCTTAAAACATCTCATGTTAATGAATAAATAATCATTAAATCTTCATAAAATATTCGTAAAATATTTCTCAATTATCGCAGCGGAAAATCATAAATCATCTCATAAAGAAAAGTCTTTGGCACACAGGCCTCAACAACGTCTTAATAAAATCTGCAAAGATAACATAATCATATCAAAAGCATAATACGCAAGGAACAGAGAAAATATAAGCAAGGTTTCCCCATCCCGTTACGTATCAGAGCACCTAGACTCGACTGCAGAAATCCTCACACGTCTGCACCTAATCTTGGTTACATGCACTTGCCCACGAGGCGGCAATTCCAGCAGAAGGGGTGAGATTCACAAATAATTATATTAAACATGTAATTAAATAATCACAATCAACAATCAAACACAATTCAACATATCTCAGATAAAACATCTAGCATATAAAGTATCAACATAAACAACACATCATTTAGCACCGTCATAATCAACATCATAAACATCTTAGTAAACATCTTGGACGACTCGACTCGACACCATCACTTGACTATGCAACCCTACGTCTTATATGCATGTGGTACCAATCCAGGGCATGAGCCCTCGTCGCTATTGAGCATAAATATACTCCAAGGCATAAGCCTTCGTCGCTGGTGAGCAAAGCTCCAGGGCATAAGCCCTCGTCGCTGGTGAGTAAAAACTCCAGGGCATAAGCCCCCATCATAGAATGAGTATGCATGAGACTCAACACTTTTAACTTAAACAAGTTAACATCTTAAACGTCGCAAAACATCTTAATCATCAAAGGACTGACACATGCAGCAACTATACATACATAGACAGCAACATGGCAGCAAGTACTTCATAAGGTATAACATTAATATGGCAAACATCGCATGTAATTCAAGCATTCATCACTTATTCAATTCATATTACCACACATAAGCTTCATAAAATCATCAAAAACAGTCTCAATCATCATGTATCATCATTACAGATTATAATAAACATCATTAAAAGTCCCAGAAGCTACCCAAAGGTCATCTCTCATGGTTCAATGCGAAACAGTTCGCAAACAGCACAAGGTTCTGGGTTCTGACTTAACTCGCTATGGCGAGTGGGAATGCTCGCCTCGCGAGTAGCTAAGGTCCTGCTCGCTATGGCGAGTTGGAGTGCTCGCCTCGCGAGCTCTAGGGTACTGCTCGCTATGGCGAGCTGGGTTGCTCGCCTCGCGAGTAACCTAGGTCTACTCGCCGCGGCGAGTTGCATAGGTCGCCTAGGCGAGCGATGAACAGACTGCTACGGGTTCTGCGAAAATCACACAAAAGTGTCCCAAATTCATCATCTAAATCATCTACACTCTCAGAAACAACATCATTATGATTAATCTACGTTCTGTACTCATCCTACACTTCGGTTCTACAGCTTCATAGCCTAATTCATGATTTTTCTCCATTTTTAACCTAATTTCAATTCTCTCAAAACTCAATCCTATGTTGTTAATCCTGATTAGATGCATTACAGATCAATATAATTAAGTGCTAGGCTCACCCTTACCTGATCAAAGCAGAAATCGCAGCCTCTATGCTCTTCTCCCTTCACGCGACCGTTTTCTCTCTTTTCCAAAACTCTGACAACGCGTACTGACTCTCTTGACCTAATTTTCCCTTTATATACTCCCAACAAATCTTATCTTATTTACTCTTTCTCCCACATAACTCTCTAAAATCCAAAACTAACCCACAACTAAATATTTTATTTTATTTTCAAATCTTATTTTATTTAACAATAAAATAAGTCACCACGTCGCATAAAATCATATTAAATCTTCACTTAACATCGCATAATATATTAATAAATATATAACAACTTCTCAAATAAATCAAATAATTAAATAATCAAAAATGGGCGTTACAATATCCAAAGCCTCGCACAGAATGTCAAAGCCACGAATGAAGGCCCAACTGTTGGTGCAGATTTGGGTCGGAGCTACGTTAAGGAAGCGCAACACGTCCATTTGAAATAAAGTGAAGGGGATTCGAACCCTAAATTCCTCCAACATCGCACCATACATATGGAAGATCCCCCTCACTCCCTTTGGGCGCAGAATACATACTATCTCACCAGGCGGGCACTGCCTCAAGTCTATATCTTCTTCCCGCCCCGTTGTAGAGACCGCATTCTTACTCCTAAAAAGATTTACTTTTGCTTGGTCGCAGTAAATCGATGTGTAGCTCTGTACGTCGTCGCCGAAAACCTCCGTATCCGACTCCACTTCTGAGCTGATAACTCCTTTCCTCCTCGACATTTGGGGTTTAGTGCAAGCAACGATCTCCTTTCCTGAGGTTGCATACAGGAAAACACAATCACTATCATCAGAATCGTCTTTACTACTCTCGCTTGACAAATCCGAAAAGGTCATGCGACCAAAGTAGCTCAAATTGTATGCTTCCCAATCAATAAGACCATTCGGCCGTGTAACACCCCAATTTCCCGACTTAAAAATTTCGTTAAATAAAACATAATTAGAGTACTTCTCAAAAGGAGTGTCACATTCATCTTAAAAACAAATTAGATAATAAATTATCCTTCACAAAATAGTCATATATAGCAGCGGAATTCAAAAGTCAGATTTTCATAAATAGTCTTGGCTCAAGGCCATCAAAATGTCTCATAACATTTAAGTCTCGAAAGCATCTAAAGTCTTAAAGTCAACAAAATAGTTTTAAAACGTGATACATAAGGAATAGACTCAAAGAGGACCCCATCCCGTTACATATCAGAGCAATCCTACTTCACAGAAGACTCCTCGCATCAACGCATCTAAGACTGGTTACCTGCACTTGCCCACAAGACGGAAATTCCAACAGAAGGGGTGAGATTCACAACAGAATATTAATATATAAATCAAGCAGTTATGATTAACAACATAAAATCCATCACATAAAACAGCTTATTAAAACACAGGGTGTCATCATCATAAACATCTTTAAACAAACACATCAACGTCTCAAAACATCGTCTCATATTATGTCAACAATTTGACTCAACTAAATGCAACTCTTAACATCTTGACATCATGCATGTGGTACCGTACATAAGCATTAATATGCTTCCCCGTCGCTTTGAGCAAATGCTCCACCGTCGCTTTGAGCAAAAGCTCCACCGTCTCATAATATGCAAATGCATGGACACGACTCTTTAATGTAACTTAATCAAGTTAACACAACTTCTCAAACGTCATTAATAAATCAGACTGACACATGCAGCTATGAATATTACATGGCAGAAGCTCATCTCATTAACATACACATCACAATACATAGACATCATCATAGTCACATAACATCATGTTACAAGTCATTTGAAATATAAATAATTCATCACTTTGGCATCAACACAAAGGTGCATCTTTAATCCATATTACAGACTCCATCTCAGGCTATGAAACATCTCTAACACTACCCAAAGGGGTTCCCTCAAAGTCCTATGCGAAACAGATCGCATGAGAACAAATCAGCCCTGAACCAACTAACTCGCCACCGCGAGTGATCTGCTCGCCACAGGCGAGTACTCACAAAAGGTTACTTGCCAAAAGCGAGTTGGGGGCGAACAGGAGGCGAGAAATCCTGGGTGCTCTCGGCCTTTTTGACATTTTTCACCAAAAATCTTCGTTTTAAGGTTTCCTAAATCCAATTTGGTCCAAACAACTTCACAGGTCATCTCTATAAATAATAAGGCACTCAAAACCATCTAAAGTTTGGCAAAAGTCCTAAGTTTTAGGGACAAGCTCGCCACGGCGAGCTACGCTGCTCGCCTCGCGAGCGATTAAGGGTTACTCGCCACGGCGAGTAGTCACTCGCCATAGGCGAGCGATCTCAGAACCCACACGGGTTCAGTCCAAAACTCACCCAACCATCTCAAATCTCTCAAGCTAAACCTCTAATTCATCAGCCATGTTGTTCTATGGGTTAATCTAGGTTCTGTAACACGTTTCTACAACATTACGACACATTCTCATATCAAATTCATCAAAAATCATCATAACCCTAATTCACAAAACTCATCCCAATTCTTCCCAAAACCCTAAGCTAATCAAAACAGATGATTCATGATTAATATTACTGAAGTTAGGCTCACCCTTACCTGGAAAATAGTGCAGAAATGCAGCCTAGCTTCTCTTCTCCCTTCAACCGTTCTTTCTCTCTATTCCAAAAGTTTGTAACGCGTTCTGCCTAATTCTCTTAACCTACTTCTCTTAAATACCTCCTCCCAACTTAATTAATTCTATCCCAACCCTCACAACTCTTCCTATTTATAAAATTAGCCCCACTCCTCAAAATAATATATTTTTCCAACAAATCTCTTTATTCTTCATATAAATATATATATAAACACCACATATATTATTCTATTAAACAATAAGATAATATCACATCACACCTCACAAATACGTCACAAAATCATCACAAAATCACATAATATATAATAATATACTATATTCTTTAATAAAATAATTAAATAAATAAAGAGGGCGTTACAACTCTCCCCCTCTTAAAGGATTTTCGTCCTCGAAAATTTACCTCGATCAAACAACTCTGGATAGGATTCCAGCATCCTACTCTCTAGCTCCCAAGTCAAGCTTTCACCCGTCGCTCCGTCCCAAACAACTCTCACAAGGGGTATCTCCTTGCCTCTCAACGTCTTCGTTTTCCGGTCATCAATCCTCACTTGTAAGGTCTCCACCGTAAGGTTGTCTCTAACTTGCACATCGTCACTTTGGATCACATGAGACGGATCCTGAACATACTTCCTCAGCTGTGACACATGAAAAACATCATGCAGATTCGATAAATGTGGTGGTAATCCAACACGATACGCCACCGTCCCAATCCTCTCTGAAATCTGATACGGACCAATAAATCTCGGAGTCAACTTCTTTGACTTCAAAGCACGTCCAACACCTGTCATAGAAGTAACTCTCAGGAACACATGATCTCCCTCTTGGAACTCAAGGTCCTTCCTACGCTTGTCATGGTAGCTCTTTTGTCGACTCTGCGACGCTTTCATCTTTTCTTGGATCATTCTCACCTTCTCAGTAGTCTGTTGAACGATCTTCGGTCCTAAGACCACTCTTTCACCTAACTCAAACCAGCATAACGGAGTTCTGCATCTCCGACCATACAAAGCCTCAAAAGGTGCCATTCCGATACTCGAATGGTAGCTGTTGTTGTACGTGAACTCTATCAATGGAAGATGACTATCCCAAGTCCCTCCCTGCTCAAGTACACAAACTCTCAACAAATCTTCCAACGACTGAATCGTCCTCTCCGACTGACCATCTGTCTGCGGATGATAAGCCAAACTCAACCTCAACTGAGATCCCAAAGCCTCTTGCAAACTCTTCCAGAATCTAGAAGTAAATCTTGGGTCTCTATCTGATACGATGCTCGAAGGAACAGCATGTAGCTTCACTATGTCTCTAATATAAATCTCTGCCAACTGGGCTACAGGAAAAGTAATGTTAATTGGTAGAAAATGAGCCGATTTCGTCAATCTATCAACAATGACCCAAATTGCATCGTTCCCTCTAGGAGTATTTGGCAAGCTCGTCACAAAATCCATGGATATACTATCCCATTTCCATTCTGGCACATCTAAAGACACCATCTTACCAGCCGGTTTCTGGTGTTCAATCTTCAACTTTTGACAAATCAAACAGGAATACACAAATTGTGCCACGTCACGTTTCAAACCAGACCACCAAAACAACTTCTTTAAATCATGATACATCTTTGTAGCTCCCGGATGGATACTCAAGCTACTTCTGTGACTTCTTCAAGAATCATCTTCTTCATTTCATCATTGTCAGGTATGCAAATTCTACCTCTGAATCTTAACACTCCATGATCATCGACCTTAAAGTCACCATCCTCAGTCTCATTACTAGCAATCAACAAGTCTACAAACTTAACATCTTCTTTTTGTGCCTCTTTGATACTCTTTAAGAAATCATTATCAATTCTCAACATTCCCAGTTTTATGCTCTGAGGTGTCCTTTCACAAACTAAGCTTAAATCTCTAAACTGTTCCAACAACTCAAATTCTTTCACCATCAAAGCAGACATGTGCATAGTCTTCCTACTCAAGGCATCTGCAACCACATTGGCTTTGCCCGGATGATAATTCAAACCAAAGTCATAATCTTTCAATAATTCGAGCCACCTTCGCTGCCTCATATTTAATTCCTTCTGATCAAACAAATACTTCAAGCTCTTGTGATCACTAAACACTTCAAACCTCAAACCATACAAGTAATGTCTCCATATTTTCAATACAAAGACCACAGCTGCTAATTCTAAATCATGCGTCGGGTAATTCTTCTCATGAATTCTCAACTGTCTTGAAGCATAAGCTACCACCTTACCATCTTGCATAAGCACACCTCCTAAACCCAACTTGGACGCGTCACAATACACCACAAAAGGTTCATCGGGCTTTGGCAAAATCAACACTGGAGCCGTCGTCAAACGCTTCTTCAACTCATTGAAACTATTCTCACAATGAACATCCCACACAAAAGACTTACCCTTACACGTCAATTGCGTTAACGGAAGAGCCAACTTGGAAAATCCTTTTATAAATCTTCGGTAGTAACCTGCTAATCCCAAAAAGCTTCTAATTTCCGTAACCGACTTAGGAGTCTCCCATTGCGATACCGCTTCAACTTTAGATGGGTCGACCGCAATACCATCACCAGAAATAACATGGCTAAGAAAACTTACTTCCTTTAGCCAGAACTCACACTTAGACAGTTTAGCATACAGCTTCTTTTCCTTCAACACTTGCAAAACAATCTTCAAATGTTCAGCATGTTCTTCTTCAGTCTTGGAGTAAACCAGAATATCATCAATAAATACAACTACAAACCGATCCAAAAATGCATGGAAGATGCGATTCATATACTCCATAAACACTCCCGGTGCATTGGTAACTCCAAAAGGCATAACCTTGTACTCATAGTGACCATAACGAGTTCTGAAAGCTGTCTTCTGCATATCTTCATCTTTTACCTTAATCTGGTGATAACCTGATCTCAAATCAATCTTGCTGAAAACACGTGCTCCCACTAACTGATCCATCAAATCATCAATTCTCGGAAGTGGATACCTATTCTTGATAGTTACTTTGTTCAGCTGCCGGTAATCAATACATAGCCTCATACTACCATCTTTCTTCTTTACAAGCAAAACTGGCGCTCCCCAGGGTGAAACACTTGGTCTAACAAATTTCTTTTCAAGCAAATCTTCCAGTTGTTTCTTCAACTCAGCTAACTCGGAAGCAGACATACGATAAGGTGCCATCGACACCGGCTTCGTTCCAGGAACGAGATCAATAGAAAACTCAACTTCCCTCTCTGGAGGCACATCTGGAATTTCATCTGGGAAAACTTCCGGAAAATCGCATACCACTTATAGTTTATCAATTACCGCTTGATTCTCTAAGGATAAGGAAGCCATCATCGAAAACATCAACATTCCATCACGTTCTAGTTGCTTCAGCTGCTTAGTAGATAAGAATTCTGCACCACTTTCCTCTTCAGCAGAAGAAAAATGTACCGTCTTGCTAAAACAATTGATAAGAACACGGTTATACTCTAGCCAATTCATACCCAGAATTACATCCATACCACTTAAAGGTAGACAAACTAAATCCATCTCAAAATCACGGCCAAACATAGACAAAGGACATCTTAAACACACAAGGGAAGTAGTCACCAAACCCTTAGCTGGAGTTTCGACAACCATCTCCCCGTTCATATCTGTAACGCCCTAGTTGTTATTTTACTATTTTAGTTGATTTTAATATGTTTCATGTATTTTATATGCTTTAAAATAAATTATGTGATTTATGTGATGTTGTTATTTGATTTATATTGTAATTATATGATAATTAGTTATGATTTTGTGTTATTTAAAAAAATAGTAGAAATAATATTTATTTTAGAAGAAGGGGAATTAATTAGAATTAGTAGTATTAAGGAGGGGGTTACATTTTAATTAGGAGAGTTGAGAGGGAGTTAAGAGAAAGAAAGGGGTTATGTTTTGGTTGGTAAGAGAATAGAAAGAGTCAGTAAGGAAAGAAAAGCATTTGCACGTATCAGAGAAAACAAGAGCTTTTGAGAGAAGAACCAAGAGGGAAGAGCTAGGAAGAGAGAACTTGTCCAATTGCTGTAGGAATTTGCTGAATTAAGGCAAGGGTGGTGTCATACCCTCATTTTGGACCTAAAAATACTCTTTCAATTTCCCTGCTATTTTCTAATCCTTTCAAATTCACCGTGTTTTCTACTGTGCTTCAATTGCATGCATTACTGTTTCAGTCTTTTAAATTTTTACATAAAATCACACAAAAGGGTATTTTGGTCATTTCCCACAAAGGAACCCATTTTCAGTCCCTGCAATTTGTCCCTGAGTCTTTTCAATTTGTTTGCATGAATCATTAATTAAATTTTGTACCAAAATCATCTTAGTTTTGCATCTGAGTCAGTTTGAGTCGTTTTTGCCCCAGGGGCATTTTAGTCTTTTCACATCAAATAAATTTTGGGCAGAGAGGTATTTTAAAATACCTCATTGTGTAATTTGTTCATTTTAGTCCGTTGTGTCAATTTTAATCGTTTCACTTTACGTTGCATTTCAAATTACATTTTTTAGCCAATTTTATTATTTTTACATTTTAGTCCAAATACTTTTAAAAATTGCAATTCAGTCCAAATATTTTGTTTTTTTTGCAAGTTTGTCCCAATTCTTTTGGAAACAGTCCAATTCTTTAATTCTTTTAAAAAAACAGTCCATCTTTTTTTTTTCATTTACAAAAAGGTCCCAAACTTTACAAAATTGCAGAAAAGTCCTTTCTTTCTTTTTAATCAGTTCAGGTGCCACGTCAGCTGGCCGAATCCAGGTGTCATGCTGCCATAGGCTCATATGCACATGTGTCAGCCTATAAAAGGCGCGGTACTGTACCAGTCAGAGAGATCCCATTCATAACGCGCCACATCACAAACAGTTCACCAATTCCTCTCTCATGTTAGTTAGATCAAAATGCAACAAAATCAAAAGAAGCTGAAGAACACGAAGAAGAAGGCTAGGGTTCCGGAATCAAAATTGGAGCAATTTCAATAGGAGTTTCGTTGATTCTCAGAGATTCGAAGCGGAATCATCATCATTGAATCTTTACACTGCAATTCAAGCACAAAGTTCATCACTGAAAGCGACGAATCTTGTGCGATCACAGAGCGTGAGAAGTTGAGAAGAAGAGGGTGAAGAAACTGAAGAATCCGAACCGGTTAAAGGGAAGAAGCAGAAAATCACCAGCTCTATTTCAGAATTCAAACCAAGAATCATTGAAAACAGCTTTGAATCGAAGCATTTCAAAGACTCAAAGCAAATCTCCGAACAAAATCAGGTAATAATCAAAGAAACTCACCTTTTCCCATTCGTAAACAGTAATGAACACTGGTTTGATGCGAGTTCATGCGGATTCGAAGCTTTTCCAGTCGAAGTTCGTGAAACCCTAACTTTTTTCCAAAAAACAACGAAGATTCTGAGGTTTACAACGACTTTCAGCCGTTGCAAACCAACGAATCCGTAAGGATCTCGCGTGAGAAAGCTTCGAACCAAGAAGAATCCAAAACGGTTCAAAACCGTACTGATTCAACAAATCCACACGGATCCCCAGTGTTCATATGAATTTTAGCATCAGAACCATGATTAGAAACAAGAATCAAGGCGTTTAAGCCAAGATTCCTCTGTTTCTGGGTGGATTCAAGTAAGTTAGGGTTAGGGTTCAAGAACACGAGAGAACGGCTGGAGAAGAGAAGGGAAGAAAGAGAAAGATGCGACCCAAATGAACAAACCGGGCTCATAGCCTTTTTATATGTGTGTTTGGGTCGGGTTGATCCAAAACCCGACCCACCCTCGTCTGTTCCTAGCCGTTTGATCAGGATCTTGATGGATCCGGATCAATCCAACGCACCTGGTGCATTGGTCTGATCCGTACCCATCAGGTCCGTGGGTTTTTGGGCCTAGAATCCTTGGGCTTCCAGTTTTTGGCTTTCTTTCAATTTCTTGAGTTTTTTCTTGCTATTTGCACCTTGATACTTGCTAATTGGACCTGTTGCATGCCAAACTTCATTGAAAAATTCTAAGATTTTTACTGTATGTTTTTTACTATTTTCTTGATGTGTTGTGATATTTTACATGTGAAAATTAGAGAAAAATATGTGTGTTTGCTTTTTGTGATGATTTATGCCCGTTTCGGCGTTTTCACGACGTTTCATACGCAATACTCGCTCCAACTTTTGTATGGTATGGTTCTGATGCTTGACATATGATTTGTGTAACGTTTTTCTCATGATTTGTGATAGCTGCTACTGTTTGTGGATTGCATCTTTGGTTTCTTGCATTACAAGCAATGTAAAGTGTTTTAAAATGATAAAATGCATATAAAGGAGTGTGTGTTGATTTTGTGCTACTTGGTTTACGCTTTGACACTTGAAATAAATCTCTAAAACTTGTTGTGATGAGGATTATAGGTCATAGGATTTAGTTTAGATTTTAGGTCTTAGTTTAGTGTCATTTGCATTATTTTTGGTGTTTGTTCTTTTGCAATTTGCTTAATGTTTTTAGTTATGCTCACTTCATCTTTTTTCAATTGGTTTAGTGCTTTGTTAGTAAATTTCATCTATTATGCATTACTACTCATGCTATTATCCCTCATTTCATTATTAACCATTTGGTTCTATGTCTCATGCACATTGCAAGCATTGCCACACTCTCATTTGATTTTCTTCCTTTAGTCACCCTTATACAATTTCCATTAATTCATGTAATATTTAGGTTTAGTTTACCTTTACTTTAATTTCATGCAAAGCTATAGAATGTAAAATAGGACCCGATGTAAAAGACTATGGACTATGATGATGTACACCGACACATGCACCGACACACGCACACACGTTGTATGTTCATCGCTAGGTGTATGTTTAGGATACGCGATACTTAGAAAAATCAATCTTTTGAAAAACAAATAATTTCCATCACTTCAAATCTTTTTCAAACAAACCTCGGAGTCAAAACTCCGAAGGATTTTCCCTTTATTTTCTTAATCAAATCAAAAATGCAATTAATTCCCAACTTTAACCGTTTTTTCATTAACAATCGAATCAACCAAATGCTTTCTTTTTCAATTCTAATGCCTAGACGGCCTCCTTCCTTTCTTCAAAAATCTTTTTTCAAACTTAAAAACAAACAAAACTCACAAAAATATTTTGGAAGAGAACTACATGGAATTTTGATCCCTTAAAAGGGTATGTAGGCAAGAGACTCAAAATCTCTCCAAGTCCAATAAAATAAAAATCCCATCTTCTCCCTCTCATTCTTAAAACTAATCTTTTTACAAATAAACGATAAAAGCAACGCGTAAACGTAAAGCATAGAAAACGGTTCCTATAGGATACTATAGTCACCGCGGGTGCCTAACACCTTCCCGCGATGAAATCAGCCCCGAACTTAGGATTTCTGAGGTTTTCTCGATTTTACCTTCCCCAAAAAAAAATAGAAACATCAAATGATTGAAAGGTTCAAACCCAATTAATGGTTTGACACCCGAAAATCGCGATGACAGAAATGGCGACTTCACTGGGGACTAGTTTTAGGGCTACGCCTAGTTTTACACGCTTTATGTTTATGTTTTGCTTTATTATTACTTGTAAAATTTTCTTATGTACGTGTGGGGTGAGAATATCAAAAGCCCTATACCCGGGCTGAGTGAACCTAGGATTAGGAAGAGATATAATCGACAATCCATTCCGGGGGTTGCCTCGTGCATTGGATTACGCGATCAATCTCACATAGCTGAGGCATTTTGGAGGTGATGTTGCCGGCGTGTGTTGTCATGCTTAGGCATTTTACTTCCAATTGACCGATGAAGGCTATGAACCGTAGTTACCAAGCCCATCCTTGGCCTTTCTTAGGACGTAGTGCGGTGGCTAAACCGAGCGTTGTCTCGAAATTTAGTCGTCACGCGATACTACACCCAAACTAAACCTTCTTACGGATAATCATGGACAAGCGTCGCTTTGTACTACCATGATGTACGCAAGAGAGGTTGTGGTTTGGGAACTTTGTAGAACCTTGGTTACTATTATCAAGAGCCTTAGTTTCACCGGACACCGTGTCCACTTGTTACCTTAGCCCACCGTGCTTTCCTTATTAAAATCATGCATACATGCATTCATGCATAAAATTTCTACATGCATTTATCAAAGGGTATAGACAAACTAAAATTCTTTGCAAATATGATCAGGCATGAAGAGGACTAAGTCTTACAAGTTCAAAGAAGTTGATTTGGCTAGCCTAAGGGAGTTGGCACTCAAAGTTAAGAATCCGACTGGGTTTCGTCTCCGATATGGTGGTTTGCTTGGTATTCTCCGGACTAATGTGGAAGAGAAGCTGGTGCACACTCTAGTGCAATTCTATGACCCAGTTTTCCGTTGCTTCACTTTCCCGGATTTTCAGTTGGTTCCTACACTCGAGGCTTACTCTTGCTTATTGGGTTTACCTATAGCCAAGAAGACACCTTTCACAGGCCCGGGATTTTCTCTTACTCCTCTGGTTATTGCTAAGGATCTATATCTCAAGACTTCCGATGTGTCTAGGAATCTCGTCACCAAGTCTCATATTCAGGGTTTCACTTCAAAGTACTTACTTGAGCAGGCTAATCTTGAATCTACTTGTCAGGACACTCTTGAGGCTATACTGGCACTACTTATCTACGGGCTCATTCTCTTCCCTAATCTTGACAACTTTGTGGACATGAATGCTATTGAGATCTTCCATTCCAGGAATCCGGTTCCTACTTTGTTAGCTGACACATACCATGCCATCCATGATCGGACTCTCAAGGGACGCGGAATCATTCTTTGCTGCATACCTCTTCTATATCGGTGGTTTTTTTCTCACCTCCCGAGTTCTTTCCATGCCAACACGGAGAATTGGTCTTATTCGCAGCGGATTATGGCTCTTACTCCCGATGAAGCGGTTTGGATCACTCCAGCAGCTCGAGTCAAGGAGATTATCACTGGTTGTGGAGATTTCCTCAATGTACCTCTTCTCGGTACCCGGGGAGGAATCAACTACAACCCCGAGTTAGCCATGAGACAGTTTGGTTTTCCTATGCGAGCAAAGCCCATTAACCTTGCTACATCTCAGGAGTTCTTTTACTATTCCAATGCCTCCACCGGGCAAAGGAAAGCTTTTACAGATGCTTGGTCTAAGGTTCGAAGGAGGGATGTGAAGCATTTGGGTGTGAGATCTGGTATTGCTCATGAGGCCTATACTCAGTGGGTGATAGACCGAGCCGAAGAGATCGGCATGCCTTACCCTGCCATGAGGCATATATCTGCATCTACTCCATCTAGACCATTACCATTGCTTCCCGCGACTCAGGAGCTATATCAGGAGCATCTAGCTATGGAGAGTGAGGAGAAGCGAGCATGGAAAGCCCGTTACAGTGAGGCTGAGAACTTGATCATGACTTTGGATGGTAGAGACGAGCAGAAGGATCATGAGAACCGAATGCTGAAGAAAGAGCTAGCCAGAGTTAGGAAAGAGCTCGAAGAAAAGGATGATCTATTGAGGAGAGACTCTAGGAGAGTCAGAGGTCGTCGAGATTTCTTCGCCAGACATTGTGGTTCAGCTTCAGACTCGGATTCCGAATACTACCCAGTCACTCCTTAGTTCTGGATGATAGGACTGTTATTGGTTATATTGCTATTGGTTATGTTGTTTGTTCAGCTTATGTTTCAGAAGCCTACTCCCTTGGCTCCGTGTATCAAAACAATTTGCTTTGAATAATTTGTTAGTCTAGAAATGTTTGCAAAGAATTCTAATTTGTCTAAAAAACCCTTTGGTAATAAAAGAGTCATTTTTTGCATCCGCATCTGCATATCATGCATCATATGCATCATTCATCGGTCAAAAAAAAAAAAAAAAACTTCCAAGTGCTCATTGCCTCCTGGTTCTTCTGCCGCAGAGTGAAAAGTGGCTCGTGCTCGAAGGACTGATCAACCTACCAGAGTACATCAGACCAGACAGTACAGAAGGAGAAATCAAGTAGCTATGGAAGAAGAGAATGCACAGCTCCGCACTGAATTAGCTTCTGTGAGAGAAGAGTTAGCCAAAGCTCTCGACGCCATGACCGCTCTGGTAGCCGCTCAAGAGCAACCAGCCTCGTCTGCGCCAGAGACCACGGAGGCAATTCCAGTATCAACTTTCGATAGCCGGTTCATCATGCCAAGAGGATTCCCGTATGGACTCCCACCTTATTTCGCTCCCGATACTGCAGCCGGTGTTTCAGGAACCGCGACTTCAGGTGCCGCTAATGTTGGTCAAGTACCCCCACCAGATTTCACATCTCTTCACACTACCTTGCCTCAGTCAACGGTCTACACAGTTCCGATTGTGCACCCTACGCCTCAGGGCGCCAATGCTGATGATTACCGTGGAAAAACTCCTGTATTGGGAACTATGGAAGAAAGAATGGAAGAACTTGCCAGAGAACTCCGTCGCGAGATCAAGGCCAACCGTGGGAGCAGTGACCTCGTCAGAACCCACGATCTTTGTTTGGTGCCGCGAGTAGATGTTCCCATCAAATTCAAGGTCCCGGAATTCGACCGCTACAACGGGCTGACTTGCCCTCAGAACCACATTATCAAGTATGTCCGGAAGATGGCTAACCACGCAGACAATGATTCGCTTATGATCCATTGCTTCCAGGATAGTCTAAAGGAAGATGCCGCGGAATGGTACACCGGGTTGAGCAAGGATGATATCCACACTTTTGATGATCTGGCTACTGCTTTCAAGAACCACTATGGGTTTAACACCAGGCTCAAGCCGAATAGAGAATTCCTCCGGTCCCTTTCTCAGAAAAAGGACGAAAGCTTTCGCGAATACGCACAGAGGTGGAGGGGGGCAGCTGCCCGTATCACCCCCGCCTTGGACGAGGAAGAAATGACTCAAACATTCTTGAAGACCCTGAAGAAAGATTATGTTGAGAGAATGATTATTGCTGCCCCAAGCAATTTCTCTGAGATGGTCACTATGGGGACTCGCTTGGAGGAAGCTGTCCGAGAAGGGATTATTGTGTTTGAGAAAGGTGAATCTTCGAATGCACCGAAGAAGTACGGCAATGGTCACCATAAGAAAAAGGAATCAGAAGTTGGAATGGTGTCTGCCGGAACCAATCAATCTGCCACTGCCGCTCCTGTCAATGCTACACAACTGCCTCAACCGTATCAGTACCTACAATATGCTCAACATCCGTTTTATCCGCCGTTTTACCATCAATACCCTCCACTGCCGGGCCAACCTCAGGTCCCTGTCAATGCCATCGCCCAACAGATACAACAACAACCATTAGCCCAACAACAACCGCAACAACAACAACAAGGCCCTCAATCTAGACCATCTTTTCCGCCGATACCAATGGCGTACGCTGAACTGCTCCCAACTCTTTTACATAAGGGGTATTGCACCACTAGGCCTGGCAAGCCTCCGCCAAACCCATTGCCTCCCAGGTTCCGCTCCGATCTCAGATGTGATTTCCACCAAGGCGCCCTAGGTCACGATGTCGAAGGCTGCTACGCTCTGAAATACATTGTGAAGAAGTTAATCGACCAGGGAAAGCTGTCCTTTGAAAACAATGTCCCACACGTACTTGACAATCCACTCCCCAACCATGCCGCTGTGAATATGATTGAAGTCTATGAAGAAATCCCTCGTCTCAGTGTCCGTAATGTTGCTACACCCCTGGTGCCACTACATATCAAGCTGTGCCGAGCTGCTCTGTTCAGCCATGACCACGCCGCCTGCTGTGAATGTCTTCGGAACCCTATGGGTTGCAACGTAGTCCAGACTGATATCCAAAGATTGATGAATGACAACTACTTGACTACCAGTGATGTCTGTATGATAGTGCCGATCTTCCATGATACTCCAGTCAGGAGCGCACCCGTCCAGAGGGATGCTGAGCCGTTGGTCATACGGTTACCTGGTCCGGTGCCATATACTTCTGCAAAAGCCATCCCGTACAAGTACAGTGCGACTATGTTGGAAAACGGGAAAGAAGTACCTTTGGTGTCCTCAAGCACAGTAGGCAGTATCGCTGAAGTGACAGCTTTGAGGAGCGGCAAGGTCCGACCACTTTTATTCCAGAAGAAAGATGATGTGCAAGTTACAATTCCTGCTGATAAGACTACTCCATTAACAATCCCTCCTGCTGTTGAAAGTACCAGCCACCCAGGCCGTTCCATTGATGATTCCAATCTGGATGAGATTTTGAGGATAATCAAGAAGAGCGATTATAAGATTGTTGATCAGCTGTTACAGACTCCTTCGAAGATATCCATCTTGTCTCTACTCCTCAGTTCGGAGGCTCACAGGAATGTGTTATTGAAGGTGTTGGAACAAGCCTACGTTGACCACGAAGTCACAGAGGAACAATTTGGCGGAATAGTGGCTAACATCACTGCTTGCAGTAACTTTTGGTTTGGTGAAGATGAACTTCCAGAGGCAGGAAAGCACCACAACTTGGCCCTGCATATTTCCATGAACTGCAAAACAGATATGCTGTCCAACGTGTTAGTAGACACTGGGTCGTCGTTGAATGTGATGCCTAAGTCGACTTTGGATCAGTTAAGTTGCCGAGGGGTTCCTCTGAGAAGGAGTACTTTTCTAGTCAAGGCTTTCGATGGTTCCCGTAAAACTGTGCTCGGAGAAGTAGATCTCCCCATGACTATTGGTCCTGAAACATTCATGATTACATTCCAGGTTATGGACATAGATGCCTCTTACAGTTGCCTGCTCGGGAGACCTTGGATACACGAGGCTGGGGCAGTCACTTCTACCCTCCATCAGAAGCTGAAGTTCGTAAGGAATGGCAAACTTGTGACAGTGCATGGAGAAGAAGCTTATCTGGTCAGCCAGTTATCATCCTTCTCTTGTATCGAAGCTAAGTCTGCCGAAGGAACTGCGTTCCAGGGTTTAACTATCGAGGGTACAGAGCCCAAGAGAGCTAATGCTGCCATGGCTTCATTAAAGGATGCGCAGAGAGCCGTTCAGGAGGGTCAGGCCGCTGGTTGGGGCCGATTGATACAGCTGCAGGACAATAAACACAAAGAGGGTCTCGGTTTCTCTCCGATGTCAGGCATGTCAACTGGAACGTTCCGTAGTGCTGGATTTACCAATGCAATTCTCGATGGTGCTGCTGAAAGAGGGGCCAGGCCCACATTCGTGATACCAGGAGGCATTGCAAATAACTGGAACGTTATCAATCTCCCTGTGTTTGTGCATGATCCTAAGTAATATGTCTTGCTGTTTAGGCTTTATTTTCAAAATAACAATCCTTCCGCCATGCCCGAGGCGGAAGTGACTCTTTTGTAAAGGGCATGTTCGTTCCGACATCACCATTATCAATAAAAAAAAAACGTCGTTTCTTTCACGACTCTTTTTCTTTCTTTAATGCTTTTCCCTTGGAAATAATGGTAATGCCAGAAAAAACCAAAACATCTGCACTTTCCTATTAATTTCAAAGATCTGCATGAAAACTATTTTCTAAAAATCATCCAATCATGTCACGCAGATCGAACCAAAGTAAGCCCGTTGAACACAGTAACTCTATGTTTCTCCAAACTGTTGAATCCCCGGTATTCGAGACCGAAGATGAGGATAGTGATGACATACCAGATGAGATTGCCCGACTGCTTGAGCAAGAAGAGAAGACCATTCGGCCTCATCAGGAGGAGATCGAGCTAATCAATTTGGGTACCGAGGATAACAAAAGAGAGATCAAAGTCGGTGCTGCATTGGAGGAAGGGGTCAAGAAAAGGATCTTTCAGCTTCTCCGGGAGTACTCGGACATTTTTGCATGGTCGTATGAAGACATGCCAGGTTTGGATCCTCAGATCGTGGAACATCGGATACCGACAAAGCCAGACTGTCCTCCTGTCAGGCAAAAGTTGAGACGGACTCGGCCGGACATGGCTCTGAAGATCAAAGCGGAAGTGCAGAAACAGATCGACGCCGGTTTTCTCATGACGGTTGAATATCCCGAGTGGGTTGCTAACATCGTGCCAGTGCCGAAGAAAGATGGTAAGGTTCGGATGTGTGTTGACTACAGAGATTTGAACAGAGCAAGCTTGAAAGACAATTTCCCACTGCCTCACATTGATGTGCTTGTTGACAATACTGCCCAGTGCAAGGTGTTCTCCTTCATGGACGGTTTTTCTGGCTACAACCAAATCAAAATGTCACCCAGGGACAGAGAGAAGACGTCGTTCATCACTCCGTGGGGAACTTTCTGTTGTAAAGCAATGCCGTTCGGTCTAATCAATGCTGGTGCTACCTACCAAAGGGGGATGACCACTTTGTTCCATGACATGATCCACAAGGAGGTTGAGGTGTATGTAGATGACATGATTGTCAAGTCGGGTAATGAAGAACAACACGTCGAATACTTGGCTAAGATGTTCGAAAGGTTGAGAAAGTACAAGCTTCGGCTGAACCCAAACAAGTGTACATTCGGTGTTAGATCAGGAAAGTTGCTAGGCTTCATTGTCAGCCAGAAGGGCATTGAAGTAGACCCCGACAAAGTCCGAGCTATCCGTGAGATGCCGACTCCGCAAACTGAGAAGCAGGTCAGAGGGTTCCTCGGGCGCTTGAACTACATTTCCAGATTTATATCCCACATGACTGCAACTTGCGGGCCGATTTTCAAATTGCTCAAGAATAATCAACCTGTGGTATGGAATGATGAATGCCAAGAAGCTTTCGACAACATCAAGAGTTATTTGCTAGAACCTCCTATCCTCGTCCCGCCGGTGGAAGGAAGGCCATTAATCATGTACCTGTCAGTATTGGATGAATCTATGGGATGTGTGTGATAGATGTTTGGCAAGTGCACCAACTACTATCGAAGTAGTAAAAATATCGATCCCACGAGGATTGTTTTTAATCGCAATAAGTTAATTTCGTTATGCAATAAGATGTATAAAGGTTATATTTGTTTTGCCACTAGGCGGAAGATTTGTTTGTTTCAATAACAAAAATAACAGAAAGATAAAGTTTGTTTAGAAAATATGGAGAGATGAGATCGGATCGTCGAATCCTCTATGTTTCCCCTAATTGGTTACTGTACTCTATTCCTATTAATGGTTCTTTAAGTCCTACGATAGTTAACAAAATAGCCCTAATCAATCCCTTGAGTTAGGACCCTCTTCTTAAACTACAGCCCCTAATTCCTTAGGTGGTCTAATAATTCTTGAAGGTTTAAACACGTTAACCTAATATCACTAATAAACGATTATCCATTCCTAGATTAACCATGTTTATTAGAACAATTCAATTAAGTCTAAGTTGAAAGCTAGGGTCAGTAGTCATTCATTCTCACGAAAACATATTTATATTTGATCAGGATATAAAAAGCATTAAGAACAATTGAATTGAATAAAGACTTAAATGATCATTAATATGGAATGGAGTTTCATCACAGCAACATAATATCAATTAGGGTTTACACAGAATCATCTCGGATCCAATCTCTAAGAGATTTAGCTACTCATAATGATGTTTACAAATAGCATAATCAATTGAATCATTAAAACATACATGTAACCGGTAAAAGGATGAAGAAATCGTCCTCCTTGCAGTCGCCTTGATGTCAAAATCGCACTTTGCTCTCCAAGATTCGTAACCCTTGTTTTTGGAAAGGACTTCAGCTTAAATAGGCACAGAAATTCGCCCAAAACGTGTCACGTTTTAAGTAAAACGTGTCGCGTTTTTTCCTTATGTAACAAGAAACAAAATTAGGGTTTCACAAAACGTGTCACGTTTTGGCCAACGTGACACGTTCTCCTTTCTTCCAAAAACATGCGTTCTGACTTGTGAAAACGTGTCACGTTTTTCAGCCAACGTGACACGTTTTTGTGACTTAACCTTTTCTTTAGTTTTCTTGCTTTTCTTGCTTTTCTTGATGCTTAAGTTGCCTTGTGAACTCCAAAACGTGATGAAAATGACACTAAAAATATCGAATAATTGACTGTCATCACAGCCCCAAACTTGAACCATTCCTTGTCCTCAAGGAATCTACTTGCAGTATTGACAATCGACAGTAAAATAACAATTACCTGATCAAGCAGTAGTATCCAAAAGTTCGTCTCCTTACTAGCTAAAAGTGAGCTAGTTTGACTTGAATGCAACCACCAATTCACAACTCCACGCAACAATATGATAAGGGTTCACACTCAATCACATGCAAGACTACATATTACCATACGCTTGAAAAGTTTCTACATGTCAATCAAAATCAATGTCATTACACACTTTGAGGTCTTTCAGGGTTATAACGGGGCTTAGGTGAAGGTGGGATAATATTTGGATAAGTAGGCTACACAAAATTTGAGTTAGGCACTCCTACGGAAATTAAAGCACAAATTCAATCCATCTTTCACCTATGGAAAAACAATTGTAAAGATACTAGAGAACATTTGTAACTTATGGGGACAATCGAGTTAAAAGTTACTCGGAGTTTTCATTGTTTGTCCCTTTTTCATTCATTTCTTTCTTTCTTTGATACACCACGATAATATTCTTTGTTAGTGATCTTTGTGTGTATTTTTCATGATAATGTTCTTTGTTCTCTAGTACCCCCAGCCCCAAACTTAGTTGGTTGCAAATTCCAATAGCAACCCAATACTTATTATTTAGTAACATCCTACAATGCCTAACTCAGAAATACAATTTGGGATAAATCCTAAAAGTCTTTAAGTTTGTAATGTAGTTTGTCACTGAACAAAAAGCTCTAAACCTACCGGCTCAATTTGGCTAAGAAAAGGATAAATATCAATAAAAATCAAGGTAGGCTTCAAAAGGCTCACAGGACCAAGCACTTTTGCCTCAGTGTGTATATGACAAAGACAATCAACAGTAAAGAAACTATGCAAGTTCTAGAAATGTAGATGCATGGAACACTCTATATAAGTAAATTGAAAAAAAATAAAATTTGGCCATGAACCTTACAATGTTAGATTTCTGGGAGTTGTGACTACCTATCTTGCACTGCCGTACACTTCGCCTTTGATATACAAGTCACTCCTCCTTATGAACCTTTGGAATACCACTTGAACAAATATTTGTTACTAAACTGGAAAAAGTCAATAAACAAGCAAATTCATCAATAATAAACAAGTTCAAGAACAATTACATAAACGGGGGGTACAACCGAGTTAAACCAAAATGAAAATTAAAGACAAATTGTTTGACTCAACAATAGAAATAAAATACTGGAAATAAAGACATAATAAAAAGGATGGGTTGCCTCCCACCAAGCGCTTTCTTTTACGTCATTGAGCCTGACGCTTCAACCACTGTTAGGGTGGCAAATATGATAGAAAGAATATATCATCCTTCTTCTTCCTCTTGTTTGGTAGGAACTCCATGAATTTGGCACAAAGAATCAGATACTCCCATGCACCCATTGTTAGACCTTTAGAATTTGAACTCTCCCACCTTATAGAAGGACATGCATCTTTCTGCACACAAGTGTTTTCCTTAACCCCCGTTGGTTCAGACTTCGGAAAAATATCAACACTCCTCACTTTGGGTTTTTCTTCCACCACAACCTTGTGACACTCAATCTCCATCTGAACCAATTTCCTCTGAGACTCATGTGCTTTCTCAACAAGATCACCACACTGAAGATCAAACTTTTCAAATGAAACTTGATTTGACACCAAGAAATCATCTAAAACATTTTGAAGTTGAGTATTGTAATCTATGTTGATCACCTCGTTCTTCCCTTCAAAATTACTACCTGGTTGATTCGCCTCATCACGACCACATCTCTCATTTAATCTCGAGATTTTACTGTCCACACATTTTATCTCCAAAGATAGCATATATTTTTCATATTGCAGCGTGCAAATCTCTTTTGTGTCATGGAGGTACAACCTGTCTATCATAGCTGCAAAACTTGGATAAACTTTTTAGTAGCACCGTACAATGAGAAGATAACGAAGAGCATAAATCTTTTTTTTTTCTTTTTATAAATATATACAAAAATATAAATGACAGAAATCCTAAATAAAAACAAAATTGCCAAGTTGAAATGACTCAACAGTCCCCGGCAGCGGCGCCAAAAACTTGATAGATGTTTGGCAAGTGCACCAACTACTATCGAAGTAGTAAAAATATCGATCCCACGAGGATTGTTTTTAATCGCAATAAGTTAATTTCGTTATGCAATAAGATGTATAAAGGTTATATTTGTTTTGCCACTAGGCGGAAGATTTGTTTGTTTCAATAACAAAAATAACAGAAAGATAAAGTTTGTTTAGAAAATATGGAGAGATGAGATCGGATCGTCGAATCCTCTATGTTTCCCCTAATTGGTTACTGTACTCTATTCCTATTAATGGTTCTTTAAGTCCTACGATAGTTAACAAAATAGCCCTAATCAATCCCTTGAGTTAGGACCCTCTTCTTAAACTACAGCCCCTAATTCCTTAGGTGGTCTAATAATTCTTGAAGGTTTAAACACGTTAACCTAATATCACTAATAAACGATTATCCATTCCTAGATTAACCATGTTTATTAGAACAATTCAATTAAGTCTAAGTTGAAAGCTAGGGTCAGTAGTCATTCATTCTCACGAAAACATATTTATATTTGATCAGGATATAAAAAGCATTAAGAACAATTGAATTGAATAAAGACTTAAATGATCATTAATATGGAATGGAGTTTCATCACAGCAACATAATATCAATTAGGGTTTACACAGAATCATCTCGGATCCAATCTCTAAGAGATTTAGCTACTCATAATGATGTTTACAAATAGCATAATCAATTGAATCATTAAAACATACATGTAACCGGTAAAAGGATGAAGAAATCGTCCTCCTTGCAGTCGCCTTGATGTCAAAATCGCACTTTGCTCTCCAAGATTCGTAACCCTTGTTTTTGGAAAGGACTTCAGCTTAAATAGGCACAGAAATTCGCCCAAAACGTGTCACGTTTTAAGTAAAACGTGTCGCGTTTTTTCCTTATGTAACAAGAAACAAAATTAGGGTTTCACAAAACGTGTCACGTTTTGGCCAACGTGACACGTTCTCCTTTCTTCCAAAAACATGCGTTCTGACTTGTGAAAACGTGTCACGTTTTTCAGCCAACGTGACACGTTTTTGTGACTTAACCTTTTCTTTAGTTTTCTTGCTTTTCTTGCTTTTCTTGATGCTTAAGTTGCCTTGTGAACTCCAAAACGTGATGAAAATGACACTAAAAATATCGAATAATTGACTGTCATCAGTGTGCTTGGTCAGCAAGATGAAACTGGGAAGAAAGAGCATGCGATCTACTATCTGAGCAAGAAATTCACCGATTGCGAGACTCGGTATACAATGCTCGAGAAAACCTGTTGTGCACTAGCCTGGGCCGCCAAACGCCTGCGTCATTACTTGATGAATCATACGACTTGGTTGATATCCCGGATGGATCCAATCAAGTACATCTTTGAGAAACCGGCTGTCACTGGAAAAATCGCACGTTGGCAAATGTTACTGTCAGAGTATGATATTGTGTTTAAAGCCCAGAAGGCCATTAGGGGGAGTGTCCTGGCTGACCATCTCGCTTGCCAGCCACTGGATGATTATCAACCTTTGAAGTTCGATTTCCCTGACGAAGAGGTCATGTTCTTGAAATCAAGAGACTGTGAAGAACCACTGATCGGTGAAGGCCCAGACCCTGATAGCCAGTGGGGATTGGTCTTTGATGGTGCTGTTAATGCCTATGGCCGAGGAATTGGCGCAGTAATTGTGGCTCCGCAGGGGCATCACATTCCTTTCACAGCCCGGATTGTGTTTGAGTGCACCAACAACGTGGCCGAGTACGAAGCGTGCATCCTGGGAATCGAAGAAGCCATCGATATGAGAATCAAGCATCTGGACATCTATGGAGACTCTGCACTAGTCATCAACCAGATAAAGGGAGAATGGGAGACCCATCATGCTAATTTGATCCCTTACCGTGATTATGCAAGACGTCTGTTGACGTATTTTACAAAGGTCAAGTTGCACCATATTCCCCGAGAGGAGAACCAAATGGCCGATGCTCTTGCTACCTTGTCTTCCATGCTTCAAGTGAACCATTGGAATCATGTGCCGATGATCAAAGTACAACGCTTAGACCGGCCCGCTCATGTGTTTACTGTCAGTGATGCAATTGTACAAACAGGTTCAGGCGAGGTTGGCAACACGCCCTGGTACTATGATATCAAACAATTTTTGCAAAGCCGTGAGTATCCTCCAGGTGCTTCCAACAAAGACAAGAAGACGTTGCGCAGGCTGGCTAGCAGGTTCCTGCTGGATGGCGACGTCCTGTACAAAAGAAATTTCGATATGATGTTGTTAAGATGCGTTGATGAATGTGAGGCAGAACAGCTAATGCACGATGTGCACGATGGCACCTTTGGGACCCACGCATCGGGGCACGTTATGTCTAGAAAGCTGTTGAGAGCTGGTTACTACTGGATGACCATGGAGCGTGATTGCTATCAGTACGCCAGGAAGTGCCACAAATGCCAAGTATATGCTGATAAAATCCACGTACCTCCGCACGCTCTCAATGTTATGTCTTCTCCGTGGCCTTTCTCTATGTGGGGCATTGATATGATCGGAAGAATTGAACCGAAAGCTTCAAACGGTCATCGTTTTATCCTGGTAGCAATCGATTATTTCACCAAATGGGTCGAAGCTGCATCATATGCCAATGTGACTAAGCAAGTAGTAGTCAAGTTCATCAAGAACAATATCATCTGTCGGTATGGTGTTCCTAGCAAGATCATCACTGACAACGGTACCAACCTGAACAATGACATGGTGCAAGCCTTATGCGAGAAATTCAAGATTGAACACCACAATTCTTCTCCTTACAGACCTCAGATGAATGGTGCAGTCGAGGCCGCCAATAAGAACATCAAGAAGATTGTGCAGAAGATGGTAACAACATACAAAGACTGGCATGAGATGTTGCCCTATGCTCTACATGGCTACCGCACTACAGTTCGTAGTTCAACCGGGGCAACGCCTTTTTCTCTGGTGTACGGCATGGAAGCAGTCCTTCCATTGGAAGTGGAGATTCCGTCTCTCCGTGTGGTTATGGAAGCAAAGTTGTCTGAGGCTGAATGGTGCCAGAGTCGGTACGACCAGTTGAATTTGATTGAGGAAAGACGCCTGGACGCTTTGGCTCACGGTCAGATGTATCAAACAAGGATGAAAAATGCTTTTGACAAGAAGGTCCGTCCTCGGGAATTCAAGGAGGGTGAGCTCGTATTGAAAAGAAGAATGAATCAGCAACCCGACCCAAGGGGCAAGTGGACGCCTAACTATGAGGGACCTTATGTTGTCAAGAAGGCTTTCTCTGGCGGTGCTTTGATTCTCACGCATATGGATGGGGTAGAGCTTCCGAATCCTGTGAATGCCGATATAGTCAAGAAGTACTTTGTCTAAAGATGAAAAGAACAGCGTGGTAGGTCGAAAACCCGAAAGGGCGGCCTAGGCAAAAATGCGCTTCCCGGTGGATCGAAAACCCGAAAGGGCGGTCCAGGCAAAATAAGGGACAAGAAACAAAAATGTAAAAGCTCGCTGAGATTACATGTAACTCAGGCAAAAATGAGCGTCTCGATGAGCCGAAAACCCGAAAGGGCGGTTCATGCAAAAATGAGATTGAAATAAAAGACAATTGACTATATTTGGCAAATTACTTTTCCCCTTGGGATCTTTGCAATTGATGTTTAGCTGTTCTCATCCGAGGTTCCGACGCCTGCGGATTCAAGAGTTTCAGATACCATAGCAGTTACTGTGTTCAATGTACCATCAACCAATAAAATTACCATTTTCCAAGATTTGCAAATCTGTGGGGTCGCGCTTTTGGCCGATTACCACCCTTATACATCAATTTGAGCCTATGCTTTTGTTTGGCACTCTTTTTCTATTCTATTTTCAAAACTTTGTACAAAAAGATTTTTTCTATGTTAATAATGATGCATGTCTGGAATAAACATTGTGAAAATTGAAAATTTTTTAGTATTTTGAAAAACAAGCCTGAACAGCTAGGTACATTCAAATGAACATGCATGAACAAATCTATATTGATATCAGTTCCAATTCAAGTTACTAGCAAGCCTTCCTCCCAGTGACGGTCTGTGGTCAATGGCAAGAATGAAAAACAGAATGAAAGGCATGAAAAATGAATATGCTCGCTAAGCTGAAAACCCGAAAGGGCGGCTTAAGCAAGAATGAGCACCCCGATGGATTGACAACCTTCAAAGGCAATTCAGGCAAAAACAGGGGCAACACAAAAAAAAACTATTCCCCGGTGGGTCGAAAACCCGAAAGGGCGATCCAGGCAAAAATGGGATGATGAAAATAAGAAAAGAAAAAATAAAAAAATGAAAAGACAAACATGCAAAAGCATTGACCACAGATGCGATGTCCAAAGCACTTACGTGACCGTTCCAGCAAGCGGCAATACAGTTCAAACTATTCTTTCTCTATAATTTTACAGCTTCCTGCCCTCAGCAATGGTCTCGATGTATCTTCAAGCGATGGCATCCCCAGAAGAGGAACTTTTGCGATTATATGTCCGAGCACGAGCCATCACGTGTTCAATATTCCAATGTTTCGTCTGTCTCTGCGATTGTGTCTATAAATTGCCAACCATCATGCATTCCAAAACATTCATACATGCATAATCATGCATCTTACATGTTCATGCATTCGATAAAATGTCATGCTATTCATACGCATCTGCATTCTCAACTCCTATGTTAATTTCAATCAAAATCAATCATGTCAACCTCAAATTTCTTCTGCCAACAATAAATGTCTGCTGTCATGTCAATCTCAAAGTTCAACAGTCTTGTCAACATTCCTGTCAAATTCGAGCCCCTGCAGTTATGTCAATCAAATTCAAGTCTTTTTCAAACACAATTTGTTTCTGTTATCGGTCAAGCAGCAAGTTTGCATCCAAGAACAGCTTGTGCCTGCCAATTCACTCTTGTTATCGGTCAAGCGGCAAGTTCGCATCCAAGAACAGCTTGTACCTATCAATTTGTTTCTGTTATCGGTCAAGTAGCAAGTTCACATCCAAGAACAGCTTGTACCTACCCTTTTGATACCCGCCGAGCGACTAGTTCAAATCCAAGAACAGCTCGTGCTTTCTATTTTGTTTCCTATCGGCCAAGTAACTAGTTCGTGTCCAAGAACGGCTTGTGTTTTCTACCTTGTTTTCTTTCAGCCAAGTAACTAGTTCGTGTCCAAGAACGGCTTGTGCTTTCTATATTTGCTTTCAGCCAAGTAGCCAGCTCAAATACAAGAGCAGCTTGCGCCCTTTGTTGTCAATATTCCCGGTCAAGTGGCTAGTTCGCGCCCAAGAACAGCTTGTACCTGTCAGATTTGCTTTCGAGTCTCCCCAGTGAGTCTTGTGATCTTGTTATTTTAATGTCAATCAGTCCCGCAATGGATGCGACATTTTCCTTTTTGTTGTTCTGTTAATGTCAATCAGTCCCGCAATGGATACGACATACTCTGTTGTTTGCTATTCTGTCAATGTCTACCAATCCCGCAATGGATACGACATATTTTGTTAAACTCAATTCTCAGTTGTCTTGCATTCATAACACAAATGTTGCATGGCATACATGGCATTTACAAATATATTTTTACGCCCAAAATCAGTGCTAATGTCGATATTTAAGTATCTTCGTCGCGTCAAGCCAAAGACTCCGTCTCTTGACTCTCCAAACGAAGAAACTTAAATAGGGGCAGCTGTCATACCCTCATTTTGGACCTAAAAATACTCTTTCAATTTCCCTGCTATTTTCTAATCCTTTCAAATTCACCGTGTTTTCTACTGTGCTTCAATTGCATGCATTACTGTTTCAGTCTTTTAAATTTTTACATAAAATCACACAAAAGGGTATTTTGGTCATTTCCCACAAAGGAACCCATTTTCAGTCCCTGCAATTTGTCCCTGAGTCTTTTCAATTTGTTTGCATGAATCATTAATTAAATTTTGTACCAAAATCATCTTAGTTTTGCATCTGAGTCAGTTTGAGTCGTTTTTGCCCCAGGGGCATTTTAGTCTTTTCACATCAAATAAATTTTGGGCAGAGAGGTATTTTAAAATACCTCATTGTGTAATTTGTTCATTTTAGTCCGTTGTGTCAATTTTAATCGTTTCACTTTACGTTGCATTTCAAATTACATTTTTTAGCCAATTTTATTATTTTTACATTTTAGTCCAAATACTTTTAAAAATTGCAATTCAGTCCAAATATTTTGTTTTTTTTGCAAGTTTGTCCCAATTCTTTTGGAAACAGTCCAATTCTTTAATTCTTTTAAAAAAACAGTCCATCTTTTTTTTTTCATTTACAAAAAGGTCCCAAACTTTACAAAATTGCAGAAAAGTCCTTTCTTTCTTTTTAATCAGTTCAGGTGCCACGTCAGCTGGCCGAATCCAGGTGTCATGCTGCCATAGGCTCATATGCACATGTGTCAGCCTATAAAAGGCGCGGTACTGTACCAGTCAGAGAGATCCCATTCATAACGCGCCACATCACAAACAGTTCACCAATTCCTCTCTCATGTTAGTTAGATCAAAATGCAACAAAATCAAAAGAAGCTGAAGAACACGAAGAAGAAGGCTAGGGTTCCGGAATCAAAATTGGAGCAATTTCAATAGGAGTTTCGTTGATTCTCAGAGATTCGAAGCGGAATCATCATCATTGAATCTTTACACTGCAATTCAAGCACAAAGTTCATCACTGAAAGCGACGAATCTTGTGCGATCACAGAGCGTGAGAAGTTGAGAAGAAGAGGGTGAAGAAACTGAAGAATCCGAACCGGTTAAAGGGAAGAAGCAGAAAATCACCAGCTCTATTTCAGAATTCAAACCAAGAATCATTGAAAACAGCTTTGAATCGAAGCATTTCAAAGACTCAAAGCAAATCTCCGAACAAAATCAGGTAATAATCAAAGAAACTCACCTTTTCCCATTCGTAAACAGTAATGAACACTGGTTTGATGCGAGTTCATGCGGATTCGAAGCTTTTCCAGTCGAAGTTCGTGAAACCCTAACTTTTTTCCAAAAAACAACGAAGATTCTGAGGTTTACAACGACTTTCAGCCGTTGCAAACCAACGAATCCGTAAGGATCTCGCGTGAGAAAGCTTCGAACCAAGAAGAATCCAAAACGGTTCAAAACCGTACTGATTCAACAAATCCACACGGATCCCCAGTGTTCATATGAATTTTAGCATCAGAACCATGATTAGAAACAAGAATCAAGGCGTTTAAGCCAAGATTCCTCTGTTTCTGGGTGGATTCAAGTAAGTTAGGGTTAGGGTTCAAGAACACGAGAGAACGGCTGGAGAAGAGAAGGGAAGAAAGAGAAAGATGCGACCCAAATGAACAAACCGGGCTCATAGCCTTTTTATATGTGTGTTTGGGTCGGGTTGATCCAAAACCCGACCCACCCTCGTCTGTTCCTAGCCGTTTGATCAGGATCTTGATGGATCCGGATCAATCCAACGCACCTGGTGCATTGGTCTGATCCGTACCCATCAGGTCCGTGGGTTTTTGGGCCTAGAATCCTTGGGCTTCCAGTTTTTGGCTTTCTTTCAATTTCTTGAGTTTTTTCTTGCTATTTGCACCTTGATACTTGCTAATTGGACCTGTTGCATGCCAAACTTCATTGAAAAATTCTAAGATTTTTACTGTATGTTTTTTACTATTTTCTTGATGTGTTGTGATATTTTACATGTGAAAATTAGAGAAAAATATGTGTGTTTGCTTTTTGTGATGATTTATGCCCGTTTCGGCGTTTTCACGACGTTTCATACGCAATACTCGCTCCAACTTTTGTATGGTATGGTTCTGATGCTTGACATATGATTTGTGTAACGTTTTTCTCATGATTTGTGATAGCTGCTACTGTTTGTGGATTGCATCTTTGGTTTCTTGCATTACAAGCAATGTAAAGTGTTTTAAAATGATAAAATGCATATAAAGGAGTGTGTGTTGATTTTGTGCTACTTGGTTTACGCTTTGACACTTGAAATAAATCTCTAAAACTTGTTGTGATGAGGATTATAGGTCATAGGATTTAGTTTAGATTTTAGGTCTTAGTTTAGTGTCATTTGCATTATTTTTGGTGTTTGTTCTTTTGCAATTTGCTTAATGTTTTTAGTTATGCTCACTTCATCTTTTTTCAATTGGTTTAGTGCTTTGTTAGTAAATTTCATCTATTATGCATTACTACTCATGCTATTATCCCTCATTTCATTATTAACCATTTGGTTCTATGTCTCATGCACATTGCAAGCATTGCCACACTCTCATTTGATTTTCTTCCTTTAGTCACCCTTATACAATTTCCATTAATTCATGTAATATTTAGGTTTAGTTTACCTTTACTTTAATTTCATGCAAAGCTATAGAATGTAAAATAGGACCCGATGTAAAAGACTATGGACTATGATGATGTACACCGACACATGCACCGACACACGCACACACGTTGTATGTTCATCGCTAGGTGTATGTTTAGGATACGCGATACTTAGAAAAATCAATCTTTTGAAAAACAAATAATTTCCATCACTTCAAATCTTTTTCAAACAAACCTCGGAGTCAAAACTCCGAAGGATTTTCCCTTTATTTTCTTAATCAAATCAAAAATGCAATTAATTCCCAACTTTAACCGTTTTTTCATTAACAATCGAATCAACCAAATGCTTTCTTTTTCAATTCTAATGCCTAGACGGCCTCCTTCCTTTCTTCAAAAATCTTTTTTCAAACTTAAAAACAAACAAAACTCACAAAAATATTTTGGAAGAGAACTACATGGAATTTTGATCCCTTAAAAGGGTATGTAGGCAAGAGACTCAAAATCTCTCCAAGTCCAATAAAATAAAAATCCCATCTTCTCCCTCTCATTCTTAAAACTAATCTTTTTACAAATAAACGATAAAAGCAACGCGTAAACGTAAAGCATAGAAAACGGTTCCTATAGGATACTATAGTCACCGCGGGTGCCTAACACCTTCCCGCGATGAAATCAGCCCCGAACTTAGGATTTCTGAGGTTTTCTCGATTTTACCTTCCCCAAAAAAAAATAGAAACATCAAATGATTGAAAGGTTCAAACCCAATTAATGGTTTGACACCCGAAAATCGCGATGACAGGTGGGTTTACTTTTCAATTGTTAATGTATATGTATATGTTTTCATGAAAATAGGTTGAAATTGGTGATTGCTGTTCTAGGTTTAAGAAATATGAAAAATGCCATTGTTGATGAATTATGTATGATTGATGATGTTTTTGTGAGATGTTATGTTGCTTTGTTGTGTAGTGAACCCATAAACATTGTTCTAAATCATTTTGGGTGTTTGGGGGATCAAAAAGGGGTTTTTGGATGAGTTAGAGGTTGTGAAATCGTAGGTTTTTATTCTGCCCAGAAGAATTCTCGCTTAAGCGAGATAGCCGTCGCTCAAGCGAGCGGCACTTTTCCCTGCCCAGAATCGTTTCGTGCCCGTTCGCTCAAGCGAGAGCTAAGCGAACTCCAAGCGAGCGAAATCCCAACTTTCGTCATTTGCGTCGCTCAAGCGAAATTCCCGTCGCTCAAGCGAAATCTGCCCAGAACCTGTAGTTTGTGAGCGTCGCTCAAGCGAACGCCAAGCGAGCCTCAAGCGAGGAACATCCTGACTTTCGTCATTTGACTCGCTCAAGCGAGATGCTGCTCGCTTAAGCGAGATTGGTCCTGTGCGACCATTTTGTGTAATTTTTTCTAAGTGCTCCTAACCCAAACCTAAGCTTCCTAACTTGTTTATTGGATTTATTAAGAATTGTTTAGATGATAAAACTATATTATGAAGATGATTAAGATGGAATTATGTATGCTTATGTGCAAATAATTATACTTTGCTAAGTTGAGTTGCCTTGTTGATGTTGAGTGGTATTGTCCAGTTGGGGAGGGTATCTTAAGTTGTTGTTGTTGTTGGTTGCATGCTGATATGCTCCATTAAGATGTTGGGTTGTATGCAGATATACACCATAGAGTCATTCATACTCATATGTATTTGTTGGGGGCTTATTGCCCTGGAATGTTATCATTCACCTGTTGGGGGCTTATTTCCCTGGAACGCTTTATCGTTCACCTGTTGGGGGCTTATTGCCCTGGGATGCTTTAACCATCCAAACTGTTGGGGGCTTATTGCCCCGGAATGCTTAGCATTCAATGCAAGCGTGGGGATATTGTTTGCTTCAACTGCAATGAAGAGGGTCACATCGGTTCTCAGTGTACTAAGCCTAAGAAGGCGCAGACTAGTGGTAGAGTGTTTGCTTTGACTGGTACCCAGACCGATAACGAAGATCGCCTGATCCGAGGTGCTTATTTCTTTAATGGTACTCCTTTAATTGCTATTATAGATACTGGTGCTACGCATTGTTTCATTGCTATAGACTGTGCAAAAAGATTGGGTCTGATTATGTCTGATATGAATGGGGAGATGGTTGTTGAAACTCGAGCTAAGGGTTCAGTAACTACTTCCCTTGTTTGTTTAAGTTGTCCATTGTCTGTATTTGGTAGAGATTTTGAGGTCGATCTTGTTTGTTTGCCTTTGGTGGGAATGGATGTACTACTGGGAATGAATTGGTTAGAATACAATCATGTCCTGATTAATTGCTTTACCAAGACGGTGCGATTTTCTTCTGCTGAAGAAGAGAGTGGAGCAGAATTTTTATCCACTAAGGAGATGAAGCGGTTAGAACAAGAGGGAGTCTTGATGTTTTCCTTGTTGGCGTACTTGTCGGTGGAGAATCAAGCTGTGATCGATAGATTTCCTGTTGTGAAAGAGTTTCCTGAAGTTTTCCCTGATGAGATTCCAGATGTGCCGCCAGAGAGGGAGGTCGAGTTTGCAATTGACCTTGTTCCGGGAACGAAGCCTGTGTTGATGGCTCCTTACCGTATGTCAGCTACTGAGTTAGCTGAGTTGAAGAAGCAGTTGGAAGACCTACTTGACAAGAAGTTTGTAAGACCGAGTGTTTCACCTTGGGGAGCGCCGGTGTTGTTGGTTAAGAAGAAGGATGGTAGCATGCGGTTGTGTATCGATTACCGCCAGTTGAACAAAGTGACGATAAAGAACAGGTATCCACTTCCGAGGATTGATGACTTGATGGATCAGTTAGTGGGTGCAAGAGTATTTAGCAAGATTGACTTAAGGTCGGGTTACCATCAGATTAAGGTGAAGGATGAGGATATGCAGAAGACGGCCTTTAGGACGCGTTATGGTCATTATGAATATAAGGTGATGCCTTTCGGTGTTACTAATGCGCCTGGTGTGTTTATGGAATACATGAACAGAATTTTTCATGAGTATCTGGATCAGTTTGTTGTGGTTTTTATTGATGATATTTTGATTTATTCTAAGACTGAAGCAGAGCATGCAGAGCATTTGAAGATTGTATTGCAAGTGTTGAAGGAAAAGAAATTATATGCCAAGTTATCCAAGTGCGAATTCTGGTTGCATGAAGTAAGTTTTCTTGGCCACATCATTTCTGGTAATGGTATTGCTGTAGATCCTTCGAAGGTTGATGATGTGTCGCAGTGGGAGACACCGAAGTCAGTTACCGAGGTTAGAAGTTTTCTTGGTTTGGCTGGTTACTATCGTAGATTCATTGAAGGATTCTCGAAGTTAGCACTTCCTTTGACGCAGTTGACTTGTAAAGGAAAAGCATTTGTGTGGGATACTCAATGTGAGAGTAGTTTCAATGAGTTGAAGCGAAGATTGACGACTGCTCCTATTTTGATTTTGCCGAAGCCAGAAGAACCTTTTGTTGTTTATTGTGATGCATCTAATTTGGGCTTAGGCGGTGTTTTGATGCAAGACGGGAAGGTAGTAGCGTATGCTTCTAGGCAGTTGAGGATCCATGAGAAGAATTATCCTACACATGATTTAGAGTTAGCAGCCGTGGTGTTTGTGTTGAAAATTTGGAGGCACTATTTGTACGGTTCCAGATTTGAAGTGTTTAGTAATCATAAGAGTTTAAAGTATTTATTTGATCAGAAGGAGTTGAACATGAGGCAGAGGAGGTGGCTTGAGTTGCTTAAGGATTATGATTTTGCCTTGAATTACCATCCTGGTAAAGCCAATGTGGTTGCGGATGCATTGAGTAGAAAGACGTTGCATATGTCCGCTATGATGGTGAAAGAATTCGAGTTGCTTGAACAGTTTAGAGATTTGAGTCTTGTTTGTGAAAGGTCACCTCAGAGTGTGAAGTTGGGCATGTTGAGAATTAATAGTGATTTCTTGAATAGTATCAAGGAGGCGCAAAAGATTGATGTTAAGTTTGTGGATTTGATGACTGCTGGTGATCAGAATGCAGATGGTGACTTTAAGGTTGATAACCATGGTGTGTTGAGGTTTAGAGGAAGGATTTGTATTCCTGATGATGAGGGTTTGAAGAAGTTGATTTTAGAGGAAAGTCACAAGAGTAGTTTGAGTATTCATCCTGGGGCTACGAAGATGTATCATGACTTGAGGAAATTGTTTTGGTGGTCCGGTTTGAAAAGAGATGTTGCTCAGTTTGTGTATGCATGTTTGACTTGCCAGAAGTCTAAGGTTGAGCATCAGAAGCCTGCAGGGCTGTTGACTCCTTTAGATGTGCCTGAGTGGAAGTGGGATAGCATTTCTATGGATTTTGTGACGAGTTTACCGAATACTCCAAGAGGGCATGATGCCATTTGGGTCGTGGTCGACAAGTTGACTAAGTCGGCGCACTTTATTCCGATCAATATTAGTTATCCGGTAGCTTAATTGGCGGAGATCTATATCCGTGACATTGTGAAATTGCATGGTGTTCCGTCCAGTATTGTGTCGGATAGAGATCCGAGGTTCACTTCGAGGTTCTGGAAAAGTTTGCAAGATGCTTTGGGTTCGAAATTGAGGTTGAGTTCGGCTTATCATCCGCAGACAGATGGTCAGTCGGAGAGGACTATCCAATCCTTAGAAGATTTGTTGAGGGTGTGTGTACTCGAGCAAGGTGGAGCTTGGGACAGCCACTTACCGTTGATAGATTTCACCTATAACAATAGTTACCATTCGAGTATTGGTATGGCACCGTTCGAAGCTTTGTATGGTCAGAGGTGCAGAACTCCTTTGTGCTGGTTTGAGTCGGGAGAAAGTGTTGTGTTGGGACCAGAGTTGGTTCAGCAGACTACGGAGAAGGTCAAGGTGATCAGAGAACATATGAAAGCATCGCAAGATCGTCAGAAGAGTTACCATGACAAGCGAAGAAAGGCCCTTGAGTTTCAGGAGGGTGATCTGATCATGTGTTCTTGAGGGTTACTCCTTTGACGGGTGTAGGACGTGCATTGAAGTCTAAGAAGTTGACTCCAAAGTTCATTGGTCCTTATCAGATTTCAGAGAGGGTTGGAACCGTGGCATATCGGATTGGCTTGCCACCACATCTATCGAACTTGCATGACGTGTTTCATGTGTCGCAGCTGAGGAAATATGTAGCAGACCCTTCGCATGTCATTCCTAGAGATGATGTGCAAGTTAGGGATAATCTTACTGTTGAGACTTTACCTTTAAGGATTGATGATCGTAAGGTGAAGCAGCTGAGAGGCAAGGAAATACCTTTGGTGAGGGTTGTTTGGGGTGGTGTGACTGGTGAAAGTTTGACTTGAGAATTGGAGAGCAAGATGCAAGAATCCTATCCTGAGTTGTTTGTTGCTTGAGGTAATATTTCGAGGACGAAATTCTTTAAGTTGGGGAGAGTTGTAACGCCCTAGTTGTTATTTTACTATTTTAGTTGATTTTAATATGTTTCATGTATTTTATATGCTTTAAAATAAATTATGTGATTTATGTGATGTTGTTATTTGATTTATATTGTAATTATATGATAATTAGTTATGATTTTGTGTTATTTAAAAAAATAGTAGAAATAATATTTATTTTAGAAGAAGGGGAATTAATTAGAATTAGTAGTATTAAGGAGGGGGTTACATTTTAATTAGGAGAGTTGAGAGGGAGTTAAGAGAAAGAAAGGGGTTATGTTTTGGTTGGTAAGAGAATAGAAAGAGTCAGTAAGGAAAGAAAAGCATTTGCACGTATCAGAGAAAACAAGAGCTTTTGAGAGAAGAACCAAGAGGGAAGAGCTAGGAAGAGAGAACTTGTCCAATTGCTGTAGGAATTTGCTGAATTAAGGTAAGGGTGGGTTTACTTTTCAATTGTTAATGTATATGTATATGTTTTCATGAAAATAGGTTGAAATTGGTGATTGTTGTTCTAGGTTTAAGAAATATGAAAAATGCCATTGTTGATGAATTATGTATGATTGATGATGTTTTTGTGAGATGTTATGTTGCTTTGTTGTGTAGTGAACCCATAAACATTGTTCTAAATCATTTTGGGTGTTTGGGGGATCAAAAAGGGGTTTTTGGATGAGTTAGAGGTTGTGAAATCGTAGGTTTTTATTCTGCCCAGAAGAATTCTCGCTTAAGCGAGATAGCCGTCGCTCAAGCGAGCGGCACTTTTCCCTGCCCAGAATCGTTTCGTGCCCGTTCGCTCAAGCGAGAGCTAAGCGAACTCCAAGCGAGCGAAATCCCAACTTTCGTCATTTGCGTCGCTCAAGCGAAATTCCCGTCGCTCAAGCGAAATCTGCCCAGAACCTGTAGTTTGTGAGCGTCGCTCAAGCGAACGCCAAGCGAGCCTCAAGCGAGGAACATCCTGACTTTCGTCATTTGACTCGCTCAAGCGAGATGCTGCTCGCTTAAGCGAGATTGGTCCTGTGCGACCATTTTGTGTAATTTTTTCTAAGTGCTCCTAACCCAAACCTAAGCTTCCTAACTTGTTTATTGGATTTATTAAGAATTGTTTAGATGATAAAACTATATTATGAAGATGATTAAGATGGAATTATGTATGCTTATGTGCAAATAATTATACTTTGCTAAGTTGAGTTGCCTTGTTGATGTTGAGTGGTATTGTCCAGTTGGGGAGGGTATCTTAAGTTGTTGTTGTTGTTGGTTGCATGCTGATATGCTCCATTAAGATGTTGGGTTGTATGCAGATATACACCATAGAGTCATTCATACTCATATGTATTTGTTGGGGGCTTATTGCCCTGGAATGTTTATCATTCACCTGTTGGGGGCTTATTGCCCTGGAACGCTTTATCGTTCACCTGTTGGGGGCTTATTGCCCTGGGATGCTTTAACCATCCAAACTGTTGGGGGCTTATTGCCCCGGAATGCTTAGCATTCAACGCGCGTAGTATGGTACCACATGCATCTTGCATTAGTAGTTGAGGTCTTGCATAGTTGTTGAAGGTGTGAGTTGTCCTGTTGGTGAGATGTCGCCACAAAGGTTGTTGTTGTTGATGTTAATCAAAGATGAATCTAAATTATAACATTGAGATGATATTGTTGATAATGTTGCTGCTGGTTGTTATTATTTGTTGTTGTTTTCAATTTACTTTGATGATTCATATATCTATATATTACTTTTGATTTGTGAACTCACCCCTTCTGCTGGAATTGCCGCCTCGTGGGAAAGTGCAGGTAGCGAAGACTAGTGTCGTTGGCTCTTGCGTCTAGGGCTCTGATACATAGTAGGGATGGGGAAACGTTATCTTTCTTGTATTCCTTTATGTATCATTTCTTTTGAAGAACATGTTGTTGGTTATTAAATTATTGGATGACGTTTAAATTGTTGAGGCCTTTGAGCCAAGGATTTTGTTGTAGAAGATTAATGATGTTAATTTTAATTAAAGATTTTCCGCTGCAGAATTTTATAAAGATGGTTTGTTGATATTTGAATAGTTTTATATTCTATTTAAATAATTTTGAAAGTGATGTAATACTCCGTTGTATGTTGAATAACTCTGATTATTATTTATATTATTACTATTACGTCGTTTTGGGAAACGGGGTGTTACAATATCAGATACAACAAGATTTAACTTAGCAGCACAATCAAGAGCAATAAAACAATGCGTAGCACCAGTATCAATAATAGCAACTAAAGATTGATCAGCAATATAACAAGTACCTCTGATCAAACGATCATCATTCTCGGTCTGTGTGCCAGTCAACGCGAACACCCTTCCAGTGGTCTTAGTCTTCTTCGGTTGCTTGCACTGCGAACCAATATGCCTTGCTCATTGCAGTTGAAACACACAACATCATCAAACTTGCAGTCATTAGTAGTATGCCCTTTCTGACCACAACGATAGCATCTCTTCACATCAGCAGTACACACATTACTCTTGTGGCCTTTCTCCCCACAAGTAAAACAGGTAATCTCAGCAGGAGCATTCTTCTTCTGAGGTCTTCTCTCATCATTAACTCTTTGCTTCCCTTTATCTCTAGGGGCATCATAAGGTTTAGGACGACTCTGCTGGCCCTTAGCTTTCCGATCATTCACTACCTTGTAAAGAGCCTTGGTATCCTCCTCATAAATTCTGCAGCTACTCACCAACTCAGAAAAGTTGCGGATCTTCCGATAACCAATAGCTCTCTTGATATCCGCGCGTAAACCGTTCTCAAACTTGATGCATTTTGAAAACTCAGCAGTCTCCGGGGTATAATGCAGATAAAACTTGGCCAACTCCACAAACTTGGCCGCATACTCGGTCACCGACATGTTCCCTTGCTTAAGCTCCAGGAACTCAATCTCTTTCTTTCCACGAACGTCTTCTGGAAAGTACCTATCAAGGAATTCTCTCTTGAAGACAGCCCACGTAACTACGGCTCCGTCTTGTTCCAAAATGGGCAGGAGACTAACCCACCAGTCATCAGCCTCCTCTGCTAACATGTGCGTACCAAAGCGCACCTTCTGAACATCGTCACATTGCATGACTCTGAAGATTCTCTCAACTTCCTTGAGCCATGTCTGAGCGCCATCAGGATCATAATGCCCCTTGAAGGTAGGCGGGTGATTCCTCAGAAAAGTCTCTAGCATTCTCGTCCCGTCGTTTCCACCAGCATTGTTCTGATTACCCACAACATTAGCCATTGCTTCCAAAGCAGCAGCAAGAGCAGCGTCATTTCTACCAGCCATCTTAGTTCTCTGGAAAACAAACATAAGTTAGAATAATACAATTATAGTATTCTAACTCTAAGACAGCGTCACTCGACTCTCTACTTGGCCGGACGGACCGACCTGCTCTAATACCAATTGTAACACCCCAATTTCCCGACTTAAAAATTTCGTTAAATAAAACATAATCAGAGTACTTCTCAAAAGGAGTGTCACATTCATCTTAAAAACAAATTAGATAATAAATTATCCTTCGCAAAATAGTCATATATAGCAGCGGAATTCAAAAGTCAGATTTTCATAAATAGTCTTGGCTCAAGGCCATCAAAACGTCTCATAACATTTAAGTCTCGAAAGCATCTAAAGTCTTAAAGTCAACAAAATAGTTTTAAAACGTGATACATAAGGAATAGACTCAAAGAGGACCCCATCCCGTTACATATCAGAGCAATCCTACGTTACACAAGACTCCTCGCATCAGCGCATCTAAGACTGGTTACCTGCACTTGCCCACAAGGCGGCAATTCCAGCAGAAGGGGTGAGATTCACAACAGAATATTAATATATAAATCAAGCAGTTATGATTAACAACATAAAATCCATCACATAAAACATCTTATTAAAACACAGGGTGTCATCATCATAAACATCTTTAAACAAACACATCAACGTCTCAAAACATCGTCTCATATTATGTCAACAATTTGACTCAACTAAATGCAACTCTTAACATCTTGACATCATGCATGTGGTGCCGTACATAAGCATTAATATGCTTCACCGTCGCTTTGAGCAAATGCTCCACCGTCGCTTTGAGCAAAAGCTCCACCGTCTCATAATATGCAAATGCATGGACACGACTCTTTAATGTAACTTAATCAACTTAACACAACTTCTCAAACGTCATTAATAAATCAGACTGACACATGCAGCTATTCGAAATCGATATCTTCCTATTGCCTTTGAGAAAGGGAACGAAGGAATTCCGTCTGTTGTCACAAGAATTGTTACACCCACTTACAAGAGGCAAGTTTTAGAAATAGAAATAAACTTTCTTACACTAGGGGAGATTCAGTATATGCTCACTTCGGAAAAGATGAGTAAACAGTCACTTCTAAAAAGGAGATGAATATTACATGGCAGAAGCTCATCTCATTAACATACACATCACAATACAAAGACATCATCATAGTCACATAACATCATGTTACAAGTCATTTGAAATATAAATAATTCATCACTTTGGCATCAACACAAAGGTGCATCTTTAATCCTTATTATAGACTCCATCTCAGGCTATGAAACATCTCTAACACTACCCAAAGGGGTTCCCTCAAAGTCCTATGCGAAACAGATCGCAAGAGAACAAATCAGCCCTGAACCAACTAACTCGCCACCGCGAGTGATCTGCTCGCCACAGGCGAGTACTCACAAAAGGTTACTCACCAAAAGCGAGTTGGGGGCGAACAGGAGGCGAGAAATCCTGGGTGCTCTCGGCCTTTTTGACATTTTTCACCAAAAATCTTCGTTTTAAGGTTTCCTAAATCCAATTTGGTCCAAACAACTTCACAGGTCATCTCTATAAATAATAAGGCACTCAAAACCATCTAAAGTTTGGCAAAAGTCCTAAGTTTTAGGGACAAGCTCGCCACGGCGAGCTACGCTGCTCGCCTCGCGAGCGATTAAGGGTTACTCGCCACGGCGAGTAGTCACTCGCCATAGGCGAGCGATCTCAGAACCCACACGGGTTCAGTCCAAAACTCACCCAACCATCTCAAATCTCTCAAGCTAAACCTCTAATTCATCAGCCATGTTGTTCTATGGGTTAATCTAGGTTCTGTAACACGTTTCTACAGCATTACGACACATTCTCACATCAAATTCATCAAAAATCATCATAACCCTAATTCACAAAACTCATCCCAATTCTTCCCAAAACCCTAAGCTAATCAAAACAGATGATTCATGATTAATATTACTGAAGTTAGGCTCACCCTTACCTGGAAAATAGTGCAGAAATGCAGCCTAGCTTCTCTTCTCCCTTCAACCGTTCTTTCTCTCTATTCCAAAAGTCTGTAACGCGTTCTGCCTAATTCTCTTAACCTACTTCTCTTAAATACCTCCTCCTAACTTAATTAATTCTATCCCAACCCTCACAACTCTTCCTATTTATAAAATTAGCCCCACTCCTCAAAATAATATATTTTTCCAACAAATCTCTTTATTCTTCATATAAATATATATATATAAACACCACATATATTATTCTATTAAACAATAAGATAATATCACATCACACCTCACAAATACGTCACAAAATCACATAATATATAATAATATACTATATTCTTTAATAAAATAATTAAATAAATAAAGAGGGCGTTACAGGCCGCGTCGCGTGTCTAAGACAATCTCTCTAGAGTCGAGCTCTCTCTAAAGGATCCGTGGGGTAAATCTCCCTACCCCTCTTGTCACACTCCCGGATTACAACCATTTGCGCAAAGAAAAAATATGGAATGCAAGAGAGAGACATGAAAAAAGGGTTACCTGGTAAAGATTAAAGCTTCGGTTGTCTCTCGATAGCTCAAGCAAGCGTCACGAATTTTGGATCGGAAGATATGAAAGACAAAAAGGCAGAAATGAAGGGTAATCTCCCCTTTTAAAGGAAGAGACATTACAGTGCTGCCTCGGGAAGACGCGATCCACGCGCACGCGTCGCTCATCGCCCGAGATCGTCGGACACGTGGTCGGCCAATGAAGGGTCACGAAATCCTGTCCCTGCACGTGTATGGCGTGTACTCATAGGGAAATCCGTTCCCACGGCGAGTACTCGTAAGGGCGTCTGCTCTCGTCGAGCTGTTTAAACCAGTCATGGTCGCAAAGTTAAGGACACGGCAGCAGGTATAAAACATAGCTGCCTCAATTAAATCACTTCGCCTTGATTCCAAGTCTTGTGCATGGGGGGCTTTGAAGCATCATCCCTGAAACAAACAAATGCACGCCCCTTGGGGGCTCTGAAGACATAATAGAGCGCCCTAGGCGGGACCTCTCAAGAGTAGGACATACCAGCCAAAGAATTGAACAAAGCGGTGATTCAAGCAATCACGAAATTTCAAAACAAATAGCAGGATATCAACCACTTCGCCTTGATTCCAAGCCTCGTGCTTGGGGGGCTGTTGACCATCATAATATTCCTAAAGGCTTAAGAGCCTTCCAGAAGGGCTGTAATGCCCTCAAGAAGGACTTGGGCGCCCTCCAGAAGGGTTCCAAGGCCTAGGCGCGCCCCCTCTAGGGCGCCGCCTTGCTTAGCTTCTAGAACTATCTAGAAACCGCCTAAATACCACAAATACCCCTATTACTTGCAGGTTAAGTAACCGTGACCCAAGCCCATAACAGGCTATAAATTGTTAGAATTTCTTCTAATATTTTGTGGGCTGCAATCAATTGTTGGTTTTGGTTTTAATAAAAACGGACTGATGTTGTGATCCATTTGATGATGCTTAGGCCCTAATAAAAGTGATCAATAGATAATGGGATTTTGGACACTTAATCTGATTTGTGTAGAAACATAGTGTAGGCCCAAACACTAGGCCCATGATGGGTGGTGTCTAGGGTTGCACGGTTATAAATAAAGAGGCTAGGTCCCCTTTGCCATCACTCTGAATAATTCGCTCATTAGTGGTTTGCCCCATCGACAACCCTAAGAACCGGAGCACGTGAAAGGCAAAGGAAGATTTAGCCATGGCATCGGTACCGACAAGTAAGTGTGTTCTATCTCATATAATACTATATAATTTTCTCACATGTGGTATCAGAGCCACTATTATATGATTTAGAACCCTAATTATCACTTGTTTTGAATTTCTAATTGATTTTATTCGATTTTATGATCTCTGCAATTTTTATCTCATGATTCGTTGAAAATTGCCTTATGAAACTTGAAGATTTTTTGTAAATTATGATTATACGAATCCAATGAGATCAAAATCGTTAATTTTCATATTCTGTAGAGAGAGAATTTCGAATGACATCAATTATAATTTTAGGGTTTATGTGAAAATTGAATTCATGGTTTCGATTCAAATTAATTGGGGCTTTTGTTGCCAAACGATTAGAAATACGATTATCATTGAAAACCATATTTTTTATTTGAAAATCGATTCATGAATTCATGTTGTTTTGTTAAATTACATCCGGTTACCTTTTGTGTTCAATAACATGATTATGTTGCTTTTTCCTTGCGATTCTTGTGTGTGGTGTATTGGAAATTCAATTCTGGTCGAAACCCATCAAAAATCGCGTAAAATCGTTGAAATTTGAGCGAAAAATGTAACACCCCGATTTCCCAACATAATTAAATATACGTAAAATCAGAGTTTTCATCGCAAAACGGAATGTTACACTACTTATCAAAAATTCATAAATAGAAAATATACTATTTATTCAACAACATAAATTAATCTCGTAATATTTTGCAGCGGAAAAGTCTTTTTTAAAATATAATCAACTTCAACAAAATCTTGGCACAAAGGCCCCAACATAAATAATCATTTCAATAATCCTCTTAATAATAAATAAATGTTCCAACAATATAGTTCCAAAATTGATACATAAAGGAATGAAAATTCAACAATTAACTCCCATCCCGTTACGTATCAGAGCCCTAAGACACTTGAGCCAACATCCTACTAGCCTTGGAAATCTGCACTTGCCCACAAGGCGACAATTCCAACATACAGAAGGGGTGAGAAACACATTCAATAATAATAATATATAATTCATCAAATCGATGAAACAACAACAAATTATACCACAAGTATCAATAAGTTCATATATGTATGTATATATATATATATATATATATAGCAACAGCAACGTTATCAACATCAACGACACTTAGCAAGATACGACAACAATAAACAATCAACAACAACAATATCAACAACATCAACAAATCATCACATATAACGAAAACATCTCAAACATTCACAAGTACATCATAACATCACAAATACTTCAACACGTCATAAATACATCAACAAGTCACAATTACACCATCACGAATACATCATCACTTTGCAAATTACATCATCACTTCACAATTACATCATCACTTCACAAACGACACGACACGACTATGCAACACTTAGACCTCATGCATGTGGTACCATCAGGGCATTAAGCCCCCATCGCTAAAGGTCAAATAGGACCTGTCAGGCATTAAGCCCCCATCGCTAAGGTCATAGAGGACCTGTCAGGCATTAAGCCCCCATCGCTAAGGTCATAGAGGACCTGTCAGGCATTAAGCCCCCATTGCTGACTATGACATGCAACGACACGACTCAAATGCAACGACACGAGTAAAGACTCAACAATGCACATCTTTAGATGACTCGACAAATACACATCTTTAAATAGCATCACCGTCAAATATCACATATTTAAATATGACATCTTTATATAGCACATATTTAAGTCACACATCTACAAACAACACATCTTGATATAACACATATTTAAATCACACATCTCCGGAAAGCACATATACATTAATCAACTACATCCATATCAAACCAAAACATTCTTCAAAAATAAAGCAAGTTGATCAATAAAACATAAGCCAAATACTCATAAAACACTCCGACTAAATCCCTAATACTTGAGTTTGAAGTTGGGAAACCAACCATAAGTTTTGGACTAACTTGGGATTAGTTAAGCTAAGTTTTCTTAAAATTTTCTGAAGACCTACTTGGACTATTTTTATCATAACTCGAGCTTTACAAAACATTTTCGAGTCAAACCAGTGCCATTAGAAAGCTAACTCACTTACCTACAACTTTCATGTTTACACCTAAGACCAATTATATACCAATCAATACCAGTTTTCATTTCAAATTCGGACAAAGTTGTGCTGAAATTCATAAAAATTCACTGTGACCTACGTTCAGTAATTTGACCATAACTCAAGTTCTATAAATCATTTTGACGTCAGACCAACGGCATTAGAAAGATAACATTCATACCTACAACTTTCGTGTTTACACCAAAAGCTAATTCGAAACAGAAACTGATGCAAAAGACGCAACAATATGAAGCAGGGTATGCTGTCAAAGGTAGCTCTCGGGAAAACTCTATTTTTCACTCAAAAACCCAAATTTCATCTACCCAAATCCCAAATTTGATAGAGAACAATGTTTACAGGTTCTATATACAACATAACAATCAAAACAACACAGAAACATGCATTAAACAACACAATTCATCACATCATATCAATTATCATAAACTTTCTAAACCCTAAACCTAGAACACAATTTCATCAACAATCAAAATTATATATACATATTATTGAAGGAATCCCACCCTTACCTTAGATTATGATTCCTGAATTAAGCTGCGTTCTTCTCTCTTCTTCTAGCCTCTTCTCTTGGTTCTAGGTTTTCTCCTCTTCTTCTCTCAAAAACTCACTTTCTCTTTTTTTTTTTTTCAATTGTACGTAAAACTCTTTCTGACTCTCCTTTTCTTTTTATTGTAAACTATAACCCCCTCTTATTTCCTTAACTCCCACTTATTCCTCATAATTATACTTAATTCCCTTTAAACCAAATAATTCTGTTTTCTACCTTTTTATTAAATAAATAAAATAATCAAACAACATTTATTTAAATAAAACACAACACCATAAATCATATAATAAATTATCATCACACCAAATATCACACAATTCATACCAAGTCATATATTTCACATAAAATCATATCTAAATCATATATGTCAAATATAGTCATATAAAATCATATAAAAATACTCAAACATCAATTAAAAATAATTAAATAAAAATGGGGCGTTACAACTCTCCCCAACTTAAAGAATTTTCGTCCTCGAAAATGAACCTCATGCAAACAATTCTGGATAAGACTTCAGCACCTTAGTTCTCTACACAACAAACAACAATTAGGACAACAAAAGACAGTATAAAGTTGTCACACAACACTACTAGGCTCGACACGACTCTACTACTTGGCCGGACGGACCGACCTGCTCTGATACCAATTGTAACACTCCGATTTCCCAACATAATTAAATATACGTAAAATCAGAGTTTTCATCGCAAAACGGAATGTTACACTACTTATCAAAAATTCATAAATAGAAAATATACTATTTATTCAACAACATAAATTAATCTCGTAATATTTTGCAGCGGAAAAGTCTTTTTTAAAATATAATCAACTTCAACAAAATCTTGGCACAAAGGCCCCAACATAAATAATCATTTCAATAATCCTCTTAATAATAAATAAATGTTCCAACAATATAGTTCCAAAATTGATACATAAAGGAATGAAAATTCAACAATTAACTCCCATCCCGTTACGTATCAGAGCCCTAAGACACTTGAGCCAACATCCTACTAGCCTTGGAAATCTGCACTTGCCCACAAGGCGACAATTCCAACATACAGAAGGGGTGAGAAACACATTCAATAATAATAATAATATATAATTCATCAAATCGATGAAACAACAACAAATTATACCACAAGTATCAACAAGTTCATATATGTATGTACATATATATATATATATATATATATATATATATATATATATATATATATATATATATATATAGCAACAGCAACGTTATCAACATCAACGACACTTAGCAAGATACGACAACAATAAACAATCAACAACAACAATATCAACAACATCAACAAATCATCACATATAACGAAAACATCTCAAGCATTCACAAGTACATCATAACATCACAAATACTTCAACACGTCATAAATACATCAACAAGTCACAATTACACCATCACGAATACATCATCACTTTGCAAATTACATCATCACTTCACAATTACATCATCACTTCACAAACGACACGACAAGACTATGCAACCACTACCAAAAAAGCGGCTACTTGCCACACTAAATTTGCCAAATTTTTAATTTAACCGTGGCTAATAAATAAAATAGATAAAAGGAGCCACTTGCCACACTAAAATGCCCACAGTTTTCTTTTGACCGTGGAAAATTTAATTTTGTTTTGACAGCTGGACAAAAAGAAGAAGGCGCGTATCACACCTTTTCATTCCCACACTTTTTTGGCCAAAAATTTCATTCTCCCACTTTCACGTTCCGCGCCCAGACAACCCCAAAATCTGAAAACCCCAAAATCCTTCTTTCATCCCATCAGAAAACCTAAAAGCAGTTTTTCATCTTTCTTCCCTAAAGTCATGTCTTTCATCCCTAAAACCTAATCCCCAAATTACTTTGTTACAATCAGTTCCAATTAGGTTTTTATAGCGAATTAGTTTGTTCATCTCTCAATCAGATCTATTTTTGCCTACACCAGTTCCAATTCGCCTCAAACCAGAACTATTGTAAGCTTTCTCTCTATAATAAGATGTTAAATTTTTTTTTTTGTTCGATTTTTTTTATAAGATTTTTTTTTGTTCGATTTTTTATATAAGATTTTTTTTTGTTCGATTATTATCAGCTTGGTCTTTGCTCATTCTAGCTTAGCCTTTGACACTTGTTTTCTTGTGTCTCTTTCTTAGGAACTAGAACGGGTCTTTACAGTTTACTTTGCTTTATTAGTTTGTTAAAATGATTTGGGATTTTTAAGACAATTGTTTGTTGTATTGAATTGTTCAACTCACTTTTTTTTTGTTTCAGAGGTTTTACTTGTTTAATTTACTTAAATTCATAATTGTTTCGGTTAAACGGTGGGTCGCCAATTTTGCTTATGAAAGTTTAGGGGATGTTAATTTGTTGTAAAAAATATATTAAGATGATACTAATGTTAATTTGTTTAGGGGAAAGTTGAACGAAACATACACAAAAAGTTTTTTTCTTCTTATTTCTATTAATATAATAATGAGGATTTGGTTGTTGTGGTAAGTTATATATATTTTGTGAATTCTTTTAATTTTATTACATATTGCTAGTTCTGGTAGGTAGGTTAGTAACATTAACCTGGTTTGTCAAGTTGTTTTTGCTGTGGATTTCAATTCATCACTAATGTTGCTAATTGTCCATTAGGTTTTAGAATGAGTTTTCTTGTCTTTTGTGCAGTTTATACAACAGTGAAGAGTAGTTTATGCAATGGTTTTTTGTGTAGTTTATACAATGTATTCAAAATCCTTAAATTTGGCTGCAACTTGTGTTTAGGGAAGAATTTGAGGGTTTAAGTTCTATAACTTTTTTTATTAATATTACTTTTTCCACCTTATAAATTTCTCACGCGCCCTATTTTGGTATTTGTTGTAGATTCAGTTGGTGGTTACTCAGAAAAAGGTTCCGGTGAGTACAGGAAGTTGACTGTTAGTTTTTTTTCTTTTGTTTGTTATGAGTATTTGTGTTGGCTGATTAGGCGAGATTGTTAAATGCAGGACAAGCTCTATAGTTAATTTTCAACTTGTACTATATGTGAATGCATCAAACACTAGAATGTTAATGTAGGATACTATTTAATGTGTTGTATATTTGTAGAACACAAACACAGTTGAAGCACTTGATTTTCTACACTCATAACAAGACAAGCTTCTTCAAAAGGATTTTGGGTTAGTATTTCTCTCTTTTCGCTGTAGCTATTTGAAATTGATGCATATGGTTTTATTGGTTTGTTTGTTAATTGACTAACTTAACTAAAAAATAATATACTCATTGGTTTGCCGTATTTATAGAAAATGAAATGCATAAAGACAATTTTTTTTGTCCATTTGTTAAAGTACATTGAATGTATAAAACTATTAGCCTATTACTTACATGTTTGATTTATTTATGATTAATTAGTTGAAAATTTTAAGTTTTAAATCTTATATTATTTTATATGTTAATTGCTTGAATTATTTCCTAAAAAATTCAAAACAGATTCATTTAATTATGATTGATAAGAGTTGGATTGACAAGCCAATAAAATCGAAAGAGTACCTAGGTGGGGTGGTCCAATTTTTGGACTTTGCCTTTTTGAATGCAGCAATCAATGGAAAAATACTATGTCCTTGTATTAGTTGTGGATTTGGTAACTTGGGTAGTAGAGTCGAGGTGTTTCAACATCTCCTTCAAAAAGGTTTTCCTAGCAAGTACACATTTTGGAACATGCATGGGGAAGAACATGTTCATCACAATGTCGAATTAGTAGGCCAAGTAGAAACACCGCCAACTAGACAATATCCAATGCAGGATATGTTAAATGATGTCTTTGGTGCCTTTGTTAATCAAGAAGGCGTTCAAGAATCAGGGACATCAAATCTTCCTCATAGTGAGCACTCGACGAGTACAGAGAATATAGGCAATGAGGAGTTCAAAAAAATTAAGGCGTTGATGGAAGATGGGAATCAAGAACTCTATCCTGGATTCACAAAATATAGCAAACTATCTTTCATAGTTCGTCTCTACCATATAAAAGTTTTATGTGGTGTGTGCTCGTGATTTTCGGGTATCAATCCATTTATTGGTTTTGATCCGTCAATCTTTGAACTCTCAATTTTTATCCGCGGGAAGGGAAAAAACGAGTAAAAAACCCTTAAAGAGATTAAGGTCCGGGGGTTGGTTTCGATTAGGGAAGGTGTTAAGCACCCTAAACGACTTCGGTACTCCGAAGGAACCTCTTACCTAATTTATCTTATGCTAATCATTTGCTTAATTATTTGTAAAAATATTGCCTAATAGTCTAAGTGAAAGAATGGAGGGAGAAGATGCATGTTTCTGTTGTTTTTATTGATTTGGAAAGACATATGCCTTTTGCCTACATACCCGAAGACGGGATCAAAATCATGTAGTTCACCTCAAAAATTTCTTTTGGTGAGTTGGGTTATTTTTAACAATTTTGAAAAAAAGGTTTTTAAGAAGGGGATTTTAGAGGCCTCAAGGCATAAGAAAAAAAGAAAAAAAATAATGTGAGGTTGGTTCAATTTTAATTATGAAAATAAAGTCTAAAATGAGAATTAAATTCATTAAGCATTTGACTAAGAAAATAAAAGGAAAAAGATCACTTGGTTTGTTTCCAAGGTTTGTTAAGAAAATATTTTTTGAGTTTTGATTATTTGATTGATTTTTGTTTTGGAAATTTGATTTTTTCTAAGTTAAGCGTAAACTAAAAAACTAAGCGTAACGACATGAAGTATTAAAAAGCGAGAAATTTACAAAGGACGTTGGATCCTAAGCAAATCCTCAAGTTCAAAATGAACCTAAAATTACTAATAGTTTGATTTTAGAAAGATAATTAAAGTCCAATTATTAACCTAATTTTGTCTCTAATTCATTTTTGGTCCTTGATCGCGGTAACGGCATAAAACGGTAAATAAAGTGTGTGATTGTGTCGGTGTATGTGTCGGTGCATTTTTATTATTTTTGATATTTACATGAGGCCTAAATACATTCTAGAGTCTTGCATAAAAATAAATGACGAGAAATAAAATGCGGAAAATTAAATTACATTGAATCCTAAATACATACTAAAAGATGATAAAAAATAAAATGACAAGAAATAAAATAATGCATGAGATGAGGATGATAAGTAAACAATATGGCAAAAATAACAACTAAATAAATAAACAATGATGATAAAATAAAAAACAAGTAACAAGAAGTAAAAAAATATTTTTATGATTTTTAGAGGTAAATGTTTGAGTAAAAAAAAAAACATAAGTGGTAAAAAATAAGATATAGTGAAGGAAAACTAGTAATAATAAAAAAAAAATAGGCCTGAAAGACCAATGTACCATGGCTCACAATTTCTGGGCTAATCTGAGCCGTCTGATTGATCCAGGGGCTCAGATTTAATCTCAGAAGCTAAGATCACAGCCATCAGAATTAAAACATAAAAAAAACAATAAAGCCAGTAAAACAGGGACCGTCAGATCATAGATCTGACGGTTAGCATACGCGCAGGAACAAAATAACAAGGGAAATAAAACACATCAGAGAGCAAAAGAGCTAAGGATGCACAGTAGCCGTTAGATCTACGATCTAACGGTTGGGAGATGATCGGTTTTTGAAGAGAGAGGAGTCCGGTTTATTTTAAGTGAACCGGTCCGGTTCACTCCCTATATAAAGAGGGAGGGACCGGTTTTTTATTCATTCATAACCCTTCCTTCTCTCTCTAAGCTTCAAACCTCTCCCTTCTCTCTAAAAAAAAAATCTGGAAAACGGGGAAGAACAGAACGGCCGAGGAAGATGAATCTTCATCTTCTCCGGCGAGTTATGAAGTTTCCGGCGCGGTGGCCGGTGAGCCACCACGGTGGCGCCGCCGCACCGGAAAGTTCTAAACCCTTTTTTTTTTTTAAATTTTATACCAATCTTTTCCTCTTCTTCCCCTCTTCACAGATCCGTGATTAGTTTTCACAAAAACACATACATAAAGCCTAGATCTAAGTTTTACCATGCGGAAATTTTGAACAAAGTTGAAAGAATACGAAAATAAACTACCTCTAGCTTCAGTTCGGAGAAGGAGAGATAGAAAAGGTCCGGAAAACTTCAACTTACTTCTTCTTCCTCCCCTTTGCGCGCTCTGGTCTGTTCTTATATATATGAGCCAAGTTCTTTGCTATTTATGTGCTTAAGTTCGAATATAAAGCTGTTTGCGTGTCACTAATTGAATCCGAATGGAAGAAAACGAAAGGGATGGTTCGGTTGTGTTAGTTTGTGATGAGATTAGGATTTTTTTTATGTAAGGTATTGCTGGAAAAGGTTTGGACGTTCATAGTATTCATGTGATGTTCATAATTTTGTTGATTTTTTTTCTGTTTTGATCTAAAAATTTTGGGGGGGAAAGATGAGATTAGGGTTTGTAAAAAAGGCTGCGGCTGCTACTTTTTCTCCCCAATCATTGGCAATAAATGCTACTATTTATAGGCTGGACACTAGGGCTACCTCTGACGCGGACAAAAGACTAAAATGCCCCCTGAAAAGTCTCTGGTACAAAAGGGACAGCAAGGCATAGAAACTTGGAGAGAAAGTTGGACAAAGGACCAATAACAAAGTGACACATGGACAAAATGATAAGAACAAACTTTTAACTTCAAAATAACATAAAAAATAAACATTAAACAACAAATACTAAAAAAAGTAAAAATAACAATAAATAAACAATAAATAAAAAACGAAAATTAATAAATAAATAAAAAGAAAACTTAAAAACTAATCAAAAATAAAAGTAAAAAAATAAAATTGTCCCTTTGGAACCAAAATGAGGTATTTCAAAATACCTCTCTGCCGAAATTTCTTCTGAGACGACGGAATTATTTGGCGAATGAAATTTTCATAAGCAAATAAAAACGAGAAATAAAAATGCAAGTGCGAAGAGTTTTAAAAATGCAAATTAAATTGAGAATTAAAGTACGAACGCGACGAGCATTAAAGTACGGTTAAAATGCAGATAAAAATGAGAATAAAAAGGGAATTAAAGGCGAATGAAATAAGTTTTTAAAAAGCACACAAAATGATGGTTAAACGGAGGACCCTGGTCAAAATTTGGGGTATGACAGATGCCCCTATTTAAGTTTCTTCGTCACGGAGATTTTTAAAAAAAGATGAGATTTTTTAAATCAACGGGTCGAAGAGACTTAAATATTGAGTACACCAATTTTGACCAGTTGAAAAAAAATGAGTAGAGAACAAGTTAAGAGATGTCACTGGGGAGGAAAAGTTGCCTACTATCTTCGAAAGGACAATAGACTGACATGCATGAAAATAAAGTTTGCAAATTACCTTTGAAAAAGTAACTAGTGCCTTGCAAAAAAAAAAATAAAGCTTTTGTCGATTACTTTTGAAATAGTAACTGACGGTTTATGGAAAAATAAAGCATTTGCAGAAAATAAAGCATTTGTCGATTACTTTTGAAATAGTAACTGACGGTTTATGGAAAAATAAAGCATTTGCAGAAAATAAAACATTTGTCGATTACTTTTGAAATAGTGACCGAAAGTTTGCAGAAAATAAAGCATTTGTCGACTACTTTCGAAAAAGTAACCGAAGGTTTGCAGAAAATAAAGCATTTTTGCAGAAAGTAAAGCATTTTTGCCGAAAGTAAAGCATTTTTGCAGAAAGTAAAGCATTTTTGCAGAAAGTAAAGTAAAGCATTTTGCAGAAAGTAAAGCGTTTGCAGAAAGTAAAGTATTTGCAGAAAGTAAAGCATTTTTGCAAGAAATAAAGCATGTGTGCGGAAAGTAAAGCATTTTGCAGAAAGTAAAGCGTTTGAAGAAAGTAAAGCATTTTTTTGCAGAAGATAAAGCATTTTTGCAGAAAATAAAGCATGTCAATTACTGACGAATGTGGTGTTATGAATGCCAGATGGTGACGACCTGACTGGGGACAAAAAGTTCACTGGGGAACAGAAGCTTAAAAATGGTAAAGGTAAATGCAATGTTGGTGAGGTAAAACTTGAGAAGACACTGGAGAAAATGAAAATGTGTATTTGTAGGCTGATGGTTTGTGGAAACTGACACTTGAAGTGTATACTTGGTGATATCTTCGGGTTAGACACACTAGGGATGCTGAAAAAGTATTGACAAATTGATTGATTGACACAAAGGCATTTGTGGGCTAATAACCTGATTCAAAGACATTTGCAGGGTCTTAACCTGATTCAAAGACATTTGCAGGGTCTTAACCTGACTCAAAAGGCATTTGCAGGGTATTAACCTGACTCAAAAGACATTTGCAGGGTATTAACCTGACTCAAAAGACATTTGCAGGGTATTAAACCTGACTCAAAAGGCATTTGCAGGGTATTAACCTGACTCAAAAGATATTTGCAGGGTATTAACCTGACTTAAAAGGCATTTAAAGGTTTTTTGCAAGCTATTCGCTTGACACTGACGTAACAAAAGAAGTTTGCAAGCTATTCGCTTGACACTGACGTAACAAAAGAAGTTTGCAAGCTACTCGCTTGACACACAAGTAACGAAAAAGACTGCAAGCTACTTGCTTGACGCACAAGTAACAAAAGATAGTTTGCAAGCTATTCACTTGACTCACAGGTAACAAAAGATAAATTGTAAGTTATTCGCTTGACGCACATGTAAGTGAGGTTCGTACAGAAAGGATACGACCAAACAAGACTATTGGTGACATCTCTGGATCATACACGTTGGGGATGACGCTTTTGTGAGATACAAATGAAATAAGACAACAGGTGGTCGATGCATTCATGTATAAATGATGATTGTATGCAGTTATATGTGCAAGAATGTTTATATGCATGAATATGTGTATGAATAAATGTATGGATGCATGGATATATGAATGTATGGTTTGGATGACTCTATATAACAAATGAAACTGACAAGACCGAACAAGTAATATGGGAGGCGGACTGATGACATCGCAATACAAACACTCGACAATCTTCATTGTGGGATGATGTTATATTGGAGATGAATCATATCACTGTTGGGGTAAAGCCCGCTATCAAACCACTGATGAGCGGAAGCTCAAACATCAAAACACTAAAGGGGTAAAGCCCATTTATCAAAAACTTGGCAGAAATCGTCTTCACTTAAACCACATGCAAGAGACGCCATTAATCAAACCATAGGCAGACGTCACTATAAATCAAACCACAGGCAGAAGTTACCATAAATCAAACCACAGGCAGAAGTCGCTATTTCTCGGGATTAAACCCATCAATCAATCAAACTGACAAAAGTAGCCATTAATCAAACCACAGGCAGCATTCGCCATTTGTAGATCAGCACAATGTGTATCCTTCTGTTTGGCCCATTGGGAATGTGATGCCTCTGTTTTTTATTTATTTATCATTTTTTCATCATCATTTTTTTTTACAAATCCCTAACTTTTGCCTGGACCGCCCTTTTGGGTTTTCAATCCACCGGGAATATATTCTTTTTTTGTATGCCCCTAATTTTTGCCTGGACCGCCCTTTCTTGGGTTTTCAGTCCACCGGGACGCTCATTTTTTTTTTTTTTGCTTAAGCCGCCCTTTCAGGTTTTCGACTTAGCGAGCTCCTTTTTTATATTTTTTTGTATTTCTTTTTTTTTTTTTTTTTTTGACAGAGGTCATCTCACGGCCTTTGGTCATACTCATCCTGCAGTGTTTAACTGTCCTTGAGACTAATGTTGATGTATATTTCTTCTACTCATGAGTTCAAAGAAAATGTACCTGTTGTTTATGCATTTCAAAAGACATGAAAAAGTTTGTAAAAGAATTTTTTTTTGCTTTAAGTATTAACATCAAAAATAGGAGAGAATAATGCAAACAGAATAAAATGAGAGTTTCAAATAAATGGGCACAGGCTCAATGTAATGTAAATGGAGTGGTGGCCTGCCAAAGGCGTGACTCCACAGATTTTAAAAGTTTGGAAAATGGTAATTATACGGGAAAGGTACATTGAACACAATAACCGCTATTCTCCTTGACAACTTTGAATTCCACAGTTCCGAGTCTTTGATTTGCAGACGTTTCAGATCGGAAACCCTTTAACAACTAAGATGCCCCCGATGAATCATATCCGATTTGATGCAGTTACTTTGCCATAAGTTGGAGGTTTTTTGAGGGCTGAAATGCCCCAAGTGAGTCATGTCCGACCAGATGCAGTTACTTTGTCATGATCCTTAACTTTTGCATAGGTCGCCTTTGTGGGTTTCAACCTATCAGGATAATCATTTTCATTTTTTTTTGTCTCTAACCTTTGCATGGACCGCCCTTTCGGGTTTTCAGTCCATCGAGACGCTCTTTTTTACCTAAGCCGCCTTTTCAGGTTTGCGACTTATCGAGCTTTTTCATTTTAGCAAAGTATTTCTTGACTGCATTGGTGTTCATAAGACATGTGAGTTTGCACAAGATCTTCTTGAAATTCACTGGGACGAACCTTCTTGTTAGAAGCCTGTTTCATTCTTTTGACATAACTGTCTGGGAGAACTTTTCATTGATAGGACTTTGACCTCTGTGTGAGGCACTACCTTTATGTTGTATACCGAGGGATGGTGGGGGGGGGTTGCCCCTGTTAAAGTGTGCACTTTGAAGTACAATATTCCTGCAAGGCAAATGGTAGCATCTCATGCCAGCCTTTGTAAATGAATGCCTATTACGCTTTAGACAATCTTCTTGATGTCTTTGTTTGTAGCTTTGACGGCTAAGATGCCCCAGTAGACAAGAAATCTCAACGGGAATCCCTTCGTTTTCCTATCCTCCAGTCTCAGATGCAAGGAACTCAAAGTTGGGAGAGAGCACAGGGTTTGAGTGTTCAACGGGTTTATTAATGCATGATTTTGTTGATTTTGTCAAGTAAATAAATATTATGATTATGCAGACATTGAAAAAGAAAATATTTTTTTTGGTTTTTTGTATTACCATTTTTCCAGAAGAAGCACAAAATAAAATATAACAAGGTCGGGATCGAGGCGACCTTTTTATTAATGATGAAAATACGTAAAACAAAAGCCCTAAACAAGTTCGCTTCCGTCTCGGGTGGGACAGAAGAATTTCTTTTGAAAAACATAAAACAACAAACAGACATATTAAATGATCACATAAGTAGTAGAAAGAAACAACAACAAACGACCCAAATGCAGCTAAACATTCCATGTGGCAACAAAAGGTACCAAGATCCGATAGCGGATTAACCTGCACATTCAAATTCAAACTCTTCGAAAGGTATGAGGTTCTTTTGGACCAACTTCTGAACTACCTTCTGAAATGCAAAACAGTGCTCAATATCATGACCCGGTGCCCCTTGATGGAAAGCACAAAAGAGATCGGGCCTGTACCGAGATGTCAATTTTGTTGGCATTGGAGGCGGTGCCTTGGTGTAGATCAAATTCCTCTTAAGTAACCTTGGAAACAAATCTGCATAACTCATAGAAATAGGATGAATCTGAGTTCTTGGAGCCTGTTGTTGAGGCTGAACCTGTACCCCACTCATTTCCTGATCTTCGTACTCGGAATCATCATCAGGAACACTTTCTTCGGCCGAACGTCTCTTTTGGACCCATTCTTCAATACGCATGCCTAGGGTCACCATCTTTGCAAAGCCGCTGAATGCACTTGCAAGCATATGCTCATAATAAGGCTGATCCAAAGTCTCCAGGAAAATCTCGGTAAACTCTCTCTCCTCTAGAGGTGGACGGACCTGTGCGGCGAAATCTCTCCAACGTTGGGCATAAGCTTTGAAAGATTCATTATCATCCTGGGTCATGGCCTGCAGTTCCCTTCTATTTGGGGCCAAGTGCAAGTTGTAGTTGTATCGCTGAACAAAAGCCTCGCACAAATCCTTGAAATTTTTGATATCAACCTTGTTCAGACCCACGTACCATATCAGTGCGGCACCCGTCAAACTATCTTGGAAACAATGGATGAGAAGTTCATCATTACCTACCTGACCAGACATCTTTCTCACGTACATCGCTAGATGAGTCTCAGGGCAAGTGTTCCCTTTGTATTTTTCAAAGTTGGGGACCTTGAACTTGGGCGGTATCACAACATTGGGAACCAAGCAAAGATCATAAGCACTTTTCCCAAACAAGTCCTTCCCTCGGAGAGCTTTCAATTCCAACTGCATTCTGTCAAGCTTTTGGTCAAACTTTTCTTCCAGTCCATCTTTCCGGTCGTATGCTTCCACACCCTTCGAGTGGTAATTGGGTCCATGGTTTTGCTGAGTAGTGTGAATCAAAGGCGATGAGTAAGTCATAGCAGCTTGGGGGAACAATGGGCCCGGTTGAGGGATAGACATTGTTTGTTGCATAAAAGGAGCTTGAACCTTAGAGACACCAGAACGGAGTACTTCACCAGAACTTAAAGGTGTGCTCCAGAGATAACCTTCCAGCATAGCATGTAGAGGAGTACTAGCAAACACTGTTGAAATCGGGGTAGTGGAGGCAACTGTCTCAGCTTGAGTGCTGACAAGAGAAAATGGCTGACCCTGCGCAACTGTCATCAAAGATACTAAATTCCTCAAAATCTCATTTTCGGCCCGGAGGTTCGTCACCTCTTCGCGAAGCTTGTGGTTCTCTTGTTCAAGATGATGATTCATTCTGCTTTGCGCGAGTGTTGTAGATGCGAGTCGACTGATGGATTGACCTTTTATGGAGAAGACACAATATGAGACACGGACTAGAAACTATGAATGCAAATGATGCATGATCTGATTATGCAAAAAGAGATTTTTTTTTTTAAAAGGACTTATCAAAGTTTATCATAAATATTATAGAGGAACATGATTTCATTTGAAAACTGTAAAGATATTGCAATCGGTTCCTTTTTCAAAAGGTAAGAACGAAACCAAGGAAGAAGTTCTTAAGCCCTTTTTTTTTTTATATATATTTTTGGATTTCTTGGCGTTCTTTCTTACAATGTCCGTTCCTTTGATGTTTAGAAAAAAACTTGGCTAAGTCCTTCAATATTTTAATGAGAAAAATATTTTTCATGAATGGATGCATGTATGCATGATTTATGCTATGAAACATAGAAAACACGGTGAGATTAAGTCCAACATGATGGAGTCAAGGGTAACAACGCCATTTGGTAAGGACTATGGTTTCTTTTGCACTTGTAACACGGGTTCTACCAAGGTTCCCAAATTACAACCACCCTTGTGAACGTATCGGTGCTCAGGACTGCTCCTAGTCAAATAGCATTCACAAAGAGGTCTAGTTTGAGTGTAGCATTGTGTATGAACTAAATTCAAGACCGCTCTTGGTTTAGTCACCACACTACATCCTAAAAAGGCCAAGATGGGTTAAGTGTAATCTAAAGGTCCTCAACGTTCGACGGATTTTGAAAATAATAGAGCCAATCACAACTGCTCATGACGACGTCATATTACTTTAAGAATCCTCCGTTGAGTGGGGTTACATTACATGCACACATAGCGCAGGACCGCTCCTGGTATGGCACTATAATCGTACCCCGTCCTATCTTATATTTCACTCAAGCCTGGGTGTAGGATTTATCTCACCACTCACGTTCAAAGAAAAAAAGGCACATAATTACAAGGTATAAGCAAGTAATAAGCACAAGAAAAGAAAGGTAAGATAGGCTTAACCCACTTAGGAAATTAATGTCCCCAGTGAAGTCGCCATTTCTGTGCTCGTGATTTTCGGGTATCAATCCATTTATTGGTTTTGATCCGTCAATCTTTGAACTCTCAATTTTTATCCGCGGGAAGGGAAAAAACGAGTAAAAAACCCTTAAAGAGATTAAGGTCCGGGGGTTGGTTTCGATTAGGGAAGGTGTTAAGCACCCTAAACGACTTCGGTACTCCGAAGGAACCTCTTACCTAATTTATCTTATGCTAATCATTTGCTTAATTATTTGTAAAAATATTGCCTAATAGTCTAAGTGAAAGAATGGAGGGAGAAGATGCATGTTTCTGTTGTTTTTATTGATTTGGAAAGACATATGCCTTTTGCCTACATACCCGAAGACGGGATCAAAATCATGTAGTTCACCTCAAAAATTTCTTTTGGTGAGTTGGGTTATTTTTAACAATTTTGAAAAAAAGGTTTTTAAGAAGGGGATTTTAGAGGCCTCAAGGCATAAGAAAAAAAGAAAAAAAATAATGTGAGGTTGGTTCAATTTTAATTATGAAAATAAAGTCTAAAATGAGAATTAAATTCATTAAGCATTTGACTAAGAAAATAAAAGGAAAAAGATCACTTGGTTTGTTTCCAAGGTTTGTTAAGAAAATATTTTTTGAGTTTTGATTATTTGATTGATTTTTGTTTTGGAAATTTGATTTTTTCTAAGTTAAGCGTAAACTAAAAAACTAAGCGTAACGACATGAAGTATTAAAAAGCGAGAAATTTACAAAGGACGTTGGATCCTAAGCAAATCCTCAAGTTCAAAATGAACCTAAAATTACTAATAGTTTGATTTTAGAAAGATAATTAAAGTCCAATTATTAACCTAATTTTGTCTCTAATTCATTTTTGGTCCTTGATCGCGGTAACGGCATAAAACGGTAAATAAAGTGTGTGATTGTGTCGGTGTATGTGTCGGTGCATTTTTATTATTTTTGATATTTACATGAGGCCTAAATACATTCTAGAGTCTTGCATAAAAATAAATGACGAGAAATAAAATGCGGAAAATTAAATTACATTGAATCCTAAATACATACTAAAAGATGATAAAAAATAAAATGACAAGAAATAAAATAATGCATGAGATGAGGATGATAAGTAAACAATATGGCAAAAATAACAACTAAATAAATAAACAATGATGATAAAATAAAAAACAAGTAACAAGAAGTAAAAAAATATTTTTATGATTTTTAGAGGTAAATGTTTGAGTAAAAAAAAAAACATAAGTGGTAAAAAATAAGATATAGTGAAGGAAAACTAGTAATAATAAAAAAAAATAGGCCTGAAAGACCAATGTACCATGGCTCACAATTTCTGGGCTAATCTGAGCCGTCTGATTGATCCAGGGGCTCAGATTTAATCTCAGAAGCTAAGATCACAGCCATCAGAATTAAAACATAAAAAAAACAATAAAGCCAGTAAAACAGGGACCGTCAGATCATAGATCTGACGGTTAGCATACGCGCAGGAACAAAATAACAAGGGAAATAAAACACATCAGAGAGCAAAAGAGCTAAGGATGCACAGTAGCCGTTAGATCTACGATCTAACGGTTGGGAGATGATCGGTTTTTGAAGAGAGAGGAGTCCGGTTTATTTTAAGTGAACCGGTCCGGTTCACTCCCTATATAAAGAGGGAGGGACCGGTTTTTTATTCATTCATAACCCTTCCTTCTCTCTCTAAGCTTCAAACCTCTCCCTTCTCTCTAAAAAAAAAAATCTGGAAAACGGGGAAGAACAGAACGGCCGAGGAAGATGAATCTTCATCTTCTCCGGCGAGTTATGAAGTTTCCGGCGCGGTGGCCGGTGAGCCACCACGGTGGCGCCGCCGCACCGGAAAGTTCTAAACCCTTTTTTTTTTTAAAAATTTTATACCAATCTTTTCCTCTTCTTCCCCTCTTCACAGATCCGTGATTAGTTTTCACAAAAACACATACATAAAGCCTAGATCTAAGTTTTACCATGCGGAAATTTTGAACAAAGTTGAAAGAATACGAAAATAAACTACCTCTAGCTTCAGTTCGGAGAAGGAGAGATAGAAAAGGTCCGGAAAACTTCAACTTACTTCTTCTTCCTCCCCTTTGCGCGCTCTGGTCTGTTCTTATATATATGAGCCAAGTTCTTTGCTATTTATGTGCTTAAGTTCGAATATAAAGCTGTTTGCGTGTCACTAATTGAATCCGAATGGAAGAAAACGAAAGGGATGGTTCGGTTGTGTTAGTTTGTGATGAGATTCGGATTTTTTTTATGTAAGGTATTGCTGGAAAAGGTTTGGACGTTCATAGTATTCATGTGATGTTCATAATTTTGTTGATTTTTTTTCTGTTTTGATCTAAAAAATTTGGGGGGGAAAGATGAGATTAGGGTTTGTAAAAAAGGTTGCGGCTGCTACTTTTTCTCCCCAATCATTGGCAATAAATGCTACTATTTATAGGCTGGACACTAGGGCTACCTCTGACGCGGACAAAAGACTAAAATGCCCCCTGAAAAGTCTCTGGTACAAAAGGGACAGCAAGGCATAGAAACTTGGAGAGAAAGTTGGACAAAGGACCAATAACAAAGTGACACATGGACAAAATGATAAGAACAAACTTTTAACTTCAAAATAACATAAAAAATAAACATTAAACAACAAATACTAAAAAAAGTAAAAATAACAATAAATAAACAATAAATAAAAAACGAAAATTAATAAATAAATAAAAAGAAAACTTAAAAACTAATCAAAAATAAAAGTAAAAAAATAAAATTGTCCCTTTGGAACCAAAATGAGGTATTTCAAAATACCTCTCTGCCGAAATTTCTTCTGAGACGACGGAATTATTTGGCGAATGAAATTTTCATAAGCAAATAAAAACGAGAAATAAAAATGCAAGTGCGAAGAGTTTTAAAAATGCAAATTAAATTGAGAATTAAAGTACGAACGCGACGAGCATTAAAGTACGGTTAAAATGCAGATAAAAATGCGAATAAAAAGGGAATTAAAGGCGAATGAAATAAGTTTTTAAAAAGCACACAAAATGATGGTTAAACGGAGGACCCTGGTCAAAATTTGGGGTATGACATGGTGCAACAGATAAAACATTTTCGATGATCATTGAGCTTCTAAATGATGTATTTCCACATGCTAAACTACCACAATCTTTCTATGAAGCGAAAAAAATGGTGAAAAATTTAGGTTTGAGTTATGATAAGATCCATGCTTGTCCGAATCACTGCATGTTGTATTGGGGATCACCAGAGGATGAGAAGAGAGATGAATGTAAGATATGTCATACATCTAGATGGAAATCAAATGAAAATGATGGTTCTTCAAATGGTGCGATGGACAATACAAAAAAGAAGCAGCAGCCAGCAAAAATATTGCGATACTTCCCACTTATACCAAGGTTGCAAAGGTTGTACATGTCTTCTAAAACTGCAGAGTTATTGAAATGGCACGCTTTGGAGGAAAATCCAGATGGATTGTTAAGGCATCCTAGAGATACTAAAGCATGGAAGGAGTTTGATTCACTTTATCCAGAATTTGCTTCAGATTCTCGTAATATCAGACTTGCATTATCTACTGATGGTTTCAATCCATTTGGAACTTTAAGTTCTAATAATAGCATTTGGCCTGTGATGTTGTATGTTTATAACTATCCTCCATGGTGTTGTATGAAGCCAACATCTCTTATCATGTCAATGATAATTCCTGGACCTAAGATGCCTGGAAATAGTATTGATGTTTACTTGCAGCCCCTAGTTGACGAGTTAAATAAGTTGTGGAGAGGCGTGGATACTTATGATTCATCAACTAAGGAGATGTTTCAAATGCGAGCTTCTTTGTTTTGTACAGTTAGCGACTTTCCTGGACTTGATAACTTGTCTGGTTGGAACACACACACATTGAATGCTTGTCCGTCATGTAAGTTTGATACAAAATCTCAAAGGCTGAAATTTGGTATGAAAAATTGTTTCATGGGACACCGCCAATTTTTACCCATTGATCATAAGTTTAGGCAAAATACACAATCCTTTGACGGATATGTGGAGTTTAGAGAGGCTCCTACTCCAAAGTCAGGTTCACACACACTAAGACAAATCGAGGCTTATCAAAAAAAGGTGCGTGATGAGGGTACGAGTATGGTTGGTCCACGTCAGTGGAAGAAAAAGAGTATCTTTTGGAATTTACCTTATTGGGAGCATAATCTTATCCGCCATTGCCTTGATATGATGCACATAGAAAAGAATGTTTGTGACAATGTATTGTTCACGGTGCTTGATGAGAAAAATCGAACAAAGGACAATCTGCAAGCTCGTAAAGACTTGCAGTTTATGGGAATCCGACCAAGTCTTCATCCCTTTCCTAATTCCACTAAGTTTCCTCAATTGTGCTTTAAAATGAAAGCTAGAGAGAAAGACATGTTCCTAAAAATTCTTAAAGATGTGGTTTTTCCAGACAGTTATGCATCAAATATTTCTAGGTGTTTTGATACCAAAAAACGCAAAGTCTCTGGTCTAAAGAGTCATGATTCGCATATTCTGATGGAGCATGTTCTACCAATTGCTTTTAGAAAATCTCTTCCAAAAGAAGTTGCTTCAGTGTTGATTGAGCTATGTAACTATTTTAGAGAAATATCATCCAGGGTTCTTGATGTCAAGAATATAGAGAAGCTACAACAGCGGATTGCTCTGACGCTTTGCCATTTGGAGATGATATTTCCCCCATCTTTTTTCACTGTTATGGTTCATCTAGTCATTCATCTTGGAGAGGAAGCAATGATTGCTGGTCCGGTGCATTATAGATGGATGTACCCTGTTGAAAGGTATATTACATTTTTTATTAACTTGATATTGAACTGTAATGGTTAACTTTAAGTTGTACTCACCTCATTTTGTTTCAGGACCCTTGGCCATCTAAAATCATATGTTCGTAACAAGGCTACACCAGAAGGTTGTATAGCTGAAGGATACGTCATGGAAGAATGCCTTACAAATGTTTCAAGATATTTTGAGGATGGTGAGATTGAAACAAGGTTCAATCGACCAAGACGCAATGATGATGATAATGTGGTTGATGCTAGTAGTGAATCTATAGTTTTGTCAAATCTATTTCCAGCATTGGGTAGGCCTATTGGAGCTGTCAAGATTTTTTCTCTTTCACCCTTGGATAGGATACAAGCTCACCGCTATGTGTTAACTAATTGTGAATTAGTTGACATATTTTGTGAGTAAGTTTTATATGCTTTTACTAATGGTTCTTTTTATATTAGCCTCACTTTCAATAAAATTCTCAATCAATGCAACATTCATCCTTTAGGAAGTTTAAAATTGAGGTCTCTAGGATGCATCGCGGCAAGAGAAACTCGTCTAAAATTGTGGAAGATTACGTTCACAAACACTTTCACGAGTGGTTTGAACAATATGTAAGTATATATAACAAGTTTCACTAAAAAAATTCATCTCAAATATAGTGACATAATACCTTTCAAAATATAATAGGTTGGAAGCAATGATGACCCAGATATATCAACCGAAATTGGTTGGCTTGCAAAAGGACCAAATAATATTGCAAGGAGATTCAATGGGTATAACATTCATGGATTTAGGTTTCGTACCAAAGGGAAGGAGCAAGGTTTGAGAACTCAAAATAGTGGTGTTGTTATGTCAGCTATTACGAAGAGCTTTTCAACAAGAGGGGAACCTATTGAAAAATCAAGTGATGACATGTACTATGGGAAATTGGTTGACATCATAGAACTTGATTACTATGGTAAGCTGAGGGTTGTGCTTTTCAAATGTGTTTGGGTAGATACTAGACCTAACAAGGGAATCAAGATAGATCAATTTGGAATACCAAGTGTGAATTTTTCTCGCTTGATACACACTGGTGTGAATGAAGTAGACGAACCATTCATCATGGCATTTGATGCTAGAATGGTATATTATGTTGATGATCCATTTGAAGAAGGTTGGTCTTGTGTAAGTCATATGAAGCCTAGAGACATATATGATATGGGAGATTTTAACTTAATGGACTCAGAAGATATGATAATGGAAGATATACCTTTTTGTGAGCAAAATGTGGGGAACATAGAAGACATACAATTAGTACAAGAAGATGACAATGAACAAGAGCCAAATCTCAATGAAGAAGAACAAGAACCTGATGAACCAAATCTTGATGAATATCATAATAATTGTACTGATGAAGATGATAATTTCATGTTAGAGTAGTTTAATTATATGAACATTTTGTGCTTTTCTAATAAGCTATCAGTCATAGTTTATTGTGCTTTTCAACTCAATTAAGGTTTATGAACTTTGACTATTTTTCTTATATATTGACCTGTTTATCATATGATATATTTATAATATATTTTCATTCCATGTTTTAGCATTTTTTAGCAAATTGTGAAGATATTTGATTTGAGATGAAGTCAAAACGCAAGTATTCAGGAAAAGATATGCTAGAAAGGTTACGAGGGCAAGGAGTTCAAGTAAATACGGAAAATGAAGTTCATCCACAACACCAACAAAGTAACAACAACCAGTCTGGCCCTTCCTTAATTCCAAATGCACAACACCAACAAAGCAACAACGATCAGTCAGGCCCTTCCTTAATTCCAAATGTTCAGCCACAACACCAACAAAGCAACAACAATCAGTCTGGCCCTTCCTTAATTCCCATTGTTCAGCTACAACAAAATGTCAGTATGACTAATGGTCCATCCTATGATGACACATTTGACGATGATGACATGTTTGACCCTTCCTTAACTTCAAACGAAGTTCAGCCACAAAATCAAAACGAGCCTCTACTTGTCAAAGTTAAAGGTAAAAATTTAATATATGTTATAAATATTAATTTATTTGGTGGTTATCTTGTTACAACATATTGACTAGCCTTTATTTATCTCTATTGGTAGATACATGTACCAAAGAAATTATAACTCGAAAAATGGTAGCAAATGAGGTTTGGCATTTGGAGAAGACAAAAAAAATTATTGTGGAACTCAACAAAAATGGACAAGGAGACGATAATGGTACAAACTTACTTTCGAGGTTCTTAGGCCAAATCGCTAGAAAGTCAGCCTATTGTCCTATATCAGTTGAAAGATGGGATGAGATGTCTGAAAAATGTAGCATAGATCAATGGCAGTGTATTGAGGTTATTATTTAATTTTGACTTTGTTAATTTTTTTTGTTTGTTGATGTACCTTTTATAGCAAAATTTTGACCTTTAAATACATTTCTAGAAACATTTTGAGTTTGACTATGCTGCTGGAATCACCTGGGTGAGGAGTACACTAGGGGATAGATGGAGATCCTATAAATATAGCTTAAGGAATGCATACTTCTACCCCAACAAAACTAAAGAAGAAATACTTGCTAAGCCACCTCCAGGTGTGGGTCCTGTTGAGTGGACTGCTTTTGTGCATCACTATAAAGGTGACAAAATGAAGGTACACATTCTTTATAGAAATTTATTTTACAATTATTCTTTTAGAATCTATAAAGATACTAAAATGGCCTTATAATATGTCTTTGACACCGAGAATATTTACAAGTATTAACTATCATAGTTTCAAATTGTAGAAACTAAGTGAGAAAAATACCGAAAATTGTAAGAAGCTTAAAGTCTCACATGCTGGTGGTAGTAGGAGCAACGCAAGAAGGAGTCGTCTAATGGTAAGTGGATTCAAAATATTTATGTATCCCAAAAAGTTGTTATTGATGAGTTCTTAATTTAAATTTTATTATGATGTTAGGTACAACGATTAGGAAGGCCTGTATGTCGAAGCGAGGTTATTTTGTCAACTTTAATAAGGAATGATGGAAATTATGTGAACGAAGAAGGAAAAGCTATAGCTGTAAGTATACTTTTGGGTGTCATAAGTTGATTAAATGTTGTGCATGTAGTATAAGAGTTATACATTATTGAAAAATTCTACGAATTGATTACAAAATCAAAATTATGCAAATTGATCGTTTAATGTTTATCTTGTTGTAAGCTGATTGTTTAATTGAAAAAGATTCTGCAAATTGATTGAAAAAGATGGATGTAAGTATACTTTTAGGCGCGTTGGCTGATTATATGTTGTGCATGTAGTATAAGAGTTGCACATAGTTGATAAAATTCTGGAAACTGATTGTAAATAATATTTATTTCTAATAGGAGAAGATTTCAGAGAGCTTATCTGAAGACATAGAACGTACCGCCACAGTTGGTGTTTCATCAAAGATTAATGCATATACTGATGATGCTATTGGAAAAGTATTTGGTAATGAGCACTCGGGTCGAGTACGCGGTTTGGGTTTGGGGGTTTGTCCAACTTTTGCTTTTGGAAAGCGTAGGCATTTCAGAGATTTTATTCAAGTTGGTAGCTCTAATGAAAAGAATGTTGAAGACTTACAGAAACAAGTAGAAAGTTTGGGAGAAAAGCTAATTGGATATGAAAAGACTAAGGAACAACTTACACAGGCTACAGAGAAGCTTACAAAAACAACTGAGCAACTTACACAAAAGACCGGTCAACTTGAACAAACACAACATCATTTGGCAATTATGCAAAAGTTCATGCAACATAAATTCGGTGATGAGTTGTCTGTGTTCATCAATAATTTTCCTCCATCTTAGTTTTCACTTATCAATGTTGCACTCTAGCTTTTCTCAAGTACTATATAATTTGTTTTTTGGAATTAAGTAGTTGGAGTATTATAATTGTTAATTAGTTTATCTTTATGTTGGGTCAACTTTTGTTAGTTATTATCAATTATATATGGAATGTTTTGTTTGTTTTATAATTGTGTTTATTATTGAGGTTAAAACACCAAAGTAGGGTGTATGAAATCAACCTGCAAGTTATTTTTTTTTTAAAAAAAAATAATAATATTAGCCACGGTTCACTCGTGGCAAACAAAACCTTTTAAATTATCCCAAAGTTTAAATTAGCTAAGGGCCGACCGTGGCTAAGCATCAAATTATGACTGTGGCAAAAATTTGCGGGAAATTTTGGCGCTAGTTTTAGCCACGGACTAACTGTGGCAAATATTGAATTTTTAGAAAGCTGTGAATATAGAGTTGCCACGGTTTGAGTGTGGCTAACATTTGTTACCACGATTTTGAAACCCGTAGCTAAATGACAATTTGACCGTGGCTAAATTCTTGCAACGCCCCTGTTATCTACAGTTTTGTAACCGTGGCTAATATTTTTGGCTACGGCTATATTGCACGTTAGCTACGGTTTTGACCGTGGCTAAAAGGCGAGTTTTTGGTAGTGAACACTTAGACCTCATGTATGTGGTATCATCAGGGCATTAAGCCCCCATCGCTAAAGGTCAAATAGGACCTGTCAGGCATTAAGCCCCCATCGCTAAGGTCATAGAGGACATGTCAGGCATTAAGCCCCTATTGCTGACTATGTTATGCAACGACACGACTCAAATGCAACGACACGAGTAAAGACTCAACAATGCACATCTTTAGATGACTCGACAAATACACATCTTTAAATAGCATCACCGTCAAATATCACATATTTAAATATGACATCTTTATATAGCACATATTTAAGTCACACATCTACAAACAACACATCTTGATATAACACATATTTAAATCACACATCTCTGGAAAGCACATATACATTAATCAACTACATCCATATCAAACCAAAACATTCTTCGAAAATAAAGCAAGTTGATCAATAAAACATAAGCCAAATACTCATAAAACGCTCCGACAAAATCCCTAATACTTGAGTTTGAAGTTGGGAAACCAACCATAAGTTTTGGACTAACTTGGGATTAGTTAAGCTAAGTTTTCTTAAAATTTTCTGAAGACCTACTTGGACTATTTTTATCATAACTCGAGCTTTACAAAACATTTTCGAGTCAAACCAGTGCCATTAGAAAGCTAACTCACTTATCTACAACTTTCATGTTTACACCTAAGACCAATTATATACCAATCAATACCAGTTTTCATTTCAAATTCGGACAAAGTTGTGCTGAAATTCATAAAAATTCACTGTGACCTACGTTCAGTAATTTGACCATAACTCAAGTTCTATAAATCATTTTGACGTCAGACCAACGGCATTAGAAAGATAACATTCATACCTACAACTTTCGTGTTTACACCAAAAGCTAGTTCGAAACAGAAACTGATGCAAAAGACGCAACAATATGAAACAGGGTATGCTGTCAAAGGTAGCTCTCGGGAAAACTCTATTTTTCACTCAAAAACCCAAATTTCATCTACCCAAATCCCAAATTTGATAGAGAACAATGTTTACAGGTTCTATATACAACATAACAATCAAAACAACACAGAAACATGCATTAAACAACACAATTCATCACATCATATCAATTATCATAAACTTTCTAAACCCTAAACCTATAACACAATTTCATCAACAATCAAAATTATATATACATATTATTGAAGGAATCCCACCCTTACCTTAGATTATGATTCCTGAATTAAGCTGCGTTCTTCTCTCTTCTTCTTGCCTCTTCTCTTGGTTCTAGGTTTTCTCCTCTTCTTCTCTCAAAAACTCACTTTCTCTCTTTTTTTTCAATTGTACGTAAAACTCTTTCTGACTCTCCTTTTCTTTTTATTGTAAACTATAACCCCCTCCTATTTCCTTAACTCCGACTCATTCCTCATAATTATACTTAATTCCCTTTAAACCAAATAATTCTATTTTCTACCTTTTTATTAAATAAATAAAATAATCAAACAACATTTATTTAAATAAAACACAACACCATAAATCATATAATAAATTATCATCACACCAAATATCACACAATTCATACCAAGTCATATATTTCACATAAAATCATATCTAAATCATATATGTCAAATATAGTCATATAAAATCATATAAAAATACCCAAACATCAACTAAAAATAATTAAATAAAAATGGGGCGTTACAAAAAACCGTTTTTTAAAACCCAGACCCGCGACTGACCCGGTTCAGGTTCGCGGGTTGACCCGCCAGAGGTTGAAGATGAAGTTCTTCACCTTCAAACGAAGCCCACTATCACTCAGAGAGAGTGCAGGCGCGTGTGACCTCTCTGTAGGTCCGAATTCGATTCCGTTTTTTGCGTTGATCTCAAATTAAATTTCTGATTTTTCTGTATACTTTTCATAATTTTGCTCGCTGCGTAAATATTTTTCATAATTTATTTTACATTAACATGTTTATTTAAACATTTGTATGATATTTATAAAATAGAAAAGTATATTTAAAATTAGAATTTAATATTCTAAGTTCAACCACACTGGTCACTCTCCCGAATTAATGACTCATGATTATGAGTTAATTTTTTGTTCTGTAAACACTATTAGCAATCCTGTAGGAAACAAAATTGTGATGAATGTGAATTAAATTGATATTGACCAGATTAGATGCATTTAAATAATGCATTTTTTTTTCTGTGTCATATTTTGACAAGAGTTATTGATTCCTATGCAAAAGAATTTCTTGCGTTGATATAGGCCGTTACCACCAAAGTGGGACCGCCTCTATCGATGGATTGATGAAATTTCTTTTTTGTAGTTCGAGGAATGTTTTTAATTGTAACACGTAGTTTCCCGCCCAAAGGTGGTTATTGCATTTTACAATTAAAAAAAAAATTATTTGAGATAAGTTATTGGAGAATGTTTTGAATTGAGGAATTTGCCTGCCCAAAGGTGACAAATTTCTGAATTCAATACATGCTCATTGATTAACTTACCTGAGGTTTTGACTGGGGTTTTAACCTTAGTTTGTACATTCTGCCCAAAGGTGATTGTACTATTGTATTAAGCCTCATTGTGATAGCTTGTTTATTTTGAGCTATATCTTGTCACATGATTTATTTATTTAATTTTAATGCATTCATGTTTTGTCTCTACAGTGAATTTTTCTGTGAACAATTGTTCTGCTTCCATCGAAATGTTGAATGGATCGAACTATAAGAAATGGAAGCAAGATGTAGACTTTTCCCTAGGGATTGTTGACTTAGATATAGCGTTGCGCGAGGATAAGCCTGTGATCAATGCTGAGAGCACTGCTGAACAGAGAGAACGTCTTGCTAAGTGGGTGAGAGCTGACAGGTTAAGCCTAATTGCTATCAAAAGGACTATCTCCGACCATCTTCTTGGCGGTTTGCCTGAGGAGTGCACTGCTAAGGAATTCCTTGATGCTCTAAAGGAGAGGTATCAAGTATCTGACAATGCTGAATCTGGCCGTCTGTTGAAAAAGTTAATGGATGCAACTTATGACAATGTTGGGGGTGTTAGAGATTTTATTCTGAAAATTGTTGACATTTAAGGCAAGCTGAAAAACCATAAGATTGACCTGAACGATAAGTTCATCGTAGGACATGCCCTGAATTGCCTACCTGCTGATTTCACCCAAATCAAGACTGCTTATAACACCATAGGGGTAGACTGGACTGTGAATGATCTTATTGCAAAATGTGTTGCTGAGGAGGAGAAACTTAAGAATGAAAAGAATGCATTAGCCTTGATGTCTGTCCACCCCAAACCCCGTTTTGGCAAGAACAACTGGAAAAACAAAAACTCATCTCATGCTTCTCACAAAGGTCAGGATGTTAAGAAACCAGACACAGGTCATCACAACATTGTAAGAGGTCCTAATCCAAATGCGTTTAAGAAACCAAATTGGTGATTCTTTTGTAAGGAGAAGGGTCATAAGAAACATGATTGTGCGAAGTTGAAAGCTTACCTAGAGAATAAGCAAAAGTCTGAAGGTAATAACTTTGCCCTTGTTTGTTTTGAGTCTAACCTAGTTGATGTTCCTATAGATTCTTGGTGGTTTGATAGTGGTTCAACAACCCATATTGCTGTGTCTTTGCAGGGGTTCAGAAACCTGAGAGAGCCCAGTCCAAGGGAAAGAACACTGAGGGTAGGAAATGATCTAGCAGTAGCTGTGAAGTCAGTGGGAGATGTCAGCATAGTTTTAGATTCTGGTTTTGAACTTGTTTTGAAAAACACCTTTTATGTACCTTCCTTCAGAAGGAATCTTATTTCTATTTCTTTCTTGGATGAACTTGGTTTCAGTTTCACTTTTAGTAGTAGTAAAATAAGTATGACATTGAACTCCCAAGTTATTGGTTATGGAATTTTAGTTGATGGTTTATATAAATTGTCGTTGAATAATGTTGCCTCATCTTTTGTTGTTGAAAATAATGTTGCTAAAAGATCTAAGGTTGAGGAAAAATCCTTTTCCTTGTGGCATAAGCGTCTAGGTCATATTTCTAGGGAAAGGGTTGAGAGACTAACCAAAGCAAATATTCTACCTTCCTTAGATTTTGATGATCTAGGTACTTGTGTAGATTGTATTAGAGGCAAGTTCACCAAAACCAATAGAAAAGGTGCAACTAGAAGTTCTGAACTCTTAGAAATTATCCACACTGACATTAGTGGACCCTTAACTCCTACGATTTGTGGTAACAAGTTGTTTATTACCTTCATTGATGACTTTTCCTGATATGGTTACCTTTATTTGATCAAAGAGAAATCTGAAGCTCTTGATAAATTCAAAATTTTTAAAACTGAAGTAGAGAAACAATTGGGAAAATTAATCAAGATTGTAAGATCTGACCGTGGTGGAGAGTATTATGGCAAACATGGTGTTGCAGGACAACATATGGGACCATTTGCCTCATACTTGCAAGATTGTGGAATTGTTCCACAATACACTATGCCTGGAACTCCTGAACAAAATGGTGTAGCTGAAAGGCGTAATAGGACACTGAAAGACATGGTGAGAAGAATGATGAGTAATTGTAACTTGCCAGAATATTTGTGGGGTGAAGCCTTGAAAACTGCCCTTTATATTCTGAATCGAGTACCCAGTAAATCTGTCCCCAAAACTCCTTTTGAACTATGGACAGGAAGAAAGCCAAGTCTTAACCATCTTAGAGTGTGGGGTTGTCCAGCAGAAGTGAAGATTTATGATCCTTTTCAAAGGAAATTAGATCCCAAGACGAGTCGCTGTTTTTTCATTGGATATCCAGAACGTGCTAAGGGATATCGGTTTTACTGTTCTGGAGGAGGTGCAAAAATTGTGGAATCCATTAATGCCAAATTCTTAGAGCTTGATAAAGCCGATCATATTGTTCCATCAATTGAAAACAACACTCCTCCACCATCATCTGTGAGTTTGTCTCTGCCAATTGTTTCAACAGAGGCAAATGTTCAAGCTGATAATGAAGATGCTCCCCAAATTGATGGTGATGGTGATGTAGATGCTCTTATTGAGAATGAAATACCACAACAAATTGAGCCGAATGAAGTTGTTCATTTGAGAAGATCTACTAGACAAAGGAAACCCACTATTGGAGATGAATTTTTAGTTTATCTCAGCGAAGATGCATTTGATATAGGAGATATTGTCGATCCAAAGAGTTATCACGAAGCAGTGACGTGCCCTCAATCTGAGAAGTGGAAGCATGCTATGAATGAAGAAATGCAATCCATGTCGATAAATAATGTATGGGAGCTAGTTGAGTTACCTGATAATTGTAGGGCAATTGGTTGTAAGTGGGTTTTCAAGACAAAGAAGGATGCCAATGGCAACATTGAAAGATTTAAAGCTAGATTAGTCGCAAAAGGTTTCACATAGAAGGAGGGCATTGATTTCAATGAAACATTTTCTCCTGTGTCCACAAAGGATTTCTTTAGAATCATTATGGCACTTGTAGCACACTATGATTTGGAGTTACATCAAATGGACGTGAAAACAGCTTTCCTGAATGGTGATCTAATTGAGGAAGTATATATGCATCAACCTGAAGGTTTTCGAGTTGGTGGAAATGACAAATTGGTTTGTAAGCTGAAAAGATCAATTTACGGCCTGAAACAAGCCTCTAAACAATGGTACCTGAAGTTTGATGAAGTGATTACATCTTTAGGTTTTGAGGAAAACAAAGTTGATCAGTGTATATACCTTAAGGTCAGTGGGAGCAAATTTATTTTTCTTGTGTTGTATGTCGATGACATATTGTTGGCTTCAAATGACCTTGGTTTGCTGTGTGAGACAAAACAGACATTGACAAGATTTTTTGACATGAAAGATCTTGGTGAGGCTTCTTTTGTTTTAGGAATTGAGATTCATAGAGATAGATCGCGTCACACGCTTGGATTATCTCAAAAGGCTTACATTAATAGAATCTTAGAAAGATTTAATATGCAGAATTGTAAACCTGGCGAAGTTCCTGTTGTCAAAGGTGATAAATTAAGTATGGAGCAATGTCCTAAGAATGAGGTTGAGCGAGCAGAAATGAATGATAGACCTTATGCGAGTATCTTGGGAAGTCTCATGTATGCCCAAGTTTGTACTAGACCAGATATCGCTTTCATAGTTGGCGTCCTAGGTAGATACCAGTCAAATCATGGGAATGATCACTGGGTGGCTGCCAAGAAGGTGATGAGGTACCTGCAGAGGACTAAAGAGTACATGTTGACATATAGGAGAGTTGACAACCTGGAGATCGAAGGGTACACAGATTCAGATCTTGGTGGGTGCCCTGATGACAGGAAATCGACTTCTGGTTACATCTTCATGTTGGCTGGAGGGGCAATATCCTGGAAGAGCAAGAAACCAACTCTTGTTGCCTCTTCAACGATGCAAGCAGAGTTCATTGCTTGCTACGCTGCCGCTACTCATGTTGTTTGGTTAAAGAATCTAGTGACAGGACTTCGAGTTGTTGACTCCATTGACAAACCAATAACCATCTTTTGTGACAACAGCGCTGCAGTATTCCATACAAAGAATAACAAAAAATCTAGTGGGTCGAAGTACTTGGATTTGAAGTATCTAACCGTTAGAGACCTTGTTAAAGAGGGAAATATAGTGGTGACACACATTGATACAAATTCCATGTTGGCTGATCCCTTAACCAAGGGGCTCAAACCCATTGTTTTCAAGAGTCATGTTGAAAACATGGGAATAGTGAGTTCTTTTAATGTGCTTGGTTAGTGGGAGTTTAAATTTTCATTTGTAGTTCAGATGTTGAATTACCGTTATCTGATACATTGATGTAGAACCTTATTGATGTAGAACTTTCATTTAATTGTCTTGTTATCAATAAAGTCAATTTTACCATGAAATTTATATGATTGTATGGATGTATCAAATATGAAATATTAAAGCTCAGTGTCATTGGGATCACTATGCCGGTGATCGATACTATTTTGGAGCTGAGGCAATATATGTCAAGATTAGACAAATTAGAGCTCAGTATCGTTGGGATCACTATGCCGGTGATCGACACTAATTTGGAGCTGAGGCGTTGTGGTTTTTCCGTGGACCACATAATTTCTCTGGCTTTAAGGCATTTGAGAGAAATCACATAATTTCTTTGGTTTTAAGGCATTTGAGAGAAATCATATAATTTCTCTAGCTTTAAGACATTGAGAGAAATTGAGGACTGACAATGAAAATGATAGTATGGTCGATGATCACGTTGACATATCATTTCTTGCTACACTCTACACAGATGACTAGTCGACGGAATTGGTGATATTTGTAACCATGGAAGGTGTTGTATCAATTAGGGATATAACTACCGCCATGATTCGATATCATTCAGTTTTAGTTGAATGGAGTCTTATTAAGTGTTGCATCATGGGATCACGTAGTGACCACGTTAGGAAGTTTGTTTATCAGTCCGAGAGTCATTTTCAAATAAATTTTTCTTTTTTATTTTTATTTTTATTTTTATTTTATTAAAAATACACAATTGATTTTGCCCAAGTGGGAGAATGTTAGAATTTCTTCTAATATTTTGTGGGCTGCAATCAATTGTTGGTTTTGGTTTTAATAAAAACGGACAGATGTTGTGATCCATTTGATGATGCTTAGGCCCTAATAAAAGTGATCAATAGATAATGGGCTTTTAGACACTTAATCTGATTTGTGTAGAAACATAGTGTAGGCCTAAACACTAGGCCCATGATGGGTGGTGTCTAGGGTTGCACGGTTATAAATAGAGAGGCTAGGTCCCCTTTGCCATCACTCTGAATAATTCGCTCATTAGTGGTTTGCCCCATCGACAACCCTAAGAACCGGAGCACGTGAAAGGCAAAGGAAGATTTAGCCATGGCATCGATACCGACAAGTAAGTGTGTTCTATCTCATATAATACTGTATAATTTTCTCACATAAATACCTCACTTGAGAGCATTTTCAAGGCATTCAATCAACAGTCTAAACCCTAATAGCGATACCAACCTTAGTATCCTTACTCGTACTTTTTCTGCAAGTACAGGAATATATTGATGCAGCTATTCTTTGTTGCTGACAAATAAAACTTCTGTTTTATTGATGCTGCTATTATTAGACAATGTTCAATTTAATTCATTCAAGCTAGATAAAACTGTTTTATAACTTTTATTGTCCTCCTCATGTAAGAGGTTTCACAATAGCATCACATTGTCCTTCAAAATCCTCACTAAAGTACGTAAGAAATTAGTCTCCCTGTAGATTTTAAAGGTTATCCCAGTTTCTAAGCCTTGTACCCATGATGATACTAGGCAGCTTCTACCATCCTTAGAGGGAATTGTAGCGAGTTAAGAATGTATATGTCCACTAGAAATATACTAAAATAATCAAACATCTTTTCTTGGGTGTGAACAAGGTATCTCTATGCGTAACTTAAGAGACTAATCTCTCAAACCGTGTTAGACCGTTGTGCCACAACGGAGGACAAAACTCTCCCTCATAAGAAACAAGCACTAGGAAATTTTTTTTCACATAATAATAAAATCAAAAATAAAGAAATTTACTCCTGCGCAACCGCGGTCGTGTTCTAGTTATATTTATAAATCCAATTATTGAATTAATGTACCTTAGCTACCACATACGGTAACTGTTTATTTTCATCCCAAATAGTCCTACAATAATTTTATCACTTACTATTCCCATTTTGGACTCTCATAAGATCAAGGCATGATTTCCCTTGTAGCTTGCGTGAAAAGAATGCTTTGTAGTAATCTTCCACAGTAAGTGTTCTGAACAATGCAGGCCTTTCAAGAGTTACAAGTCTTGGTGTTGGACCTATAACTTTGCTCATTTGAGGTCTGTGAAATGCTGCAATGGTAATCCTCTCTTTCTTTGAGTTCACTGTAGCTCGATGTTCGATGCTTCGATAAATTCCATTGGTTAGTATCTGCACAACCATTTAAGATGAGGTCATAGTAATTCTTAAACTTCATAGTGTTCTGTTATTTTCATTTGTAAGGCTATGAGAACACATCCTTTTTTTGGAAACTAAATTGTTTGTTGTTATGTTTCGGAAACTAAATTAGTAATTAACTTTTTATAGATTCAAAATGAGGTGTTAACTTTGCCTTGGCCAGTATAAGGTTCTTCAAGTGACAATAATTTTTCAAATTTAATGCTGATCATGCTCGCATTTGATTTTTAAATATTCGCTTAAAATGGTAAAGTAATACGAGAATGTATGACTAATTTTCTATAAATTACCTCCAAAATGTCTCCAATGTTTATAACAAAAGCATTGGTGAGTGGTTTTATAGAAATCCATTGTCCATCTTTTCTTATTTGGAGACCTTCAATGTCATTTGCTTGGAGAAGGATGGTCAAGGCAGCCGCATCAGAATGAGGATTCAGTCCAATAACATTTTCTGGTTGGGGACAGGGAGGGTAGCAGGTCATCCTCATTGATTGAGTTATATCATTAAATAACTCTAGCATTTCATTTGCTTCAACTTTAAGAGCTTTTTCCATATGCTTGATTATTGTGATGCAAACTTTTTTCAATTCTAAGGAATATGTCTCTAAATTATCTCTGCAATATGAAAAAAATTGGTTAGTGTAATATAATTATAATCAATGTGCCTATATATAGTTGTCCAAGAGCGTAGTGGAATTTGAACACCGAAATATTTGCTTTGCGAAAGGTATCTAGTGCAAAATAATATTCTCATAGCAGCCATAGTTTCAATCTACGGTCTGCATCTGCAATTATGATCACAATATTGCTGTTGCGGTAGCCTCCACAACAATGACTTCTGCATGATCTTAAATCATGTGTATGGACGCATCATAACCGTATCCGACGATTTCATCCATGTTTCTTCTAATCTTCTCATAAAAAATTAAAAATTTCCTAGATTTATCAGCCTAGATTTTATCATTCTACTTTAAATCTAATGAAAAATCTTAGATTTATCAGCCTCTCAAGTGTGCATTTCAATCTGCTCCCAATCAGTATCTAGAGAGCAAATGAGACTCAGATTGGCGGGTAAAAAGTGTAGTGGCACAATGGTGATATTTTATATAGTTTGTAAAAATTTTAAATTATTTCACACCGCAGCAACCATAATGCATGACGCATCAACCACTACTACAATCACAATGACCACGACCTGGTCGAATTTAAAACCATTAGCGGCTATAGAAAAACTATACCACTTTTCTTAGCGATCTGCGATTGACAACATTTTGGCTAGAAAACAGAAAATAAGCAAGTAAAAATATAAAACCTGAATGGTTGGGGAATTTTTGGAAATAAGCGGGGATTCCTTGCATAGGATGGCAGAGTTGTAATGAAGAATAAATCAGCCCATTCTAACTTTTGATTCTCCGATACAACAAACAGTTGGCCAAATCCCTCAATATCATCTGGCGTTTGCCAAAATTTCTTCTTTTCTTCTACGGGAAGATTTAAGAACCCTTGAACACCTATCTTCACATTTTCCACTAATGAGGGATTGACTCCATGATTAGTAAGCTGTAATATATTCCAATTTCAGAAATCATACAAAGTTAATAAAATTAAATAGTATATTAAATAGGGTTAAATAAGTTTTTGGTCCCTATAAATATAGGCAATTTTGTTTTTAGTCCTCATAAAAAAGTGACATGTTTTGGTCGCTCTAAATATTTTCAACATGCACTTTTAGTAGTCTCCATTAAATTAAATCTTTTTAATTATGCTTAAATTTATAATTTTTTTAATGATTTTTCACAGACATGTTAAAAAAGAACACATGGAGATAAACCCATCTTTGACGAAAGCTACTGGTGTTAGATGGTGTCTCCAACTCAACCAAGAACACAGGAGAAAAAGACAACATTTGAGAAAAATGGAGTGGCACCTATCATAGAATAGATTATAGAAATTCAGCTTAGGTGGTTTGAACATCTATAGAGAAAAATTTGTATATTATGAAAGGTGGATCAGATTGTGAAGAATCATAGGATCATAATGACATATATCATAATCATATGATAAGAATGCATATTAGGTAAAAGCTTATAAGAAATCATATTGATTGATAAAAGAGAGTAATTGTATACACATTAGTCCAATTTATACAACTTAACTATGCTAACTAATATAATTTCTATCTCCTAACTAATTTCTAATCGAAACTAAGACTTAAAAAACTCCTGATTATTTTAACACATGCAGTGTAGTCAAATCAAGAGAGCTAAAGACAGACTTAAAAAAACTATATGAGAGACTATTTAAAAATATACATAGATTAATGAACTGTATGGAGATATGATGGTAGAATTAAGGCTTAATAGCAGTTTTAGCCATCTAAATTTCTCAAAGTTGCGATTTTGGCCCCTAAAAAAATACTACAAAACCGCCCCCTAAGTTTTGCAACTGTAGCAGTTTTGGCCCCCAAGGAAAATAAAAAAATAACACATGGCACCTCGCTTAGGGTGCCACGTCAGCGTTGACCGAGTCAAAATTGGTCTTTGGGGCCAAAACTGCCACAGGTGCAAAACTTAGGGGCGGTTTTGTAGTTTTTTTACTTAGGGGGCCAAAATCGCAACTTTGGAAAAGTTAGGGGGCTAAAACTGCTATTAAGCCTAGAATTAAATATGATGATGCCGTTCGATCCCACTTAGTTGGATAAAATTTAGTTAGTGTTAACCGAATGTGTTGACGATGGTTGACAGAAACTAAAGATAGTATCAAATACGATATGTATCTGCTACAACGATATGTGTTAGAAACCAAATTAAAACTCAAACCCTGTCAACAATGTTAATATTTAAAAGTTCATTACTATTGATCATGTTCAACGGATCTGAGCATCATCAAATGCTTCACAAACATTCTTTAAAACTGAACTCTTTTAAAGTATTGGTATTCTCCAGGCAGCTTTTGCTTGATACGATCCTCTCTAGAGAAAATTTGAATAGGCTTAGGGTTATGGGTGATTTACTTAGTGATGTTTGTGCTCTTTGTGTGTGCGCGGGGGGCGGAGGGGGATTTGGGGGGGTGGGGGGGGGGGGATATTGAGTCCGTAGATTGTAAGGTGGCCTAAAAGGTGCGGTTTCTAGGTGGTTAGGTTGGTTTCAGTTTTACCTGAAGATTTGGTGGAATTGGTTCAGAATATCCGGTTCTCTTCGCGTTATTTGTTTTTCAGGTCTCACCCTAGTTCTCCTGCTGTCACTACGATTAAGGGTGTGCATGATAACCAGTTTGAGGCTCAAACCCATAACCATATCCGGATCCACCTTAAAATATCTGGATTTTTTTGTAAATGGTTACCAACCAATCCATTTTAAACGGGTTGGATATCCAAACCAATTAAAATTCGAATCCGGATTTTAACCGGTCATATTTTTAGATTTGGCCAGTTTCTTTCTCCCTTCCAATTCCCAAATCGCGAACCTAATTCCAAATGTGACTAAACCCAATTTCTCTATCACTCGGCACCCACTCTCTTTCTCAACGCTCTCACTATCTCGATTTCTCTCTCTGTATGATTTCTCCAGATTCATGATTCATCTTCTTCTTCTTCATTTTATTTGCTCTATTTTTCGTTGAAATTGTTGTATTCATTTTCAATTTTGTTGTTATTAGGTTAACAAAGCTTGCTTGAAATCTTCCAGATTAACGAAACTCTTTGCAGGTTTGTGATTTTCTGTTTCGAATATATATTCTTTGGTTATTTTATGCAATGGCGATGATTTGTGTGTTTAAAGTAGCTGTTTTTATTCTTCCCCTTAAAATGAGCATATTAGATTGTATAAATCACCCTTTTGATCATTGTTTTCAATTTTGTAATCAAAATATGATTTTGCTTATGTTTTGTCATCTGGGTTGTTTTCTAATTCTTATTATCAATATTGTGTTTCTTTTTATTTTTTGTTGTTATTCTCTTTTGTTGATTTCTTGAAATTGTTGTTGCATTTTGTTGTAGTTGTTAGGTTTGAAACCATTCACCCTTTTCATCTTAGTTTTCAAATTTGTATTCAAAATCTGATTTTTCTTATGTTATGTCAAAGTAGCTGCCTGCAATATATTATTACAGTTGCTGGTGTTAATTAGCAGAGGTGTTGAATTCTTTGTGTTATTTAGAAAAAACTGTTTGAAAAGAGTTGTAATCTTTGATCAATCTTATGGAATAAAGTGACTTTTTTCTCTTTCATTATTGAATTTTCTATTAAGAATTGTTATTATTTCATATAAGAAAAGTGCTACAATACTCAGGCTAAATGGAACAGAGTTGTTACTTGTTACTGATTATTATTTTCTCAATATAATTTCATGAAGAAAGCAACCTTAGTAAGAGGCTCCATTGTCTTGAATGGTTTCTGTGTTGTTCCTAACAAAAACTAATTTAACAACAATTACTTTAAGGTTGTCAACCTCATAACTTATATATTTTTTTATTAAAATTTTCTACTATCTTACAAGATTTCTTTCTGTAAAAGGTTACTTTAGGATTTTTCTACTATCCTAAAAGTAACTAATTTAATACCAATTACTTTAAGGCTGTCAACCTCGTCACCTATATATTTTGATTAGTTTAGGATTTCTTTCTGTAAAAGCTTAGTTTAGGATTTTGAATAGTTTTAGGAAAAGTGAGGAAGGATATGATGGATGAATAACATGTTACTTATCCTCTAAAAAAAAAAAACATGTTACTTATATTTAGCCTTCTGTTGACCTAATCATGTTATGATACTAATAGCAACAACAACTGTGGATTGTGGAGTGTATAGACAATGCTGAAGTATCAGCTTACATTCAAGTTTTCTACCACTTCATTAACAGCTCCCAAAATAGCTAGTATGATTTTTCAAATAAGCTTATATATATATATTATTGTAATTGAAATAGAAATTTAGCTTAGGTATATCAGCTTATAGTCCTCAACCGTATTTCCCTTTCTTCAAGCAATTAACATTGATGTCTAGTTATGAAATAGTGGATAAGTTTTGGTTGAGTTTTTTACTTGTTGATGATAATGTGAACTTCTGTTAAGTGGGTGTTGGAATTCATCGTAATTAGTGGATAAGTCTGTGTTTGGCATTTTAAAAGTACCTTGACGAGGCTGTTTGGAATGTTTCCATCATAGAAGAAGTCTGTGGTTTTATTTAAGTTGAGTCTTTGTACTAATATGACTTAGCAGAAGAAAAGTACACTCACCAACTCTTCATCTAGGCTGGTAGTAACAGACATATTTTTTAAGTGTTGAATCTGTGTAACATGAACAGGAAAACCTTCCTTCGTGTCATTCCTTAATCAAATCATGGTTGCTGCTATACTTACATGATGCACATGTTTTGGTTGCTGCTAAACTTTGTAAATTGCTGCTATACTTACATGGGACTTTGTTTTTATACTCGACTTCATCTCCAATCATTTTCAAGCCAGCACATTTTTGTTGTATACAAGAAAAAGGTGGATGAGTTTAGTTTTGTGTCTTGCTTTTCTGATGACATGGAAAACTAGAACATCTTTTGCTTTTATCATCACTTCAATTTTGGAAACTTTTTGTTCTGGCTAAATTAGGATTCTATTTTGAAAAACTACCCTTTAATTTTGTGTGATGATTTATAGAAACCTTCATCCATTTCTTTGAGGTTCCGAATATCTTGTTCATATTCTTGTTCTCGTTCAACCAATAATTACTTCAACAGACAGCGATGGATTATAGTAGGATTAGGTGTATCAAATTGATGTATTACTACATAACTGGAAAATTTTGATTAATATGGGTATTTTGGGGTCAGGTTTCATCAAAGGCTGTTGTTGATTCATTTGGCTAATGCTCCAAAATATTAGATGCTTGACAAACTTGGTGTAGAAATTAATCTGAGATGATTGATTTAGCTGTATTTTTTTGGATGATTGTAACTAGTATTGGTGTACAATGATTGGATTGATTTTGCTGTGACTTGAAAAACTTATGGAAAACTAGTTTTAAAACCGGTTTGATTCTTTTTGAAGTAGATATATGTTTGAATGAAATTTAGTATTTGCAAAAAAAAAAAAATGGAAAACTAGTTTTTTTTTTGGAAACTGGGTTAAAACTGGATTTTGAATAAAAAAACTGGTTTAAAACCGGTTTGAATAAAAAAACTGGTTTAGTTCAAAAACTGGTTTTTACGACAAACCGGTTCCGAACCAGTTCTGAACCATATCCGAACTGGTTGTACTTAAAAACCGGTTTTTAGAGAAGTGGTTTCAGAAACCAAACCAAAACCAAATATTGGTTTTGGTTTTGGTTTGGTTTTTAACTTTGCACACCCTTAACTACGATTGGGTAGTGAAACCTATTCTCTGTTGGAGTCAATAGTTTTCGATTGGTTGCTGATTTCTCTGACTTATTTTTTGGTTGAATATTTTGGTTTAAGCGTTATTTACTATAATTCAAAAAATACTAACATGAACACGAACAATAAAAAATTGGGTTGAATATTTTCCCAGAAAGGAACTAAACATAATGTATTTTAGAAAGTAGATAGGTGTGCTATATTTCTTCATATAAAAAATATAAAAAACATGTGCTATTAATTATTATCATTATAATATTTATATATTTGATGAGAAAAAATATTATTATATTGGATAGATGTGCTATAAATTATTATCATTATAATATTTATATATTTGATGAGAAAAAATATTATTATATTGGATAGCGTGAAGTCTGTTATGCAAGAAACGACAAAATTGTAACAAACTATCAAACAAGTGGTAAAATTGAAAGAAAAAAATGTTACATCAAAACACAATATTTTTTATATAACGTTTTTTTTAGGGGATATAATAAGGTTTTCTTACAATGGACAATAATGTTACTCTTATTGTTGTGGAATGTGAACTATTCTTTCATGGTCATAAGACCAAACAAATAGTTTTTAGACACATTTACACGAAGAGATTATCTTAAAAATATTTATTTATTTTTCTATCAATTTTCTTTTTATTATTAAAAAAATATTTGTTTATGTATGTGTGACTAAACACTATTTGTTTAGTCTTGTGACCATATTAGAATTTTTCGTGGATGTTTCTATTTTAATAGGATTTAAATAATTGTATATTGATAATTCAAATAAAATGATAATAATGATAAAATATAGTTATAGATAATGGGTAATCAAATTTAAGAGAGTTGGTTGCCTATTTAATTAATTCAACTTGTAATTTTAATAGTAAGTGATGGGTAAACTTGACCAGTAATAGTCAAGAAAAACATGATTTATTCCTTTTCTATATATTGATTTAAATATAAGATATAAGTGGACAATAAAATATAAACAAACAAAATAAGAGTCTTTTCTCTCTCTAATAAGAAAAACATAAATTTGAAGTTCTAATTGTTAACTTAATTACCCGATTGAGAGAAACAATAACTTCTCTTTAAATTCTTTTTTCTTCGTTAATCGAGGAGGGATGATTTTAAGTCATTTTTGACCTAGAATCATCTCCTCTACATCTTTTTTCCCCTTTTCTTTTAATCTAAATAAGTGGTTTTCACACATATAAGTTTTTCCTTTTGTTTTTTGTGATTTTGTCGTCTAAGTGCGGCGTTGTGTTGTTTGTTGTCTTGTGCGACATTTGATTTCGCGTCTTATCGTGATGTTCGTTTATTTCCTATTGAAAGATCTACATCAGTCAATTAAAAATTCAACAAATGATTTGGGCGTCAACGTTGCAGATCCGGAAGCATGAGTATTTTGGTGACTTAAGTTTTATCATATTATTTGTAGGCATTTTGCCGATGTATGCTATAAATTTGGGTGTTGTGAGTTTGCTCGCAGATTTTCCCTTTACGTTTTTAGCGATGTTTGTATCTAATGTATTCTATCAATTTGACTGAATGAATATCTTTTTTTTTTTTTTTGTCCAAAAAGAGTCTTTTCTCTAAATCTATTTACTTCCTGAGAACCTCTACGTCTCTCCACCGACCCCTCACAAATTATGGAAAAATGAAGGAAGAAAAGACACGTTGTTTGGCAAAATCCAAAGACATGAAGATTCAAGGAGATCATCATTTTCTGAAATGGTTATTCATCACAGCTCAACTAATTGTTCATTTTAATGACAAATTTGACATATGCAAAATAGCTGATCTTTTTTTACAAGTATCTGATCCCATTTTTTCATAACATACAAATACATAATTAAATTTAAGGGAGGAGTAATAGTTGAAACCTGGAAGAAACCCCATTCTTTACATGCATGGTCTAGCTTCTGTAGCTCAGATGCATCTTCACACAACAATTTACTTAGGTCAATGACTGGGACTTGTTGTAAAGTTGTATTTGATACAGTAATAGGGTCTTGATTTGGTTGAAGGTATTGTTCTGGAATTTCTGTGATGTTCTTCTTTGCAAGCTCTTGGACAGAAGGCACCAATAATGAGGTTCCAAACTTCGACATTTTTCTTCAACTATGAATTGTTCAAAATGGGTTGGATTGGACCCAATTTGACTATATATCTTTATTAGAAATTGCATCATCTGTCCTTGCCTTCTCATCATGCATGCTGCCACATAAACAACTAACACATCATGATACCAACTCTTTTTTTTTTTTTTTTTGGTTCATCATGATACCAACTCTAATAAAACCAAATGTGATTACCTTTTTTCAGGGAAATATATTTATATTTATTAATTGTTTGAATATACATTTAATATGTTCTTATCTTCTTTAAAAAAACGTATTGCAAAGAGTACTTGAATTATTATCATTTGTTGCATGCTCAAATAATCACAACATTGACGCGACCCTTGCATATCTTTCTCTCTTATATATATTTTTTTATTACAAGAGGAGGCATCTCTCATTTGTCCTTCCTTCCTGTTAGCTATAATTTTAAAGGCTATATTAAATGAGGTCAATTTGAGGATTGATTTTATTATTGAAGTTGGGCTTGCTGGAAATGTTCAAAACAAGCATTTCAGTTCGACGGATTAGAAGTATTGAAAAATAGTTAGATATGGATAAAGTTAAAGCAATTCGAAATTCAAATCGAATAGTTGTCTTTATCTGTTTTCTAGGCAGTTATAGTTTTTTATTATATAGGTAGTTATTCCTATTTTAGTATAAATAGTAGTTTCTCTTAACAATCCAATCATACACAAAACTTACACTCAAATTATCCAAATGCAAGCGAGAAATGTAACACCCCGTGTTCCCAAACAACATAAATCATACTTAAAATCAGAGTATTTCAACATATAAGGAATGTCACATTTCTTTTCATAAAATCATAAATAGGATAAAATTCAATCTTTTAAACAACTTTGGTACAAAAGGCCTCAACGTAAAATCTCATAAAATTTATTCCAACAACATGTTCATAAAATTTCATAAATAATACGTAAGGAATAGAACGCAACGACAAACTTTCTCATCTTGTTACGTATCAGAGCACCTAAGACACACGTGAGAGAAGTCCACTCACAACTGCAACTATTCTGGGTCACCTGCAAGTTACCCATACAAAGGCAACAATTTTCAAGCAGAAGGGATGAGATTCACATTCAATAATAATAAGCATATAATTCACTAAAAGAATTTAACAACATAAACAACAACAATTAACAATGCTAATACTTCACATAACTCGTCATTAATCTCTTATTAATTCATTGACAACTCGTCGACGACGACAATGCATCAACGACGACACAACACTTGACAAATGCAGCGACAATGACCTCAATATGCATGTGGTACCAATCAGGGCATAAGCCCTCGACGTGTTAGAGTAATAATAACTCTCAGGTCATAAGCCCTCATCATTTTGAGTAAAGCTCCCAGAGCATAAGCCCTCATCGTGGTTAGTGTAACGCCCCATTTTTATTTAATTATTTTTAGTTGATGTTTGAGTATTTTTATATGATTTTATATGACTATATTTGACATATATGATTTAGATATGATTTTATGTGAAATATATGACTTGGTATGAATTGTGTGATATTTGGTGTGATGATAATTTATTATATGATTTATGGTGTTGTGTTTTATTTAAATAAATGTTGTTTGATTATTTTATTTATTTAATAAAAAGGTAGAGAATAGTATTATTTGGTTTAAAGGGAATTAAGTATAATTATGAGGAATAAGTGGGAGTTAAGGAAATAAGAGGGGGTTATAGTTTACAATAAAAAGAAAAGGAGAGTCAGAAAAAGTATTACGTACAATTGAAAAAAAAAAGAGAAAGTGAGTTTTTGAGAGAAGAAGAGGAGAAAACCTAGAACCAAGAGAAGAGGCTAGAAGAAGAGAGAAGAACGCAGCTTAATTCAGGAATCATAATCTAAGGTAAGGGTGGGATTCCTTCAATAATATGTATATATAATTTTGATTGTGTATGAAATTGTGTTCTAGGTTTAGGGTTTAGAAAGTTTGTGATAATTGATATGATGTGATGAATTGTGTTGTTTAATGCATGTTTCTGTGTTGTTTTGATTGTTATGTTGTATATAGAACCTATAAACATTGTTCTCTATCAAATTTGGGATTTGGGTAGATGAAATTTGGGTTTTTGAGTGAAAAATAGAGTTTTCCCGAGAGCTACCTTTGACAGCATACCCTGTTACATGTTGTTGCATCTTTTGCATCAGTTTCTGTTTCGAAATAGCTTTTGGTGTAAACACGAAAGTTGTAGGTATGAATGTTATCTTTCTAATGCCGTTGGTCTGACGTCAAAATGATTTATAGAACTTGAGTTATGGTCAAATTACTGAACGTAGGTCACAATGAATTTTTATGAATTTCAGCACAACTTTGTCCAAATTTGAAATGAAAACAGGTATTGATTGGTACATAATTGGTCTTAGGTGTAAACATGAAAGTTGTAGATAATTGAGTTAGCTTTCTAATGGCACTGGTTTGACTCGAAAATGTTTTGTAAATCTCGAGTTATGATAAAAATAGTCCAAGTAGGTCTTAAGAAAACTTAGCATAACCTATTCCAAGTTAGTCCAAAACCTATGGTTAGTTCCCAAACTTCAAACTTAAGTATGAGAGGTTAAATTGAAGTGTTTTATGAGTATTTAACTTATGACTTGTTTAATCAAATTTGATTTCCTTTTGAAAAATGTTTTCTTGATTTATTTAACCTTGTTTATGAAGCGAATATTATAAATGAAAGTGAAGCTATGTGAACGCATGTATATATAAATAAATATGATTATATATGCTATGTCGTTGATTTCTGTTGTTGATGCCGTTGAGTCGTGTTGTCTATGTTGGGGAGTGTGTCATAAATATATTAGGCACAGTTGTTGTTGTCGTTGTCGTCGTTGTTGTAGTTGGGTTGTATGCAGATATACACCATGAGTCTTCAATCACAGATGTCGTTGCTGTTGTTGTTGTTGTTGTTGTTGGGTTGTATGCTGATATACACCACGAGTCTTTCATACTCATGCATCGTTGGGGGCTCATGCCCTGGAATGTTAATCATTCAAATGTTGAGGGCTTATGCCCTGGAACGCTTTATCGTTCAACTGTTGAGGGCTCATGCCCTGGGATGCTTTAACCATCCAATCGTTGAGGGCTCATACCCTGGAATGCTTTGTCATTCAAATGGTACCACATGCATATTGCATTAGTTGTTGTCGTCAGTGCATTGTCAGAGTCGTTGTTGGTGAGTCGTCGGAGTCGTAGAGGTTGTTGGTTGAGTTGTTGGTGTTGTAGTCAATGATGTTGTTGTATTCCAATTATGAATTGATGTAGAATGTTGTTACAATTGTTGGTGCCATGTGATATAAAAATGTGCTACAGATGCCATTTGTTGAGCTGTTGTTGTTTTAATTCAAATTGATGAATTATATATATATTATTGTTGTTTGTGAATCTCACCCCTTCTGTTGGAATTGCCGCCTTGTGGGCAAGTGCAGGTAATGGAGACTTGTAGGATGTCGGCTCAAGTGTCCTAGGGCTCTGATACGTAACGGGATGGGAAACGTTGTCTTGATTCTTTCATTCCTTTATGTATCGAATTTTTAAATAATGTTGTTGAAACTTATTCATGTTGAATATTATTTTATTGTTGAGGCCTTTGTGACAAGGATTTGTTGAAGTTGAATGATGATGGTTTTTAAATAATATTTCCGCTGCAGAATTTATAAGAATGATTATGTTGGTATTTTAAATAGTTTTATATTCTCTTTAATAATTTTGAAAAGCAATGTGACATACCCGTTTGTTGACTACTCTGATCAAATATATTATTATTACGTTGTTTTGGGAAACGGGGTGTTACAGTTGGTATCAGAGCAGGTCGGTCCGTCCGGCCAAGTGGTAGAGTCGTGTCGAGCCTAGTAGTGTTGTGTGACAGCTTTATACTGTCTTTTGTTGTCCTGATTTGTTGTTTGTTGTGTAGAGAACTAACATGCAGGAGTCTTATCCAGAATTGTTGCATGAGGTTCATTTTCGAGGACGAAAATTCTTTAAGTTGGGGAGAGTTGTAACGCCCCATTTTTATTTAATTATTTTTAGTTGATGTTTGAGTATTTTTATATGATTTTATATGACTATATTTGACATATATGATTTAGATATGATTTTATGTGAAATATATGACTTGGTATGAATTGTGTGATATTTGGTGTGATGATAATTTATTATATGATTTATGGTGTTGTGTTTTATTTAAATAAATGTTGTTTGATTATTTTATTTATTTAATAAAAAGGTAGAGAATAGTATTATTTGGTTTAAAGGGAATTAAGTATAATTATGAGGAATAAGTGGGAGTTAAGGAAATACGAGGGGGTTATAGTTTACAATAAAAAGAAAAGGAGAGTCAGAAAGAGTTTTACGTACAATTGAAAAGAAAAAAAAAAGGTGAGTTTTTGAGAGAAGAAGAGGAGAAAACCTAGAACCAAGAGAAGAGGCTAGAAGAATAGAGAAGAACGCGGGATTCCTTCAATAATATGTATATATAATTTTGATTGTGTATGAAATTGTGTTCTAGGTTTAGGGTTTAGAAAGTTTGTGATAATTGATATGATGTGATGAATTGTGTTGTTTAATGCATGTTTCTGTGTTGTTTTGATTGTTATGTTGTATATAGAACCTGTAAACATTGTTCTCTATCAAATTTGGGATTTGGGTAGATGAAATTTGGGTTTTTGAGTGAAAAATAGAGTTTTCCCGAGAGCTACCTTTGACAGCATACCCTGTTACATGTTGTTGCATCTTTTGCATCAGTTTCTGTTTCGAAATAGCTTTTGGTGTAAACACGAAAGTTGTAGGTATGAATGTTATATTTCTAATGCCGTTGGTCTGACGTCAAAATGATTTATAGAACTTGAGTTATGGTCAAATTACTAAACGTAGGTCACAATGAATTTTTATGAATTTCAGCACAACTTTGTCCAAATTTGAAATGAAAACTGGTATCGATTGGTATATAATTGGTCTTAGGTGTAAACATGAAAGTTGTAGATAATTGAGTTAGCTTTCTAATGGCACTGGTTTGACTCGAAAATGTTTTGTAAATCTCGAGTTATGATAAAAATAGTCCAAGTAGGTCTTCAGAAAACTTTAAGAAAACTTAGCATAACCTATTCCAAGTTAGTCCAAAACCTATGGTTAGTTCCCAAACTTCAAACTTAAGTATGAGAGGTTAAATTGAAGTGTTTTATGAGTATTTAACTTATGACTTGTTTAATCAAATTTGATTTCCTTTTGAAAAATGTTTTCTTGATTTATTTAACCTTGTTTATGAAGCGAATATTATAAATGAAAGTGAAGCTATGTGAACGCATGTATATATAAATAAATATGATTGTATATGCTATGTCGTTGATTTCTGTTGTTGATGCCGTTGAGTCGTGTTGTCTATGTTGGGGAGTGTGTCATAAATATATTAGGCACAGTTGTTGTTGTCGTTGTCGTCGTTGTTGTAGTTGGGTTGTATGCAGATATACACCATGAGTCTTCCATCACAGATGTCGTTGCTGTTGTTGTTGTTTTTGTTGGGTTGTATGCTGATATACACCACGAGTCTTTCATACTCATGCATCGTTGGGGGCTCATGCCCTGGAATGTTAATCATTCAAATGTTGAGGGCTTATGCCCTGGAACGCTTTATCGTTCAACTGTTGAGGGCTCATGCCCTGGGATGCTTTAACCATCCAATCGTTGAGGGCTCATACCCTGGAATGCTTTGTCATTCAAATGGTACCACATGCATATTGCATTAGTTGTTGTCGTCAGTGCATTGTCAGAGTCGTTGTTGGTGAGTCGTCGGAGTCGTAGAGGTTGTTGGTTGAGTTGTTGGTGTTGTAGTCAATGATGTTGTTGTATTCCAATTATGAATTGATGTAGAATGTTGTTACAATTGTTGGTGCCATGTGATATAAAAATGTGCTACAGATGCCATTTGTTGAGCTGTTGTTGTTTTAATTCAAATTGATGAATTATATATATATTATTGTTGTTTGTGAATCTCACCCCTTCTGTTGGAATTGCCGCCTTGTGGGCAAGTGCAGGTAATGGAGACTTGTAGGATGTCGGCTCAAGTGTCCTAGGGCTCTGATACGTAACGGGATGGGAAACGTTGTCTTGATTCTTTCATTCCTTTATGTATCGAATTTTTAAATAATGTTGTTGAAACTTATTCATGTTGAATATTATTTTATTGTTGAGGCCTTTGTGACAAGGATTTGTTGAAGTTGAATGATGATGGTTTTTAAATAATATTTCCGCTGCAGAATTTATAAGAATGATTATGTTGGTATTTTAAATAGTTTTATATTCTCTTTAATAATTTTGAAAAGCAATGTGACATACCCGTTTGTTGACTACTCTGATCAAATATATTATTATTACGTTGTTTTGGGAAACGGGGTGTTACAGTTGGTATCAGAGCAGGTCGGTCCGTCCGGCCAAGTAGTAGAGTCGTGTCGAGCCTAGTAGTGTTGTGTGACAGCTTTATACTGTCTTTTGTTGTCCTGATTTGTTGTTTGTTGTGTAGAGAACTAACATGCAGGAGTCTTATCCAGAATTGTTGCATGAGGTTCATTTTCGAGGACGAAAATTCTTTAAGTTGGGGAGAGTTGTAACGCCCCATTTTTATTTAATTATTTTTAGTTGATGTTTGAGTATTTTTATATGATTTTATATGACTATATTTGACATATATGATTTAGATATGATTTTATGTGAAATATATGACTTGGTATGAATTGTGTGATATTTGGTGTGATGATAATTTATTATATGATTTATGGTGTTGTGTTTTATTTAAATAAATGTTGTTTGATTATTTTATTTATTTAATAAAAAGGTAGAGAATAGTATTATTTGGTTTAAAGGGAATTAAGTATAATTATGAGGAATAAGTGGGAGTTAAGGAAATACGAGGGGGTTATAGTTTACAATAAAAAGAAAAGGAGAGTCAGAAAGAGTTTTACGTACAATTGAAAAGAAAAAAAAAAAAGGTGAGTTTTTGAGAGAAGAAGAGGAGAAAACCTAGAACCAAGAGAAGAGGCTAGAAGAAGAGAGAAGAACGCAGCTTAATTCAGGAATCATAATCTAAGGTAAGGGTGGGATTCCTTCAATAATATGTATATATAATTTTGATTGTGTATGAAATTGTGTTCTAGGTTTAGGGTTTAGAAAGTTTGTGATAATTGATATGATGTGATGAATTGTGTTGTTTAATGCATGTTTCTGTGTTGTTTTGATTGTTATGTTGTATATAGAACCTGTAAACATTGTTCTCTATCAAATTTGGGATTTGGGTAGATGAAATTTGGGTTTTTGAGTGAAAAATAGAGTTTTCCCGAGAGCTACCTTTGACAGCATACCCTGTTACATGTTGTTGCATCTCTTGCATCAGTTTCTGTTTCGAAATAGCTTTTGGTGTAAACACGAAAGTTGTAGGTATGAATGTTATCTTTCTAATGCCGTTGGTCTGACGTCAAAATGATTTATAGAACTTGAGTTATAGTCAAATTACGGAACGTAGGTCACAATGAATTTTTATGAATTTCAGCACAACTTTGTCCAAATTTGAAATGAAAACTGGTATCGATTGGTACATAATTGGTCTAAGGTGTAAACATGAAAGTTGTAGATAATTGAGTTAACTTTCTAATGGCACTGGTTTGACTCGAAAATGTTTTGTAAATCTCGAGTTATGATAAAAATAGTCCAATTAGGTCTTCAGAAAACTTTAAGAAAACTTAGCATAACCTATTCCAAGTTAGTCCAAAACCTATGGTTAGTTCCCAAACTTCAAACTTAAGTATGAGAGGTTAAATTGAAGTGTTTTATGAGTATTTAACTTATGACTTGTTTAATCAAATTTGATTTCCTTTTGAAAAATGTTTTCTTGATTTATTTAACCTTGTTTATGAAGCGAATATTATAAATGAAAGTGAAGCTATGTGAACGCATGTATATATAAATAAATATGATTATATATGCTATGTCGTTGATTTCTGTTGTTGATGCCGTTGAGTCGTGTTGTCTATGTTGGGGAGTGTGTCATAAATATATTAGGCACAGTTGTTGTTGTCGTTGTCGTCGTTGTTGTAGTTGGGTTGTATGCAGATATACACCATGAGTCTTCCATCACAGATGTCGTTGTTGTTGTTGTTGTTGTTGTTGTTGGGTTGTATGCTGATATACACCACGAGTCTTTCATACTCATGCATCGTTGGGGGCTCATGCCCTGGAATGTTAATCATTCAAATGTTGAGGGCTTATGCCCTGGAACGCTTTATCGTTCAACTGTTGAGGGCTCATGCCCTGGGATGCTTTAACCATCCAATCGTTGAGGGCTCATACCCTGGAATGCTTTGTCATTCAAATGGTACCACATGCATATTGCATTAGTTGTTGTCGTCAGTGCATTGTCAGAGTCGTTGTTGGTGAGTCGTCGGAGTCGTAGAGGTTGTTGGTTGAGTTGTTGGTGTTGTAGTCAATGATGTTGTTGTATTCCAATTATGAATTGATGTAGAATGTTGTTACAATTGTTGGTGCCATGTGATATAAAAATGTGCTACAGATGCCATTTGTTGAGCTGTTGTTGTTTTAATTCAAATTGATGAATTATATATATATTATTGTTGTTTGTGAATCTCACCCCTTCTGTTGGAATTGCCGCCTTGTGGGCAAGTGCAGGTAATGGAGACTTGTAGGATGTCGGCTCAAGTGTCCTAGGGCTCTGATACGTAACGCGATGGGAAACGTTGTCTTGATTCTTTCATTCCTTTATGTATCGAATTTTTAAATAATGTTGTTGAAACTTATTCATGTTGAATATTATTTTATTGTTGAGGCCTTTGTGACAAGGATTTGTTGAAGTTGAATGATGATGGATTTTAAATAATATTTCCGCTGCAGAATTTATAAGAATGATTATGTTGGTATTTTAAATAGTTTTATATTCTATTTAATAATTTTGAAAAGCAATGTGACATACCCGTTTGTTGACTACTCTGATCAAATATATTATTATTACGTTGTTTTGGGAAACGGGGTGTTACAGTTGGTATCAGAGCAGGTCGGTCCGTCCGGCCAAGTGGTAGAGTCGTGTCGAGCCTAGTAGTGTTGTGTGACAGCTTTATACTGTCTTTTGTTGTCCTGATTTGTTGTTTGTTGTGTAGAGAACTAACATGCAGGAGTCTTATCCAGAATTGTTGCATGAGGTTCATTTTCGAGGACGAAAATTCTTTAAGTTGGGGAGAGTTGTAACGCCCCATTTTTATTTAATTATTTTTAGTTGATGTTTGAGTATTTTTATATGATTTTATATGACTATATTTGACATATATGATTTAGATATGATTTTATGTGAAATATATGACTTGGTATGAATTGTGTGATATTTGGTGTGATGATAATTTATTATATGATTTATGGTGTTGTGTTTTATTTAAATAAATGTTGTTTGATTATTTTATTTATTTAATAAAAAGGTAGAGAATAGTATTATTTGGTTTAAAGGGAATTAAGTATAATTATGAGGAATAAGTGGGAGTTAAGGAAATACGAGGGGGTTATAGTTTACAATAAAAAGAAAAGGAGAGTCAGAAAGAGTTTTACGTACAATTGAAAAGAAAAAAAAAAGGTGAGTTTTTGAGAGAAGAAGAGGAGAAAACCTAGAACCAAGAGAAGAGGCTAGAAGAATAGAGAAGAACGCGGGATTCCTTCAATAATATGTATATATAATTTTGATTGTGTATGAAATTGTGTTCTAGGTTTAGGGTTTAGAAAGTTTGTGATAATTGATATGATGTGATGAATTGTGTTGTTTAATGCATGTTTCTGTGTTGTTTTGATTGTTATGTTGTATATAGAACCTGTAAACATTGTTCTCTATCAAATTTGGGATTTGGGTAGATGAAATTTGGGTTTTTGAGTGAAAAATAGAGTTTTCCCGAGAGCTACCTTTGACAGCATACCCTGTTACATGTTGTTGCATCTTTTGCATCAGTTTCTGTTTCGAAATAGCTTTTGGTGTAAACACGAAAGTTGTAGGTATGAATGTTATATTTCTAATGCCGTTGGTCTGACGTCAAAATGATTTATAGAACTTGAGTTATGGTCAAATTACTAAACGTAGGTCACAATGAATTTTTATGAATTTCAGCACAACTTTGTCCAAATTTGAAATGAAAACTGGTATCGATTGGTATATAATTGGTCTTAGGTGTAAACATGAAAGTTGTAGATAATTGAGTTAGCTTTCTAATGGCACTGGTTTGACTCGAAAATGTTTTGTAAATCTCGAGTTATGATAAAAATAGTCCAAGTAGGTCTTCAGAAAACTTTAAGAAAACTTAGCATAACCTATTCCAAGTTAGTCCAAAACCTATGGTTAGTTCCCAAACTTCAAACTTAAGTATGAGAGGTTAAATTGAAGTGTTTTATGAGTATTTAACTTATGACTTGTTTAATCAAATTTGATTTCCTTTTGAAAAATGTTTTCTTGATTTATTTAACCTTGTTTATGAAGCGAATATTATAAATGAAAGTGAAGCTATGTGAACGCATGTATATATAAATAAATATGATTGTATATGCTATGTCGTTGATTTCTGTTGTTGATGCCGTTGAGTCGTGTTGTCTATGTTGGGGAGTGTGTCATAAATATATTAGGCACAGTTGTTGTTGTCGTTGTCGTCGTTGTTGTAGTTGGGTTGTATGCAGATATACACCATGAGTCTTCCATCACAGATGTCGTTGCTGTTGTTGTTGTTTTTGTTGGGTTGTATGCTGATATACACCACGAGTCTTTCATACTCATGCATCGTTGGGGGCTCATGCCCTGGAATGTTAATCATTCAAATGTTGAGGGCTTATGCCCTGGAACGCTTTATCGTTCAACTGTTGAGGGCTCATGCCCTGGGATGCTTTAACCATCCAATCGTTGAGGGCTCATACCCTGGAATGCTTTGTCATTCAAATGGTACCACATGCATATTGCATTAGTTGTTGTCGTCAGTGCATTGTCAGAGTCGTTGTTGGTGAGTCGTCGGAGTCGTAGAGGTTGTTGGTTGAGTTGTTGGTGTTGTAGTCAATGATGTTGTTGTATTCCAATTATGAATTGATGTAGAATGTTGTTACAATTGTTGGTGCCATGTGATATAAAAATGTGCTACAGATGCCATTTGTTGAGCTGTTGTTGTTTTAATTCAAATTGATGAATTATATATATATTATTGTTGTTTGTGAATCTCACCCCTTCTGTTGGAATTGCCGCCTTGTGGGCAAGTGCAGGTAATGGAGACTTGTAGGATGTCGGCTCAAGTGTCCTAGGGCTCTGATACGTAACGGGATGGGAAACGTTGTCTTGATTCTTTCATTCCTTTATGTATCGAATTTTTAAATAATGTTGTTGAAACTTATTCATGTTGAATATTATTTTATTGTTGAGGCCTTTGTGACAAGGATTTGTTGAAGTTGAATGATGATGGTTTTTAAATAATATTTCCGCTGCAGAATTTATAAGAATGATTATGTTGGTATTTTAAATAGTTTTATATTCTCTTTAATAATTTTGAAAAGCAATGTGACATACCCGTTTGTTGACTACTCTGATCAAATATATTATTATTACGTTGTTTTGGGAAACGGGGTGTTACAGTTGGTATCAAAGCAGGTCGGTCCGTCCGGCCAAGTAGTAGAGTCGTGTCGAGCCTAGTAGTGTTGTGTGACAGCTTTATACTGTCTTTTGTTGTCCTGATTTGTTGTTTGTTGTGTAGAGAACTAACATGCAGGAGTCTTATCCAGAATTGTTGCATGAGGTTCATTTTCGAGGACGAAAATTCTTTAAGTTGGGGAGAGTTGTAACGCCCCATTTTTATTTAATTATTTTTAGTTGATGTTTGAGTATTTTTATATGATTTTATATGACTATATTTGACATATATGATTTAGATATGATTTTATGTGAAATATATGACTTGGTATGAATTGTGTGATATTTGATGTGATGATAATTTATTATATGATTTATGGTGTTGTGTTTTATTTAAATAAATGTTGTTTGATTATTTTATTTATTTAATAAAAAGGTAGAGAATAGTATTATTTGGTTTAAAGGGAATTAAGTATAATTATGAGGAATAAGTGGGAGTTAAGGAAATACGAGGGGGTTATAGTTTACAATAAAAAGAAAAGGAGAGTCAGAAAGAGTTTTACGTACAATTGAAAAGAAAAAAAAAAAGGTGAGTTTTTGAGAGAAGAAGAGGAGAAAACCTAGAACCAAGAGAAGAGGCTAGAAGAAGAGAGAAGAACGCAGCTTAATTCAGGAATCATAATCTAAGGTAAGGGTGGGATTCCTTCAATAATATGTATATATAATTTTGATTGTGTATGAAATTGTGTTCTAGGTTTAGGGTTTAGAAAGTTTGTGATAATTGATATGATGTGATGAATTGTGTTGTTTAATGCATGTTTCTGTGTTGTTTTGATTGTTATGTTGTATATAGAACCTGTAAACATTGTTCTCTATCAAATTTGGGATTTGGGTAGATGAAATTTGGGTTTTTGAGTGAAAAATAGAGTTTTCCCGAGAGCTACCTTTGACAGCATACCCTGTTACATGTTGTTGCATCTTTTGCATCAGTTTCTGTTTCGAAATAGCTTTTGGTGTAAACACGAAAGTTGTAGGTATGAATGTTATCTTTCTAATGCCGTTGGTCTGACGTCAAAATGATTTATAGAACTTGAGTTATAGTCAAATTACGGAACGTAGGTCACAATGAATTTTTATGAATTTCAGCACAACTTTGTCCAAATTTGAAATGAAAACTGGTATCGATTGGTACATAATTGGTCTAAGGTGTAAACATGAAAGTTGTAGATAATTGAGTTAACTTTCTAATGGCACTGGTTTGACTCGAAAATGTTTTGTAAATCTCGAGTTATGATAAAAATAGTCCAATTAGGTCTTCAGAAAACTTTAAGAAAACTTAGCATAACCTATTCCAAGTTAGTCCAAAACCTATGGTTAGTTCCCAAACTTCAAACTTAAGTATGAGAGGTTAAATTGAAGTGTTTTATGAGTATTTAACTTATGACTTGTTTAATCAAATTTGATTTCCTTTTGAAAAATGTTTTCTTGATTTATTTAACCTTGTTTATGAAGCGAATATTATAAATGAAAGTGAAGCTATGTGAACGCATGTATATATAAATAAATATGATTATATATGCTATGTCGTTGATTTCTGTTGTTGATGCCGTTGAGTCGTGTTGTCTATGTTGGGGAGTGTGTCATAAATATATTAGGCACAGTTGTTGTTGTCGTTGTCGTCGTTGTTGTAGTTGGGTTGTATGCAGATATACACCATGAGTCTTCCATCACAGATGTCGTTGCTGTTGTTGTTGTTGTTGTTGGGTTGTATGCTGATATACACCACGAGTCTTTCATACTCATGCATCGTTGGGGGCTCATGCCCTGGAATGTTAATCATTCAAATGTTGAGGGCTTATGCCCTGGAACGCTTTATCGTTCAACTGTTGAGGGCTCATGCCCTGGGATGCTTTAACCATCCAATCGTTGAGGGCTCATACCCTGGAATGCTTTGTCATTCAAATGGTACCACATGCATATTGCATTAGTTGTTGTCGTCAGTGCATTGTCAGAGTCGTTGTTGGTGAGTCGTCGGAGTCGTAGAGGTTGTTGGTTGAGTTGTTGGTGTTGTAGTCAATGATGTTGTTGTATTCCAATTATGAATTGATGTAGAATGTTGTTACAATTGTTGGTGCCATGTGATATAAAAATGTGCTACAGATGCCATTTGTTGAGCTGTTGTTGTTTTAATTCAAATTGATGAATTATATATATATATTATTGTTGTTTGTGAATCTCACCCCTTCTGTTGGAATTGCCGCCTTGTGGGCAAGTGCAGGTAATGGAGACTTGTAGGATGTCGGCTCAAGTGTCCTAGGGCTCTGATACGTAACGGGATGGGAAACGTTGTCTTGATTCTTTCATTCCTTTATGTATCGAATTTTTAAATAATGTTGTTGAAACTTATTCATGTTGAATATTATTTTATTGTTGAGGCCTTTGTGACAAGGATTTGTTGAAGTTGAATGATGATGGATTTTAAATAATATTTCCGCTGCAGAATTTATAAGAATGATTATGTTGGTATTTTAAATAGTTTTATATTCTATTTAATAATTTTGAAAAGCAATGTGACATACCCGTTTGTTGACTACTCTGATCAAATATATTATTATTACGTTGTTTTGGGAAACGGGGTGTTACAGTTGGTATCAGAGCAGGTCGGTCCGTCCGGCCAAGTAGTAGAGTCGTGTCGAGCCTAGTAGTGTTGTGTGACAGCTTTATACTGTCTTTTGTTGTCCTGATTTGTTGTTTGTTGTGTAGAGAACTAACATGCAGGAGTCTTATCCAGAATTGTTGCATGAGGTTCATTTTCGAGGACGAAAATTCTTTAAGTTGGGGAGAGTTGTAACGCCCCATTTTTATTTAATTATTTTTAGTTGATGTTTGAGTATTTTTATATGATTTTATATGACTATATTTGACATATATGATTTAGATATGATTTTATGTGAAATATATGACTTGGTATGAATTGTGTGATATTTGGTGTGATGATAATTTATTATATGATTTATGGTGTTGTGTTTTATTTAAATAAATGTTGTTTGATTATTTTATTTATTTAATAAAAAGGTAGAGAATAGTATTATTTGGTTTAAAGGGAATTAAGTATAATTATGAGGAATAAGTGGGAGTTAAGGAAATACGAGGGGGTTATAGTTTACAATAAAAAGAAAAGGAGAGTCAGAAAGAGTTTTACGTACAATTGAAAAGAAAAAAAAAAGGTGAGTTTTTGAGAGAAGAAGAGGAGAAAACCTAGAACCAAGAGAAGAGGCTAGAAGAATAGAGAAGAACGCGGGATTCCTTCAATAATATGTATATATAATTTTGATTGTGTATGAAATTGTGTTCTAGGTTTAGGGTTTAGAAAGTTTGTGATAATTGATATGATGTGATGAATTGTGTTGTTTAATGCATGTTTCTGTGTTGTTTTGATTGTTATGTTGTATATAGAACCTGTAAACATTGTTCTCTATCAAATTTGGGATTTGGGTAGATGAAATTTGGGTTTTTGAGTGAAAAATAGAGTTTTCCCGAGAGCTACCTTTGACAGCATACCCTGTTACATGTTGTTGCATCTTTTGCATCAGTTTCTGTTTCGAAATAGCTTTTGGTGTAAACACGAAAGTTGTAGGTATGAATGTTATATTTCTAATGCCGTTGGTCTGACGTCAAAATGATTTATAGAACTTGAGTTATGGTCAAATTACTAAACGTAGGTCACAATGAATTTTTATGAATTTCAGCACAACTTTGTCCAAATTTGAAATGAAAACTGGTATCGATTGGTATATAATTGGTCTTAGGTGTAAACATGAAAGTTGTAGATAATTGAGTTAGCTTTCTAATGGCACTGGTTTGACTCGAAAATGTTTTGTAAATCTCGAGTTATGATAAAAATAGTCCAAGTAGGTCTTCAGAAAACTTTAAGAAAACTTAGCATAACCTATTCCAAGTTAGTCCAAAACCTATGGTTAGTTCCCAAACTTCAAACTTAAGTATGAGAGGTTAAATTGAAGTGTTTTATGAGTATTTAACTTATGACTTGTTTAATCAAATTTGATTTCCTTTTGAAAAATGTTTTCTTGATTTATTTAACCTTGTTTATGAAGCGAATATTATAAATGAAAGTGAAGCTATGTGAACGCATGTATATATAAATAAATATGATTGTATATGCTATGTCGTTGATTTCTGTTGTTGATGCCGTTGAGTCGTGTTGTCTATGTTGGGGAGTGTGTCATAAATATATTAGGCACAGTTGTTGTTGTCGTTGTCGTCGTTGTTGTAGTTGGGTTGTATGCAGATATACACCATGAGTCTTCCATCACAGATGTCGTTGCTGTTGTTGTTGTTTTTGTTGGGTTGTATGCTGATATACACCACGAGTCTTTCATACTCATGCATCGTTGGGGGCTCATGCCCTGGAATGTTAATCATTCAAATGTTGAGGGCTTATGCCCTGGAACGCTTTATCGTTCAACTGTTGAGGGCTCATGCCCTGGGATGCTTTAACCATCCAATCGTTGAGGGCTCATACCCTGGAATGCTTTGTCATTCAAATGGTACCACATGCATATTGCATTAGTTGTTGTCGTCAGTGCATTGTCAGAGTCGTTGTTGGTGAGTCGTCGGAGTCGTAGAGGTTGTTGGTTGAGTTGTTGGTGTTGTAGTCAATGATGTTGTTGTATTCCAATTATGAATTGATGTAGAATGTTGTTACAATTGTTGGTGCCATGTGATATAAAAATGTGCTACAGATGCCATTTGTTGAGCTGTTGTTGTTTTAATTCAAATTGATGAATTATATATATATTATTGTTGTTTGTGAATCTCACCCCTTCTGTTGGAATTGCCGCCTTGTGGGCAAGTGCAGGTAATGGAGACTTGTAGGATGTCGGCTCAAGTGTCCTAGGGCTCTGATACGTAACGGGATGGGAAACGTTGTCTTGATTCTTTCATTCCTTTATGTATCGAATTTTTAAATAATGTTGTTGAAACTTATTCATGTTGAATATTATTTTATTGTTGAGGCCTTTGTGACAAGGATTTGTTGAAGTTGAATGATGATGGTTTTTAAATAATATTTCCGCTGCAGAATTTATAAGAATGATTATGTTGGTATTTTAAATAGTTTTATATTCTCTTTAATAATTTTGAAAAGCAATGTGACATACCCGTTTGTTGACTACTCTGATCAAATATATTATTATTACGTTGTTTTGGGAAACGGGGTGTTACAGTTGGTATCAGAGCAGGTCGGTCCGTCCGGCCAAGTAGTAGAGTCGTGTCGAGCCTAGTAGTGTTGTGTGACAGCTTTATACTGTCTTTTGTTGTCTTGATTTGTTGTTTGTTGTGTAGAGAACTAACATGCAGGAGTCTTATCCAGAATTGTTGCATGAGGTTCATTTTCGAGGACGAAAATTCTTTAAGTTGGGGAGAGTTGTAACGCCCCATTTTTATTTAATTATTTTTAGTTGATGTTTGAGTATTTTTATATGATTTTATATGACTATATTTGACATATATGATTTAGATATGATTTTATGTGAAATATATGACTTGGTATGAATTGTGTGATATTTGATGTGATGATAATTTATTATATGATTTATGGTGTTGTGTTTTATTTAAATAAATGTTGTTTGATTATTTTATTTATTTAATAAAAAGGTAGAGAATAGTATTATTTGGTTTAAAGGGAATTAAGTATAATTATGAGGAATAAGTGGGAGTTAAGGAAATACGAGGGGGTTATAGTTTACAATAAAAATATCATTATAATTAGTATCATATACAACATTATAACAACATAACAATATCATAATCAATATCTTAAACAACATAGCAACATAACAATATCATAATCAATATAGCAACATCTTAGTCAACGTCATATAATTCACATCATAAACATCGTATAATCTTCATAGGTACTTTTTTTAACAACACATGGGTAGAAAACAACTCGACAACTCATAGAGGATAATTCATCAACAACTTAACAACTCATGGATGATAATTCATCAACAACGACTTTGACTCGACAAATGCGACAATGCAACTTAGACACTTATATGCATGTGGTACCAATCGTCATCATAAGTATTAATATACTTTAATCGTGCGGAGGACAAAGCTCCTAATAATCGTGCGGAGGACAAAGCTCCTAATAATCGTGCGGAGGACAAAGCTCCTATCATGGTGAGGACAAAGCTCAATGAATGTTAAAGCATGGACTCTATCAACAAGACACCTTAATCAACTTATCACTTATACATCCAATAATTTGGAGTTCATCATCAACTTATTCATACTCATGCAACTTAGTTAAATAACAATTGCAGCATAATCAAATCACATCAAGCTTAATAATAAGTCATTTCAACAACATCTTGATCATTCAATAATATTTCGAGTAATGCATTTAATCATTAAATCACATTACAAACAACTTAGCAGTTCATAACAGCAACATAAACAGCACAAGCAATTCACAATCATTATCAACAGCATCAAATCATCACATTAACTTTATAAGTATAGCACATTATGCACTCATCATTCATAATTCCTAAGCAATAACATTCTTCAAAAGTAATCAAGTATGATTAAATAAGACATAAGCCAAATACTCATAAAACACCTCAACTAAATCCCTAATACCTAAGTTTGAAGTTTGGAAACCAACTCTAAGTCTTTGGACTAACTTGGGATTAGTTATGCTAAGTTTTCTTAAAGTTTTCTCAAGACCTACTTGGACTATTTTCATCATAACTCAAAATCTACAAATAATTTTCTAGTCACTCTAGAGCCATTAGAAAGCTAACTCAATTACCTACAACTTTCGTGTTTACACCAAGACCCATTTCGGAACAGAAATGTATGAAAAAGACACAAGAACGTGAAACAGAAAATGCTGTTTTTTCCAAGACCTACTTGGAGTGTTTTTATCATAACTCAAGATTCACAAAACATTTTTGAGTCACTTTGAAGCCATTTAAAAGCTAACTCAATTATCTACAACTTTCGTGAAGACATCAAAAGCTAATTATGAACAGAAAAGTCCCAGTTTTTATTTTAGTTTTTCGGTTACAGAAAATCGAAAAGAGAACGAGCCTGTTGACCCCTTTGTAGTATTTTAATCATATCTAGAGTTCTAAAAGCTTAAATTGAGTCACTCCAAAGGCTAGTGAAAGCTAACATCTGTATCTACAACTTTAATGAAGACACCTAAACCCAGTTCGGAACTTAAACTTGTCCAACTGAGACAACAAGTAACGTGTTTTGCACAGCGACAGCAAAATCGCAGTTCAGTTGCGGTTTCGCCTTGGGGAAACCTTTTCTACTCCGTTTTCGATCCAATACCCTCAAAACATGACCTTAAACATCACCCTATGATTATCCTATCATTAGAACATTAATTATTCATTAACCTACTAGATTATCCACTCTTTTTAAGACTAGAAACTCAATTTGAAACCTAAACTAGTTTTCATCAATTCTCACCTTTCAACTTCATCTTTTAATTCATTCACCTTAACCTAGTTCTTAATTCTCTCAAAAACTCATCCATCTCTTGTTAATCATAATTGAATTGAATTACAGTTTAATATAATGAAAGCTAGGCTCACCCTTACCTTAATTTGGTCTCCTGAATCAAGCTGCGTTCTTCTTAGGTTTTTCTTCTCTCCTTCGCGCCTCCTCTCTTTTTCTCTAGGTTTCTCCAAAAGTTATATCACGTACTAAATAATTCTAACCCTAATTCTCTTATTTATATTCTCTTACTCATCTTATCTTATTTCTACTCCTTCCCTCAAATTCTCTAAAATTATGTAACAACCCATATTTAATTAAATATATTATATTATATCATCATATCTTATTATTTCTAAAACAAATATATTTATACACTAGATAATATATATATATATATATATATATATATATATATATTTCTACACAAATAACAAATATATTTCTATAACAAATATATCTCTACATAACAAACATATTTCTATAACAAATAACACAATATATTTTTACACAAAATAACATATATATTTCCACACCAAATAACACATATATTTTTATAACAAATAACATAATATTTCTACATCAAATAACATATATATTTTTATAACAAATAACATAATATCTTTACACCAAATACATATATATTATAATATAATATGCTACTAAAACACCAACATATAACACAAAAATAACACACATCACCATAAATCAAATAAATTATTTAAAAAGACTCTAAACTCAATCAAATAATTAAATAAATAAAATAGTTCAAAGCGGGCGTTACAAAACACGTCACTTAGCATCATAACATCATCATAAAATCATCATCGTAGACATCTTAAACGACTCGACTCGACAACTTCACTTGACTATGCAACCCTAACATCTTGAATGCATGTGGTACCAAATCCAGGGCATAAGCCCTCGTCCCTTTGAGTATAAATATACTCCCAGGGCATAAGCCCTCGTCGCTAGTGAGCAAAGCTCCAGGGCATAAGCCCTCGTCGCTGGTGAGTAAAAACTCCAGGGCATAAGCCCTCATCTCTGAATGAGTATGCATGAGACTCAACACATTTTAACTTAAACAAGTTAACATCTTGGACGTCGCAACCATCACAAACTTCATGGACTGACACATGCAACATTATTCATATGTAAACAGCAACATGGCAGCAAGCAAGTCACAAGATATAACAATATCATTACAAACATCATCTCAACATCACATATCTTCCCTACATATCTATTTCATATGATTCATAAATCATTAACAACAACGTAAGGTTATCACAAGCGTCATTCATATTAAAAACAGCTTACTGTACTACCCAAGGTTCATCTCTCAAAGTCTCGTGCGAAACAGATCGCAACAACATAGGAAACGTGACATTCTGTCACAGCACAGGTCGCTATGGCGAGCTCAATTGCTCTCCTGGCGAGAGATTACAGGTCTCTCTCGCCATGGCAGGAGGATTTCTCGCCTGGCGGGACGTTACAGGTCCGTCGCTATGGCGAGCTAAGTCTCGCCTGGCGGAGCGATGCAGGTCTGTCGCTATGGCGAGCTATGTCTCGCCTGGCGGAACGGTGTCAGAACAGACTACGGGATTACGAACTTTTTCCCCCAAAATCCTATTTTTCATCATGTTAAGCCCCAAATTCGACTGAAACAACAACATTATACATATTCTAGGCTCTGTAATCAATTCCTACATCAATTTCACAGTTTTATATCATCAATTCACTAATTCTTCATCTTTAACCTAATTCCCAATTCCTCAAAAACCACCTCTTACTCTTGTTAATTATGATTAAACGAATTACAGATTAATATAATTGAATTGCTAAGCTCACCCTTACCTTAACAATGCAGAAATCGCAGCTCTCTCTCTGGTTCACCTCTTCTCTGGTTTTTCTCCCTTTTTGCAAAACGTACGTACTGAGTTCTCCCTTAACCTAATTTCCTTATTTATACTCCCAACAAATCTTATCTTATTTACTCTTTCTCCAACATAACTCTCTAAAATCCCAAAATTAACCCACATCTCTATATTTATTTTATTTGCAAAATCTTATTTTATTACCTTCTCGGTAGTCTGTTGAACAATCTCTGGTCCTAAAACCACATTCTTACTTGACTCAAACCAACACAACGGAGTTCTGCATCTCCGACCATATAAAGCCTCAAAAGGTGCCATTCCAATACTCGAATGGTAACTGTTGTTGTACGTGAACTCTATCAACGGAAGATGACTATCCCAAGTCCCTCCTTGCTCAAGTACACAGACTCTCAACAAATCATCCTGCGACTGAATCGTTCTTTCCGACTGACCATCTGTCTGCGGATGATAAGCCAAACTTAACCTCAACTGAGAACCTAAAGCCTCTTGCAAACTCTTCCAAAATCCAAAAGTAAATCTCGGATCTCTATCTGATACGATGCTCGAAGGAACACCATGCAGCTTCACTATGTCTCGAATATAAATCTCTGCCAACTGAGCTACAGGAAAAGTAATATTAATCGAGATAAAATGAGCCGACTTCGTCTATCTATCAACAATCACCCAAATCATATAAATCTTATTCACCACATCTCCTAAAATATATAAAAATATATCTAGACTCTTCAAATAAATTAAATAATTAAAATAATCTAAAGTGGGCGTTACACCACCAAAACAATTTCTTCAAGTCATGATACATCTTTGTAGCTCCCGGATGAATACTTAAGCTACTTCTATGACTTTCTTCCAAAATCACCATCTGCAGTTTGATTACTAGCAACCATTAAATCCACAAACTTGACATCAATTTTTTGCGCTTCCTTGATACTGTTCAAGAAATCACTATTGATCTTCAACATACCCAACTGAACACTCTGGGGTGACCTCTCACAAACTAGGCTCAAATCTCTAAACTGCTCAAGCAATTTGAACTCCTTTACCATCATAGCGGACATGTGCAACGTCTTCCTGCTTAAAGCATCTGCAACCACATTAGCCTTACCGGGGTGGTAATTCAAACTAAAATCATAGTCTTTTAACAACTCAAGCCACCTTCTCTGCCTCATATTCAATTCCTTTTGGTCAAATAAATATTTCAAACTCTTATGATCGCTAAACACTTCAAATTTAGAGCCGTACATATAATGCCTCCACATCTTCAATACAAAAACTACAGCAGCCAGTTCCAAATCATGCGTAGGATAATTCCGTTCATGAATTCTCAACTGTCTTGAAGCATAAGCTACCACTTTGCCATCCTGCATAAGTACACACCCTAAGCCCAACTTGGACGCATCACAATATACAACAAAAGGTTCATCTGGCTTTGGTAAAATTAAAATTGGAGCAGTCGTCAACCTGCGCTTCAATTCATTGAAACTATTCTCACACTGAGCATTCCACACAAAAGATTTACCATTACAGGTCAACTGAGTCAATGGAAGTGCCAACTTTGAAAATCCTTCTATAAACTTGCGGTAATAACCAGCCAAACCCAGAAAACTTCTAATCTCAGTAACCGACTTCGGAGTCTCCCATTGTGATAATGCATCAACTTTTGATGGGTCTACCGCAATACCACTACCAGAAATAATATGGCCAAGAAAACTGACTTCACTTAACCAGAATTCACATTTAGATAACTTGGCATACAACTTCTTTTCTTTCAACACTTGCAACACAATCTTTAGATGTTCTGCATGCTCTTCCTCAGTCTTAGAATAAATCAAGATGTCATCAATGAAGATAACTACAAACTGATCCAAATGGGCATGGAAATTCTATTCATATACTCCATAAACACACTTGGTGCATATGTAACACCGAAAGGCATCACCTTATACTCATAATGTCCATATCGTGTCCTAAAGACCGTCTTCTGCATATCCTCATGCTTCACTTTAATTTGATGGTAACCTGACCTCAAATCCGATTTTACTAAACACACGAGCACCCACCAGTTGATCCATCAAATCATCAATTCTCGGAAGCGGATATCTGTTCTTTATCGTCACTTTATTCAACTGACGGTAATCAATACACAATCGCATGCTACCATCTTTCTTCTTAACCAACAACACCGGCGCTCCCCATGGTGAAACGCTTGGTCTTACAAATTTATTATCAAGTAAATCCTCCAATTGCTTTTTCAACTCGGCTAACTTGGACGCCGACATACGATAAGGTGCCATCGACACCGGCTTCGTTCCTGGAACAAGGTCAATTGAAAATTCAACCTTTGTTTCTAGTGGCACATCAGGAATCTCATCCGGAAATACTTCTGAAAATTCATTCACAACCGGCAATCTATCAATCACAGCCTGATTCTCTACCGACAAAGATGCTATCAAGGAGAGCATTAAGATCCCATCACGCTCCAGTTGTTTCAGCTGCTTAGTAGTTAAGAATTCTGCTCCACTCTCTTCTTCAGCTGAAGAAAAATGCACCGTCTTGCTAAAACAATTGATATGAACATGGTTATATTCTAACCAGTTCATCCCAAAGATCACATCCATACCCGTCAACGGCAAACATACAAGATCAACTTCAAAGTCTCTACCAAACATAGACACGGGACAACTCAAACAAACAAGAGAAGTAGTTACTGAACCCTTAGCTGGAGTTTCAAAAACCATTTCTCCATTCATATCAAACATAACTAGACCCAACTTACGTGCACAATCAATGGCAATGAAACAATGAGTAGCACCAGTATCAATAATAGCAATTAAAGGAATACTATTAAAGAAACAAGTACCTCTGATATGTCGGTCCTCACTAACAGTTTGCGTACCGGTCAATGCAAACACCTTGCCACTAGCCTGAGTCTTCCTAGGCTTCTTACACTGCGTACTAAGATGACCCTCCTCGTCACAGTTGTAACAGACAATGTCACCACGCTTGCACTCAGCTACCGTGTGACCTTTCTTCCCACATCGGAAACACTTCTTCTCGTCACGACCGCAAACATTACTCTCGTGGCCCTTTTCACCACACTTGAAACAAACAATCTCGGTAGGAGCATCTCTCCCCTTGGGCCTCCTCTCATCATTCAGTCTCTGTTTACCCTTGTCAGCTAGGGCACTATACGGTTTCGGACGACTCTGTTGTCCCTTACCTCTACGCTCACTCATCACCTTATAATGAACTTTCGCATCCTCTTCACAAATCCTACAGCTGCTTACCAATTCGGAAAAATTCCTTCTCTTCTGATAACCAATGGCCCGCTTTATATCAGCACGCAGACCATTCTCAAACTTTATGCACTTTGAAAACTCAGCAGTCTCGGCGGTATAGTGTGGATATAATTTAGCAAGCTCCACAAATTTCGCAGCATACTCAGTTACAGACATGTCTCCCTGCTTCAACTCTAGAAATTCAATTTCTTTATTGCCTCGAACATCTTCCAGAAAATACCTGTCTAGAAACTCTCTCCTGAACACAGCCTAGGTTACTTCAGCACCATCCTGTTCTAAGATAGGTAGAAGACTCACCCACCAGTCATCTGCCTCTTCAGCCAACATGTACGTACCGAAACGCACCTTCTGTGCTTCACTACACTGCATGACCCTGAAGATTCTCTCCACCTCCTTGAGCCACTTCTGAGCTCCATCCGGATCATACCTTCCTTGAATGTTGGTGCATGATTCCTTAGAAAGGTTTCCAGCATTCTCACTCCCTCGTTACCAGCACCAACATTCGGCTGTTGTGCTACAGCTTGAGCAACAGCTTCAAGTGCAGCAGCAATAACAGCATCGTTTCTCCCAGCCATCTTGAAATTCTACATAGCAAACGACAATCAGAACAACAAAGACAATGTAAGGTTATTACACAACACTACGTGGCTCGACACAACTCTACTAATTGGTCGGACGGACCAACTTGCTCTGATACCAATTGTAACACCTCGTTATCCCAACAATTAAATATTTAATAAATAAACAAGTAAATCAGAGTTCAACAACAAACAGGCATGTCACACTGCTTCTCAAAAATCCTTAAATAAAATAAAATACTATTTATCAAATCAATTGTGATAAATTATCCAAACATTGCGGCAGAATCTTTTTAACATCATAAAACATTATATTATCATCCATAATGCTGGCACAAAGGCCTCTACATGTGTACTCATTAGCATTTAATTCAACAACAACAAACTCCAACAACATGATTAAAATTTGATACATAAGGAATGAAAAACACAACAACAATTTCCCATCCCGTTACGTATCAGAGCCCTAAGACACTTGAGCCACCATCTCTACTATTCTGGATCACCTGCAAGTTACCCATACGAAGGGCAACATTTTCAAGCAGAAGGGGTGAGATTCACAAACAACAATAATAGAACAATAATTCATTAATTGAATCGAACACCCTAATATCATCAATACTCCAATATACTTATATAATTCATGGTCAACATCATAACAATATATTCCATTCCAACCAGCAATACACTGACTACTCAACCAACAACAACGACTCATGCAATGACATGACAACACCAAAATGACTCAACGACAAAATGTGACAATGCACATGCATGTGGTACCATTTAACGCGTTTGAATGACAAGGCATTCCAGGGCATAAGCCCTCACCAATTTGAATGGTTAAAGCATTCACAGGGCATATGCCCTCACCAAAATTGACTGAACTAGCATTCACAGGGCATAAGCCCTCACCAATTTGAACGACAAGGCGTTCCAGGGCATGAGCCCTCACCAATTTTATCATTATGCAATGGACTCCACTTGTTTATATCAACATACAACTCAACTACTACTCAACAATGCATATATATAAGTATGACTTACACTCCCAACCACTCAACCAAATATACTTCAACCTTGAAAATAATTGGCTTAAATATGTAAATCGTCCCTGTAAGTTCGCGTGTTTTTGTTTTTCGTCCCTGTATCTTTTTTTGTTCTAAAACAAACCCTGTAAGTTACAAACGTTTTGATTTTCGTCCCTCCCGTCAGCATCTGTTACAAAAACGCTGATGTGTCTAACGGTGGCTGACGTGGCGTTGTTTGACGTGGCAAAACAAGCTTATGTGTCCTTCCATGCAAGATTACATGGACCAAAATCAAAAACGAAAAATTACAGAAGGACGAAATTAAAAATCACTAAGTTACAAAATTTGAAATTAAAAACCTTTCCATCTTCTTCATCTCTCTGTGTGTCTTCTTCCTCTCTCTTTCATATTCTTCTTACATGAACCTGTAACATTATTTCCTTGCATTCCATTGTGGTAACCCATTCTATTTCATCTGCGGACAACAACAAGACAACATTGGAACTAAAGTGACACTTCCAGCAGTGATACTTTCACAAAAAAAATAACTTGAATAACAAAACCAAAATTTGTGCATTGAAAACTAGTTAGGTTTTCAAAGCCAACTTATCACCTTTTTCTAAATTTTCTCCCATAAACATGTACTCATTCATGTGACGTAGGACAAAAAATGGGACAAGTTTTGGCCTCAAAATGATAAAGTATATATTTGGTGAATGGAGAAATCACGATACAAAGTCAGGAGAAGTTACAAATGGTTTCTTTATAATTTCACAGTGAAGAGAGTCTGCGCAGAAGAAGAATAATAATACGAATGATAGAGGAAGAAGATGGAAACATCAAGGATTTTTAATTTCAAATTTGTAACTTAGTTATTTTTAATTTCGTCCCTATGTAATTTTTGGTTTTTGATTTTGGTCCCTGTAATCTTGCATGGAAGGACACATAAGCTTGTTTTGCCACGTCAAACAACGCCACGTCAGCCACCGTTAGACACATCAGCGTTTTTGTAACAGATGCTGACGGGAGGGACGAAAATCAAAACGTTTGTAACTTACGGGGTTTGTTTTAGAACAAAAAAAGATACAGGGACGAAAAGCAAAAACACGCGAACTTACAAGGATGATCTACATATTTAAGCCAAAATAATTCAATATCATGCATAATTATATATATAAAAATATACCATTAATCATAAACATGATCCTCACCAGAATTCAACCAACAACAATCAAACACATAGAACCACTTCAGGTACAGGGCAACTCGCCTCGGCGAGTACATCTACTCGCCATGGCGAACTCAAAGAATGGGTTACTCGCCTCAGGCGAGTTAGGGGCTAGTCGTAGGCGAGTAAAACTGGATGCTCTCGGCCTTTTTGACATTTTTCTCACTAAAACTTCATTTTTAAGCTCCCTATTCATCTTTTTAATCTAAAAATTGTCCCAATCCTCTCTAAAACTATCTAGGTACTCTAAACTATCAATCCCACGTCTTATAACAACACTTCAAAAATCAAGATTTCAAAGGCACTACTCGCTATGGCGAGTGGTCTTGATCGCGAGGCGAGCTATGAAGATTGCTCACTCGCTGTGGCAAGTCATGCTACTCGCCGCGGCGAACGATGGAGATCATGTGCGTGCAGAATGCAGTTTTTCCCAAAAATCCCATTTTTCTCCATTTCAATCCCCAAAACGATTTGTAGAAGTGTAATAAGGTACATTCTACAACCTGAATGCATTCTAACGCTATTTTAATATTCTATACACCTTTTCCATTCAAAATTCATACTCCAAAACCTAACCCCCAATTCCCAATTTCCTCTAAAAACCATGTTAAACCAAAATCAAAATTATATAATCCATTATTATTGAAAGATAGTCTCACCCTTACCTTAATTCGATGAACAAAGCTCCCAAAATCAGAATCTTCTCTCTTGGCTCTTCCCTTGCTTTTTCTCCCAAAAACTGACAGTACGTGAAACTGTTTTTCTGACTTCTCTAACTCTTACTTAACTCCCCCTTAATTCTAATTAACTCCCACTTAATTCTTTTAATTAAAAAGTAACCCCCAAACTCCAAATAAATTCTATTTTTCACATTAATCTAATAAATAATAAAAATAAACCATCCAATAAAATACACCACACCACTCCACACCACACCATCAACAATATTTATTTGAAATCATAAAAAGGACTCTAAATAAATCAAAAATAAATAAATAACAACTAGGGCGATACAATACCCAACTAGCACGCAAGCCATTTTCAAACTTAATACACTTGGAGAATTCAGCAGTCTCAGGAGTATAGTGTGGGTAAAACTTAGCCAACTCCACAAACTTAGCAGCATACTCAGTTGCCGACATATCACCCTGCTTCAGCTCAAGAAATTCGATCTCTTTCTTCCCGCGAACATCTTCTGGAAAGTATTTACTTAACGTTAGATAATCCTTTGGTCAACAAAGGTGGAGCTTTTGATCTAATTGCGTTTAAACTCAATTTAAAACTTTGTTTTAGTCAAGTTACTAGTTCTTTAGGTCTAAAATCATTATACATAGTGTATTTCACCAATAAATGTACTAAAGTAAGAATTTAGGAACTATAAAAGTGAACTAAACATTAGATAATCCTTTGGTCAACAAAGGTGGAGCTTTTGATCTAATTGCGTTTAAACTCAATGTAAAACATTGTTTTAGTCACGTTACTTGTTCTTTAGGTCTAAAATCATTATACATAGTGTATTTCACTAATAAATGTACTAAAGTAAGAATTTGGGAACTATAAAAGTGAACTAAACGTTAGATAATCCTTTGGTCAACAAAGGTGGAGCTTTTGATCTAATTGCGTTTAAACTCAATTTAAAACTTTGTTTTAGTCAAGTTACTTGTTCTTTAGGTCTAAAATCATTATACATAGTTGTGGTGAAATATTTTATTGTTAGTAAGATAGAAAACTAATAGGTGGTGTTATTAGAATAGAGCTCAATTATTATTTCATGGGTTAGGCCCGATGGGTATGGATATCCTCTAACAATAGGGAGAGGATTAGGGTTACACTACTCATTTTCACTGCAAAACTTTGAGAAGTAGAGAGAGAATAGAAGAGAAGAAACAAGGGTTAGTGAAGAACAAAGCTAGGAGGTGAAGGATTGGGAGCAAAAGTGAAGCCTTAGCAAGAGTAGAGATTAGTAGAGGTTAGGGGGATAGTTTTTACTTCATAATCTCTTATCTTTTCTACTTTCTCTTAAGGGCTTATTGATATAATTGATTTTGTGAATAAGTGCTTATTTGGATTTTGATGTTGAATTTCGTTTTAGATGTTGATAATATGTTTGTATACATAAATGAATTGATAACTAAGTTGTTGTTGTTGAATTTGTATGCCAAATTCCATGTAAGTGAATATATTGTGTTCTTGAGTGAAATTGATGAGTTATGAGTTGTTGTGGTTGAATTGTTTAAGAATTCATGGTTGATTGTTGTTGTTGATGTTTGAAAAACATGTTGTTGATGAATTAGTATGTTGAGTATGCCATTGGTGAATTGATGATGAAAGTTGTTGTTGTTGTTGAATAATTTTTCAAAGTTTTGGTGAAATTTTGAATTGAAACAAATATAAGGTTTGATTCATGAGTTTTGAGTATTTTGCTGTTTATGATTGTGTATATGACCTGTAAACTTCATTTGGGACGAGTTTTGAGTGTGGGAGGATCAAAATTTGAGACTTTGGGGAAAAGGGTTTTGAAATTCGAAGTTTTTTTTCTTCTGAATTGTTGAGCGTTCGCTCAAACGAGCTCTGAGCGAACCTCATGCCAGCGTGCCTAGGTGCTTTTGGACACAGTTTGCTTGAGCGAGCTGCGAGCGAAGCTCTGAGCGAACTGAAATGTTGCTTCTGTCAAGAGTTCGCTTAAGCGAGCTGCAAGTGAGCTCCAAGCGAACACGCCTAGAAGCTACTGAGACTTGGTCGCTTAAGCGAACCAGCCGTCGCTTAAGCGAACCAGCTGTCGCTTAAGCGAACCAGCCGTCGCTTAAGCAAACCATGCCCTGTTCAGCCACACTTGAACTTTCGTTTTGTGTACTTGTGAACCAATCCTAACTTTCCAAATGTTTCTTTTGACTTGTTTAATCATTATCTATGTATCTAATCCTATGAAAACATCATTAGTGTGGATTTGGACTCAATTACATAAATTGTTTATAACCGTAGGAAAATCGTCCAAGAACACAATTTTCCGGAAACTTATTTTCTCAAAGACAATGATGTGGGATTACATACATACGCTGTCTAGACGATTAAATAAATGACCTTGAACTACTTCTTTGAAAACTTGAGTGTCTTACTTTGAAAAATGAACTATGTTTCGAAAAATAACAGTTTGAGACGAACTTTGCGAATGTTGAAAATTCATAGTATTTGGCCAATGAAATACTTATGGGAGTATACCTTCACTCATATGTGGTTAGTATACTTACTTAGTAGAGGCAATTGAATCATTCTAATCTCATTTTGGTTCATTGGCCTAATTTGTTAAAGTGGTGAATTGTATTATACGAAAACTAGCTGAAGATATATTCATTGAACTTTTCTATCTTGTAATTCTTTCGTGGATAAGATTGAATGTGAATATATGTTGATTGGTGATTATATATGTTGAGTGCATATATGTTGTTGTTGGTGAATATATATATATATATATATATATATATATATATGTTTATGTATATATGTTGTTGTTGGTGAATATATACGTATGTTGATGTATATATGTTATTGTTGGTGATGAATATGTTGGTGAAGCATATTTTGTTGTGGTCGATCCCTAGTTCACACATGTTGTTGTTGTTGTTGTCTTTCATCTCCAATTGTTGTTGTTGAATACTTCGGTATTCTTTATGCGTGTTGTTATGGTGTGTTTATAAGCGTCAGGGGCGACGGCCTCGGAGATGAAAGAAATTTGATACCAAACTTAGTCGAGTCGTCTAGTCACATTATATGCTTCTAGGAAGAGTCATTCTTATTCTTGAGCTTGGTGTGCTTGATGATTGTTGGATTGGAATTCCATGCTTGTGTAATGATTGTTGAGAATATTATGTTCATGATTATTTATGCACGATAATGTTTATATGCATGCTAATCTTGTTTTGTCTTTGATTATGATTAATGTAATTCTAACCCCCAATGGTCTTGGTGGACCGCCTACCTCTCTGTGTGGATGGGTAGACAGCATGCAGGTTTAGATGTTTTTGCCTGGTGAGTTTTGCTTTGAGGAGTGGGAGCCTCCTCGTTTATCGCACGTGTCTAGATAGGGCTCTGATCTAGGACTTAGTGCATGTTGTTTGAATGGGAGAAAAACACAAGAAGGGGGGTTGAATTGTGTTAGACTTTTCTTCGTTTTCTCTTTAAACTCAGAACACTTGTGATCAGAAGCTAGAAGAGCAGCTTCTGAACTAGGTGATCAGGAGCGTATGCAGCGGAATAGAAACAGAGAGAAGGGAAGAAGAAAGACACAAGCAATTATACAGGTTCCTTCCACAAACCGGAAGTAGTCCTGTCCCCCTTGCACTTCCAAGGAGAGTTCACTATAAGTAATATCTGATTACAAATGCTCAAGAACACAAGCAAGAGACTTCAAATGCTAAAGAACACAATCAAGAGACTTCTAATGCTCAAGCACACAAGCAATAGACTTCTATCAAACAAAATTACAAGGAAAATGTTTGAGGTTGAACACTTGATATAAAATCAGTGGTGTTCACAAAACAAATCAGATACAGACTCTTAAGACTTTAGAAATTCAAAGATATGAACTTGAAAACTGAAATTCTAAGTGAACTTTTGGATGCTGAACAATTTGACAGAGTTTTGGCACTTTTAAATTGTTGTAGAATCTTGTTGTTCTTCAAGTCTTCACTCCTTTATATAGAGGTGTGAAATATGAACGTTGTAAGTGCTAGCACATCCAATAAAGAGTCGTTGTTGAAGCTTGATCTTTCACCAATGATTCCTTTCTTGATTAAGGTATTGTCCTATGAAGGATCAATTTCAAATCCATTCCAGTTGTGAAGGAACATTGTTACAGGCGTGGTTGTATTTCAGAGCTGTTATCTTGTCTTGTAGCAGAGACACAAAACAGAGTAGTGGAGAAGGTGGTTGTACAGTTCGTACAAAGTACAATGTCAATGCTTCTTGTATCTTTGCAACCAAATGACTTTAAATCCGTTTGAAATGACCGTTGCATTATTCCACTAGTCTTCTGTCAATCTAAGATAAGTTTCAATCCATGAAACAACTCTTGAATCTTCAAATCTTGCAAGTTCAGATGAACTTCAGCTTCTGGTGAAATGTAGCTTCTGATGAGATAGCTTCTGATGACGTCATCACTTCAGGAGCACCCAGTCTTCAGGAGCGCTAGTCTTCAGGAGCACTTGTCTTTAAAGGCTTTCTAGCTTCATTTTTGTTGATATCTTTGCTCTTCTTTTATTCATTCAGAACCTTTTGTATGATATAAATTTTTGTCTATGGTCCTGTACACTTGAACAAATATTAGCAATTCCAATTGTCAATTTTTAATACCTTGTTATCATCAAAACTCTTTAAGGTTTATTGTTAAACACATTTTGTTCCAACAATCTCCCCCTTTTTGATGATGACAAACAATAGTATTTAAAACCTGATCAATTGTTGTTATTCTAATTAACAAGTTGATTTATAGGGTATGAGGTTTGTAAGCTCCCCCTGAGTCTAATAGTACTTTAAGGTGAGTTTTGTAAGCTCCCCCTGAGTTCTATCTTGTTAATTAAATTCATTTAACGCACAATAATAAAATTTAAAAATAATAGAAAGTGGTAGACGAGAAGTATGGTTCAATTAACTTAATTTGAATTTTGATACTCCTTCATAGTTCAGAGTTTATATTCCCCTTTTTAATTCAGGTAAAAATGATGAGAAGTTTTTCAAAATTTCAAATATTATTAATGGGGCTTAGAGCCTTTAAATACTATCACATATACTCCCCCTTTTGTCATTAACAAAAAGAAAATAAACAAAGAGAGATGAGAAAAACATAAAGATAGTGCATAAAAAGGTTCAGAGCAAATAATCATTGTAAAGTGAGAACCATAATCATAGCATGATAAAATTAAAACATAAAACAGTGCTACAAAAGATCAAAGTTTTAGATTAAAGCAACGAAGTTCAGAAGCAGTAATAGAATTCAGAAGTAGAAATGTAGTTCAGAAGCAGAAGAGTATTCAGAAGCAGAAGAGTATTTAAAACAACAGAACACAAGAAAATCACAAAAAAAAGAGTGCAACTAAAGGTTGGTTGGTTTGCTAGTGTTCTCAAGAATCTTCTTCAGTAGCTCTTCTGGAGGGATCTACTTGCTCAGAACCGTCTTGAGCTTCATCAGAAGCAACTTCATCTTGTGCTTCTGAGCTGGGTTCAGCTTCTGGACTGTCTTCAGATTCAACTATCTGATCAGGTTCTGGAGTATCTTCAGAAACCTGTATCTCTGCAAAACCTTCATCTTGCTTTGAAGTTTTATCTCCAAGCTCTTTGTCATCAAATTTAACGTGCATAGATTCTTCAGCACAGAGTGTCTCTGAATTATACACTTTGTATGCCTTTGACCTTTCAGAGTAACCTAAAAAGATTCCTCTTTGGGCCTTGGCATCAAATTTCTTTAGGTAGAGCTTGTTGTTCAGAATGTAACATGTACATCCAAATTGATGAAAGTAAGAGATATTGGGTTTTCTTCCTTTAAAGAGTCCATATGCTGTTTTCTCCAAGATAGGTCTGATGTAGATCCTATTCTGGACATAACACGTTGTATTCAGTGCTTCTGCCAAAAAATGTTTTACCAAATTATTTTCATGAATCATGGTTTTGGCCATTTCTTGTAAAATTCTATTCTTTCTACAACCCCATTTTTTGTGGAGTTCTAGGAGAAGAGAATTCATGGATGATTCCATGTTTTTAACAAAAAGCTTCAAATGGCTCATTTTCAAACTCACCACCATGATCACTTCTAGTTTTCAAAATCTTGGCTTCTTTTTTAGATTGAATTTGTGTGCAGAAATTGTTGAATACATCATATGCATGACCTTTACTTCTCAGGAATTTCACCCAAGTCCATCTACTGTAATCATCAACAATTACTAATCCATATTTACTTCCATATAAAGATGCAGTGCTTACTGGTCCAAATAAATCAATATGGAGTAATTCTAAAGGTCTGGAGGTAGAAATAATGTCTTTAGCTTTAAAAGAGGATTTCACAATTTTTCCTTTCTGACATGCACCACAAAGTGCATCTGAATGATAATCAATGTCAGGAAGGCCTTTGACAAGTTGTAACTTACTAAGCTTAGAGATTAACCTTCAGTTAACATGTCCCAACCTTCTGTGCCATATCCATTTCTTATCATTCATTGACAGAAGGCAAACTACCTTCTGATCAAACCAGTTCAGAGAAATTGATTTTGTAGACATTTTATATTCTCTTCCCTTTGAATACTATGGACTTGTCATTTTTGTTGATTACAGTGCAGTTGGTCTTTTCAAACATCACATCATAACCATTGTTACATTTCCTCCTTCTTTCATATTGAGGGAGAGGAACATTGACTTCTCTCCAGTCATGTGCCTTGAGCAAGTGCTATCCAGGTACCATGATTTTTGCCTTGGCTTTGCATTTAGGCATATCTGTAACATTGACGGTTTCAGATTTAGGTACCCATTGTTTTATGGGTCCTTTGGAGTTAGTGCTGGAAGTTTTACTCACCATTCCATGTTCCTTGAGGTGCGCTTTGGGTAGTTTCTGATTAATCATTACCTTAGGTTTTTCAACTTTTGGTTTTGATACTTCAGAAGCAACAACTGTTTTGCCCTTTTGAACCTTAGACTTTAGGACATCAGATTCTGATTTCATCAGACTCTAAGGAACAGGTTCTGATCTCTTCAGAATCTTAATATTTGAGGTCTTAGATTTAGAATTTACCACAACCTTAGGCTTGAAGTTCTTTGGCTTTGAAGTAATCTTAGTCTTAGAACTGGAACCTTTAGGTTCTGATTGAGCAACAGTTTCCATTTTGGCACCTTTAGGAACAAAGAAGGTTTTCAATCCTTCCTTAATGCATTCACAATATGCTTTAAGATTGGTTTCATTAGACTTAGCTTCTGAAAACCCAATCCCTTTGCTGTAACACCCCGTTTCCCAAAATGATATAATAATATCCAAACATCAGAGTTAAACAACAATCAACGGAGTATTACATGCATATCTCAAAAATAATTTATTTAAATAGAAACATAAAACTATTTAAATAATCCTCCAAAACAACAATTTTATAAAATAGTCTGCAGCGGAATAATCATTACAAAATCATCTTAAAAGTTCTTATATTTCAACATATCTGGCACAAAGGCCTCACCATAATAAAAATGTTCTCCAACATATATCAAATATTTATTCAACAAATCTCCAACATGAAGTGATACATAAAGGAATGAAATTATAAAACATAATATCCCATCCCGTTACGTATCAGAGCCTACGACACAATGAGCCAACTCCTATCTATCCATCGCTACCTGCACTTGCCCACGAGGCGGCAATTCCAGCAGAAGGGGTGAGTTCACAAAACAAAGCAATATATATATATATATATATATATATATATATATATATATATATATATATATATATATATATATATATATATATATATATATATAATTCATCAAGTTGTATTGAAAACAACATAAACAAGAACATTCATCATCACCATAATCATCAACAATCTTCATAAACAATTCAACAAATAATATTTAGATTCACCTTAATTGACAACACCGACAACAACACCGCTTGTGGTGACACCTCACCAACAACAACTCACACCTTAACTTCTAATGCAAGACTCCATTAACGACCAATGCATTATGCAAATGTGGTACCAACTACGCGCGTTGAGTGCTAAACACTCCGGGGCATAAGCCCCCACCAAATGGATGGTTAAAGCATCCCAGGGCATAAGCCCTCACCAAGGTGAATGACTAGCATTCCAGGGCATAAGCCCTCACCAGTTGAATGTATAAACATTCCGGGGCATGAGCCCCCACCAATGCAAATGAGTTATGAGACTCAAGGAGTATATCTACATACAACCATACGACAAAAGTAGTGGTGCATTTTCACCATGCAACCAACAACAACACCAACTAGGACACCTCCCCAACTAGACTCAACCACACCACAACACCATGAACAATTGCAAACTTAGCATAGTATAGTTCATTTCATTTCATATAAGATTCATTCAAATGTGCATCATAAACATCTCCATTCTATATTATTATCACTCCAAAAATTCTCTAAAAATCCAATAAACCATTTAGAAAGCTTAGGTTTGGGTTTAGAACACCTTAGAAAAAAATCACATTTTGGGTCGCACAGGACCCAGTTCGCTTGAGCGAAGCTCTGTTCGCTTGAGCGAACTCAAATGACGAAAGTCTGGTGAAGTTCGCTTACCGTTCGCTTAGGAGTTCGCTTGAGCGAACTCAAATGACGAAAGTTGGAAAAAGTTCGCTTACAGTTCGCTCAGGGGTTCGCTTAAGCGAACTGGCACTATGCAAATCTGGGTACCTACTTTTAGTAGTTCGCTTAAGCGAAGGGTCCGTTCGCTTAAGCTAACTGGCATCTGGACAGACTGCAACCTACGTTTCTCAAACTCCTCTATCAACCAAAAACCCAATTTTGATCCCCCAATCACCCAAAATGAATCATTACAAGGTTTATGGGTTCTATATACAACAAAACATCAGAAACAACTCATAGAAACAACATTAACAACACAATTCAACACATTTGATCAAATTATCATGTTCTTAAACCTAGTTTCAAAACTACCATTTTCAATCCAATTTCCATGAAATCATGCATATATATATTAACCAATGAATTGCTAGCCCACCCTTACCTGATTAGATGAATTAAACAAAAGCTACAGCAATCCTAGCAATCTCCCCTTGGTTCTTGGCTCTTCTCTCTTCCCAAAAGTCTGTTCCTTTTCTCTGATACGTATTCTGTTTCTCCTATTTCCTTTACTGACTATTCCTTTCCTACTCTTTCCACCCAAAGCATAACCTCCTTTTACTCTTTACTCTCCCACTAAATTATATTAAACTCTCCTTAATTCTAATTATTTCTATTAAATCCCTTAATTCAACTATAAAAATATTATTTCTCCTATTTTCATAAAACACTACAAATAATTATAATAAATAATAACACACCAAATATCTCATATATCATTTATAAATTCAAGTAAAACACACCAAGCACACCAAAATCAATTAAAAATCACCACAAATCATAAAACAGAATTTAGAGTGTTACAACTCTCCCCAACTTAGAAAATTTCGTCCTCGAAATATTACCTTCAGCAACAAACAACTCAGGATAGGACTCTTGCATCTTGCTCTCCAATTCCCAAGTCAAACTCTCACCGGTTACACCGCCCCAAACAACTCTTACTAAAGGTATCTCCTTGCCTCTCAGCTGCTTCACCTTGCGATCGTCAATCCTCAAAGGCAATGTTTCAACGGTAAGATTATCTCTAACTTGCACATCATCTCTAGGAATAACATGCGAAGGATCAGCTACATACTTTCTCAACTGCGACACATGAAACACATCATGCAAGTTTGATAATTGGGGTGGCAATCCAATCCGATACGCCACGGTTCCAATTCTCTCGGAAATCTGATAAGGACCAATGAACTTTGGAGTCAACTTCTTCGACTTCAATGCACGTCCTACACCCGTCATCGGAGTAACCCTCAAAAACACATGCTCACCCTCTTGAAACTCAAGGGCTTTTCTCCTTTTGTCATGATAACTCTTCTGACGATCTTGAGATGCTTTCATCTTTTCTCTTATCATCTTGACCTTTTCCGTAGTCTGCTGCACTAACTCAGGTCCTAACACAATACTTTCACCCGACTCAAACCAACATAGAGGAGTTCTACACCTTCGACCATACAAAGCTTCGAACGGTGCCATACCAATACTCGAATGGTAACTATTGTTGTAAGTAAACTCTATCAAAGACAAGTGGCTGTCCCAAGCTCCACCCTGCTCGAGTACACACACCCTCAACAAATCTTCTAAGGATTGGATAGTCCTCTCCAACTGACCATCTGTCTGCGGATGATAAGCCGAACTCAGCCTCAATCTCGAACCCAATGCATCTTGCAAACTCTTCCAAAACCTTGATGTAAACCTCGGATCTCTATCCGACACAATACTAGATGGGACGCCATGCAACTTCACAATGTCACGGATATAAATCTCCGCCAACTGAGCCACCGGATAAGTAATATTAATCGGGATAAAGTGTGCCGACTTAGTCAATCTATCAACAACAACCCAAATGGCATCATGCCCTCTTGGAGTATTCGGCAAACTCGTCACAAAATCCATAGAAATGCTATCCCACTTCCACTCAGGCACATCTAACGGAACCAACAACCCTGCAGGTTTCTGATGTTCAACTTTGGACTTCTGGCAAGTCAAACACGCATACACAAATTGAGCAACATCCCTCTTCAAACCGGACCACCAAAATAATTTCTTCAAGTCATGATACATTTTAGTAGCTCCAGGATGAATACTCAAACTACTCTTATGACTTTCTTCTAAGATCAACTTTTTCAAACCTTCATCATCAGGAATACAAATTCTTCCCCTAAATCTCAACACACCTTGGTCATCGACCTTGAAGTCACCATCTACATTCTGATCATTAGCCGTCATCAAATCAACCAACTTAACATCAATCTTCTGGGCCTCTTTGATACTATTCAAGAAATCACTATTAATCTTTAACATGCCCAACTTCACACTCTGAAGCGACCTTTCACAAACAAGACTCAAGTCTCTAAACTGTTCAAGCAACTCGAACTCTTTCACCATCATCGCCGACATATGTAACGTCTTCCTACTCAATGCATCCGCAACCATATTGGCTTTACCAGGATGGTAATTCAAACCAAAATCATAATCCTTAAGTAACTCAAGCCACCTCCTCTGCCTCATGTTCAACTCCTTCTGATCAAACAGGTACTTTAAACTCTTATGATCACTAAATACCTCGAATCTGGAACCATACAAATAGTGCCTCCAAATCTTCAACACAAATACCACGGCTGCCAACTCTAGATCATGCGTAGGATAATTCTTCTCATGCACTCTCAGCTGCCTAGAAGCATACGCTACCACCTTGCCATCTTGCATCAACACGCCACCCAAACCCAACTTAGATGCATCGCAATACACAACAAAAGGCTCTTCTGGCTTCGGCAAAATCAAGATAGGAGCAGTCGTCAATCTTTGCTTTAACTCATTGAAACTACTCTCACATTGAGCATCCCACACAAATGCTTTACCTTTACAAGTCAGCTGCGTCAAAGGAAGTGCCAACTTCGAAAATCCTTCAATAAATCTGCGGTAATAACCAGCCAATCCAAGAAAACTTCTTACCTCAGTAACTGACTTTGGTGTCTCCCACTGCGACACAGCATCAACCTTCGAAGGATCTACCGCAATACCTTTACCAGAAATAATGTGGCCAAGAAAACTTACTTCATTCAGCCAGAACTCGCACTTGGATAACTTGGCATACAATTTCTTCTCTTTCAGCACTTGCAATACAATCTTCAAATGCTCTGCATGCTCAACTTCAGTCTTAGAATAAATCAAGATATCATCAATAAAAACCACAACAAATTGATCCAGATACTCATGAAAAATTCTGTTCATGTATTCCATAAACACACCAGGCGCATTAGTAACACCGAAAGGCATCACCTTATATTCATAATGGCCATACCGCGTCCTAAACGCCGTCTTTTGCATATCCTCATCCTTCACCTTTATCTGATGGTAACCTGACCTCAAGTCAATTTTACTGAAAATACGAGCACCCACTAGTTGATCCATCAAGTCATCTATTCTCGGAAGTGGATACCTATTCTTGATTGTCACTTTATTCAGCTGACGGTAATCAATGCACAACCGCATGCTACCATCCTTCTTCCTTACCAACAACACCGGCGCTCCCCATGGTGAAACACTCGGTCTCACAAACTTCTTGTCAAGCAAGTCCTCTAATTGTTTCTTTAACTCAGCTAACTCCGAAGCTGACATACGGTAAGGAGCCATTGACACAGGCTTCATTCCCGGCACAAGGTCTATCAAAAATTCAACCTCCCTCTTCGGTGGCACATCTGGAATCTCATCAGGGAAAACTTCAGGGAATTCCTTCACAACAGGCAGCCCATCAATTACAGCTTGGTTCTCCACCGACAAGTACGCCAACAAGGAAAACATTAAGATTCCATCGCATTCTAACTGCTTCATCTCTTTAGTGGATAGAAACTCTGCTCCACTCTCTTCTTCAGCGGAAGAGAAATACACCGAATTACTACTAACAATGAACATGGTTATACTCCAACCAGTTCTCTACACAACAAACAACAATCAGCATGACACATAACAATGTATCAACTGATTACACGACACTACTTGGCTCGACACGACTCTACTACTTGGCCGGACGGACCGACCTGCTCTGATACCAATTGTAACACCCCGTTTCCCAAAATGATATAATAATATCCAAACATCAGAGTTAAACAACAATCAACGGAGTATTACATGCATATCTCAAAAATAATTTATTTAAATAGAAACATAAAACTATTTAAATAATCCTCCAAAACAACAATTTTATAAAATAGTCTGCAGCGGAATAATCATTACAAAATCATCTTAAAAGTTCTTATATTTCAACATATCTGGCACAAAGGCCTCACCATAATAAAAATGTTCTCCAACATATATCAAATATTTATTCAACAAATCTCCAACATGAAGTGATACATAAAGGAATGAAATTATAAAACATAATATCCCATCCCGTTACGTATCAGAGCCTACGACACAATGAGCCAACTCCTATCTATCCATCGCTACCTGCACTTGCCCACGAGGCGGCAATTCCAGCAGAAGGGGTGAGTTCACAAAACAAAGCAATATATATATATATATATATATATATATATAATTCATCAAGTTGTATTGAAAACAACATAAACAAGAACATTCATCATCACCATAATCATCAACAATCTTCATAAACAATTCAACAAATAATATTTAGATTCACCTTAATTGACAACACCGACAACAACACCGCTTGTGGTGACACCTCACCAACAACAACTCACACCTTAACTTCTAATGCAAGACTCCATTAACGACCAATGCATTATGCAAATGTGGTACCAACTACGCGCGTTGAGTGCTAAACACTCCGGGGCATAAGCCCCCACCAAATGGATGGTTAAAGCATCCCAGGGCATAAGCCCTCACCAAGGTGAATGACTAGCATTCCAGGGCATAAGCCCTCACCAGTTGAATGTATAAACATTCTGGGGCATGAGCCCCCACCAATGCAAATGAGTTATGAGACTCAAGGAGTATATCTACATACAACCATACGACAAAAGTAGTGGTGCATTTTCACCATGCAACCAACAACAACACCAACTAGGACACCTCCCCAACTAGACTCAACCACACCACAACACCATGAACAATTGCAAACTTAGCATAGTATAGTTCATTTCATTTCATATAAGATTCATTCAAATGTGCATCATAAACATCTCCATTCTATATTATTATCACTCCAAAAATTCTCTAAAAATCCAATAAACCATTTAGAAAGCTTAGGTTTGGGTTTAGAACACCTTAGAAAAAAATCACATTTTGGGTCGCACAGGACCCAGTTCGCTTGAGCGAAGCTCTGTTCGCTTGAGCGAACTCAAATGACGAAAGTCTGGTGAAGTTCGCTTACCGTTCGCTTAGGAGTTCGCTTGAGCGAACTCAAATGACGAAAGTTGGAAAAAGTTCGCTTACAGTTCGCTCAGGGGTTCGCTTAAGCGAACTGGCACTATGCAAATCTGGGTACCTACTTTTAGTAGTTCGCTTAAGCGAAGGGTCCGTTCGCTTAAGCTAACTGGCATCTGGACAGACTGCAACCTACGATTCTCAAACTCCTCTATCAACCAAAAACCCAATTTTGATCCCCCAATCACCCAAAATGAATCATTACAAGGTTTATGGGTTCTATATACAACAAAACATCAGAAACAACTCATAGAAACAACATTAACAACACAATTCAACACATTTGATCAAATTATCATGTTCTTAAACCTAGTTTCAAAACTACCATTTTCAATCCAATTTCCATGAAATCATGCATATATATATTAACCAATGAATTGCTAGCCCACCCTTACCTGATTAGATGAATTAAACAAAAGCTACAGCAATCCTAGCAATCTCCCCTTGGTTCTTGGCTCTTCTCTCTTCCCAAAAGTCTGTTCCTTTTCTCTGATACGTATTCTGTTTCTCCTATTTCCTTTACTGACTATTCCTTTCCTACTCTTTCCACCCAAAGCATAACCTCCTTTTACTCTTTACTCTCCCACTAAATTATATTAAACTCTCCTTAATTCTAATTATTTCTATTAAATCCCTTAATTCAACTATAAAAATATTATTTCTCCTATTTTCATAAAACACTACAAATAATTATAATAAATAATAACACACCAAATATCTCATATATCATTTATAAATTCAAGTAAAACACACCAAGCACACCAAAATCAATTAAAAATCACCACAAATCATAAAACAGAATTTAGAGTGTTACATTTGCCATTGTTCTTGTAAATGTTATAAATCATAGAAGCAATTCTGCTTCTGTCAATTCCAGAAATAATGAAATCTTCAAGAGCAATCTCATGGTTACTTAAAGACTTTCCATCACATTTTTTTTGTAGCTTCTGACATAAGAACTTGAGCTTGTCTTCATAAGTTTTACATATGAAGTCAAAACCTCCAAGTCTTTCTTCAGAAACTTTCAGATCCAATAAAGTTGATTCTTGTTGCTTCATCAAAACAACATATTTTTCTTTCAAAACTTTCAACTCATTGGTTCTCATTTCAAAATGAGTGAGGAGTTCTTTAAGTGACTCTATCAATTCTTCTCTTGGGATTTTGGAATATACCTCATTTTCATCTTCTGAATCTGATTCAGTTTCAGCTTCTGAAGTTGTTGTAGCTACTAACCCAACAACTATCTTTGCACCTTCATCAAATTCTTCTTTGTCAGACTCAGATTCACTGTCCAAATCATCCCATGTGGCCATCAAACTCTGCTTGATCTGTTTCTTAAACTTGCTTAACTTGAATGTTGGCTTATTTGACTTTTCCTTTGACTTTTCCTTCTGAAGATCAGGGCAATCAGCAATGAAATGACCAGGCTTCTTGCAATTGAAGCATCCCTTCTGATCTTCCTTCTTTGAGCTTCTGAAGCTTCCCCTTCAGGATAGAAACTTTTTGTTCTTCTTGGCTAGATACTGAAGTATGTTTGAGAGCATAGCCATCATCTCAGTAACCTCTTCATCAAGATCTCCATTGGGTGAATCTTCTTCTTCAGACTCAACCACTTTAAGAGCTTTTGATGATTTGCCTTTGGATGGAAGAGCTATTGATTTACTCTTCTTAGTAGACTCATGTTCATTAAGACTTAACTCATGAACTTTGAGAGAACTAACAAGATCTTCGACACTTAAAGTGTTTAAATCTTTAGCTTCCTCAATGGCAGTCACCTTGGGTCTCCATCTGGCAGGGAGGCTTCTGAGTATCTTGCTCACATGATCAGAAGCAACATAGCTTTTCTTCAGTATTTGAAGTCCAGAGACTAAGGTTTGAAATCTTGAGTACATATCCTCAATACTTTCATCATCCTTCTTCTTGAACAACTCATACTGATGAACAAGCATTAGTGTTTTAGCTTCTCTGACTTTCTTGCTTCCTTCATAATTAGCACATAAAGATGCAAACATAGCTTTTGCAGTTGATTTATCACTCATCTTCATGTACTCTGCTCGTGGTATAGCAGAAACCAGATGTAACACTCTAAATTTTATTTTGTGGTTGTGGTGATTTTTAGTTGATTTTGGTGTGCTTGGTGTATTTTACTTGAATTTATAAATGATATATGAAATATTTGGTGTGTTATTATTTGTTATATGTATTTGTAGTATTTTATGGAAATAGGAGAAATAATATTTGTAATATTTGAATTAAAGGAGTTAATTGAAATTATTAGAATTAAGAAGGGATTATGGAGAAATTAATAGAGTTTAGTGGGGGAGAGTAAAGAGTAAAAAGGAGTTACCCTTTAGTTGGTAAGAGAGTAAGAAGAGTCAGACAAAACAATAGCACGTATCAGTAAGAAAAAGTAGACTTTTTGGGAGAAAGTGAGAAGAGCCAAGAACCAAGGTGAATTGCTAGGAATTGCTGTAGATTTTGCTTATTTGAGGTAAGGGTGGGTTTATGATTCAATTGCTGTATATGTATATGTGTATTTTCATGAATTTGCATTGGAATTGTTGTTTTTGGTTTAGGTTTTCTTGAATATGCAAAATGTTAAATGTTGATGAATTATGCTGTTAATTGTGTTTCTATGAGCTGTTTTGGTGTCTAGAATCAGTACTGAACCCATAACGTTAATCTAAAATCATTTTGGGTGATTGGGGAATCAAAAATGGGATTTTTGGATGAAATAGGGTTAGAGATCGTAGGTTGAATTTCTGCCCAGATGAGCACTCGCTTAAGCGAGATACCTTTCGCTCAAGCGAGCAACCTTTTTGCCACGCCCAGTCTGAATTTTAGCCGCTCGCTTAAGCGAGCCACGAGCGAACCCCAAGCGAGCAAAATGCTAACCTTCGTCATTTGCGTCGCTTAAGCGAGATTCCCGTCGCTTAAGCGAGATACGCCCAGGATAGTGTATTTGGCCTGTTCGCTTAAGCGAACCAGAAGCGAGCCAGAAGCGAGGAAAAACCAAACTTACGTGTTTTAACTCGCTTAAGCGAGGAGCTGCTCGCTCAAGCGAGATGGGTCCTGTGCGACCCAAAGTGTGATTTTTCTAAGGTGTTCTAAACCCAAACCTAAGCTTTCTAAATGGTTTATTGGATTTTTAGAGAATTTTTGGAGTGATAATAATATAGAATGGAGATGTTTATGATGCATAATTGAATGAATCTTATATGAAATAAAATGAACTATATCATGCTAAGTTGAGATTGTTCATGGTGTTGTGGTGTGATTGAGTCTAGTTGGGGAGGTGTCCTAGTTGGTGTTATCGTTGGTTGCATGGTGAAAATGCACCACTTTTCTGTTGTAGGGTTGTATGTAGATATACACCTTGAGTCTCATAACTCATTTGCATTGGTGGGGGCTCATGCCCCGGAATGTTTATACATTCAACTGGTGAGGGCTTATGCCCTGGAATGCTAGTCATTCACTTTGGTGAGGGCTTATGCCCTGGGATGCTTTAACCATCCATTTGGTGGGGGCTTATGCCCCGGAGTGTTTAGCACTCAACGCGCGTAGTTGGTACCACATTTGCATAATGCATTAGTCGTTAATGGAGTCTTGCATTAGAAGTTAAGGTGTGAGTTGTTGTTGGTGAGGTGTCACCACAAGCGGTGTTGTTGTCGGTGTTGTTAATTTTGGTGATTCTAAATATTATTTGTTGAATTGTTTATGAAGATTGTTGATGATTTTGGTGATGATGAATATTCTTGTTTATGTTGTTTTCAATACAACTTGATGAAAATTATATATATATATATATATATTGCTTTTGTTTTGTGAACTCACCCCTTCTGCTGGAATTGCCGCCTTGTGGGCAAGTGCAGGTAGCGATGGATAGATAGTAGTCGGCTCAGTGTGTCGTAGGCTCTGATACGTAACGGGATGGGATTTATGTTTTTATAATTTCATTCCTTATGTATCATTTTTACTTGGAGAATTGTTGAATAATTATTTGAATAATGTTGGAGAATATTTTATTTGGTGAGGCCTTTGTGCCAGATATGTTGATGTATAAGGATTTTTAAGGTGATTTTGTAATGATTATTCCGCTGCAGATTATTTTATAAAGATGTTGTTTTGGAGGATTATTTAAATAGTTTTATGTTTCTATTTAAATAAATTATTTTTGAGATGTGCATGTAATACTCCGTTGATTGTTGATATACTCTGATGTTTGGATATTATTATATCATTTTGGGAAACGGGGTGTTACAATTGGTATCAGAGCAAGTCGGTCCGTCCGGCCATTAGGAGAGTCGTGTCGAGCCAATAGTGTAGTGTGACAGGTTTTAAACTGTCTTGTTGTTGTGCTAATTCTTGCTGTTATGTAGAATTATCGAGATGGCCGGGAGAAATGATGCTGCTCTTGCTGCTGCTTTGCAAGCAATGGCTCAAGTTGTTGGACAACAGCAAGGTGCTGGTGGTGCTGGTGAGGGTGTAAGGATGCTTGAGACCTTCTTGAGGAATCATCCACCAACCTTCAAGGGAAGGTATAATCCTGATGGAGCTCAGACCTGGTTGAAAGAGGTTGAAAGAATATTCCGGGTGATGCAGTGTACGGATGCTCAGATGGTGCGGTTCGGCACCCATATGTTGGCTGAAGAGGCTGACGACTGGTGGGTAAGCACTCAACCTATTTTGCAGAATGAAGGTGCTGTGATTACATGGGCTGTGTTTAGGCGGGAGTTCTTGAGGAGGTATTTCCCGGAGGATGTCCGTGGTAGGAAAGAGATTAAATTCCTTGAGCTGAAGCAAGGAGACATGTCTGTTACGGAGTATGCTGCTAAGTTCGTGGAGCTTGCAAAGTTTTATCCTCACTATGCTGCGGAGACTGCTGAGTTCTCCAAGTGTATCAAATTTGAGAATGGTCTGCGAGCTGATATCAAGCGGGCCATTGGGTATCAGAAGATCAGGGATTTCTCTGAGTTGGTGAGCAGTTGCCGTATCTATGAAGAAGATACTAAAGCTCACTATAAAGTGATGAATGACCGTAAGGGTAAGGGGCAGCAGAGTCGCCCAAAGCCGTATAGTGCCCCAGCTGATAAGGGCAAGCAGAGGATGCATGACGAGCGGAGGCCAGCACGTAGAGATGCTCCTGCTGAGGTGGTTTGTTATAAGTGTGGTGTTAAGGGCCACAAGAGTAATGCCTGCAACCGTGATGAGAAGAAATGCTTCCGATGTGGTAAGAAGGGCCACACTGTTACTGAATGCAAGCGAGGAGACATTGTTTGCTATAATTGTGATGAAGAAGGACATCTTAGTACTCAGTGCACTAAGCCTAAGAAGGCGCAGGCCAGTGGGAGGGTGTTTGCCTTGACTGGTACCCAGACTGATCAGGAGGATCGACTTATCAGAGGTACTTGTTTCTTTAATAGTACTCCTTTAATTGCTATTATAGATACTGGTGCAACGCATTGTTTCGTTGCTATTGATTGTGCTAAAAGATTGGGTCTGTGTATGTCTGATATGAACGGGAAAATGGTTGTTGAAACTCCAGCTAAGGGTTCAGTGACTACTTCCCTTGTCTGTTTAAGTTGTCCGTTGTCTGTATTTGGTAGAGATTTTGAGGTGGACCTTGTTTGTTTGCCGTTAGTGGGAATGGATGTAATATTGGGGATGAATTGGTTAGAGTACAATCATGTCCTGATCAACTGTTTTACGAAGACGGTGCGGTTTTCTTCTGCTGAAGAGGAGAGTGGAGCGGAATTTTTATCCACCAAGGAGATGAAGCGATTAGAACAAGATGGTGTACTGATGTTTTCTTTGTTGGCATTCTTGTCGGTGGAGAACCAAGCTGTAATTGATGGGCTGCCTGTTGTGAGGGAATTTCCTGAAGTTTTCCCTGATGAGATTCCAGATGTGCCACCGGAGAGAGAAGTGGAATTTTCGATAGACCTTGTGCCAGGTACGAAGCCTGTGTCGATGGCTCCTTACCGTATGTCAGCTTCGGAGTTGGCTGAGTTAAAGAAACAGTTAGAAGACTTGCTTGACAAGAAGTTTGTGAGACCGAGTGTTTCACCATGGGGAGCGCCGGTGTTGTTGGTTAAGAAGAAGGATGGTAGCATGCGGTTATGTATTGATTACCGTCAGTTGAATAAGGTGACTATTAAGAACAGGTATCCACTACCGAGGATTGATGATTTGATGGATCAACTAGTGGGTGCCCGCGTTTTTAGTAAGATTGATTTGAGGTCAGGTTACCATCAGATAAAGGTGAAGGATGAGGATATGCAAAAGACAGCGTTTAGGACGCGTTATGGTCATTATGAGTATAAGGTGATGCCTTTCGGTGTGACGAATGCACCTGGTGTGTTTATGGAATATATGAACAGAATTTTTCATGAGTATCTGGATCAGTTTGTAGTAGTCTTTATTGATGATATATTGATTTATTCTAAGACTGAAGCTAAGCATGCAGAGCATTTGAAGATTGTATTGCAAGTGCTGAAGGAGAAGAAATTGTATGCCAAGTTATCCAAGTGCGAGTTCTGGCTGAATGAAGTAAGTTTTCTTGGCCACATTATTTCTGGTAAAGGTATTGCTGTAGATCCTTCGAAGGTTGATGCTGTATCGCAGTGGGAGACACCAAAGTCGGTTACTGAGGTGAGAAGTTTTCTTGGGCTGGCTGGTTATTACCGCAGGTTTATTGAAGGATTTTCGAAGTTGGCACTTCCTTTGACGCAACTGACCTGTAAAGGTAAAGCATTTGTGTGGGATGCTCAATGTGAGAGTAGTTTCAATGAGTTGAAGCAAAGATTGACGACTGCGCCTATTTTAATTTTGCCGAAGCCGGAAGAACCTTTTGTTGTTTATTGTGATGCATCTAAGTTGGGTTTAGGTGGTGTTTTGATGCAAGATGGCAAGGTGGTAGCGTATGCTTCTAGACAGCTGAGAGTGCATGAGAAGAATTATCCTACGCATGATTTAGAGTTGGCAGCCGTGGTGTTTGTGTTGAAAATTTGGAGGCATTATTTGTATGGTTCCAGATTCGAGGTGTTTAGTGATCATAAAAGTTTAAAGTATTTATTTGATCAGAAGGAGTTGAATATGAGGCAGAGGAGGTGGCTTGAGTTACTTAAGGACTACGATTTTGGCTTGAATTACCATCCTGGTAAAGCTAATGTTGTTGCCGATGCGTTGAGCAGAAAGACGTTGCATATGTCGGCGTTGATGGTGAAAGAGTTCGAGTTACTTGAACAGTTCAGAGATTTGAGTCTTGTTTGTGAAAGATCGCATCAAAGTGTACGGTTGGGAATGTTAAAGATTAATAGTGATTTCTTGAGTAGTATCAAAGAGGCACAGAAGCTTGATGTTAAGTTCGTTGATTTGATGACTGCTAGTGAGCAGAATGTGGATGGTGATTTCAGGGTCGATGACCAAGGTGTGCTGAGGTTTAGAGAAAGGATTTGTATTCCGGATGATGAGGGTTTGAAGAGGTTAATCTTAGAAGAAAGTCATAAGAGTAGTTTGAGTATTCATCCTGGAGCTACTAAAATGTATCATGACTTGAAGAAATTATTTTGGTGGTCCGGTTTGAAGAGAGATGTTGCGCAATTTGTGTATGCGTGTTTGACTTGCCAGAAGTCCAAGGTTGAACATCAGAAGCCTGCAGGGCTGTTGACCCCGTTAGATGTGCCCGAGTGGAAGTGGGATAGCATTTCGATGGATTTTGTGACGAGTTTGCCGAATACTCCAAGAGGGCATGATGCCATTTGGGTTGTTGTTGATAGATTGACTAAGTCGGCACACTTTATCCCGATTAATATTACTTATCCGGTAGCTCAGTTGGCGGAGATTTATATTCATGACATTGTGAAGTTGCATGGTGTTCCATCTAGTATTGTGTCGGATAGGGATCCGAGGTTTACATCAAGGTTTTGGAAGAGTTTGCAAGATGCATTGGGTTCGAGATTGAGGCTGAGTTCGGCTTATCATCCGCAGACAGATGGTCAGTCGGAAAGGACTATCCAATCCCTGGAGGATTTGTTGAGGGTGTGTGTACTCGAGCAAGGTGGAGCTTGGGACAGCCACTTGCCGTTGATAGAGTTTACTTATAATAATAGTTACCATTCGAGTATTGGTATGGCACCGTTCGAAGCTTTGTATGGTCGAAGGTGTAGAACTCCTCTATGTTGGTTTGAGTCGGGTGAAAGTATTGTGTTAGGACCTGAGTTAGTGCAGCAGACTACAGAAAAGGTCAAGATGATAAGAGAAAAGATGAAGGCATCTCAAGATCGTCAGAAGAGTTATCATGACAAAAGGAGAAAAGCCCTTGAGTTTCAGGAGGGAGAGCATGTGTTTTTGAGGGTTACTCCGATGACGGGTGTAGGACGTGCATTGAAGTCGAAGAAGTTGACTCCAAAGTTCATTGGTCCTTATCAGATTTCCGAGAGAATTGGAACCGTGGCATACAGGATTGGATTGCCACCACATCTATCGAACTTGCATGATGTGTTTCATGTGTCGCAGTTGAGGAAGTATGTAGCTGATCCTTCGCATGTTATTCCTAGAGATGATGTGCAAGTTAGAGATAATCTTACTGTTGAGACTTTGCCTTTGAGGATTGATGATCGCAAGGTGAAGCAGTTGAGAGGCAAGGAGATACCTCTGGTTAGAGTTGTTTGGGGCGGTGTAACCGGTGAGAGTTTGACTTGGGAGTTGGAGAGCAAGATGCAAGAGTCCTATCCTGAGTTGTTTGTTGCTTAAGGTAATATTTCGAGGACGAAATTTTCTAAGTTGGGGAGAGTTGTAACACTCTAAATTTTATTTTGTGGTTGTGGTGATTTTTAGTTGATTTTGGTGTGCTTGGTGTATTTTACTTGAATTTATAAATGATATATGAAATATTTGGTGTGTTATTATTTGTTATATGTATTTGTAGTATTTTATGGAAATAGGAGAAATAATATTTGTAATATTTGAATTAAAGGAGTTAATTGAAATTATTAGAATTAAGAAGGGATTATGGAGAAATTAATAGAGTTTAGTGGGGGAGAGTAAAGAGTAAAAAGGAGTTACCCTTTAGTTGGTAAGAGAGTAAGAAGAGTCAGACAAAACAATAGCACGTATCAGTAAGAAAAAGTAGACTTTTTGGGAGAAAGTGAGAAGAGCCAAGAACCAAGGTGAATTGCTAGGAATTGCTGTAGATTTTGCTTATTTGAGGTAAGGGTGGGTTTATGATTCAATTGCTGTATATGTATATGTGTATTTTCATGAATTTGCATTGGAATTGTTGTTTTTGGTTTAGGTTTTCTTGAATATGCAAAATGTTAAATGTTGATGAATTATGCTGTTAATTGTGTTTCTATGAGCTGTTTTGGTGTCTAGAATCAGTACTGAACCCATAACGTTAATCTAAAATCATTTTGGGTGATTGGGGAATCAAAAATGGGATTTTTGGATGAAATAGGGTTAGAGATCGTAGGTTGAATTTCTGCCCAGATGAGCACTCGCTTAAGCGAGATACCTTTCGCTCAAGCGAGCAACCTTTTTGCCACGCCCAGTCTGAATTTTAGCCGCTCGCTTAAGCGAGCCACGAGCGAACCCCAAGCGAGCAAAATGCTAACCTTCGTCATTTGCGTCGCTTAAGCGAGATTCCCGTCGCTTAAGCGAGATACGCCCAGGATAGTGTATTTGGCCTGTTCGCTTAAGCGAACCAGAAGCGAGCCAGAAGCGAGGAAAAACCAAACTTACGTGTTTTAACTCGCTTAAGCGAGGAGCTGCTCGCTCAAGCGAGATGGGTCCTGTGCGACCCAAAGTGTGATTTTTCTAAGGTGTTCTAAACCCAAACCTAAGCTTTCTAAATGGTTTATTGGATTTTTAGAGAATTTTTGGAGTGATAATAATATAGAATGGAGATGTTTATGATGCATAATTGAATGAATCTTATATGAAATAAAATGAACTATATCATGCTAAGTTGAGATTGTTCATGGTGTTGTGGTGTGATTGAGTCTAGTTGGGGAGGTGTCCTAGTTGGTGTTATCGTTGGTTGCATGGTGAAAATGCACCACTTTTCTGTTGTAGGGTTGTATGTAGATATACACCTTGAGTCTCATAACTCATTTGCATTGGTGGGGGCTCATGCCCCGGAATGTTTATACATTCAACTGGTGAGGGCTTATGCCCTGGAATGCTAGTCATTCACTTTGGTGAGGGCTTATGCCCTGGGATGCTTTAACCATCCATTTGGTGGGGGCTTATGCCCCGGAGTGTTTAGCACTCAACGCGCGTAGTTGGTACCACATTTGCATAATGCATTAGTCGTTAATGGAGTCTTGCATTAGAAGTTAAGGTGTGAGTTGTTGTTGGTGAGGTGTCACCACAAGCGGTGTTGTTGTCGGTGTTGTTAATTTTGGTGATTCTAAATATTATTTGTTGAATTGTTTATGAAGATTGTTGATGATTTTGGTGATGATGAATATTCTTGTTTATGTTGTTTTCAATACAACTTGATGAAAATTATATATATATATATATATATATTGCTTTTGTTTTGTGAACTCACCCCTTCTGCTGGAATTGCCGCCTTGTGGGCAAGTGCAGGTAGCGATGGATAGATAGTAGTCGGCTCAGTGTGTCGTAGGCTCTGATACGTAACGGGATGGGATTTATGTTTTTATAATTTCATTCCTTATGTATCATTTTTACTTGGAGAATTGTTGAATAATTATTTGAATAATGTTGGAGAATATTTTATTTGGTGAGGCCTTTGTGCCAGATATGTTGATGTATAAGGATTTTTAAGGTGATTTTGTAATGATTATTCCGCTGCAGATTATTTTATAAAGATGTTGTTTTGGAGGATTATTTAAATAGTTTTATGTTTCTATTTAAATAAATTATTTTTGAGATGTGCATGTAATACTCCGTTGATTGTTGATATACTCTGATGTTTGGATATTATTATATCATTTTGGGAAACGGGGTGTTACACCAGAGAGCCTCTGATCTTATGATGTTTCTTGTACATCTTCTTCTGAGCAGGAGTATGAACCTTTCTATCAACAGCAGCTCCTTCTTCATCAAGGACTAAGTCACCAACTCCATCTTCCAGAATATCCCATAGTTCTTCATCTAAGCCCATGATATAATTGTAGAAGTTAGTTTTCCACCAAGAAAACTCTTCAGGATCTCCATTAAACTTTGGAACCTTCCTTGAGTCAGTTTTCTTTTCACTATAATCATAGGATACAACATTATGATTACCACTAGAACCAGCAGAACCAGAAACAGATGATTCAGTAGACATGTTTTTCTCAGATCTTGGAGTGTTACACTGTTAGGTGTTGTCAACAGAACCAAGGCTCTAGATACCAATTGAAGGGGAGAAAAACACAAGAAGGGGGGGTTGAATTGTGTTAGACTTTTCTTCGTTTTCTCTTTAAACTCAGAACACTTGTGATCAGAAGCTAGAAGAGCAGCTTCTGAACTAGGTGATCAGAAGCGTATGCAGTGGAATAGAAACAGGGAGAAGGGAAGAAGAAAGACACAAGAAATTATACAGGTTCCTTCCATAAATCGGAAGTAGTCATGTCCCCTTTGCACTTCCAAGGAGAGTTCACTATAAGTAATATCTGCTTACAAATGCTCAAGCACACAAGCAAGAGACTTCAAATGTTCAAGAACACAATCAAGAGACTTATAAGGCTCAAGCACACAAGCAAGAGACTCCTATCAAACAAAATTACAAGGAAAATGTTTGAGGTTGAACACTTGATATACAATCAGTGGTGTTCACAAAAAAAATCAGATACAGACTCTTAAGACTTTAGAACTTGAAAGATATGAACTTGAAAACTGAAATTCTAAGTGAACTTTTGGATGCTGAACAATTTGAACGAGTTTTGGCGCTTTTAAATTGTTGTAGAGTCTTGTTGTTCTTCAAGTCTTCACTCCTTTATATAGAGGTGTGAAATATGAACGTTGTGAGTGCCAGCACATCCAATAAAGAGTCGTTGTTGAAGCTTGATCTTTCACCAATGATTCCATGCCTGATTAAGGTATTGTCCTATGCAGGATCAATTTCAAATCCATTCCAGTTGTGAAGGAACATTGTTACAGGCGTGGTTGTATTTCAGAGCTGTTATCTTGTCTTGTGGCAGAGACACAAAACAGAGTAGTGGAGAAGGTGGTTGTACATTTCGTACAGAGTACAATGTAACCGCTTCTTGTATCTTTGCAACCAAATGACTTTAAATCCGTTTGAAATGACCGTTGCATTATTCCACTAGTCTTCTGCCAATCTAAGATAAGTTTCGATCCATGAAACAACTCTTGAATCTTCAAATCTTGCAAGTTCAGGTGAACTTCAGCTTCTAGTGAAATGTAGCTTTTGATGACGTCATCACTTCAGTAGCACCTAGTCTTCAGGAGCGCTAGTCTTCATGAGCACTTGTTGTAACACCCCGTTTTCCCAACATAAAAATTTCTTAAAACATTTATCAGAGTAAGCAACACAACAACGGGATATTACATATAAACTTAATCCGAAAACAGTCAAATAACAATTTAACCAACATACTTCAAAATATTGCAGCGGAAAAGAATACTTATAATTCATAAAATCTTTGGCACGCAGGCCCCATAAAAATATCTCAAAGAGCTAGATGCATAAAACAGAAATAACATAATATTCGCGTAAAGGAATGAAGCATGCATAATCAGACAACCCCATCCCGTTACGTATCAGAGCGACCTAGACGACACAGTGAGGTAAGGCCACTCACGAACCAACTGAACACTAAGCACGATCACCTGCACTTGCCCACAAGGCGGCAATTCCAGCAAAAGGGGTGAGATTTCATAACAAAATAATATTAATCAACATAATTTAGAATAACAATTAACATCAACACATCAGTAGCATTCTTGCTTAACATTTAGCACGTAATCACATAATCAACTTCATATTATCTTTAAGCAAGTAGCATAGATAGATAACACTTATCACGTAATCATATATTCATTCTTTATCAACAACATGACATCATAAATATGACCATGCGACAATGCTCTTAGACTCCTTATATGCATGTGGTACCAAACTTCATCATAAGTATTAATATACTTTTAAAACGTGCGGAGGACAAAGCTCCTAGATAACGTGCGGAGGACAAAGCTCCTATCATGGTGAGGACTAAGCTCAATGTATGCTATGCATGGACTCAAACATAAACAACAACATATCTTAATCACTTCATCAATATGCACCCAAGAATTTGGAGCTAAACAACATCTTGTTCTTTTATATATATATATATATATATATATATATATATATATATATATATATATATATATATATATATATATATATATATATATATATATATATATACATAAGCATCATGCACTTAGTTTAACAACAACAGCAGCATATTCATACCTCAATTCAGAACGATATTATAATATTAATCACAATCTATGGCATTATAAACTTTATTCATGTCTTACATAAGGTATATTACTTAATTCATGCTCTACTACCATAACCCAACAATCCATACTTAGAAAGGCTCTGAACAAGACTCTCAGCATCACCACTAGGCCTAAATAACACTCAGGGATCATCTCCAAATCAAACACACGGAACAAATCACACTAACTCTCACAACTCCCAATCTGGTAGTGTTCGCGAGGCGAGTGGGTTAGCTCGCCGTGGCGAGCTGCCAGAAGCAACTCGCGTGGCGAAGAAAAGTGCTCGCTATGGCGAGCTGCCAGAAGCAACTCGCGAGGCGGGGATAAGTACTCGCCGTGGCGAGCGATGAAGCTCATCACTCGCGAGGCGAGGATCACTGCTCGTCGTGGCAAGCGATGAATTTCGCTGCGGCCAGAACTGCTATTTCTCAAAATTCACACGATGCACATGGTTCTAAGCCTTCTATTGATTCCAGAATTCATCCTAAGCATATTCTAAGGTCTAGGAACACTTTCTACATCAATTAAACCTATTCCCACCGTTCATTCATCAATTTCTAAGGTTTAGACCTAGTTTTCTCATTCTCTTAAATCAATCCTAATCCTTGTTAATTGCTATCAGAACTACGCTAATCAATATTACAGAGTTATTAGTCCCACCCTTACCTGGATTGAAGCAGAAATCGCAGGTCTCACTCTTCTCTTCTCCTTCACGTGCGCGTGCGTTTTCTTTCTGTTTCCAAAGTCTGAAAGCGTTACTGACTTCCTAACCCTAGTTGCCTTATTTATACTGCCAACAAATCTTATCTTATTTACTCTTTCTCCCACATAACTCTCTAAAATCCAAAACTAACCCACAACTAAATATTTTATTTTCTTTTCAAATCTTATTTTATTTAACAATAAAATAAGTCTCTTAACCTTATCCTTAGCATTATATCTTACCACAAAGTCATCCCAAGCACATCAAAACACATCAAAACATATCAAAACATATCTAAACACTTTTATATTATATAAATATAATATAATCACCTAAACTCGATTTTAAATAAATAATAAAACGAACGTGGGCGTTACAGTAACCGACGAATGTGCTGAAAATAAATCATGCCGATTACTTTTGAAATAGTCACCGACGAATCTGCTGAAAATAAATCATGCCGATTACTTTTAAAATAGTAACCAACTAATGTACTAAAAATAAAGTCTTGCCGATTACTTTTGAAATAGTAACCGACAAATATGCTGAAAATAAAAATCTTGGCGATTAATTTTGAAATAGTAACCGACGAATGTGCTGAAAATAAAGTCTTGCCGATTGCTTTTGAAATACTAACCGACGAATATGTTGAAAATAAAAATCTTGTCGATTACTTTTAAAATAGTAACCGACAAATATGCTAAAATTAAAAATCTTGCCGATTACTTTTGAAATAGTAACCGACGAATATGCTGAAAATAAAAATCTTGCCGATTAATTTTGAAATAGTAACCGAAGAATGTGCTGAAAATAAAGTCTTGCCGATTGCTTTTGAAATATTAACCGACGAATATGTTGAAAATAAAAATCTTGTCGATTACTTTTAAAATAGTAACCGACAAATATGCTAAAATTAAAAATCTTGCCGATTACTTTTGAAATAGTAACCGACGAATGTGCTGAAAATAAATCCTATCGATTACCTTTGAAATAGTAACCGACAAATATGCTGAAAATAAAAATCTTGCCGATTACTTTTGAAATAGTAACCAACGAATGTGCAGAAAATAGATCATGCCGATTACTTTTGAAATAGCAACCGACGAATGTGTTGAAAATAAAGTCTTGTCGATTACTTCTGAAATAATAACCGACGAATGTGCTGAAAATAAATCATGCCGATTACTTTTGAAATAGTAACCGACAAATGTGCTGAAAATAAAACTCTTGCCGATTACTTTTGAAATAGTAACCGACGAATGTGCAGAAAATAGATCACGCCGATTACTTTTGAAATAGTAACCGACGAATGTGTTGAAAATAAATCATGCTGATTACCTTTGAAATAGTAACTGACGAATATGCTAAAAATAAATCATGCCGATTACCTTTGAAATCGTAACCGACGAATGTGCTGAAAATAAAGTCTTGCCGATTACTTTTGAAATAGTAACCGACGAATATGCTGAAAATAAAAATCTTGCCGATTACTTTTGAAATAGTAACCGACGAATATGCTGAAAATAAAAATTTTGCCGATTAATTTTGAAATAGTAACCGACGAATGTGCTGAAAATAAATCCTACCGATTACCTTTGAAATAGTAACCGACGAATATGCTGAAAATAAAAATCTTGCCGATTAATTTTGAAATAGCAACCGACGAATGTGCTGAAAATAAATCATGCCGATTACTTTTGAAACAGTCACCGACGAATATGCTGAAAATAAATCATGCCAATTACTTTTAAAATAGTAACCAACGAATGTACTGAAAATAAAGTCTTGCCGATTACTTTTGAAATAGAAACCAACGAATATGCAGAAAATAAAAATCTTGCCGATTAATTTTGAAATAGTAACCGACGAATGCGCTGAAAATAAAGTCATGCCGATTGCTTTTGAAATAGTAAACGACGAATATGTTGAAAATAAAAATCTTGTCGATTACTTTTGAAATAGTAACCGACAAATATGCTAAAATTAAAAATCTTGCCGATTACTTTTGAAATAGTAACCGACGAATATGCTGAAAATAAAAATCTTGCCGATTAATTTTGAAATAGTAACCGAAGAATGTGCTGAAAATAAAGTCTTGCCGATTGCTTTTGAAATATTAACCGACGAATATGTTGAAAATAAAAATCTTGTCGATTACTTTTAAAATAGTAACCGACAAATATGCTAAAATTAAAAATCTTGCCGATTACTTTTGAAATAGTAACCGACGAATGTGCTGAAAATAAATCCTATCGATTACCTTTGAAATAGTAACCGACAAATATGCTGAAAATAAAAATCTTGCCGATTACTTTTGAAATAGTAACCAACGAATGTGCAGAAAATAGATCATGCCGATTACTTTTGAAATAGCAACCGACGAATGTGTTGAAAATAAAGTCTTGTCGATTACTTCTGAAATAATAACCGACGAATGTGCTGAAAATAAATCATGCCGATTACTTTTGAAATAGTAACCGACAAATGTGCTGAAAATAAAACTCTTGCCGATTACTTTTGAAATAGTAACCGACGAATGTGCAGAAAATAGATCACGCCGATTACTTTTGAAATAGTAACCGACGAATGTGTTGAAAATAAATCATGCTGATTACCTTTGAAATAGTAACTGACGAATATGCTAAAAATAAATCATGCCGATTACCTTTGAAATCGTAACCGACGAATGTGCTGAAAATAAAGTCTTGCCGATTACTTTTGAAATAGTAACCGACGAATATGCTGAAAATAAAAATCTTGCCGATTACTTTTGAAATAGTAACCGACGAATATGCTGAAAATAAAAATTTTGCCGATTAATTTTGAAATAGTAACCGACGAATGTGCTGAAAATAAATCCTACCGATTACCTTTGAAATAGTAACCGACGAATATGCTGAAAATAAAAATCTTGCCGATTAATTTTGAAATAGCAACCGACGAATGTGCTGAAAATAAATCATGCCGATTACTTTTGAAACAGTCACCGACGAATATGCTGAAAATAAATCATGCCAATTACTTTTAAAATAGTAACCAACGAATGTACTGAAAATAAAGTCTTGCCGATTACTTTTGAAATAGAAACCAACGAATATGCAGAAAATAAAAATCTTGCCGATTAATTTTGAAATAGTAACCGACGAATGCGCTGAAAATAAAGTCTTGCCGATTGCTTTTGAAATATTAAACGACGAATATGTTGAAAATAAAAATCTTGTCGATTACTTTTGAAATAGTAACCGACAAATATGCTAAAATTAAAAATCTTGCCGATTACTTTTGAAATAGTAACCGACGAATGTGCTGAAAATAAATCCTACCGATTACCTTTGAAATAGTAACCGACGAATATGCTGAAAATAAAAATCTTGCCGATTAATTTTGAAATAGCAACCGACGAATGTGCTGAAAATAAATCATGCCGATTACTTTTGAAATAGTCACCGACGAATATGCTGAAAATAAATCATGCCGATTACTTTTAAAATAGTAACCAACGAATGTACTGAAAATAAAGTCTTGCCGATTACTTTTGAAATAGTAATCGACGAATATGCTGAAAATAAAAATTTTGCCGATTAATTTTGAAATAGTAACCGACGAATGTGCTGAAAATAAAGTCTTGCCGATTGCTTTTGAAATATTAACCGACGAATATGTTCAAAATAAAAATCTTGTCGATTACTTTTAAAATAGTAACCGACAAATACGCTAAAATTAAAAATCTTGCCGATTACTTTTGAAATAGTAACCGACGAATATGCTGAAAATAAATCATGCCGATTACTTTTAAAATTGTAACCAAAGAATGTACTGAAAATAAAGTCTTGCCGATTACTTTTGAAATAGTAACCGACGAATATGCTGAAAATAAAAATCTTGCCGATTACTTTTGAAATAGTAACCGACGAATGTGCTGAAAATAAATCATGCCGATTACTTTTGAAATAGTCACCGACGAATATGCTGAAAATAAATCATGCCGATAACTTTTAAAATAGTAACCAACGAATGTACTGAAAATAAAGTCTTGCCGATTACTTTTGAAATAGTAACCGACGAATATGCTGAAAATAAAAATTTTGCCGATTAATTTTGAAATAGTAACCGACGAATGTGCTGAAAATAAAGTCTTGCCGATTGCTTTTGAAATATTAACCGACGAATATGTTGAAAATAAAAATCTTGTCGATTACTTTTAAAATAGTAACCGACAAATATGCTGAAAATAAAAATCTTGCCGATTACTTTTGAAATAGTAACCAACGAATGTGCAGAAAATAGATCATGCCGATTACTTTTGAAATAGCAACCGACGAATGTGTTGAAAATAAAGTCTTGTCGATTACTTCTGAAATAATAACCGACGAATGTGCTGAAAATAAATCATGCCGATTACTTTTGAAATAGTAACCGACAAATGTGCTGAAAATAAAACTCTTGCCGATTACTTTTGAAATAGTAACCGACGAATGTGCAGAAAATAGATTACGCCGATTACTTTTGAAATAGTAACCGACGAATGTGTTGAAAATAAATCATGCTGATTACCTTTGAAATAGTAACTGACGAATATGCTAAAAATAAATCATGCCGATTACCTTTGAAATAGTAACCGACGAATGTGCTGAAAATAAAGTCTTGCCGATTACTTTTGAAATAGTAACCGACGAATATGCTGAAAATAAAAATCTTGCCGATTACTTTTGAAATAGTAACCGACGAATATGCTGAAAATAAAAATTTTGCCGATTAATTTTGAAATAGTAACCGACGAATGTGCTGAAAATAAATCCTACCGATTACCTTTGAAATAGTAACCGACGAATATGCTGAAAATAAAAATCTTGCCGATTAATTTTGAAATAGCAACCGACGAATGTGCTGAAAATAAATCATGCCGATTACTTTTGAAACAGTCACCGACGAATATGCTGAAAATAAATCATGCCAATTACTTTTAAAATAGTAACCAACGAATGTACTGAAAATAAAGTCTTGCCGATTACTTTTGAAATAGAAACCAACGAATATGCAGAAAATAAAAATCTTGCCGATTAATTTTGAAATAGTAACCGACGAATGCGCTGAAAATAAAGTCTTGCCGATTGCTTTTGAAATATTAAACGACGAATATGTTGAAAATAAAAATCTTGTCGATTACTTTTGAAATAGTAACCGACAAATATGCTAAAATTAAAAATCTTGCCGATTACTTTTGAAATAGTAACCGACGAATGTGCTGAAAATAAATCCTACCGATTACCTTTGAAATAGTAACCGACGAATATGCTGAAAATAAAAATCTTGCCGATTAATTTTGAAATAGCAACCGACGAATGTGCTGAAAATAAATCATGCCGATTACTTTTGAAATAGTCACCGACGAATATGCTGAAAATAAATCATGCCGATTACTTTTAAAATAGTAACCAACGAATGTACTGAATTTAAAGTCTTGCCGATTACTTTTGAAATAGTAATCGACGAATATGCTGAAAATAAAAATTTTGCCGATTAATTTTGAAATAGTAACCGACGAATGTGCTGAAAATAAAGTCTTGCCGATTGCTTTTGAAATATTAACCGACGAATATGTTCAAAATAAAAATCTTGTCGATTACTTTTAAAATAGTAACCGACAAATACGCTAAAATTAAAAATCTTGCCGATTACTTTTGAAATAGTAACCGACGAATATGCTGAAAATAAATCATGCCGATTACTTTTAAAATTGTAACCAAAGAATGTACTGAAAATAAAGTCTTGCCGATTACTTTTGAAATAGTAACCGACGAATATGCTGAAAATAAAAATCTTGCCGATTACTTTTGAAATAGTCACCGACGAATGTGCTGAAAATAAATCATGCCGATTACTTTTGAAATAGTCACCGACGAATATGCTGAAAATAAATCATGCCGATAACTTTTAAAATAGTAACCAACGAATGTACTGAAAATAAAGTCTTGCCGATTACTTTTGAAATAGTAACCGACGAATATGCTGAAAATAAAAATTTTGCCGATTAATTTTGAAATAGTAACCGACGAATGTGCTGAAAATAAAGTCTTGCCGATTGCTTTTGAAATATTAACCGACGAATATGTTGAAAATAAAAATCTTGTCGATTACTTTTAAAATAGTAACCGACAAATATGCTGAAAATAAAAATCTTGCCGATTACTTTTGAAATAGTAACCAACGAATGTGCAGAAAATAGATCATGCCGATTACTTTTGAAATAGCAACCGACGAATGTGTTGAAAATAAAGTCTTGTCGATTACTTCTGAAATAATAACCGACGAATGTGCTGAAAATAAATCATGCCGATTACTTTTGAAATAGTAACCGACAAATGTGCTGAAAATAAAACTCTTGCCGATTACTTTTGAAATAGTAACCGACGAATGTGCAGAAAATAGATCACGCCGATTACTTTTGAAATAGTAACCGACGAATGTGTTGAAAATAAATCATGCTGATTACCTTTGAAATAGTAACTGACGAATATGCTAAAAATAAATCATGTCGATTACCTTTGAAATAGTAACCGACGAATGTGCTGAAAATAAAGTCTTGCCGATTACTTTTGAAATAGTAACCGACGAATATGCTGAAAATAAAAATCTTGCCGATTACTTTTGAAATAGTAACCGACGAATATGCTGAAAATAAAAATTTTGCCGATTAATTTTGAAATAGTAACCGACGAATGTGCTGAAAATAAATCCTACCGATTACCTTTGAAATAGTAACCGACGAATATGCTGAAAATAAAAATCTTGCCGATTAATTTTGAAATAGCAACCGACGAATGTGCTGAAAATAAATCATGCCGATTACTTTTGAAACAGTCACCGACGAATATGCTGAAAATAAATCATGCCAATTACTTTTAAAATAGTAACCAACGAATGTACTGAAAATAAAGTCTTGCCGATTACTTTTGAAATAGAAACCAACGAATATGCAGAAAATAAAAATCTTGCCGATTAATTTTGAAATAGTAACCGACGAATGCGCTGAAAATAAAGTCTTGCCGATTGCTTTTGAAATATTAAACGACGAATATGTTGAAAATAAAAATCTTGTCGATTACTTTTGAAATAGTAACCGACAAATATGCTAAAATTAAAAATCTTGCCGATTACTTTTGAAATAGTAACCGACGAATGTGCTGAAAATAAATCCTACCGATTACCTTTGAAATAGTAACCGACGAATATGCTGAAAATAAAAATCTTGCCGATTAATTTTGAAATAGCAACCGACGAATGTGCTGAAAATAAATCATGCCGATTACTTTTGAAATAGTCACCGACGAATATGCTGAAAATAAATCATGCCGATTACTTTTAAAATAGTAACCAACGAATGTACTGAAAATAAAGTCTTGCCGATTACTTTTGAAATAGTAATCGACGAATATGCTGAAAATAAAAATTTTGCCGACTAATTTTGAAATAGTAACCGACGAATGTGCTGAAAATAAAGTCTTGCCGATTGCTTTTGAAATATTAACCGACGAATATGTTCAAAATAAAAATCTTGTCGATTACTTTTAAAATAGTAACCGACAAATACGCTAAAATTAAAAATCTTGCCGATTACTTTTGAAATAGTAACCGACGAATATGCTGAAAATAAATCATGCCGATTACTTTTAAAATTGTAACCAAAGAATGTACTGAAAATAAAGTCTTGCCGATTACTTTTGAAATAGTAACCGACGAATATGCTGAAAATAAAAATCTTGCCGATTACTTTTGAAATAGTAACCGACGAATGTGCTGAAAATAAATCATGCCGATTACTTTTGAAATAGTCACCGACGAATATGCTGAAAATAAATCATGCCGATAACTTTTAAAATAGTAACCAACGAATGTACTGAAAATAAAGTCTTGCCGATTACTTTTGAAATAGTAACCGACGAATATGCTGAAAATAAAAATTTTGCCGATTAATTTTGAAATAGTAACCGACGAATGTGCTGAAAATAAAGTCTTGCCGATTGCTTTTGAAATATTAACCGACGAATATGTTGAAAATAAAAATCTTGTCGATTACTTTTAAAATAGTAACCGACAAATATGCTAAAATTAAAAATCTTGCCGATTATTTTGAAATAGTAACCGACGAATATGCTGAAAATAAATCATGCCGATTACTTTTAAAATAGTAACCAACGAATGTACTGAAAATAAAGTCTTGCCGATTACTTTTGAAATAGTAACCGACGAATATGCTGAAAATAAAAATCTTGCCGATTACTTTTGAAATAGTAACCGACGAATGTGCTGAAAATAAATCATGCCGATTACTTTTGAAATAGTCACCGACGAATATGCTGAAAATAAATCATGCCGATAACTTTTAAAATAGTAACCAACGAATGTACTGAAAATAAAGTCTTGCCGATTACTTTTGAAATAGTAACCGACGAATATGCTGAAAATAAAAATTTTGCCGATTAATTTTGAAATAGTAACCGACGAATATGCTGAAAATAAAAATCTTGCCGATTACTTTTGAAATAGTAACCGACGAATGTGCTGAAAATAAATCATGCCGATTACTTTTGAAATAGTCACCGACGAATATGCTGAAAATAAATCATGCCGATAACTTTTAAAATAGTAACCAACGAATGTACTGAAAATAAAGTCTTGCCGATTACTTTTGAAATAGTAACCGACGAATATGCTGAAAATAAAAATTTTGCCGATTAATTTTGAAATAGTAACCGACGAATGTGCTGAAAATAAAGTCTTGCCGATTGCTTTTGAAATATTAACCGACGAATATGTTGAAAATAAAAATCTTGTCGATTACTTTTAAAATAGTAACCGACAAATATGCTAAAATTAAAAATCTTGCCGATTATTTTGAAATAGTAACCGACGAATATGCTGAAAATAAATCATGCCGATTACTTTTAAAATAGTAACCAACGAATGTACTGAAAATAAAGTCTTGCCGATTACTTTTGAAATAGTAACCGACGAATATGCTGAAAATAAAAATCTTGCCGATTACTTTTGAAATAGTAACCGACGAATGTGCTGAAAATAAATCATGCCGATTACTTTTGAAATAGTCACCGACGAATATGCTGAAAATAAATCATGCCGATAACTTTTAAAATAGTAACCAACGAATGTACTGAAAATAAAGTCTTGCCGATTACTTTTGAAATAGTAACCGACGAATATGCTGAAAATAAAAATTTTGCCGATTAATTTTGAAATAGTAACCGACGAATGTGCTGAAAATAAAGTCTTGCCGATTGCTTTTGAAATATTAACCGACGAATATGTTGAAAATAAAAATCTTGTCGATTACTTTTAAAATAGTAACCGACAAATATGCTAAAATTAAAAATCTTGCCGATTATTTTGAAATAGTAACCGACGAATATGCTGAAAATAAATCATGCCGATTACTTTTAAAATAGTAACCAACGAATGTACTGAAAATAAAGTCTTGCCGATTACTTTAGAAATAGTAACCGACGAATATGTCGAAAATAAAAATTTTGCCGATTACTTTTGAAATAGTAACCGACGAATGTGCTGAAAATAAATCATGCCGATTACTTTTGAAATAGTCACCGACGAATATGCTGAAAATAAATCATGCCGATAACTTTTAAAATAGTAACGAACGAATGTACTGAAAATAAAGTCTTGCCGATTACTTTTGAAATAGTAACCGACGAATATGCTGAAAATAAAAATTTTGCCGATTAATTTTGAAATAGTAACCGACGAATATGCTGAAAATAAAAATCTTGCCGATTAATTTTGAAATAGCAACCGACGAATGTGCTGAAAATAAATCATGCCGATTACTTTTGAAACAGTCACCGACGAATATGCTGAAAATAAATCATGCCAATTACTTTTAAAATAGTAACCAACGAATGTACTGAAAATAAAGTCTTGCCGATTACTTTTGAAATAGAAACCAACGAATATGCAGAAAATAAAAATCTTGCCGATTAATTTTGAAATAGTAACCGACGAATGCGCTGAAAATAAAGTCTTGCCGATTGCTTTTGAAATATTAAACGACGAATATGTTGAAAATAAAAATCTTGTCGATTACTTTTGAAATAGTAACCGACAAATATGCTAAAATTAAAAATCTTGCCGATTACTTTTGAAATAGTAACCGACGAATGTGCTGAAAATAAATCCTACCGATTACCTTTGAAATAGTAACCGACGAATATGCTGAAAATAAAAATCTTGCCGATTAATTTTGAAATAGCAACCGACGAATGTGCTGAAAATAAATCATGCCGATTACTTTTGAAATAGTCACCGACGAATATGCTGAAAATAAATCATGCCGATTACTTTTAAAATAGTAACCAACGAATGTACTGAAAATAAAGTCTTGCCGATTACTTTTGAAATAGTAACCGACGAATATGCTGAAAATAAAAATTTTGCCGATTAATTTTGAAATAGTAACCGACGAATATGCTGAAAATAAAAATCTTGCCGATTAATTTTGAAATAGCAACCGACGAATGTGCTGAAAATAAATCATGCCGATTACTTTTGAAACAGTCACCGACGAATATGCTGAAAATAAATCATGCCAATTACTTTTAAAATAGTAACCAACGAATGTACTGAAAATAAAGTCTTGCCGATTACTTTTGAAATAGAAACCAACGAATATGCAGAAAATAAAAATCTTGCCGATTAATTTTGAAATAGTAACCGACGAATGCGCTGAAAATAAAGTCTTGCCGATTGCTTTTGAAATATTAAACGACGAATATGTTGAAAATAAAAATCTTGTCGATTACTTTTGAAATAGTAACCGACAAATATGCTAAAATTAAAAATCTTGCCGATTACTTTTGAAATAGTAACCGACGAATGTGCTGAAAATAAATCCTACCGATTACCTTTGAAATAGTAACCGACGAATATGCTGAAAATAAAAATCTTGCCGATTAATTTTGAAATAGCAACCGACGAATGTGCTGAAAATAAATCATGCCGATTACTTTTGAAATAGTCACCGACGAATATGCTGAAAATAAATCATGCCGATTACTTTTAAAATAGTAACCAACGAATGTACTGAAAATAAAGTCTTGCCGATTACTTTTGAAATAGTAATCGACGAATATGCTGAAAATAAAAATTTTGCCGATTAATTTTGAAATAGTAACCGACGAATGTGCTGAAAATAAAGTCTTGCCGATTGCTTTTGAAATATTAACCGACGAATATGTTCAAAATAAAAATCTTGTCGATTACTTTTAAAATAGTAACCGACAAATACGCTAAAATTAAAAATCTTGCCGATTACTTTTGAAATAGTAACCGACGAATATGCTGAAAATAAATCATGCCGATTACTTTTAAAATTGTAACCAAAGAATGTACTGAAAATAAAGTCTTGCCGATTACTTTTGAAATAGTAACCGACGAATATGCTGAAAATAAAAATCTTGCCGATTACTTTTGAAATAGTAACCGACGAATGTGCTGAAAATAAATCATGCCGATTACTTTTGAAATAGTCACCGACGAATATGCTGAAAATAAATCATGCCGATAACTTTTAAAATAGTAACCAACGAATGTACTGAAAATAAAGTCTTGCCGATTACTTTTGAAATAGTAACCGACGAATATGCTGAAAATAAAAATTTTGCCGATTAATTTTGAAATAGTAACCGACGAATGTGCTGAAAATAAAGTCTTGCCGATTGCTTTTGAAATATTAACCGACGAATATGTTGAAAATAAAAATCTTGTCGATTACTTTTAAAATAGTAACCGACAAATATGCTAAAATTAAAAATCTTGCCGATTATTTTGAAATAGTAACCGACGAATATGCTGAAAATAAATCATGCCGATTACTTTTAAAATAGTAACCAACGAATGTACTGAAAATAAAGTCTTGCCGATTACTTTTGAAATAGTAACCGACGAATATGCTGAAAATAAAAATCTTGCCGATTACTTTTGAAATAGTAACCGACGAATGTGCTGAAAATAAATCATGCCGATTACTTTTGAAATAGTCACCGACGAATATGCTGAAAATAAATCATGCCGATAACTTTTAAAATAGTAACCAACGAATGTACTGAAAATAAAGTCTTGCCGATTACTTTTGAAATAGTAACCGACGAATATGCTGAAAATAAAAATTTTGCCGATTAATTTTGAAATAGTAACCGACGAATGTGCTGAAAATAAAGTCTTGCCGATTGCTTTTGAAATATTAACCGACGAATATGTTCAAAATAAAAATCTTGTCGATTACTTTTAAAATAGTAACCGACAAATATGCTAAAATTAAAAATCTTGCCGATTATTTTGAAATAGTAACCGACGAATATGCTGAAAATAAATCATGCCGATTACTTTTAAAATAGTAACCAACGAATGTACTGAAAATAAAGTCTTGCCGATTACTTTAGAAATAGTAACCGACGAATATGTCGAAAATAAAAATTTTGCCGATTACTTTTGAAATAGTAACCGACGAATGTGCTGAAAATAAATCATGCCGATTACTTTTGAAATAGTCACCGACGAATATGCTGAAAATAAATCATGCCGATAACTTTTAAAATAGTAACCAACGAATGTACTGAAAATAAAGTCTTGCCGATTACTTTTGAAATAGTAACCGACGAATATGCTGAAAATAAAAATTTTGCCGATTAATTTTGAAATAGTAACCGACGAATGTGCTGAAAATAAAGTCTTGCCGATTGCTTTTGAAATATTAACCGACGAATATGTTGAAAATAAAAATCTTGTCGATTACTTTTAAAATAGTAACCGACAAATATGCTAAAATTAAAAATCTTGCCGATTATTTTGAAATAGTAACCGACGAATATGCTGAAAATAAATCATGCCGATTACTTTTAAAATAGTAACCAACGAATGTACTGAAAATAAAGTCTTGCCGATTACTTTTGAAATAGTAACCGACGAATATGCTGAAAATAAAAATCTTGCCGATTACTTTTGAAATAGTAACCGACGAATGTGCTGAAAATAAATCATGCCGATTACTTTTGAAATAGTCACCGACGAATATGCTGAAAATAAATCATGCCGATAACTTTTAAAATAGTAACCAACGAATGTACTGAAAATAAAGTCTTGCCGATTACTTTTGAAATAGTAACCGACGAATATGCTGAAAATAAAAATTTTGCCGATTAATTTTGAAATAGTAACCGACGAATGTGCTGAAAATAAAGTCTTGCCGATTGCTTTTGAAATATTAACCGACGAATATGTTGAAAATAAAAATCTTGTCGATTACTTTTAAAATAGTAACCGACAAATATGCTAAAATTAAAAATCTTGCCGATTATTTTGAAATAGTAACCGACGAATATGCTGAAAATAAATCATGCCGATTACTTTTAAAATAGTAACCAACGAATGTACTGAAAATAAAGTCTTGCCGATTACTTTAGAAATAGTAACCGACGAATATGTCGAAAATAAAAATTTTGCCGATTACTTTTGAAATAGTAACCGACGAATGTGCTGAAAATAAATCATGCCGATTACTTTTGAAATAGTCACCGACGAATATGCTGAAAATAAATCATGCCGATAACTTTTAAAATAGTAACCAACGAATGTACTGAAAATAAAGTCTTGCCGATTAATTTTGAAATAGTAACCGACGAATGTGCTGAAAATAAAGTCTTGCCGATTGCTTTTGAAATATTAACCGACGAATATGTTGAAAATAAAAATCTTGTCGATTACTTTTAAAATAGTACCCGACAAATATGCTAAAATTAAAAATCTTGCCGATTACTTTTGAAATAGTAACCGACGAATATGCTGAAAATAAATCATGCCGATTACTTTTGAAATAGTAACCAACGAATGTACTGAAAATAAAGTCTTGCCGATTACTTTTGAAATAGTAACCGACGAATATGCTGAAAATAAAAATCTTGCCGATTACTTTTGAAATAGTAACCGACGAATGTGCTGAAAATAAATCATGCCGATTACTTTTGAAATAGTCACCGACGAATATGCTGAAAATAAATCATGCTGATAACTTTTAAAATAGTAACCAACGAATGTACTGAAAATAAAGTCTTGCCGATTACTTTTGAAATAGTAACCGACGAATATGCTGAAAATAAAAATCTTGCCGATTACTTTTGAATCAGTAACCGACGAATGTGCTGAAAATAAAGTCTTGCCGATTGCTTTTGAAATATTAAACGACGAATATGTTGAAAATAAAAATCTTGTCGATTACTTTTAAAATAGTAACCGACAAATATGCTAAAATTAAAAATCTTGCCGATTACTTTTGAAATAGTAACCAACGAATGTGCTGAAAATAAATCCTACCGATTACCTTTGAAATAGTAACCGACGAATATGCTGAAAATAAAAATCTTGCCGATTAATTTTGAAATAGCAACCGACGAATGTGCTGAAAATAAATCATGCCGATTACTTTTGAAATAGTCACCGACGAATATGCTGAAAATAAATCATGCCGATTACTTTTAAAATAGTAACCAACAAATGTACTGAAAATAAAGTCTTGCCGATTACTTTTGTAATAGTAACCGACGAATATGCTGAAAATAAAAATCTCGCCGATTAATTTTGAAATAGTAACCGATGAATGTGCTGAAAATAAAGTCTTGCCGATTGCTTTTGAAATATTAAACGACGAATATGTTGAAAATAAAAATCTTGTCGATTACTTTTGAAATAGTAACCGACAAATATGCTAAAATTAAAAATCTTGCCGATTACTTTTGAAATAGTAACCGACGAATGTGCTGAAAATAAATCCTACCGATTACCTTTGAAATAGTAACCGACGAATATGCTGAAAATAAAAATCTTGCCGATTAATTTTGAAATAGCAACCGACGAATGTGCTGAAAATAAATCCTACCGATTACCTTTGAAATAGTAACCGACGAATATGCTGAAAATAAAAATCTTGCCGATTAATTTTGAAATAGCAACCGACGAATGTGCTGAAAATAAATCATGCCGATTACTTTTGAAATAGTCACCGACGAATATGCTGAAAATAAATCATGCCGATTACTTTTAAAATAGTAACCAACAAATGTACTGAAAATAAAGTCTTGCCGATTACTTTTGTAATAGTAACCGACGAATATGCTGAAAATAAAAATCTCGCCGATTAATTTTGAAATAGTAACCGATGAATGTGCTGAAAATAAAGTCTTGCCGATTGCTTTTGAAATATTAAACGACGAATATGTTGAAAATAAAAATCTTGTCGATTACTTTTGAAATAGTAACCGACAAATATGCTAAAATTAAAAATCTTGCCGATTACTTTTGAAATAGTAACCGACGAATGTGCTGAAAATAAATCCTACCGATTACCTTTGAAATAGTAACCGACGAATATGCTGAAAATAAAAATCTTGCCGATTAATTTTGAAATAGCAACCGACGAATGTGCTGAAAATAAATCATGCTGATAACTTTTAAAATAGTAACCAACGAATGTACTGAAAATAAAGTCTTGCCGATTACTTTTGAAATAGTAACCGACGAATATGCTGAAAATAAAAATCTTGCCGATTAATTTTGAATCAGTAACCGACGAATGTGCTGAAAATAAAGTCTTGCCGATTGCTTTTGAAATATTAAACGACGAATATGTTGAAAATAAAAATCTTGTCGATTACTTTTAAAATAGTAACCGACAAATATGCTAAAATTAAAAATCTTGCCGATTACTTTTGAAATAGTAACCAACGAATGTGCTGAAAATAAATCCTACCGATTACCTTTGAAATAGTAACCGACGAATATGCTGAAAATAAAAATCTTGCCGATTAATTTTGAAATAGCAACCGACGAATGTGCTGAAAATAAATCATGCCGATTACTTTTGAAATAGTCACCGACGAATATGCTGAAAATAAATCATGCCGATTACTTTTAAAATAGTAACCAACAAATGTACTGAAAATAAAGTCTTGCCGATTACTTTTGTAATAGTAACCGACGAATATGCTGAAAATAAAAATCTCGCCGATTAATTTTGAAATAGTAACCGATGAATGTGCTGAAAATAAAGTCTTGCCGATTGCTTTTGAAATATTAAACGACGAATATGTTGAAAATAAAAATCTTGTCGATTACTTTTGAAATAGTAACCGACAAATATGCTAAAATTAAAAATCTTGCCGATTACTTTTGAAATAGTAACCGACGAATGTGCTGAAAATAAATCCTACCGATTACCTTTGAAATAGTAACCGACGAATATGCTGAAAATAAAAATCTTGCCGATTAATTTTGAAATAGCAACCGACGAATGTGCTGAAAATAAATCCTACCGATTACCTTTGAAATAGTAACCGACGAATATGCTGAAAATAAAAATCTTGCCGATTAATTTTGAAATAGCAACCGACGAATGTGCTGAAAATAAATCATGCCGATTACTTTTGAAATAGTCACCGACGAATATGCTGAAAATAAATCATGCCGATTACTTTTAAAATAGTAATCAACAAATGTACTGAAAATAAAGTCTTGCCGATTACTTTTGTAATAGTAACCGACGAATATGCTGAAAATAAAAATCTTGCCGATTAATTTTGAAATAGTAACCGATGAATGTGCTGAAAATAAAGTCTTGCCCATTGCTTTTGAAATATTAAACGACGAATATGTTGAAAATAAAAATCTTGTCGATTACTTTTAAAATAGTAACCGACAAATATGCAAAAATTAAAAATCTTGCCGATTACTTTTGAAATAGTAACCGACGAATGTGCTGAAAATAAATCATGCCGATTACTTTTGAAATAGTCACCGACGAATATGCTGAAAATAAATCATGCCGATAACTTTTAAAATAGTAACCAACGAATGTACTGAAAATAAAGTCTTGCCGATTACTTTTGAAATAGTAACCGACGAATATGTCGAAAATAAAAATTTTGCCGATTACTTTTGAAATAGTAACCGACGAATGTGCTGAAAATAAATCATGCCGATTACTTTTGAAATAGTCACCGACGAATATGCTGAAAATAAATCATGCCGATAACTTTTAAAATAGTAACCAACGAATGTACTGAAAATAAAGTCTTGCCGATTACTTTTGAAATAGTAACCGACGAATATGCTGAAAATAAAAATTTTGCCGATTAATTTTGAAATAGTAACCGACGAATGTGCTGAAAATAAAGTCTTGCCGATTGCTTTTGAAATATTAACCGACGAATATGTTGAAAATAAAAATCTTGTCGATTACTTTTAAAATAGTACCCGACAAATATGCTAAAATTAAAAATCTTGCCGATTACTTTTGAAATAGTAACCGACGAATATGCTGAAAATAAATCATGCCGATTACTTTTAAAATAGTAACCAACAAATGTACTGAAAATAAAGTCTTGCCGATTACTTTTGAAATAGTAACCGACAAATATGCTAAAATTAAAAATCTTGCCGATTACTTTTGAAATAGTAACCGACGAATGTGCTGAAAATAAATCCTACCGATTACCTTTGAAATAGTAACCGACGAATATGCTGAAAATAAAAATCTTGCCGATTAATTTTGAAATAGCAACCGACGAATGTGCTGAAAATAAATCCTACCGATTACCTTTGAAATAGTAACCGACGAATATGCTGAAAATAAAAATCTTGCCGATTAATTTTGAAATAGCAACCGACGAATGTGCTGAAAATAAATCATGCCGATTACTTTTGAAATAGTCACCGACGAATATGCTGAAAATAAATCATGCCGATTACTTTTAAAATAGTAATCAACAAATGTACTGAAAATAAAGTCTTGCCGATTACTTTTGTAATAGTAACCGACGAATATGCTGAAAATAAAAATCTTGCCGATTAATTTTGAAATAGTAACCGATGAATGTGCTGAAAATAAAGTCTTGCCCATTGCTTTTGAAATATTAAACGACGAATATGTTGAAAATAAAAATCTTGTCGATTACTTTTAAAATAGTAACCGACAAATATGCAAAAATTAAAAATCTTGCCGATTACTTTTGAAATAGTAACCGACGAATGTGCTGAAAATAAATCATGCCGATTACTTTTGAAATAGTCACCGACGAATATGCTGAAAATAAATCATGCCGATAACTTTTAAAATAGTAACCAACGAATGTACTGAAAATAAAGTCTTGCCGATTACTTTTGAAATAGTAACCGACGAATATGTCGAAAATAAAAATTTTGCCGATTACTTTTGAAATAGTAACCGACGAATGTGCTGAAAATAAATCATGCCGATTACTTTTGAAATAGTCACCGACGAATATGCTGAAAATAAATCATGCCGATAACTTTTAAAATAGTAACCAACGAATGTACTGAAAATAAAGTCTTGCCGATTACTTTTGAAATAGTAACCGACGAATATGCTGAAAATAAAAATTTTGCCGATTAATTTTGAAATAGTAACCGACGAATGTGCTGAAAATAAAGTCTTGCCGATTGCTTTTGAAATATTAACCGACGAATATGTTGAAAATAAAAATCTTGTCGATTACTTTTAAAATAGTACCCGACAAATATGCTAAAATTAAAAATCTTGCCGATTACTTTTGAAATAGTAACCGACGAATATGCTGAAAATAAATCATGCCGATTACTTTTAAAATAGTAACCAACAAATGTACTGAAAATAAAGTCTTGCCGATTACTTTTGAAATAGTAACCGACGAATATGCTGAAAATAAAAATCTTGCCGATTACTTTTGAAATAGTAACCGACGAATGTGCTGAAAATAAATCATGCCGATTACTTTTGAAATAGTCACCGACGAATATGCTGAAAATAAATCATGCTGATAACTTTTAAAATAGTAACCAACGAATGTACTGAAAATAAAGTCTTGCCGATTACTTTTGAAATAGTAACCGACGAATATGCTGAAAATAAAAATCTTGCCGATTAATTTTGAATCAGTAACCGACGAATGTGCTGAAAATAAAGTCTTGCCGATTGCTTTTGAAATATTAAACGACGAATATGTTGAAAATAAAAATCTTGTCGATTACTTTTGAAATAGTAACCGACAAATATGCTAAAATTAAAAATCTTGCCGATTACTTTTGAAATAGTAACCGACGAATGTGCTGAAAATAAATCCTACCGATTACCTTTGAAATAGTAACCGACGAATATGCTGAAAATAAAAATCTTGCCGATTAATTTTGAAATAGCAACCGACGAATGTGCTGAAAATAAATCATGCTGATAACTTTTAAAATAGTAACCGACGAATGTACTGAAAATAAAGTCTTGCCGATTACTTTTGAAATAGTAACCGACGAATATGCTGAAAATAAAAATCTTGCCGATTAATTTTGAATCAGTAACCGACGAATGTGCTGAAAATAAAGTCTTGCCGATTGCTTTTGAAATATTAAACGACGAATATGTTGAAAATAAAAATCTTGTCGATTACTTTTAAAATAGTAACCGACAAATATGCTAAAATTAAAAATCTTGCCGATTACTTTTGAAATAGTAACCAACGAATGTGCTGAAAATAAATCCTACCGATTACCTTTGAAATAGTAACCGACGAATATGCTGAAAATAAAAATCTTGCCGATTAATTTTGAAATAGCAACTGACGAATGTGCTGAAAATAAATCATGCCGATTACTTTTGAAATAGTCACCGACGAATATGCTGAAAATAAATCATGCCGATTACTTTTAAAATAGTAACCAACAAATGTACTGAAAATAAAGTCTTGCCGATTACTTTTGTAATAGTAACCGACAAATATGCTGAAAATAAAAATCTCGCCGATTAATTTTGAAATAGTAACCGATGAATGTGCTGAAAATAAAGTCTTGCCGATTGCTTTTGAAATATTAAACGACGAATATGTTGAAAATAAAAATCTTGTCGATTACTTTTGAAATAGTAACCGACAAATATGCTAAAATTAAAAATCTTGCCGATTACTTTTGAAATAGTAACCGACGAATGTGCTGAAAATAAATCCTACCGATTACCTTTGAAATAGTAACCGACGAATATGCTGAAAATAAAAATCTTGCCGATTAATTTTGAAATAGCAACCGACGAATGTGCTGAAAATAAATCCTACCGATTACCTTTGAAATAGTAACCGACGAATATGCTGAAAATAAAAATCTTGCCGATTAATTTTGAAATAGCAACCGACGAATGTGCTGAAAATAAATCATGCCGATTACTTTTGAAATAGTCACCGACGAATATGCTGAAAATAAATCATGCCGATTACTTTTAAAATAGTAATCAACAAATGTACTGAAAATAAAGTCTTGCCGATTACTTTTGTAATAGTAACCGACGAATATGCTGAAAATAAAAATCTTGCCGATTAATTTTGAAATAGTAACCGATGAATGTGCTGAAAATAAAGTCTTGCCCATTGCTTTTGAAATATTAAACGACGAATATGTTGAAAATAAAAATCTTGTCGATTACTTTTAAAATAGTAACCGACAAATATGCAAAAATTAAAAATCTTGCCGATTACTTTTGAAATAGTAACCGACGAATGTGCTGAAAATAAATCATGCCGATTACTTTTGAAATAGTCACCGACGAATATGCTGAAAATAAATCATGCCGATAACTTTTAAAATAGTAACCAACGAATGTACTGAAAATAAAGTCTTGCCGATTACTTTTGAAATAGTAACCGACGAATATGTCGAAAATAAAAATTTTGCCGATTACTTTTGAAATAGTAACCGACGAATGTGCTGAAAATAAATCATGCCGATTACTTTTGAAATAGTCACCGACGAATATGCTGAAAATAAATCATGCCGATAACTTTTAAAATAGTAACCAACGAATGTACTGAAAATAAAGTCTTGCCGATTACTTTTGAAATAGTAACCGACGAATATGCTGAAAATAAAAATTTTGCCGATTAATTTTGAAATAGTAACCGACGAATGTGCTGAAAATAAAGTCTTGCCGATTGCTTTTGAAATATTAACCGACGAATATGTTGAAAATAAAAATCTTGTCGATTACTTTTAAAATAGTACCCGACAAATATGCTAAAATTAAAAATCTTGCCGATTACTTTTGAAATAGTAACCGACGAATATGCTGAAAATAAATCATGCCGATTACTTTTAAAATAGTAACCAACAAATGTACTGAAAATAAAGTCTTGCCGATTACTTTTGAAATAGTAACCGACGAATATGCTGAAAATAAAAATCTTGCCGATTACTTTTGAAATAGTAACCGACGAATGTGCTGAAAATAAATCATGCCGATTACTTTTGAAATAGTCACCGACGAATATGCTGAAAATAAATCATGCTGATAACTTTTAAAATAGTAACCAACGAATGTACTGAAAATAAAGTCTTGCCGATTACTTTTGAAATAGTAACCGACGAATATGCTGAAAATAAAAATCTTGCCGATTAATTTTGAATCAGTAACCGACGAATGTGCTGAAAATAAAGTCTTGCCGATTGCTTTTGAAATATTAAACGACGAATATGTTGAAAATAAAAATCTTGTCGATTACTTTTAAAATAGTAACCGACAAATATGCTAAAATTAAAAATCTTGCCGATTACTTTTGAAATAGTAACCAACGAATGTGCTGAAAATAAATCCTACCGATTACCTTTGAAATAGTAACCGACGAATATGCTGAAAATAAAAATCTTGCCGATTAATTTTGAAATAGCAACCGACGAATGTGCTGAAAATAAATCATGCCGATTACTTTTGAAATAGTCACCGACGAATATGCTGAAAATAAATCATGCCGATTACTTTTAAAATAGTAACCAACAAATGTACTGAAAATAAAGTCTTGCCGATTACTTTTGTAATAGTAACCGACGAATATGCTGAAAATAAAAATCTCGCCGATTAATTTTGAAATAGTAACCGATGAATGTGCTGAAAATAAAGTCTTGCCGATTGCTTTTGAAATATTAAACGACGAATATGTTGAAAATAAAAATCTTGTCGATTACTTTTGAAATAGTAACCGACAAATATGCTAAAATTAAAAATCTTGCCGATTACTTTTGAAATAGTAACCGACGAATGTGCTGAAAATAAATCCTACCGATTACCTTTGAAATAGTAACCGACGAATATGCTGAAAATAAAAATCTTGCCGATTAATTTTGAAATAGCAACCGACGAATGTGCTGAAAATAAATCATGCTGATAACTTTTAAAATAGTAACCGACGAATGTACTGAAAATAAAGTCTTGCCGATTACTTTTGAAATAGTAACCGACGAATATGCTGAAAATAAAAATCTTGCCGATTAATTTTGAATCAGTAACCGACGAATGTGCTGAAAATAAAGTCTTGCCGATTGCTTTTGAAATATTAAACGACGAATATGTTGAAAATAAAAATCTTGTCGATTACTTTTAAAATAGTAACCGACAAATATGCTAAAATTAAAAATCTTGCCGATTACTTTTGAAATAGTAACCAACGAATGTGCTGAAAATAAATCCTACCGATTACCTTTGAAATAGTAACCGACGAATATGCTGAAAATAAAAATCTTGCCGATTAATTTTGAAATAGCAACCGACGAATGTGCTGAAAATAAATCATGCCGATTACTTTTGAAATAGTCACCGACGAATATGCTGAAAATAAATCATGCCGATTACTTTTAAAATAGTAACCAACAAATGTACTGAAAATAAAGTCTTGCCGATTACTTTTGAAATAGTAACCGACGAATATGCTGAAAATAAAAATCTTGCCGATTACTTTTGAAATAGTAACCGACGAATGTGCTGAAAATAAATCATGCCGATTACTTTTGAAATAGTCACCGACGAATATGCTGAAAATAAATCATGCTGATAACTTTTAAAATAGTAACCAACGAATGTACTGAAAATAAAGTCTTGCCGATTACTTTTGAAATAGTAACCGACGAATATGCTGAAAATAAAAATCTTGCCGATTAATTTTGAATCAGTAACCGACGAATGTGCTGAAAATAAAGTCTTGCCGATTGCTTTTGAAATATTAAACGACGAATATGTTGAAAATAAAAATCTTGTCGATTACTTTTAAAATAGTAACCGACAAATATGCTAAAATTAAAAATCTTGCCGATTACTTTTGAAATAGTAACCAACGAATGTGCTGAAAATAAATCCTACCGATTACCTTTGAAATAGTAACCGACGAATATGCTGAAAATAAAAATCTTGCCGATTAATTTTGAAATAGCAACCGACGAATGTGCTGAAAATAAATCATGCTGATAACTTTTAAAATAGTAACCGACGAATGTACTGAAAATAAAGTCTTGCCGATTACTTTTGAAATAGTAACCGACGAATATGCTGAAAATAAAAATCTTGCCGATTAATTTTGAATCAGTAACCGACGAATGTGCTGAAAATAAAGTCTTGCCGATTGCTTTTGAAATATTAAACGACGAATATGTTGAAAATAAAAATCTTGTCGATTACTTTTAAAATAGTAACCGACAAATATGCTAAAATTAAAAATCTTGCCGATTACTTTTGAAATAGTAACCAACGAATGTGCTGAAAATAAATCCTACCGATTACCTTTGAAATAGTAACCGACGAATATGCTGAAAATAAAAATCTTGCCGATTAATTTTGAAATAGCAACCGACGAATGTGCTGAAAATAAATCATGCCGATTACTTTTGAAATAGTCACCGACGAATATGCTGAAAATAAATCATGCCGATTACTTTTAAAATAGTAACCAACAAATGTACTGAAAATAAAGTCTTGCCGATTACTTTTGAAATAGTAACCGACGAATATGCTGAAAATAAAAATCTTGCCGATTACTTTTGAAATAGTAACCGACGAATGTGCTGAAAATAAATCATGCCGATTACTTTTGAAATAGTCACCGACGAATATGCTGAAAATAAATCATGCTGATAACTTTTAAAATAGTAACCAACGAATGTACTGAAAATAAAGTCTTGCCGATTACTTTTGAAATAGTAACCGACGAATATGCTGAAAATAAAAATCTTGCCGATTAATTTTGAATCAGTAACCGACGAATGTGCTGAAAATAAAGTCTTGCCGATTGCTTTTGAAATATTAAACGACGAATATGTTGAAAATAAAAATCTTGTCGATTACTTTTAAAATAGTAACCGACAAATATGCTAAAATTAAAAATCTTGCCGATTACTTTTGAAATAGTAACCAACGAATGTGCTGAAAATAAATCCTACCGATTACCTTTGAAATAGTAACCGACGAATATGCTGAAAATAAAAATCTTGCCGATTAATTTTGAAATAGCAACCGACGAATGTGCTGAAAATAAATCATGCCGATTACTTTTGAAATAGTCACCGACGAATATGCTGAAAATAAATCATGCCGATTACTTTTAAAATAGTAACCAACAAATGTACTGAAAATAAAGTCTTGCCGATTACTTTTGTAATAGTAACCGACGAATATGCTGAAAATAAAAATCTCGCCGATTAATTTTGAAATAGTAACCGATGAATGTGCTGAAAATAAAGTCTTGCCGATTGCTTTTGAAATATTAAACGACGAATATGTTGAAAATAAAAATCTTGTCGATTACTTTTGAAATAGTAACCGACAAATATGCTAAAATTAAAAATCTTGCCGATTACTTTTGAAATAGTAACCGACGAATGTGCTGAAAATAAATCCTACCGATTACCTTTGAAATAGTAACCGACGAATATGCTGAAAATAAAAATCTTGCCGATTAATTTTGAAATAGCAACCGACGAATGTGCTGAAAATAAATCATGCTGATAACTTTTAAAATAGTAACCGACGAATGTACTGAAAATAAAGTCTTGCCGATTACTTTTGAAATAGTAACCGACGAATATGCTGAAAATAAAAATCTTGCCGATTAATTTTGAATCAGTAACCGACGAATGTGCTGAAAATAAAGTCTTGCCGATTGCTTTTGAAATATTAAACGACGAATATGTTGAAAATAAAAATCTTGTCGATTACTTTTAAAATAGTAACCGACAAATATGCTAAAATTAAAAATCTTGCCGATTACTTTTGAAATAGTAACCAACGAATGTGCTGAAAATAAATCCTACCGATTACCTTTGAAATAGTAACCGACGAATATGCTGAAAATAAAAATCTTGCCGATTAATTTTGAAATAGCAACCGACGAATGTGCTGAAAATAAATCATGCCGATTACTTTTGAAATAGTCACCGACGAATATGCTGAAAATAAATCATGCCGATTACTTTTAAAATAGTAACCAACAAATGTACTGAAAATAAAGTCTTGCCGATTACTTTTGTAATAGTAACCGACGAATATGCTGAAAATAAAAATCTCGCCGATTAATTTTGAAATAGTAACCGATGAATGTGCTGAAAATAAAGTCTTGCCGATTGCTTTTGAAATATTAAACGACGAATATGTTGAAAATAAAAATCTTGTCGATTACTTTTGAGATAGTAACCGACAAATATGCTAAAATTAAAAATCTTGCCGATTACTTTTGAAATAGTAACCGACGAATGTGCTGAAAATAAATCCTACCGATTACCTTTGAAATAGTAACCGACGAATATGCTGAAAATAAAAATCTTGCCGATTAATTTTGAAATAGCAACCGACGAATGTGCTGAAAATAAATCATGCCGATTACTTTTGAAATAGTCACCGACGAATATGCTGAAAATAAATCATGCCGATTACTTTTAAAATAGTAACCAACAAATGTACTGAAAATAAAGTCTTGCCGATTACTTTTGTAATAGTAACCGACGAATATGCTGAAAATAAAAATCTCGCCGATTAATTTTGAAATAGTAACCGATGAATGTGCTGAAAATAAAGTCTTGCCGATTGCTTTTGAAATATTAAACGACGAATATGTTGAAAATAAAAATCTTGTCGATTACTTTTGAGATAGTAACCGACAAATATGCTAAAATTAAAAATCTTGCCGATTACTTTTGAAATAGTAACCGACGAATGTGCTGAAAATAAATCCTACCGATTACCTTTGAAATAGTAACCGACGAATATGCTGAAAATAAAAATCTTGCCGATTAATTTTGAAATAGCAACCGACGAATGTGCTGAAAATAAATCCTACCGATTACCTTTGAAATAGTAACCGACGAATATGCTGAAAATAAAAATCTTGCCGATTAATTTTGAAATAGCAACCGACGAATGTGCTGAAAATAAATCATGCCGATTACTTTTGAAATAGTCACCGACGAATATGCTGAAAATAAATCATGCCGATTACTTTTAAAATAGTAACCAACAAATGTACTGAAAATAAAGTCTTGCCGATTACTTTTGTAATAGTAACCGACGAATATGCTGAAAATAAAAATCTCGCCGATTAATTTTGAAATAGTAACCGATGAATGTGCTGAAAATAAAGTCTTGCCGATTGCTTTTGAAATATTAAACGACGAATATGTTGAAAATAAAAATCTTGTCGATTACTTTTGAAATAGTAACCGACAAATATGCTAAAATTAAAAATCTTGCCGATTACTTTTGAAATAGTAACCGACGAATGTGCTGAAAATAAATCCTACCGATTACCTTTGAAATAGTAACCGACGAATATGCTGAAAATAAAAATCTTGCCGATTAATTTTGAAATAGCAACCGACGAATGTGCTGAAAATAAATCATGCTGATAACTTTTAAAATAGTAACCAACGAATGTACTGAAAATAAAGTCTTGCCGATTACTTTTGAAATAGTAACCGACGAATATGCTGAAAATAAAAATCTTGCCGATTAATTTTGAATCAGTAACCGACGAATGTGCTGAAAATAAAGTCTTGCCGATTGCTTTTGAAATATTAAACGACGAATATGTTGAAAATAAAAATCTTGTCGATTACTTTTAAAATAGTAACCGACAAATATGCTAAAATTAAAAATCTTGCCGATTACTTTTGAAATAGTAACCAACGAATGTGCTGAAAATAAATCCTACTGATTACCTTTGAAATAGTAACCGACGAATATGCTGAAAATAAAAATCTTGCCGATTAATTTTGAAATAGCAACCGACGAATGTGCTGAAAATAAATCATGCCGATTACTTTTGAAATAGTCACCGACGAATATGCTGAAAATAAATCATGCCGATTACTTTTAAAATAGTAACCAACAAATGTACTGAAAATAAAGTCTTGCCGATTACTTTTGTAATAGTAACCGACGAATATGCTGAAAATAAAAATCTCGCCGATTAATTTTGAAATAGTAACCGATGAATGTGCTGAAAATAAAGTCTTGCCGATTGCTTTTGAAATATTAAACGACGAATATGTTGAAAATAAAAATCTTGTCGATTACTTTTGAAATAGTAACCGACAAATATGCTAAAATTAAAAATCTTGCCGATTACTTTTGAAATAGTAACCGACGAATGTGCTGAAAATAAATCCTACCGATTACCTTTGAAATAGTAACCGACGAATATGCTGAAAATAAAAATCTTGCCGATTAATTTTGAAATAGCAACCGACGAATGTGCTGAAAATAAATCCTACCGATTACCTTTGAAATAGTAACCGACGAATATGCTGAAAATAAAAATCTTGCCGATTAATTTTGAAATAGCAACCGACGAATGTGCTGAAAATAAATCATGCCGATTACTTTTGAAATAGTCACCGACGAATATGCTGAAAATAAATCATGCCGATTACTTTTAAAATAGTAATCAACAAATGTACTGAAAATAAAGTCTTGCCGATTACTTTTGTAATAGTAACCGACGAATATGCTGAAAATAAAAATCTTGCCGATTAATTTTGAAATAGTAACCGATGAATGTGCTGAAAATAAAGTCTTGCCCATTGCTTTTGAAATATTAAACGACGAATATGTTGAAAATAAAAATCTTGTCGATTACTTTTAAAATAGTAACCGACAAATATGCAAAAATTAAAAATCTTGCCGATTACTTTTGAAATAGTAACCGACGAATGTGCTGAAAATAAATCATGCCGATTACTTTTGAAATAGTCACCGACGAATATGCTGAAAATAAATCATGCCGATAACTTTTAAAATAGTAACCAACGAATGTACTGAAAATAAAGTCTTGCCGATTACTTTTGAAATAGTAACCGACGAATATGTCGAAAATAAAAATTTTGCCGATTACTTTTGAAATAGTAACCGACGAATGTGCTGAAAATAAATCATGCCGATTACTTTTGAAATAGTCACCGACGAATATGCTGAAAATAAATCATGCCGATAACTTTTAAAATAGTAACCAACGAATGTACTGAAAATAAAGTCTTGCCGATTACTTTTGAAATAGTAACCGACGAATATGCTGAAAATAAAAATTTTGCCGATTAATTTTGAAATAGTAACCGACGAATGTGCTGAAAATAAAGTCTTGCCGATTGCTTTTGAAATATTAACCGACGAATATGTTGAAAATAAAAATCTTGTCGATTACTTTTAAAATAGTACCCGACAAATATGCTAAAATTAAAAATCTTGCCGATTACTTTTGAAATAGTAACCGACGAATATGCTGAAAATAAATCATGCCGATTACTTTTAAAATAGTAACCAACAAATGTACTGAAAATAAAGTCTTGCCGATTACTTTTGAAATAGTAACCGACGAATATGCTGAAAATAAAAATCTTGCCGATTACTTTTGAAATAGTAACCGACGAATGTGCTGAAAATAAATCATGCCGATTACTTTTGAAATAGTCACCGACGAATATGCTGAAAATAAATCATGCTGATAACTTTTAAAATAGTAACCAACGAATGTACTGAAAATAAAGTCTTGCCGATTACTTTTGAAATAGTAACCGACGAATATGCTGAAAATAAAAATCTTGCCGATTAATTTTGAATCAGTAACCGACGAATGTGCTGAAAATAAAGTCTTGCCGATTGCTTTTGAAATATTAAACGACGAATATGTTGAAAATAAAAATCTTGTCGATTACTTTTAAAATAGTAACCGACAAATATGCTAAAATTAAAAATCTTGCCGATTACTTTTGAAATAGTAACCAACGAATGTGCTGAAAATAAATCCTACCGATTACCTTTGAAATAGTAACCGACGAATATGCTGAAAATAAAAATCTTGCCGATTAATTTTGAAATAGCAACCGACGAATGTGCTGAAAATAAATCATGCCGATTACTTTTGAAATAGTCACCGACGAATATGCTGAAAATAAATCATGCCGATTACTTTTAAAATAGTAACCAACAAATGTACTGAAAATAAAGTCTTGCCGATTACTTTTGTAATAGTAACCGACGAATATGCTGAAAATAAAAATCTCGCCGATTAATTTTGAAATAGTAACCGATGAATGTGCTGAAAATAAAGTCTTGCCGATTGCTTTTGAAATATTAAACGACGAATATGTTGAAAATAAAAATCTTGTCGATTACTTTTGAAATAGTAACCGACAAATATGCTAAAATTAAAAATCTTGCCGATTACTTTTGAAATAGTAACCGACGAATGTGCTGAAAATAAATCCTACCGATTACCTTTGAAATAGTAACCGACGAATATGCTGAAAATAAAAATCTTGCCGATTAATTTTGAAATAGCAACCGACGAATGTGCTGAAAATAAATCATGCTGATAACTTTTAAAATAGTAACCGACGAATGTACTGAAAATAAAGTCTTGCCGATTACTTTTGAAATAGTAACCGACGAATATGCTGAAAATAAAAATCTTGCCGATTAATTTTGAATCAGTAACCGACGAATGTGCTGAAAATAAAGTCTTGCCGATTGCTTTTGAAATATTAAACGACGAATATGTTGAAAATAAAAATCTTGTCGATTACTTTTAAAATAGTAACCGACAAATATGCTAAAATTAAAAATCTTGCCGATTACTTTTGAAATAGTAACCAACGAATGTGCTGAAAATAAATCCTACCGATTACCTTTGAAATAGTAACCGACGAATATGCTGAAAATAAAAATCTTGCCGATTAATTTTGAAATAGCAACCGACGAATGTGCTGAAAATAAATCATGCCGATTACTTTTGAAATAGTCACCGACGAATATGCTGAAAATAAATCATGCCGATTACTTTTAAAATAGTAACCAACAAATGTACTGAAAATAAAGTCTTGCCGATTACTTTTGTAATAGTAACCGACGAATATGCTGAAAATAAAAATCTCGCCGATTAATTTTGAAATAGTAACCGATGAATGTGCTGAAAATAAAGTCTTGCCGATTGCTTTTGAAATATTAAACGACGAATATGTTGAAAATAAAAATCTTGTCGATTACTTTTGAAATAGTAACCGACAAATATGCTAAAATTAAAAATCTTGCCGATTACTTTTGAAATAGTAACCGACGAATGTGCTGAAAATAAATCCTACCGATTACCTTTGAAATAGTAACCGACGAATATGCTGAAAATAAAAATCTTGCCGATTAATTTTGAAATAGCAACCGACGAATGTGCTGAAAATAAATCCTACCGATTACCTTTGAAATAGTAACCGACGAATATGCTGAAAATAAAAATCTTGCCGATTAATTTTGAAATAGCAACCGACGAATGTGCTGAAAATAAATCATGCCGATTACTTTTGAAATAGTCACCGACGAATATGCTGAAAATAAATCATGCCGATTACTTTTAAAATAGTAACCAACAAATGTACTGAAAATAAAGTCTTGCCGATTACTTTTGTAATAGTAACCGACGAATATGCTGAAAATAAAAATCTCGCCGATTAATTTTGAAATAGTAACCGATGAATTTGCTGAAAATAAAGTCTTGCCGATTGCTTTTGAAATATTAAACGACGAATATGTTGAAAATAAAAATCTTGTCGATTACTTTTGAAATAGTAACCGACAAATATGCTAAAATTAAAAATCTTGCCGATTACTTTTGAAATAGTAACCGACGAATATGCTGAAAATAAAAATCTTGCCGATTAATTTTGAATCAGTAACCGACGAATGTGCTGAAAATAAAGTCTTGCCGATTGCTTTTGAAATATTAAACGACGAATATGTTGAAAATAAAAATCTTGTCGATTACTTTTGAAATAGTAACCGACAAATATGCTAAAATTAAAAATCTTGCCGATTACTTTTGAAATAGTAACCGACGAATATGCTGAAAATAAAAATCTTGCCGATTAATTTTGAATCAGTAACCGACGAATGTGCTGAAAATAAAGTCTTGCCGATTGCTTTTGAAATATTAAACGACGAATATGTTGAAAATAAAAATCTTGTCGATTACTTTTAAAATAGTAACCGACAAATATGCTAAAATTAAAAATCTTGCCGATTACTTTTGAAATAGTAACCAACGAATGTGCTGAAAATAAATCCTACCGATTACCTTTGAAATAGTAACCGACGAATATGCTGAAAATAAAAATCTTGCCGATTAATTTTGAAATAGCAACCGACGAATATGCTGAAAATAAATCATGCCGATTACTTTTGAAATAGTCACCGACGAATATGCTGAAAATAAATCATGCCGATTACTTTTAAAATAGTAACCAACAAATGTACTGAAAATAAAGTCTTGCCGATTACTTTTGTAATAGTAACCGACGAATATGCTGAAAATAAAAATCTCGCCGATTAATTTTGAAATAGTAACCTATGAATGTGCTTAAAATAAAGTCTTGCCGATTGCTTTTGAAATATTAAACGACGAATATGTTGAAAATAAAAATCTTGTCGATTACTTTTGAAATAGTAACCGACAAATATGCTAAAATTAAAAATCTTGCCGATTACTTTTGAAATAGTAACCGACGAATGTGCTGAAAATAAATCCTACCGATTACCTTTGAAATAGTAACCGACGAATATGCTGAAAATAAAAATCTTGCCGATTAATTTTGAAATAGCAACCGACGAATGTGCTGAAAATAAATCCTACCGATTACCTTTGAAATAGTAACCGACGAATATGCTGAAAATAAAAATCTTGCCGATTAATTTTGAAATAGCAACCGACGAATGTGCTGAAAATAAATCATGCCGATTACTTTTGAAATAGTCACCGACGAATATGCTGAAAATAAATCATGCCGATTACTTTTAAAATAGTAATCAACAAATGTACTGAAAATAAAGTCTTGCCGATTACTTTTGTAATAGTAACCGACGAATATGCTGAAAATAAAAATCTTGCCGATTAATTTTGAAATAGTAACCGATGAATGTGCTGAAAATAAAGTCTTGCCCATTGCTTTTGAAATATTAAACGACGAATATGTTGAAAATAAAAATCTTGTCGATTACTTTTAAAATAGTAACCGACAAATATGCAAAAATTAAAAATCTTGCCGATTACTTTTGAAATAGTAACCGACGAATGTGCTGAAAATAAATCATGCCGATTACTTTTGAAATAGTCACCGACGAATATGCTGAAAATAAATCATGCCGATAACTTTTAAAATAGTAACCAACGAATGTACTGAAAATAAAATCTTGCCGATTACTTTTGAAATAGTAACCGACGAATATGCTGAAAATAAAAATTTTGCCGATTAATTTTGAAATAGTAACCGACGAATGTGCTGAAAATAAAGTCTTGCCGATTGCTTTTGAAATATTAATCGACGAATATGTTGAAAATAAATCCTACCGATTACCTTTGAAATAGTAACCGACGAATATGCTGAAAATAAAAATCTTGCCGATTAATTTTGAAATAGCAACCGACGAATGTGCTAAAATTAAAAATCTTGCCGATTACTTTTGAAATAGTAACCGACGAATATGCTGAAAATAAATCCTACCGATTACCTTTGAAATAGTAACCGACGAATATGCTGAAAATAAAAATCTTGCCGATTAATTTTGAAATAGCAATCGACGAATGTGCTGAAAATAAATCATGCCGATTACTTTTGAAATAGTCACCGACGAATATGCTGAAAATAAATCATGCCGATTACTTTTAAAATAGTAACCAACAAATGTACTGAAAATAAAGTCTTGCCGATTACTTTTGTAATAGTAACCGACGAATATGCTGAAAATAAAAATCTCGCCGATTAATTTTGAAATAGTAACCGATGAATGTGCTGAAAATAAAGTCTTGCCGATTGCTTTTGAAATATTAAACGACGAATATGTTGAAAATAAAAATCTTGTCGATTACTTTTGAAATAGTAACCGACAAATATGCTAAAATTAAAAATCTTGCCGATTACTTTTGAAATAGTAACCGACGAATGTGCTGAAAATAAATCCTACCGATTACCTTTGAAATAGTAACCGACGAATATGCTGAAAATAAAAATCTTGCCGATTAATTTTGAAATAGCAACCGACGAATGTGCTCAAAATAAATCCTACCGATTACCTTTGAAATAGTAACCGACGAATATGCTGAAAATAAAAATCTTGCCGATTAATTTTGAAATAGCAACCGACGAATGTGCTGAAAATAAATCATGCCGATTACTTTTGAAATAGTCACCGACGAATATGCTGAAAATAAATCATGCCGATTACTTTTAAAATAGTAATCAACAAATGTACTGAAAATAAAGTCTTGCCGATTACTTTTGTAATAGTAACCGACGAATATGCTGAAAATAAAAATCTTGCCGATTAATTTTGAAATAGTAACCGATGAATGTGCTGAAAATAAAGTCTTGCCCATTGCTTTTGAAATATTAAACGACGAATATGTTGAAAATAAAAATCTTGTCGATTAATTTTAAAATAGTAACCGACAAATATGCAAAAATTAAAAATCTTGCCGATTACTTTTGAAATAGTAACCGACGAATGTGCTGAAAATAAATCATGCCGATTACTTTTGAAATAGTCACCGACGAATATGCTGAAAATAAATCATGCCGATAACTTTTAAAATAGTAACCAACGAATGTACTGAAAATAAAGTCTTGCCGATTACTTTTGAAATAGTAACCGACGAATATGCTGAAAATAAAAATTTTGCCGATTAATTTTGAAATAGTAACCGACGAATGTGCTGAAAATAAAGTCTTGCCGATTGCTTTTGAAATATTAACCGACGAATATGTTGAAAATAAATCCTACCGATTACCTTTGAAATAGTAACCGACGAATATGCTGAAAATAAAAATCTTGCCGATTAATTTTGAAATAGCAACCGACGAATGTGCTAAAATTAAAAATCTTGCCGATTACTTTTGAAATAGTAACCGACGAATATGCTGAAAATAAATCATGCCGATTACTTTTAAAATAGTAACCAACGAATGTACTGAAAATAAAGTCTTGCCGATTACTTTTGAAATAGTAACCGACGAATATGCTGAAAATAAAAATCTTGCCGATTACTTTTGAAATAGTAACCGACGAATGTGCTGAAAATAAATCATGCCGATTACTTTTGAAATAGTAACCAACGAATGTACTGAAAATAAAGTCTTGCCGATTACTTTTGAAATAGTAACCGACGAATATGCTGAAAATAAAAATCTTGCCGATTAATTTTGAATCAGTAACCGACGAATGTGTTGAAAATAAAGTCTTGCCGATTGGTTTTGAAATATTAAACGACGAATATGTTGAAAATAAAAATCTTGCCGATTACTTTTGAAATAGTAACCGACGAATGTGCTGAAAATAAATCCTACCGATTACCTTTGAAATAGTAACCGACGAATATGCTGAAAATAAAAATCTTGCCAATTAATTTTGAAATAGCAACTGACGAATGTGCTGAAAATAAAGTCTTGCCGATTGCTTTTGAAATATTAAACGACGAATATGTTGAAAATAAAAATCTTGTCGATTACTTTTAAAATAGTAACCGACAAATATGCAAAAATTAAAAATCATGCCGATTACTTTTGAAATAGTAACCGACGAATGTGCTGAAAATAAATCATGCCGATTACTTTTGAAATAGTCACCGACGAATATGCTGAAAATAAATCATGCCGATAACTTTTAAAATAGTAACCAACGAATGTACTGAAAATAAAATCTTGCCGATTACTTTTGAAATAGTAACCGACGAATATGCTGAAAATAAAAATTTTGCCGATTAATTTTGAAATAGTAACCGACGAATGTGCTGAAAATAAAGTCTTGCCGATTGCTTTTGAAATATTAATCGACGAATATGTTGAAAATAAATCCTACCGATTACCTTTGAAATAGTAACCGACGAATATGCTGAAAATAAAAATCTTGCCGATTAATTTTGAAATAGCAACCGACGAATGTGCTAAAATTAAAAATCTTGCCGATTACTTTTGAAATAGTAACCGACGAATATGCTGAAAATAAATCCTACCGATTACCTTTGAAATAGTAACCGACGAATATGCTGAAAATAAAAATCTTGCCGATTAATTTTGAAATAGCAACCGACGAATGTGCTGAAAATAAATCATGCCGATTACTTTTGAAATAGTCACCGACGAATATGCTGAAAATAAATCATGCCGATTACTTTTAAAATAGTAACCAACAAATGTACTGAAAATAAAGTCTTGCCGATTACTTTTGTAATAGTAACCGACGAATATGCTGAAAATAAAAATCTCGCCGATTAATTTTGAAATAGTAACCGATGAATGTGCTGAAAATAAAGTCTTGCCGATTGCTTTTGAAATATTAAACGACGAATATGTTGAAAATAAAAATCTTGTCGATTACTTTTGAAATAGTAACCGACAAATATGCTAAAATTAAAAATCTTGCCGATTACTTTTGAAATAGTAACCGACGAATGTGCTGAAAATAAATCCTACCGATTACCTTTGAAATAGTAACCGACGAATATGCTGAAAATAAAAATCTTGCCGATTAATTTTGAAATAGCAACCGACGAATGTGCTCAAAATAAATCCTACCGATTACCTTTGAAATAGTAACCGACGAATATGCTGAAAATAAAAATCTTGCCGATTAATTTTGAAATAGCAACCGACGAATGTGCTGAAAATAAATCATGCCGATTACTTTTGAAATAGTCACCGACGAATATGCTGAAAATAAATCATGCCGATTACTTTTAAAATAGTAATCAACAAATGTACTGAAAATAAAGTCTTGCCGATTACTTTTGTAATAGTAACCGACGAATATGCTGAAAATAAAAATCTTGCCGATTAATTTTGAAATAGTAACCGATGAATGTGCTGAAAATAAAGTCTTGCCCATTGCTTTTGAAATATTAAACGACGAATATGTTGAAAATAAAAATCTTGTCGATTAATTTTAAAATAGTAACCGACAAATATGCAAAAATTAAAAATCTTGCCGATTACTTTTGAAATAGTAACCGACGAATGTGCTGAAAATAAATCATGCCGATTACTTTTGAAATAGTCACCGACGAATATGCTGAAAATAAATCATGCCGATAACTTTTAAAATAGTAACCAACGAATGTACTGAAAATAAAGTCTTGCCGATTACTTTTGAAATAGTAACCGACGAATATGCTGAAAATAAAAATTTTGCCGATTAATTTTGAAATAGTAACCGACGAATGTGCTGAAAATAAAGTCTTGCCGATTGCTTTTGAAATATTAACCGACGAATATGTTGAAAATAAATCCTACCGATTACCTTTGAAATAGTAACCGACGAATATGCTGAAAATAAAAATCTTGCCGATTAATTTTGAAATAGCAACCGACGAATGTGCTAAAATTAAAAATCTTGCCGATTACTTTTGAAATAGTAACCGACGAATATGCTGAAAATAAATCATGCCGATTACTTTTAAAATAGTAACCAACGAATGTACTGAAAATAAAGTCTTGCCGATTACTTTTGAAATAGTAACCGACGAATATGCTGAAAATAAAAATCTTGCCGATTACTTTTGAAATAGTAACCGACGAATGTGCTGAAAATAAATCATGCCGATTACTTTTGAAATAGTAACCAACGAATGTACTGAAAATAAAGTCTTGCCGATTACTTTTGAAATAGTAACCGACGAATATGCTGAAAATAAAAATCTTGCCGATTAATTTTGAATCAGTAACCGACGAATGTGTTGAAAATAAAGTCTTGTCGATTACTTTTGAAATAGTAACCGACGAATGTGCTGAAAATAAATCATGCCGATTACTTTTGAAATAGTCACCGACGAATATGCTGAAAATAAATCATGCCGATAACTTTTAAAATAGTAACCAACGAATGTACTGAAAATAAAGTCTTGCCGATTACTTTTGAAATAGTAACCGACGAATATGCTGAAAATAAAAATTTTGCCGATTAATTTTGAAATAGTAACCGACGAATGTGCTGAAAATAAAGTCTTGCCGATTGCTTTTGAAATATTAACCGACGAATATGTTGAAAATAAATCCTACCGATTACCTTTGAAATAGTAACCGACGAATATGCTGAAAATAAAAATCTTGCCGATTAATTCTGAAATAGCAACCGACGAATGTGCTAAAATTAAAAATCTTGCCGATTACTTTTGAAATAGTAACCGACGAATATGCTGAAAATAAATCATGCCGATTACTTTTAAAATAGTAACCAACGAATGTACTGAAAATAAAGTCTTGCCGATTACTTTTGAAATAGTAACCGACGAATATGCTGAAAATAAAAATCTTGCCGATTACTTTTGAAATAGTAACCGACGAATGTGCTGAAAATAAATCATGCCGATTACTTTTGAAATAGTAACCAACGAATGTACTGAAAATAAAGTCTTGCCGATTACTTTTGAAATAGTAACCGACGAATATGCTGAAAATAAAAATCTTGCCGATTAATTTTGAATCAGTAACCGACGAATGTGTTGAAAATAAAGTCTTGCCGATTGCTTTTGAAATATTAAACGACGAATATGTTGAAAATAAAAATCTTGCCGATTACTTTTGAAATAGTAACCGACGAATGTGCTGAAAATAAATCCTACCGATTACCTTTGAAATAGTAACCGACGAATATGCTGAAAATAAAAATCTTGCCAATTAATTTTGAAATAGCAACTGACGAATGTGCTGAAAATAAAGTCTTGCCGATTGCTTTTGAAATATTAAACGACGAATATGTTGAAAATAAAAATCTTGTCGATTACTTTTAAAATAGTAACCGACAAATATGCTAAAATTAAAAATCTTGCCGATTACTTTTGAAATAGTAACCGACGAATGTGCTAAAAATAAATCCTACCGATTACCTTTGAAATAGTAACCGACGAATATGCTGAAAATAAAAATCTTGCCGATTAATTTTGAAATAGCAACCGACGAATGTGCTGAAAATAAGTCATCCCGATTACTTTTGAAATAGTCACCGACGAATATGCTGAAAATAAATCATGCCGATTACTTTTAAAATAGTAATCAACAAATGTACTGAAAATAAAGTCTTGCCGATTACTTTTGTAATAGTAACCGACGAATATGCTGAAAATAAAAATCTTGCCGATTAATTTTGAAATAGTAACCGATGAATGTGCTGAAAATAAAGTCTTGCCCATTGCTTTTGAAATATTAAACGACGAATATGTTGAAAATAAAAATCTTGTCGATTACTTTTAAAATAGTAACCGACAAATATGCAAAAATTAAAAATCTTGCCGATTACTTTTGAAATAGTAACCGACGAATGTGCTGAAAATAAATCATGCCGATTACTTTTGAAATAGTCACCGACGAATATGCTGAAAATAAATCATGCCGATAACTTTTAAAATAGTAACCAACGAATGTACTGAAAATAAAGTCTTGCCGATTACTTTTGAAATAGTAACCGACGAATATGCTGAAAATAAAAATTTTGCCGATTAATTTTGAAATAGTAACCGACGAATGTGCTGAAAATAAAGTCTTGCCGATTGCTTTTGAAATATTAACCGACGAATATGTTGAAAATAAATCCTACCGATTACCTTTGAAATAGTAACCGACGAATATGCTGAAAATAAAAATCTTGCCGATTAATTTTGAAATAGCAACCGACGAATGTGCTAAAATTAAAAATCTTGCCGATTACTTTTGAAATAGTAACCGACGAATATGCTGAAAATAAATCATGCCGATTACTTTTAAAATAGTAACCAACGAATGTACTGAAAATAAAGTCTTGCCGATTACTTTTGAAATAGTAACCGACGAATATGCTGAAAATAAAAATCTTGCCGATTACTTTTGAAATAGTAACCGACGAATGTGCTGAAAATAAATCATGCCGATTACTTTTGAAATAGTAACCAACGAATGTACTGAAAATAAAGTCTTGCCGATTACTTTTGAAATAGTAACCGACGAATATGCTGAAAATAAAAATCTTGCCGATTAATTTTGAAATAGCAACCGACGAATGTGCTGAAAATAAATCATGCCGATTACTTTTGAAATAGTCACCGACGAATATGCTGAAAATAAATCATGCCGATTACTTTTAAAATAGTAATCAACAAATGTACTGAAAATAAAGTCTTGCCGATTACTTTTGTAATAGTAACCGACGAATATGCTGAAAATAAAAATCTTGCCGATTAATTTTGAAATAGTAACCGATGAATGTGCTGAAAATAAAGTCTTGCCCATTGCTTTTGAAATATTAAACGACGAATATGTTGAAAATAAAAATCTTGTCGATTACTTTTAAAATAGTAACCGACAAATATGCAAAAATTAAAAATCTTGCCGATTACTTTTGAAATAGTAACCGACGAATGTGCTGAAAATAAATCATGCCGATTACTTTTGAAATAGTCACCGACGAATATGCTGAAAATAAATCATGCCGATAACTTTTAAAATAGTAACCAACGAATGTACTGAAAATAAAGTCTTGCCGATTACTTTTGAAATAGTAACCGACGAATATGCTGAAAATAAAAATTTTGCCGATTAATTTTGAAATAGTAACCGACGAATGTGCTGAAAATAAAGTCTTGCCGATTGCTTTTGAAATATTAACCGACGAATATGTTGAAAATAAATCCTACCGATTACCTTTGAAATAGTAACCGACGAATATGCTGAAAATAAAAATCTTGCCGATTAATTTTGAAATAGCAACCGACGAATGTGCTAAAATTAAAAATCTTGCCGATTACTTTTGAAATAGTAATCGACGAATATGCTGAAAATAAATCATGCCGATTACTTTTAAAATAGTAACCAACGAATGTACTGAAAATAAAGTCTTGCCGATTACTTTTGAAATAGTAACCGACGAATATGCTGAAAATAAAAATCTTGCCGATTACTTTTGAAATAGTAACCGACGAATGTGCTGAAAATAAATCATGCCGATTACTTTTGAAATAGTAACCAACGAATGTACTGAAAATAAAGTCTTGCCGATTACTTTTGAAATAGTAACCGACGAATATGCTGAAAATAAAAATCTTGCCGATTAATTTTGAATCAGTAACCGACGAATGTGCTGAAAATAAAGTCTTGCCGATTGCTTTTGAAATATTAAACGACGAATATGTTGAAAATAAAAATCTTGTCGATTACTTTTAAAATAGTAACCGACAAATATGCTAAAATTAAAAATCTTGCCGATTACTTTTGAAATAGTAACCGACGAATGTGCTGAAAATAAATCCTACCGATTACCTTTGAAATAGTAACCGACGAATATGCTGAAAATAAAAATCTTGCCGATTAATTTTGAAATAGCAACCGACGAATGTGCTGAAAATAAATCATGCCGATTACTTTTGAAATAGTCACCGACGAATATGCTGAAAATAAATCATGCCGATTACTTTTAAAATAGTAACCAACAAATGTACTGAAAATAAAGTCTTGCCGATTACTTTTGTAATAGTAACCGACGAATATGCTGAAAATAAAAATCTTGCCGATTAATTTTGAAATAGTAACCGATGAATGTGCTGAAAATAAAGTCTTGCCGATTGCTTTTGAAATATTAAACGACGAATATGTTGAAAATAAAAATCTTGTCGATTACTTTTGAAATAGTAACCGACAAATATGCTAAAATTAAAAATCTTGCCGATTACTTTTGAAATAGTAACCGACGAATGTGCTGAAAATAAATCCTACCGATTACCTTTGAAATAGTAACCGACGAATATGCTGAAAATAAAAATCTTGCCGATTAATTTTGAAATAGCAACTGACGAATGTGCTGAAAATAAAGTCTTGCCGATTGCTTTTGAAATATTAAACGACGAATATGTTGAAAATAAAAATCTTGTCGATTACTTTTAAAATAGTAACCGACAAATATGCTAAAATTAAAAATCTTGCCGATTACTTTTGAAATAGTAACCGACGAATGTGCTAAAAATAAATCCTACCGATTACCTTTGAAATAGTAACCGACGAATATGCTGAAAATAAAAATCTTGCCGATTAATTTTGAAATAGCAACCGACGAATGTGCTGAAAATAAATCATGCCGTTTACTTTTGAAATAGTCACCGACGAATATGCTGAAAATAAATCATGCCGATTACTTTTAAAATAGTAACCAACAAATGTACTGAAAATAAAGTCTTGCCGATTACTTTTGTAATAGTAACCGACGAATATGCTGAAAATAAAAATCTTGCCGATTAATTTTGAAATAGTAACCGATGAATGTGCTGAAAATAAAGTCTTCCCGATTGCTTTTGAAATATTAAACGACGAATATGTTGAAAATAAAAATCTTGTCGATTACTTTTAAAATAGTAACCGACAAATATGTTAAAATTAAAAATCTTGCCGATTACTTTTGAAATAGTAACCGACGAATATGCTGAAAATAAATCATGCCGATTACTTTTAAAATAATAACCAACGAATGTACTGAAAATAAAGTCTTGCCGATTACTTTTGAAATAGTAACCGACGAATATGCTGAAAATAAAAATTTTGCCGATTACTTTTGAAATAGTAACCGACGAATGTGCTGAAAATAAATCATGCCGATTACTTTTGAAATAGTCACCGACGAATATGCTGAAAATAAATCATGCCGATAACTTTTAAAATAGTAACCAACGAATGTACTGAAAATAAAGTATTGCCGATTACTTTTGAAATAGTAACCGACGAATATGCTGAAAATAAAAATTTTGCCGATTAATTTTGAAATAGTAACCGACGAATGTGCTGAAAATAAAGTCTTGCCGATTGCTTTTGAAATATTAACCGACGAATATGTTGAAAATAAAAATCTTGTCGATTACTTTTAAAATAGTAACCGACAAATATGCTAAAATTAAAAATCTTGCCGATTACTTTTGAAATAGTAACCGACGAATATGCTGAAAATAAAAATCTTGCCGATTACTTTTGAAATAGTAACCGACGAATGTGCTGAAAAAAAATCATGCCGATTACTTTTGAAATAGTCACCGACGAATATGCTGAAAATAAATCATGCCGATAACTTTTAAAATAGTAACCAACGAATGTACTGAAAATAAAGTCTTGCCGATTACTTTTGAAATAGTAACCGTCGAATATGTTGAAAATAAAAATCTTGCCGATTAATTTTGAATCAGTAACCGACGAATGTGCTGAAAATAAAGTCTTGCCGATTGCTTTTAAAATATTAAACGACGAATATGTTGAAAATAAAAATCTTGTCGATTACTTTTAAAATAGTAACCGACAAATATGCTAAAATTAAAAATCTTGCCGATTACTTTTGAAATAGTAACCGACGAATGTGCTAAAAATAAATCCTACCGATTACCTTTGAAATAGTAACCGACGAATATGCTGAAAATAAAAATCTTGCCGATTAATTTTGAAATAGCAACCGACGAATGTGCTGAAAATAAATCATGCCGATTACTTTTGAAATAGTCACCGACGAATATGCTGAAAATAAATCATGCCGATTACTTTTAAAATAGTAATCAACAAATGTACTGAAAATAAAGTCTTGCCGATTACTTTTGTAATAGTAACCGACGAATATGCTGAAAATAAAAATCTTGCCGATTAATTTTGAAATAGTAACCGATGAATGTGCTGAAAATAAAGTCTTGCCCATTGCTTTTGAAATATTAAACGACGAATATGTTGAAAATAAAAATCTTGTCGATTACTTTTAAAATAGTAACCGACAAATATGCTAAAATTAAAAATCTTGCCGATTACTTTTGAAATAGTAACCGACGAATGTGCTGAAAATAAATCCTACCGATTACCTTTGAAATAGTAACCGACGAATATGCTGAAAATAAAAATCTTGCCGATTAATTTTGAAATAGCAACCGACGAATGTGCTGAAAATAAATCATGCCGATTACTTTTGAAATAGTCACCGACGAATATGCTGAAAATAAATCATGCCGATTACTTTTAAAATAGTAACCAACGAATGTACTGAAATAAAAGTCTTGCCGATTACTTTTGAAATAGAAACCGACGAATATGCTGAAAATAAAAATTTTGCCGATTAACTTCAGGAAATTCCTTCACAACAGGCAACCCATCAATCACAGCTTGGTTCTCCACCGACAAGAATGCCAACAAAGAAAACATCAACACACCATCTTGTTTTAATCGCTTCATCTCTTTAGTGGATAAGAATTCGGTTCCACTCTCTTCTTCAGCAGAAGAAAACCGCACCGTCTTCGTAAAACAATCGATATGAACATGGTTATACTACAACCAGTTCTCTACACAACAACAACAAAACAGGACAACAAAAGACAGTTTAAAGCTGTCACACAACACTACATGGCTCGACACGACTCTACTAATGGTCTGAGAGACCGACCTGCTCTGATACCAATTGTAACACCCTGTTTCCCAAATAACATAATAATATCAACAATCAGAGTCATTCAACAACAACGGAGCATTACATGCCTCTTTTCAAAAATTTATTTAAAATAGAAAATATAAACTATTTAAATAAACATCAACATATCTCATCATATTAAAATATTATGCAGCGGAATATCCATTTATAAATTATCTCCAATAAAAGTAATATTTCCAACATTTCTGGCACAAAGGCCTCACCATAATAAAAATGTTCTCCAACATATATCAAATATTTATTCAACAAATCTCCAACATAAAATGATACATAAAGGAATGAAATTGTAAAACATAATATCCCATCCCGTTACGTATCAGAGCCTACGACACGAGAGCCATTCCTATCTATCCATCGCTACCTGCACTTGCCCATGAGGCGGCAATTCCAGCAGAAGGGGTGAGTTCACAAAGCAAAGATTATATATAAACATATATAGTCAATCATATAAATTGAAATAACATCAACAAATGCACCACCTTTAACATAAGCAACAATTATCAACCATAGTATATCAACATTATATTCAAGTTTATCTTTTAAAAGATTAGCAACAACAACGACACCAACGACAACACCACTTGTGGTGACACCTCACCAACAACAACTCACACCTTAACTTCTAATGCAAGACTCCATCACCTGACAATGTATTATGCAAATGTGGTACCATCTACGCGCGTTGAATGCTAAGCATTCCGGGGCATAAGCCCCCACCAAAATGGATGGTTAAAGCATCCCAGGGCATAAGCCCTCACCAAAGTGAATGACTAGCATTCCAGGGCATGAGCCCTCACCAGTTGAATGTATAAACATTCCGGGGCATGAGCCCCCACCGATGCAAATGAGTTATGAGACTCAAGGAGTATATATACATACAACCATACGACAAAATAGTGGTGCATTTACACCATGCAACCAACGACAACACCAACTAGGACACCTCCCCAACTAGACTCAACCACACCACAACACCATGGACAATTGCAAACTTAGCATAGTATAATTCATTTCATTTCATATAAGATTCATCCATATATGCATCATAAACATCTCCATTCTATATTATTATTACTCCAAAAATTCTCTAAAAATCCAATAATCAACCTAGGAAGCTTAGGTTTGGGTTTGGAACACTTTGAAAAATTACATAAAATGGTCGTACAGGGCCAATCTCGCTTAAGCAAAGCTAATCTCGCTTCAAGCGAGTCAAATGACGAAAGTCTGGGGAAATCTCGCTTGGACTTCGCTTGCATCTCGCTTACGCGAGATTTCATCTGGACAGCATTCTGGGAATCTCGCTTAAGCGAAAAATATCTCGCTTCAAGCGAAGCTTCATCTGGGCAGTTTTCAAACTACGATTTTCTAAGCCCTTTTTCATCCAAAAACCCAATTTTGATCCCCCAATCACCCAAAATGATTTAGAACATTGTTTATGGGTTCACTACTCATCAAAACAACAAACATTTTATAGAAACATCATCAATCACAACATAATTCATCAACAATGGCATTTTTCATAAATATTAAACCTAAACCAACAAATCACCATTTTCAATCCAAAATCATGAAAACATACATGTATATTTTAACCAATGAATTGCTAGCCCACCCTTACCTTAATTCAGCAAAATCTACAGCAATTCCTAGCAATTCCCCTTGGCTCTTGGCTCTTCTCACTTTCTCCCAAAAAGTCTGTTTTTCTTTCTTACTGATACGTATTCTGTTTCTCCTATTTCCTTTACTGACTATTCCTTTCCTACTCTTTCCACCCAAAGCACAACCTCCTTTTACTCTTTACTCTCCCACAAAATTATATTAAACTCTCCTTAATTCTAATTATTTCTATTAAATCCCTTAATTCAACTATAAAAATATTATTTCTCCTATTTTCATAAAACACTACAAATAATTATAATAAATAATAACACACCAAATATCTCATATATCATTTATAAATTCAAGTAAAACACACCAAGCACACCAAAATCAATTAAAAATCACCACAAATCATAAAACAGAATTTAGAGTGTTACACTTTTGAAATAGTAACCGACGAATATGCTGAAAATAAAAATCTTGCCGATTACTTTTGAAATAGTAACCGACGAATGTGCTGAAAATAAATCATGCCGATTACTTTTGAAATAGTCACCGACGAATATGCTGAAAATAAATCATGCCGATAACTTTTAAAATAGTAACCAACGAATGTACTGAAAATAAAGTCTTGCCGATTACTTTTGAAATAGTAACCGACGAATATGCTGAAAATAAAAATTTTGTCGATTAATTTTGAAATAGTAACCGACGAATGTGCTGAAAATAAAGTCTTGCCGATTGCTTTTGAAATATTAACCGACGAATATGTTGAAAATAAAAATCTTGTCGATTACTTTTAAAATAGTAACCGACAAATATGCTAAAATTAAAAATCTTGCCGATTACTTTTGAAATAGTAACCGACGAATATGCTGAAAATAAATCATCCCGATTACTTTTAAAATAGTAACCAACGAATGTACTGAAAATAAAGTCTTGCCGATTACTTTTGAAATAGTAACCGACGAATATGCTGAAAATAAAAATCTTGCCGATTACTTTTGAAATAGTAACCGACGAATGTGCTGAAAATAAATCATGCCGATTACTTTTGAAATAGTCACCGACGAATATGCTGAAAATAAATCATGCCGATTACTTTTAAAATAGTAACCAACGAATGTACTGAAAATAAAGTCTTGCCGATTACTTTTGAAATAGTAACCGACGAATATGCTGAAAATAAAAATCTTGCCGATTAATTTTGAAATAGCAACCGACGAATGTGCTGAAAATAAAGTCTTGCCGATTACTTTTGAAATAGTAACCGACGAATATGCTGAAAATAAAAATCTTGCCGATTAATTTTGAAATAGTAGCCGATGAATGTGCTGAAAATAAAGTCTTGCCGATTGCTTTTGAAATATTAAACGACGAATATGTTGAAAATAAAAATCTTGTCGATTACTTTTAAAATAGTAACCGACAAATATGCTAAAATTAAAAATCTTGCCGATTACTTTTGAAATAGTAACCGACGAATGTGCTGAAAATAAATCATGCCGATTACTTTTGAAATAGTCACCGACGAATATGCTGAAAATAAATCATGCCGATAACTTTTAAAATAGTAACCAACGAATGTACTGAAAATAAAGTCTTGCCGATTACTTTTGAAATAGTAACCGACGAATATGCTGAAAATAAAAATCTTGCCGATTACTTTTGAAATAGTAACCGACGAATGTGCTGAAAATAAATCATGCCGATTACTTTTGAAATAGTCACCGACGAATATGCTGAAAATAAATCATGCCGATAACTTTTAAAATAGTAACCAACGAATGTACTGAAAATAAAGTCTTGCCGATTACTTTTGAAATAGTAACCGACGAATATGCTGAAAATAAAAATCTTGCCGATTAATTTTGAAATAGTAACCGATGAATGTGCTGAAAATAAAGTCTTGCCGATTGCTTTTGAAATATTAAACGACGAATATGTTGAAAATAAAAATCTTGTCGATTACTTTTAAAATAGTAACCGACAAATATGCTAAAATTAAAAATCTTGCCGATTACTTTTGAAATAGTAACCGACGAATGTGCTGAAAATAAATCCTACCGATTACCTTTGAAATAGTAACCGACGAATATGCTAAAAATAAAAATCTTGCCGATTAATTTTGAAATAGCAACCGACGAATGTGCTGAAAATAAATCATGCCGATTACTTTTGAAATAGTCACCGACGAATATGCTGAAAATAAATCATGCCGATTACTTTTAAAATAGTAACCAACGAATGTACTGAAAATAAAGTCTTGCCGATTACTTTTGAAATAGTAACCGACGAATATGCTGAAAATAAAAATCTTGCCGATTAATTTTGAAATAGCAACCGACGAATGTGCTGAAAATAAATCATGCCGATTACTTTTGAAATAGTCACCGACGAATATGCTGAAAGTAAATCATGCCGATTACTTTTAAAATAGTAACCAACAAATGTACTGAAAATAAAGTCTTGCCGATTACTTTTGAAATAGTAACCGACGAATATGCTGAAAATAAAAATCTTGCCGATTAATTTTGAAATAGTAGCCGATGACTGTGCTGAAAATAAAGTCTTGCCGATTGCTTTTGAAATATTAAACGACGAATATGTTGAAAATAAAAATCTTGTCGATTACTTTTAAAATAGTAACCGACAAATATGCTAAAATTAAAAATCTTGCCGATTACTTTTGAAATAGTAACCGACGAATGTGCTGAAAATAAATCATGCCGATTACTTTTGAAATAGTCACCGACGAATATGCTGAAAATAAATCATGCCGATAACTTTTAAAATAGTAACCAACGAATGTACTGAAAATAAAGTCTTGCCGATTACTTTTGAAATAGTAACCGACGAATATGCTGAAAATAAAAATCTTGCCGATTAATTTTGAAATAGTAACCGATGAATGTGCTGAAAATAAAGTCTTGCCGATTGCTTTTGAAATATTAAACGACGAATATGTTGAAAATAAAAATCTTGTCGATTACTTTTAAAATAGTAACCGACAAATATGCTAAAATTAAAAATCTTGCCGATTACTTTTGAAATAGTAACCGACGAATGTGCTGAAAATAAATCCTACCGATTACCTTTGAAATAGTAACCGACGAATATGCTAAAAATAAAAATCTTGCCGATTAATTTTGAAATAGCAACCGACGAATGTGCTGAAAATAAATCATGCCGATTACTTTTGAAATAGTCACCGACGAATATGCTGAAAATAAATCATGCCGATTACTTTTAAAATAGTAACCAACGAATGTACTGAAAATAAAGTCTTGCCGATTACTTTTGAAATAGTAACCGACGAATATGCTGAAAATAAAAATCTTGCCGATTAATTTTGAAATAGCAACCGACGAATGTGCTGAAAATAAATCATGCCGATTACTTTTGAAATAGTCACCGACGAATATGCTGAAAGTAAATCATGCCGATTACTTTTAAAATAGTAACCAACACATGTACTGAAAATAAAGTCTTGCCGATTACTTTTGAAATAGTAACCGACGAATATGCTGAAAATAAAAATCTTGCCGATTAATTTTGAAATAGTAGCCGATGACTGTGCTGAAAATAAAGTCTTGCCGATTGCTTTTGAAATATTAAACGACGAATATGTTGAAAATAAAAATCTTGTCGATTACTTTTAAAATAGTAACCGACAAATATGCTAAAATTAAAAATCTTGCCGATTACTTTTGAAATAGTAACCGACGAATGTGCTGAAAATAAATCATGCCGATTACTTTTGAAATAGTCACCGACGAATATGCTGAAAATAAATCATGCCGATAACTTTTAAAATAGTAACCAACGAATGTACTGAAAATAAAGTCTTGCCGATTACTTTTGAAATAGTAACCGACGAATATGCTGAAAATAAAAATCTTGCCGATTAATTTTGAAATAGTAGCCGATGAATGTGCTGAAAATAAAGTCTTGCCGATTGCTTTTGAAATATTAAACGACGAATATGTTGAAAATAAAAATCTTGTCGATTACTTTTAAAATAGTAACCGACAAATATGCTAAAATTAAAAATCTTGCCGATTACTTTTGAAATAGTAACCGACGAATGTGCTGAAAATAAATCATGCCGATTACTTTTGAAATAGTCACCGACGAATATGCTGAAAATAAATCATGCCGATAACTTTTAAAATAGTAACCAACGAATGTACTGAAAATAAAGTCTTGCCGATTACTTTTGAAATAGTAACCGACGAATATGCTGAAAATAAAAATCTTGCCGATTACTTTTGAAATAGTAACCGACGAATGTGCTGAAAATAAATCATGCCGATTACTTTTGAAATAGTCACCGACGAATATGCTGAAAATAAATCATGCCCATAACTTTTAAAATAGTAACCAACGAATGTACTAAAAATAAAGTCTTGCCGATTACTTTTGAAATAGTAACCGACGAATATGCTGAAAATAAAAATCTTGCCGATTAATTTTGAAATAGTAGCCGATGAATGTGCTGAAAATAAAGTCTTGCCGATTACTTTTGAAATATTAAACGACGAATATGTTGAAAATAAAAATCTTGTCGATTACTTTTAAAATAGTAACCGACAAATATGCTAAAATTAAAAATCTTGCCGATTACTTTTGAAATAGTAACCGACGAATGTGCTGAAAATAAATCATGCCGATTACTTTTGAAATAGTCACCGACGAATATGCTGAAAATAAATCATGCCGATAACTTTTAAAATAGTAACCAACGAATGTACTGAAAATAAAGTCTTGCCGATTACTTTTGAAATAGTAACCGACGAATATGCTGAAAATAAAAATCTTGCCAATTACTTTTGAAATAGTAACCGACGAATGTGCTGAAAATAAATCATGCCGATTACTTTTGAAATAGTCACCGACGAATATGCTGAAAATAAATCATGCCGATAACTTTTAAAATAGTAACCAACGAATGTACTGAAAATAAAGTCTTGCCGATTACTTTTGAAATAGTAACCGACGAATATGCTGAAAATAAAAATCTTGCCGATTAATTTTGAAATAGTAACCGATGAATGTGCTGAAAATAAAGTCTTGCCGATTGCTTTTGAAATATTAAACGACGAATATGTTGAAAATAAAAATCTTGTCGATTACTTTTAAAATAGTAACCGACAAATATGCTAAAATTAAAAATCTTGCCGATTACTTTTGAAATAGTAACCGACGAATGTGCTGAAAATAAATCATGCCGATTACTTTTGAAATAGTCACCGACGAATATGCTGAAAATAAATCATGCCGATAACTTTTAAAATAGTAACCAACGAATGTACTGAAAATAAAGTCTTGCCGATTACTTTTGAAATAGTAACCAACGAATGTACTGAAAATAAAGTCTTGCCGATTACTTTTGAAATAGTAACCGACGAATATGCTGAAAATAAAAATCTTGCCGATTACTTTTGAAATAGTAACCGACGAATGTGCTGAAAATAAATCATGCCGATTACTTTTGAAATAGTCACCGACGAATATGCTGAAAATAAATCATGCCGATAACTTTTAAAATAGTAACCAACGAATGTACTGAAAATAAAGTCTTGCCGATTACTTTTGAAATAGTAACCGACGAATATGCTGAAAATAAAAATCTTGCCGATTAATTTTGAAATAGTAACCGATGAATGTGCTGAAAATAAAGTCTTGCCGATTGCTTTTGAAATATTAAACGACGAATATGTTGAAAATAAAAATCTTGTCGATTACTTTTAAAATAGTAACCGACAAATATGCTAAAATTAAAAATCTTGCCGATTACTTTTGAAATAGTAACCGACGAATGTGCTGAAAATAAATCCTACCGATTACCTTTGAAATAGTAACCGACGAATATGCTAAAAATAAAAATCTTGCCGATTAATTTTGAAATAGCAACCGACGAATGTGCTGAAAATAAATCATGCCGATTACTTTTGAAATAGTCACCGACGAATATGCTGAAAATAAATCATGCCGATTACTTTTAAAATAGTAACCAACGAATGTACTGAAAATAAAGTCTTGCCGATTACTTTTGAAATAGTAACCGACGAATATGCTGAAAATAAAAATCTTGCCGATTAATTTTGAAATAGCAACCGACGAATGTGCTGAAAATAAATCATGCCGATTACTTTTGAAATAGTCACCGACGAATATGCTGAAAGTAAATCATGCCGATTACTTTTAAAATAGTAACCAACAAATGTACTGAAAATAAAGTCTTGCCGATTACTTTTGAAATAGTAACCGACGAATATGCTGAAAATAAAAATCTTGCCGATTAATTTTGAAATAGTAGCCGATGACTGTGCTGAAAATAAAGTCTTGCCGATTGCTTTTGAAATATTAAACGACGAATATGTTGAAAATAAAAATCTTGTCGATTACTTTTAAAATAGTAACCGACAAATATGCTAAAATTAAAAATCTTGCCGATTACTTTTGAAATAGTAACCGACGAATGTGCTGAAAATAAATCATGCCGATTACTTTTGAAATAGTCACCGACGAATATGCTGAAAATAAATCATGCCGATAACTTTTAAAATAGTAACCAACGAATGTACTGAAAATAAAGTCTTGCCGATTACTTTTGAAATAGTAACCGACGAATATGCTGAAAATAAAAATCTTGCCGATTAATTTTGAAATAGTAGCCGATGAATGTGCTGAAAATAAAGTCTTGCCGATTGCTTTTGAAATATTAAACGACGAATATGTTGAAAATAAAAATCTTGTCGATTACTTTTAAAATAGTAACCGACAAATATGCTAAAATTAAAAATCTTGCCGATTACTTTTGAAATAGTAACCGACGAATGTGCTGAAAATAAATCATGCCGATTACTTTTGAAATAGTCACCGACGAATATGCTGAAAATAAATCATGCCGATAACTTTTAAAATAGTAACCAACGAATGTACTGAAAATAAAGTCTTGCCGATTACTTTTGAAATAGTAACCAACGAATGTACTGAAAATAAAGTCTTGCCGATTACTTTTGAAATAGTAACCGACGAATATGCTGAAAATAAAAATCTTGCCGATTACTTTTGAAATAGTAACCGACGAATGTGCTGAAAATAAATCATGCCGATTACTTTTGAAATAGTCACCGACGAATATGCTGAAAATAAATCATGCCGATAACTTTTAAAATAGTAACCAACGAATGTACTGAAAATAAAGTCTTGCCGATTACTTTTGAAATAGTAACCGACGAATATGCTGAAAATAAAAATCTTGCCGATTAATTTTGAAATAGTAACCGATGAATGTGCTGAAAATAAAGTCTTGCCGATTGCTTTTGAAATATTAAACGACGAATATGTTGAAAATAAAAATCTTGTCGATTACTTTTAAAATAGTAACCGACAAATATGCTAAAATTAAAAATCTTGCCGATTACTTTTGAAATAGTAACCGACGAATGTGCTGAAAATAAATCCTACCGATTACCTTTGAAATAGTAACCGACGAATATGCTAAAAATAAAAATCTTGCCGATTAATTTTGAAATAGCAACCGACGAATGTGCTGAAAATAAATCATGCCGATTACTTTTGAAATAGTCACCGACGAATATGCTGAAAATAAATCATGCCGATTACTTTTAAAATAGTAACCAACGAATGTACTGAAAATAAAGTCTTGCCGATTACTTTTGAAATAGTAACCGACGAATATGCTGAAAATAAAAATCTTGCCGATTAATTTTGAAATAGCAACCGACGAATGTGCTGAAAATAAATCATGCCGATTACTTTTGAAATAGTCACCGACGAATATGCTGAAAGTAAATCATGCCGATTACTTTTAAAATAGTAACCAACAAATGTACTGAAAATAAAGTCTTGCCGATTACTTTTGAAATAGTAACCGACGAATATGCTGAAAATAAAAATCTTGCCGATTAATTTTGAAATAGTAGCCGATGACTGTGCTGAAAATAAAGTCTTGCCGATTGCTTTTGAAATATTAAACGACGAATATGTTGAAAATAAAAATCTTGTCGATTACTTTTAAAATAGTAACCGACAAATATGCTAAAATTAAAAATCTTGCCGATTACTTTTGAAATAGTAACCGACGAATGTGCTGAAAATAAATCATGCCGATTACTTTTGAAATAGTCACCGACGAATATGCTGAAAATAAATCATGCCGATAACTTTTAAAATAGTAACCAACGAATGTACTGAAAATAAAGTCTTGCCGATTACTTTTGAAATAGTAACCGACGAATATGCTGAAAATAAAAATCTTGCCGATTAATTTTGAAATAGTAGCCGATGAATGTGCTGAAAATAAAGTCTTGCCGATTGCTTTTGAAATATTAAACGACGAATATGTTGAAAATAAAAATCTTGTCGATTACTTTTAAAATAGTAACCGACAAATATGCTAAAATTAAAAATCTTGCCGATTACTTTTGAAATAGTAACCGACGAATGTGCTGAAAATAAATCATGCCGATTACTTTTGAAATAGTCACCGACGAATATGCTGAAAATAAATCATGCCGATAACTTTTAAAATAGTAACCAACGAATGTACTGAAAATAAAGTCTTGCCGATTACTTTTGAAATAGTAACCGACGAATATGCTGAAAATAAAAATCTTGCCGATTACTTTTGAAATAGTAACCGACGAATGTGCTGAAAATAAATCATGCCGATTACTTTTGAAATAGTCACCGACGAATATGCTGAAAATAAATCATGCCCATAACTTTTAAAATAGTAACCAACGAATGTACTGAAAATAAAGTCTTGCCGATTACTTTTGAAATAGTAACCGACGAATATGCTGAAAATAAAAATCTTGCCGATTAATTTTGAAATAGTAGCCGATGAATGTGCTGAAAATAAAGTCTTGCCGATTACTTTTGAAATATTAAACGACGAATATGTTGAAAATAAAAATCTTGTCGATTACTTTTAAAATAGTAACCGACAAATATGCTAAAATTAAAAATCTTGCCGATTACTTTTGAAATAGTAACCGACGAATGTGCTGAAAATAAATCATGCCGATTACTTTTGAAATAGTCACCGACGAATATGCTGAAAATAAATCATGCCGATAACTTTTAAAATAGTAACCAACGAATGTACTGAAAATAAAGTCTTGCCGATTACTTTTGAAATAGTAACCGACGAATATGCTGAAAATAAAAATCTTGCCGATTACTTTTGAAATAGTAACCGACGAATGTGCTGAAAATAAATCATGCCGATTACTTTTGAAATAGTCACCGACGAATATGCTGAAAATAAATCATGCCGATAACTTTTAAAATAGTAACCAACGAATGTACTGAAAATAAAGTCTTGCCGATTACTTTTGAAATAGTAACCGACGAATATGCTGAAAATAAAAATCTTGCCGATTAATTTTGAAATAGTAACCGATGAATGTGCTGAAAATAAAGTCTTGCCGATTGCTTTTGAAATATTAAACGACGAATATGTTGAAAATAAAAATCTTGTCGATTACTTTTAAAATAGTAACCGACAAATATGCTAAAATTAAAAATCTTGCCAATTACTTTTGAAATAGTAACCGACGAATGTGCTGAAAATAAATCCTACCGATTACCTTTGAAATAGTAACCGACGAATATGCTAAAAATAAAAATCTTGCCGATTAATTTTGAAATAGCAACCGACGAATGTGCTGAAAATAAATCATGCCGATTACTTTTGAAATAGTCACCGACGAATATGCTGAAAATAAATCATGCCGATTACTTTTAAAATAGTAACCAACGAATGTACTGAAAATAAAGTCTTGCCGATTACTTTTGAAATAGTAACCGACGAATATGCTGAAAATAAAAATCTTGCCGATTAATTTTGAAATAGCAACCGACGAATGTGCTGAAAATAAATCATGCCGATTACTTTTGAAATAGTCACCGACGAATATGCTGAAAGTAAATCATGCCGATTACTTTTAAAATAGTAACCAACAAATGTACTGAAAATAAAGTCTTGCCGATTACTTTTGAAATAGTAACCGACGGATATACTGAAAATAAAAATCTTGCCGATTAATTTTGAAATAGTAGCCGATGAATGTGCTGAAAATAAAGTCTTGCCGATTGCTTTTGAAATATTAAATGACGAATATGTTGAAAATAAAAATCTTGTCGATTACTTTTAAAATAGTAACCGACAAATATGCTAAAATTAAAAATCTTGCCGATTACTTTTGAAATAGTAACCGACGAATGTGCTGAAAATAAATCCTACCGATTACCTTTGAAATAGTAACCGACGAATATGCTGAAAATAAATCATGCCGATTACTTTTAAAATAGTAACCAACGAATGTACTGAAAATAAAGTCTTGCCGATTACTTTTGAAATAGTAACCGACGAATATGCTGAAAATAAAAATCTTGCCGATTACTTTTGAAATAGTAACCGACGAATGTGCTGAAAATAAATCATGCCGATTACTTTTGAAATAGTCACCGACGAATATGCTAAAAATAAATCATGCCGATAACTTTTAAAATAGTCACCGACGAATATGCTAAAAATAAATCATGCCGATAACTTTTAAAATAGTAACCAACGAATGTACTGAAAATAAAGTCTTGCCGATTACTTTTGAAATAGTAACCGACGAATATGCCGAAAATAAAAATTTTGCCGATTAATTTTGAAATAGTAACCGACGAATGTGCTAAAATTAAAAATCTTGCCGATTACTTTTGAAATAGTAACCGACAAATATGCTGAAAATAAATCATGCCGATTACTTTTAAAATAGTAACCAACGAATGTACTGAAAATAAAGTCTTGCCGATTACTTTTGAAATAGTAACCGACGAATATGCTGAAAATAAAAATCTTGCCGATTAATTTTGAATCAGTAACCGACGAATGTGCTGAAAATAAAGTCTTGCCGATTGCTTTTGAAATATTAAACGACGAATATGTTGAAAATAAAAATCTTGTCGATTACTTTTAAAATAGTAACCGACAAATATGCTAAAATTAAAAATCTTGCCGATTACTTTTGAAATAGTAACCGACGAATGTGCTGAAAATAAATCCTACCGATTACCTTTGAAATAGTAACCGACGAATATGCTGAAAATAAAAATCTTGCCGATTAATTTTGAAATAGCAACCGACGAATGTGCTGAAAAGAAATCATGCCGATTAATTTTTAAATAGTCACCGACGAATATGCTGAAAATAAATCATGCCGATTACTTTTAAAATAGTAACCAACGAATGTACTGAAAATAAAGTCTTGCCGATTACTTTTGAAATAGTAACCGACGAATATGCTGAACATAAAAATCTTGCCGATTAATTTTGAAATAGCAACCGACGAATGTGCTGAAAATAAATCATGCCGATTACTTTTGAAATAGTCACCGACGAATATGCTGAAAGTAAATCATGCCGATTACTTTTAAAATAGTAACCAACAAATGTACTGAAAATAAAGTCTTGCCGATTACTTTTGAAATAGTAACCGACGAATATGCTGAAAATAAAAATCTTGCCGATTAATTTTGAAATAGTAGCCGATGAATGTGCTGAAAATAAAGTCTTGCCGATTGCTTTTGAAATATTAAATGACAAATATGTTGAAAATAAAAATCTTGTCGATTACTTTTAAAATAGTAACCGACAAATATGCTAAAATTAAAAATCTTGCCGATTACTTTTGAAATAGTAACCGACGAATGTGCTGAAAATAAATCCTACCGATTACCTTTGAAATAGTAACCGACGAATATGCTGAAAATAAATCATGCCGATTACTTTTAAAATAGTAACCAACGAATGTACTGAAAATAAAGTCTTGCCGATTACTTTTGAAATAGTAACCGACGAATATGCTGAAAATAAAAATCTTGCCGATTACTTTTGAAATAGTAACCGACGAATGTGCTGAAAATAAATCATGCCGATTACTTTTGAAATAGTCACCGACGAATATGCTAAAAATAAATCATGCCGATAACTTTTAAAATAGTCACCGACGAATATGCTAAAAATAAATCATGCCGATAACTTTTAAAATAGTAACCAACGAATGTACTGAAAATAAAGTCTTGCCGATTACTTTTGAAATAGTAACCGACGAATATGCCGAAAATAAAAATTTTGCCGATTAATTTTGAAATAGTAACCGACGAATGTGCTGAAAATAAAGTCTTGCCGATTGCTTTTGAAATATAAACCGACGAATATGTTGAAAATAAAAATCTTGTCGATTACTTTTAAAATAGTAACCGACAAATATGCTAAAATTAAAAATCTTGCCGATTACTTTTGAAATAGTAACCGACAAATATGCTGAAAATAAATCATGCCGATTACTTTTAAAATAGTAACCAACGAATGTACTGAAAATAAAGTCTTGCCGATTACTTTTGAAATAGTAACCGACGAATATGCTGAAAATAAAAATCTTGCCGATTAATTTTGAATCAGTAACCGACGAATGTGCTGAAAATAAAGTCTTGCCGATTGCTTTTGAAATATTAAACGACGAATATGTTGAAAATAGAAATCTTGTCGATTACTTTTAAAATAGTAACCGACAAATATGCTAAAATTAAAAATCTTGCCGATTACTTTTGAAATAGTAACCGACGAATATGCTGAAAATAAAAATCTTGCCGATTACTTTTGAAATAGTAACCGACGAATGTGCTGAAAATAAATCATGCCGATTACTTTTGAAATAGTCACCGACGAATATGCTGAAAATAAATCATGCCAATAACTTTTAAAATAGTAACCGACGAATGTACTGAAAATAAAGTCTTGCCGATTACTTTTGAAATAGTAACCGACGAATATGCTGAAAATAAAAATCTTGCCGATTAATTTTGAAATAGTAACCGATGAATGTGCTGAAAATAAAGTCTTGCCGATTGCTTTTGAAATATTAAACGACGAATATGTTGAAAATAAAAATCTTGTCGATTACTTTTAAAATAGTAACCGACAAATATGCTAAAATTAAAAATCTTGCCGATTACTTTTGAAATAGTAACCGACGAATGTGCTGAAAATAAATCCTACCGATTACCTTTGAAATAGTAACCGACGAATATGCTAAAAATAAAAATCTTGCCGATTAATTTTGAAATAGCAACCGACGAATGTGCTGAAAATAAATCATGCCGATTACTTTTGAAATAGTCACCGACGAATATGCTGAAAATAAATCATGCCGATTACTTTTAAAATAGTAACCAACGAATGTACTGAAAATAAAGTCTTGCCGATTACTTTTGAAATAGTAACCGACGAATATGCTGAAAATAAAAATCTTGCCGATTAATTTTGAAATAGCAACCGACGAATGTGCTGAAAATAAATCATGCCGATTACTTTTGAAATAGTCACCGACGAATATGCTGAAAGTAAATCATGCCGATTACTTTTAAAATAGTAACCAACAAATGTACTGAAAATAAATTCTTGCCGATTACTTTTGAAATAGTAACCGACGAATATGCTGAAAATAAAAATCTTGCCGATTAATTTTGAAATAGTAGCCGATGAATGTGCTGAAAATAAAGTCTTGCCGATTGCTTTTGAAATATTAAATGACGAATATGTTGAAAATAAAAATCTTGTCGATTACTTTTAAAATAGTAACCGACAAATATGCTAAAATTAAAAATCTTGCCGATTACTTTTGAAATAGTAACCGACGAATATGCTGAAAATAAAAATCTTGCCGATTAATTTTGAAATAGTAACCGATGAATGTGCTGAAAATAAAGTCTTGCCGATTGCTTTTGAAATATTAAACGACGAATATGTTGAAAATAAAAATCTTGTCGATTACTTTTAAAATAGTAACCGACAAATATGCTAAAATTAAAAATCTTGCCGATTACTTTTGAAATAGTAACCGACGAATGTGCTGAAAATAAATCCTACCGATTACCTTTGAAATAGTAACCGACGAATATGCTAAAAATAAAAATCTTGCCGATTAATTTTGAAATAGCAACCGACGAATGTGCTGAAAATAAATCATGCCGATTACTTTTGAAATAGTCACCGACGAATATGCTGAAAATAAATCATGCCGATTACTTTTAAAATAGTAACCAACGAATGTACTGAAAATAAAGTCTTGCCGATTACTTTTGAAATAGTAACCGACGAATATGCTTGATGACAGTCAATTATTCGATATTTTTAGTGTCATTTTCATCACATTTTGGAGATCACAAGGCAACTTAAGCAGCAAGAAAAGCAAGAAAAAGCAAGAAAACTGAAGAATGGTGAAGTCACAAAAACGTGTCACGCTAGCTCAAAAACGTGACACGTTTTCACAAGTCAGAACGCTTGATTTTGGAAGAAAGGAGAACGTGTCACGTTGGCAAAAACGTGACACGTTTTGTGAAACCCTAATTTGGTTACTTGCTACTGAAGGAAAAAACGTGACACGTTTTACTTAAAACGTGACACGTTTTGGGCGAATTTCTGGGCCTATTTAAGCTGAAGTCTTTTCCAAAAACAAGGGTTACGAATCTTGGAGAGCAAAGTGCGATTTTGACATCCAGAGACGGCTAGGAGGGCGATTTCTTCATCCTTTTATCAGTTTATGTATGTTTTAATTCTTTCATTGATTATGCTATTTGTAAACTCAATTATGAGTAGCTAAATCTCTTAGGGATTAGGTCTGAGATGATTCTATGTAACCCTAATTGATCCATGTTGCTGTGATGAAACTCTATTTATTGTGAATGACAATCTAGTTTTTATTCAATTCAATTGTTCTTAATGCTTTTTATATCCTGATCAAATATAAGCATGATTTAGTGAGAATGAATGACTACTGACCCTAGCTTTCAACTTAGACCCATTGAATTGTTCTAATAAACATGGTTAGTCTAGGAATGGATAATCGTTTGTTAGTGATATTAGGTTAACGTGTTTAATCCTTCGAAGATTATTAGACCACCTAAGGAATTAGGGGCTGTAGTTTAAGAAGAGGGTCCTAACTCAAGGGATTGATTAGGACTAATTTGTTAACTGTCGTGGGACTAGAGAATCATCCATAAGAATAGAGTGCAGTATACCAATTAGGGGAACATTAGAGGATTCAAAGGACCTGATCTCATCTCTCTATATTTTCTAATCAAATCTTTATTTTCTAACCGAATATATATTTTCTAACAGAATCTATATTTTCTATTTGAATCTATATGTTCTAAACGAATTTATATTTTCTAACTGAATCTATATTTTCTGTTATTTAATTTTATTCAATCAAATCAAATATATTTTTACTAAATAATTTATACATCCTAAATATTAACTTTATTGCCAAATTGAGATTAACGCAGTCCTCGTGGATACGAACTTATTTTATTACTTCGATGCATTTTTAGTACACTTGCTAAAAGTCTATCAAGTTTTTGGCGCCGTTGCCGGGGACTGTTGAGTCATTTCAACTTGGCAATTTTGTTTTTATTTAGGATTTCTGTCAATTATATTTTTGTATATATTTATAAAAAGAAAAAAAAAGATTTATGCTCTTCGTTATCTTCTCATTGTACGGTGCTACTAAAAAGTTTATCCAAGTTTTGCAGCTATGATAGACAGGTTGTACCTCCATGACACAAAAGAGATTTGCACACTGCAATATGAAAAATATATACTATCTTTGGAGATAAAATGTGTGGACAGTAAAATCTCGAGATTAAATGAGAGATGTGGTCGTGATGAGGCGAATCAACCAGGTAGTAATTTTGAAGGGAAGAACGAGGTGATCAACATAGATTACAATACTCAACTTCAAAATATTTTAGATGATTTCTTGGTGTCAAATCAAGTTTCATTTGAAAAGTTTGATCTTCAGTGTGGTGATCTTGTTGAGAAAGCACATGAGTCTCAGAGGAAATTGGTTCAGATGGAGATTGAGTGTCACAAGGTTGTGGTGGAAGAAAAACCCAAAGTGAGGAGTGTTGATATTTTTCCGAAGTCTGAACCAACGGGGGTTAAGGAAAACACTTGTGTGCAGAAAGATGCATGTCCTTCTATAAGGTGGGAGAGTTCAAATTCTAAAGGTTTAACAATGGGTGCATGGGAGTATCTGATTCTTTGTGCCAAATTCATGGAGTTCCTACCAAACAAGAGGAAGAAGAAGGATGATATATTCTTTCTATCATATTTGCCACCCTAACAGTGGTTGAAGCGTCAGGCTCAATGACGTAAAAGAAAGCGCTTGGTGGGAGGCAACCCATCCTTTTTATTATGTCTTTATTTCCAGTATTTTATTTCTATTGTTGAGTCAAACAATTTGTCTTTAATTTTCATTTTGGTTTAACTCGGTTGTACCCCCCGTTTATGTAATTGTTCTTGAACTTGTTTATTATTGATGAATTTGCTTGTTTGTTGACTTTTTCCAGTTTAGTAACAAATATTTGTTCAAGTGGTATTCCAAAGGTTCATAAAGAGGAGTGACTTGTATATCAAAGGCGAAGTGTACGGCAGTGCAAGATAGGTAGTCACAACTCCCAGAAATCTAACATTGTAAGGTTCATGGCCAAATTTTATTTTTTTCAATTTACTTATATAGAGTGTTCCATGCATCTACATTTCTAGAACTTGCATAGTTTCTTTACTGTTGATTGTCTTTGTCATATACACACTGAGGCAAAAGTGCTTGGTCCTGTGAGCCTTTTGAAGCCTACCTTGATTTTTATTGATATTTATCCTTGTCTTAGCCAAATTGAGCCGGTAGGTTTAGAGCTTTTTGTTCGGTGACAAACTACATTACAAACTTAAAGACTTTTAGGATTTATCCCAAATTGTATTTCTGAGTTAGGCATTGTAGGATGTTGCTAAATAATAAGTATTGGGTTGCTATTGGAATTTGCAACCAACTAAGTTTGGGGCTGGGGGCACTAGAGAACAAAGAACATTATCATGAAAAATACACACAAAGATCACTAACAAAGAATATTATCGTGGTGTATCAAAGAAAGAAAGAAAGAAATGAATGAAAAAGGGACAAACAATGAAAACTCCGAGTATCTTTAAACTCGATTATCCCAATAAGTTACAAATGTTCTCTAGTACCTTTACATTATTTTTCCATAGGTGAAAGATGGATTGAATTTGTGCTTTAATTTTCGTAGGAGTGCCTAACTCAAATTTTGTGTAGCCTACTTATCCAAATATTATCCCACCTTCACCTAAGCCCCGTTATAACCCTGAAAGACCTCAAAGTGTGTAATGACATTGATTTTGATTGACGTTTAGAAACTTTTCAAGCGTATGGTAATATGTAGTCTTGCATGTGATTGAGTGTGAACCCTTATCATATTGTTGCGTGGAGTTGTGAATTGGTGGTTGCATTCAAGTCAAACTAGCTCACTTTTAGCTAGTAAGGAGATGAACTTTTGGATACTACTGCTTGATCAGGTAATTGTTATTTTACTGTCGATTGTCAATACTGCAAGTAGATTCCTTGAGGACAAGGAATGGTTCAAGTTTGGGGCTGTGATGACAGTCAATTATTCGATATTTTTAGTGTCATTTTCATCACATTTTGGAGATCACAAGGCAACTTAAGCAGCAAGAAAAGCAAGAAAAAGCAAGAAAACTGAAGAATGGTGAAGTCACAAAAACGTGTCACGCTAGCTCAAAAACGTGACACGTTTTCACAAGTCAGAACGCTTGATTTTGGAAGAAAGGAGAACGTGTCACGTTGGCAAAAACGTGACACGTTTTGTGAAACCCTAATTTGGTTACTTGCTACTGAAGGAAAAAACGTGACACGTTTTACTTAAAACGTGACACGTTTTGGGCGAATTTCTGGGCCTATTTAAGCTGAAGTCTTTTCCAAAAACAAGGGTTACGAATCTTGGAGAGCAAAGTGCGATTTTGACATCCAGAGACGGCTAGGAGGGCGATTTCTTCATCCTTTTATCAGTTTATGTATGTTTTAATTCTTTCATTGATTATGCTATTTGTAAACTCAATTATGAGTAGCTAAATCTCTTAGGGATTAGGTCTGAGATGATTCTATGTAACCCTAATTGATCCATGTTGCTGTGATGAAACTCTATTTATTGTGAATGACAATCTAGTTTTTATTCAATTCAATTGTTCTTAATGCTTTTTATATCCTGATCAAATATAAGCATGATTTAGTGAGAATGAATGACTACTGACCCTAGCTTTCAACTTAGACCCATTGAATTGTTCTAATAAACATGGTTAGTCTAGGAATGGATAATCGTTTGTTAGTGATATTAGGTTAACGTGTTTAATCCTTCGAAGATTATTAGACCACCTAAGGAATTAGGGGCTGTAGTTTAAGAAGAGGGTCCTAACTCAAGGGATTGATTAGGACTAATTTGTTAACTGTCGTGGGACTAGAGAATCATCCATAAGAATAGAGTGCAGTATACCAATTAGGGGAACATTAGAGGATTCAAAGGACCTGATCTCATCTCTCTATATTTTCTAATCAAATCTTTATTTTCTAACCGAATATATATTTTCTAACAGAATCTATATTTTCTATTTGAATCTATATGTTCTAAACGAATTTATATTTTCTAACTGAATCTATATTTTCTGTTATTTAATTTTATTCAATCAAATCAAATATATTTTTACTAAATAATTTATACATCCTAAATATTAACTTTATTGCCAAATTGAGATTAACGCAGTCCTCGTGGATACGAACTTATTTTATTACTTCGATGCATTTTTAGTACACTTGCTAAAAGTCTATCAATGCTGAAAATAAAAATCTTGCCGATTAATTTTGAAATAGCAACCGACGAATGTGCTGAAAATAAATCATGCCGATTACTTTTGAAATAGTCACCGACGAATATGCTGAAAGTAAATCATGCCGATTACTTTTAAAATAGTAACCAACAAATGTACTGAAAATAAAAATCTTGCCGATTAATTTTGAAATAGTAGCCGATGAATGTGCTGAAAATAAAGTCTTGCCGATTGCTTTTGAAATATTAAATGACGAATATGTTGAAAATAAAAATCTTGTCGATTACTTTTAAAATAGTAACCGACAAATATGCTAAAATTAAAAATCTTGCCGATTACTTTTGAAATAGTAACCGACGAATGTGCTGAAAATAAATCCTACCGATTACCTTTGAAATAGTAACCGACGAATATGCTGAAAATAAATCATGCCGATTACTTTTAAAATAGTAACCAACGAATGTACTGAAAATAAAGTCTTGCCGATTACTTTTGAAATAGTAACCGACGAATATGCTGAAAATAAAAATCTTGCCGATTACTTTTGAAATAGTAACCGACGAATGTGCTGAAAATAAATCATGCCGATTACTTTTGAAATAGTCACCGACGAATATGCTAAAAATAAATCATGCCGATAACTTTTAAAATAGTAACCAACGAATGTACTGAAAATAAAGTCTTGCCGATTACTTTTGAAATAGTAACCGACGAATATGCCGAAAATAAAAATTTTGCCAATTAATTTTGAAATAGTAACCGACGAATGTGCTGAAAATAAAGTCTTGCCGATTGCTTTTGAAATATTAACCGACGAATATGTTGAAAATAAAAATCTTGTCGATTACTTTTAAAATAGTAACCGACAAATATGCTAAAATTAAAAATCTTGCCGATTACTTTTGAAATAGTAACCGACAAATATGCTGAAAATAAATCATGCCGATTACTTTTAAAATAGTAACCAACGAATGTACTGAAAATAAAGTCTTGCCGATTACTTTTGAAATAGTAACCGACGAATATGCTGAAAATAAAAATCTTGCCGACTAATTTTGAATCAGTAACCGACGAATGTGCTGAAAATAAAGTCTTGCCGATTGCTTTTGAAATATTAAACGACGAATATGTTGAAAATAGAAATCTTGTCGATTACTTTTAAAATAGTAACCGACAAATATGCTAAAATTAAAAATCTTGCCGATTACTTTTGAAATAGTAACCGACGAATATGCTGAAAATAAAAATCTTGCCGATTACTTTTGAAATAGTAACCGACGAATGTGCTGAAAATAAATCATGCCGATTACTTTTGAAATAGTCACCGACGAATATGCTGAAAATAAATCATGCCAATAACTTTTAAAATAGTAACCAACGAATGTACTGAAAATAAAGTCTTGCCGATTACTTTTGAAATAGTAACCGACGAATATGCTGAAAATAAAAATCTTGCCGATTAATTTTGAAATAGTAACCGCTGAATGTGCTGAAAATAAAGTCTTGCCGATTGCTTTTGAAATATTAAACGACGAATATGTTGAAAATAAAAATCTTGTCGATTACTTTTAAAATAGTAACCGACAAATATGCTAAAATTAAAAATCTTGCCGATTACTTTTGAAATAGTAACCGACGAATGTGCTGAAAATAAATCCTACCGATTACCTTTGAAATAGTAACCGACGAAAATGCTAAAAATAAAAATCTTGCCGATTAATTTTGAAATAGTAACCGACGAATGTGCTGAAAATAAATCCTACCGATTACCTTTGAAATAGTAACCGACGAATATGCTGAAAATAAATCATGCCGATTACTTTTAAAATAATAACCAACGAATGTACTGAAAATAAAGTCTTGCCGATTACTTTTGAAATAGTAACCGACGAATATGCTGAAAATAAAAATCTTGCCGATTACTTTTGAAATAGTAACCGACGAATGTGCTGAAAATAAATCATGCCGATTACTTTTGAAATAGTCACCGACGAATATGCTAAAAATAAATCATGCCGATAACTTTTAAAATAGTAACCAACGAATGTACTGAAAATAAAGTCTTGCCGATTACTTTTGAAATAGTAACCGACGAATATGCCGAAAATAAAAATTTTGCCGATTAATTTTGAAATAGTAACCGACGAATGTGCTGAAAATAAAGTCTTGCCGATTGCTTTTGAAATATAACCCGACGAATATGTTGAAAATAAAAATCTTGTCGATTACTTTTAAAATAGTAACCGACAAATATGCTAAAATTAAAAATCTTGCCGATTACTTTTGAAATAGTAACCGACAAATATGCTGAAAATAAATCATGCCGATTACTTTTAAAATAGTAACCAACGAATGTACTGAAAATAAAGTCTTGCCGATTACTTTTGAAATAGTAACCGACGAATATGCTGAAAATAAAAATCTTGCCGATTAATTTTGAATCAGTAACCGACGAATGTGCTGAAAATAAAGTCTTGCCGATTGCTTTTGAAATATTAAACGACGAATATGTTGAAAATAGAAATCTTGTCGATTACTTTTAAAATAGTAACCGACAAATATGCTAAAATTAAAAATCTTGCCGATTACTTTTGAAATAGTAACCGACGAATATGCTGAAAATAAAAATCTTGCCGATTACTTTTGAAATAGTAACCGACGAATGTGCTGAAAATAAATCATGCCGATTACTTTTGAAATAGTCACCGACGAATATGCTGAAAATAAATCATGCCAATAACTTTTAAAATAGTAACCAACGAATGTACTGAAAATAAAGTCTTGCCGATTACTTTTGAAATAGTAACCGACGAATATGTTGAAAATAAAAATCTTGCCGATTAATTTTGAAATAGTAACCGATGAATGTGCTGAAAATAAAGTCTTGCCGATTGCTTTTGAAATATTAAACAACGAATATGTTGAAAATAAAAATCTTGTCGATTACTTTTAAAATAGTAACCGACAAATATGCTAAAATTAAAAATCTTGCCGATTACTTTTGAAATAGTAACCGACGAATGTGCTGAAAATAAATCCTACCGATTACCTTTGAAATAGTAACCGACGAATATGCTAAAAATAAAAATCTTGCCGATTAATTTTGAAATAGCAACCGACGAATGTGCTGAAAATAAATCATGCCGATTACTTTTGAAATAGTCACCGACGAATATGCTGAAAATAAATCATGCCGATTACTTTTAAAATAGTAACCAACGAATGTACTGAAAATAAAGTCTTGCCGATTACTTTTGAAATAGTAACCGACGAATATGCTGAAAATAAAAATCTTGCCGATTAATTTTGAAATAGCAACCGACGAATGTGCTGAAAATAAATCATGCCGATTACTTTTGAAATAGTCACCGACGAATATGCTGAAAGTAAATCATGCCGATTACTTTTAAAATAGTAACCAACAAATGTACTGAAAATAAATTCTTGCCGATTACTTTTGAAATAGTAACCGACGAATATGCTGAAAATAAAAATCTTGCCGATTAATTTTGAAATAGTAGCCGATGAATGTGCTGAAAATAAAGTCTTGCCGATTGCTTTTGAAATATTAAATGACGAATATGTTGAAAATAAAAATCTTGTCGATTACTTTTAGAATAGTAACCGACAAATATGCTAAAATTAAAAATCTTGCCGATTACTTTTGAAATAGTAACCGACGAATATGCTGAAAATAAAAATCTTGCCGATTAATTTTGAAATAGTAACCGATGAATGTGCTGAAAATAAAGTCTTGCCGATTGCTTTTGAAATATTAAACGACGAATATGTTGAAAATAAAAATCTTGTCGATTACTTTTAAAATAGTAACCGACAAATATGCTAAAATTAAAAATCTTGCCGATTACTTTTGAAATAGTAACCGACGAATGTGCTGAAAATAAATCCTACCGATTACCTTTGAAATAGTAACCGACGAATATGCTAAAAATAAAAATCTTGCCGATTAATTTTGAAATAGCAACCGACGAATGTGCTGAAAATAAATCATGCCGATTACTTTTGAAATAGTCACCGACGAATATGCTGAAAATAAATCATGCCGATTACTTTTAAAATAGTAACCAACGAATGTACTGAAAATAAAGTCTTGCCGATTACTTTTGAAATAGTAACCGACGAATATGCTGAAAATAAAAATCTTGCCGATTAATTTTGAAATAGCAACCGACGAATGTGCTGAAAATAAATCATGCCGATTACTTTTGAAATAGTCACCGACGAATATGCTGAAAGTAAATCATGCCGATTACTTTTAAAATAGTAACCAACAAATGTACTGAAAATAAAGTCTTGCCGATTACTTTTGAAATAGTAACCGACGAATATGCTGAAAATAAAAATCTTGCCGATTAATTTTGAAATAGTAGCCGATGAATGTGCTGAAAATAAAGTCTTGCCGATTGCTTTTGAAATATTAAATGACGAATATGTTGAAAATAAAAATCTTGTCGATTACTTTTAAAATAGTAACCGACAAATATGCTAAAATTAAAAATCTTGCCGATTACTTTTGAAATAGTAACTGTAACGCCCCAGTTGCTATTTTACTATTTTTGGTTGATTTTAATATGTTTGGTGTATTTTATATGAAAATGTTGATTTATGTGAATATTAGTGTGTTGTTATTTGATATATATTTTAGTATGTAATTATTTGTAGAATTTTATGAAAATAGGAGAAATTATATTTATTTTAGAAAAAAGAGGGATTTATTTGGAGTTAATAGAATTAAGGAGGGTTAATGAGAAATTTAATAAGATTTAGTGAGGGAGTAAATAGAAAAAAAGGAGTTATGTTTTGGTTGGTAAGGAATAGAAAGAGGCAGACAAAAACTTGGTACGTACAGTAAAGAAAACATAGCTTTTTGGGAGAAAGAGAGAAGAACCAAGAGCAAAGGAGGATTAGCCAAGAGGAGAGATTTGCTGTAGCTTTTTATTCATCTAATCAGGTAAGGGTGAGCCTAACTTCAGTAATTTTAATTGTGAATCATCTGTTCTTGATTGGCATAGAGTTTGGTGAGAATTAAGATGAATTTGAGAACTAGGGTTAAGATGAATTTGTGATGAATTGATGAGGGTTTGATGTTGTAAGGCTGTAGAATGTGATACAGAACCTAGATTATCCCCTAGGATGATATTGCTGATGAATTAGAGGCTTAACATGAGAGATTTGGGATGAATTGGTGAGAATTCGAGTGAACCCGTAGTGGTTCTGAGATCGCTCGCCTGTGGCGAGCAGATCACTCGCCGTGGCGAGTAGCCTTTGTTTGCTCGCGAGGCGAGCAGCATAGCTCGCCGTGGCGAGCTTGTCCCTTAAATTTTAGGACTTTGGCCCAAATGGTGATGGTTTTGAGTGCCCTTATATTTATAGAGATGACCTGTGAAGTTGGTTTAGCCAAATTGGATTTAGAGAGCTTAAAAATGAGGATTTTTGGTGAAAATGTCAAAAAGGCCGAAGCACCAAGGATTTCTCGCCTTCAGCTCGCCCCCAACTCGCCTTTGGCGAGTGAGCTGATGTGAGTACTCGCCTGTGGCGAGAAGGTACTCGCTGTGGCGAGTTAGTTAGTTGTTTGGACTGTTTGTTGTTTTTGCGATCTGCTTTCGCATGGGACTTGAGAGGGACCCTTGGGGTAGTGTTGGAGATGTTTTATACCCTTAGATGAGTTACGTAAAGATGATTGCTGATGGTTCTTTTATGTTGTGAATAATTGATGTATTGTTGATAGTAAGTGATGTTTAAATATGATGATTATGTGATTGTGATGATGTTACGTGTTGCGATGTATATGATTAATGAGATGAGGTTCTGCCATGTAATTATTATACTTGCATGTGTCAGTTTTGCATTATGAATGATGTTTTGAGACGGTGTATTAAGTTGTTAAACGACGAGTCCATGCATTTGCATATTTATGAGACGGTGGAGCTTTATGCTCAAAGCGACGGTGGAGCATTTGCTCAAAGCGACGGTGAAGCATATTTATGCTATAAATATATGGTACCACATGCATGATGTTGAGACGTTAGGTGTTGCATTTAGTCGAGTCATTTGTGACATATATGAGATGATGTTCGAGACATTGATGTTTGATGAGATGTTGTTGTATGTTTGTGATGCTGCTTATGATGATGTTTGAGACGTTGATGTTTTTAGTGATGTTGTTTATGATGATGCTTGAGATGTTGTTGTATGTTTGTGATGCTTATGATGATGTTTATACCGATGTTATGAGGTGCTACAATGTATATGTTATGAGTTGGATTTATGATTGTTAATCTAGACATTTGATTTATATGTTAATATTATTGTTGTGAATCTCACCCCTTCTGCTGGAATTGCCGCCTCGTGGGCAAGTGCAGGTAGCGATGGATAGATAGGAGTTGGCTCATTGTGTCGTAGGCTCTGATATGTAACGGGATGGGATTTGATGTTTATGATTTCATTCTTTTATGTATCGGTTTTTGAGAACATGTTGCTTAGATTTTTATTGATGTTGAAGATTTAAATCATCGTGGAATAATATTTTTATTATGTTGAGGCCTTGTGCCAAGGAGGTTGATTTTAGTTGTTGATTGATTATCAAAAAAATATTCCGCTACAGATTTTTATAAAATGATGTGTTGAATTAAATAGTTTTTATAATCTATTTAAACTGAAATTTTGAAAAGTAGATGTAATACTCCGTTGTATGTTGAACTCTGATGTTTTATATAATATTACGTTGTTTTGGGAAAGCGGGGTGTTACAGTAACCCACGAATGTGCTGAAAATAAATCCTACCGATTACCTTTGAAATAGTAACCGACGAATATGCTGAAAATAAATCATGCCGATTACTTTTAAAATAGTAACCAACGAATGTACTGAAAATAAAGTCTTGCCGATTACTTTTGAAATAGTAACCGACGAATATGCTGAAAATAAAAATCTTGCCGATTACTTTTGAAATAGTAACCGACGAATGTGCTGAAAATAAATCATGCCGATTACTTTTGAAATAGTCACCGACGAATATGCTAAAAATAAATCATGCCGATAACTTTTAAAATAGTAACCAACGAATGTACTAAAAATAAAGTCTTGCCGATTACTTTTGAAATAGTAACCGACGAATATGCTGAAAATAAAAATTTTGCCGAATAATTTTGAAATAGTAACCGACGAATGTGCTGAAAATAAAGTCTTGCCGATTGCTTTTGAAATATTAACCGACGAATATGTTGAAAATAAAAATCTTGTCGATTACTTTTAAAATAGTAACCGACAAATATGCTAAAATTAAAAATATTGCCGATTACTTTTGAAATAGTAACCGACGAATATGCTGAAAATAAATCATGCCGATTACTTTTAAAATAGTAACCAACGAATGTACTGAAAATAAAGTCTTGCAGATTACTTTTGAAATAGTAACCGACGAATATGCTGAAAATCAAAATCTTGCCGATTAATTTTGAATCAGTAACCGACGAATGTGCTGAAAATAAAGTCTTGCCGATTGCTTTTGAAATATTAAACGACGAATATGTTGAAAATAGAAATCTTGTCGATTACTTTTAAAATAGTAACCGACAAATATGCTAAAATTAAAAATCTTGCCGATTACTTTTGAAATAGTAACCAACGAATGTGCTAAAAATAAATCCTACCGATTACCTTTGAAATAGTAACCGACGAATATGCTGAAAATAAAAATCTTGCCGATTAGTTTTGAAATAGCAACCGACGAATGTGCTGAAAATAAATCATGCCGATTACTTTTGAAATAGTCACCGCCGAATATGCTGAAAGTAAATCATGCCGATTACTTTTAAAATAGTAACCAACAAATGTACTGAAAATAAAGTCTTGCCGATTACTTTTGAAATAGTAACCGACGAATATGCTGAAAATAAAAATCTTGCCGATTAATTTTGAAATAGTAACCGATGAATGTGCTGAAAATAAAGTCTTGCCGATTGCTTTTGAAATATTAAACGACGAATATGTTGAAAATAAAAATCTTGTCGATTACTTTTAAAATAGCAACCGACAAATATGCTAAAATTAAAAATCTTGCCGATTACTTTTGAAATAGTAACCGACGAATGTGCTGAAAATAAATGCTACTGATTACCTTTGAAATAGTAGCCGACGAATATGCTGAAAATAAAAATCTTGCCGATTAATTTTGAAATAGCAACCGACGAATGTGCTGAAAATAAATCATGCCGATTACTTTTGAAATAGTCACCGACGAATATGCTGAAAATAAATCATGCCGATTACTTTTAAAATAGTAACCAACGAATGTACTGAAAATAAAGTCTTGCCGATTACTTTTGAAATAGTAACCGACGAATATGCTGAAAATAAAAATCTTGCCGATTACTTTTGAAATAGTAACCGACGAATGTGCTGAAAATAAATCATGCCGATTACTTTTGAAATAGTCACCGACGAATATGCTAAAAATAAATCATGCCGATAACTTTTAAAATAGTAACCAACGAATGTACTAAAAATAAAGTCTTGCCGATTACTTTTGAAATAGTAACCGACGAATATGCTGAAAATAAAAATTTTGCCGAATAATTTTGAAATAGTAACCGACGAATGTGCTGAAAATAAAGTCTTGCCGATTGCTTTTGAAATATTAACCGACGAATATGTTGAAAATAGAAATCTTGTCGATTACTTTTAAAATAGTAACCGACAAATATGCTAAAATTAAAAATCTTGCCGATTACTTTTGAAATAGTAACCGACGAATGTGCTAAAAATAAATCCTACCGATTACCTTTGAAATAGTAACCGACGAATATGCTGAAATTAAAAATCTTGCCGATTACTTTTGAAATAGTAACCGACGAATGTGCTGAAAATAAATGCTACCGATTACCTTTGAAATAGTAACCGACGAATATGCTGAAAATAAAAATCTTGCCGATTAATTTTGAAATAGCAACCGACGAATGTGCTGAAAATAAATCATGCCGATTACTTTTGAAATAGTCACCGACGAATATGCTGAAAATAAATCATGCCGATTACTTTTAAAATAGTAACCAACGAATGTACTGAAAATAAAGTCTTGCCGATTACTTTTGAAATAGTAACCGACGAATATGCTGAAAATAAAAATCTTGCCGATTAATTTTGAATCAGTAACCGACGAATGTGCTGAAAATAAAGTCTTGCCGATTGCTTTTGAAATATTAAACGACGAATATGTTGAAAATAGAAATCTTGTCGATTACTTTTAAAATAGTAACCGACAATTATGCTAAAATTAAAAATCTTGCCGATTACTTTTGAAATAGTAACCGACGAATATGCTGAAAATAAAAATCTTGCCGATTACTTTTGAAATAGTAACCGACGAATGTGCTGAAAATAAATCATGCCGATTACTTTTGAAATAGTCACCGACGAATATGCTGAAAATAAATCATGCCAATAACTTTTAAAATAGTAACCAACGAATGTACTGAAAATAAAGTCTTGCCGATTACTTTTGAAATAGTAACCGACGAATATGCTGAAAATAAAAATCTTGCCGATTAATTTTGAAATAGTAACCGATGAATGTGCTGAAAATAAAGTCTTGCCGATTGCTTTTGAAATATTAAACGACGAATATGTTGAAAATAAAAATCTTGTCGATTACTTTTAAAATAGTAACCGACAAATATGCTAAAATTAAAAATCTTGCCGATTACTTTTGAAATAGTAACTGTAACGCCCCAGTTGCTATTTTACTATTTTTGGTTGATTTTAATATGTTTGGTGTATTTTATATGAAAATGTTGATTTATGTGAATATTAGTGTGTTGTTATTTGATATATATTTTAGTATGTAATTATTTGTAGAATTTTATGAAAATAGGAGAAATTATATTTATTTTAGAAAAAAGAGGGATTTATTTGGAGTTAATAGAATTAAGGAGGGTTAATGAGAAATTTAATAAGATTTAGTGAGGGAGTAAATAGAAAAAAAGGAGTTATGTTTTGGTTGGTAAGGAATAGAAAGAGGCAGACAAAAACTTGGTACGTACAGTAAAGAAAACATAGCTTTTTGGGAGAAAGAGAGAAGAACCAAGAGCAAAGGAGGATTAGCCAAGAGGAGAGATTTGCTGTAGCTTTTTATTCATCTAATCAGGTAAGGGTGAGCCTAACTTCAGTAATTTTAATTGTGAATCATCTGTTCTTGATTGGCATAGAGTTTGGTGAGAATTAAGATGAATTTGAGAACTAGGGTTAAGATGAATTTGTGATGAATTGATGAGGGTTTGATGTTGTAAGGCTGTAGAATGTGATACAGAACCTAGATTATCCCCTAGGATGATATTGCTGATGAATTAGAGGCTTAACATGAGAGATTTGGGATGAATTGGTGAGAATTCGAGTGAACCCGTAGTGGTTCTGAGATCGCTCGCCTGTGGCGAGCAGATCACTCGCCGTGGCGAGTAGCCTTTGTTTGCTCGCGAGGCGAGCAGCATAGCTCGCCGTGGCGAGCTTGTCCCTTAAATTTTAGGACTTTGGCCCAAATGGTGATGGTTTTGAGTGCCCTTATATTTATAGAGATGACCTGTGAAGTTGGTTTAGCCAAATTGGATTTAGAGAGCTTAAAAATGAGGATTTTTGGTGAAAATGTCAAAAAGGCCGAAGCACCAAGGATTTCTCGCCTTCAGCTCGCCCCCAACTCGCCTTTGGCGAGTGAGCTGATGTGAGTACTCGCCTGTGGCGAGAAGGTACTCGCTGTGGCGAGTTAGTTAGTTGTTTGGACTGTTTGTTGTTTTTGCGATCTGCTTTCGCATGGGACTTGAGAGGGACCCTTGGGGTAGTGTTGGAGATGTTTTATACCCTTAGATGAGTTACGTAAAGATGATTGCTGATGGTTCTTTTATGTTGTGAATAATTGATGTATTTTTGATAGTAAGTGATGTTTAAATATGATGATTATGTGATTGTGATGATGTTACGTGTTGCGATGTATATGATTAATGAGATGAGGTTCTGCCATGTAATTATTATACTTGCATGTGTCAGTTTTGCATTATGAATGATGTTTTGAGACGGTGTATTAAGTTGTTAAACGACGAGTCCATGCATTTGCATATTTATGAGACGGTGGAGCTTTATGCTCAAAGCGACGGTGGAGCATTTGCTCAAAGCGACGGTGAAGCATATTTATGCTATAAATATATGGTACCACATGCATGATGTTGAGACGTTAGGTGTTGCATTTAGTCGAGTCATTTGTGACATATATGAGATGATGTTCGAGACATTGATGTTTGATGAGATGTTGTTGTATGTTTGTGATGCTGCTTATGATGATGTTTGAGACGTTGATGTTTTTAGTGATGTTGTTTATGATGATGCTTGAGATGTTGTTGTATGTTTGTGATGCTTATGATGATGTTTATACCGATGTTATGAGGTGCTACAATGTATATGTTATGAGTTGGATTTATGATTGTTAATCTAGACATTTGATTTATATGTTAATATTATTGTTGTGAATCTCACCCCTTCTGCTGGAATTGCCGCCTCGTGGGCAAGTGCAGGTAGCGATGGATAGATAGGAGTTGGCTCATTGTGTCGTAGGCTCTGATATGTAACGGGATGGGATTTGATGTTTATGATTTCATTCTTTTATGTATCGGTTTTTGAGAACATGTTGCTTAGATTTTTATTGATGTTGAAGATTTAAATCATCGTGGAATAATATTTTTATTATGTTGAGGCCTTGTGCCAAGGAGGTTGATTTTAGTTGTTGATTGATTATCAAAAAAATATTCCGCTACAGATTTTTATAAAATGATGTGTTGAATTAAATAGTTTTTATAATCTATTTAAACTGAAATTTTGAAAAGTAGATGTAATACTCCGTTGTATGTTGAACTCTGATGTTTTATATAATATTACGTTGTTTTGGGAAAGCGGGGTGTTACAGTAACCCACGAATGTGCTGAAAATAAATCCTACCGATTACCTTTGAAATAGTAACCGACGAATATGCTGAAAATAAATCATGCCGATTACTTTTAAAATAGTAACCAACGAATGTACTGAAAATAAAGTCTTGCCGATTACTTTTGAAATAGTAACCGACGAATATGCTGAAAATAAAAATCTTGCCGATTACTTTTGAAATAGTAACCGACGAATGTGCTGAAAATAAATCATGCCGATTACTTTTGAAATAGTCACCGACGAATATGCTAAAAATAAATCATGCCGATAACTTTTAAAATAGTAACCAACGAATGTACTAAAAATAAAGTCTTGCCGATTACTTTTGAAATAGTAACCGACGAATATGCTGAAAATAAAAATTTTGCCGAATAATTTTGAAATAGTAACCGACGAATGTGCTGAAAATAAAGTCTTGCCGATTGCTTTTGAAATATTAACCGACGAATATGTTGAAAATAAAAATCTTGTCGATTACTTTTAAAATAGTAACCGACAAATATGCTAAAATTAAAAATATTGCCGATTACTTTTGAAATAGTAACCGACGAATATGCTGAAAATAAATCATGCCGATTACTTTTAAAATAGTAACCAACGAATGTACTGAAAATAAAGTCTTGCAGATTACTTTTGAAATAGTAACCGACGAATATGCTGAAAATCAAAATCTTGCCGATTAATTTTGAATCAGTAACCGACGAATGTGCTGAAAATAAAGTCTTGCCGATTGCTTTTGAAATATTAAACGACGAATATGTTGAAAATAGAAATCTTGTCGATTACTTTTAAAATAGTAACCGACAAATATGCTAAAATTAAAAATCTTGCCGATTACTTTTGAAATAGTAACCAACGAATGTGCTAAAAATAAATCCTACCGATTACCTTTGAAATAGTAACCGACGAATATGCTGAAAATAAAAATCTTGCCGATTAGTTTTGAAATAGCAACCGACGAATGTGCTGAAAATAAATCATGCCGATTACTTTTGAAATAGTCACCGCCGAATATGCTGAAAGTAAATCATGCCGATTACTTTTAAAATAGTAACCAACAAATGTACTGAAAATAAAGTCTTGCCGATTACTTTTGAAATAGTAACCGACGAATATGCTGAAAATAAAAATCTTGCCGATTAATTTTGAAATAGTAACCGATGAATGTGCTGAAAATAAAGTCTTGCCGATTGCTTTTGAAATATTAAACGACGAATATGTTGAAAATAAAAATCTTGTCGATTACTTTTAAAATAGCAACCGACAAATATGCTAAAATTAAAAATCTTGCCGATTACTTTTGAAATAGTAACCGACGAATGTGCTGAAAATAAATGCTACTGATTACCTTTGAAATAGTAGCCGACGAATATGCTGAAAATAAAAATCTTGCCGATTAATTTTGAAATAGCAACCGACGAATGTGCTGAAAATAAATCATGCCGATTACTTTTGAAATAGTCACCGACGAATATGCTGAAAATAAATCATGCCGATTACTTTTAAAATAGTAACCAACGAATGTACTGAAAATAAAGTCTTGCCGATTACTTTTGAAATAGTAACCGACGAATATGCTGAAAATAAAAATCTTGCCGATTACTTTTGAAATAGTAACCGACGAATGTGCTGAAAATAAATCATGCCGATTACTTTTGAAATAGTCACCGACGAATATGCTAAAAATAAATCATGCCGATAACTTTTAAAATAGTAACCAACGAATGTACTAAAAATAAAGTCTTGCCGATTACTTTTGAAATAGTAACCGACGAATATGCTGAAAATAAAAATTTTGCCGAATAATTTTGAAATAGTAACCGACGAATGTGCTGAAAATAAAGTCTTGCCGATTGCTTTTGAAATATTAACCGACGAATATGTTGAAAATAAAAATCTTGTCGATTACTTTTAAAATAGTAACCGACAAATATGCTAAAATTAAAAATCTTGCCGATTACTTTTGAAATAGTAACCGACGAATATGCTGAAAATAAATCATGCCGATTACTTTTAAAATAGTAACCAACGAATGTACTGAAAATAAAGTCTTGCAGATTACTTTTGAAATAGTAACCGACGAATATGCTGAAAATCAAAATCTTGTCGATTAATTTTGAATCAGTAACCGACGAATGTGCTGAAAATAAAGTCTTGCCGATTGCTTTTGAAATATTAAACGACGAATATGTTGAAAATAGAAATCTTGTCGATTACTTTTAAAATAGTAACCGACAAATATGCTAAAATTAAAAATCTTGCCGATTACTTTTGAAATAGTAACCAACGAATGTGCTAAAAATAAATCCTACCGATTACCTTTGAAATAGTAACCGACGAATATGCTGAAAATAAAAATCTTGCCGATTAGTTTTGAAATAGCAACCGACGAATGTGCTGAAAATAAATCATGCCGATTACTTTTGAAATAGTCACCGCCGAATATGCTGAAAGTAAATCATGCCGATTACTTTTAAAATAGTAACCAACAAATGTACTGAAAATAAAGTCTTGCCGATTACTTTTGAAATAGTAACCGACGAATATGCTGAAAATAAAAATCTTGCCGATTAATTTTGAAATAGTAACCGATGAATGTGCTGAAAATAAAGTCTTGCCGATTGCTTTTGAAATATTAAACGACGAATATGTTGAAAATAAAAATCTTGTCGATTACTTTTAAAATAGCAACCGACAAATATGCTAAAATTAAAAATCTTGCCGATTACTTTTGAAATAGTAACCGACGAATGTGCTGAAAATAAATGCTACCGATTACCTTTGAAATAGTAACCGACGAATATGCTGAAAATAAAAATCTTGCCGATTAATTTTGAAATAGCAACCGACGAATGTGCTGAAAATAAATCATGCCGATTACTTTTGAAATAGTCACCGACGAATATGCTGAAAATAAATCATGCCGATTACTTTTAAAATAGTAACCAACGAATGTACTGAAAATAAAGTCTTGCCGATTACTTTTGAAATAGTAACCGACGAATATGCTGAAAATAAAAATCTTGCCGATTAATTTTGAATCAGTAACCGACGAATGTGCTGAAAATAAAGTCTTGCCGATTGCTTTTGAAATATTAAACGACGAATATGTTGAAAATAGAAATCTTGTCGATTACTTTTAAAATAGTAACCGACAAATATGCTAAAATTAAAAATCTTGCCGATTACTTTTGAAATAGTAACCGACGAATATGCTGAAAATAAAAATCTTGCCGATTACTTTTGAAATAGTAACCGACGAATGTGCTGAAAATAAATCATGCCGATTACTTTTGAAATAGTCACCGACGAATATGCTGAAAATAAATCATGCCAATAACTTTTAAAATAGTAACCAACGAATGTACTGAAAATAAAGTCTTGCCGATTACTTTTGAAATAGTAACCGACGAATATGCTGAAAATAAAAATCTTGCCGATTAATTTTGAAATAGTAACCGACGAATATGCTGAAAATAAAAATCTTGCCGATTAATTTTGAATCAGTAACCGACGAATGTGCTGAAAATAAAGTCTTGCCGATTGCTTTTGAAATATTAAACGACGAATATGTTGAAAATAGAAATCTTGTCGATTACTTTTAAAATAGTAACCGACAAATATGCTAAAATTAAAAATCTTGCCGATTACTTTTGAAATAGTAACCGACGAATATGCTGAAAATAAAAATCTTGCCGATTACTTTTGAAATAGTAACCGACGAATGTGCTGAAAATAAATCATGCCGATTACTTTTGAAATAGTCACCGACGAATATGCTGAAAATAAATCATGCCAATAACTTTTAAAATAGTAACCAACGAATGTACTGAAAATAAAGTCTTGCCGATTACTTTTGAAATAGTAACCGACGAATATGCTGAAAATAAAAATCTTGCCGATTAATTTTGAAATAGTAACCGATGAATGTGCTGAAAATAAAGTCTTGCCGATTGCTTTTGAAATATTAAACGACGAATATGTTGAAAATAAAAATCTTGTCGATTACTTTTAAAATAGTAACCGACAAATATGCTAAAATTAAAAATCTTGCCGATTACTTTTGAAATAGTAACTGTAACGCCCCAGTTGCTATTTTACTATTTTTGGTTGATTTTAATATGTTTGGTGTATTTTATATGAAAATGTTGATTTATGTGAATATTAGTGTGTTGTTATTTGATATATATTTTAGTATGTAATTATTTGTAGAATTTTATGAAAATAGGAGAAATTATATTTATTTTAGAAAAAAGAGGGATTTATTTGGAGTTAATAGAATTAAGGAGGGTTAATGAGAAATTTAATAAGATTTAGTGAGGGAGTAAATAGAAAAAAAAGGAGTTATGTTTTGGTTGGTAAGGAATAGAAAGAGGCAGACAAAAACTTGGTACGTACAGTAAAGAAAACATAGCTTTTTGGGAGAAAGAGAGAAGAACCAAGAGCAAAGGAGGATTAGCCAAGAGGAGAGATTTGCTGTAGCTTTTTATTCATCTAATCAGGTAAGGGTGAGCCTAACTTCAGTAATTTTAATTGTGAATCATCTGTTCTTGATTGGCATAGAGTTTGGTGAGAATTAAGATGAATTTGAGAACTAGGGTTAAGATGAATTTGTGATGAATTGATGAGGGTTTGATGTTGTAAGGCTGTAGAATGTGATACAGAACCTAGATTATCCCCTAGGATGATATTGCTGATGAATTAGAGGCTTAACATGAGAGATTTGGGATGAATTGGTGAGAATTCGAGTGAACCCGTAGTGGTTCTGAGATCGCTCGCCTGTGGCGAGCAGATCACTCGCCGTGGCGAGTAGCCTTTGTTTGCTCGCGAGGCGAGCAGCATAGCTCGCCGTGGCGAGCTTGTCCCTTAAATTTTAGGACTTTGGCCCAAATGGTGATGGTTTTGAGTGCCCTTATATTTATAGAGATGACCTGTGAAGTTGGTTTAGCCAAATTGGATTTAGAGAGCTTAAAAATGAGGATTTTTGGTGAAAATGTCAAAAAGGCCGAAGCACCAAGGATTTCTCGCCTTCAGCTCGCCCCCAACTCGCCTTTGGCGAGTGAGCTGATGTGAGTACTCGCCTGTGGCGAGAAGGTACTCGCTGTGGCGAGTTAGTTAGTTGTTTGGACTGTTTGTTGTTTTTGCGATCTGCTTTCGCATGGGACTTGAGAGGGACCCTTGGGGTAGTGTTGGAGATGTTTTATACCCTTAGATGAGTTACGTAAAGATGATTGCTGATGGTTCTTTTATGTTGTGAATAATTGATGTATTGTTGATAGTAAGTGATGTTTAAATATGATGATTATGTGATTGTGATGATGTTACGTGTTGCGATGTATATGATTAATGAGATGAGGTTCTGCCATGTAATTATTATACTTGCATGTGTCAGTTTTGCATTATGAATGATGTTTTGAGACGGTGTATTAAGTTGTTAAACGACGAGTCCATGCATTTGCATATTTATGAGACGGTGGAGCTTTATGCTCAAAGCGACGGTGGAGCATTTGCTCAAAGCGACGGTGAAGCATATTTATGCTATAAATATATGGTACCACATGCATGATGTTGAGACGTTAGGTGTTGCATTTAGTCGAGTCATTTGTGACATATATGAGATGATGTTCGAGACATTGATGTTTGATGAGATGTTGTTGTATGTTTGTGATGCTGCTTATGATGATGTTTGAGACGTTGATGTTTTTAGTGATGTTGTTTATGATGATGCTTGAGATGTTGTTGTATGTTTGTGATGCTTATGATGATGTTTATACCGATGTTATGAGGTGCTACAATGTATATGTTATGAGTTGGATTTATGATTGTTAATCTAGACATTTGATTTATATGTTAATATTATTGTTGTGAATCTCACCCCTTCTGCTGGAATTGCCGCCTCGTGGGCAAGTGCAGGTAGCGATGGATAGATAGGAGTTGGCTCATTGTGTCGTAGGCTCTGATATGTAACGGGATGGGATTTGATGTTTATGATTTCATTCTTTTATGTATCGGTTTTTGAGAACATGTTGCTTAGATTTTTATTGATGTTGAAGATTTAAATCATCGTGGAATAATATTTTTATTATGTTGAGGCCTTGTGCCAAGGAGGTTGATTTTAGTTGTTGATTGATTATCAAAAAAATATTCCGCTACAGATTTTTATAAAATGATGTGTTGAATTAAATAGTTTTTATAATCTATTTAAACTGAAATTTTGAAAAGTAGATGTAATACTCCGTTGTATGTTGAACTCTGATGTTTTATATAATATTACGTTGTTTTGGGAAAGCGGGGTGTTACAGTAACCCACGAATGTGCTGAAAATAAATCCTACCGATTACCTTTGAAATAGTAACCGACGAATATGCTGAAAATAAATCATGCCGATTACTTTTAAAATAGTAACCAACGAATGTACTGAAAATAAAGTCTTGCCGATTACTTTTGAAATAGTAACCGACGAATATGCTGAAAATAAAAATCTTGCCGATTACTTTTGAAATAGTAACCGACGAATGTGCTGAAAATAAATCATGCCGATTACTTTTGAAATAGTCACCGACGAATATGCTAAAAATAAATCATGCCGATAACTTTTAAAATAGTAACCAACGAATGTACTAAAAATAAAGTCTTGCCGATTACTTTTGAAATAGTAACCGACGAATATGCTGAAAATAAAAATTTTGCCGAATAATTTTGAAATAGTAACCGACGAATGTGCTGAAAATAAAGTCTTGCCGATTGCTTTTGAAATATTAACCGACGAATATGTTGAAAATAAAAATCTTGTCGATTACTTTTAAAATAGTAACCGACAAATATGCTAAAATTAAAAATATTGCCGATTACTTTTGAAATAGTAACCGACGAATATGCTGAAAATAAATCATGCCGATTACTTTTAAAATAGTAACCAACGAATGTACTGAAAATAAAGTCTTGCAGATTACTTTTGAAATAGTAACCGACGAATATGCTGAAAATCAAAATCTTGCCGATTAATTTTGAATCAGTAACCGACGAATGTGCTGAAAATAAAGTCTTGCCGATTGCTTTTGAAATATTAAACGACGAATATGTTGAAAATAGAAATCTTGTCGATTACTTTTAAAATAGTAACCGACAAATATGCTAAAATTAAAAATCTTGCCGATTACTTTTGAAATAGTAACCAACGAATGTGCTAAAAATAAATCCTACCGATTACCTTTGAAATAGTAACCGACGAATATGCTGAAAATAAAAATCTTGCCGATTAGTTTTGAAATAGCAACCGACGAATGTGCTGAAAATAAATCATGCCGATTACTTTTGAAATAGTCACCGCCGAATATGCTGAAAGTAAATCATGCCGATTACTTTTAAAATAGTAACCAACAAATGTACTGAAAATAAAGTCTTGCCGATTACTTTTGAAATAGTAACCGACGAATATGCTGAAAATAAAAATCTTGCCGATTAATTTTGAAATAGTAACCGATGAATGTGCTGAAAATAAAGTCTTGCCGATTGCTTTTGAAATATTAAACGACGAATATGTTGAAAATAAAAATCTTGTCGATTACTTTTAAAATAGCAACCGACAAATATGCTAAAATTAAAAATCTTGCCGATTACTTTTGAAATAGTAACCGACGAATGTGCTGAAAATAAATGCTACTGATTACCTTTGAAATAGTAGCCGACGAATATGCTGAAAATAAAAATCTTGCCGATTAATTTTGAAATAGCAACCGACGAATGTGCTGAAAATAAATCATGCCGATTACTTTTGAAATAGTCACCGACGAATATGCTGAAAATAAATCATGCCGATTACTTTTAAAATAGTAACCAACGAATGTACTGAAAATAAAGTCTTGCCGATTACTTTTGAAATAGTAACCGACGAATATGCTGAAAATAAAAATCTTGCCGATTACTTTTGAAATAGTAACCGACGAATGTGCTGAAAATAAATCATGCCGATTACTTTTGAAATAGTCACCGACGAATATGCTAAAAATAAATCATGCCGATAACTTTTAAAATAGTAACCAACGAATGTACTAAAAATAAAGTCTTGCCGATTACTTTTGAAATAGTAACCGACGAATATGCTGAAAATAAAAATTTTGCCGAATAATTTTGAAATAGTAACCGACGAATGTGCTGAAAATAAAGTCTTGCCGATTGCTTTTGAAATATTAACCGACGAATATGTTGAAAATAAAAATCTTGTCGATTACTTTTAAAATAGTAACCGACAAATATGCTAAAATTAAAAATCTTGCCGATTACTTTTGAAATAGTAACCGACGAATATGCTGAAAATAAATCATGCCGATTACTTTTAAAATAGTAACCAACGAATGTACTGAAAATAAAGTCTTGCAGATTACTTTTGAAATAGTAACCGACGAATATGCTGAAAATCAAAATCTTGCCGATTAATTTTGAATCAGTAACCGACGAATGTGCTGAAAATAAAGTCTTGCCGATTGCTTTTGAAATATTAAACGACGAATATGTTGAAAATAGAAATCTTGTCGATTACTTTTAAAATAGTAACCGACAAATATGCTAAAATTAAAAATCTTGCCGATTTCTTTTGAAATAGTAACCAACGAATGTGCTAAAAATAAATCCTACCGATTACCTTTGAAATAGTAACCGACGAATATGCTGAAAATAAAAATCTTGCCGATTAGTTTTGAAATAGCAACCGACGAATGTGCTGAAAATAAATCATGCCGATTACTTTTGAAATAGTCACCGCCGAATATACTGAAAGTAAATCATGCCGATTACTTTTAAAATAGTAACCAACAAATGTACTGAAAATAAAGTCTTGCCGATTACTTTTGAAATAGTAACCGACGAATATGCTGAAAATAAAAATCTTGCCGATTAATTTTGAAATAGTAACCGATGAATGTGCTGAAAATAAAGTCTTGCCGATTGCTTTTGAAATATTAAACGACGAATATGTTGAAAATAAAAATCTTGTCGATTACTTTTAAAATAGCAACCGACAAATATGCTAAAATTAAAAATCTTGCCGATTACTTTTGAAATAGTAACCGACGAATGTGCTGAAAATAAATGCTACCGATTACCTTTGAAATAGTAACCGACGAATATGCTGAAAATAAAAATCTTGCCGATTAATTTTGAAATAGCAACCGACGAATGTGCTGACAATAAATCATGCCGATTACTTTTGAAATAGTCACCGACGAATATGCTGAAAATAAATCATGCCGATTACTTTTAAAATAGTAACCAACGAATGTACTGAAAATAAAGTCTTGCCGATTACTTTTGAAATAGTAACCGACGAATATGCTGAAAATAAAAATCTTGCCGATTAATTTTGAATCAGTAACCGACGAATGTGCTGAAAATAAAGTCTTGCCGATTGCTTTTGAAATATTAAACGACGAATATGTTGAAAATAGAAATCTTGTCGATTACTTTTAAAATAGTAACCGACAAATATGCTAAAATTAAAAATCTTGCCGATTACTTTTGAAATAGTAACCGACGAATATGCTGAAAATAAAAATCTTGCCGATTACTTTTGAAATAGTAACCGACGAATGTGCTGAAAATAAATCATGCCGATTACTTTTGAAATAGTCACCGACGAATATGCTGAAAATAAATCATGCCAATAACTTTTAAAATAGTAACCAACGAATGTACTGAAAATAAAGTCTTGCCGATTACTTTTGAAATAGTAACCGACGAATATGCTGAAAATAAAAATCTTGCCGATTAATTTTGAAATAGTAACCGATGAATGTGCTGAAAATAAAGTCTTGCCGATTGCTTTTGAAATATTAAACGACGAATATGTTGAAAATAAAAATCTTGTCGATTACTTTTAAAATAGTAACCGACAAATATGCTAAAATTAAAAATCTTGCCGATTACTTTTGAAATAGTAACCGACGAATGTGCTGAAAATAAATCCTACCGATTACCTTTGAAATAGTAACCGACGAATATGCTAAAAATAAAAATCTTGCCGATTAATTTTGAAATAGCAACCGACGAATGTGTTGAAAATAAATCATGCCGATTACTTTTGAAATAGTCACCGACGAATATGCTGAAAATAAATCATGCCGATTACTTTTAAAATAGTAACCAACGAATGTACTGAAAATAAAGTCTTGCCGATTACTTTTGAAATAGTAACCGACGAATATGCTGAAAATAAAAATCTTGCCGATTAATTTTGAAATAGCAACCGACGAATGTGCTGAAAATAAATCATGCCGATTACTTTTGAAATAGTCACCGACGAATATGCTAAAAATAAATCATGCCGATAACTTTTAAAATAGTAACCAACGAATGTACTAAAAATAAAGTCTTGCCGATTACTTTTGAAATAGTAACCGACGAATATGCTGAAAATAAAAATTTTGCCGAATAATTTTGAAATAGTAACCGACGAATGTGCTGAAAATAAAGTCTTGCCGATTGCTTTTGAAATATTAACCGACGAATATGTTGAAAATAAAAATCTTGTCGATTACTTTTAAAATAGTAACCGACAAATATGCTAAAATTAAAAATCTTGCCGATTACTTTTGAAATAGTAACCGACGAATATGCTGAAAATAAATCATGCCGATTACTTTTAAAATAGTAACCAACGAATGTACTGAAAATAAAGTCTTGCAGATTACTTTTGAAATAGTAACCGACGAATATGCTGAAAATCAAAATCTTGCCGATTAATTTTGAATCAGTAACCGACGAATGTGCTGAAAATAAAGTCTTGCCGATTGCTTTTGAAATATTAAACGACGAATATGTTGAAAATAGAAATCTTGTCGATTACTTTTAAAATAGTAACCGACAAATATGCTAAAATTAAAAATCTTGCCGATTACTTTTGAAATAGTAACCAACGAATGTGCTAAAAATAAATCCTACCGATTACCTTTGAAATAGTAACCGACGAATATGCTGAAAATAAAAATCTTGCCGATTAGTTTTGAAATAGCAACCGACGAATGTGCTGAAAATAAATCATGCCGATTACTTTTGAAATAGTCACCGCCGAATATGCTGAAAGTAAATCATGCCGATTACTTTTAAAATAGTAACCAACAAATGTACTGAAAATAAAGTCTTGCCGATTACTTTTGAAATAGTAACCGACGAATATGCTGAAAATAAAAATCTTGCCGATTAATTTTGAAATAGTAACCGATGAATGTGCTGAAAATAAAGTCTTGCCGATTGCTTTTGAAATATTAAACGACGAATATGTTGAAAATAAAAATCTTGTCGATTACTTTTAAAATAGCAACCGACAAATATGCTAAAATTAAAAATCTTGCCGATTACTTTTGAAATAGTAACCGACGAATGTGCTGAAAATAAATGCTACCGATTACCTTTGAAATAGTAACCGACGAATATGCTGAAAATAAAAATCTTGCCGATTAATTTTGAAATAGCAACCGACGAATGTGCTGAAAATAAATCATGCCGATTACTTTTGAAATAGTCACCGACGAATATGCTGAAAATAAATCATGCCGATTACTTTTAAAATAGTAACCAACGAATGTACTGAAAATAAAGTCTTGCCGATTACTTTTGAAATAGTAACCGACGAATATGCTGAAAATAAAAATCTTGCCGATTAATTTTGAATCAGTAACCGACGAATGTGCTGAAAATAAAGTCTTGCCGATTGCTTTTGAAATATTAAACGACGAATATGTTGAAAATAGAAATCTTGTCGATTACTTTTAAAATAGTAACCGACAAATATGCTAAAATTAAAAATCTTGCCGATTACTTTTGAAATAGTAACCGACGAATATGCTGAAAATAAAAATCTTGCCGATTACTTTTGAAATAGTAACCGACGAATGTGCTGAAAATAAATCATGCCGATTACTTTTGAAATAGTCACCGACGAATATGCTGAAAATAAATCATGCCAATAACTTTTAAAATAGTAACCAACGAATGTACTGAAAATAAAGTCTTGCCGATTACTTTTGAAATAGTAACCGACGAATATGCTGAAAATAAAAATCTTGCCGATTAATTTTGAAATAGTAACCGATGAATGTGCTGAAAATAAAGTCTTGCCGATTGCTTTTGAAATATTAAACGACGAATATGTTGAAAATAAAAATCTTGTCGATTACTTTTAAAATAGTAACCGACAAATATGCTAAAATTAAAAATCTTGCCGATTACTTTTGAAATAGTAACCGACGAATGTGCTGAAAATAAATCCTACCGATTACCTTTGAAATAGTAACCGACGAATATGCTAAAAATAAAAATCTTGCCGATTAATTTTGAAATAGCAACCGACGAATGTGTTGAAAATAAATCATGCCGATTACTTTTGAAATAGTCACCGACGAATATGCTGAAAATAAATCATGCCGATTACTTTTAAAATAGTAACCAACGAATGTACTGAAAATAAAGTCTTGCCGATTACTTTTGAAATAGTAACCGACGAATATGCTGAAAATAAAAATCTTGCCGATTAATTTTGAAATAGCAACCGACGAATGTGCTGAAAATAAATCATGCCGATTACTTTTGAAATAGTCACCGACGAATATGCTGAAAGTAAATCATGCCGATTACTTTTAAAATAGTAACCAACAAATGTACTGAAAATAAATTCTTGCCGATTACTTTTGAAATAGTAACCGACGAATATGCTGAAAATAAAAATCTTGCCGATTAATTTTGAAATAGTAGCCGATGAATGTGCTGAAAATAAAGTCTTGCCGATTGCTTTTGAAATATTAAATGACGAATATGTTGAAAATAAAAATCTTGTCGATTACTTTTAAAATAGTAACCGACAAATATGCTAAAATTAAAAATCTTGCCGATTACTTTTGAAATAGTAACCGACGAATATGCTGAAAATAAAAATCTTGCCGATTAATTTTGAAATAGTAACCGATGAATGTGCTGAAAATAAAGTCTTGCCGATTGCTTTTGAAATATTAAACGACGAATATGTTGAAAATAAAAATCTTGTCGATTACTTTTAAAATAGTAACCGACAAATATGCTAAAATTAAAAATCTTGCCGATTACTTTTGAAATAGTAACCGACGAATGTGCTGAAAATAAATCCTACCGATTACCTTTGAAATAGTAACCGACGAATATGCTAAAAATAAAAATCTTGCCGATTAATTTTGAAATAGCAACCGACGAATGTGCTGAAAATAAATCATGCCGATTACTTTTGAAATAGTCACCGACGAATATGCTGAAAATAAATCATGCCGATTACTTTTAAAATAGTAACCAACGAATGTACTGAAAATAAAGTCTTGCCGATTACTTTTGAAATAGTAACCGACGAATATGCTGAAAATAAAAATCTTGCCGATTAATTTTGAAATAGCAACCGACGAATGTGCTGAAAATAAATCATGCCGATTACTTTTGAAATAGTCACCGACGAATATGCTGAAAGTAAATCATGCCGATTACTTTTAAAATAGTAACCAACAAATGTACTGAAAATAAAGTCTTGCCGATTACTTTTGAAATAGTAACCGACGAATATGCTGAAAATAAAAATCTTGCCGATTAATTTTGAAATAGTAGCCGATGAATGTGCTGAAAATAAAGTCTTGCCGATTGCTTTTGAAATATTAAATGACGAATATGTTGAAAATAAAAATCTTGTCGATTACTTTTAAAATAGTAACCGACAAATATGCTAAAATTAAAAATCTTGCCGATTACTTTTGAAATAGTAACCGACGAATGTGCTGAAAATAAATCCTACCGATTACCTTTGAAATAGTAACCGACGAATATGCTAAAAATAAAAATCTTGCCGATTAATTTTGAAATAGCAACCGACGAATGTGCTGAAAATAAATCATGCCGATTACTTTTGAAATAGTCACCGACGAATATGCTGAAAATAAATCATGCCGATTACTTTTAAAATAGTAACCAACGAATGTACTGAAAATAAAGTCTTGCCGATTACTTTTGAAATAGTAACCGACGAATATGCTGAAAATAAAAATCTTGCCGATTAATTTTGAAATAGCAACCGACGAATGTGCTGAAAATAAATCATGCCGATTACTTTTGAAATAGTCACCGACGAATATGCTGAAAGTAAATCATGCCGATTACTTTTAAAATAGTAACCAACAAATGTACTGAAAATAAAGTCTTGCCGATTACTTTTGAAATAGTAACCGACGAATATGCTGAAAATAAAAATTTTGCCGAATAATTTTGAAATAGTAACCGACGAATGTGCTGAAAATAAAGTCTTGCCGATTGCTTTTGAAATATTAACCGACGAATATGTTGAAAATAAAAATCTTGTCGATTACTTTTAAAATAGTAACCGACAAATATGCTAAAATTAAAAATCTTGCCGATTACTTTTGAAATAGTAACCGACGAATATGCTGAAAATAAATCATGCCGATTACTTTTAAAATAGTAACCAACGAATGTACTGAAAATAAAGTCTTGCAGATTACTTTTGAAATAGTAACCGACGAATATGCTGAAAATAAAAATCTTGCCGATTAATTTTGAATCAGTAACCGACGAATGTGCTGAAAATAAAGTCTTGCCGATTGCTTTTGAAATATTAAACGACGAATATGTTGAAAATAGAAATCTTGTCGATTACTTTTAAAATAGTAACCGACAAATATGCTAAAATTAAAAATCTTGCCGATTACTTTTGAAATAGTAACCAACGAATGTGCTAAAAATAAATCCTACCGATTACCTTTGAAATAGTAACCGACGAATATGCTGAAAATAAAAATCTTGCCGATTAGTTTTGAAATAGCAACCGACGAATGTGCTGAAAATAAATCATGCCGATTACTTTTGAAATAGTCACCGCCGAATATGCTGAAAGTAAATCATGCCGATTACTTTTAAAATAGTAACCAACAAATGTACTGAAAATAAAGTCTTGCCGATTACTTTTGAAATAGTAACCGACGAATATGCTGAAAATAAAAATCTTGCCGATTAATTTTGAAATAGTAACCGATGAATGTGCTGAAAATAAAGTCTTGCCGATTGCTTTTGAAATATTAAACGACGAATATGTTGAAAATAAAAATCTTGTCGATTACTTTTAAAATAGCAACCGACAAATATGCTAAAATTAAAAATCTTGCCGATTACTTTTGAAATAGTAACCGACGAATGTGCTGAAAATAAATCCTACCGATTACCTTTGAAATAGTATCCGACGAATATGCTGAAAATAAAAATCTTGCCGATTAATTTTGAAATAGCAACCGACGAATGTGCTGAAAATAAATCATGCCGATTACTTTTGAAATAGTCACCGACGAATATGCTGAAAATAAATCATGCCGATTACTTTTAAAATAGTAACCAACGAATGTACTGAAAATAAAGTCTTGCCGATTACTTTTGAAATAGAAACCGACGAATATGCTAAAAATAAAAATCTTGCCGATTACTTTTGAAATAGTAACCGACAAATGTGCTGAAAATAAATCATGCCGATTACTTTTTAAATAGTCACCGACGAATATGCTGAAAATAAATCATGCCGATAACTTTTAAAATAGTAACCAACGAATGTACTGAAAATAAAGTCTTGCCGATTACTTTTGAAATAGTAACCGACGAATACGCTGAAAATAAAAATTTTGCCGATTAATTTTGAAATAGTAACCGACGAATGTGCTGAAAATAAAGTCTTGCCGATTGCTTTTGAAATATTAACCGACGAATATGTTGAAAATAAAAATTTTGTCGATTACTTTTAAAATAGTAACCGACAAATATGCTAAAATTAAAAATCTTGCCGATTACTTTTGAAATAGTAACCGACGAATATGCTGAAAATAAAAATCTTGCCGATTACTTTTGAAATAGTAACCGACGAATGTGCTGAAAATAAATCATGCCGATTACTTTTGAAATAGTCACCGACGAATATGCTGAAAATAAATCATGCCGATAACTTTTAAAATAGTAACCAACGAATGTACTGAAAATAAAGTCTTGCCGATTACTTTTGAAATAGTAACCGACGAATATGCTGAAAATAAAAATCTTGCCGATTAATTTTGAATCAGTAACCGACGAATGTGCTGAAAATAAAGTCTTGCCGATTGCTTTTGAAATATTAAACGACGAATATGTTGAAAATAAAAATCTTGTCGATTACTTTTAAAATAGTAACCGACAAATATGCTAAAATTAAAAATCTTGCCGATTAATTTTGAAATAGTAACTGTAACGCCCCAGTTGCTATTTTACTATTTTTGGTTGATTTTAATATGTTTGGTGTATTTTATATGAAAATGTTGATTTATGTGAATATTAGTGTGTTGTTATTTGATATATATTTTAGTATGTAATTATTTGTAGAATTTTATGAAAATAGGAGAAATTATATTTATTTTAGAAAAAAGAGGGATTTATTTGGAGTTAATAGAATTAAGGAGGGTTAATGAGAAATTTAATAAGATTTAGTGAGGGAGTAAATAGAAAAAAAGGAGTTATGTTTTGGTTGGTAAGGAATAGAAAGAGGCAGACAAAAACTTGGTACGTACAGTAAAGAAAACATAGCTTTTTGGGAGAAAGAGAGAAGAACCAAGAGCAAAGGAGGATTAGCCAAGAGGAGAGATTTGCTGTAGCTTTTTATTCATCTAATCAGGTAAGGGTGAGCCTAACTTCAGTAATTTTTGTAACACTCTAAATTCTGTTTTATGATTTGTGGTGATTTTTAATTGATTTTGGTGTGCTTGGTGTGTTTTACTTGAATTTATAAATGATATATGAGATATTTGGTGTGTTATTATTTATTATAATTATTTGTAGTGTTTTATGAAAATAGGAGAAATAATATTTTTATAGTTGAATTAAGGGATTTAATAGAAATAATTAGAATTATGGAGAGTTTAATATAATTTAGTGGGAGAGTAAAGAGTAAAAGGAGGTTATGCTTTGGGTGGAAAGAGTAGGAAAGGAATAGTCAGTAAAGGAAATAGGAGAAACAGAATACGTATCAGTAAGAAAGAAAAACAGACTTTTTGGGAGAAAGTGAGAAGAGCCAAGAGCCAAGGGGAATTGCTAGGAATTGCTGTAGATTTTGCTGAATTAAGGTAAGGGTGGGCTAGCAATTCATTGGTTAATATATACATGTATGTTTTCATGATTTTGGATTGAAAATGGTGATTTGTTGGTTTAGGTTTAATATTTATGAAAAATGCCATTGTTGATGAATTATGTTGTGATTGATGATATTTCTATAAAATGTTTGTTGTTTTGATGAGTAGTGAACCCATAAACAATGTTCTAAATCATTTTGGGTGATTGGGGGATTAAAATTGGGTTTTTGGATGATTTTAGGCTTAGAAAATCGTAGTTTGAAAACTGCCCAGATGAAGCTTCGCTTGAAGCGAGATATTTTTCGCTTAAGCGAGATTCCCAGAATGCTGTCCAGATGAAATCTCGCGTAAGCGAGATGCAAGCGAAGTCCAAGCGAGATTTCCCCAGACTTTCGTCATTTGACTCGCTTGAAGCGAGATTAGCTTCGCTTAAGCGAGATTGGCCCTGTACGACCATTTTATGTAATTTTTCAAAGTGTTCCAAACCCAAACCTAAGCTTCCTAGGTTGATTATTGGATTTTTAGAGAATTTTTGGAGTAATAATAATATAGAATGGAGATGTTTATGATGCATATATGGATGAATCTTATATGAAATGAAATGAATTATACTTTGCTAAGTTTGTAATTGTTCATGGTGTTGTGGAGTGGTTGAGTCTAGTTGGGGAGGTGTCCTAGTTGGTGTTGTTGTTGGTTGCATGGTGAAAATGCACCACTATTTTATCGTATAGTTGTATGTAGATATACACCCTTGAGTCTCATACTCATTTGCATCGGTGGGGGCTCATGCCCCGGAATGTTTATACATTCAACTGGTGAGGGCTCATGCCCTGGAATGCTAGTCATTCACTTTGGTGAGGGCTTATGCCCTGGGATGCTTTAATCATCCATTTTGGTGGGGGCTTATGCCCCGGAATGCTTAGCATTCAACGCGCGTAGATGGTACCACATTTGCATAATACATTGTCAGGTGATGGAGTCTTGCATTAGAAGTTTAAGGTGTGAGTTGTTGTTGGTGAGGTGTCACCACAAGTGGTGTTGTCGTTGGTGTCGTTGTTGTTGCTAATCTTTTAAAAGATAAACTTGAATATAATGTTGATATACTATGGTTGATAATTGTTGCTTATGTTAAAGGTGGTGCATTTGTTGATGTTATTTCAATTTATATGATTGACTATATATGTTTATATATAATCTTTGCTTTGTGAACTCACCCCTTCTGCTGGAATTGCCGCCTCGTGGGCAAGTGCAGGTAGCGATGGATAGATAGGAATGGCTCTCGTGTCGTAGGCTCTGATACGTAACGGGATGGGATATTATGTTTTACAATTTCATTCCTTTATGTATCATTTTATGTTGGAGATTTGTTGAATAAATATTTGATATATGTTGGAGAACATTTTTATTATGGTGAGGCCTTTGTGCCAGAAATGTTGGAAATATTACTTTTATTGGAGATAATTTATAAATGGATATTCCGCTGCATAATATTTTAATATGATGAGATATGTTGATGTTTATTTAAATAGTTTATATTTTCTATTTTAAATAAATTTTTGAAAAGAGGCATGTAATGCTCCGTTGTTGTTGAATGACTCTGATTGTTGATATTATTATGTTATTTGGGAAACGGGGTGTTACAATTGGTATCAGAGCAGGTCGGTCTGTCAGACCATTAGTAGAGTCGTGTCGAGCCATGTAGTGTTGTGTGACAGCTTTAAACTGTCTTCTGTTGCCCTGTTTTGTTGTCTGTTGCGTAGAGAACTGGTTAGAGTATAACCATGTTCGTAGTAGTTGTTTTAGCAAGACGGTGAGATTTTCTTCTGCTGAAGAAGAAAGTGGAGCAGAGTTTCTATCTACTAAGGAGATGAAGCGGTTAGAACAAGATGGTGTGTTGATGTTTTCCTTGTTGGCATACTTGTCGGTGGAGAACCAAGTTGTAATAGATGGGCTGCCTGTTGTGAAGGAATTTCCTGAAGTTTTCCCTGATGAGATTCCAGATGTGCCACCAGAGAGGGAGGTGGAATTTTCGATAGACCTGGTGCCGGGTACGAAGCCTGTGTCGATGGCTCCTTACCGTATGTCAGCTTCGGAGTTAGCTGAGTTAAAGAAACAATTAGAAGACTTGCTTGACAAGAAGTTTGTGAGACCGAGTGTTTCACCATGGGGAGCGCCGGTGTTGTTGGTAAAGAAGAAGGATGGTAGCATGCGGTTGTGTATCGATTACCGTCAGCTGAATAAAGTGACGATCAAGAATAGGTATCCACTTCCGAGAATAGATGACTTGATGGATCAACTAGTGGGTGCTCGTATTTTCAGTAAAATTGACTTGAGGTCAGGTTACCATCAGATAAAGGTGAAGGATGAGGATATGCAAAAGACAGCGTTTAGGACGCGGTATGGTCATTATGAATATAAGGTGATGCCTTTCGGTGTGACGAATGCACCTGGTGTGTTTATGGAATACATGAACAGAATTTTTCATGAGTATCTGGATCAATTTGTTGTGGTTTTTATTGATGATATTTTAATCTATTCTAAGACTGAAGCTGAGCATGCAGAGCATTTGAAGATTGTATTGCAAGTGCTGAAAGAGAAGAAATTGTATGCCAAGTTATCCAAGTGCGAGTTCTGGCTGAATGAAGTAAGTTTTCTTGGCCACATTATTTCTGGTAATGGTATTGCTGTAGATCCTTCGAAGGTTGATGCTGTGTCGCAGTGGGAGACACCAAAGTCAGTTACTGAGGTAAGAAGTTTTCTTGGGTTGGCTGGTTATTACCGCAGATTTATTGAAGGATTTTCGAAGTTGGCACTTCCTTTGACGCAACTGACCTGTAAAGGTAAAGCATTTGTGTGGGATGCTCAATGTGAGAGTAGTTTCAATGAGTTGAAGCAAAGATTGACGACTGCGCCTATTTTAATTTTGCCGAAGCCGGAAGAACCTTTTGTTGTTTATTGTGATGCATCTAAGCTGGGTTTAGGTGGTGTTTTGATGCAAGATGGCAAGGTGGTCGCGTATGCTTCTAGACAGCTGAGAGTGCATGAGAAGAATTATCCTACACATGATCTAGAATTGGCAGCCGTGGTATTTGTTTTGAAAATTTGGAGGCATTATTTGTACGGTTCCAGGTTCGAGGTGTTTAGTGATCATAAGAGTTTAAAGTATTTATTTGATCAGAAGGAGTTGAACATGAGGCAGAGGAGGTGGCTTGAGTTACTTAAGGATTACGATTTTGGCTTGAATTACCATCCTGGTAAAGCTAATGTTGTTGCCGATGCGTTGAGCAGAAAGACGTTGCATATGTCTGCTTTGATGGTGAAAGAGTTCGAGTTACTTGAACAGTTCAGAGATTTGAGTCTTGTTTGTGAAAGATCGCCTCAAAGTGTACGGTTGGGAATGTTAAAGATTAATAGTGATTTCTTGAGTAGTATCAAGGAGGCCCAGAAGATTGATGTTAAGTTTGTTGATTGATGACTGCTAGTGATCAGAATGCAGATGGTGACTTCAAGGTCGATGAACAAGGTGTGTTGAGGTTTAGAGGAAGGATTTGTATTCCCGATGATGAAGGTTTGAAAAAGTTGATCTTAGAAGAAAGTCATAAGAGTAGTTTGAGTATTCATCCTGGAGCTACTAAAATGTATCGTGACTTGAAGAAATTATTTTGGTGGTCCGGTTTGAAGAGGGATGTTGCTCAATTTGTGTATGCATGTTTAACTTGCCAGAAGTCTAAAGTTGAACACCAGAAACCTGCAGGGTTGTTGGTTCCGTTAGATGTACCTGAGTGGAAATGGGATAGCATTTCTATGGATTTTGTGACGAGTTTGCCGAATACTCCAAGAGGGCATGATGCAATTCGGGTTGTTGTTGATAGATTGACTAAGTCGGCACACTTTATCCCGATTAATATTACTTATCCGGTGGCTCAGTTGGCGGAGATTTATATCCGTGACATTGTGAAGTTGCATGGGGTTCCATCTAGTATCGTGTCGGATAGAGATCCGAGGTTTACATCAAGGTTTTGGAAGAGTTTGCAAGATGCATTGGGTTCGAGGTTGAGGCTGAGTTCGGCTTATCATCCGCAGACAGATGGTCAGTCGGAGAGGACTATCCAATCCTTAGAAGATTTGTTGAGGGTGTGTGTACTCGAGCAGGGTGGAGCTTGGGACAGCCACTTGTCTTTGATAGAGTTTACTTACAACAATAGTTACCATTCGAGTATTGGTATGGCACCGTTCGAAGCTTTGTATGGTCGAAGGTGTAGAACTCCTCTATGTTGGTTTGAGTCGGGTGAAAGTATTGTGTTAGGACCTGAGTTAGTGCAGCAGACTACGGAAAAGGTCAAGATGATAAGAGAAAAGATGAAGGCATCTCAAGATCGTCAGAAGAGTTATCATGACAAAAGGAGAAAAGCCCTTGAGTTTCAAGAGGGTGAGCATGTGTTTTTGAGGGTTACTCCGATGACCGGTGTAGGACGTGCATTGAAGTCGAAGAAGTTGACTCCAAAGTTCATTGGTCCTTATCAGATTTCCGAGAGAATTGGAACCGTGGCGTATCGGATTGGATTGCCACCCCAATTATCAAACTTGCATGATGTGTTTCATGTGTCGCAGTTGAGAAAGTATGTAGCTGATCCTTCGCATGTTATTCCTAGAGATGATGTGCAAGTTAGAGATAATCTTACCGTTGAGACATTGCCTTTGAGGATTGATGATCGCAAGGTGAAGCAGCTGAGAGGCAAGGAGATACCTCTAGTTAGAGTTGTTTGGGGCGGTGTAGCTGGTGAGAGTTTGACTTGGGAATTGGAAAGCAAGATGCAAGAGTCCTATCCTGAGTTGTTTGTTGCTTAAGGTAATATTTCGAGGACGAAATTTTCTAAGTTGGGGAGAGTTGTAACACTCTAAATTCTGTTTTATGATTTGTGGTGATTTTTAATTGATTTTGGTGTGCTTGGTGTGTTTTACTTGAATTTATAAATGATATATGAGATATTTGGTGTGTTATTATTTATTATAATTATTTGTAGTGTTTTATGAAAATAGGAGAAATAATATTTTTATAGTTGAATTAAGGGATTTAATAGAAATAATTAGAATTAAGGAGAGTTTAATATAATTTAGTGGGAGAGTAAAGAGTAAAAGGAGGTTATGCTTTGGGTGGAAAGAGTAGGAAAGGAATAGTCAGTAAAGGAAATAGGAGAAACAGAATACGTATCAGTAAGAAAGAAAAACAGACTTTTTGGGAGAAAGTGAGAAGAGCCAAGAGCCAAGGGGAATTGCTAGGAATTGCTGTAGATTTTGCTGAATTAAGGTAAGGGTGGGCTAGCAATTCATTGGTTAATATATACATGTATGTTTTCATGATTTTGGATTGAAAATGGTGATTTGTTGGTTTAGGTTTAATATTTATGAAAAATGCCATTGTTGATGAATTATGTTGTGATTGATGATGTTTCTATAAAATGTTTGTTGTTTTGATGAGTAGTGAACCCATAAACAATGTTCTAAATCATTTTGGGTGATTGGGGGATTAAAATTGGGTTTTTGGATGATTTTAGGCTTAGAAAATCGTAGTTTGAAAACTGCCCAGATGAAGCTTCGCTTGAAGCGAGATATTTTTCGCTTAAGCGAGATTCCCAGAATGCTGTCCAGATGAAATCTCGCGTAAGCGAGATGCAAGCGAAGTCCAAGCGAGATTTCCCCAGACTTTCGTCATTTGACTCGCTTGAAGCGAGATTAGCTTCGCTTAAGCGAGATTGGCCCTGTACGACCATTTTATATAATTTTTCAAAGTGTTCCAAACCCAAACCTAAGCTTCCTAGGTTGATTATTGGATTTTTAGAGAATTTTTGGAGTAATAATAATATAGAATGGAGATGTTTATGATGCATATATGGATGAATCTTATATGAAATGAAATGAATTATACTTTGCTAAGTTTGTAATTGTTCATGGTGTTGTGGAGTGGTTGAGTCTAGTTGGGGAGGTGTCCTAGTTGGTGTTGTTGTTGGTTGCATGGTGAAAATGCACCACTATTTTATCGTATAGTTGTATGTAGATATACACCCTTGAGTCTCATACTCATTTGCATCGGTGGGGGCTCATGCCCCGGAATGTTTATACATTCAACTGGTGAGGGCTCATGCCCTGGAATGCTAGTCATTCACTTTGGTGAGGGCTTATGCCCTGGGATGCTTTAATCATCCATTTTGGTGGGGGCTTATGCCCCGGAATGCTTAGCATTCAACGCGCGTAGATGGTACCACATTTGCATAATACATTGTCAGGTGATGGAGTCTTGCATTAGAAGTTTAAGGTGTGAGTTGTTGTTGGTGAGGTGTCACCACAAGTGGTGTTGTCGTTGGTGTCGTTGTTGTTGCTAATCTTTTAAAAGATAAACTTGAATATAATGTTGATATACTATGGTTGATAATTGTTGCTTATGTTAAAGGTGGTGCATTTGTTGATGTTATTTCAATTTATATGATTGACTATATATGTTTATATATAATCTTTGCTTTGTGAACTCACCCCTTCTGCTGGAATTGCCGCCTCGTGGGCAAGTGCAGGTAGCGATGGATAGATAGGAATGGCTCTCGTGTCGTAGGCTCTGATACGTAACGGGATGGGATATTATGTTTTACAATTTCATTCCTTTATGTATCATTTTATGTTGGAGATTTGTTGAATAAATATTTGATATATGTTGGAGAACATTTTTATTATGGTGAGGCCTTTGTGCCAGAAATGTTGGAAATATTACTTTTATTGGAGATAATTTATAAATGGATATTCCGCTGCATAATATTTTAATATGATGAGATATGTTGATGTTTATTTAAATAGTTTATATTTTCTATTTTAAATAAATTTTTGAAAAGAGGCATGTAATGCTCCGTTGTTGTTGAATGACTCTGATTGTTGATATTATTATGTTATTTGGGAAACGGGGTGTTACAATTTTAATTGTGAATCATCTGTTCTTGATTGGCATAGAGTTTGGTGAGAATTAAGATGAATTTGAGAACTAGGGTTAAGATGAATTTGTGATGAATTGATGAGGGTTTGATGTTGTAAGGCTGTAGAATGTGATACAGAACCTAGATTATCCCCTAGGATGATATTGCTGATGAATTAGAGGCTTAACATGAGAGATTTGGGATGAATTGGTGAGAATTCGAGTGAACCCGTAGTGGTTCTGAGATCGCTCGCCTGTGGCGAGCAGATCACTCGCCGTGGCGAGTAGCCTTTGTTTGCTCGCGAGGCGACCAGCATAGCTCGCCGTGGCGAGCTTGTCCCTTAAATTTTAGGACTTTGGCCCAAATGGTGATGGTTTTGAGTGCCCTTATATTTATAGAGATGACCTGTGAAGTTGGTTTAGCCAAATTGGATTTAGAGAGCTTAAAAATGAGGATTTTTGGTGAAAATGTCAAAAAGGCCGAAGCACCCAGGATTTCTCGCCTTCAGCTCGCCCCCAACTCGCCTTTGGCGAGTGAGCTGATGTGAGTACTCGCCTGTGGCGAGAAGGTACTCGCTGTGGCGAGTTAGTTAGTTGTTTGGACTGTTTGTTGTTTTTGCGATCTGCTTTCGCATGGGACTTGAGAGGGACCCTTGGGGTAGTGTTGGAGATGTTTTATACCCTTAGATGAGTTACGTAAAGATGATTGCTAATGGGTCTTTTATGTTGTGAATAATTGATGTATTGTTGATAGTAAGTGATGTTTAAATATGATGATTATGTGATTGTGATGATGTTACGTGTTGCGATGTATATGATTAATGAGATGAGGTTCTGCCATGTAATTATTATACTTGCATGTGTCAGTTTTGCATTATGAATGATGTTTTGAGACGGTGTATTAAGTTGTTAAACGACGAGTCCATGCATTTGCATATTTATGAGACGGTGGAGCTTTATGCTCAAAGCGACGGTGGAGCATTTGCTCAAAGCGACGGTGAAGCATATTTATGCTATAAATATATGGTACCACATGCATGATGTTGAGACGTTAGGTGTTGCATTTAGTCGAGTCATTTGTGACATATATGAGATGATGTTCGAGACGTTGATGTTTGATGAGATGTTGTTGTATGTTTGTGATGCTGCTTATGATGATGTTTGAGACGTTGATGTTTTTAGTGATGTTGTTTATGATGATGCTTGAGATGTTGTTGTATGTTTGTGATGCTTATGATGATGTTTATACCGATGTTATGAGGTGCTACAATGTATATGTTATGAGTTGGATTTATGATTGTTAATCTAGACATTTGATTTATATGTTAATATTATTGTTGTGAATCTCACCCCTTCTGCTGGAATTGCCGCCTCGTGGGCAAGTGCAGGTAGCGATGGATAGATAGGAGTTGGCTCATTGTGTCGTAGGCTCTGATATGTAACGGGATGGGATTTGATGTTTATGATTTCATTCTTTTATGTATCGGTTTTTGAGAACATGTTGCTTAGATTTTTATTGATGTTGAAGATTTAAATCATCGTGGAATAATATTTTTATTATGTTGAGGCCTTGTGCCAAGGAGGTTGATTTTAGTTGTTGATTGATTATCAAATAAATATTCCGCTGCAGATTTTTATAAAATGATGTGTTGAATTAAATAGTTTTTATAATCTATTTAAACTGAAATTTTGAAAAGTAGATGTAATACTCCGTTGTATGTTGAACTCTGATGTTTTATATAATATTACGTTGTTTTGGGAAAGCGGGGTGTTACAGTAACCGACGAATGTGCTGAAAATAAATCCTACCGATTACCTTTGAAATAGTAACCGACGAATATGCTGAAAATAAATCATGCCGATTACTTTTAAAATAGTAACCAACGAATGTACTGAAAATAAAGTCTTGCCGATTACTTTTGAAATAGTAACCGACGAATATGCTGAAAATAAAAATCTTGCCGATTACTTTTGAAATAGTAACCGACGAATGTGCTGAAAATAAATCATGCCGATTACTTTTGAAATAGTCACCGACGAATATGCTAAAAATAAATCATGCCGATAACTTTTAAAATAGTAACCAACGAATGTACTAAAAATAAAGTCTTGCCGATTACTTTTGAAATAGTAACCGACGAATATGCTGAAAATAAAAATTTTGCCGAATAATTTTGAAATAGTAACCGACGAATGTGCTGAAAATAAAGTCTTGCCGATTGCTTTTGAAATATTAACCGACGAATATGTTGAAAATAAAAATCTTGTCGATTACTTTTAAAATAGTAACCGACAAATATGCTAAAATTAAAAATCTTGCCGATTACTTTTGAAATAGTAACCGACGAATATGCTGAAAATAAATCATGCCGATTACTTTTAAAATAGTAACCAACGAATGTACTGAAAATAAAGTCTTGCAGATTACTTTTGAAATAGTAACCGACGAATATGCTGAAAATAAAAATCTTGCCGATTAATTTTGAATCAGTAACCGACGAATGTGCTGAAAATAAAGTCTTGCCGATTGCTTTTGAAATATTAAACGACGAATATGTTGAAAATAGAAATCTTGTCGATTACTTTTAAAATAGTAACAGACAAATATGCTAAAATTAAAAATCTTGCCGATTACTTTTGAAATAGTAACCAACGAATGTGCTAAAAATAAATCCTACCGATTACCTTTGAAATAGTAACCGACGAATATGCTGAAAATAAAAATCTTGCCGATTAGTTTTGAAATAGCAACCGACGAATGTGCTGAAAATAAATCATGCCGATTACTTTTGAAATAGTCACCGCCGAATATGCTGAAAGTAAATCATGCCGATTACTTTTAAAATAGTAACCAACAAATGTACTGAAAATAAAGTCTTGCCGATTACTTTTGAAATAGTAACCGACGAATATGCTGAAAATAAAAATTTTGCCGAATAATTTTGAAATAGTAACCGACGAATGTGCTGAAAATAAAGTCTTGCCGATTGCTTTTGAAATATTAACCGACGAATATGTTGAAAATAAAAATCTTGTCGATTACTTTTAAAATAGTAACCGACAAATATGCTAAAATTAAAAATCTTGCCGATTACTTTTGAAATAGTAACCGACGAATATGCTGAAAATAAATCATGCCGATTACTTTTAAAATAGTAACCAACGAATGTACTGAAAATAAAGTCTTGCAGATTACTTTTGAAATAGTAACCGACGAATATGCTGAAAATAAAAATCTTGCCGATTAATTTTGAATCAGTAACCGACGAATGTGCTGAAAATAAAGTCTTGCCGATTGCTTTTGAAATATTAAACGACGAATATGTTGAAAATAGAAATCTTGTCGATTACTTTTAAAATAGTAACCGACAAATATGCTAAAATTAAAAATCTTGCCGATTACTTTTGAAATAGTAACCAACGAATGTGCTAAAAATAAATCCTACCGATTACCTTTGAAATAGTAACCGACGAATATGCTGAAAATAAAAATCTTGCCGATTAGTTTTGAAATAGCAACCGACGAATGTGCTGAAAATAAATCATGCCGATTACTTTTGAAATAGTCACCGCCGAATATGCTGAAAGTAAATCATGCCGATTACTTTTAAAATAGTAACCAACAAATGTACTGAAAATAAAGTCTTGCCGATTACTTTTGAAATAGTAACCGACGAATATGCTGAAAATAAAAATCTTGCCGATTAATTTTGAAATAGTAACCGATGAATGTGCTGAAAATAAAGTCTTGCCGATTGCTTTTGAAATATTAAACGACGAATATGTTGAAAATAAAAATCTTGTCGATTACTTTTAAAATAGCAACCGACAAATATGCTAAAATTAAAAATCTTGCCGATTACTTTTGAAATAGTAACCGACGAATGTGCTGAAAATAAATCCTACCGATTACCTTTGAAATAGTAACCGACGAATATGCTGAAAATAAAAATCTTGCCGATTAATTTTGAAATAGCAACCGACGAATGTGCTGAAAATAAATCATGCCGATTACTTTTGAAATAGTCACCGACGAATATGCTGAAAATAAATCATGCCGATTACTTTTAAAATAGTAACCAACGAATGTACTGAAAATAAAGTCTTGCCGATTACTTTTGAAATAGAAACCGACGAATATGCTAAAAATAAAAATCTTGCCGATTACTTTTGAAATAGTAACCGACAAATGTGCTGAAAATAAATCATGCCGATTACTTTTGAAATAGTCACCGACGAATATGCTGAAAATAAATCATGCCGATAACTTTTAAAATAGTAATCAACGAATGTACTGAAAATAAAGTCTTGCCGATTACTTTTGAAATAGTAACCGACGAATACGCTGAAAATAAAAATTTTGCCGATTAATTTTGAAATAGTAACCGACGAATGTGCTGAAAATAAAGTCTTGCCGATTGCTTTTGAAATATTAACCGACGAATATGTTGAAAATAAAAATTTTGTCGATTACTTTTAAAATAGTAACCGACAAATATGCTAAAATTAAAAATCTTGCCGATTACTTTTGAAATAGTAACCGACGAATATGCTAAAAATAAAAATCTTGCCGATTACTTTTGAAATAGTAACCGACGAATGTGCTGAAAATAAATCATGCCGATTACTTTTGAAATAGTCACCGACGAATATGCTGAAAATAAATCATGCCGATAACTTTTAAAATAGGAACCAACGAATGTACTGAAAATAAAGTCTTGCCGATTACTTTTGAAATAGTAACCGACGAATATGCTGAAAATAAAAATCTTGCCGATTAATTTTGAATCAGTAACCGACGAATGTGCTGAAAATAAAGTCTTGCCGATTGCTTTTGAAATATTAAACGACGAATATGTTGAAAATAAAAATCTTGTCGATTACTTTTAAAATAGTAACCGACAAATATGCTAAAATTAAAAATCTTGCCGATTACTTTTGAAATAGTAACCGACGAATATGCTGAAAATAAAAATCTTGCCGATTAATTTTGAAATAGCAACCGACGAATGTGCTGAAAATAAATCATGCCGATTACTTTTGAAATATTCACCGACGAATATGCTGAAAATAAATCATGCCGATAACTTTTAAAATAGTAACCAACGAATGTACTGAAAATAAAGTCTTGCCGATTACTTTTGAAATAGTAACCGACGAATACGCTGAAAATAAAAATTTTGCCGATTAATTTTGAAATAGTAACCGACGAATGTGCTGAAAATAAAGTCTTGCCGATTGCTTTTGAAATATTAACCGACGAATATGTTGAAAATAAAAATTTTGTCGATTACTTTTAAAATAGTAACCGACAAATATGCTAAAATTAAAAATCTTGCCGATTACTTTTGAAATAGTAACCGACGAATATGCTGAAAATAAAAATCTTGCCGATTAATTTTGAAATAGCAACCGACGAATGTGTTGAAAATAAATCATGCCGATAACTTTTGAAATAGTCACCGCCGAATATGCTGAAAGTAAATCATGCCGATTACTTTTAAAATAGTAACCAACAAATGTACTGAAAATAAAGTCTTGCCGATTACTTTTGAAATAGTAACCGACGAATATGCTGAAAATAAAAATCTTGCCGATTAATTTTGAAATAGTAACCGATGAATGTGCTGAAAATAAAGTCTTACCGATTGCTTTTGAAATATTAAACGACGAATATGTTGAAAATAAAAATCTTGTCGATTACTTTTAAAATAGCAACCGACAAATATGCTAAAATTAAAAATCTTGCCGATTACTTTTAAAATAGTAACCAACAAATGTACTGAAAATAAAGTCTTGCCGATTACTTTTGAAATAGTAACCGACGAATATGCTGAAAATAAAAATCTTGCCGATTAATTTTGAAATAATAACCGATGAATGTGCTGAAAATAAAGTCTTGCCGATTGCTTTTGAAATATTAAACGACGAATATGTTGAAAATAAAAATCTTGTCGATTACTTTTAAAATAGTAATTGACAAATATGCTAAAATTAAAAATCTTGCTGATTACTTTTGAAATAGTCACCGACGAATGTGCTGAAAATAAATCCTACCGATTACCTTTGAAATAGTAACCGACGAATATGCTGAAAATAAAAATCTTGCCGATTAATTTTGAAATAGTAACCGACGAATGTGCTGAAAATAAAGTCTTGCCGATTGCTTTTGAAATATTAACCGACGAATATGTTGAAAATAAAAATCTTGTCGATTACTTTTAAAATAGTAACCGACGAATATGCTGAAATTAAAAATCTTGCCGATTACTTTTGAAATAGTAACCGACGAATATGCTGAAAATAAATCATGCCGATTACTTTTAAAATAGTAACCAACGAATGTTCTGAAAATAAAGTCTTGCCGATTACTTTTGAAATAGTAACCGACGAATATGCTGAAAATAAAAATCTTGCCGATTACTTTTGAAATAGTAACCGACGAATGTGCTGAAAATAAATCATGCCGATTACTTTTGAAATAGTCACCGACGAATATGCTGAAAATAAATCATGCCGATAACTTTTAAAATAGTAACCAACGAATGTACTGAAAATAAAGTCTTGCCGATTACTTTTGAAATAGTAACCGACGAATATGCTGAAAATAAAAATCTTGCCGATTAATTTTGAAATAGTAACCGATGAATGTGCTGAAAATAAAGTCTTGCCGATTGCTTTTGAAATATTAAACGACGAATATGTTGAAAATAAAAATCTTGTCGATTACTTTTAAAATAGTAACCGACAAATATGCTAAAATTAAAAATCTTGCCGATTACTTTTGAAATAGCAACCGACGAATGTGCTGAAAATAAATCATGCCGATTACTTTTGAAATAGTCACCGACGAATATGCTGAAAATAAATCATGCCGATTACTTTTAAAATAGTAACCAACGAATGTACTGAAAATAAAGTCTTGCCGATTACTTTTGAAATAGTAACCGACGAATATGCTGAAAATAAATCATGCCGATAACTTTTAAAATAGTAACCAACGAATGTATTGAAAATAAAGTCTTGCCGATTACTTTTGAAATAGTAACCGACGAATATGCTGAAAATAAAAATCGTGCCGATTAATTTTGAATCAGTAACCGACGAATGTGCTGAAAATAAAATCTTGCCGATTGCTTTTGAAATATTAAACGACGAATATGTTGAAAATAAAAATCTTGTCGAATACTTTTAAAATAGTAACCGACAAATATGCTAAAATTAAAAATCTTGCCGATTACTTTTGAAATAGTAACCGACGAATATGCTGAAAATAAAAATCTTGCCGATTAATTTTGAAATAGCAACCGACGAATGTGCTGAAAATAAATCATGCCGATTACTTTTGAAATAGTCACCGCCGAATATGCTGAAAGTAAATCATGCCGATTACTTTTAAAATAGTAACCAACAAATGTATTGAAAATAAAGTCTTGCCGATTACTTTTGAAATAGTAACCGACGAATATGCTGAAAATAAAAATCTTGCCGATTAATTTTGAAATAGTAACCGATGAATGTGCTGAAAATAAAGTCTTGCCGATTGCTTTTGAAATATTAAACGACGAATATGTTGAAAATAAAAATCTTGTCGATTACTTTTAAAATAGTAACCGACAAATATGCTAAAATTAAAAATCTTGCCGATTACTTTTGAAATAGCAACCGACGAATGTGCTGAAAATAAATCATGCCGATTACTTTTGAAATAGTCACCGACGAATATGCTGAAAATAAATCATGCCGATTACTTTTAAAATAGTAACCAACGAATGTACTGAAAATAAAGTCTTGCCGATTACTTTTGAAATAGTAACCGACGAATATGCTGAAAATAAATCATGCCGATAACTTTTAAAATAGTAACCAACGAATGTATTGAAAATAAAGTCTTGCCGATTACTTTTGAAATAGTAACCGACGAATATGCTGAAAATAAAAATCGTGCCGATTAATTTTGAATCAGTAACCGACGAATGTGCTGAAAATAAAATCTTGCCGATTGCTTTTGAAATATTAAACGACGAATATGTTGAAAATAAAAATCTTGTCGAATACTTTTAAAATAGTAACCGACAAATATGCTAAAATTAAAAATCTTGCCGATTACTTTTGAAATAGTAACCGACGAATATGCTGAAAATAAAAATCTTGCCGATTAATTTTGAAATAGCAACCGACGAATGTGCTGAAAATAAATCATGCCGATTACTTTTGAAATAGTCACCGCCGAATATGCTGAAAGTAAATCATGCCGATTACTTTTAAAATAGTAACCAACAAATGTATTGAAAATAAAGTCTTGCCGATTACTTTTGAAATAGTAACCGACGAATATGCTGAAAATAAAAATCTTGCCGATTAATTTTGAAATAGTAACCGATGAATGTGCTGAAAATAAAGTCTTGCCGATTGCTTTTGAAATATTAAACGACGAATATGTTGAAAATAAAAATCTTGTCGATTACTTTTAAAATAGCAACCGACAAATATGCTAAAATTAAAAATCTTGCCGATTACTTTTAAAATAGTAACCAACAAATGTACTGAAAATAAAGTCTTGCCGATTACTTTTGAAATAGTAACTGACGAATATGCTGAAAATAAAAATCTTGCCGATTAATTTTGAAATAGTAACCGATTAATGTGCCGAAAATAAAGTCTTGCCGATTGCTTTTGAAATATTAAACGACGAATATGTTGAAAATAAAAATCTTGTCGATTACTTTTAAAATAGTAACCGACAAATATGCTAAAATTAAAAATCTTGCCGATTACTTTTGAAATAGTCACCGACGAATGTGCTGAAAATAAATCCTACCGATTACCTTTGAAATAGTAACCGACGAATATGCTGAAAATAAAAATCTTGCCGATTAATTTTGAAATAGTAACCGACGAATGTGCTGAAAATAAAGTCTTGCCGATTGCTTTTGAAATATTAACCGACGAATATGTTGAAAATAAAAATCTTGTCGATTACTTTTAAAATAGTAACCGACGAATATGCTGAAATTAAAAATCTTGCCGATTACTTTTGAAATAGTAACCGACGAATATGCTGAAAATAAATCATGCCGATTACTTTTAAAATAGTAACCAACGAATGTTCTGAAAATAAAGTCTTGCCGATTACTTTTGAAATAGTAACCGACGAATATGCTGAAAATAAAAATCTTGCCGATTACTTTTGAAATAGTAACCGACGAATGTGCTGAAAATAAATCATGCCGATTACTTTTGAAATAGTCACCGACGAATATGCTGAAAATAAATCATGCCGATAACTTTTAAAATAGTAACCAACGAATGTACTGAAAATAAAGTCTTGTCGATTACTTTTGAAATAGTAACCGACGAATATGCTGAAAATAAAAATCTTGCCGATTAATTTTGAAATAGTAACCGATGAATGTGCTGAAAATAAAGTCTTGCCGATTGCTTTTGAAATATTAAACGACGAATATGTTGAAAATAAAAATCTTGTCGATTACTTTTAAAATAGTAACCGACAAATATGCTAAAATTAAAAATCTTGCCGATTACTTTTGAAATAGTCACCGACGAATGTGCTGAAAATAAATCCTACCGATTACCTTTGAAATAGTAACCGACGAATATGCTGAAAATAAAAATCTTGCCGATTAATTTTGAAATAGTAACCGACGAATGTGCTGAAAATAAAGTCTTGCCGATTGCTTTTGAAATATTAACCGACGAATATGTTGAAAATAAAAATCTTGTCGATTACTTTTAAAATAGTAACCGACGAATATGCTGAAATTAAAAATCTTGCCGATTACTTTTGAAATAGTAACCGACGAATATGCTGAAAATAAATCATGCCGATTACTTTTAAAATAGTAACCAACGAATGTTCTGAAAATAAAGTCTTGCCGATTACTTTTGAAATAGTAACCGACGAATATGCTGAAAATAAAAATCTTGCCGATTACTTTTGAAATAGTAACCGACGAATGTGCTGAAAATAAATCATGCCGATTACTTTTGAAATAGTCACCGACGAATATGCTGAAAATAAATCATGCCGATAACTTTTAAAATAGTAACCAACGAATGTACTGAAAATAAAGTCTTGTCGATTACTTTTGAAATAGTAACCGACGAATATGCTGAAAATAAAAATCTTGCCGATTAATTTTGAAATAGTAACCGATGAATGTGCTGAAAATAAAGTCTTGCCGATTGCTTTTGAAATATTAAACGACGAATATGTTGAAAATAAAAATCTTGTCGATTACTTTTAAAATAGTAACCGACAAATATGCTAAAATTAAAAATCTTGCCGATTACTTTTGAAATAGTAACCGACGAATGTGCTGAAAATAAATCCTACCGATTACCTTTGAAATAGTAACCGACGAATATGCTGAAAATAAAAATCTTGCCGATTAATTTTGAAATAGCAACCGACGAATGTGCTGAAAATAAATCATGCCGATTACTTTTGAAATAGTCACCGACGAATATGCTGAAAATAAATCATTCCGATTACTTTTAAAATAGTAACCAACGAATGTACTGAAAATAAAGTCTTGCCGATTACTTTTGAAATAGTAACCGACGAATATGCTGAAAATAAAAATCTTGCCGATTAATTTTGAAATAGCAACCGACGAATGTGCTGAAAATAAATCATGCCGATTACTTTTGAAATAGTCACCGACGAATATGCTGAAAGTAAATCATGCCGATTACTTTTAAAATAGTAACCAACAAATGTACTGAAAATAAAGTCTTGCCGATTACTTTTGAAATAGTAACCGACGAATATGCTGAAAATAAATCATGCCGATAACTTTTAAAATAGTAACCAACGAATGTATTGAAAATAAAGTCTTGCCGATTACTTTTGAAATAGTAACCGACGAATATGCTGAAAATAAAAATCGTGCCGATTAATTTTGAATCACTAACCGACGAATGTGCTGAAAATAAAGTCTTGCCGATTGCTTTTGAAATATTAAACGACGAATATGTTGAAAATAAAAATCTTGTCGAATACTTTTAAAATAGTAACCGACAAATATGCTAAAATTAAAAATCTTGCCGATTACTTTTGAAATAGTAACCGACGAATATGCTGAAAATAAAAATCTTGCCGATTAATTTTGAAATAGCAACCGACGAATGTGCTGAAAATAAATCATGCCGATTACTTTTGAAATAGTCACCGCCGAATATGCTGAAAGTAAATCATGCCGATTACTTTTAAAATAGTAACCAACAAATGTATTGAAAATAAAGTCTTGCCGATTACTTTTGAAATAGTAACCGACGAATATGCTGAAAATAAAAATCTTGCCGATTAATTTTGAAATAGTAACCGATGAATGTGCTGAAAATAAAGTCTTGCCGATTGCTTTTGAAATATTAAACGACGAATATGTTGAAAATAAAAATCTTGTCGATTACTTTTAAAATAGCAACCGACAAATATGCTAAAATTAAAAATCTTGCCGATTACTTTTAAAATAGTAACCAACAAATGTACTGAAAATAAAGTCTTGCCGATTACTTTTGAAATAGTAACTGACGAATATGCTGAAAATAAAAATCTTGCCGATTAATTTTGAAATAGTAACCGATGAATGTGCCGAAAATAAAGTCTTGCCTATTGCTTTTGAAATATTAAACGACGAATATGTTGAAAATAAAAATCTTGTCGATTACTTTTAAAATAGTAACCGACAAATATGCTAAAATTAAAAATCTTGCCGATTACTTTTGAAATAGTCACCGACGAATGTGCTGAAAATAAATCCTACCGATTACCTTTGAAATAGTAACCGACGAATATGCTGAAAATAAAAATCTTGCCGATTAATTTTGAAATAGTAACCGACGAATGTGCTGAAAATAAAGTCTTGCCGATTGCTTTTGAAATATTAACCGACGAATATGTTGAAAATAAAAATCTTGTCGATTACTTTTAAAATAGTAACCGACGAATATGCTGAAATTAAAAATCTTGCCGATTACTTTTGAAATAGTAACCGACGAATATGCTGAAAATAAATCATGCCGATTACTTTTAAAATAGTAACCAACGAATGTTCTGAAAATAAAGTCTTGCCGATTACTTTTGAAATAGTAACCGACGAATATGCTGAAAATAAAAATCTTGCCGATTACTTTTGAAATAGTAACCGACGAATGTGCTGAAAATAAATCATGCCGATTACTTTTGAAATAGTCACCGACGAATATGCTGAAAATAAATCATGCCGATAACTTTTAAAATAGTAACCAACGAATGTACTGAAAATAAAGTCTTGTCGATTACTTTTGAAATAGTAACCGACGAATATGCTGAAAATAAAAATCTTGCCGATTAATTTTGAAATAGTAACCGATGAATGTGCTGAAAATAAAGTCTTGCCGATTGCTTTTGAAATATTAAACGACGAATATGTTGAAAATAAAAATCTTGTCGATTACTTTTAAAATAGTAACCGACAAATATGCTAAAATTAAAAATCTTGCCGATTACTTTTGAAATAGTAACCGACGAATGTGCTGAAAATAAATCCTACCGATTACCTTTGAAATAGTAACCGACGAATATGCTGAAAATAAAAATCTTGCCGATTAATTTTGAAATAGCAACCGACGAATGTGCTGAAAATAAAAATCGTGCCGATTAATTTTGAATCACTAACCGACGAATGTGCTGAAAATAAAGTCTTGCCGATTGCTTTTGAAATATTAAACGACGAATATGTTGAAAATAAAAATCTTGTCGAATACTTTTAAAATAGTAACCGACAAATATGCTAAAATTAAAAATCTTGCCGATTACTTTTGAAATAGTAACCGACGAATATGCTGAAAATAAAAATCTTGCCGATTAATTTTGAAATAGCAACCGACGAATGTGCTGAAAATAAATCATGCCGATTACTTTTGAAATAGTCACCGACGAATATGCTGAAAGTAAATCATGCCGATTACTTTTAAAATAGTAACCAACAAATGTACTGAAAATAAAGTCTTGCCGATTACTTTTGAAATAGTAACCGACGAATATGCTGAAAATAAATCATGCCGATAACTTTTAAAATAGTAACCAACGAATGTATTGAAAATAAAGTCTTGCCGATTACTTTTGAAATAGTAACCGACGAATATGCTGAAAATAAAAATCGTGCCGATTAATTTTGAATCACTAACCGACGAATGTGCTGAAAATAAAGTCTTGCCGATTGCTTTTGAAATATTAAACGACGAATATGTTGAAAATAAAAATCTTGTCGAATACTTTTAAAATAGTAACCGACAAATATGCTAAAATTAAAAATCTTGCCGATTACTTTTGAAATAGTAACCGACGAATATGCTGAAAATAAAAATCTTGCCGATTAATTTTGAAATAGCAACCGACGAATGTGCTGAAAATAAATCATGCCGATTACTTTTGAAATAGTCACCGCCGAATATGCTGAAAGTAAATCATGCCGATTACTTTTAAAATAGTAACCAACAAATGTATTGAAAATAAAGTCTTGCCGATTACTTTTGAAATAGTAACCGACGAATATGCTGAAAATAAAAATCTTGCCGATTAATTTTGTAATAGTAACCGATGAATGTGCTGAAAATAAAGTCTTGCCGATTGCTTTTGAAATATTAAACGACGAATATGTTGAAAATAAAAATCTTGTCGATTACTTTTAAAATAGCAACCGACAAATATGCTAAAATTAAAAATCTTGCCGATTACTTTTAAAATAGTAACCAACAAATGTACTGAAAATAAAGTCTTGCCGATTACTTTTGAAATAGTAACTGACGAATATGCTGAAAATAAAAATCTTGCCGATTAATTTTGAAATAGTAACCGATGAATGTGCCGAAAATAAAGTCTTGCCTATTGCTTTTGAAATATTAAACGACGAATATGTTGAAAATAAAAATCTTGTCGATTACTTTTAAAATAGTAACCGACAAATATGCTAAAATTAAAAATCTTGCCGATTACTTTTGAAATAGTCACCGACGAATGTGCTGAAAATAAATCCTACCGATTACCTTTGAAATAGTAACCGACGAATATGCTGAAAATAAAAATCTTGCCGATTAATTTTGAAATAGTAACCGACGAATGTGCTGAAAATAAAGTCTTGCCGATTGCTTTTGAAATATTAACCGACGAATATGTTGAAAATAAAAATCTTGTCGATTACTTTTAAAATAGTAACCGACGAATATGCTGAAATTAAAAATCTTGCCGATTACTTTTGAAATAGTAACCGACGAATATGCTGAAAATAAATCATGCCGATTACTTTTAAAATAGTAACCAACGAATGTTCTGAAAATAAAGTCTTGCCGATTACTTTTGAAATAGTAACCGACGAATATGCTGAAAATAAAAATCTTGCCGATTACTTTTGAAATAGTAACCGACGAATGTGCTGAAAATAAATCATGCCGATTACTTTTGAAATAGTCACCGACGAATATGCTGAAAATAAATCATGCCGATAACTTTTAAAATAGTAACCAACGAATGTACTGAAAATAAAGTCTTGTCGATTACTTTTGAAATAGTAACCGACGAATATGCTGAAAATAAAAATCTTGCCGATTAATTTTGAAATAGTAACCGATGAATGTGCTGAAAATAAAGTCTTGCCGATTGCTTTTGAAATATTAAACGACGAATATGTTGAAAATAAAAATCTTGTCGATTACTTTTAAAATAGTAACCGACAAATATGCTAAAATTAAAAATCTTGCCGATTACTTTTGAAATAGTAACCGACGAATGTGCTGAAAATAAATCCTACCGATTACCTTTGAAATAGTAACCGACGAATATGCTGAAAATAAAAATCTTGCCGATTAATTTTGAAATAGCAACCGACGAATGTGCTGAAAATAAATCATGCCGATTACTTTTGAAATAGTCACCGACGAATATGCTGAAAATAAATCATTCCGATTACTTTTAAAATAGTAACCAACGAATGTACTGAAAATAAAGTCTTGCCGATTACTTTTGAAATAGTAACCGACGAATATGCTGAAAATAAAAATCTTGCCGATTAATTTTGAAATAGCAACCGACGAATGTGCTGAAAATAAATCATGCCGATTACTTTTGAAATAGTCACCGACGAATATGCTGAAAGTAAATCATGCCGATTACTTTTAAAATAGTAACCAACAAATGTACTGAAAATAAAGTCTTGCCGATTACTTTTGAAATAGTAACCGACGAATATGCTGAAAATAAATCATGCCGATAACTTTTAAAATAGTAACCAACGAATGTATTGAAAATAAAGTCTTGCCGATTACTTTTGAAATAGTAACCGACGAATATGCTGAAAATAAAAATCGTGCCGATTAATTTTGAATCACTAACCGACGAATGTGCTGAAAATAAAGTCTTGCCGATTGCTTTTGAAATATTAAACGACGAATATGTTGAAAATAAAAATCTTGTCGAATACTTTTAAAATAGTAACCGACAAATATGCTAAAATTAAAAATCTTGCCGATTACTTTTGAAATAGTAACCGACGAATATGCTGAAAATAAAAATCTTGCCGATTAATTTTGAAATAGCAACCGACGAATGTGCTGAAAATAAATCATGCCGATTACTTTTGAAATAGTCACCGCCGAATATGCTGAAAGTAAATCATGCCGATTACTTTTAAAATAGTAACCAACAAATGTATTGAAAATAAAGTCTTGCCGATTACTTTTGAAATAGTAACCGACGAATATGCTGAAAATAAAAATCTTGCCGATTAATTTTGAAATAGTAACCGATGAATGTGCTGAAAATAAAGTCTTGCCGATTGCTTTTGAAATATTAAACGACGAATATGTTGAAAATAAAAATCTTGTCGATTACTTTTAAAATAGCAACCGACAAATATGCTAAAATTAAAAATCTTGCCGATTACTTTTAAAATAGTAACCAACAAATGTACTGAAAATAAAGTCTTGCCGATTACTTTTGAAATAGTAACTGACGAATATGCTGAAAATAAAAATCTTGCCGATTAATTTTGAAATAGTAACCGATGAATGTGCCGAAAATAAAGTCTTGCCTATTGCTTTTGAAATATTAAACGACGAATATGTTGAAAATAAAAATCTTGTCGATTACTTTTAAAATAGTAACCGACAAATATGCTAAAATTAAAAATCTTGCCGATTACTTTTGAAATAGTCACCGACGAATGTGCTGAAAATAAATCCTACCGATTACCTTTGAAATAGTAACCGACGAATATGCTGAAAATAAAAATCTTGCCGATTAATTTTGAAATAGTAACCGACGAATGTGCTGAAAATAAAGTCTTGCCGATTGCTTTTGAAATATTAACCGACGAATATGTTGAAAATAAAAATCTTGTCGATTACTTTTGTAACACTCTAAATTCTATTTCATGATTGTGGTGATTTTAAATTGATTTTTGGTGTGCTTGGTGTAATTTACTTGAATTTATATATGAGATATTTGGTGTGATATTATTTGTTATATTTATTTGTAGTGTTTTATGGAAATAGTAGAAAATAATAATATTTGATAAAAAGGGATTAAGTAGAGTTAATAGAATTAAGGAGGGGTTAAGAAGAAATTTAATAGAATTTAGTGGGGGGAGTAAAGAGAAAAAGAGGTTATGTTTTGGTAAGGTGAGAAAAGAGAAAATCAGTAAGAAAAGAAAAGCATTTCACGTATCAGTAAAACAAAGAAACAGACCTTTGGGAAGAGAGAAGAGTAGAGCCAAGAGTCAAGGTGAATTGCTAGGAATTGCTGTAGATTTTGCTTATTTGAGGTAAGGGTGGGTTTTATGATTCAATTGCTGATATATATATATATATATGTTTTCATGAATTGAATTGAAAAATGGTAGTTTTGTTGGATTAGGGTTAAAGCTATGAAAATGCTATGAATAATGAATTACATGATGTTAATGATGCTTATGTGAGATGTTTCTGTTGTTTTGCTGTATAATGAACCCATAACATTGTTCTAAAATCATTTTGGGTGATTGAGGGATCAAAGTTGGGATTTTTGGGTTAGAACCATGCTGTTATCGCAACTGTTTTGCTGAACCTGAGACCCGCTCGCTTAAGCGTGCTGCAAGCGTGCAGCTAGCGAGCAAGACCAAACTTAAGTCTTTTTGGACGCTTAAGCGTGCAGCTGCTCGCTTAAGCGTGCTGAGTCTTTTCCCAGACCATAGTGCGCACGCTCAAGCGTACCGTAAGCGTGCAGTAAGCGAACCAAACTCTAACTTACGTCTTTTTGGACGCTTAAGCGTGCAGCTGCTCGCTTAAGCGTGCTGGGTCCTGTGCGACCCAAAATGTGATTTTTCTAAGGTGTTCTAAACCCAAACCTAAGCTTCCTAGGTTGATTATTGGATTTTTAGAGAATTTTTGGAGTAATAATAATATAGAATGGAGGTGTTTATGATGCACATTTGAATGAGTCTTATATGAAATGAAATGAACCATGCTATACTAAGTTGAAATTGTTCATGGTGTTGTGATGTGATTGTGTCTAGTTGGGGAGGTGTCCTAGTTGGTGTTGTCGTTGGTTGCATGGTGAAAATGCACCACTTTTCTGTTGTAGGGTTGTATGTAGATATACACCTTGAGTCTCATAACTCATTTGCATTGGTGGGGGCTCATGCCCCGGAATGTTTATACATTCAACTGGTGAGGGCTTATGCCCTGGAATGCTAGTCATTCACTTTGGTGAGGGCTTATGCCCTGGGATGCTTTAACCATCCATTTGGTGGGGGCTTATGCCCCGGAGTGTTTAGCACTCAACGCGCGTAGTTGGTACCACATGTGCATAATGCATTAGTCGTTATTGGAGTCTTGCATTAGAAGTTAAGGTGTGAGTTGTTGTTGGTGAGGCGTCACCACAAGTGGTGTTGTTGTCGGTGTTGTTAGTTAAGGTGATTCTACATATTAAATTGATGAATTGTTTATGAAGATTATTGATGATTTTGGTGATGATGAATGTTCTTGTTTATGTTGTTTTCAATACAACTTGATGAATTATATTTATATATATATTGCTTTTGTTTTGTGAACTCACCCCTTCTGCTGGAATTGCCGCCTTGTGGGCAAGTGCAGGTAGCGATGGATAGATAGGAATCGGCTCGTTGTGTCATAGGCTCTGATATGTAACGGGATGGGATTTACGTTTTATAATTTCATTCTTTTATGTATCATCTTTGCTCGGAGAATAGTTTAATAATTATTTGAACCATGTTGGAGAATATTTTACTTGGTGAGGCCCTTGTGCCAGACATGTTGATGTATAAGAATTTTTGGAGATGATTTTATGACAATTATTCCGCTGCAGACTATTTATAAAGATGTTTTTTTGGAGGATTATTTAAATGGTTTTATGTTTCTATTTAAATAAATTATTTTTGAGATGTGCATGTAATACTCCGTTGATTGTTGATATACTCTGATGTTTGGATATTATTATATCATTTTGGGAAACGGGGTGTTACAATTGGTATCAGAGCAAGTCGGTCCGTCCGGCCATTAGGAGAGTCGTGTCGAGCCAATAGTGTAGTGTGACAGGTTTTAAACTGTCTTGTTGTTGTTCTAATTCTTGTTGTTATGTAGAACTATCGAGATGGCTGGAAGAAATGATGCTGCTCTTGCTGCTGCTTTGCAAGCAATGGCTCAAGTTGTTGGACAACAACAAGGTGCTGGTGGAGCTGGTGAGGGTGTAAGGATGCTGGAGACATTCCTAAGGAATCATCCACCAACCTTCAAGGGAAGGTACAATCCTGATGGAGCACAGACCTGGTTGAAAGAGGTTGAAAGAATATTCCGGGTGATGCAGTGTACGGATGCTCAGATGGTGCGGTTTGGCACCCATATGTTGGCTGAAGAGGCTGACGACTGGTGGGTGAGCACTCAACCTATTTTGCAGAATGAAGGTGCTGTGATTACATGGGCAGTGTTTAGGCGGGAGTTCTTGAGGAGGTATTTCCCGGAGGATGTTCGGGGTAGAAAAGAGATAGAATTCCTTGAGCTGAAGCAAGGGGACATGTCTGTTACGGAGTATGCTGCTAAGTTCGTGGAGCTTGCAAAGTTTTATCCCCACTATGCTGCGGAGACTGCTGAGTTCTCCAAGTGTATCAAATTTGAGAATGGTCTGCGAGCTGATATCAAGCGGGCCATTGGGTATCAGAAGATCAGAGACTTCTCTGAGTTGGTGAGCAGCTGCCGTATTTATGAAGAAGATACTAAAGCTCATTACAAAGTGATGAATGACCGCAAGGGAAAGGGGCAGCAGAGTCGCCCAAAGCCGTATAGTGCCCCAGCTGATAAAGGTAAGCAAAGGATGCATGATGAGAGGAGGCCAGCACGTAGAGATGCTCCTGCTGAGGTGGTTTGTTATAAGTGTGGTGTTAAGGGCCACAAGAGTAATGCCTGCAACCGAGATGAGAAGAAATGCTTCCGATGTGGTAAGAAAGGCCACACTGTTACTGAATGCAAGCGAGGAGACATTGTTTGCTATAATTGTGATGAAGAAGGACATCTTAGCACCCAGTGTACCAAACCTAAGAAGGCGCAGGCCAGTGGGAGGGTGTTTGCCTTGACTGGTACCCAGACTGATCAGGAGGATCGACTTATCAGAGGTACTTGTTTCTTTAATAGTACTCCTTTAATTGCTATTATAGATACTGGTGCAACGCATTGTTTCATTGCTATTGATTGTGCTAAAAGATTGGGTCTGTATATGTCTGATATGAATGGGAAAATGGTTGTTGAAACTCCAGCTAAGGGTTCAGTGACTACTTCCCTAGTCTGTTTAAGTTGTCCGTTGTCTGTATTTGGTAGAGATTTTGAAGTAGACCTTGTTTGTTTACCGTTGGTGGGAATGGATGTAATATTAGGGATGAATTGGTTAGAGTACAATCATGTCCTGATCAATTGTTTTACGAAGACGGTGCGGTTTTCTTCTGCTGAAGAAGAGAGTGGAGCATAATTTTTATCCACCAAGGAGATGAAGCGGTTAGAACAAGATGGTGTGTTGATGTTTTCTTTGTTGGCATTCTTGTCGGTGGAGAACCAAGCCGTAATTGATGGGCTGCCTGTTGTGAGGGAATTTCCTGAAGTTTTCCCTGATGAGATTCCAGATGTGCCACCGGAGAGAGAAGTGGAATTTTCGATTGACCTGGTGCCGGGTACGAAGCCTGTGTCGATGGCTCCTTACCGTATGTCAGCTTCGGAGTTAGCTGAGTTAAAGAAACAATTAGAAGACTTGCTTGACAAGAAGTTTGTGAGACCGAGTGTTTCACCATGGGGAGCGCCGGTGTTGTTGGTAAAGAAGAAGGATGGTAGCATGCGGCTATGTATTGATTACCGTCAGTTGAATAAGGTGACTATTAAGAACAGGTATCCACTACCGAGGATTGATGATTTGATGGATCAACTAGTGGGTGCCCGCGTTTTTAGTAAAATTGATTTGAGGTCAGGTTACCACCAGATAAAGGTGAAGGATGAGGATATGCAAAAGACGGCGTTTAGGACGCGGTATGGTCATTATGAGTATAAGGTGATGCCTTTCGGTGTGACGAATGCGCCTGGTGTGTTTATGGAATACATGAACCGAATTTTCCATGAATATCTAGATCAATTTGTTGTGGTTTTTATTGATGATATATTGATTTATTCTAAGACTGAAGCTGAGCATGCAGAGCATTTGAAGATTGTATTGCAAGTGCTGAAAGAGAAGAAACTGTATGCCAAGTTATCCAAGTGCGAGTTCTGGCTGGATGAAGTAAGTTTTCTTGGCCACATTATTTCGGGTAAAGGTATTGCTGTAGATCCTTCGAAGGTTGATGCTGTGTCGCAGTGGGAGACACCAAAGTCAGTTACTGAGGTAAGAAGTTTTCTTGGGTTGGCTGGTTATTACCGCAGATTTATTGAAGGATTTTCGAAGTTGGCACTTCCTTTGACGCAGCTGACTTGTAAAGGAAAAGCATTTGTGTGGGATGCTCAATGTGAGAGTAGTTTCAATGAGTTGAAGCAAAGATTGACGACTGCTCCTATCTTAATTTTGCCGAAGCCGGAAGAACCTTTTGTTGTTTATTGTGATGCATCTAAGTTGGGTCTAGGTGGTGTTCTGATGCAAGATGGTAAGGTGGTAGCGTATGCTTCTAGACAGCTGAGAGTGCATGAGAAGAATTATCCTACACATGATTTAGAGTTGGCAGCCGTGGTGTTTGTTTTGAAAATTTGGAGGCATTATTTGTACGGTTCCAGATTCGAGGTGTTTAGTGATCACAAGAGTTTAAAGTATTTATTTGATCAGAAGGAGTTGAACATGAGGCAGAGGAGGTGGCTTGAGTTACTTAAGGATTACGATTTTGGCTTGAATTACCATCCTGGTAAAGCTAATGTTGTTGCCGATGCGTTGAGCAGAAAGACGTTGCATATGTCTGCTTTGATGGTGAAAGAGTTCGAGTTACTTGAACAGTTCAGAGATTTGAGTCTTGTTTGTGAAAGATCGCCTCAAAGTGTACGGTTAGGAATGTTAAAGATTAATAGTGATTTCTTGAGTAGTATCAAAGAGGCACAGAAGCTTGATGTTAAGTTCGTTGATTTGATGACTGCTAGTGAGCGGAATGTGGATGGTGATTTCAGGGTCGATGACCAAGGTGTGCTGAGGTTTAGAGAAAGAATTTGTATTCCGGATGATGAAAGTTTGAAGAAGTTGATTTTAGAAGAAAGTCATAAGAGTAGTTTGAGTATTCATCCTGGAGCTACTAAAATGTATCATGACTTGAAGAAATTATTTTGGTGGTCCGGTTTGAAGAGAGATGTTGCGCAATTTGTGTATGCGTGTTTGACTTGCCAGAAGTCCAAGGTTGAACATCAGAAGCCTGCAGGGCTGTTGACCCCGTTAGATGTACCTGAGTGGAAGTGGGATAGCATTTTTATGGATTTTGTGACGAGTCTGCCGAATACTCCAAGAGGGCATGATGCCATTTGGGTTGTTGTTGATAGATTGACTAAGTCGGCACACTTTATCCCGATTAATATTACTTATCCGGTAGCTCAGTTGGCGGAGATTTACATTCGTGACATTGTGAAGTTGCATGGTGTTCCCTCTAGTATTGTGTCGGATAGAGATCCGAGGTTTACTTCAAGGTTTTGGAGGAGCTTGCAAGATGCATTGGGTTCGAAATTGAGGCTGAGTTCGGCTTATCATCCGCAGACAGATGGTCAGTCGGAGAGAACTATCCAATCCTTGGAGGATTTGTTGAGGGTATGTGTACTCGAGCAAGGTGGAGCTTGGGACAGCCACTTACCGTTGATAGAGTTTACTTATAACAATAGTTACCATTCGAGTATTGGTATGGCACCGTTCGAAGCTTTGTATGGTAGAAGGTGTAGAACTCCTCTATGTTGGTTTGAGTCGGGTGAAAGTATTGTGTTAGGACCTGAGTTAGTGCAGCAGACTACGGAAAAGGTCAAGATGATAAGAGAAAAGATGAAGGCATCTCAAGATCGTCAGAAGAGTTATCATGACAAAAGGAGGAAAGCCCTTGAGTTTCAGGAGGGTGAGCATGTGTTTTTGAGGGTTACTCCGATGACCGGTGTAGGACGTGCATTGAAGTCGAAGAAGTTGACTCCAAAGTTCATTGGTCCTTATCAGATTTCCGAGAGAATTGGAACCGTGGCTTATCGGATTGGATTGCCACCGCATCTATCAAACTTGCATGATGTGTTTCATGTGTCGCAGTTGAGAAAGTATGTAGCTGATCCTTCGCATGTTATTCCTAGAGATGATGTGCAAGTTAGAGATAATCTTACTGTTGAGACTTTACCTTTGAGGATTGATGATCGCAAGGTGAAGCAGTTGAGAGGCAAGGAAATACCTCTGGTTAGAGTTGTTTGGGGCGGTGTAACCGGTGAGAGTTTGACTTGGGAGTTGGAGAGCAAGATGCAAGAGTCCTATCCTGAGTTGTTTGTTGCTTAAGGTAATATTTCGAGGACGAAATTTTCTAGTTGGGGAGAGTTGTAACACTCTAAATTCTATTTCATGATTGTGGTGATTTTAAATTGATTTTTGGTGTGCTTGGTGTAATTTACTTGAATTTATATATGAGATATTTGGTGTGATATTATTTGTTATATTTATTTGTAGTGTTTTATGGAAATAGTAGAAAATAATAATATTTGATAAAAAGGGATTAAGTAGAGTTAATAGAATTAAGGAGGGGTTAAGAAGAAATTTAATAGAATTTAGTGGGGGGAGTAAAGAGAAAAAGAGGTTATGTTTTGGTAAGGTGAGAAAAGAGAAAATCAGTAAGAAAAGAAAAGCATTTCACGTATCAGTAAAACAAAGAAACAGACCTTTGGGAAGAGAGAAGAGTAGAGCCAAGAGTCAAGGTGAATTGCTAGGAATTGCTGTAGATTTTGCTTATTTGAGGTAAGGGTGGGTTTTATGATTCAATTGCTGATATATATATATATATGTTTTCATGAATTGAATTGAAAAATGGTAGTTTTGTTGGATTAGGGTTAAAGCTATGAAAATGCTATGAATAATGAATTACATGATGTTAATGATGCTTATGTGAGATGTTTCTGTTGTTTTGCTGTATAATGAACCCATAACATTGTTCTAAAATCATTTTGGGTGATTGAGGGATCAAAGTTGGGATTTTTGGGTTAGAACCATGCTGTTATCGCAACTGTTTTGCTGAACCTGAGACCCGCTCGCTTAAGCGTGCTGCAAGCGTGCAGCTAGCGAGCAAGACCAAACTTACGTCTTTTTGGACGCTTAAGCGTGCAGCTGCTCGCTTAAGCGTGCTGAGTCTTTTCCCAGACCATAGTGCGCACGCTCAAGCGTACCGTAAGCGTGCAGTAAGCGAACCAAACTCTAACTTACGTCTTTTTGGACGCTTAAGCGTGCAGCTGCTCGCTTAAGCGTGCTGGGTCCTGTGCGACCCAAAATGTGATTTTTCTAAGGTGTTCTAAACCCAAACCTAAGCTTCCTAGGTTGATTATTGGATTTTTAGAGAATTTTTGGAGTAATAATAATATAGAATGGAGGTGTTTATGATGCACATTTGAATGAGTCTTATATGAAATGAAATGAACCATGCTATACTAAGTTGAAATTGTTCATGGTGTTGTGATGTGATTGTGTCTAGTTGGGGAGGTGTCCTAGTTGGTGTTGTCGTTGGTTGCATGGTGAAAATGCACCACTTTTCTGTTGTAGGGTTGTATGTAGATATACACCTTGAGTCTCATAACTCATTTGCATTGGTGGGGGCTCATGCCCCGGAATGTTTATACATTCAACTGGTGAGGGCTTATGCCCTGGAATGCTAGTCATTCACTTTGGTGAGGGCTTATGCCCTGGGATGCTTTAACCATCCATTTGGTGGGGGCTTATGCCCCGGAGTGTTTAGCACTCAACGCGCGTAGTTGGTACCACATGTGCATAATGCATTAGTCGTTATTGGAGTCTTGCATTAGAAGTTAAGGTGTGAGTTGTTGTTGGTGAGGCGTCACCACAAGTGGTGTTGTTGTCGGTGTTGTTAGTTAAGGTGATTCTACATATTAAATTGATGAATTGTTTATGAAGATTATTGATGATTTTGGTGATGATGAATGTTCTTGTTTATGTTGTTTTCAATACAACTTGATGAATTATATTTATATATATATTGCTTTTGTTTTGTGAACTCACCCCTTCTGCTGGAATTGCCGCCTTGTGGGCAAGTGCAGGTAGCGATGGATAGATAGGAATCGGCTCGTTGTGTCATAGGCTCTGATATGTAACGGGATGGGATTTACGTTTTATAATTTCATTCTTTTATGTATCATCTTTGCTCGGAGAATAGTTTAATAATTATTTGAACCATGTTGGAGAATATTTTACTTGGTGAGTGTAACGCCCTAGTTAATATTTTATTATTTTGGTTGATTTAATATGTTTTATGTATTTTATATAATTTATGTGATTTATGTGAATAATTTGAAGTGTTGTTATTTATCATATAATTATTTGTGTGATTTTTGTTATTTAAGTAATTTAGGAGGAATTAGTAATTATTTAGAATTAGTAGAGTTTAAGGGGGTTAATGGAGATTAAAAGAAAATTTAAGTGAGGGAATAAAGAAAAAAAAGGAGTTACACTTTGTAAGGAAATAGGGAAGCCAGTAAGGAAAGAAAAGAAAAGAGCACGTATCAGTAAAACAAAAGAAACAGAGTTTTGGGAGAAAAGAGAAGAACCAAGAGGGAAGAGCTAGGAAGAGAGAATCTGATCAATTGCTGTAGATTTTCGCTGAATTAAGGTAAGGGTGGGCTAGCATTTCAATTGTTGATATATACATGTATGATTTCATGAAAATGGATTGAAATTGGTAGTTTTGGAATTAGGTTTATGAACATGATGAATTGCTCATTTTTCTGATGAATTGCGTTGTAATGTTGTTGTTATGAGATGTTTATGTTGTTTTGTCGTATAATGAACCCATAACATTGTTCAAAAATCATTTTGGGTGATTGAGGGATCAAAGTTGGGATTTTTGGGTTAGAACTATGCTGTTATCGCAACTGTTTCGCTGAACCTGAGACCTGCTCGCTTAAGCGTGCTGCAAGCGTGCAGCTAGCGAGCAAAACCAAACTTACGTCTTTTTGGACGCTTAAGCGTGCAGCTGCTCGCTTAAGCGTGCTGAATCTTTTCCCAGACCATAGTGCGCACGCTCAAGCGTACCGTAAGCGTGCAGTAAGCGAACAAGAACCCAACCTTCGTGTTTTGGCTCGCTTAAGCGTGCAGCTGCTCGCTTAAGCGTGCTGGGTCCTGTGCGACCCATAACGTGATTTTTCTAAGATGTTCCAAACCCAAACCTAAGCTTTCTAAGATGTTTATTATAATTTTTAAGAATTATTTGGATGATAAAAACTATATTACGAAGATGATTAGATGGAATTATGTATGCTTATGTGCAAATAATTATACTTGCTAAGTTGAATTGCCTTGTCGATTGTTGAGTGCTATTGTCCAGTTGGGGAGGGTATCCTAAGTTGTTGTTGTTGTTGGTTGCATGCTGATATGCTCCATTAAGATGTTGGGTTGTATGCTGATATACACCATAGAGTCATTCATTACTCATATGCATTTGTTGGGGGCTTATTGCCCTGGAATGTTTATCATTCACCTGTTGGGGGCTTATTGCCCTGGAACGCTTTATCGTTCACCTGTTGGGGGCTTATTGCCCTGGGATGCTTTAACCATCCAAATTGTTGGGGGCTTATTGCCCTGGAATGCTTAGCATTCAACGCGCGTAGTTGGTACCACATGCATAATGCATTAGATGTTGATGGAGTCTTGCATTAGTAGTAGGAGTGAGTTGTCCTTTTTGGATTGTTGTTGGTGAGATGTCGCCACAAGTGTTGTTATTGTTGATATGATTCAAAGATGAATTTAAATTATAAGATGAGATGATTTGTTGATAATGTTGCTGTTGGTTGAGATCTTTGCTGATGTTTTCAATTTACTTTGATGATTCATATATCTATATGTTACTTTGATTTGTGAACTCACCCCTTCTGCTGGAATTGCCGCCTTGTGGGCAAGTGCAGGTAGCGAAGACTAGTGATGTTGGCTCTTGCGTCTAGGGCTCTGATACATAGTAGGGATGGGGAATCGTTGTCTTGTCTTGCATTCCTTTTATGTATCATTTCTTTTGGAGATAATGTTGCTGAAATTTAATTGTTGGATAATTTCACTATATTGATGGCCTTTGATGCCAAGGATTTGTTGTAGATGTTTAACGATGATGATTTCTAAATAAAGATTTTCCGCTGCAGAATTTTTAATATGATGATATTGTATGTTGGTTTTAAATAGTTTTATATTCTATTTAAACAATTTTGAAAGCGTAGATGTAATACTCCGTTGTTTGATTAAACTCTGATAATTGTTGCATATTATTATGTCATATTGGGAACGGGGTGTTACAATTGGTATCAGAGCAAGTCGGTCCGTCAGACCATTAGAAGAGTCGTGTCGAGCCATGTAGAGTAGTGTGACAGGTTTAAACTGTCTTTGTTGTTCTAATTCTTGTTGTTATGTAGAACTATCGAGATGGCCGGAAGGAATGATGCTGCTCTTGCTGCTGCTTTGCAAGCAATGGCTCAGGTTGTTGGACAACAACAAGGTGCTGGTGGTGCTGGTGAAGGTGTAAGGATGCTTGAAACCTTCTTGAGGAATCATCCACCAACCTTTAAGGGAAGGTACGACCCCGATGGAGCGCAGACTTGGCTGAAGGAGGTCGAGAGGATCTTCCGAGTGATGCAGTGTACGGATGTTCAGATGGTGCGGTTTGGCACGCACATGTTGGCTGAAGAGGCTGACGACTGGTGGGTGAGTGTGCAGCCAGTGTTAGAGGCTGAAGGTGCTGTGATTACATGGGCTGTGTTCCGAAGAGAGTTCCTGAGGAGGTATTTTCCGGAGGATGTCCGAGGTAAGAAAGAGATAGAATTCCTTGAGCTGAAGCAAGGAGACATGTCCATTACGGAATATGCTGCCAAGTTCGTGGAGCTTGCCAAGTTCTATCCACACTATGCTGCGGAGACTGCTGAGTTCTCCAAGTGTATCAAATTTGAGAATGGTCTGCGAGCTGATATCAAGCGGGCCATTGGTTATCAGAAGATCAGAGACTTCTCTGAGTTGGTGAGCAGCTGCCGTATTTATGAAGAGGACACTAAAGCTCACTATAAGATAATGAATGACCGTAGAGGAAAGGGGCAGCAGAGTCGCCCAAAGCCTTATAGTGCCCCAGCTGACAAGGGCAAACAGAGAATGCATGATGAGAGGAGGCCTGCACGTAGAGATGCTCCTGCCGAAGTGGTTTGTTATAAGTGTGGTGTGAAAGGCCACAAGAGCAATGCTTGTACCCGTGATGAGAAGAAATGTTTCAGATGCGGAAAGAAGGGCCATACTGTCACCGAATGCAAGCGTGGAGACATTGTTTGTTTCAACTGTAATGAAGAAGGTCACATTGGTTCTCAGTGTACTAAGCCTAAGAAGGCGCAGACCAGTGGTAGAGTGTTTGCATTGACCGGTACTCAGACTGATCAGGAGGATCGACTTATCAGAGGTACTTGTTTCTTTAATAGTACTCCTTTAATTGCTATTATAGATACTGGTGCAACGCATTGTTTCATTGCTATTGACTGTGCACAAAGATTGGGTTTGATTATGTCTGATATGAATGGGGAGATGGTTGTTGAAACTCCAGCTAAGGGTTCAGTAACTACTTCCCTTGTTTGTTTAAGTTGTCCGTTGTCTGTGTTCGGTAGAGATTTTGAGGTGGACCTTGTTTGTTTGCCGTTAGTGGGAATGGATGTAATATTGGGGACGAATTGGTTAGAGTACAATCATGTCCTGATCAATTGTTTTACGAAGACTGTGCGGTTTTCTTCGGCTGAAGAGGAGAGTGGAGCAAAATTCTTATCCACTAAAGAGATGAAGCGGTTAGAACAAGATGGTGTGTTGATGTTTTCGTTGTTGGCATTCTTGTCGGTGGAGAACCAAGCTGTGATTGATGGGCTGCCTGTTGTGAAGGAATTTCCTGAAGTTTTCCCTGATGAGATTCCAGATGTGCCACCAGAGAGGGAGGTTGAATTTTCGATAGACCTTGTGCCGGGTACGAAGCCTGTGTCGATGGCTCCTTACCGTATGTCAGCTTCGGAGTTAGCTGAGTTAAAGAAGCAGTTAGAAGACTTGCTTGACAAGAAGTTTGTGAGACCGAGTGTTTCGCCGTGGGGAGCGCCGGTGTTGTTAGTAAAGAAGAAGGATGGTAGCATGCGGTTGTGCATCGATTACCGTCAGTTGAATAAAGTGACGATTAAGAATAGGTATCCACTACCGAGGATAGATGACTTGATGGATCAACTAGTGGGTGCCCGTGTGTTTAGCAAAATTGACTTGAGGTCAGGTTACCATCAGATAAAGGTGAAGGATGAGGATATGCAAAAGACAGCATTTCGGACGCGTTATGGTCATTATGAGTATAAGGTGATGCCTTTTGGTGTGACGAATGCACCTGGTGTGTTTATGGAATACATGAACAGAATTTTTCATGAGTACCTGGATCAGTTTGTAGTAGTCTTTATTGATGACATCTTGATTTATTCTAAGACTGAAGCTGAGCATGCAGAGCATTTGAAGATTGTATTGCAAGTGCTGAAAGAGAAGAAATTGTATGCCAAGCTGTCCAAGTGTGAGTTCTGGCTGAATGAAGTAAGTTTTCTTGGCCACATTATTTCTGGTAAAGGTATTGCTGTGGATCCTTCGAAGGTTGATGCCGTGTCGCAGTGGGAGACACCAAAGTCAGTTACTGAGGTAAGAAGTTTTCTTGGGTTGGCTGGTTATTACCGCAGGTTTATTGAAGGATTTTCGAAGTTGGCACTTCCTTTGACGCAGCTGACTTGTAAAGGAAAAGCATTTGTGTGGGATGCTAAATGTGAGAGTAGTTTCAATGAGTTGAAGCAAAGATTGACGACTGCTCCTATTTTGATTTTGCCAAAGCCAGAAGAGCCTTTTGTTGTTTATTGTGATGCATCTAAGCTGGGCTTGGGTGGTGTTTTGATGCAAGATGGCAAGGTGGTAGCGTATGCTTCTAGGCAGCTGAGAGTGCATGAGAAGAATTATCCTACGCATGATCTAGAATTGGCAGCCGTGGTGTTTGTGTTGAAAATTTGGAGGCATTATTTGTATGGTTCCAGATTCGAGGTGTTTAGTGACCACAAGAGTTTAAAGTATTTGTTTGATCAGAAGGAGTTGAACATGAGGCAGAGAAGGTGGCTTGAGTTACTTAAGGACTATGACTTTGGCTTGAATTACCATCCGGGTAAAGCCAATGTAGTTGCGGATGCGTTGAGCAGAAAGACATTGCATATGTCGGCTATGATGGTGAAGGAGTTCGAGTTGCTTGAACAGTTTAGAGACTTGAGTCTTGCTTGTGAAAGATCGCATCAGAGTGTGAAGTTGGGTATGTTGAAGATTAATAGTGATTTCTTGAGTAGTATCAAAGAGGCACAGAAGCTTGATGTTAAGTTTGTGGATTTAATGGCTGCTAGTGATCCGAATGTAGATGGTGATTTCAAGGTTGATGACCAAGGTGTGTTGAGGTTTAGAGGAAGAATTTGTATTCCGGATGATGAGGATTTGAAAAGGATGATTTTAGAAGAAAGTCATAAGAGTAGTTTGAGTATTCATCCTGGAGCTACTAAAATGTATCATGACCTGAAGAAATTATTTTGGTGGTCCGGTTTGAAGAGGGATGTTGCGCAATTTGTTTATGCATGTTTGACTTGCCAGAAGTCTAAAGTTGAACATCAGAAGCCTGCAGGGCTGTTGACTCCGTTAGATGTACCCGAGTGGAAATGGGATAGCATTTCGATGGATTTTGTAACGAGTTTACCGAATACTTCAAGAGGGCATGATGCCATTTGGGTCGTGGTCGACAGGTTGACTAAGTCGGCGCACTTTGTTCCGATCAACGTTACTTATTCGGTAGCTCAGTTGGCGGAGATCTATATTCGTGATATTGTGAAGTTGCATGGTGTTCCATCTAGTATTGTGTCGGATAGAGATCCGAGGTTTACTTCGAGGTTTTGGAAGAGTTTACAAGATGCCTTGGGTTCGAAGTTAAGATTGAGCTCGGCTTATCATCCGCAGACAGATGGTCAGTCGGAGAGGACTATCCAATCCTTAGAAGATTTGTTGAGGGTGTGTGTACTCGAGCAAGGTGGAGCTTGGGACAGCCACTTGTCTTTGATAGAGTTTACTTACAACAATAGTTACCATTCTAGTATTGGTATGGCACCGTTCGAAGCTTTGTATGGTCGAAGGTGTAGAACTCCTCTATGTTGGTTTGAGTCGGGTGAAAGTTTTGTGTTAGGACCTGAGTTAGTGCAGCAGACTACGGAAAAGGTCAAGATGATAAGAGAAAAGATGAAAGCATCTCAAGATCGTCAGAAGAGTTATCATGATAAAAGGAGAAAAGCCCTTGAGTTTCAGGAGGGTGAGCATGTGTTTTTGAGGGTTACTCCGATGACGGGTGTAGGACGTGCATTGAAGTCGAAGAAGTTGACTCCAAAGTTCATTGGTCCTTATCAGATTTCCGAGAGAATTGGAACCGTGGCATATCGGATTGGGTTGCCACCACATCTATCGAACTTGCATGATGTGTTTCATGTGTCGCAGTTGAGGAAGTATGTAGCAGATCCTTCGCATGTTATTCCTAGGGATGATGTACAAGTTAGAGATAATCTTACTGTGGAGACTTTGCCTTTGAGGATTGATGATCGCAAGGTGAAGCAGTTGAGAGGCAAGGAAATACCTCTGGTTAGAGTTGTTTGGGGCGGTGTAACCGGTGAGAGTTTGACTTGGGAATTGGAAAGCAAGATGCAAGAGTCCTATCCTGAGTTGTTTGTTGCTTAAGGTATTATTTCGAGGACGAAATTCTCTAAGTTGGGGAGAGTTGTAACGCCCTAGTTAATATTTTATTATTTTGGTTGATTTAATATGTTTTATGTATTTTATATAATTTATGTGATTTATGTGAATAATTTGAAGTGTTGTTATTTATCATATAATTATTTGTGTGATTTTTGTTATTTAAGTAATTTAGGAGGAATTAGTAATTATTTAGAATTAGTAGAGTTTAAGGGGGTTAATGGAGATTAAAAGAAAATTTAAGTGAGGGAATAAAGAAAAAAAAGGAGTTACACTTTGTAAGGAAATAGGGAAGCCAGTAAGGAAAGAAAAGAAAAGAGCACGTATCAGTAAAACAAAAGAAACAGAGTTTTGGGAGAAAAGAGAAGAACCAAGAGGGAAGAGCTAGGAAGAGAGAATCTGATCAATTGCTGTAGATTTTCGCTGAATTAAGGTAAGGGTGGGCTAGCATTTCAATTGTTGATATATACATGTATGATTTCATGAAAATGGATTGAAATTGGTAGTTTTGGAATTAGGTTTATGAACATGATGAATTGCTCATTTTTCTGATGAATTGCGTTGTAATGTTGTTGTTATGAGATGTTTATGTTGTTTTGTCGTATAATGAACCCATAACATTGTTCAAAAATCATTTTGGGTGATTGAGGGATCAAAGTTGGGATTTTTGGGTTAGAACTATGCTGTTATCGCAACTGTTTCGCTGAACCTGAGACCTGCTCGCTTAAGCGTGCTGCAAGCGTGCAGCTAGCGAGCAAAACCAAACTTACGTCTTTTTGGACGCTTAAGCGTGCAGCTGCTCGCTTAAGCGTGCTGAATCTTTTCCCAGACCATAGTGCGCACGCTCAAGCGTACCGTAAGCGTGCAGTAAGCGAACAAGAACCCAACCTTCGTGTTTTGGCTCGCTTAAGCGTGCAGCTGCTCGCTTAAGCGTGCTGGGTCCTGTGCGACCCATAACGTGATTTTTCTAAGATGTTCCAAACCCAAACCTAAGCTTTCTAAGATGTTTATTATAATTTTTAAGAATTATTTGGATGATAAAAACTATATTACGAAGATGATTAGATGGAATTATGTATGCTTATGTGCAAATAATTATACTTGCTAAGTTGAATTGCCTTGTCGATTGTTGAGTGCTATTGTCCAGTTGGGGAGGGTATCCTAAGTTGTTGTTGTTGTTGGTTGCATGCTGATATGCTCCATTAAGATGTTGGGTTGTATGCTGATATACACCATAGAGTCATTCATTACTCATATGCATTTGTTGGGGGCTTATTGCCCTGGAATGTTTATCATTCACCTGTTGGGGGCTTATTGCCCTGGAACGCTTTATCGTTCACCTGTTGGGGGCTTATTGCCCTGGGATGCTTTAACCATCCAAATTGTTGGGGGCTTATTGCCCTGGAATGCTTAGCATTCAACGCGCGTAGTTGGTACCACATGCATAATGCATTAGATGTTGATGGAGTCTTGCATTAGTAGTAGGAGTGAGTTGTCCTTTTTGGATTGTTGTTGGTGAGATGTCGCCACAAGTGTTGTTATTGTTGATATGATTCAAAGATGAATTTAAATTATAAGATGAGATGATTTGTTGATAATGTTGCTGTTGGTTGAGATCTTTGCTGATGTTTTCAATTTACTTTGATGATTCATATATCTATATGTTACTTTGATTTGTGAACTCACCCCTTCTGCTGGAATTGCCGCCTTGTGGGCAAGTGCAGGTAGCGAAGACTAGTGATGTTGGCTCTTGCGTCTAGGGCTCTGATACATAGTAGGGATGGGGAATCGTTGTCTTGTCTTGCATTCCTTTTATGTATCATTTCTTTTGGAGATAATGTTGCTGAAATTTAATTGTTGGATAATTTCACTATATTGATGGCCTTTGATGCCAAGGATTTGTTGTAGATGTTTAACGATGATGATTTCTAAATAAAGATTTTCCGCTGCAGAATTTTTAATATGATGATATTGTATGTTGGTTTTAAATAGTTTTATATTCTATTTAAACAATTTTGAAAGCGTAGATGTAATACTCCGTTGTTTGATTAAACTCTGATAATTGTTGCATATTATTATGTCATATTGGGAACGGGGTGTTACAGTGAGGCCCTTGTGCCAGACATGTTGATGTATAAGAATTTTTGGAGATGATTTTATGACAATTATTCCGCTGCAGACTATTTATAAAGATGTTGTTTTGGAGGATTATTTAAATGGTTTTATGTTTCTATTTAAATAAATTATTTTTGAGATGTGCATGTAATACTCCCGTTGATTGTTGATATACTCTGATGTTTGGATATTATTATATCATTTTGGGAAACGGGGTGTTACAACTTTTAAAATAGTAACCGACGAATATGCTGAAATTAAAAATCTTGCCGATTACTTTTGAAATAGTAACCGACGAATATGCTGAAAATAAATCATGCCGATTACTTTTAAAATAGTAACCAACGAATGTTCTGAAAATAAAGTCTTGCCGATTACTTTTGAAATAGTAACCGACGAATATGCTGAAAATAAAAATCTTGCCGATTACTTTTGAAATAGTAACCGACGAATGTGCTGAAAATAAATCATGCCGATTACTTTTGAAATAGTCACCGACGAATATGCTGAAAATAAATCATGCCGATAACTTTTAAAATAGTAACCAACGAATGTACTGAAAATAAAGTCTTGCCGATTACTTTTGAAATAGTAACCGACGAATATGCTGAAAATAAAAATCTTGCCGATTAATTTTGAAATAGTAACCGATGAATGTGCTGAAAATAAAGTCTTGCCGATTGCTTTTGAAATATTAAACGACGAATATGTTGAAAATAAAAATCTTGTCGATTACTTTTAAAATAGTAACCGACAAATATGCTAAAATTAAAAATCTTGCCGATTACTTTTGAAATAGTAACCGACGAATGTGCTGAAAATAAATCCTACCGATTACCTTTGAAATAGTAACCAACGAATATGCTGAAAATAAAAATCTTGCCGATTAATTTTGAAATAGCAACCGACGAATATGCTGAAAATAAATCATGCCGATAACTTTTAAAATAGTAACCAACGAATGTATTGAAAATAAAGTCTTGCCGATTACTTTTGAAATAGTAACCGACGAATATGCTGAAAATAAAAATCGTGCCGATTAATTTTGAATCAGTAACCGACGAATGTGCTGAAAATAAAGTCTTGCCGATTGCTTTTGAAATATTAAACGACGAATATGTTGAAAATAAAAATCTTGTCGAATACTTTTAAAATAGTAACCGACAAATATGCTAAAATTAAAAATCTTGCCGATTACTTTTGAAATAGTAACCGACGAATATGCTGAAAATAAAAATCTTGCCGATTACTTTTGAAATAGTAACCGACGAATGTGCTGAAAATAAATCATGCCGATTACTTTTGAAATAGTCACCGACGAATATGCTGAAAATAAATCATGCCGATAACTTTTAAAATAGTAACCAACGAATGTACTGAAAATAAAGTCTTGCCGATTACTTTTGAAATAGTAACCGACGAATATGCTGAAAATAAAAATCTTGCCGATTAATTTTGAATCAGTAACCGACGAATGTGCTGAAAATAAAGTCTTGCCGATTGCTTTTGAAATATTAAACGACGAATATGTTGAAAATAAAAATCTTGTCGATTACTTTTAAAATAGGAACCGACAAATATGCTAAAATTAAAAATCTTGCCGATTACTTTTGAAATAGTAACCGACGAATATGCTGAAAATAAAAATCTTGCCGATTAATTTTGAAATAGCAACCGACGAATGTGCTGAAAATAAATCATGCCGATTACTTTTGAAATAGTCACCGACGAATATGCTGAAAATAAATCATGCCGATATCTTTTAAAATAGTAACCAACGAATGTACTGAAAATAAAGTCTTGCCGATTACTTTTGAAATAGTAACCGACGAATACGCTGAAAATAAAAATTTTGCCGATTAATTTTGAAATAGTAACCGACGAATGTGCTGAAAATAAAGTCTTGCCGATTGCTTTTGAAATATTAACCGACGAATATGTTGAAAATAAAAATTTTGTCGATTACTTTTAAAATAGTAACCGACAAATATGCTAAAATTAAAAATCTTGCCGATTACTTTTGAAATAGTAACCGACGAATATGCTGAAAATAAAAATCTTGCCGATTACTTTTGAAATAGTAACCGACGAATGTGCTGAAAATAAATCATGCCGATTACTTTTGAAATAGTCACCGACGAATATGCTGAAAATAAATCATGCCGATAACTTTTAAAATAGTAACCAACGAATGTACTGAAAATAAAGTCTTGCCGATTACTTTTGAAATAGTAACCGACGAATATGCTGAAAATAAAAATCTTGCCGATTAATTTTGAATCAGTAACCGACGAATGTGCTGAAAATAAAGTCTTGCCGATTGCTTTTGAAATATTAAACGACGAATATGTTGAAAATAAAAATCTTGTCGATTACTTTTAAAATAGTAACCGACAAATATGCTAAAATTAAAAATCTTGCCGATTACTTTTGAAATTGTAACCGACGAATATGCTGAAAATAAAAATCTTGCCGATTAGTTTTGAAATAGCAACCGACGAATGTGCTGAAAATAAATCATGCCGATTACTTTTGAAATAGTCACCGACGAATATGCTGAAAATAAATCATGCCGATATCTTTTAAAATAGTAACCAACGAATGTACTGAAAATAAAGTCTTGCCGATTACTTTTGAAATAGTAACCGACGAATACGCTGAAAATAAAAATTTTGCCGATTAATTTTGAAATAGTAACCGACGAATGTGCTGAAAATAAAGTCTTGCCGATTGCTTTTGAAATATTAACCGACGAATATGTTGAAAATAAAAATTTTGTCGATTACTTTTAAAATAGTAACCGACAAATATGCTAAAATTAAAAATCTTGCCGATTACTTTTGAAATAGTAACCGACGAATATGCTGAAAATAAAAATCTTGCCGATTACTTTTGAAATAGTAACCGACGAATGTGCTGAAAATAAATCATGCCGATTACTTTTGAAATAGTCACCGACGAATATGCTGAAAATAAATCATGCCGATAACTTTTAAAATAGTAACCAACGAATGTACTGAAAATAAAGTCTTGCCGATTACTTTTGAAATAGTAACCGACGAATATGCTGAAAATAAAAATCTTGCCGATTAATTTTGAATCAGTAACCGACGAATGTGCTGAAAATAAAGTCTTGCCGATTGCTTTTGAAATATTAAACGACGAATATGTTGAAAATAAAAATCTTGTCGATTACTTTTAAAATAGTAACCGACAAATATGCTAAAATTAAAAATCTTGCCGATTACTTTTGAAATAGTAACCGACGAATATGCTGAAAATAAAAATCTTGCCGATTAGTTTTGAAATAGCAACCGACGAATGTGTTGAAAATAAATCATGCCGATTACTTTTGAAATAGTCACCGCCGAATATGCTGAAAGTAAATCATGCCGATTACTTTTAAAATAGTAACCAACAAATGTACTGAAAATAAAGTCTTGCCGATTACTTTTGAAATAGTAACCGACGAATATGCTGAAAATAAAAATCTTGCCGATTAATTTTGAAATAGTAACCGATGAATGTGCTGAAAATAAAGTCTTACCGATTGCTTTTGAAATATTAAACGACGAATATGTTGAAAATAAAAATCTTGTCGATTACTTTTAAAATAGCAACCGACAAATATGCTAAAATTAAAAATCTTGCCGATTACTTTTAAAATAGTAACCAACAAATGTACTGAAAATAAAGTCTTGCCGATTACTTTTGAAATAGTAACCGACGAATATGCTGAAAATAAAAATCTTGCCGATTAATTTTGAAATAGTAACCGATGAATGTGCTGAAAATAAAGTCTTGCCGATTGCTTTTGAAATATTAAACGACGAATATGTTGAAAATAAAAATCTTGTCGATTACTTTTAAAATAGTAATCGACAAATATGCTAAAATTAAAAATCTTGCCGATTACTTTTGAAATAGTCACCGACGAATGTGCTGAAAATAAATCCTACCGATTACCTTTGAAATAGTAACCGACGAATATGCTGAAAATAAAAATCTTGCCGATTAATTTTGAAATAGTAACCGACGAATGTGCTGAAAATAAAGTCTTGCCGATTGCTTTTGAAATATTAACCGACGAATATGTTGAAAATAAAAATCTTGTCGATTATGTAACACCCCGTTCCCAAATATGACATAATAATATGCAACAATTATCAGAGTTCAACAAACAACGGAGTATTACATCTACTTTTCAAAATTTCATTTAAGTAGAATATAAAACTATTTAAAAACATCAAGAAATTCCATCATATCAAATTTCTGCAGCGGAATATTCATTATAAAAATATCTCAAGTCATCTACATCAATCCTTGGCACAAAGGCCTCAACATAACGATATCCTCCAATAATGAAATCAATAACGTAGTTCAACAAGTGATACATAAGGAATGAAGAATTAAATATGCAATAGTCCCATCCCTCTACGCATCAGAGCCCTAGACACAGGAGCCATCAACCTACAAGCCTTCACTACCTGCACTTGCCCACAAGGCGGCAATTCCAGCAGAAGGGGTGAGTTCACAAATCAAAAGTAAATATACAGATATATGAATCATCAAAGTAAATTGAAACAACAACAACAAACAGCAACATTATCAACATCATCTCAACCTTATAATTTAAATTCATCTTTGATTAATATCAGCAACAACAACAACAACACTTGTGGCGACATCTCACCAACAACAATCCCAAAAGGACAACTCACTCCTACAACTAATGCAAGACTCCATCAACATCTAATGCATTATGCATGTGGTACCATACTACGCGCGTTGAATGCTAAGCATTCCAGGGCAATAAGCCCCCAACAGTTTGGATGGTTAAAGCATCCCAGGGCAATAAGCCCCCAACAGGTGAACGATAAAGCGTTCCAGGGCAATAAGCCCCCAACAGGTGAATGATAAACATTCCAGGGCAATAAGCCCCCAACAAAATGCATATGAGTATGAATGACTCTATGGTGTATATCAGCATACAACCCAACATCTTAATGGAGCATATCAGCATGCAACCAACAGCAACAACAACTTAGGATACCCTCCCCAACTGGACAAGACCATTCAACATCAACAAGGCGATTCAATTAGCAAAGTATCAATATTTGCACATAAACATACATAAATCCCATCATAATCATCTTCATAATATAGTTTTATCATCTAAACAATTCTTAATAAATCCAATAAACATCTTAGAAAGCTTAGGTTTGGGTTTGGAACATCTTAGAAAAATCACATTTTGGGTCGCACAGGACCCAGCTCGCTTAAGCGAGCAGCATCTCGCTTAAGCGAGTCAAATGACGAAAGTTGAGTTTTAGTTCGCTTGAAGCTCGCTTCTGGTTCGCTTAAGCGAACAGGTTAAATACACTATCCTGGGCGTATCTCGCTTAAGCGACGGGAATCTCGCTTAAGCGACGCAAATGACGAAGGTTAGCATTTTGCTCGCTCGGGGTTCGCTCGTGGCTCGCTTAAGCGAGCGGCTAAAAATTCAGACTGGGCGTAGCAAAGTGTCGCTCGCTTGAGCGAAGGGTATCTCGCTTAAGCGAGTGTTCATCTGGGCAGAATTTAACCTACGATTCTAACTCCATTTTCATCCAAAAATCCCATTTTTAATCCCCCAATCACCCAAAATGGTTTAGGAACAATGTTTATGGGTTTAAGGCACAACAAAACATCAGAACATATCATAATAACATTATTAACAACACAATTCAACAAGAATGAGCAATTTATCATATGTCTTAAACCTAGAACAACAATCACCAAATCCAATTTAATTTCATGGAAACACATATATATATATTAACAATTGAAGAGTAAACCCACCCTTACCTTAATTCAGCAAATTTCTACAACAAATGGATGAATTTCCCTCTTCCTAGCTCTCCCCTTGTTCTTGGCTCTTTTCTCCCAAAACTCTGTTTGTTCTTTACTGTACGTACAAAATGTTTTCTTTCCTTACTGGTTTTCTCTTTTCTTTCTAACAAAACATAACCCCCCTTTTTCTTTACTCCCTCACTTAATTCCTTTTAATTTTCATTAACCTCCTCCTAACTCTACTAATTCTAAATAACCATTATTCTCCTATTTTCAAAAATAATATTATTTCTTCTACTCCACTTAAATAATAAAAAATCATTACTACTTCTTTATAATAAAATATATTAAAATAGCAAACACCAATAATTCACATAAATCAACATAAATAATTCTAAAGCACATAAAACACACACAAATCAACTAAAATAAATAAATAACAACTTAGGGCGTTACAACTCTCCCCAACTAAGAAAATTTCGTCCTCAAAATAATACCTTAAGCAACAAACAACTCAGGGTAGGACTCTTGCATCTTGCTCTCCAACTCCCAAGTCAAACTCTCACCGGTTACACCGCCCCAAACAACTCTAACCAGAGGTATTTCCTTGCCTCTCAACTGCTTCACCTTACGATCATCAATCCTCAAAGGCAAAGTCTCAACAGTAAGATTATCTCTAACCTGCACATCATCCCTAGGAATAACATGCGAAGGATCTGCTACATACTTCCTCAACTGCGAGACATGAAACACATCATGCAAGTTCGATAGATGTGGTGGCAATCCAATCCTGTATGCCACGGTTCCAACTCTCTCGGAAATCTGGTAAGGACCAATGAACTTTGGAGTCAACTTCTTCGACTTCAATGCACGTCCTACACCCGTCATCGGAGTAACCCTTAAAAACACATGCTCACCCTCTTGAAACTCAAGGGCTTTCCTCCTTTTGTCATGATAACTCTTCTGACGATCTTGAGATGCTTTCATCTTTTCTCTTATCATCTTGACCTTTTCCGTAGTCTGCTGCACTAACTCAGGTCCTAATACAACACTTTCACCCGACTCAAACCAACATAGAGGAGTTCTACACCTTCGACCATACAAAGCTTCGAACGGTGCCATACCAATACTCGAATGGTAACTATTATTATAGGTAAACTCTATCAACGGTAAGTGGCTGTCCCAAGCTCCACCTTGCTCGAGTACACACACCCTCAACAAATCCTCCAAGGATTGGATAGTCCTCTCCGACTGACCATCTGTCTGCGGATGATAAGCCGAACTCAGCCTCAATTTCGAACCCAATGCATCTTGCAAGCTTTTCCAAAACCTTGAAGTAAACCTCGGATCTCTATCCGACACAATACTAGATGGAACACCATGCAACTTCACAATGTCACGAATGTAAATCTCCGCCAACTGAGCTACCGGATAAGTAATATTGATCGGAATAAAGTGCGCCGACTTAGTCAACCTGTCAACCACGACCCAAATGGCATCATGCCCTCTTGAAGTATTCGGTAAACTCGTTACAAAGTCCATCGAAATGCTATCCCATTTCCACTCAGGTACATCTAACGGAACCAACAACCCTGCAGGCCTCTGATGCTCAACCTTCGACTTCTGGCAAGTCAAACATGCATACACAAACTGAGCAACGTCTCTTTTCAAACCGGACCACCAAAACAATTTCTTCAGGTCATGATACATTTTAGTAGCTCTAGGATGAATACTCAGACTACTCTTGTGACTTTCTTCTAAAATCAACTTCTTCAAATCCTCATCATCCAGAATACAAATCCTTCCTCTAAACCTTAATACACCTTGGTCATCAATCTTAAAGTCACTATCCGCATTCTGATCACTAGCAGCCATCAAATCCACAAACTTAACATCAAGCTTCTGCGCCTCTTTGATACTGTTCAAGAAGTCACTGTTAATCTTTAACATGCCCAACTTCACACTCTGAGGTGATCTTTCACAAACAAGACTCAAGTCCCTAAATTGTTCAAGCAACTCGAATTCTTTTACCATCAACGCCGACATATGCAATGTCTTTCTACTCAACGCATCAGCCACAACATTAGCTTTACCAGGATGGTAATTCAAACCCAAATCGTAATCCTTAAGCAACTCAAGCCACCTTCTCTGCCTCATGTTCAACTCCTTCTGGTCAAACAGGTACTTTAAACTCTTATGATCACTAAACACCTCGAATCTGGAACCATACAAATAGTGCCTCCAAATCTTCAACACAAATACCACAGCTGCCAACTCTAAATCATGCGTAGGATAATTCTTCTCATGCACTCTCAGCTGTCTAGAAGCATACGCTACCACCTTGCCATCTTGCATCAAAACACCACCTAATCCCAGCTTAGATGCATCACAATACACAACAAAAGGTTCTTCTGGCTTTGGCAAAATCAAAATAGGAGCAGTCGTCAATCTTTGCTTCAACTCATTGAAACTACTCTCACATTGAGCATCCCACACAAATGCTTTACCTTTACAGGTCAGCTGCGTCAAAGGAAGTGCTAACTTCGAGAATCCTTCAATAAACCTGCGGTAATAACCAGCCAACCCAAGAAAACTTCTTACCTCAGTAACTGACTTTGGTGTCTCCCACTGCGACACAACATCAACCTTCGAAGGATCTACAGCAATACCTTTACCAGAAATAATGTGGCCAAGAAAACTTACTTCATTCAGCCAGAACTCGCACTTGGATAACTTGGCATACAATTTCTTCTCTTTCAGTACTTGCAAAACAATCTTCAAGTGCTCTGCATGCTCTGCCTCAGTCTTAGAATAGATCAAAATGTCATCAATAAAAACCACCACGAACTGATCCAGATACTCATGAAAAATTCGGTTCATGTATTCCATAAACACACCAGGTGCATTCGTCACACCGAAAGGCATCACCTTATACTCATAGTGACCATACCGCGTCCTAAACGCCGTCTTTTGCACGTCCTCATCCTTCACCTTTATCTGATGGTAACCTGACCTCAAGTCAATCTTGCTAAAAACGCGGGCACCCACTAGTTGATCCATCAAATCATCTATTCTCGGAAGTGGATACCTATTCTTGATCGTCACTTTATTCAACTGACGGTAATCAATACACAGCCGCATGCTACCATCCTTCTTCTTTACCAACAACACCGGCGCTCCCCATGGTGAAACACTCGGTCTCACAAACTTCTTATCAAGCAAGTCTTCTAATTGTTTCTTCAATTCAGCCAACTCCGAAGCTGACATACGGTAAGGAGCCATCGACACAGGCTTCGTACCCGGCACAAGGTCTATCGAAAATTCCACTTCTCTCTCCGGTGGCACATCTGGAATCTCATCAGGGAAAACTTCAGGAAATTCCTTCACAACAGGCAGCCTATCAATCACAGCTTGGTTCTCCACCGACAAGAATGCTAACAAAGAAAACATCAACACACCATCCTTTTCTAAACGCTTCATCTCTTTAGTGGATAAGAATTCTGCTCCACTCTCTTCTTCCGCAGAAGAAAACCGCACAGTCTTGGTAAAGCAATTGATCAGGACATGATTGTATTCCAACCAATTCATTCCCAATATTACATCCATTCCCACCAATGGCAAATAAACGAGATCAACTTCAAAATCTCTACCAAAAACAGACAACGGACAACTTAAACAGACAAGGGAAGTAGTCACTGAACCCTTAGCTGGAGTTTCAACAACCATCTCCCCTTTCATATCAGACATAATCAAACCCAATCTTTGTGCACAGTCAATAGCAATGAAACAATGCGTTGCACCAGTATCTATTATAGCAATTAAAGGAGTACCACTAAAGAAACAAGTACCTCTGATAAGTCGATCCTCCTGATCAGTCTGAGTACCGGTCAAGGCAAAAACTCTACCACTGGTCTGCGCCTTCTTAGGCTGAGTGCACTGAGAACCAATGTGACCTTCTTCATTACAGTTGAAACAAACAATGTCCCCACGCTTGCATTCGGTGACAGTGTGACCCTTCTTTCCACATCTGAAGCACTTCTTCTCATCACGGGTGCAAGCATTACTCTTGTGGCCTTTCACACCACACTTATAACAAACCACTTCAGCAGGAGCATCTCTACGTGCGGGTCTCCTCTCATCATGCATCCTCTGCTTGCCCTTATCCGCTGGAGCACTATAAGGCTTCGGGCGACTCTGCTGCCCCTTTCCTCTACGGTCATTCATCACTTTATAATGGGCCTTCGTATCCTCTTCATAAATACGACAGCTGCTCACCAACTCAGAGAAGTCTCTGATCTTCTGATAACCAATGGCCCGCTTAATATCAGCTCGCAGACCATTCTCAAATTTAATACACTTGGAGAACTCAGCAGTCTCCGCGGCATAGTGAGGGTAGAACTTGGCAAGCTCCACGAACTTAGCAGCATACTCCGTAATGGACAAGTCTCCTTGCTTCAGCTCAAGGAATTCTATCTCTTTCTTACCTCGGACATCCTCCGGAAAATACCTCCTCAGGAATTCTCTTCGGAACACAGCCCATGTAATTTCAGCTCCTTCAGCTTGGAGTATGGGTTGAGTGCTTACCCACCAGTCGTCAGCCTCCTCTGCTAACATATGGGTGCCAAACCGCACCATCTGAACATCCGTACACTGCATTACCCGGAAGATCCTCTCGACTTCCTTCAGCCAGGTCTGCGCTCCATCGGGGTCGTACCTCCCCTTAAAGGTTGGTGGATGATTCCTCAAGAAAGTTTCAAGCATCCTTACACCTTCACCAGCACCACCAGCACCTTGCTGTTGTCCAACAACTTGAGCCATTGCTTGCAAAGCAGCAGCAAGAGCAGCATCATTCCTTCCGGCCATCTCGATAGTTCTACATAACAACAAGAATTAGAACAACAAAGACAGTTTAAACCTGTCACACTACTCTACATGGCTCGACACGACTCTACTAATGGTCTGACAGACCGACCTGCTCTGATACCAATTGTAACACCCCGTTCCCAAATATGACATAATAATATGCAACAATTATCAGAGTTCAACAAACAACGGAGTATTACATCTACTTTTCAAAATTTCATTTAAATAGAATATAAAACTATTTAAAAACATCAAGAAATTCCATCATATCAAATTTCTGCAGCGGAATATTCATTATAAAAATATCTCAAGTCATCTACATCAATCCTTGGCACAAAGGCCTCAACATAACGATATCCTCCAATAATGAAATCAATAACATAGTTCAACAAGTGATACATAAGGAATGAAGAATTAAATATGCAATAGTCCCATCCCTCTACGCATCAGAGCCCTAGACACAGGAGCCATCAACCTACAAGCCTTCACTACCTGCACTTGCCCACAAGGCGGCAATTCCAGCAGAAGGGGTGAGTTCACAAATCAAAAGTAAATATACAGATATATGAATCATCAAAGTAAATTGAAACAACAACAACAAACAGCAACATTATCAACATCATCTCAACCTTATAATTTAAATTCATCTTTGATTAATATCAGCAACAACAACAACAACACTTGTGGCGACATCTCACCAACAACAATCCCAAAAGGACAACTCACTCCTACAACTAATGCAAGACTCCATCAACATCTAATGCATTATGCATGTGGTACCATACTACGCGCGTTGAATGCTAAGCATTCCAGGGCAATAAGCCCCCAACAGTTTGGATGGTTAAAGCATCCCAGGGCAATAAGCCCCCAACAGGTGAACGATAAAGCGTTCCAGGGCAATAAGCCCCCAACAGGTGAATGATAAACATTCCAGGGCAATAAGCCCCCAACAAAATGCATATGAGTATGAATGACTCTATGGTGTATATCAGCATACAACCCAACATCTTAATGGAGCATATCAGCATGCAACCAACAGCAACAACAACTTAGGATACCCTCCCCAACTGGACAAGACCATTCAACATCAACAAGGCGATTCAATTAGCAAAGTATCAATATTTGCACATAAACATACATAAATCCCATCATAATCATCTTCATAATATAGTTTTATCATCTAAACAATTCTTAATAAATCCAATAAACATCTTAGAAAGCTTAGGTTTGGGTTTGGAACATCTTAGAAAAATCACATTTTGGGTCGCACAGGACCCAGCTCGCTTAAGCGAGCAGCATCTCGCTTGAGCGAGTCAAATGACGAAAGTTGAGTTTTAGTTCGCTTGAAGCTCGCTTCTGGTTCGCTTAAGCGAACAGGTTAAATACACTATCCTGGGCGTATCTTGTAACGCCCTCTCTAATTATTTGATTATTTTAATGAGTTTAGAATATACTTATATGATTTGTGTGATTTATATGATTTATTTTGATGAGTGATATTTTGATATGTTATATGTTGGTATTTATTAGTATAATATATATACTATTTGATTTAGAAATATAAATGTTATTTGTTGTAGAAATATATATGATTTGTTATAGAAATATATGTCATTTGTTATAGAAGTAGATAGAATATTAAGATTGAGATTTAAGAGAAAAATAAGTAGGTTAAGATTTTTATAAAAAGAGAGAAAGTGAGTTTTTGAGAGAAGAAGAGGAGAAAACCTAGAACCAAGAGAAGAGGCTAGAAGAAGAGAGAAGAACGCAACTTAATTCAGGAATCATAATCTAAGGTAAGGGTGGGATTCCTTCAATAATATGTATATATAATTTCGATTGTTGATGAAATTGTGTTCTAGGTTTAGGGTTTAGAAAGTTTATGATAATTGATATGATGTGATGAATTGTGTTGTTTAATGCATGTTTCTGTGTTGTTTTGATTGTTATGTTGTATATAGAACCTGTAAACATTGTTCTCTATCAAATTTGGGATTTGGGTAGATGAAATTTGGGTTTTTGAGTGAAAAATAGAGTTTTCCCGAGAGCTACCTTTGACAGCATACCCTGTTTCATGTTGTTGCGTCTTTTGCATCAGTTTCTGTTTCGAACTAGCTTTCGGTGTAAACACGAAAGTTGTAGGTATGAATGTTAGCTTTCTAATGCCGTTGGTGTGACGTCAAAATTATTTATAGAACTTGAGTTATGGTCAAATTACTGAACGTAGGTCACAGTGAATTTTTATGAATTTCAGCACAACTTTGTCCGAATTTGAAATGAAAACTGGTATTGATTGGTACATAATTGGTCTTAGGTGTAAACATGAAAGTTGTAGATAATTGAGTTAGCTTTCTAATGACACTGGTTTGACTCGAAAATGAGTTTCAGATTTTGAGTTATGATGAAAATACTCCAAGGAGGTCTTAGTGAAATCTTATGAAAATTCAGCATAACCGTTTCTAAGTTAATCCAAAACTTATGGAATGATTCCAAAGCTCAAAACTAGAAGTACTATGAGTCAATTAGGGTGTTTAAGAGTATTTAACCTATGTTGTGAGTCGACCCTTGGGGTAGGAATGAAGGTTGTTAATGATTATAATGAGGTTCAGAGAGGCTGAATAAGATGATTTATATTGATGATTTACTTTGATGATTAAATGTGAAAATATTTATATATTGTGAAAGACGTTGATATGAAATTGTAATTGTTATATATGATGATTATTATTGATGTTGCCTTGCTGCAAATTATTTGATGGTGTTGCCTTGCTGATGTGATGTATTAATATCATTAAGATGCTAATGTTGGTTAAGTTGTTTAAGTTGTAAGATGTTGATCCAAATTATTGGAGTCATATGAGATGTCTAAGTTGTTAAGCTGTTAAGATGTTAGGTCAATTGCATACTCATTTACGTTGGGTGAGGGCTTGATGCTCTGTAAATGTATATTTATACATAATACGTGACGGGAGAGGGCTTGATGCTCTGTGAGCCTATTTACGCTCAATATGTTGGGGGCTTGATGCCCTGGTTGGTACCACATGCATGAGGTCTAAGTGTTGCATAGTCGTGTCGTGTCGTTTGTGAAGTGATGATGTAATTGTGAAGTGATGATGTAATTTGCAAAGTGATGATGTATTCGTGATAGTGTAATTGTGACTTGTTGATGTATTTATGACGTGGTTGAAGTATTTGTGATGTTATGAGGTACTTGTGAATGTTTGAGATATTTTCGTTATATGTGATGATTTGTTGATGTTGTTGATATTGTTGTTGTTGATTATTTATTGTTGTTGTTTCATCGATTTGATGAATTATATATTATTATTATTGAATGTGTTTCTCACCCCTTCTGTTGGAATTGCCGCCTTGTGGGCAAGTTCAGGTAACGAAGGCTTATAGGATTGTCGGCTCAAGTGTCCTAGGGCTCTGATACGTAACGGGATGGGAAACGTTGTCTTATTCTTTCATTCCTTTATGTATCGAATTTTTAAATAATGTTGTTGAACCTTAATTATGTTGGATATCATTTTATTGTTGAGGCCTTTGTGCCAAGATTTTGTTGAAGTTGATTATATTTTAAAAAAGACTTTTCCGCTGCAAAATATTACGAGATTAATTTATGTTGTTGAATAAATAGGATATTTTCTATTTATGAATTTTTGAAAAGTAGTGTGACATGTCCGTATTTGTTGAACTCTGATTATATATTCTTTATTAAACGTTGTTTTGGGAAACGGGGTGTTACAGTTGGTATCAGAGCAGGTCGGTCCGTTCGGCCAAGTAGTTGAGTCAAGTTGTGTCGAGTAATAGTTGTATTACTGTTTTTATGTTGTTTGATTGGTTGTTGTTGTGTTTCTGATTAATAGTTATGTTTATTAGGTGATCATGTTTGATTGACTAACTTTGATATGGTTTGCATGTTTTGTTGAAGTTCCTATTTAACTATATATGGTTTAGTATGGTTATGCAATAATTGAATTTATTTCTTGTGTGCTTTGAATTTCGAGGACGAAATTCTTTTAAGGGGGGGAGAGTTGTAACGCCCTCTCTAATTATTTGATTATTTTAATGAGTTTAGAATATACTTATATGATTTGTGTGATTTATATGATTTATTTTGATGAGTGATATTTTGATATGTTATATGTTGGTATTTATTAGTATAATATATATACTATTTGATTTAGAAATATAAATGTTATTTGTTGTAGAAATATATATGATTTGTTATAGAAATATATGTCATTTGTTATAGAAGTATAAATGATTTGTTATGGAAATATATATATATATATATATATATATATATATATATATATATATATTGGGATAGAATATTAAGATTGAGATTTAAGAGAAAAATAAGTAGGTTAAGATTTTTATAAAAAGAGAGAAAGTGAGTTTTTGAGAGAAGAAGAGGAGAAAACCTAGAACCAAGAGAAGAGGCTAGAAGAAGAGAGAAGAACGCAACTTAATTCAGGAATCATAATCTAAGGTAAGGGTGGGATTCCTTCAATAATATGTATATATAATTTCGATTGTTGATGAAATTGTGTTCTAGGTTTAGGGTTTAGAAAGTTTATGATAATTGATATGATGTGATGAATTGTGTTGTTTAATGCATGTTTCTGTGTTGTTTTGATTGTTATGTTGTATATAGAACCTGTAAACATTGTTCTCTATCAAATTTGGGATTTGGGTAGATGAAATTTGGGTTTTTGAGTGAAAAATAGAGTTTTCCCGAGAGCTACCTTTGACAGCATACCCTGTTTCATGTTGTTGCGTCTTTTGCATCAGTTTCTGTTTCGAACTAGCTTTCGGTGTAAACACGAAAGTTGTAGGTATGAATGTTAGCTTTCTAATGCCGTTGGTGTGACGTCAAAATTATTTATAGAACTTGAGTTATGGTCAAATTACTGAACGTAGGTCACAGTGAATTTTTATGAATTTCAGCACAACTTTGTCCAAATTTGAAATGAAAACTGGTATTGATTGGTACATAATTGGTCTTAGGTGTAAACATGAAAGTTGTAGATAATTGAGTTAGCTTTCTAATGACACTGGTTTGACTCGAAAATGAGTTTCAGATTTTGAGTTATGATGAAAATACTCCAAGGAGGTCTTAGTGAAATCTTATGAAAATTCAGCATAACCGTTTCTAAGTTAATCCAAAACTTATGGAATGATTCCAAAGCTCAAAACTAGAAGTACTATGAGTCAATTAGGGTGTTTAAGAGTATTTAACCTATGTTGTGAGTCGACCCTTGGGGTAGGAATGAAGGTTGTTAATGATTATAATGAGGTTCAGAGAGGCTGAATAAGATGATTTATATTGATGATTTACTTTGATGATTAAATGTGAAAATATTTATATATTGTGAAAGACGTTGATATGAAATTGTAATTGTTATATATGATGATTATTATTGATGTTGCCTTGCTGCAAATTATTTGATGGTGTTGCCTTGCTGATGTGATGTATTAATATCATTAAGATGCTAATGTTGGTTAAGTTGTTTAAGTTGTAAGATGTTGATCCAAATTATTGGAGTCATATGAGATGTCTAAGTTGTTAAGCTGTTAAGATGTTAGGTCAATTGCATACTCATTTACGTTGGGTGAGGGCTTGATGCTCTGTAAATGTATATTTATACATAATACGTGACGGGAGAGGGCTTGATGCTCTGTGAGCCTATTTACGCTCAATATGTTGGGGGCTTGATGCCCTGGTTGGTACCACATGCATGAGGTCTAAGTGTTGCATAGTCGTGTCGTGTCGTTTGTGAAGTGATGATGTAATTGTGAAGTGATGATGTAATTTGCAAAGTGATGATGTATTCGTGATAGTGTAATTGTGACTTGTTGATGTATTTATGACGTGGTTGAAGTATTTGTGATGTTATGAGGTACTTGTGAATGTTTGAGATGTTTTCGTTATATGTGATGATTTGTTGATGTTGTTGATATTGTTGTTGTTGATTATTTATTGTTGTTGTTTCATCGATTTGATGAATTATATATTATTATTATTGAATGTGTTTCTCACCCCTTCTGTTGGAATTGCCGCCTTGTGGGCAAGTTCAGGTAACGAAGGCTTATAGGATTGTCGGCTCAAGTGTCCTAGGGCTCTGATACGTAACGGGATGGGAAACGTTGTCTTATTCTTTCATTCCTTTATGTATCGAATTTTTAAATAATGTTGTTGAACCTTAATTATGTTGGATATCATTTTATTGTTGAGGCCTTTGTGCCAAGATTTTGTTGAAGTTGATTATATTTTAAAAAAGACTTTTCCGCTGCAAAATATTACGAGATTAATTTATGTTGTTGAATAAATAGGATATTTTCTATTTATGAATTTTTGAAAAGTAGTGTGACATGTCCGTATTTGTTGAACTCTGATTATATATTCTTTATTAAACGTTGTTTTGGGAAACGGGGTGTTACAGTTGGTATCCGACACAATACTAGATGGAACACCATGCAACTTCACAATGTCACGAATGTAAATCTCCGCCAACTGAGCTACCGGATAAGTAATATTGATCGGAATAAAGTGCGCCGACTTAGTCAACCTGTCAACCACGACCCAAATGGCATCATGCCCTCTTGAAGTATTCGGTAAACTCGTTACAAAGTTCATCGAAATGCTATCCCATTTCCACTCAGGTACATCTAACGGAACCAACAACCCTGCAGGCCTCTGATGCTCAACCTTCGACTTCTGGCAAGTCAAACATGCATACACAAACTGAGCAACGTCTCTTTTCAAACCGGACCACCAAAACAATTTCTTCAGGTCATGATACATTTTAGTAGCTCCAGGATGAATACTCAGACTACTCTTGTGACTTTCTTCTAAAATCAACTTCTTCAAATCCTCATCATCCAGAATACAAATCCTTCCTCTAAACCTCAATACACCTTGGTCATCAATCTTAAAGTCACTATCCGCATTCTGATCACTAGCAGCCATCAAATCCACAAACTTAACATCAAGCTTCTGCGCCTCTTTGATACTGTTCAAGAAGTCACTGTTAATCTTTAACATGCCCAACTTCACACTCTGAGGCGATCTTTCACAAACAAGACTCAAGTCCCTAAATTGTTCAAGCAACTCGAATTCTTTTACCATCAACGCCGACATATGCAATGTCTTTCTACTCAACGCATCAGCCACAACATTAGCTTTACCAGGATGGTAATTCAAACCCAAATCGTAATCCTTAAGCAACTCAAGCCACCTTCTCTGCCTCATGTTCAACTCCTTCTGGTCAAACAGGTACTTTAAACTCTTATGATCACTAAACACCTCGAATCTGGAACCATACAAATAGTGCCTCCAAATCTTCAACACAAATACCACAGCTGCCAACTCTAAATCATGCGTAGGATAATTCTTCTCATGCACTCTCAGCTGTCTAGAAGCATACGCTACCACCTTGCCATCTTGCATCAAAACACCACCTAATCCCAGCTTAGATGCATCACAATACACAACAAAAGGTTCTTCTGGCTTTGGCAAAATCAAAATAGGAGCAGTCGTCAATCTTTGCTTCAACTCATTGAAACTACTCTCACATTGAGCATCCCACACAAATGCTTTACCTTTACAGGTCAGCTGCGTCAAAGGAAGTGCTAACTTCGAGAATCCTTCAATAAACCTGCGGTAATAACCAGCCAACCCAAGAAAACTTCTTACCTCAGTAACTGACTTTGGTGTCTCCCACTGCGACACAGCATCAACCTTCGAAGGATCTACAGCAATACCTTTACCAGAAATAATGTGGCCAAGAAAACTTACTTCATTCAGCCAGAACTCGCACTTGGATAACTTGGCATACAATTTCTTCTCTTTCAGTACTTGCAAAACAATCTTCAAGTGCTCTGCATGCTCTGCCTCAGTCTTAGAATAGATCAAAATGTCATCAATAAAAACCACCACGAACTGATCCAGATACTCATGAAAAATTCGGTTCATGTATTCCATAAACACACCAGGTGCATTCGTCACACCGAAAGGCATCACCTTATACTCATAGTGACCATACCGCGTCCTAAACGCCGTCTTTTGCATGTCCTCATCCTTCACCTTTATCTGATGGTAACCTGACCTCAAGTCAATCTTGCTAAAAACGCGGGCACCCACTAGTTGATCCATCAAATCATCTATTCTCGGAAGTGGATACCTATTCTTGATCGTCACTTTATTCAACTGACGGTAATCAATACACAGCCGCATGCTACCATCCTTCTTCTTTACCAACAACACCGGCGCTCCCCATGGTGAAACACTCGGTCTCACAAACTTCTTATCAAGCAAGTCTTCTAATTGTTTCTTCAATTCAGCCAACTCCGAAGCTGACATACGGTAAGGAGCCATCGACACAGGCTTCGTACCCGGCACAAGGTCTATCGAAAATTCCACTTCTCTCTCCGGTGGCACATCTGGAATCTCATCAGGGAAAACTTCAGGAAATTCCTTCACAACAGGCAGCCTATCAATCACAGCTTGGTTCTGTTGGAACAAAACGTGTTTAACAATAAACCCTAAAGAGTTTTGATGATAACAATGTATTAAAAATTGACAATTGGTATTGCTAACATTTGTTCAAGTGTACAGGACCATAAACAAAGTGATATATCTCATCAAGGTTCTGAACGAACAAATAAAGAGCAAAGGAAGTATCCATTTGAAGCTTAAAAAGTGCTCCTGAAGACTAGTGCTCCTGGAGACTAGTGCTCCTGAAGACAAGAGCTCCTGAAGAGTATGACGTCATCAGAAGCTGAAGATCCTCAGAAGCTGATTCTTCAGAAGCAACAGTATTTCACCAAATATCTTAAGATTCAAGTGTTGTATTTAGGAGCGAAAATTATAGAGCATTGGCAGAAGATTAGTGGATTAAAGCAATGGTCGTTTCAAAAGGATTTGAAGTCAGTTTGTTGCAAATAAACAAGAAGCGTTGACATTGTACTTTGTACGAACTGTACAACCACCTTCTCCACTACTCTGTTCTTTGTCTCTGCTAACAGACAAGAATAACAGCTCTTATGTACAACCAAGCCTGCATCCTTGTTCCCTCTCAACTGGAATGGATTTGAAATTGATTCTTTATAGGACAATAACTAAATCAGGCAAAGAATCACTGGTGAAAGATCAAGCTTCAGTAACGACTCTTTTTGAATGTGTTGGCACTTACAACGTTCACCTCACACCTCTATATAAAGGAGTGAAGACTTGAAGAACAATAAGACTCTACAATTTTTTCAAAAGCGCCAAAACTCTGTCAAATTGTCTAAGCATTCAAAGTTCACTTAGAATTTCAGTTTTCAAGTTTATATCTTTGAAATTCTTAAGTCTTAAGAGTCTGTATCTGATTTGTATTGTGAACACCACTGATTGTATATCAAGTGTTCAATCTCAAACATTTTTTCTGTGTAATTTTGTTTGATGGAAGTCTCTTGCTTGTGTGCTTGAGCATTAGAAGTCTCTTGATTGTGTTCTTGAGCATTTGAAGTCTCTTGCTTGTGTGCTTGAGCATTTGTAATCAGATATTACATTTAGTGAACTCTCCTTGGAAGTGCAAGGGGGACAGGACTACTTCCGAATTGTGGAAGGAACCTGTATAAATCTTTTGTGTCCTGCTTCTTCTCTTTTCTCTCTGTTTTTCATTCCGCTGCATACGCTCCTGAACAGTATCTTCAGAAGCTGTCTAACTAGCTTCTGATCATTCTGGTTCTGGGTTTTGAAAAGAGAAAACGATTATTTTAAAACACAATTCAACCCCCCCTTCTTGTGTTTTTCTCCCCTTCAATTGGTATCTAGAGCCTTGGTTCTGTTGTCAAACACCTAACAGTGTAACAGTCCAAGATCTGAGAAAAACATGTCTGCTGATTCATCTGTTTCTGGTTCTGCTGGCTCTAGTGGTAATCATCATGCTGTTGCATACGATTATAGTGAAAAGAAAACTGACTCAGGGAAGGTTCCAAAGTTTAATGGAGATCCTGAAGAGTTTTCTTGGTGGAAAACCAATTTCTACAGTTATATCATGGGCTTAGATGAAGAACTATGGGATATTCTGGAAGATGGTGTTGGTGACTTAATTCTTGATGAAGAAGGAGCTGCTGTTGATAGAAAAATACATACACCTGCTCAGAAGAAGATGTACAAGAAACATCAAAAGATCAGAGGCTCTCTAGTTTCTGCTATACCACGAGCAGAGTACATGAAGATGAGTGATAAGTCAACTGCTAAAGCTATGTTTGCATCTTTATGTGCTAACTATGAAGGAAGCAAGAAAGTTAGAGAAGCCAAAGCACTGATGCTTGTTCATCAGTATGAACTGTTCAAGATGAAGGATGATGAAAGTATTGAGGAGATGTACTCAAGATTTCAAACCCTAGTCTCTGGACTCCAAATACTGAAGAAAAGCTATGTTGCTTCTGATCACGTGAGTAAGATTCTCAGAAGCCTTCCTGTCAGATGGAGACCAAAGGTGACTGCCATTGAGGAAGCTAAAGATTTAAACACTTTAAGTGTTGAAGATCTTGTTAGTTCTCTCAAAGTTCATGAGTTAAGTCTAAATGAACATGAGTCTACTAAAAAGAGTAAATCAATAGCTCTTCCATCAAAAGGCAAGTCATCCAAAGCTCTTAAAGTGGCTGAGTCTGATGAAGAAGATTCACCAACTGGAGATTCTGATGAAGAGGTTACTGAGATGATGGCTATGCTCTCAAACAGACTTCAGTATCTAGCCAAAAAGAACAAGAAGTTTGTGTCCAGGAGAGGTAGCTTCAGAAGCTCAAAGAAGGAAGATCAAAAGGGATGCTTCAACTGCAAGAAGCCTGGTCATTTCATTGCTGATTGCCCTGATCTTCAGAAGGAAAAAGCAAAGGAAAAGTCAAAGAAACCAACATTCAAGTCAAGCAAGTTCAAGAAACAGTTAAAGCAGAGTTTGATGGCTACATGGGATAACTTGGATAGTGAATCTGAATCTGACAAAGAAGAGTCTGATGAAGGTGCAAAGATAGCTGTTGGGTTAGTAGCTACAGCAACTTCAGAAGCTGAAACTGAATCAGATTCAGAAGATGAAAACGAGGTATATTCCAAAATCCCTAGAGAAGAACTGATAGAGTCACTTAAAGAACTCCTCACTCATTTTGAATTAAGAACCAATGAGTTGAAAGCTTTGAAAGAAAAATATGTTGCTTTGATGAAGCAACAAGAATCAACTCTATTGGATCTAAAAGCTTCTGAAGAAGGACTCAGAGGTTTTGACTTCATATGCAAGACATATGAAGACAAACTTAAGTTCTTGTGTCAGAAGCTGCAAGAAAAATGTGATGGAAAATCTTTAAGTAACCATGAGATTGCTCTTGAAGATTTCATTATGTCTGGTATTGACAGAAGCAGAATTGCTTCTATGATTTATAGCATTTACAAAAACAATGGTAAAGGGATTGGATTTTCAGAAGCTAAGTCTAGTGAAACCAATCTCAAAGCATATTGTGAATGCATAAAGGAAGGATTGAAAACCTTCTTTGTTCCTGAAGGTGCAAAAATGGGAACTGTTGCTCAATCAGAACCTGAAGCTTCCAGTTCTAAGGCTAAGATTACATCAAAGCCAAAGAATTTCAAGCCTAAGGATATGATAAATTCTGAATCTAAGACCACAAAGATTAAGATTCTGAAGAGATCAGAACCTGTTCCTCAGAGTCTGATAAAATCAGAATCTGATGTCCTAAAGTCTAAGGTTCAGAAGGGCAAGGCAGTTGGCGCTCCTGAGGTATCAAAACCAAAAGTTGAAAAACCTAAGGTAATGATTAATCAGAAGCTACCCAAGAAGGATCTAAAGGATCAGGAAATGGTGAGTAAATTCTCCAGCTCTAACCCCAAAGGACCCATAAAACAATGGGTACCTAAATCTGAAATTGTCAATACTGCAGATTTGTCTAAAAGCAAGAACAAAACAAAAATCATGGTACCTGGACAGCGGTTGCTCAAGGCACATGACAGGAGAGAAGTCAATGTTCCTATCCCTCACAATGAAAGAAAGAGGAAATGTAAAGTTTGGAGGCAACCAGTCTGGGAAGATTATTGGTACGGGGACTATTGGTAACTCCTCTACCTCTATTAATAATGTATGGTTGGTAGATGGGCTTGAACATAACCTATTGAGCATCAGTCAATTCTGTGACAATGGTTATGATGTTTTATTTGAAAAAGCCAACTGTACAGTAATCAACAAGAATGACAAGTCCATTGTGTTCAAGGGAAAGAGAGTGGAAAATGTCTACAAAATCAATTTTTCTCAACTGGCTGATCAGAAGGTAATTTGCCTTCTATCAATGAATGATAAGAAATGGATGTGGCATAAAAGGCTGGGACATGCTAACTGGAGATTAATCTCTAAGCTTAGCAAGTTACAGCTTGTCAAAGGCCTTCCTGACATTGATTATCATTCAGATGCACTCTGCGGTGCATGCCAGAAAGGAAAAATTGTTAAAACATCTTTCAAAGCAAAAGACAATGTTTCCACCACAAGACCCTTAGAACTGCTTCATATTGACCTATTTGGACCAGTTAGCACTGCATCCTTATATGGAAGCAGGTATGGATTAGTTATTGTTGATGATTATAGCAGATGGACTTGGGTGAAATTTCTGAAAAGCAAAGATCATGCATACGATGTATTCAGTAACTTCTGCACCCTTATTCAATCTGAAAAAGAAGCCAAAATTTTGAAAATCAGAAGTGATCATGGTGGTGAATTTGAAAATGAGCCATTTGAAGCTTTTTGTGAAAAATATGGAATCCTCCATGAATTCTCTTATCCTAGAACTCCACAACAGAATGGAGTTGTAGAAAGAAAGAATAGAACGTTACAAGAAATGGCCAGAACCATGATTCATGAAAACAATTTGGCAAAACATTTTTGGGCAGAAGCTGTGAATACAGCGTGTTATGTCCAGAATAGGATCTATATTAGACCTATCTTGGAGAAAACAGCATATGAATTGTTTAAAGGAAGAAAACCCAATATCTCTTACTTTCATCAATTTGGATGTACATGTTACATTCTGAATAACAAGCTCTACCTAAAGAAATTTGATGCCAAGGCCCAAAGAGGAATCTTTTTAGGTTACTCTGAAAGGTCAAAGGCATACAGAGTGTATAATTCAGAGACACTCTGTGTTGAAGAATCTATGCACGTTAAATTTGATGACAAAGAGCTTGAAGATAAAACTTCAAAGCAAGATGAAGGTTTTGCAGAGATACAGGTTCCTGAAGACATTCCAGAACCTGGTCAATCAACTGAATCTGAAGATAGTCAAGAAGCAGCACCCACGTCAGTTGCTCCTGATGATGTTGCTCCTGATGATGTTGCTCCTGATGATGTTGCTCCTGATGAAGCAGCTTCTGATGAAGCGCAAAATGGCTCACAGCAAGCAGATTCATCCAACTATACTTTCAAATACAAGTCTTCTCATCCTCAAGATCAAATCATTGGAAGTAAAGAAAGTCCCAGAAGAACAAGATCACACTTCAGACAAGAAGAATCTATGATTGGACTAATTTCAATGATTGAGCCAACAACTGTTGAAGAAGCACTTTCAGATGATGGATGGATCATAGCTATGCAAGAAGAGCTGAATCAATTCCAACGGAATGATGTGTGGGATCTGGTACCCAAACCTCCTCAGAAGAACATTATTGGAACAAAATGGGTATTCAGAAACAAGCTGAATGAAAAAGGTGAAGTAACCAGAAACAAAGCCAGACTTGTTGCTCAGGGGTACAGTCAACAAGAAGGCATTGATTACACCGAAACATTTGCTCCAGTTGCAAGATTGGAAGCAATCAGGTTACTTTTATCTTATGCAATTAATCATGGAATAGTATTATATCAAATGGATGTCAAGAGTGCATTTCTTAATGGTGTCATAGAAGAAGAAGTGTATGTCAAACAACCTCCTGGTTTTGAGGATCTGAAGCATCCTGACCATGTTTACAAACTTAAGAAATCACTATATGGCTTGAAACAAGCTCCCAGAGCTTGGTATGACAGACTAAGTAATTTCTTAATTAAAAATGATTTTAAACGAGGTCAGGTTGACACAACACTCTTCAGAAGGACTCTTGAGAAAGACATTCTTGTTGTGCAGATATATGTTGATGATATAATATTTGGTTCTACTAATTCATCTCTTTGCAAGGAGTTTTCTAAGTTAATGCAGGATGAATTTGAAATGAGCATGATGGGAGAGCTGAAGTTCTTCCTGGGCATTCAAATTAATCAAAGCAAAGATGGAGTATATGTTCATCAGACGAAATATACAAAGGAGCTTCTGAAGAAGTTCAAGCTTGAAGATTGCAAACTGATGAACACTCCAATGCATCCTACATGTACCTTAAGCAAAGAAGATGAAGGATCAAAAGTGGACCAGAAGCTATACAGAGGTATGATTGGTTCTCTGTTATACCTCACTGCATCTAGGCCAGATATTTTATTCAGTGTATGCTTATGTGCAAGGTTTCAGTCAGATCCTAGAGAATCTCATTTAACTGCAGTTAAGAGAATCTTCAGGTATCTGAAAGGAACAACTAATCTGGGACTCCTTTATAGAAAATCACCAGATTATAAGCTAATTGGATTCTGTGATGCTGATTATGCTGGTGACAGGATTGAAAGAAAGTCAACCAGTGGCAATTGTCAATTTCTGGGTGATAATCTGATATCCTGGGCTAGCAAGAGACAAGCAACTATTGCTATGTCTATAGCAGAAGCAGAATACATTTCAGCTGCAAGTTGTTGCACACAACTACTCTGGATGAAACATCAGCTGGAAGATTATCAGATACATGCTAACAGTATTCCTATCTTTTGTGATAATACTGCTGCTATTTGCTTGTCAAAGAATCCAATTCTGCATTCAAGAGTCAAGCATATTGAGATCAAACACCATTTTATCAGAGATTATGTTCAAAAAGGAATTTTAGATATACAATTCATTGATACTGAAAATCAATGGGCTGATATATTTACTAAGCCTCTAACTGTTGAAAGATTTGATTTTATTAAGAAAAATTTGAACATGCACTACGTGTCTGATTAAAATTGCTTGCTCCTGAATAAGATGTTCAGGTTCTGAAGTCACTTCAGAAGCCATTGTCCTTCAGAAGCTCCTGAGTGAGGTCCTGAAGAAAATGTGCTCCTGATGAGTCATCAGAATCTCAACCTTCAGAAGAGAATCTTTGTGCTCCTGAATAGCAGAAGTTAGTGGAAGTTTTGGAGTTGCTCCTGGCGACATATGTCCCACTAACTTATACAGCTCATCTGAAATCTGACAGCGTGGCATAAATGTATTGGCGTATAACTCAAAGGGCAATGATGTTAATTTTACTTTTCGTAGTACTATCTCGCGCCCCCAACTGTCATTAATGCTGTGTTTGTTTGTCCCCTGTTATTCAAACGTTTTTCGCTAAAAAGCACTTAATCAAAAACACACACTACTCACTTCACTTCCTACACTTTCTGTTTGTGATTTCGTTTCTGCTAAGAAAAGTTCTCTCTCTCAAAACCCTAAGAACCCAAATCTCAAACTTCTTCAAACATCAATGGCTTCATCTAGTTCTGTTCAAGAATCCAACGCTCAACACGCAGTTCAGCAAGAAAGGGCTGCTTACGAGATCAAAGGAGTCACCATGAGCCTAAAAGAATGGCAACTTAAGATTCAAACAGAGAATCCGGTGGATTTTGAATCTCTTGCGTATCATGGCTGTGACATCAAGAGGTTTTATGAAGTTCAAGGGCTGATGAACTATTTCAGTATGCTCAACGGTCCTACCTACAAGACGTTAGTAAGACACTTCTGGGTAAGAGCATCAGTCTATGATAAAGCTGCATCAAAACTGGAGGAAGAAGAAAAAGTTTTGATTGATCCCTCTCTTGAAGGGAAAACCAGAGAAGAAATGGGTCTGGAACCATTCAGAGAAGTTCAGATCAGGTCAAGCCTGATGGGTATCCCAGTCTACATTTCTGAAGCTATAATTGCTTTTGTCATTGGAGCAGAAGCATCTGGAAAGTACTCCGGTGTAGATATACCAAACTCTCAGTCAAGCTCCTGGAGTGAGTTGGTGAATAAAACTCTCTTCAATTCTACAACAGCCGGTAAATACTGTGACTTGAACATGATCAACAAGATGCTCCTGAAGATTCTCAATGAGAACATGCTACCTAAAGGAGGTGGTGGAGATCAACCCTCTTTGGCTCACAAAGTTTTTCTCCATCACATTATCAAGGGTGAGAAAGTGAATCTACCCAAATACATCTTCAGGCATATGATAAAAGAGCTCAGGGAAAGCCAGAACAAGTGCAGAGTCTGGGTTCCCTATGGAAGACTGATCTCAGAAATCTTCCATCAAGGAGGCATCATTAAAGCTCTGAATGAAGTAAACTACTTCACTGATGAACAGCTGGAAACTGAGACCGGAAAGGTGATAAATGCAGTTACCTTGAAGCATATGAAGCTAATTCCTGAAGTGACCAAGCTGAAGACAGACATCTGTGAATCAAGGGTCATATCAAATCTCATGGAGGACTTCCCTCCTATCTGCAAGAAGGACACCCTGGCTGTTCAAATGGCTCTCATTGCTGATCACTATGAGACTCATGGAAAGCTGATTAGTCTGGATGAAGTTCCAGAAGAAATGTATGGACAAGAACTTCCTGTAGCTAAAGGAAGAAAATCTAAAAGAAAGGTACTCACTCAAGAAGAGTACTTAGAAGGTGAAAATCCTTCTAAGAAGGCAAAGAAGGAAAAGGCTCCTGAAAAGTCTATATCTGTTGCTCCTGGAGGATCATCAATTCAGGAAGAGGTTCAGGATCTGAACCCAGAAGCTATTATTCCTCAGAAGACAAGAAGTGGCAAGCAAATGGTTTCAGCATCTACAACAACAGCGAAAGTGAAACAGATTCCTCAAAAGAAGAAAAGGACTCAGAAACTAAGGAAACTGAAGGAATCTGTGTACACTGCTGAAGAAAGTGCAGCTGTAGAGGCTACCGAACTTGTTACCAGGGAGGTAAGAAAGAAGAAGAAGGCTGAATCTGAAGCTGTTCAGAAGGCATTGGAGCTGGCTAAGGAAATAGAAGTACCTACTGAGGTCTTGCTTAAGAAAGATGCTGCTGAGGTTGCTGAGCAAGCTCTGATGAGCTCATTAGAACTGCAAGCTGAAGTTGCTACTGAAGCTGCAAGCATTCTAGCTACTCCTGGATCAGATGTTATATCAGGTACATCCTCCTCACAACCCTTAATACATATAGAATCTGACTCCTCTCCCTCATCACCTTCTCAATCCAAAACCTCATCATCCTCATCTTCTGATATGGATGATATTCCTATAAGCATCCTCAGAAAAGGCCTATCACCATCCTCCAAACTCCACAAAAATTCTTCCAAACCTATTTCTCCTTTCAAACCATCTGAACCATCTATCCAAGCTAGGGTCAGTAGTTTGCTAGAGTTACAATGCAGCAAACTACCCCCTAATCATCCACTTCAACCACAAACCATTAAACCTGTTAACATGATTTTACCTGATAAGCCAGAAGATAACTCTGTTATAAATAATCTCAGCAGTCATCTATCCGGTGAACTTCCAAACTTTAACCTAACACCACAAAAAGCCTCTGAAGTAACAACTTCACAAGTTGCTTCAGAAAGCCCCCATCAACAAGCACCTGAACCACTTGTATCCCCATCTGTTTCTGAACAATCTGTTCCTGAACCAACAAATGTACTGAAAATAAAGTCTTGCCGATTACTTTTGAAATACTAACCGACGAATATGCTGAAAATAAAAATCTTGCCGATTAATTTTGAAATAGTAACCGAGGAATGTGCTGAAAATAAAGTCTTGCCGATTGCTTTTGAAATATTAAACGACGAATATGTTGAAAATAAAAATCTTGTCGATTACTTTAAAAATAGTAACCGACAAATATGCTAAAATTAAAAATCTTGCCGATTACTTTTGAAATAGTAACCGACGAATGTGCTGAAAATAAATCCTACCGATTACCTTTGAAATAGTAACCGACGAATATGCTGAAAATAAAAATCTTGCCGATTAATTTTGAAATAGCAACCGACGAATGTGCTGAAAATAAATCATGCCGATTACTTTTGAAATAGTCATCGACGAATATGCTGAAAATAAACCATGCCGATTACTTTTAAAATAGTAACCAACGAATGTACTAAAAATAAAGTCTTGCCGATTACTTTTGAAATAGTAACCGACGAATATGCTGAAAATAAATCATGCCGATTACTTTTAAAATAGTAACCAACGAATGTTCTGAAAATAAAGTCTTGCCGATTACTTTTGAAATAGTAACCGACGAATATGCTGAAAATAAAAATCTTGCCGATTACTTTTGAAATAGTAACCGACGAATGTGCTGAAAATAAATCATGCCGATTACTTTTGAAATAGTCACCGACGAATATGCTGAAAATAAATCATGCCGATAACTTTTAAAATAGTAACCAACGAATGTACTGAAAATAAAGTCTTGCCAATTACTTTTGAAATAGTAACCGACGAATATGCTGAAAATAAAAATCTTGCCGATTAATTTTGAAATAGTAACCGATGAATGTGCTGAAAATAAAGTCTTGCCGATTGCTTTTGAAATATTAAACGACGAATATGCTGAAAATAAATCATGCCGATTACTTTTAAAATAGTAACCAACGAATGCACTGAAAATAAAGTCTTGCCGATTAATTTTGAAATAGTAACCGACGAATATGCTGAAAATAAAAATCTTGCCGATTAATTTTGAAATAGCAACCGAAGAATGTGCTGAAAATAAATCATGCCGATTACTTTTGAAATAGTCACCGACGAATATGTTGAAAATAAAAATCTTGTCGATTACTTTTAAAATAGTAACCGACAAATATGCTAAAATTAAAAATCTTGCCGATTACTTTTGAAATAGTAACCGACGAATGTGCTGAAAATAAATCCTACCGATTACCTTTGAAATAGTAACCGACGAATATGCTGAAAATAAAAATCTTGCCGATTAATTTTGAAATAGCAACCGACGAATGTGCTGAAAATAAATCATGCCGATTACTTTTGAAATAGTCACCGACGAATATGCTGAAAATAAATCATGCCGATTACTTTTAAAATAGTAACCAACGAATGTACTGAAAATAAAGTCTTGCCGATTACTTTTGAAATAGTAACCGACGAATATGCTGAAAATAAATCATGCCGATTACTTTTAAAATAGTAACCAACGAATGTACTGAAAATAAAGTCTTGCCGATTACTTTTGAAATAGTAACCGACGAATATGCTGAAAATAAAAATCTTGCCGATTAATTTTGAAATAGTAACCAATGAATTTGCTGAAAATAAAGTCTTGCCGATTGCTTTTGAAATATTAAACGACGAATATGTTGAAAATAAAAATCTTGTCGATTACTTTTGAAATAGTAACCGACGAATATGCTGAAAATAAAAATCTTGCCGATTACTTTTGAAATAGTAACCGACGAATGTGCTGAAAATAAATCATGCCGATTACTTTTGAAATAGTCACCGACGAATATGCTGAAAATAAATCATGCTGATAACTTTTAAAATAGTAACCAACGAATGTACTGAAAATAAAGTCTTGCCGATTTCTTTTGAAATAGTAACCGACGAATATGCTGAAAATAAAAATCTTGCCGATCAATTTTGAATCAGTAACCGACGAATGTGCTGAAAATAAAGTCTTGCCGATTGCTTTTGAAATATTAAACGACGAATATGTTGAAAATAAAAATCTTGTCGATTACTTTTAAAATAGTAACCGACAAATATGCTAAAATTAAAAATCTTGCCGATTACTTTTGAAATAGTAACCGACGAATGTGCTAAAAATAAATCCTACCGATTATCTTTGAAATAGTAACCGACGAATATGCTGAAAATAAAAATCTTGCCGATTAATTTTGAAATAGCAACCGACGAATGTGCTGAAAATAAATCATGCCGATTACTTTTGAAATAGTTACCGACGAATATGCTGAAAATAAATCATGCCGATTACTTTTAAAATAGTAACCAACAAATGTACTGAAAATAAAGTCTTGCCGATTACTTTTGAAATAGTAACCGACGAATATGCTGAAAATAAAAATCTTTCCGATTAATTTTGAAATAGTAACCGAGGAATGTGCTGAAAATAAAGTCTTGCCGATTGCTTTTGAAATATTAAACGACGAATATGTTGAAAATAAAAATCTTGTCGATTACTTTAAAAATAGTAACCGACAAATATGCTAAAATTAAAAATCTTGCCGATTACTTTTGAAATAGTAACCGACGAATGTGCTGAAAATAAATCCTACCGATTACCTTTGAAATAGTAACCGACGAATATGCTGAAAATAAAAATCTTGCCGATTAATTTTGAAATAGCAACCGACGAATGTGCTGAAAATAAATCATGCCGATTACTTTTGAAATAGTCATCGACGAATATGCTGAAAATAAATCATGTCGATTACTTTTAAAATAGTAACCAACGAATGTACTGAAAATAAAGTCTTGCCGATTACTTTTGAAATAGTAACCGACGAATATGCTGAAAATAAATCATGCCGATTACTTTTAAAATAGTAACCAACGAATGTACTGAAAATAAAGTCTTGCCGATTACTTTTGAAATAGTAACCGACGAATATGCTGAAAATAAAAATCTTGCCGATTAATTTTGAAATAGTAACCGATGAATTTGCTGAAAATAAAGTCTTGCCGATTGCTTTTGAAATATTAAACGACGAATATGTTGAAAATAAAAATCTCTTCGATTACTTCTGAAATAGTAACCGACGAATATGCTGAAAATAAAAATCTTACCGATTACTTTTGAAATAGTAACCGACGAATGTGCTGAAAATAAATCATGCCGATTACTTTTGAAATAGTCACCGACGAATATGCTGAAAATAAATCATGCCGATAACTTTTAAAATAGTAACCAACGAATGTACTGAAAATAAAGTCTTGCCAATTACTTTTGAAATAGTAACCGACGAATATGCTGAAAATAAAAATCTTGCCGATCAATTTTGAATCAGTAACCGACGAATGTGCTGAAAATAAAGTCTTGCCGATTGCTTTTGAAATATTAAACGACGAATATGTTGAAAATAAAAATCTTGTCGATTACTTTTAAAATAGTAATCGACAAATATGCTAAAATTAAAAATCTTGCCGATTACTTTTGAAATAGTCACCGACGAATGTGCTGAAAATAAATCCTACCGATTACCTTTGAAATAGTAACCGACGAATATGCTGAAAATAAAAATCTTGCCGATTAATTTTGAAATAGTAACAGACGAATGTGCTGAAAATAAAGTCTTGCCGATTGCTTTTGAAATATTAACCGACGAATATGTTGAAAATAAAAATCTTGTCGATTATGTAACACCCCGTTCCCAAATATGACATAATAATATGCAACAATTATCAGAGTTCAACAAACAACGGAGTATTACATCTACTTTTCAAAATTTCATTTAAATAGAATATAAAACTATTTAAAAACATCAAGAAATTCCATCATATCAAATTTCTGCAGCGGAATATTCATTATAAAAATATCTCAAGTCATCTACATCAATCCTTGGCACAAAGGCCTCAACATAACGATATCCTCCAATAATGAAATCAATAACGTAGTTCAACAAGTGATACATAAGGAATGAAGAATTAAATATGCAATAGTCCCATCCCTCTACGCATCAGAGCCCTAGACACAGGAGCCATCAACCTACAAGCCTTCACTACCTGCACTTGCCCACAAGGCGGCAATTCCAGCAGAAGGGGTGAGTTCACAAATCAAAAGTAAATATACAGATATATGAATCATCAAAGTAAATTGAAACAACAACAACAAACAGCAACATTATCAACATCATCTCAACCTTATAATTTAAATTCATCTTTGATTAATATCAGCAACAACAACAACAACACTTGTGGCGACATCTCACCAACAACAATCCCAAAAGGACAACTCACTCCTACAACTAATGCAAGACTCCATCAACATCTAATGCATTATGCATGTGGTACCATACTACGCGCGTTGAATGCTAAGCATTCCAGGGCAATAAGCCCCCAACAGTTTGGATGGTTAAAGCATCCCAGGGCAATAAGCCCCCAACAGGTGAACGATAAAGCGTTCCAGGGCAATAAGCCCCCAACAGGTGAATGATAAACATTCCAGGGCAATAAGCCCCCAACAAAATGCATATGAGTATGAATGACTCTATGGTGTATATCAGCATACAACCCAACATCTTAATGGAGCATATCAGCATGCAACCAACAGCAACAACAACTTAGGATACCCTCCCCAACTGGACAAGACCATTCAACATCAACAAGGCGATTCAATTAGCAAAGTATCAATATTTGCACATAAACATACATAAATCCCATCATAATCATCTTCATAATATAGTTTTATCATCTAAACAATTCTTAATAAATCCAATAAACATCTTAGAAAGCTTAGGTTTGGGTTTGGAACATCTTAGAAAAATCACATTTTGGGTCGCACAGGACCCAGCTCGCTTAAGCGAGCAGCATCTCGCTTGAGCGAGTCAAATGACGAAAGTTGAGTTTTAGTTCGCTTGAAGCTCGCTTCTGGTTCGCTTAAGCGAACAGGTTAAATACACTATCCTGGGCGTATCTCGCTTAAGCGACGGGAATCTCGCTTAAGCGACGCAAATGACGAAGGTTAGCATTTTGCTCGCTCGGGGTTCGCTCGTGGCTCGCTTAAGCGAGCGGCTAAAAATTCAGACTGGGCGTAGCAAAGTGTCGCTCGCTTGAGCGAAGGGTATCTCGCTTAAGCGAGTGTTCATCTGGGCAGAATTTAACCTACGATTCTAACTCCATTTTCATCCAAAAATCCCATTTTTAATCCCCCAATCACCCAAAATGGTTTAGGAACAATGTTTATGGGTTTAAGGCACAACAAAACATCAGAACATATCATAATAACATTATTAACAACACAATTCAACAAGAATGAGCAATTTATCATATGTCTTAAACCTAGAACAACAATCACCAAATCCAATTTAATTTCATGGAAACACATATATATATATTAACAATTGAAGAGTAAACCCACCCTTACCTTAATTCAGCAAATTTCTACAACAAATGGATGAATTTCCCTCTTCCTAGCTCTCCCCTTGTTCTTGGCTCTTTTCTCCCAAAACTCTGTTTGTTCTTTACTGTACGTACAAAATGTTTTCTTTCCTTACTGGTTTTCTCTTTTCTTTCTAACAAAACATAACCCCCCTTTTTCTTTACTCCCTCACTTAATTCCTTTTAATTTTCATTAACCCCCTCCTAACTCTACTAATTCTAAATAACCATTATTCTCCTATTTTCAAAAATAATATTATTTCTTCTACTCCACTTAAATAATAAAAAATCATTACTACTTCTTTATAATAAAATATATTAAAATAGCAAACACCAATAATTCACATAAATCAACATAAATAATTCTAAAGCACATAAAACACACACAAATCAACTAAAATAAATAAATAACAACTTAGGGCGTTACAACTCTCCCCAACTAAGAAAATTTCGTCCTCAAAATAATACCTTAAGCAACAAACAACTCAGGGTAGGACTCTTGCATCTTGCTCTCCAACTCCCAAGTCAAACTCTCACCGGTTACACCGCCCCAAACAACTCTAACCAGAGGTATTTCCTTGCCTCTCAACTGCTTCACCTTACGATCATCAATCCTCAAAGGCAAAGTCTCAACAGTAAGATTATCTCTAACCTGCACATCATCCCTAGGAATAACATGCGAAGGATCTGCTACATACTTCCTCAACTGCGAGACATGAAACACATCATGCAAGTTCGATAGATGTGGTGGCAATCCAATCCTGTATGCCACGGTTCCAACTCTCTCGGAAATCTGGTAAGGACCAATGAACTTTGGAGTCAACTTCTTCGACTTCAATGCACGTCCTACACCCGTCATCGGAGTAACCCTTAAAAACACATGCTCACCCTCTTGAAACTCAAGGGCTTTCCTCCTTTTGTCATGATAACTCTTCTGACGATCTTGAGATGCTTTCATCTTTTCTCTTATCATCTTGACCTTTTCCGTAGTCTGCTGCACTAACTCAGGTCCTAATACAACACTTTCACCCGACTCAAACCAACATAGAGGAGTTCTACACCTTCGACCATACAAAGCTTCGAACGGTGCCATACCAATACTCGAATGGTAACTATTATTATAGGTAAACTCTATCAACGGTAAGTGGCTGTCCCAAGCTCCACCTTGCTCGAGTACACACACCCTCAACAAATCCTCCAAGGATTGGATAGTCCTCTCCGACTGACCATCTGTCTGCGGATGATAAGCCGAACTCAGCCTCAATTTCGAACCCAATGCATCTTGCAAGCTTTTCCAAAACCTTGAAGTAAACCTCGGATCTCTATCCGACACAATACTAGATGGAACACCATGCAACTTCACAATGTCACGAATGTAAATCTCCGCCAACTGAGCTACCGGATAAGTAATATTGATCGGAATAAAGTGCGCCGACTTAGTCAACCTGTCAACCACGACCCAAATGGCATCATGCCCTCTTGAAGTATTCGGTAAACTCGTTACAAAGTCCATCGAAATGCTATCCCATTTCCACTCAGGTACATCTAACGGAACCAACAACCCTGCAGGCCTCTGATGCTCAACCTTCGACTTCTGGCAAGTCAAACATGCATACACAAACTGAGCAACGTCTCTTTTCAAACCGGACCACCAAAACAATTTCTTCAGGTCATGATACATTTTAGTAGCTCTAGGATGAATACTCAGACTACTCTTGTGACTTTCTTCTAAAATCAACTTCTTCAAATCCTCATCATCCAGAATACAAATCCTTCCTCTAAACCTTAATACACCTTGGTCATCAATCTTAAAGTCACTATCCGCATTCTGATCACTAGCAGCCATCAAATCCACAAACTTAACATCAAGCTTCTGCGCCTCTTTGATACTGTTCAAGAAGTCACTGTTAATCTTTAACATGCCCAACTTCACACTCTGAGGCGATCTTTCACAAACAAGACTCAAGTCCCTAAATTGTTCAAGCAACTCGAATTCTTTTACCATCAACGCCGACATATGCAATGTCTTTCTACTCAACGCATCAGCCACAACATTAGCTTTACCAGGATGGTAATTCAAACCCAAATCGTAATCCTTAAGCAACTCAAGCCACCTTCTCTGCCTCATGTTCAACTCCTTCTGGTCAAACAGGTACTTTAAACTCTTATGATCACTAAACACCTCGAATCTGGAACCATACAAATAGTGCCTCCAAATCTTCAACACAAATACCACAGCTGCCAACTCTAAATCATGCGTAGGATAATTCTTCTCATGCACTCTCAGCTGTCTAGAAGCATACGCTACCACCTTGCCATCTTGCATCAAAACACCACCTAATCCCAGCTTAGATGCATCACAATACACAACAAAAGGTTCTTCTGGCTTTGGCAAAATCAAAATAGGAGCAGTCGTCAATCTTTGCTTCAACTCATTGAAACTACTCTCACATTGAGCATCCCACACAAATGCTTTACCTTTACAGGTCAGCTGCGTCAAAGGAAGTGCTAACTTCGAGAATCCTTCAATAAACCTGCGGTAATAACCAGCCAACCCAAGAAAACTTCTTACCTCAGTAACTGACTTTGGTGTCTCCCACTGCGACACAACATCAACCTTCGAAGGATCTACAGCAATACCTTTACCAGAAATAATGTGGCCAAGAAAACTTACTTCATTCAGCCAGAACTCGCACTTGGATAACTTGGCATACAATTTCTTCTCTTTCAGTACTTGCAAAACAATCTTCAAGTGCTCTGCATGCTCTGCCTCAGTCTTAGAATAGATCAAAATGTCATCAATAAAAACCACCACGAACTGATCCAGATACTCATGAAAAATTCGGTTCATGTATTCCATAAACACACCAGGTGCATTCGTCACACCGAAAGGCATCACCTTATACTCATAGTGACCATACCGCGTCCTAAACGCCGTCTTTTGCATGTCCTCATCCTTCACCTTTATCTGATGGTAACCTGACCTCAAGTCAATCTTGCTAAAAACGCGGGCACCCACTAGTTGATCCATCAAATCATCTATTCTCGGAAGTGGATACCTATTCTTGATCGTCACTTTATTCAACTGACGGTAATCAATACACAGCCGCATGCTACCATCCTTCTTCTTTACCAACAACACCGGCCCTCCCCATGGTGAAACACTCGGTCTCACAAACTTCTTATCAAGCAAGTCTTCTAATTGTTTCTTCAATTCAGCCAACTCCGAAGCTGACATACGGTAAGGAGCCATCGACACAGGCTTCGTACCCGGCACAAGGTCTATCGAAAATTCCACTTCTCTCTCCGGTGGCACATCTGGAATCTCATCAGGGAAAACTTCAGGAAATTCCTTCACAACAGGCAGCCTATCAATCACAGCTTGGTTCTGTTGGAACAAAACGTGTTTAACAATAAACCCTAAAGAGTTTTGATGATAACAATGTATTAAAAATTGACAATTGGTATTGCTAACATTTGTTCAAGTGTACAGGACCATAAACAAAGTGATATATCTCATCAAGGTTCTGAACGAACAAATAAAGAGCAAAGGAAGTATCCATTTGAAGCTTAAAAAGTGCTCCTGAAGACTAGTGCTCCTGGAGACTAGTGCTCCTGAAGACAAGAGCTCCTGAAGAGTATGACGTCATCAGAAGCTGAAGATCCTCAGAAGCTGATTCTTCAGAAGCAACAGTATTTCACCAAATATCTTAAGATTCAAGTGTTGTATTTAGGAGCGAAAATTATAGAGCATTGGCAGAAGATTAGTGGATTAAAGCAATGGTCGTTTCAAAAGGATTTGAAGTCAGTTTGTTGCAAATAAACAAGAAGCGTTGACATTGTACTTTGTACGAACTGTACAACCACCTTCTCCACTACTCTGTTCTTTGTCTCTGCTAACAGACAAGAATAACAGCTCTTATGTACAACCAAGCCTGCATCCTTGTTCCCTCTCAACTGGAATGGATTTGAAATTGATTCTTTATAGGACAATAACTAAATCAGGCAAAGAATCACTGGTGAAAGATCAAGCTTCAGTAACGACTCTTTTTGAATGTGTTGGCACTTACAACGTTCACCTCACACCTCTATATAAAGGAGTGAAGACTTGAAGAACAATAAGACTCTACAATTTTTTCAAAAGCGCCAAAACTCTGTCAAATTGTCTAAGCATTCAAAGTTCACTTAGAATTTCAGTTTTCAAGTTTATATCTTTGAAATTCTTAAGTCTTAAGAGTCTGTATCTGATTTGTATTGTGAACACCACTGATTGTATATCAAGTGTTCAATCTCAAACATTTTTTCTGTGTAATTTTGTTTGATGGAAGTCTCTTGCTTGTGTGCTTGAGCATTAGAAGTCTCTTGATTGTGTTCTTGAGCATTTGAAGTCTCTTGCTTGTGTGCTTGAGCATTTGTAATCAGATATTACATTTAGTGAACTCTCCTTGGAAGTGCAAGGGGGACAGGAGTACTTCCGAATTGTGGAAGGAACCTGTATAAATCTTTTGTGTCCTGCTTCTTCTCTTTTCTCTCTGTTTTTCATTCCGCTGCATACGCTCCTGAACAGTATCTTCAGAAGCTGTCTAACTAGCTTCTGATCATTCTGGTTCTGGGTTTTGAAAAGAGAAAACGATTATTTTAAAACACAATTCAACCCCCCCTTCTTGTGTTTTTCTCCCCTTCAATTGGTATCTAGAGCCTTGGTTCTGTTGTCAAACACCTAACAGTGTAACAGTCCAAGATCTGAGAAAAACATGTCTGCTGATTCATCTGTTTCTGGTTCTGCTGGCTCTAGTGGTAATCATCATGCTGTTGCATACGATTATAGTGAAAAGAAAACTGACTCAGGGAAGGTTCCAAAGTTTAATGGAGATCCTGAAGAGTTTTCTTGGTGGAAAACCAATTTCTACAGTTATATCATGGGCTTAGATGAAGAACTATGGGATATTCTGGAAGATGGTGTTGGTGACTTAATTCTTGATGAAGAAGGAGCTGCTGTTGATAGAAAAATACATACACCTGCTCAGAAGAAGATGTACAAGAAACATCACAAGATCAGAGGCTCTCTAGTTTCTGCTATACCACGAGCAGAGTACATGAAGATGAGTGATAAGTCAACTGCTAAAGCTATGTTTGCATCTTTATGTGCTAACTATGAAGGAAGCAAGAAAGTTAGAGAAGCCAAAGCACTGATGCTTGTTCATCAGTATGAACTGTTCAAGATGAAGGATGATGAAAGTATTGAGGAGATGTACTCAAGATTTCAAACCCTAGTCTCTGGACTCCAAATACTGAAGAAAAGCTATGTTGCTTCTGATCACGTGAGTAAGATTCTCAGAAGCCTTCCTGTCAGATGGAGACCAAAGGTGACTGCCATTGAGGAAGCTAAAGATTTAAACACTTTAAGTGTTGAAGATCTTGTTAGTTCTCTCAAAGTTCATGAGTTAAGTCTAAATGAACATGAGTCTACTAAAAAGAGTAAATCAATAGCTCTTCCATCAAAAGGCAAGTCATCCAAAGCTCTTAAAGTGGCTGAGTCTGATGAAGAAGATTCACCAACTGGAGATTCTGATGAAGAGGTTACTGAGATGATGGCTATGCTCTCAAACAGACTTCAGTATCTAGCCAAAAAGAACAAGAAGTTTGTGTCCAGGAGAGGTAGCTTCAGAAGCTCAAAGAAGGAAGATCAAAAGGGATGCTTCAACTGCAAGAAGCCTGGTCATTTCATTGCTGATTGCCCTGATCTTCAGAAGGAAAAAGCAAAGGAAAAGTCAAAGAAACCAACATTCAAGTCAAGCAAGTTCAAGAAACAGTTAAAGCAGAGTTTGATGGCTACATGGGATAACTTGGATAGTGAATCTGAATCTGACAAAGAAGAGTCTGATGAAGGTGCAAAGATAGCTGTTGGGTTAGTAGCTACAGCAACTTCAGAAGCTGAAACTGAATCAGATTCAGAAGATGAAAACGAGGTATATTCCAAAATCCCTAGAGAAGAACTGATAGAGTCACTTAAAGAACTCCTCACTCATTTTGAATTAAGAACCAATGAGTTGAAAGCTTTGAAAGAAAAATATGTTGCTTTGATGAAGCAACAAGAATCAACTCTATTGGATCTAAAAGCTTCTGAAGAAGGACTCAGAGGTTTTGACTTCATATGCAAGACATATGAAGACAAACTTAAGTTCTTGTGTCAGAAGCTGCAAGAAAAATGTGATGGAAAATCTTTAAGTAACCATGAGATTGCTCTTGAAGATTTCATTATGTCTGGTATTGACAGAAGCAGAATTGCTTCTATGATTTATAGCATTTACAAAAACAATGGTAAAGGGATTGGATTTTCAGAAGCTAAGTCTAGTGAAACCAATCTCAAAGCATATTGTGAATGCATAAAGGAAGGATTGAAAACCTTCTTTGTTCCTGAAGGTGCAAAAATGGGAACTGTTGCTCAATCAGAACCTGAAGCTTCCAGTTCTAAGGCTAAGATTACATCAAAGCCAAAGAATTTCAAGCCTAAGGATATGATAAATTCTGAATCTAAGACCACAAAGATTAAGATTCTGAAGAGATCAGAACCTGTTCCTCAGAGTCTGATAAAATCAGAATCTGATGTCCTAAAGTCTAAGGTTCAGAAGGGCAAGGCAATTGGCGCTCCTGAGGTATCAAAACCAAAAGTTGAAAAACCTAAGGTAATGATTAATCAGAAGCTACCCAAGAAGGATCTAAAGGATCAGGAAATGGTGAGTAAATTCTCCAGCTCTAACCCCAAAGGACCCATAAAACAATGGGTACCTAAATCTGAAATTGTCAATACTGCAGATTTGTCTAAAAGCAAGAACAAAACAAAAATCATGGTACCTGGACAGCGGTTGCTCAAGGCACATGACAGGAGAGAAGTCAATGTTCCTATCCCTCACAATGAAAGAAAGAGGAAATGTAAAGTTTGGAGGCAACCAGTCTGGGAAGATTATTGGTACGGGGACTATTGGTAACTCCTCTACCTCTATTAATAATGTATGGTTGGTAGATGGGCTTGAACATAACCTATTGAGCATCAGTCAATTCTGTGACAATGGTTATGATGTTTTATTTGAAAAAGCCAACTGTACAGTAATCAACAAGAATGACAAGTCCATTGTGTTCAAGGGAAAGAGAGTGGAAAATGTCTACAAAATCAATTTTTCTCAACTGGCTGATCAGAAGGTAATTTGCCTTCTATCAATGAATGATAAGAAATGGATGTGGCATAAAAGGCTGGGACATGCTAACTGGAGATTAATCTCTAAGCTTAGCAAGTTACAGCTTGTCAAAGGCCTTCCTGACATTGATTATCATTCAGATGCACTCTGCGGTGCATGCCAGAAAGGAAAAATTGTTAAAACATCTTTCAAAGCAAAAGACAATGTTTCCACCACAAGACCCTTAGAACTGCTTCATATTGACCTATTTGGACCAGTTAGCACTGCATCCTTATATGGAAGCAGGTATGGATTAGTTATTGTTGATGATTATAGCAGATGGACTTGGGTGAAATTTCTGAAAAGCAAAGATCATGCATACGATGTATTCAGTAACTTCTGCACCCTTATTCAATCTGAAAAAGAAGCCAAAATTTTGAAAATCAGAAGTGATCATGGTGGTGAATTTGAAAATGAGCCATTTGAAGCTTTTTGTGAAAAATATGGAATCCTCCATGAATTCTCTTATCCTAGAACTCCACAACAGAATGGAGTTGTAGAAAGAAAGAATAGAACGTTACAAGAAATGGCCAGAACCATGATTCATGAAAACAATTTGGCAAAACATTTTTGGGCAGAAGCTGTGAATACAGCGTGTTATGTCCAGAATAGGATCTATATTAGACCTATCTTGGAGAAAACAGCATATGAATTGTTTAAAGGAAGAAAACCCAATATCTCTTACTTTCATCAATTTGGATGTACATGTTACATTCTGAATAACAAGCTCTACCTAAAGAAATTTGATGCCAAGGCCCAAAGAGGAATCTTTTTAGGTTACTCTGAAAGGTCAAAGGCATACAGAGTGTATAATTCAGAGACACTCTGTGTTGAAGAATCTATGCACGTTAAATTTGATGACAAAGAGCTTGAAGATAAAACTTCAAAGCAAGATGAAGGTTTTGCAGAGATACAGGTTCCTGAAGACATTCCAGAACCTGGTCAATCAACTGAATCTGAAGATAGTCAAGAAGCAGCACCCACGTCAGTTGCTCCTGATGATGTTGCTCCTGATGATGTTGCTCCTGATGATGTTGCTCCTGATGAAGCAGCTTCTGATGAAGCGCAAAATGGCTCACAGCAAGCAGATTCATCCAACTATACTTTCAAATACAAGTCTTCTCATCCTCAAGATCAAATCATTGGAAGTAAAGAAAGTCCCAGAAGAACAAGATCACACTTCAGACAAGAAGAATCTATGATTGGACTAATTTCAATGATTGAGCCAACAACTGTTGAAGAAGCACTTTCAGATGATGGATGGATCATAGCTATGCAAGAAGAGCTGAATCAATTCCAACGGAATGATGTGTGGGATCTGGTACCCAAACCTCCTCAGAAGAACATTATTGGAACAAAATGGGTATTCAGAAACAAGCTGAATGAAAAAGGTGAAGTAACCAGAAACAAAGCCAGACTTGTTGCTCAGGGGTACAGTCAACAAGAAGGCATTGATTACACCGAAACATTTGCTCCAGTTGCAAGATTGGAAGCAATCAGGTTACTTTTATCTTATGCAATTAATCATGGAATAGTATTATATCAAATGGATGTCAAGAGTGCATTTCTTAATGGTGTCATAGAAGAAGAAGTGTATGTCAAACAACCTCCTGGTTTTGAGGATCTGAAGCATCCTGACCATGTTTACAAACTTAAGAAATCACTATATGGCTTGAAACAAGCTCCCAGAGCTTGGTATGACAGACTAAGTAATTTCTTAATTAAAAATGATTTTAAACGAGGTCAGGTTGACACAACACTCTTCAGAAGGACTCTTGAGAAAGACATTCTTGTTGTGCAGATATATGTTGATGATATAATATTTGGTTCTACTAATTCATCTCTTTGCAAGGAGTTTTCTAAGTTAATGCAGGATGAATTTGAAATGAGCATGATGGGAGAGCTGAAGTTCTTCCTGGGCATTCAAATTAATCAAAGCAAAGATGGAGTATATGTTCATCAGACGAAATATACAAAGGAGCTTCTGAAGAAGTTCAAGCTTGAAGATTGCAAACTGATGAACACTCCAATGCATCCTACATGTACCTTAAGCAAAGAAGATGAAGGATCAAAAGTGGACCAGAAGCTATACAGAGGTATGATTGGTTCTCTGTTATACCTCACTGCATCTAGGCCAGATATTTTATTCAGTGTATGCTTATGTGCAAGGTTTCAGTCAGATCCTAGAGAATCTCATTTAACTGCAGTTAAGAGAATCTTCAGGTATCTGAAAGGAACAACTAATCTGGGACTCCTTTATAGAAAATCACCAGATTATAAGCTAATTGGATTCTGTGATGCTGATTATGCTGGTGACAGGATTGAAAGAAAGTCAACCAGTGGCAATTGTCAATTTCTGGGTGATAATCTGATATCCTGGGCTAGCAAGAGACAAGCAACTATTGCTATGTCTACAGCAGAAGCAGAATACATTTCAGCTGCAAGTTGTTGCACACAACTACTCTGGATGAAACATCAGCTGGAAGATTATCAGATACATGCTAACAGTATTCCTATCTTTTGTGATAATACTGCTGCTATTTGCTTGTCAAAGAATCCAATTCTGCATTCAAGAGTCAAGCATATTGAGATCAAACACCATTTTATCAGAGATTATGTTCAAAAAGGAATTTTAGATATACAATTCATTGATACTGAAAATCAATGGGCTGATATATTTACTAAGCCTCTAACTGTTGAAAGATTTGATTTTATTAAGAAAAATTTGAACATGCACTACGTGTCTGATTAAAATTGCTTGCTCCTGAATAAGATGTTCAGGTTCTGAAGTCACTTCAGAAGCCATTGTCCTTCAGAAGCTCCTGAGTGAGGTCCTGAAGAAAATGTGCTCCTGATGAGTCATCAGAATCTCAACCTTCAGAAGAGAATCTTTGTGCTCCTGAATAGCAGAAGTTAGTGGAAGTTTTGGAGTTGCTCCTGGCGACATATGTCCCACTAACTTATACAGCTCATCTGAAATCTGACAGCGTGGCATAAATGTATTGGCGTATAACTCAAAGGGCAATGATGTTAATTTTACTTTTCGTAGTACTATCTCGCGCCCCCAACTGTCATTAATGCTGTGTTTGTTTGTCCCCTGTTATTCAAACGTTTTTCGCTAAAAAGCACTTAATCAAAAACACACACTACTCACTTCACTTCCTACACTTTCTGTTTGTGATTTCGTTTCTGCTAAGAAAAGTTCTCTCTCTCAAAACCCTAAGAACCCAAATCTCAAACTTCTTCAAACATCAATGGCTTCATCTAGTTCTGTTCAAGAATCCAACGCTCAACACGCAGTTCAGCAAGAAAGGGCTGCTTACGAGATCAAAGGAGTCACCATGAGCCTAAAAGAATGGCAACTTAAGATTCAAACAGAGAATCCGGTGGATTTTGAATCTCTTGCGTATCATGGCTGTGACATCAAGAGGTTTTATGAAGTTCAAGGGCTGATGAACTATTTCAGTATGCTCAACGGTCCTACCTACAAGACGTTAGTAAGACACTTCTGGGTAAGAGCATCAGTCTATGATAAAGCTGCATCAAAACTGGAGGAAGAAGAAAAAGTTTTGATTGATCCCTCTCTTGAAGGGAAAACCAGAGAAGAAATGGGTCTGGAACCATTCAGAGAAGTTCAGATCAGGTCAAGCCTGATGGGTATCCCAGTCTACATTTCTGAAGCTATAATTGCTTTTGTCATTGGAGCAGAAGCATCTGGAAAGTACTCCGGTGTAGATATACCAAACTCTCAGTCAAGCTCCTGGAGTGAGTTGGTGAATAAAACTCTCTTCAATTCTACAACAGCCGGTAAATACTGTGACTTGAACATGATCAACAAGATGCTCCTGAAGATTCTCAATGAGAACATGCTACCTAAAGGAGGTGGTGGAGATCAACCCTCTTTGGCTCACAAAGTTTTTCTCCATCACATTATCAAGGGTGAGAAAGTGAATCTACCCAAATACATCTTCAGGCATATGATAAAAGAGCTCAGGGAAAGCCAGAACAAGTGCAGAGTCTGGGTTCCCTATGGAAGACTGATCTCAGAAATCTTCCATCAAGGAGGCATCATTAAAGCTCTGAATGAAGTAAACTACTTCACTGATGAACAGCTGGAAACTGAGACCGGAAAGGTGATAAATGCAGTTACCTTGAAGCATATGAAGCTAATTCCTGAAGTGACCAAGCTGAAGACAGACATCTGTGAATCAAGGGTCATATCAAATCTCATGGAGGACTTCCCTCCTATCTGCAAGAAGGACACCCTGGCTGTTCAAATGGCTCTCATTGCTGATCACTATGAGACTCATGGAAAGCTGATTAGTCTGGATGAAGTTCCAGAAGAAATGTATGGACAAGAACTTCCTGTAGCTAAAGGAAGAAAATCTAAAAGAAAGGTACTCACTCAAGAAGAGTACTTAGAAGGTGAAAATCCTTCTAAGAAGGCAAAGAAGGAAAAGGCTCCTGAAAAGTCTATATCTGTTGCTCCTGGAGGATCATCAATTCAGGAAGAGGTTCAGGATCTGAACCCAGAAGCTATTATTCCTCAGAAGACAAGAAGTGGCAAGCAAATGGTTTCAGCATCTACAACAACAGCGAAAGTGAAACAGATTCCTCAAAAGAAGAAAAGGACTCAGAAACTAAGGAAACTGAAGGAATCTGTGTACACTGCTGAAGAAAGTGCAGCTGTAGAGGCTACCGAACTTGTTACCAGGGAGGTAAGAAAGAAGAAGAAGGCTGAATCTGAAGCTGTTCAGAAGGCATTGGAGCTGGCTAAGGAAATAGAAGTACCTACTGAGGTCTTGCTTAAGAAAGATGCTGCTGAGGTTGCTGAGCAAGCTCTGATGAGCTCATTAGAACTGCAAGCTGAAGTTGCTACTGAAGCTGCAAGCATTCTAGCTACTCCTGGATCAGATGTTATATCAGGTACATCCTCCTCACAACCCTTAATACATATAGAATCTGACTCCTCTCCCTCATCACCTTCTCAATCCAAAACCTCATCATCCTCATCTTCTGATATGGATGATATTCCTATAAGCATCCTCAGAAAAGGCCTATCACCATCCTCCAAACTCCACAAAAATTCTTCCAAACCTATTTCTCCTTTCAAACCATCTGAACCATCTATCCAAGCTAGGGTCAGTAGTTTGCTAGAGTTACAATGCAGCAAACTACCCCCTAATCATCCACTTCAACCACAAACCATTAAACCTGTTAACATGATTTTACCTGATAAGCCAGAAGATGACTCTGTTATAAATAATCTCAGCAGTCATCTATCCGGTGAACTTCCAAACTTTAACCTAACACCACAAAAAGCCTCTGAAGTAACAACTTCACAAGTTGCTTCAGAAAGCCCCCATCAACAAGCACCTGAACCACTTGTATCCCCATCTGTTTCTGAACAATCTGTTCCTGAACCAACCATTTCTGACCATTGTCCTGAAATTCTTTACACTGAAAATGCTATGGAGATTGATGATTCTGTCATTGATCCTGATGCACAAACTACTCAATCTTCTCCTATGGAGGTTGACCAGTCTGCTTCTGATCAGGCACAATCACAATCTGAAAGCAATACTCAATCATCAACCTTAAATAACCTACAAATTCAACCCTGTGCTCCTCCCAAGCCTAGAAAACAACCTTCACCACCCACCAGATTCTTAGATTCTAATGTATTAAAGGGCGTGTGTGAAGACATAGCTGACAAAATGATCAAGCTCATTTCATCTAGAAGTGACTTGAGTCATAGAGAAAGCTATGAGAAACAATGGAGTAGGCTCAAGGAGAGAGTTGAGTATGTCATGCAAGCACTGTCTTCAACGTGTGTAGAAGCTCAAGAGCAAGCTAAGCAGAAGCTTCAAGACTGGCTGAACGGCATCAATGAAGATCTTGAAGAGGTTAAGATAACAGGAACTTGGGCTAGATCGTCTTTAAGTATCAGAGGAAGAGAACCAACTGATTTTCTGCCTCAGTACATTCATCCCAAGGACCTGGACTTATCCTTCCTTACAAAGGTCAATCTAAAAGCATCAGCTCCTGATCTGGCTTTAGCTCAAGAGAACAAGGTCTTAAAGGAAAAGAATAAGAAGCTGGAAAAAGATCTCTTTGAGCATAGGCTACTGTTTCTAGAACATAAAGCTGAAACTGATGCTAAGCTGGAAGAAGCCAGGATCAGGGAAGAAAATATGGCCAGAAGCCTAGCTGAGATGAAGCAGAAGCAAGAGGAAACCAATGACCTCCTGAAGAAGATTCTTGAAAACACTCTCAAACAAACCAATCCATAGTTGCACACCCTTTGTTGTTTGTTGTGTTTTTTCAGTTTGTTCTTTTATTAACTTTGTATGCTTCTGAATTCAAACACTTCTATATATTTCTTTGTTCCTGATCTTATTAAGTGCTTCTGACTATTTTTAACGCATTTCACTTGAGATATTGATTATGCTCTGAATCTGTTTACTATGTTTTTCTCTTTCTTTTGTTGATTTCTTTTTGTTAATGACAAAAGGGGGAGTAAGTGTGATAGTATTTAAAGGTCCTGAGCCCCATTAAGTTTTTGAAATTTAATTGTCTCTCAATACTTTTTGTTAGGGGGAGTAACTTTATTTCAAAATAACTTAACTGAACCATTATCTCTCTATCACTTCTATTCTCTTTGATTATTTTACTAAGCGTTAAATGAATTTAATTAACAAAGATAGAACTCAGGGGGAGCTTACAAACCTCACCTTAAAGTACTATTAGACTCAGGGGGAGCTTACAAACCTCATACCCTATAGTCAACTTGTTAATTAGATTAACAACAATTGATCAAATTTTTAAATACTATGGTTTGTCATCATCAAAAAGGGGGAGATTGTTGGAACAAAACGTGTTTAACAATAAACCCTAAAGAGTTTTGATGATAACAATGTATTAAAAATTGACAATTGGTATTGCTAACATTTGTTCAAGTGTACAGGACCATAAACAAAGTGATATATCTCATCAAGGTTCTGAACGAACAAATAAAGAGCAAAGGAAGTATCCATTTGAAGCTTAAAAAGTGCTCCTGAAGACTAGTGCTCCTGGAGACTAGTGCTCCTGAAGACAAGAGCTCCTGAAGAGTATGACGTCATCAGAAGCTGAAGATCCTCAGAAGCTGATTCTTCAGAAGCAACAGTATTTCACCAAATATCTTAAGATTCAAGTGTTGTATTTAGGAGCGAAAATTATAGAGCATTGGCAGAAGATTAGTGGATTAAAGCAATGGTCGTTTCAAAAGGATTTGAAGTCAGTTTGTTGCAAATAAACAAGAAGCGTTGACATTGTACTTTGTACGAACTGTACAACCACCTTCTCCACTACTCTGTTCTTTGTCTCTGCTAACAGACAAGAATAACAGCTCTTATGTACAACCAAGCCTGCATCCTTGTTCCCTCTCAACTGGAATGGATTTGAAATTGATTCTTTATAGGACAATAACTAAATCAGGCAAAGAATCACTGGTGAAAGATCAAGCTTCAGTAACGACTCTTTTTGAATGTGTTGGCACTTACAACGTTCACCTCACACCTCTATATAAAGGAGTGAAGACTTGAAGAACAATAAGACTCTACAATTTTTTCAAAAGCGCCAAAACTCTGTCAAATTGTCTAAGCATTCAAAGTTCACTTAGAATTTCAGTTTTCAAGTTTATATCTTTGAAATTCTTAAGTCTTAAGAGTCTGTATCTGATTTGTATTGTGAACACCACTGATTGTATATCAAGTGTTCAATCTCAAACATTTTTTCTGTGTAATTTTGTTTGATGGAAGTCTCTTGCTTGTGTGCTTGAGCATTAGAAGTCTCTTGATTGTGTTCTTGAGCATTTGAAGTCTCTTGCTTGTGTGCTTGAGCATTTGTAATCAGATATTACATTTAGTGAACTCTCCTTGGAAGTGCAAGGGGGACAGGAGTACTTCCGAATTATGGAAGGAACCTGTATAAATCTTTTGTGTCCTGCTTCTTCTCTTTTCTCTCTGTTTTTCATTCCGCTGCATACGCTCCTGAACAGTATCTTCAGAAGCTGTCTAACTAGCTTCTGATCATTCTGGTTCTAGGTTTTGAAAAGAGAAAACGATTATTTTAAAACACAATTCAACCCCCCCTTCTTGTGTTTTTCTCCCCTTCAGGTTCTCCACCGACAAGAATGCTAACAAAGAAAACATCAACACGCCATCCTTTTCTAAACGCTTCATCTCTTTAGTGGATAAGAATTCTGCTCCACTCTCTTCTTCCGCAGAAGAAAACCGCACAGTCTTGGTAAAGCAATTGATCAGGACATGATTGTATTCCAACCAATTCATTCCCAATATTACATCCATTCCCACCAATGGCAAACAAACGAGATCAACTTCAAAATCTCTACCAAAAACAGACAACGGACAACTTAAACAGACAAGGGAAGTAGTCACTGAACCCTTAGCTGGAGTTTCAACAACCATCTCCCCTTTCATATCAGACATAATCAAACCCAATCTTTGTGCACAGTCAATAGCAATGAAACAATGCGTTGCACCAGTATCTATTATAGCAATTAAAGGAGTACCACTAAAGAAACAAGTACCTCTGATAAGTCGATCCTCCTGATCAGTCTGAGTACCGGTCAAGGCAAAAACTCTACCACTGGTCTGCGCCTTCTTAGGCTGAGTGCACTGAGAACCAATGTGACCTTCTTCATTACAGTTGAAACAAACAATGTCCCCACGCTTGCATTCGGTGACAGTGTGACCCTTCTTTCCGCATCTGAAGCACTTCTTCTCATCACGGGTGCAAGCATTACTCTTGTGGCCTTTCACACCACACTTATAACAAACCACTTCAGCAGGAGCATCTCTACGTGCGGGTCTCCTCTCATCATGCATCCTCTGCTTGCCCTTATCAGCTGGAGCACTATAAGGCTTCGGGCGACTCTGCTGCCCCTTTCCTCTACGGTCATTCATCACTTTATAATGGGCCTTCGTATCCTCTTCATAAATACGACAGCTGCTCACCAACTCAGAGAAGTCTCTGATCTTCTGATAACCAATGGCCCGCTTAATATCAGCTCGCAGACCATTCTCAAATTTAATACACTTGGAGAACTCAGCAGTCTCCGCGGCATAGTGAGGGTAGAACTTGGCAAGCTCCACGAACTTAGCAGCATACTCCGTAATGGACAAGTCTCCTTGCTTCAGCTCAAGGAATTCTATCTCTTTCTTACCTCGGACATCCTCCGGAAAATACCTCCTCAGGAATTCTCTTCGGAACACAGCCCATGTAATTTCAGCTCCTTCAGCTTGGAGTATGGGTTGAGTGCTTACCCACCAGTCGTCAGCCTCCTCTGCTAACATATGGGTGCCAAACCGCACCATCTGAACATCCGTACACTGCATTACCCGGAAGATCCTCTCGACTTCCTTCAGCCAGGTCTGCGCTCCATCGGGGTCGTACCTCCCCTTAAAGGTTGGTGGATGATTCCTCAAGAAAGTTTCAAGCATCCTTACACCTTCACCAGCACCACCAGCACCTTGCTGTTGTCCAACAACTTGAGCCATTGCTTGCAAAGCAGCAGCAAGAGCAGCATCATTCCTTTCGGCCATCTCGATAGTTCTACATAACAACAAGAATTAGAACAACAAAGACAGTTTAAACCTGTCACACTACTCTACATGGCTCGACACGACTCTACTAATGGTCTGACAGACCGACCTGCTCTGATACCAATTGTAACACCCCGTTCCCAAATATGACATAATAATATGCAACAATTATCAGAGTTCAACAAACAACGGAGTATTACATCTACTTTTCAAAATTTCATTTAAATAGAATATAAAACTATTTAAAAACATCAAGAAATTCCATCATATCAAATTTCTGCAGCGGAATATTCATTATAAAAATATCTCAAGTCATCTACATCAATCCTTGGCACAAAGGCCTCAACATAACGATATCCTCCAATAATGAAATCAATAACATAGTTCAACAAGTGATACATAAGGAATGAAGAATTAAATATGCAATAGTCCCATCCCTCTACGCATCAGAGCCCTAGACACAGGAGCCATCAACCTACAAGCCTTCACTACCTGCACTTGCCCACAAGGCGGCAATTCCAGCAGAAGGGGTGAGTTCACAAATCAAAAGTAAATATACAGATATATGAATCATCAAAGTAAATTGAAACAACAACAACAAACAGCAACATTATCAACATCATCTCAACCTTATAATTTAAATTCATCTTTGATTAATATCAGCAACAACAACAACAACACTTGTGGCGACATCTCACCAACAACAATCCCAAAAGGACAACTCACTCCTACAACTAATGCAAGACTCCATCAACATCTAATGCATTATGCATGTGGTACCATACTACGCGCGTTGAATGCTAAGCATTCCAGGGCAATAAGCCCCCAACAGTTTGGATGGTTAAAGCATCCCAGGGCAATAAGCCCCCAACAGGTGAACGATAAAGCGTTCCAGGGCAATAAGCCCCCAACAGGTGAATGATAAACATTCCAGGGCAATAAGCCCCCAACAAAATGCATATGAGTATGAATGACTCTATGGTGTATATCAGCATACAACCCAACATCTTAATGGAGCATATCAGCATGCAACCAAAAGCAACAACAACTTAGGATACCCTCCCCAACTGGACAAGACCATTCAACATCAACAAGGCGATTCAATTAGCAAAGTATCAATATTTGCACATAAACATACATAAATCCCATCATAATCATCTTCATAATATAGTTTTATCATCTAAACAATTCTTAATAAATCCAATAAACATCTTAGAAAGCTTAGGTTTGGGTTTGGAACATCTTAGAAAAATCACATTTTGGGTCGCACAGGACCCAGCTCGCTTAAGCGAGCAGCATCTCGCTTGAGCGAGTCAAATGACGAAAGTTGAGTTTTAGTTCGCTTGAAGCTCGCTTCTGGTTCGCTTAAGCGAACAGGTTAAATACACTATCCTGGGCGTATCCCGCTTAAGCGACGGGAATCTCGCTTAAGCGACGCAAATGACGAAGGTTAGCATTTTGCTCGCTCGGGGTTCGCTCGTGGCTCGCTTAAGCGAGCGGCTAAAAATTCAGACTGGGCGTAGCAAAGTGTCGCTCGCTTGAGCGAAGGGTATCTCGCTTAAGCGAGTGTTCATCTGGGCAGAATTTAACCTACGATTCTAACTCCATTTTCATCCAAAAATCCCATTTTTAATCCCCCAATCACCCAAAATGGTTTAGGAACAATGTTTATGGGTTTAAGGCACAACAAAACATCAGAACATATCATAATAACATTATTAACAACACAATTCAACAAGAATGAGCAATTTATCATATGTCTTAAACCTAGAACAACAATCACCAAATCCAATTTAATTTCATGGAAACACATATATATATATTAACAATTGAAGAGTAAACCCACCCTTACCTTAATTCAGCAAATTTCTACAACAAATGGATGAATTTCCCTCTTCCTAGCTCTCCCCTTGTTCTTGGCTCTTTCCTCCCAAAACTCTGTTTGTTCTTTACTGTACGTACAAAATGTTTTCTTTCCTTACTGGTTTTCTCTTTTCTTTCTAACAAAACATAACCCCCCTTTTTCTTTACTCCCTCACTTAATTCCTTTTAATTTTCATTAACCCCCTCCTAACTCTACTAATTCTAAATAACCATTATTCTCCTATTTTCAAAAATAATATTATTTCTTCTACTCCACTTAAATAATAAAAAATCATTACTACTTCTTTATAATAAAATATATTAAAATAGCAAACACCAATAATTCACATAAATCAACATAAATAATTCTAAAGCACATAAAACACACACAAATCAACTAAAATAAATAAATAACAACTTAGGGCGTTACAGATTACTTTTAAAATAGTAACCGACGAATATGCTGAAATTAAAAATCTTGCCGATTACTTTTGAAATAGTAACCGACGAATATGCTGAAAATAAATCATGCCGATTACTTTTAAAATAGTAACCAACGAATGTTCTGAAAATAAAGTCTTGCCGATTACTTTTGAAATAGTAACCGACGAATATGCTGAAAATAAAAATCTTGCCGATTACTTTTGAAATAGTAACCGACGAATGTGCTGAAAATAAATCATGCCGATTACTTTTGAAATAGTCACCGACGAATATGCTGAAAATAAATCATGCCGATAACTTTTAAAATAGTAACCAACGAATGTACTGAAAATAAAGTCTTGCCGATTACTTTTGAAATAGTAACCAACGAATATGCTGAAAATAAAAATCTTGTCGATTAATTTTGAAATAGTAACCGATGAATGTGCTGAAAATAAAGTCTTGCCGATTGCTTTTGAAATATTAAACGACGAATATGTTGAAAATAAAAATCTTGTCGATTACTTTTAAAATAGTAACCGACAAATATGCTAAAATTAAAAATCTTGCCGATTACTTTTGAAATAGTAAGCGACGAATGTGCTGAAAATAAATCCTACCGATTACCTTTGAAATAGTAACCGACGAATATGCTGAAAATAAAAATCTTGCCGATTAATTTTGAAATAGCAACCGACGAATGTGCTGAAAATAAATCATGCCGATTACTTTTGAAATAGTCACCGACGAATATGCTGAAAATAAATCATGCCGATTACTTTTAAAATAGTAACCAACGAATGTACTGAAAATAAAGTCTTGCCGATTACTTTTGAAATAGTAACCGACGAATATGCTGAAAATAAAAATCTTGCCGATTAATTTTGAAATAGCAACCGACGAATGTGCTGAAAATAAATCATGCCGATTACTTTTGAAATAGTCACCGACGAATATGCTGAAAGTAAATCATGCCGATTACTTTTAAAATAGTAACCAACAAATGTACTGAAAATAAAGTCTTGCCGATTACTTTTGAAATAGTAACCGACGAATATGCTGAAAATAAATCATGCCGATAACTTTTAAAATAGTAACCAACGAATGTATTGAAAATATAGTCTTGCCGATTACTTTTGCAATAGTAACCGACGAATATGCTGAAAATAAAAATCGTGCCGATTAATTTTGAATCAGTAACCGACGAATGTGCTGAAAATAAAGTCTTGCCGATTGCTTTTGAAATATTAAACGACGAATATGTTGAAAATAAAAATCTTGTTGAATACTTTTAAAATAGTAACCGACAAATATGCTAAAATTAAAAATCTTGCCGATTACTTTTGAAATAGTAACCGACGAATATGCTGAAAATAAAAATCTTGCCGATTAATTTTGAAATAGCAACCGACGAATGTGCTGAAAATAAATCATGCCGATTACTTTTGAAATAGTCACCGCCGAATATGCTGAAAGTAAATCATGCCGATTACTTTTAAAATAGTAACCAACAAATGTATTGAAAATAAAGTCTTGCCGATTACTTTTGAAATAGTAACCGACGAATATGCTGAAAATAAAAATCTTGCCGATTAATTTTGAAATAGTAACCGATGAATGTGCTGAAAATAAAGTCTTGCCGATTGCTTTTGAAATATTAAACGACGAATATGTTGAAAATAAAAATCTTGTCGATTACTTTTAAAATAGCAACCGACAAATATGCTAAAATTAAAAATCTTGCCGATTACTTTTAAAATAGTAACCAACAAATGTACTGAAAATAAAGTCTTGCCGATTACTTTTGAAATAGTAACCGACGAATATGCTGAAAATAAAAATCTTGCCGATTAATTTTGAAATAGTAACCGATGAATGTGCTGAAAATAAAGTCTTGCCGATTGCTTTTGAAATATTAAACGACGAATATGTTGAAAATAAAAATCTTGTCGATTACTTTTAAAATAGTAACCGACAAATATGCTAAAATTAAAAATCTTGCCGATTACTTTTGAAATAGTAAGCGACGAATGTGCTGAAAATAAATCCTACCGATTACCTTTGAAATAGTAACCGACGAATATGCTGAAAATAAAAATCTTGCCGATTAATTTTGAAATAGCAACCGACGAATGTGCTGAAAATAAATCATGCCGATTACTTTTGAAATAGTCACCGACGAATATGCTGAAAATAAATCATGCCGATTACTTTTAAAATAGTAACCAACGAATGTACTGAAAATAAAGTCTTGCCGATTACTTTTGAAATAGTAACCGACGAATATGCTGAAAATAAAAATCTTGCCGATTAATTTTGAAATAGCAACCGACGAATGTGCTGAAAATAAATCATGCCGATTACTTTTGAAATAGTCACCGACGAATATGCTGAAAGTAAATCATGCCGATTACTTTTAAAATAGTAACCAACAAATGTACTGAAAATAAAGTCTTGCCGATTACTTTTGAAATAGTAACCGACGAATATGCTGAAAATAAATCATGCCGATAACTTTTAAAATAGTAACCAACGAATGTATTGAAAATATAGTCTTGCCGATTACTTTTGAAATAGTAACCGACGAATATGCTGAAAATAAAAATCGTGCCGATTAATTTTGAATCAGTAACCGACGAATGTGCTGAAAATAAAGTCTTGCCGATTGCTTTTGAAATATTAAACGACGAATATGTTGAAAATAAAAATCTTGTTGAATACTTTTAAAATAGTAACCGACAAATATGCTAAAATTAAAAATCTTGCCGATTACTTTTGAAATAGTAACCGACGAATATGCTGAAAATAAAAATCTTGCCGATTAATTTTGAAATAGCAACCGACGAATGTGCTGAAAATAAATCATGCCGATTACTTTTGAAATAGTCACCGCCGAATATGCTGAAAGTAAATCATGCCGATTACTTTTAAAATAGTAACCAACAAATGTATTGAAAATAAAGTCTTGCCGATTACTTTTGAAATAGTAACCGACGAATATGCTGAAAATAAAAATCTTGCCGATTAATTTTGAAATAGTAACCGATGAATGTGCTGAAAATAAAGTCTTGCCGATTGCTTTTGAAATATTAAACGACGAATATGTTGAAAATAAAAATCTTGTCGATTACTTTTAAAATAGCAACCGACAAATATGCTAAAATTAAAAATCTTGCCGATTACTTTTAAAATAGTAACCAACAAATGTACTGAAAATAAAGTCTTGCCGATTACTTTTGAAATAGTAACCGACGAATATGCTGAAAATAAAAATCTTGCCGATTAATTTTGAAATAGTAACCGATGAATGTGCTGAAAATAAAGTCTTGCCGATTGCTTTTGAAATATTAAACGACGAATATGTTGAAAATAAAAATCTTGTCGATTACTTTTAAAATAGTAACCGACAAATATGCTAAAATTAAAAATCTTGCCGATTACTTTTGAAATAGTCACCGACGAATGTGCTGAAAATAAATCCTACCGATTACCTTTGAAATAGTAACCGACGAATATGCTGAAAATAAAAATCTTGCCGATTAATTTTGAAATAGGAACCGACGAATGTGCTGAAAATAAAGTCTTGCCGATTGCTTTTGAAATATTAACCGACGAATATGTTGAAAATAAAAATCTTGTCGATTACTTTTAAAATAGTAACCGACGAATATGCTGAAATTAAAAATCTTGCCGATTACTTTTGAAATAGTAACCGACGAATATGCTGAAATTAAAAATCTTGCCGATAACTTTTAAAATAGTAACCAACGAATGTACTGAAAATAAAGTCTTGCCGATTACTTTTGAAATAGTAACCGACGAATATGCTGAAAATAAAAATCTTGCCGATTACTTTTGAAATAGTAACCGACGAATGTGCTGAAAATAAATCATGCCGATTGCTTTTGAAATATTAAACGACGAATATGTTGAAAATAAAAATCTTGTCGATTACTTTTAAAATAGTAACCGACAAATATGCTAAAATTAAAAATCTTGCCGATTACTTTTGAAATAGTAAGCGACGAATGTGCTGAAAATAAATCCTACCGATTACCTTTGAAATAGTAACCGACGAATATGCTGAAAATAAAAATCTTGCCGATTAATTTTGAAATAGCAACCGACGAATGTGCTGAAAATAAATCATGCCGATTACTTTTGAAATAGTCACCGACGAATATGCTGAAAATAAATCATGCCGATTACTTTTAAAATAGTAACCAACGAATGTACTGAAAATAAAGTCTTGCCGATTACTTTTGAAATAGTAACCGACGAATATGCTGAAAATAAAAATCTTGCCGATTAATTTTGAAATAGCAACCGACGAATGTGCTGAAAATAAATCATGCCGATTACTTTTGAAATAGTCACCGACGAATATGCTGAAAGTAAATCATGCCGATTACTTTTAAAATAGTAACCAACAAATGTACTGAAAATAAAGTCTTGCCGATTACTTTTGAAATAGTAACCGACGAATATGCTGAAAATAAATCATGCCGATAACTTTTAAAATAGTAACCAACGAATGTATTGAAAATAAAGTCTTGCCGATTACTTTTGAAATAGTAACCGACGAATATGCTGAAAATAAAAATCGTGCCGATTAATTTTGAATCAGTAACCGACGAATGTGCTGAAAATAAAGTCTTGCCGATTGCTTTTGAAATATTAAACGACGAATATGTTGAAAATAAAAATCTTGTTGAATACTTTTAAAATAGTAACCGACAAATATGCTAAAATTAAAAATCTTGCCGATTACTTTTGAAATAGTAACCGACGAATATGCTGAAAATAAAAATCTTGCCGATTAATTTTGAAATAGCAACCGACGAATGTGCTGAAAATAAATCATGCCGATTACTTTTGAAATAGTCACCGCCGAATATGCTGAAAGTAAATCATGCCGATTACTTTTAAAATAGTAACCAACAAATGTATTGAAAATAAAGTCTTGCCGATTACTTTTGAAATAGTAACCGACGAATATGCTGAAAATAAAAATCTTGCCGATTAATTTTGAAATAGTAACCGATGAATGTGCTGAAAATAAAGTCTTGCCGATTGCTTTTGAAATATTAAACGACGAATATGTTGAAAATAAAAATCTTGTCGATTACTTTTAAAATAGCAACCGACAAATATGCTAAAATTAAAAATCTTGCCGATTACTTTTAAAATAGTAACCAACAAATGTACTGAAAATAAAGTCTTGCCGATTACTTTTGAAATAGTAACCGACGAATATGCTGAAAATAAAAATCTTGCCGATTAATTTTGAAATAGTAACCGATGAATGTGCTGAAAATAAAGTCTTGCCGATTGCTTTTGAAATATTAAACGACGAATATGTTGAAAATAAAAATCTTGTCGATTACTTTTAAAATAGTAACCGACAAATATGCTAAAATTAAAAATCTTGCCGATTACTTTTGAAATAGTCACCGACGAATGTGCTGAAAATAAATCCTACCGATTACCTTTGAAATAGTAACCGACGAATATGCTGAAAATAAAAATCTTGCCGATTAATTTTGAAATAGGAACCGACGAATGTGCTGAAAATAAAGTCTTGCCGATTGCTTTTGAAATATTAACCGACGAATATGTTGAAAATAAAAATCTTGTCGATTACTTATAAAATAGTAACCGACGAATATGCTGAAATTAAAAATCTTGCCGATTACTTTTGAAATAGTAACCGACGAATATGCTGAAATTAAAAATCTTGCCGATAACTTTTAAAATAGTAACCAACGAATGTACTGAAAATAAAGTCTTGCCGATTACTTTTGAAATAGAAACCGACGAATATGCTAAAAATAAAAATCTTGCCGATTAATTTTGAAATAGTAACCGACGAATGCGCTGAAAATAAAGTCTTGCCGATTGCTTTTGAAATATTAAACGACGAATATGTTGAAAATAAAAATCTTGTCGATTACTTTTAAAATAGTAACCGACAAATATGCTAAAATTAAAAATCTTGCCGATTACTTTTGAAATAGTAACCGACGAATGTGCTGAAAATAAATCCTACCGATTACCTTTGAAATAGTAACCGACGAATATGCTGAAAATAAAAATCTTGCCGATTAATTTTGAAATAGCAACCGACGAATATGCTGAAAATAAATCATGCCGATTACTTTTAAAATAGTAACCAACGAATGTACTGAAAATAAAGTCTTGCCGATTAATTTTGAAATAGTAACCGACGAATATGCTGAAAATAAAAATCTTGCCGATTAATTTTGAAATAGCAACCGACGAATGTGCTGAAAATAAATCATGCCGATTACTTTTGAAATAGTCACCGACGAATATGCTGAAAGTAAATCATGCCGATTACTTTTAAAATAGTAACCAACAAATGTACTGAAAATAAAGTCTTGCCGATTACTTTTGAAATAGTAATCGACGAATATGCTGAAAATAAATCATGCCGATAACTTTTAAAATAGTAACCAACGAATGTACTGAAAATATAGTCTTGCCGATTACTTTTGAAATAGTAACCGACGAATATGCTGAAAATAAAAATCTTGCCGATTAATTTTGAATCAGTAACCGACGAATGTGCTGAAAATAAAGTCTTGCCGATTGCTTTTGAAATATTAAACGACGAATATGTTGAAAATAAAAATCTTGTCGAATACTTTTAAAATAGTAACCGACAAATATGCTAAAATTAAAAATCTTGCCGATTACTTTTGAAATAGTAACCGACGAATATGCTGAAAATAAAAATCTTGCCGATTACTTTTGAAATAGTAACCGACGAATATGCTGAAATTAAAAATCTTGCCGATTACTTTTGAAATAGTAACCGACGAATATGCTGAAATTAAAAATCTTGCCGATAACTTTTAAAATAGTAACCAACGAATGTACTGAAAATAAAGTCTTGCCGATTACTTTTGAAATAGAAACCGACGAATATGCTAAAAATAAAAATCTTGCCGATTAATTTTGAAATAGTAACCGACGAATGCGCTGAAAATAAAGTCTTGCCGATTGCTTTTGAAATATTAAACGACGAATATGTTGAAAATAAAAATCTTGTCGATTACTTTTAAAATAGTAACCGACAAATATGCTAAAATTAAAAATCTTGCCGATTACTTTTGAAATAGTAACCGACGAATGTGCTGAAAATAAATCCTACCGATTACCTTTGAAATAGTAACCGACGAATATGCTGAAAATAAAAATCTTGCCGATTAATTTTGAAATAGCAACCGACGAATATGCTGAAAATAAATCATGCCGATTACTTTTAAAATAGTAACCAACGAATGTACTGAAAATAAAGTCTTGCCGATTAATTTTGAAATAGTAACCGACGAATATGCTGAAAATAAAAATCTTGCCGATTAATTTTGAAATAGCAACCGACGAATGTGCTGAAAATAAATCATGCCGATTACTTTTGAAATAGTCACCGACGAATATGCTGAAAGTAAATCATGCCGATTACTTTTAAAATAGTAACCAACAAATGTACTGAAAATAAAGTCTTGCCGATTACTTTTGAAATAGTAATCGACGAATATGCTGAAAATAAATCATGCCGATAACTTTTAAAATAGTTACCAACGAATGTACTGAAAATAAAGTCTTGCCGATTACTTTTGAAATAGTAACCGACGAATATGCTGAAAATAAAAATCTTGCCGATTAATTTTGAATCAGTAACCGACGAATGTGCTGAAAATAAAGTCTTGCCGATTGCTTTTGAAATATTAAACGACGAATATGTTGAAAATAAAAATCTTGTCGAATACTTTTAAAATAGTAACCGACAAATATGCTAAAATTAAAAATCTTGCCGATTACTTTTGAAATAGTAACCGACGAATATGCTGAAAATAAAAATCTTGCCGATTACTTTTGAAATAGTAACCGACGAATATGCTGAAATTAAAAATCTTGCCGATTACTTTTGAAATAGTAACCGACGAATATGCTGAAATTAAAAATCTTGCCGATAACTTTTAAAATAGTAACCAACGAATGTACTGAAAATAAAGTCTTGCCGATTACTTTTGAAATAGAAACCGACGAATATGCTAAAAATAAAAATCTTGCCGATTAATTTTGAAATAGTAACCGACGAATGCGCTGAAAATAAAGTCTTGCCGATTGCTTTTGAAATATTAAACGACGAATATGTTGAAAATAAAAATCTTGTCGATTACTTTTAAAATAGTAACCGACAAATATGCTAAAATTAAAAATCTTGCCGATTACTTTTGAAATAGTCACCGACGAATGTGCTGAAAATAAATCCTACCGATTACCTTTGAAATAGTAACCGACGAATATGCTGAAAATAAAAATCTTGCCGATTAATTTTGAAATAGGAACCGACGAATGTGCTGAAAATAAAGTCTTGCCGATTGCTTTTGAAATATTAACCGACGAATATGTTGAAAATAAAAATCTTGTCGATTACTTTTAAAATAGTAACCGACGAATATGCTGAAATTAAAAATCTTGCCGATTACTTTTGAAATAGTAACCGACGAATATGCTGAAATTAAAAATCTTGCCGATAACTTTTAAAATAGTAACCAACGAATGTACTGAAAATAAAGTCTTGCCGATTACTTTTGAAATAGAAACCGACGAATATGCTAAAAATAAAAATCTTGCCGATTAATTTTGAAATAGTAACCGACGAATGCGCTGAAAATAAAGTCTTGCCGATTGCTTTTGAAATATTAAACGACGAATATGTTGAAAATAAAAATCTTGTCGATTACTTTTAAAATAGTAACCGACAAATATGCTAAAATTAAAAATCTTGCCGATTACTTCTGAAATAGTAACCGACGAATGTGCTGAAAATAAATCCTACCGATTACCTTTGAAATAGTAACCGACGAATATGCTGAAAATAAAAATCTTGCCGATTAATTTTGAAATAGCAACCGACGAATATGCTGAAAATAAATCATGCCGATTACTTTTAAAATAGTAACCAACGAATGTACTGAAAATAAAGTCTTGCCGATTAATTTTGAAATAGTAACCGACGAATATGCTGAAAATAAAAATCTTGCCGATTAATTTTGAAATAGCAACCGACGAATGTGCTGAAAATAAATCATGCCGATTACTTTTGAAATAGTCACCGACGAATATGCTGAAAGTAAATCATGCCGATTACTTTTAAAATAGTAACCAACAAATGTACTGAAAATAAAGTCTTGCCGATTACTTTTGAAATAGTAATCGACGAATATGCTGAAAATAAATCATGCCGATAACTTTTAAAATAGTAACCAACGAATGTACTGAAAATAAAGTCTTGCCGATTACTTTTGAAATAGTAACCGACGAATATGCTGAAAATAAAAATCTTGCCGATTAATTTTGAATCAGTAACCGACGAATGTGCTGAAAATAAAGTCTTGCCGATTGCTTTTGAAATATTAAACGACGAATATGTTGAAAATAAAAATCTTGTCGAATACTTTTAAAATAGTAACCGACAAATATGCTAAAATTAAAAATCTTGCCGATTACTTTTGAAATAGTAACCGACGAATATGCTGAAAATAAAAATCTTGCCGATTACTTTTGAAATAGTAACCGACGAATATGCTGAAATTAAAAATCTTGCCGATTACTTTTGAAATAGTAACCGACGAATATGCTGAAATTAAAAATCTTGCCGATAACTTTTAAAATAGTAACCAACGAATGTACTGAAAATAAAGTCTTGCCGATTACTTTTGAAATAGAAACCGACGAATATGCTAAAAATAAAAATCTTGCCGATTAATTTTGAAATAGTAACCGACGAATGCGCTGAAAATAAAGTCTTGCCGATTGCTTTTGAAATATTAAACGACGAATATGTTGAAAATAAAAATCTTGTCGATTACTTTTAAAATAGTAACCGACAAATATGCTAAAATTAAAAATCTTGCCGATTACTTTTGAAATAGTCACCGACGAATGTGCTGAAAATAAATCCTACCGATTACCTTTGAAATAGTAACCGACGAATATGCTGAAAATAAAAATCTTGCCGATTAATTTTGAAATAGGAACCGACGAATGTGCTGAAAATAAAGTCTTGCCGATTGCTTTTGAAATATTAACCGACGAATATGTTGAAAATAAAAATCTTGTCGATTACTTTTAAAATAGTAACCGACGAATATGCTGAAATTAAAAATCTTGCCGATTACTTTTGAAATAGTAACCGACGAATATGCTGAAATTAAAAATCTTGCCGATAACTTTTAAAATAGTAACCAACGAATGTACTGAAAATAAAGTCTTGCCGATTACTTTTGAAATAGAAACCGACGAATATGCTAAAAATAAAAATCTTGCCGATTAATTTTGAAATAGTAACCGACGAATGCGCTGAAAATAAAGTCTTGCCGATTGCTTTTGAAATATTAAACGACGAATATGTTGAAAATAAAAATCTTGTCGATTACTTTTAAAATAGTAACCGACAAATATGCTAAAATTAAAAATCTTGCCGATTACTTCTGAAATAGTAACCGACGAATGTGCTGAAAATAAATCCTACCGATTACCTTTGAAATAGTAACCGACGAATATGCTGAAAATAAAAATCTTGCCGATTAATTTTGAAATAGCAACCGACGAATATGCTGAAAATAAATCATGCCGATTACTTTTAAAATAGTAACCAACGAATGTACTGAAAATAAAGTCTTGCCGATTAATTTTGAAATAGTAACCGACGAATATGCTGAAAATAAAAATCTTGCCGATTAATTTTGAAATAGCAACCGACGAATGTGCTGAAAATAAATCATGCCGATTACTTTTGAAATAGTCACCGACGAATATGCTGAAAGTAAATCATGCCGATTACTTTTAAAATAGTAACCAACAAATGTACTGAAAATAAAGTCTTGCCGATTACTTTTGAAATAGTAATCGACGAATATGCTGAAAATAAATCATGCCGATAACTTTTAAAATAGTAACCAACGAATGTATTGAAAATAAAGTCTTGCCGATTACTTTTGAAATAGTAACCGACGAATATGCTGAAAATAAAAATCTTGCCGATTAATTTTGAATCAGTAACCGACGAATGTGCTGAAAATAAAGTCTTGCCGATTGCTTTTGAAATATTAAACGACGAATATGTTGAAAATAAAAATCTTGTCGAATACTTTTAAAATAGTAACCGACAAATATGCTAAAATTAAAAATCTTGCCGATTACTTTTGAAATAGTAACCGACGAATATGCTGAAAATAAAAATCTTGCCGATTAATTTTGAAATAGCAACCGACGAATGTGCTGAAAATAAATCATGCCGATTACTTTTGAAATAGTCACCGCCGAATATGCTGAAAGTAAATCATGCCGATTACTTTTAAAATAGTAACCAACGAATGTACTGAAAATAAAGTCTTGCCGATTACTTTTGAAATAGTAACCGACGAATATGTTGAAAATAAAAATCTTGTCGAATACTTTTAAAATAGTAACCGACAAATATGCTAAAATTAAAAATCTTGCCGATTACTTTTGAAATAGTAACCGACGAATATGCTGAAAATAAAAATCTTGCCGATTAATTTTGAAATAGCAACCGACGAATATGCTGAAAATAAATCATGCCGATTACTTTTAAAATAGTAACCAACGAATGTACTGAAAATAAAGTCTTGCCGATTAATTTTGAAATAGTAACCGACGAATATGCTGAAAATAAAAATCTTGCCGATTAATTTTGAAATAGCAACCGACGAATGTGCTGAAAATAAATCATGCCGATTACTTTTGAAATAGTCACCGACGAATATGCTGAAAGTAAATCATGCCGATTACTTTTAAAATAGTAACCAACAAATGTACTGAAAATAAAGTCTTGCCGATTACTTTTGAAATAGTAATCGACGAATATGCTGAAAATAAATCATGCCGATAACTTTTAAAATAGTAACCAACGAATGTACTGAAAATAAAGTCTTGCCGATTACTTTTGAAATAGTAACCGACGAATATGCTGAAAATAAAAATCTTGCCGATTAATTTTGAATCAGTAACCGACGAATGTGCTGAAAATAAAGTCTTGCCGATTGCTTTTGAAATATTAAACGACGAATATGTTGAAAATAAAAATCTTGTCGAATACTTTTAAAATAGTAACCGACAAATATGCTAAAATTAAAAATCTTGCCGATTACTTTTGAAATAGTAACCGACGAATATGCTGAAAATAAAAATCTTGCCGATTAATTTTGAAATAGCAACCGACGAATGTGCTGAAAATAAATCATGCCGATTACTTTTGAAATAGTCACCGCCGAATATGCTGAAAGTAAATCATGCCGATTACTTTTAAAATAGTAACCAACGAATGTACTGAAAATAAAGTCTTGCCGATTACTTTTGAAATAGTAACCGACGAATATGTTGAAAATAAAAATCTTGTCGAATACTTTTAAAATAGTAACCGACAAATATGCTAAAATTAAAAATCTTGCCGATTACTTTTGAAATAGTAACCGACGAATATGCTGAAAATAAAAATCTTGCCGATTAATTTTGAAATAGCAACCGACGAATGTGCTGAAAATAAATCATGCCGATTACTTTTGAAATAGTCACCGCCGAATATGCTGAAAGTAAATCATGCCGATTACTTTTAAAATAGTAACCAACGAATGTACTGAAAATAAAGTCTTGCCGATTACTTTTGAAATAGTAACCGACGAATATGCTGAAAATAAAAATCTTGCCGATTAATTTTGAAATAGTAACCGATGAATGTGCTGAAAATAAAGTCTTGCCGATTGCTTTTGAAATATTAAACGACGAATATGTTGAAAATAAAAATCTTGTCGATTACTTTTAAAATAGTAACCGACAAATATGCTAAAATTAAAAATCTTGCCGATTACTTTTGAAATAGTAACCGACGAATGTGCTGAAAATAAATCCTACCGATTACCTTTGAAATAGTAACCGACGAATATGCTGAAAATAAAAATCTTGCCGATTAATTTTGAAATAGCAACCGACGAATATGCTGAAAATAAATCATGCCGATTACTTTTAAAATAGTAACCAACGAATGTACTGAAAATAAAGTCTTGCCGATTACTTTTGAAATAGTAACCGACGAATATGCTGAAAATAAAAATCTTGCCGATTAATTTTGAAATAGCAACCGACGAATGTGCTGAAAATAAATCATGCCGATTACTTTTGAAATAGTCACCGACGAATATGCTGAAAGTAAATCATGCCGATTACTTTTAAAATAGTAACCAACAAATGTACTGAAAATAAAGTCTTGCCGATTACTTTTGAAATAGTAACCGACGAATATGCTGAAAATAAATCATGCCGATAACTTTTAAAATAGTAACCAACGAATGTACTGAAAATAAAGTCTTGCCGATTACTTTTGAAATAGTAACCGACGAATATGCTGAAAATAAAAATCTTGCCGATTAATTTTGAATCAGTAACCGACGAATGTGCTGAAAATAAAGTCTTGCCGATTGCTTTTGAAATATTAAACGACGAATATGTTGAAAATAAAAATCTTGTCGAATACTTTTAAAATAGTAACCGACAAATATGCTAAAATTAAAAATCTTGCCGATTACTTTTGAAATAGTAACCGACGAATATGCTGAAAATAAAAATCTTGCCGATTAATTTTGAAATAGCAACCGACGAATGTGCTGAAAATAAATCATGCCGATTACTTTTGAAATAGTAACCGCCGAATATGCTGAAAGTAAATCATGCCGATTACTTTTAAAATAGTAACCAACGAATGTACTGAAAATAAAGTCTTGCCGATTACTTTTGAAATAGTAACCGACGAATATGCTGAAAATGAAAATCTTGCCGATTAATTTTGAAATAGTAACCGATGAATGTACTGAAAATAAAGTCTTGCCGATTGCTTTTGAAATATTAAACGACGAATATGTTGAAAATAAAAATCTTGTCGATTACTTTTAAAATAGTAACCGACAAATATGCTAAAATTAAAAATCTTGCCGATTACTTTTGAAATAGTAACCGACGAATGTGCTGAAAATAAATCCTACCGATTACCTTTGAAATAGTAACCGACGAATATGCTGAAAATAAAAATCTTGCCGATTAATTTTGAAATAGCAACCGACGAATATGCTGAAAATAAATCATGCCGATTACTTTTAAAATAGTAACCAACGAATGTACTGAAAATAAAGTCTTGCCGATTACTTTTGAAATAGTAACCGACGAATATGCTGAAAATAAAAATCTTGCCGATTAATTTTGAAATAGCAACCGACGAATGTGCTGAAAATAAATCATGCCGATTACTTTTGAAATAGTCACCGACGAATATGCTGAACGTAAATCATGCCGATTACTTTTAAAATAGTAACCAACAAATGTACTGAAAATAAAGTCTTGCCGATTACTTTTGAAATAGTAACCGACGAATATGCTGAAAATAAATCATGCCGATAACTTTTAAAATAGTAACCAACGAATGTACTGAAAATAAAGTCTTGCCGATTACTTTTGAAATAGTAACCGACGAATATGCTGAAAATAAAAATCTTGCCGATTAATTTTGAATCAGTAACCGACGAATGTGCTGAAAATAAAGTCTTGCCGATTGCTTTTGAAATATTAAACGACGAATATGTTGAAAATAAAAATCTTGTCGAATACTTTTAAAATAGTAACCGACAAATATGCTAAAATTAAAAATCTTGCCGATTACTTTTGAAATAGTAACCGACGAATATGCTGAAAATAAAAATCTTGCCGATTAATTTTGAAATAGCAACCGACGAATGTGCTGAAAATAAATCATGCCGATTACTTTTGAAATAGTCACCGCCGAATATGCTGAAAGTAAATCATGCCGATTACTTTTAAAATAGTAACCAACGAATGTACTGAAAATAAAGTCTTGCCGATTACTTTTGAAATAGTAACCGACGAATATGCTGAAAATAAAAATCTTGCCGATTAATTTTGAAATAGTAACCGATGAATGTGCTGAAAATAAAGTCTTGCCGATTGCTTTTGAAATATTAAACGACGAATATGTTGAAAATAAAAATCTTGTCGATTACTTTTAAAATAGTAACCGACAAATATGCTAAAATTAAAAATCTTGCCGATTACTTTTGAAATAGTAACCGACGAATGTGCTGAAAATAAATCCTACCGATTACCTTTGAAATAGTAACCGACGAATATGCTGAAAATAAAAATCTTGCCGATTAATTTTGAAATAGCAACCGACGAATATGCTGAAAATAAATCATGCCGATTACTTTTAAAATAGTAACCAACGAATGTACTGAAAATAAAGTCTTGCCGATTACTTTTGAAATAGTAACCGACGAATATGCTGAAAATAAAAATCTTGCCGATTAATTTTGAAATAGCAACCGACGAATGTGCTGAAAATAAATCATGCCGATTACTTTTGAAATAGTCACCGACGAATATGCTGAAAGTAAATCATGCCGATTACTTTTAAAATAGTAACCAACAAATGTACTGAAAATAAAGTCTTGCCGATTACTTTTGAATTAGTAACCGACGAATATGCTGAAAATAAATCATGCCGATAACTTTTAAAATAGTAACCAACGAATGTACTGAAAATAAAGTCTTGCCGATTACTTTTGAAATAGTAACCGACGAATATGCTGAAAATAAAAATCTTGCCGATTAATTTTGAATCAGTAACCGACGAATGTGCTGAAAATAAAGTCTTGCCGATTGCTTTTGAAATATTAAACGACGAATATGTTGAAAATAAAAATCTTGTCGAATACTTTTAAAATAGTAACCGACAAATATGCTAAAATTAAAAATCTTGCCGATTACTTTTGAAATAGTAACCGACGAATATGCTGAAAATAAAAATCTTGCCGATTAATTTTGAAATAGCAACCGACGAATGTGCTGAAAATAAATCATGCCGATTACTTTTGAAATAGTCACCGCCGAATATGCTGAAAGTAAATCATGCGGATTACTTTTAAAATAGTAACCAACGAATGTACTGAAAATAAAGTCTTGCCGATTACTTTTGAAATAGTAACCGACGAATATGCTGAAAATAAAAATCTTGCCGATTAATTTTGAAATAGTAACCGATGAATGTGCTGAAAATAAAGTCTTGCCGATTGCTTTTGAAATATTAAACGACGAATATGTTGAAAATAAAAATCTTGTCGATTACTTTTAAAATAGTAACCGACAAATATGCTAAAATTAAAAATCTTGCCGATTACTTTTGAAATAGTAACCGACGAATGTGCTGAAAATAAATCCTACCGATTACCTTTGAAATAGTAACCGACGAATATGCTGAAAATAAAAATCTTGCCGATTAATTTTGAAATAGCAACCGACGAATATGCTGAAAATAAATCATGCCGATTACTTTTAAAATAGTAACCAACGAAAGTACTGAAAATAAAGTCTTGCCGATTACTTTTGAAATAGTAACCGACGAATATGCTGAAAATAAAAATCTTGCCGATTAATTTTGAAATAGCAACCGACGAATGTGCTGAAAATAAATCATGCCGATTACTTTTGAAATAGTCACCGACGAATATGCTGAAAGTAAATCATGCCGATTACTTTTAAAATAGTAACCAACAAATGTACTGAAAATAAAGTCTTGCCGATTACTTTTGAATTAGTAACCGACGAATATGCTGAAAATAAATCATGCCGATAACTTTTAAAATAGTAACCAACGAATGTACTGAAAATAAAGTCTTGCCGATTACTTTTGAAATAGTAACCGACGAATATGCTGAAAATAAAAATCTTGCCGATTAATTTTGAATCAGTAACCGACGAATGTGCTGAAAATAAAGTCTTGCCGATTGCTTTTGAAATATTAAACGACGAATATGTTGAAAATAAAAATCTTGTCGAATACTTTTAAAATAGTAACCGACAAATATGCTAAAATTAAAAATCTTGCCGATTACTTTTGAAATAGTAACCGACGAATATGCTGAAAATAAAAATCTTGCCGATTAATTTTGAAATAGCAACCGACGAATGTGCTGAAAATAAATCATGCCGATTACTTTTGAAATAGTCACCGCCGAATATGCTGAAAGTAAATCATGCGGATTACTTTTAAAATAGTAACCAACGAATGTACTGAAAATAAAGTCTTGCCGATTACTTTTGAAATAGTAACCGACGAATATGCTGAAAATAAAAATCTTGCCGATTAATTTTGAAATAGTAACCGATGAATGTGCTGAAAATAAAGTCTTGCCGATTGCTTTTGAAATATTAAACGACGAATATGTTGAAAATAAAAATCTTGTCGATTACTTTTAAAATAGTAACCGACAAATATGCTAAAATTAAAAATCTTGCCGATTACTTTTGAAATAGTAACCGACGAATGTGCTGAAAATAAATCCTACCGATTACCTTTGAAATAGTAACCGACGAATATGCTGAAAATAAAAATCTTGCCGATTAATTTTGAAATAGCAACCGACGAATATGCTGAAAATAAATCATGCCGATTACTTTTAAAATAGTAACCAACGAAAGTACTGAAAATAAAGTCTTGCCGATTACTTTTGAAATAGTAACCGACGAATATGCTGAAAATAAAAATCTTGCCGATTAATTTTGAAATAGCAACCGACGAATGTGCTGAAAATAAATCATGCCGATTACTTTTGAAATAGTCACCGACGAATATGCTGAAAGTAAATCATGCCGATTACTTTTAAAATAGTAACCAACAAATGTACTGAAAATAAAGTCTTGCCGATTACTTTTGAAATAGTAACCGACGAATATGCTGAAAATAAATCATGCCGATAACTTTTAAAATAGTAACCAACGAATGTACTGAAAATAAAGTCTTGCCGATTACTTTTGAAATAGTAACCGACGAATATGCTGAAAATAAAAATCTTGCCGATTAATTTTGAATCAGTAACCGACGAATGTGCTGAAAATAAAGTCTTGCCGATTGCTTTTAAAATATTAAACGACGAATATGTTGAAAATAAAAATCTTGTCGAATACTTTTAAAATAGTAACCGACAAATATGCTAAAATTAAAAATCTTGCCGATTACTTTTGAAATAGTAACCGACGAATATGCTGAAAATAAAAATCTTGCCGATTAATTTTGAAATAGCAACCGACGAATGTGCTGAAAATAAATCATGCCGATTACTTTTGAATCAGTAACCGACGAATGTGCTGAAAGTAAATCATGCCGATTACTTTTAAAATAGTAACCAACAAATGTACTGAAAATAAAGTCTTGCCGATTACTTTTGAAATAGTAACCGACGAATATGCTGAAAATAAAAATCTTGCCGATTAATTTTGAAATAGTAACCGATGAATGTGCTTAAAATAAAGTCTTGCCGATTGCTTTTGAAATATTAAACGACGAATATGTTGAAAATAAAAATCTTGTCGATTACTTTTAAAATAGCAACCGACAAATATGCTAAAATTAAAAATCTTGCCGATTACTTTTAAAATAGTAACCAACAAATGTACTGAAAATAAAGTCTTGCCGATTACTTTTGAAATAGTAACCGACGAATATGCTGAAAATAAAAATCTTGCCGATTAATTTTGAAATAGTAACCGATGAATGTGCTGAAAATAAAGTCTTGCCGATTGCTTTTGAAATATTAAACGACGAATATGTTGAAAATAAAAATCTTGTCGATTACTTTTAAAATAGTAACCGACAAATATGCTAAAATTAAAAATCTTGCCGATTACTTTTGAAATAGTCACCGACGAATGTGCTGAAAATAAATCCTACTGATTACCTTTGAACTAGTAACCGACAAATATGCTGAAAATAAAAATCTTGCCTTTTAATTTTGAAATAGTAACCGACGAATGTGCTGAAAATAAAGTCTTGCCGATTGCTTTTGAAATATTAACCGACGAATATGTTGAAAATAAAAATCTTGTCGATTACATTTAAAATAGTAACCGACGAATATGCTGAAATTAAAAATCTTGCCGATTACTTTTGAAATAGTAACCGACGAATATGCTGAAAATAAATCATGCCGATTACTTTTAAAATAGTAACCAACGAATGTTCTGAAAATAAAGTCTTGCCGATTACTTTTGAAATAGTAACCGACGAATATGCTGAAAATAAAAATCTTGCCGATTACTTTTGAAATAGTAACCGACGAATGTGCTGAAAATAAATCATGCCGATTACTTTTGAATCAGGAACCGACGAATGTGCTGAAAGTAAATCATGCCGATTACTTTTAAAATAGTAACCAACAAATGTACTGAAAATAAAGTCTTGCCGATTACTTTTGAAATAGTAACCGACGAATATGCTGAAAATAAAAATCTTGCCGATTAATTTTGAAATAGTAACTGATGAATGTGCTTAAAATAAAGTCTTGCCGATTGCTTTTGAAATATTAAACGACGAATATGTTGAAAATAAAAATCTTGTCGATTACTTTTAAAATAGCAACCGACAAATATGCTAAAATTAAAAATCTTGCCGATTACTTTTAAAATAGTAACCAACAAATGTACTGAAAATAAAGTCTTGCCGATTACTTTTGAAATAGTAACCGACGAATATGCTGAAAATAAAAATCTTGCCGATTAATTTTGAAATAGTAACCGATGAATGTGCTGAAAATAAAGTCTTGCCGATTGCTTTTGAAATATTAAACGACGAATATGTTGAAAATAAAAATCTTGTCGATTACTTTTAAAATAGTAACCGACAAATATGCTAAAATTAAAAATCTTGCCGATTACTTTTGAAATAATCACCGACGAATGTGCTGAAAATAAATCCTACCGATTACCTTTGAACTAGTAACCGACAAATATGCTGAAAATAAAAATCTTGCCTTTTAATTTTGAAATAGTAACCGACGAATGTGCTGAAAATAAAGTCTTGCCGATTGCTTTTGAAATATTAACCGACGAATATGTTGAAAATAAAAATCTTGTCGATTACATTTAAAATAGTAACCGACGAATATGCTGAAATTAAAAATCTTGCCGATTACTTTTGAAATAGTAACCGACGAATATGCTGAAAATAAATCATGCCGATTACTTTTAAAATAGTAACCAACGAATGTTCTGAAAATAAAGTCTTGCCGATTACTTTTGAAATAGTAACCGACGAATATGCTGAAAATAAAAATCTTGCCGATTACTTTTGAAATAGTAACCGACGAATGTGCTGAAAATAAATCATGCCGATTACTTTTGAATCAGGAACCGACGAATGTGCTGAAAGTAAATCATGCCGATTACTTTTAAAATAGTAACCAACAAATGTACTGAAAATAAAGTCTTGCCGATTACTTTTGAAATAGTAACCGACGAATATGCTGAAAATAAAAATCTTGCCGATTAATTTTGAAATAGTAACTGATGAATGTGCTTAAAATAAAGTCTTGCCGATTGCTTTTGAAATATTAAACGACGAATATGTTGAAAATAAAAATCTTGTCGATTACTTTTAAAATAGCAACCGACAAATATGCTAAAATTAAAAATCTTGCCGATTACTTTTAAAATAGTAACCAACAAATGTACTGAAAATAAAGTCTTGCCGATTACTTTTGAAATAGTAACCGACGAATATGCTGAAAATAAAAATCTTGCCGATTAATTTTGAAATAGTAACCGATGAATGTGCTGAAAATAAAGTCTTGCCGATTGCTTTTGAAATATTAAACGACGAATATGTTGAAAATAAAAATCTTGTCGATTACTTTTAAAATAGTAACCGACAAATATGCTAAAATTAAAAATCTTGCCGATTACTTTTGAAATAATCACCGACGAATGTGCTGAAAATAAATCCTACCGATTACCTTTGAACTAGTAACCGACAAATATGCTGAAAATAAAAATCTTGCCTTTTAATTTTGAAATAGTAACCGACGAATGTGCTGAAAATAAAGTCTTGCCGATTGCTTTTGAAATATTAACCGACGAATATGTTGAAAATAAAAATCTTGTCGATTACATTTAAAATAGTAACCGACGAATATGCTGAAATTAAAAATCTTGCCGATTACTTTTGAAATAGTAACCGACGAATATGCTGAAAATAAATCATGCCGATTACTTTTAAAATAGTAACCAACGAATGTTCTGAAAATAAAGTCTTGCCGATTACTTTTGAAATAGTAACCGACGAATATGCTGAAAATAAAAATCTTGCCGATTACTTTTGAAATAGTAACCGACGAATATGCTGAAAATAAATCATGCCGATTACTTTTAAAATAGTAACCAACGAATGTTCTGAAAATAAAGTCTTGCCGATTACTTTTGAAATAGTAACCGACGAATATGCTGAAAATAAAAATCTTGCCGATTACTTTTGAAATAGTAACCGACGAATGTGCTGAAAATAAATCATGCCGATTACTTTTGAATCAGGAACCGACGAATGTGCTGAAAGTAAATCATGCCGATTACTTTTAAAATAGTAACCAACAAATGTACTGAAAATAAAGTCTTGCCGATTACTTTTGAAATAGTAACCGACGAATATGCTGAAAATAAAAATCTTGCCGATTAATTTTGAAATAGTAACCGATGAATGTGCTGAAAATAAAGTCTTGCCGATTGCTTTTGAAATATTAAACGACGAATATGTTGAAAATAAAAATCTTGTCGATTACTTTTAAAATAGTAACCGACAAATATGCTAAAATTAAAAATCTTGCCGATTACTTTTGAAATAGTAACCGACGAATATGCTGAAAATAAAAATCTTGCCGATTAATTTTGAAATAGCAACCGACGAATGTGCTGAAAATAAATCATGCCGATTACTTTTGAATCAGTAACCGACGAATGTGCTGAAAGTAAATCATGCCGATTACTTTTAAAATAGTAACCAACAAATGTACTGAAAATAAAGTCTTGCCGATTACTTTTGAAATAGTAACCGACGAATATGCTGAAAATAAAAATCTTGCCGATTAATTTTGAAATAGTAACCGATGAATGTGCTTAAAATAAAGTCTTGCCGATTGCTTTTGAAATATTAAACGACGAATATGTTGAAAATAAAAATCTTGTCGATTACTTTTAAAATAGCAACCGACAAATATGCTAAAATTAAAAATCTTGCCGATTACTTTTAAAATAGTAACCAACGAATGTTCTGAAAATAAAGTCTTGCCGATTACTTTTGAAATAGTAACCGACGAATATGCTGAAAATAAAAATCTTGCCGATTACTTTTGAAATAGCAACCGACGAATGTGCTGAAAATAAATCATGCCGATTACTTTTGAAATAGTCACCGACGAATATGCTGAAAGTAAATCATGCCGATTACTTTTAAAATAGTAACCAACAAATGTACTGAAAATAAAGTCTTGCCGATTACTTTTGAAATAGTAACCGACAAATATGCTGAAAATAAAAATCTTGCCGATTAATTTTGAATCAGTAACCGACGAATGTGCTGAAAATAAAGTCTTGCCGATTACTTTTGAAATAGTAACCGACGAATATGCTGAAAATAAAAATCTTGCCGATTACTTTTGAAATAGTAACCGACGAATGTGCTGAAAATAAATCATGCCGATTACTTTTGAATCAGGAACCGACGAATGTGCTGAAAGTAAATCATGCCGATTACTTTTAAAATAGTAACCAACAAATGTACTGAAAATAAAGTCTTGCCGATTACTTTTGAAATAGTAACCGACGAATATGCTGAAAATAAAAATCTTGCCGATTAATTTTGAAATAGTAACCGATGAATGTGCTGAAAATAAAGTCTTGCCGATTGCTTTTGAAATATTAAACGACGAATATGTTGAAAATAAAAATCTTGTCGATTACTTTTAAAATAGTAACCGACAAATATGCTAAAATTAAAAATCTTGCCGATTACTTTTGAAATAGTAACCGACGAATATGCTGAAAATAAAAATCTTGCCGATTAATTTTGAAATAGCAACCGACGAATGTGCTGAAAATAAATCATGCCGATTACTTTTGAATCAGTAACCGACGAATGTGCTGAAAGTAAATCATGCCGATTACTTTTAAAATAGTAACCAACAAATGTACTGAAAATAAAGTCTTGCCGATTACTTTTGAAATAGTAACCGACGAATATGCTGAAAATAAAAATCTTGCCGATTAATTTTGAAATAGTAACCGATGAATGTGCTTAAAATAAAGTCTTGCCGATTGCTTTTGAAATATTAAACGACGAATATGTTGAAAATAAAAATCTTGTCGATTACTTTTAAAATAGCAACCGACAAATATGCTAAAATTAAAAATCTTGCCGATTACTTTTAAAATAGTAACCAACGAATGTTCTGAAAATAAAGTCTTGCCGATTACTTTTGAAATAGTAACCGACGAATATGCTGAAAATAAAAATCTTGCCGATTACTTTTGAAATAGCAACCGACGAATGTGCTGAAAATAAATCATGCCGATTACTTTTGAAATAGTCACCGACGAATATGCTGAAAGTAAATCATGCCGATTACTTTTAAAATAGTAACCAACAAATGTACTGAAAATAAAGTCTTGCCGATTACTTTTGAAATAGTAACCGACAAATATGCTGAAAATAAAAATCTTGCCGATTAATTTTGAATCAGTAACCGACGAATGTGCTGAAAATAAAGTCTTGCCGATTACTTTTGAAATAGTAACCGACGAATATGCTGAAAATAAAAATCTTGCCGATTAATTTTGAAATAGTAACCGATGAATGTGCTTAAAATAAAGTCTTGCCGATTGCTTTTGAAATATTAAACGACGAATATGTTGAAAATAAAAATCTTGTCGATTACTTTTAAAATAGCAACCGACAAATATGCTAAAATTAAAAATCTTGCTGATTACTTTTAAAATAGTAACCAACGAATGTTCTGAAAATAAAGTCTTGCCGATTACTTTTGAAATAGTAACCGACGAATATGCTGAAAATAAAAATCTTGCCGATTACTTTTGAAATAGCAACCGACGAATGTGCTGAAAATAAATCATGCCGATTACTTTTGAAATAGTCACCGACGAATATGCTGAAAGTAAATCATGCCGATTACTTTTAAAATAGTAACCAACAAATGTACTGAAAATAAAGTCTTGCCGATTACTTTTGAAATAGTAACCGACGAATATGCTGAAAATAAAAATCTTGCCGATTAATTTTGAATCATTAACCGACGAATGTGCTGAAAATAAAGTCTTGCCGATTGCTTTTGAAATTTTAAACGACGAATATGTTGAAAATAAAAATCTTGTCGATTACTTTTAAAATAGTAACCGACAAATATGCTAAAATTAAAAATCTTGCCGATTACTTTTGAAATAGTAACCGACGAATATGCTGAAAATAAAAATCTTGCCGATTAATTTTGAAATAGCAACCGACGAATGTGCTGAAAATAAATCATGCCGATTACTTTTGAATCAGTAACCGACGAATGTGCTGAAAGTAAATCATGCCGATTACTTTTAAAATAGTAACCCACAAATGTACTGAAAATAAAGTCTTGCCGATTACTTTTGAAATAGTAACCGACGAATATGCTGAAAATAAAAATCTTGCCGATTAATTTTGAAATAGTAACCGATGAATGTGCTTAAAATAAAGTCTTGCCGATTGCTTTTGAAATATTAAACGACGAATATGTTGAAAATAAAAATCTTGTCGATTACTTTTAAAATAGCAACCGACAAATATGCTAAAATTAAAAATCTTGCCGATTACTTTTAAAATAGTAACCAACGAATGTTCTGAAAATAAAGTCTTGCCGATTACTTTTGAAATAGTAACCGACGAATATGCTGAAAATAAAAATCTTGCCGATTACTTTTGAAATAGTAACCGACGAATGTGCTGAAAATAAATCATGCCGATTACTTTTGAATCAGGAACCGACGAATGTGCTGAAAGTAAATCATGCCGATTACTTTTAAAATAGTAACCAACAAATGTACTGAAAATAAAGTCTTGCCGATTACTTTTGAAATAGTAACCGACGAATATGCTGAAAATAAAAATCTTGCCGATTAATTTTGAAATAGTAACCGATGAATGTGCTGAAAATAAAGTCTTGCCGATTGCTTTTGAAATATTAAACGACGAATATGTTGAAAATAAAAATCTTGTCGATTACTTTTAAAATAGTAACCGACAAATATGCTAAAATTAAAAATCTTGCCGATTACTTTTGAAATAGTCACCGACGAATGTGTTGAAAATAAATCCTACCGATTACCTTTGAAATAGTAACCGACGAATATGCTGAAAATAAAAATCTTGCCTTTTAATTTTGAAATAGTAACCGACGAATGTGCTGAAAATAAAGTCTTGCCGATTGCTTTTGAAATATTAACCGACGAATATGTTGAAAATAAAAATCTTGTCGATTACTTTTAAAATAGTAACCGACGAATATGCTGAAATTAAAAATCTTGCCGATTACTTTTGAAATAGTAACCGACGAATATGCTGAAAATAAATCATGCCGATTACTTTTAAAATAGTAACCAACGAATGTTCTGAAAATAAAGTCTTGCCGATTACTTTTGAAATAGTAACCGACGAATATGCTGAAAATAAAAATCTTGCCGATTACTTTTGAAATAGTAACCGACGAATGTGCTGAAAATAAATCATGCCGATTACTTTTGAATCAGGAACCGACGAATGTGCTGAAAGTAAATCATGCCGATTACTTTTAAAATAGTAACCAACAAATGTACTGAAAATAAAGTCTTGCCGATTACTTTTGAAATAGTAACCGACGAATATGCTGAAAATAAAAATCTTGCCGATTAATTTTGAAATAGTAACCGATGAATGTGCTGAAAATAAAGTCTTGCCGATTGCTTTTGAAATATTAAACGACGAATATGTTGAAAATAAAAATCTTGTCGATTACTTTTAAAATAGTAACCGACAAATATGCTAAAATTAAAAATCTTGCCGATTACTTTTGAAATAGTAACCGACGAATATGCTGAAAATAAAAATCTTGCCGATTAATTTTGAAATAGCAACCGACGAATGTGCTGAAAATAAATCATGCCGATTACTTTTGAATCAGTAACCGACGAATGTGCTGAAAGTAAATCATGCCGATTACTTTTAAAATAGTAACCAACAAATGTACTGAAAATAAAGTCTTGCCGATTACTTTTGAAATAGTAACCGACGAATATGCTGAAAATAAAAATCTTGCCGATTAATTTTGAAATAGTAACCGATGAATGTGCTTAAAATAAAGTCTTGCCGATTGCTTTTGAAATATTAAACGACGAATATGTTGAAAATAAAAATCTTGTCGATTACTTTTAAAATAGCAACCGACAAATATGCTAAAATTAAAAATCTTGCCGATTACTTTTAAAATAGTAACCAACGAATGTTCTGAAAATAAAGTCTTGCCGATTACTTTTGAAATAGTAACCGACGAATATGCTGAAAATAAAAATCTTGCCGATTACTTTTGAAATAGCAACCGACGAATGTGCTGAAAATAAATCATGCCGATTACTTTTGAAATAGTCACCGACGAATATGCTGAAAGTAAATCATGCCGATTACTTTTAAAATAGTAACCAACAAATGTACTGAAAATAAAGTCTTGCCGATTACTTTTGAAATAGTAACCGACAAATATGCTGAAAATAAAAATCTTGCCGATTAATTTTGAATCAGTAACCGACGAATGTGCTGAAAATAAAGTCTTGCCGATTACTTTTGAAATAGTAACCGACGAATATGCTGAAAATAAAAATCTTGCCGATTAATTTTGAAATAGTAACCGATGAATGTGCTTAAAATAAAGTCTTGCCGATTGCTTTTGAAATATTAAACGACGAATATGTTGAAAATAAAAATCTTGTCGATTACTTTTAAAATAGCAACCGACAAATATGCTAAAATTAAAAATCTTGCCGATTACTTTTAAAATAGTAACCAACGAATGTTCTGAAAATAAAGTCTTGCCGATTACTTTTGAAATAGTAACCGACGAATATGCTGAAAATAAAAATCTTGCCGATTACTTTTGAAATAGCAACCGACGAATGTGCTGAAAATAAATCATGCCGATTACTTTTGAAATAGTCACCGACGAATATGCTGAAAGTAAATCATGCCGATTACTTTTAAAATAGTAACCAACAAATGTACTGAAAATAAAGTCTTGCCGATTACTTTTGAAATAGTAACCGACGAATATGCTGAAAATAAAAATCTTGCCGATTAATTTTGAATCAGTAACCGACGAATGTGCTGAAAATAAAGTCTTGCCGATTGCTTTTGAAATATTAAACGACGAATATGTTGAAAATAAAAATCTTGTCGATTACTTTTAAAATAGTAACCGACAAATATGCTAAAATTAAAAATCTTGCCGATTACTTTTGAAATAGTAACCGACGAATATGCTGAAAATAAAAATCTTGCCGATTAATTTTGAAATAGCAACCGACGAATGTGCTGAAAATAAATCATGCCGATTACTTTTGAATCAGTAACCGACGAATGTGCTGAAAGTAAATCATGCCGATTACTTTTAAAATAGTAACCAACAAATGTACTGAAAATAAAGTCTTGCCGATTACTTTTGAAATAGTAACCGACGAATATGCTGAAAATAAAAATCTTGCCGATTAATTTTGAAATAGTAACCGATGAATGTGCTTAAAATAAAGTCTTGCCGATTGCTTTTGAAATATTAAACGACGAATATGTTGAAAATAAAAATCTTGTCGATTACTTTTAAAATAGCAACCGACAAATATGCTAAAATTAAAAATCTTGCCGATTACTTTTAAAATAGTAACCAACGAATGTTCTGAAAATAAAGTCTTGCCGATTACTTTTGAAATAGTAACCGACGAATATGCTGAAAATAAAAATCTTGCCGATTACTTTTGAAATAGTAACCGACGAATGTGCTGAAAATAAATCATCCCGATTACTTTTGAATCAGGAACCGACGAATGTGCTGAAAGTAAATCATGCCGATTACTTTTAAAATAGTAACCAACAAATGTACTGAAAATAAAGTCTTGCCGATTACTTTTGAAATAGTAACCGACGAATATGCTGAAAATAAAAATCTTGCCGATTAATTTTGAAATAGTAACCGATGAATGTGCTGAAAATAAAGTCTTGCCGATTGCTTTTGAAATATTAAACGACGAATATGTTGAAAATAAAAATCTTGTCGATTACTTTTAAAATAGTAACCGACAAATATGCTAAAATTAAAAATCTTGCCGATTACTTTTGAAATAGTCACCGACGAATGTGTTGAAAATAAATCCTACCGATTACCTTTGAAATAGTAACCGACGAATATGCTGAAAATAAAAATCTTGCCTTTTAATTTTGAAATAGTAACCGACGAATGTGCTGAAAATAAAGTCTTGCCGATTGCTTTTGAAATATTAACCGACGAATATGTTGAAAATAAAAATCTTGTCGATTACTTTTAAAATAGTAACCGACGAATATGCTGAAATTAAAAATCTTGCCGATTACTTTTGAAATAGTAACCGACGAATATGCTGAAAATAAATCATGCCGATTACTTTTAAAATAGTAACCAACGAATGTTCTGAAAATAAAGTCTTGCCGATTACTTTTGAAATAGTAACCGACGAATATGCTGAAAATAAAAATCTTGCCGATTACTTTTGAAATAGTAACCGACGAATGTGCTGAAAATAAATCATGCCGATTACTTTTGAATCAGGAACCGACGAATGTGCTGAAAGTAAATCATGCCGATTACTTTTAAAATAGTAACCAACAAATGTACTGAAAATAAAGTCTTGCCGATTACTTTTGAAATAGTAACCGACGAATATGCTGAAAATAAAAATCTTGCCGATTAATTTTGAAATAGTAACCGATGAATGTGCTGAAAATAAAGTCTTGCCGATTGCTTTTGAAATATTAAACGACGAATATGTTGAAAATAAAAATCTTGTCGATTACTTTTAAAATAGCAACCGACAAATATGCTAAAATTAAAAATCTTGCCGATTACTTTTAAAATAGTAACCAACAAATGTACTGAAAATAAAGTCTTGCCGATTACTTTTGAAATAGTAACCGACGAATATGCTGAAAATAAAAATCTTGCCGATTAATTTTGAAATAGTAACCGATGAATGTGCTGAAAATAAAGTCTTGCCGATTGCTTTTGAAATATTAAACGACGAATATGTTGAAAATAAAAATCTTGTCGATTACTTTTAAAATAGTAACCGACAAATATGCTAAAATTAAAAATCTTGCCGATTACTTTTGAAATAGTCACCGACGAATGTGCTGAAAATAAATCCTACCGATTACCTTTGAAAGAGTAACCGACGAATATGCTGAAAATAAAAATCTTGCCTTTTAATTTTGAAATACTAACTGACGAATGTGCTGAAAATAAAGTCTTGCCGATTGCTTTTGAAATATTAACCGACGAATATGTTGAAAATAAAAATCTTGTCGATTACTTTTAAAATAGTAACCGACGAATATGCTGAAATTAAAAATTTTGCCGATTACTTTTGAAATAGTAACCGACGAATATGCTGAAAATAAATCATGCCGATTACTTTTAAAATAGTAACCAACGAATGTTCTGAAAATAAAGTCTTGCCGATTACTTTTGAAATAGTAACCGACGAATATGCTGAAAATAAAAATCTTGCCGATTACTTTTGAAATAGTAACCGACGAATGTGCTGAAAATAAATCATGCCGATTACTTTTGAAATAGTCACCGACGAATATGCTGAAAATAAATCATGCCGATAACTTTTAAAATAGTAACCAACGAATGTACTGAAAATAAAGTCTTGCCGATTACTTTTGAAATAGTAACCGACGAATATGCTGAAAATAAAAATCTTGCCGATTAATTTTGAAATAGTAACCGATGAATGTGCTGAAAATAAAGTCTTGCCGATTGCTTTTGAAATATTAAACGACGAATATGTTGAAAATAAAAATCTTGTCGATTACTTTTAAAATAGTAACCGACAAATATGCTAAAATTAAAAATCTTGCCGATTACTTTTGAAATAGTAACCGACGAATGTGCTGAAAATAAATCCTACCGATTACCTTTGAAATAGTAACCGACGAATATGCTGAAAATAAAAATCTTGCCGATTAATTTTGAAATAGCAACCGACGAATGTGCTGAAAATAAATCATGCCGATTACTTTTGAAATAGTCACCGACGAATATGCTGAAAATAAATCATGCCGATTACTTTTAAAATAGTAACCAACGAATGTACTGAAAATAAAGTCTTGCCGATTACTTTTGAAATAGTAACCGACGAATATGCTGAAAATAAAAATCTTGCCGATTAATTTTGAAATAGCAACCGACGAATGTGCTGAAAATAAATCATGCCGATTACTTTTGAAATAGTCACCGACGAATATGCTGAAAGTAAATCATGCCGATTACTTTTAAAATAGTAACCAACAAATGTACTGAAAATAAAGTCTTGCCGATTACTTTTGAAATAGTAACCGACAAATACGCTGAAAATAAAAATCTTGCCGATTAATTTTGAAATAGTAACCGAGGAATGTGCTGAAAATAAAGTCTCGCCGATTGCTTTTGAAATATTAAACGACGAATATGTTGAAAATAAAAATCTTGTCGATTACATTTAAAATAGTAACCGACAAATATGCTAAAATTAAAAATCTTGCCGATTACTTTTGAAATAGTAACCGACGAATGTGCTGAAAATAAATCCTACCGATTACCTTTGAAATAGTAACCGACGAATATGCTGAAAATAATAATCTTGCCGATTAATTTTGAAATAGTAACCGACGAATGTGCTGAAAATAAAGTCTTGCCGATTGCTTTTGAAATATTAACCGACGAATATGTTGAAAATAAAAATCTTGTCGATTACTTTTAAAATAGTAACCGACGAATATGCTGAAATTAAAAATCTTGCCGATTACTTTTGAAATAGTAACCGACGAATATGCTGAAAATAAATCATGCCGATTACTTTTAAAATAGTAACCAACGAATGTTCTGAAAATAAAGTCTTGCCAATTACTTTTGAAATAGTAACCGACGAATATGCTGAAAATAAAAATCTTGCCGATTACTTTTGAAATAGTAACCGACGAATGTGCTGAAAATAAATCATGCCGATTACTTTTGAAATAGTCACCGACGAATATGCTGAAAATAAATCATGCCGATAACTTTTAAAATAGTAACCAACGAATGTACTGAAAATAAAGTCTTGCCGATTACTTTTGAAATAGTAACCGACGAATATGCTGAAAATAAAAATCTTGCCGATTAATTTTGAAATAGTAACCGATGAATGTGCTGAAAATAAAGTCTTGCCGATTGCTTTTGAAATATTAAACGACGAATATGTTGAAAATAAAAATCTTGTCGATTACTTTTAAAATAGTAACCGACAAATATGCTAAAATTAAAAATCTTGCCGATTACTTTTGAAATAGTAACCGACGAATGTGCTGAAAATAAATCCTACCGATTACCTTTGAAATAGTAACCGACGAATATGCTGAAAATAAAAATCTTGCCGATTAATTTTGAAATAGCAACCGACGAATGTGCTGAAAATAAATCATGCCGATTACTTTTGAAATAGTCACCGACGAATATGCTGAAAATAAATCATGCCGATTACTTTTAAAATAGTAACCAACGAATGTACTGAAAATAAAGTCTTGCCGATTACTTTTGAAATAGTAACCGACGAATATGCTGAAAATAAAAATCTTGCCGATTAATTTTGAAATAGCAACCGACGAATGTGCTGAAAATAAATCATGCCGATTACTTTTGAAATAGTCACCGACGAATATGCTGAAAGTAAATCATGCCGATTACTTTTAAAATAGTAACCAACAAATGTACTGAAAATAAAGTGTTGCCGATTACTTTTGAAATAGTAACCGACGAATATGCTGAAAATAAAAATCTTGCCGATTAATTTTGAAATAGTAACCGATGAATGTGCTGAAAATAAAGTCTTGCCGATTGCTTTTGAAATATTAAACGACGAATATGTTGAAAATAAAAATCTTGTCGATTACTTTTAAAATAGTAACCGACAAATATGCTAAAATTAAAAATCTTGCCGATTACTTTTGAAATAGTAACCGACGAATGTGCTGAAAATAAATCCTACCGATTACCTTTGAAATAGTAACCGACGAATATGCTGAAAATAATAATCTTGCCGATTAATTTTGAAATAGTAACCGACGAATGTGCTGAAAATAAAGTCTTGCCGATTGCTTTTGAAATATTAACCGACGAATATGTTGAAAATAAAAATCTTATCGATTACTTTTAAAATAGTAACCGACGAATATGCTGAAATTAAAAATCTTGCCGATTACTTTTGAAATAGTAACCGACGAATATGCTGAAAATAAATCATGCCGATTACTTTTAAAATAGTAACCAACGAATGTTCTGAAAATAAAGTCTTGCCGATTACTTTTGAAATAGTAACCGACGAATATGCTGAAAATAAAAATCTTGCCGATTACTTTTGAAATAGTAACCGACGAATGTGCTGAAAATAAATCATGCCGATTACTTTTGAAATAGTCACCGACGAATATGCTGAAAATAAATCATGCCGATAACTTTTAAAATAGTAACCAACGAATGTACTGAAAATAAAGTCTTGCCGATTACTTTTGAAATAGTAACCGACGAATATGCTGAAAATAAAAATCTTGCCGATTAATTTTGAAATAGTAACCGATGAATGTGCTGAAAATAAAGTCTTGCCGATTGCTTTTGAAATATTAAACGACGAATATGTTGAAAATAAAAATCTTGTCGATTACTTTTAAAATAGTAACCGACAAATATGCTAAAATTAAAAATCTTGCCGATTACTTTTGAAATAGTAACCGACGAATGTGCTGAAAATAAATCCTACCGATTACCTTTGAAATAGTAACCGACGAATATGCTGAAAATAAAAATCTTGCCGATTAATTTTGAAATAGCAACCGACGAATGTGCTGAAAATAAATCATGCCGATTACTTTTGAAATAGTCACCGACGAATATGCTGAAAATAAATCATGCCGATTACTTTTAAAATAGTAACCAACGAATGTACTGAAAATAAAGTCTTGCCGATTACTTTTGAAATAGTAACCGACGAATATGGTGAAAATAAAAATCTTGCCGATTAATTTTGAAATAGCAACCGACGAATGTGCTGAAAATAAATCATGCCGATTACTTTTGAAATAGTCACCGACGAATATGCTGAAAGTAAATCATGCCGATTACTTTTAAAATAGTAACCAACGAATGTACTGAAAATAAAGTCTTGCCGATTACTTTTGAAATAGTAACCGACGAATATGCTGAAAATAAAAATCTTGCCGATTAATTTTGAAATAGCAACCGACGAATGTGCTGAAAATAAATCATGCCGATTACTTTTGAAATAGTCACCGACGAATATGCTGAAAGTAAATCATGCCGATTACTTTTAAAATAGTAACCAACAAATGTACTGAAAATAAAGTCTTGCCGATTACTTTTGAAATAGTAACCGACGAATATGCTGAAAATAAAAATCTTGCCTTTTAATTTTGAAATAGTAACCGACGAATGTGCTGAAAATAAAGTCTTGCCGATTGCTTTTGAAATATTAACCGACGAATATGTTGAAAATAAAAATCTTGTCGATTACTTTTAAAATAGTAACCGACGAATATGCTGAAATTAAAAATCTTGCCGATTACTTTTGAAATAGTAACCGACGAATATGCTGAAAATAAATCATGCCGATTACTTTTAAAATAGTAACCAACGAATGTTCTGAAAATAAAGTCTTGCCGATTACTTTTGAAATAGTAACCGACGAATATGCTGAAAATAAAAATCTTGCCGATTGCTTTTGAAATAGTAACCGACGAATGTGCTGAAAATAAATCATGCCGATTACTTTTGAATCAGGAACCGACGAATGTGCTGAAAGTAAATCATGCCGATTACTTTTAAAATAGTAACCAACAAATGTACTGAAAATAAAGTCTTGCCGATTACTTTTGAAACAGTAACCGACGAATATGCTGAAAATAAAAATCTTGCCGATTAATTTTGAAATAGTAACCGATGAATGTGCTGAAAATAAAGTCTTGCCGATTGCTTTTGAAATATTAAACGACGAATATGTTGAAAATAAAAATCTTGTCGATTACTTTTAAAATAGCAACCGACAAATATGCTAAAATTAAAAATCTTGCCGATTACTTTTAAAATAGTAACCAACAAATGTACTGAAAATAAAGTCTTGCCGATTACTTTTGAAATAGTAACCGACGAATATGCTGAAAATAAAAATCTTGCCGATTAATTTTGAAATAGTAACCGATGAATGTGCTGAAAATAAAGTCTTGCCGATTGCTTTTGAAATATTAAACGACGAATATGTTGAAAATAAAAATCTTGTCGATTACTTTTAAAATAGTAACCGACAAATATGCTAAAATTAAAAATCTTGCCGATTACTTTTGAAATAGTCACCGACGAATGTGCTGAAAATAAATCCTACCGATTACCTTTGAAATAGTAACCGACGAATATGCTGAAAATAAAAATCTTGCCTTTTAATTTTGAAATAGTAACCGACGAATGTGCTGAAAATAAAGTCTTGCCGATTGCTTTTGAAATATTAACCGACGAATATGTTGAAAATAAAAATCTTGTCGATTACTTTTAAAATAGTAACCGACGAATATGCTGAAATTAAAAATCTTGCCGATTACTTTTGAAATAGTAACCGACGAATATGCTGAAAATAAATCATGCCGATTACTTTTAAAATAGTAACCAACGAATGTTCTGAAAATAAAGTCTTGCCGATTACTTTTGAAATAGTAACCGACGAATATGCTGAAAATAAAAATCTTGCCGATTACTTTTGAAATAGTAACCGACGAATATGCTGAAAATAAATCATGCCGATTACTTTTAAAATAGTAACCAACGAATGTTCTGAAAATAAAGTCTTGCCAATTACTTTTGAAATAGTAACCGACGAATATGCTGAAAATAAAAATCTTGCCGATTACTTTTGAAATAGTAACCGACGAATGTGCTGAAAATAAATCATGCCGATTACTTTTGAAATAGTCACCGACGAATATGCTGAAAATAAATCATGCCGATAACATTTAAAATAGTAACCAACGAATGTACTAAAAATAAAGTCTTGCCGATTACTTTTGAAATAGTAACCGACGAATATGCTGAAAATAAAAATCTTGCCGATTAATTTTGAAATAGCAACCGACGAATGTGCTGAAAATAAATCATGCCGATTACTTTTGAAATAGTCACCGACGAATATGCTGAAAGTAAATCATGCCGATTACTTTTAAAATAGTAACCAACAAATGTACTGAAAATAAAGTGTTGCCGATTACTTTTGAAATAGTAACCGACGAATATGCTGAAAATAAAAATCTTGCCGATTAATTTTGAAATAGTAACCGATGAATGTGCTGAAAATAAAGTCTTGCCGATTGCTTTTGAAATATTAAACGACGAATATGTTGAAAATAAAAATCTTGTCGATTACTTTTAAAATAGTAACCGACAAATATGCTAAAATTAAAAATCTTGCCGATTACTTTTGAAATAGTAACCGACGAATGTGCTGAAAATAAATCCTACCGATTACCTTTGAAATAGTAACCGACGAATATGCTGAAAATAATAATCTTGCCGATTAATTTTGAAATAGTAACCGACGAATGTGCTGAAAATAAAGTCTTGCCGATTGCTTTTGAAATATTAACCGACGAATATGTTGAAAATAAAAATCTTGTCGATTACTTTTAAAATAGTAACCGACGAATATGCTGAAATTAAAAATCTTGCCGATTACTTTTGAAATAGTAACCGACGAATATGCTGAAAATAAATCATGCCGATTACTTTTAAAATAGGAACCAACGAATGTTCTGAAAATAAAGTCTTGCCGATTACTTTTGAAATAGTAACCGACGAATATGCTGAAAATAAAAATCTTGCCGATTACTTTTGAAATAGTAACCGACGAATGTGCTGAAAATAAATCATGCCGATTACTTTTGAAATAGTCACCGACGAATATGCTGAAAATAAATCATGCCGATAACTTTTAAAATAGTAACCAACGAATGTACTGAAAATAAAGTCTTGTCGATTACTTTTAAAATAGTAACCGACAAATATGCTAAAATTAAAAATCTTGCCGATTACTTTTGAAATAGTAACCGACGAATGTGCTGAAAATAAATCCTACCGATTACCTTTGAAATAGTAACCGACGAATATGCTGAAAATAAAAATCTTGCCGATTAATTTTGAAATAGCAACCGACGAATGTGCTGAAAATAAATCATGCCGATTACTTTTGAAATAGTCACCGACGAATATGCTGAAAATAAATCATGCCGATTACTTTTAAAATAGTAACCAACGAATGTACTGAAAATAAAGTCTTGCCGATTACTTTTGAAATAGTAACCGACGAATATGGTGAAAATAAAAATCTTGCCGATTAATTTTGAAATAGCAACCGACGAATGTGCTGAAAATAAATCATGCCGATTACTTTTGAAATAGTCACCGACGAATATGCTGAAAGTAAATCATGCCGATTACTTTTAAAATAGTAACCAACGAATGTACTGAAAATAAAGTCTTGCCGATTACTTTTGAAATAGTAACCGACGAATATGCTGAAAATAAAAATCTTGCCGATTAATTTTGAAATAGCAACCGACGAATGTGCTGAAAATAAATCATGCCGATTACTTTTGAAATAGTCACCGACGAATATGCTGAAAGTAAATCATGCCGATTACTTTTAAAATAGTAACCAACAAATGTACTGAAAATAAAGTCTTGCCGATTACTTTTGAAATAGTAACCGACGAATATGCTGAAAATAAAAATCTTGCCTTTTAATTTTGAAATAGTAACCGACGAATGTGCTGAAAATAAAGTCTTGCCGATTACTTTTGAAATAGTAACCGACGAATATGCTGAAAATAAAAATCTTGCCGATTAATTTTGAAATAGCAACCGACGAATGTGCTGAAAATAAATCATGCCGATTACTTTTGAAATAGTCACCGACGAATATGCTGAAAGTAAATCATGCCGATTACTTTTAAAATAGTAACCAACAAATGTACTGAAAATAAAGTCTTGCCGATTACTTTTGAAATAGTAATCGACGAATATGCTGAAAATAAATCATGCCGATAACTTTTAAAATAGTAACCAACGAATGTACTGAAAATAAAGTCTTGCCGATTACTTTTGAAATAGTAACCGACGAATATGCTGAAAATAAAAATCTTGCCGATTAATTTTGAAATAGTAACCGATGAATGTGCTGAAAATAAAGTCTTGCCGATTGCTTTTGAAATATTAAACGACGAATATGTTGAAAATAAAAATCTTGTCGATTACTTTTAAAATAGTAACCGACAAATATGCTAAAATTAAAAATCTTGCCGATTACTTTTGAAATAGTAACCGACGAATGTGCTGAAAATAAATCCTACCGATTACCTTTGAAATAGTAACCGACGAATATGCTGAAAATAAAGTCTTGCCGATTACTTTTGAAATAGTAACCGACGAATATGCTGAAAATAAAAATCTTGCCTTTTAATTTTGAAATAGTAACCGACGAATGTGCTGAAAATAAAGTCTTGCCGATTACTTTTGAAATAGTAACCGACGAATATGCTGAAAATAAAAATCTTGCCGATTAATTTTGAAATAGCAACCGACGAATGTGCTGAAAATAAATCATGCCGATTACTTTTGAAATAGTCACCGACGAATATGCTGAAAGTAAATCATGCCGATTACTTTTAAAATAGTAACCAACAAATGTACTGAAAATAAAGTCTTGCCGATTACTTTTGAAATAGTAATCGACGAATATGCTGAAAATAAATCATGCCGATAACTTTTAAAATAGTAACCAACGAATGTACTGAAAATAAAGTCTTGCCGATTACTTTTGAAATAGTAACCGACGAATATGCTGAAAATAAAAATCTTGCCGATTAATTTTGAAATAGTAACCGATGAATGTGCTGAAAATAAAGTCTTGCCGATTGCTTTTGAAATATTAAACGACGAATATGTTGAAAATAAAAATCTTGTCGATTACTTTTAAAATAGTAACCGACAAATATGCTAAAATTAAAAATCTTGCCGATTACTTTTGAAATAGTAACCGACGAATGTGCTGAAAATAAATCCTACCGATTACCTTTGAAATAGTAACCGACGAATATGCTGAAAATAAAAATCTTGCCGATTAATTTTGAAATAGCAACCGACGAATGTGCTGAAAATAAATCATGCCGATTACTTTTGAAATAGTCACCGACGAATATGCTGAAAATAAATCATGCCGATTACTTTTAAAATAGTAACCAACGAATGTACTGAAAATAAAGTCTTGCCGATTACTTTTGAAATAGTAACCGACGAATATGGTGAAAATAAAAATCTTGCCGATTAATTTTGAAATAGCAACCGACGAATGTGCTGAAAATAAATCATGCCGATTACTTTTGAAATAGTCACCGACGAATATGCTGAAAGTAAATCATGCCGATTACTTTTAAAATAGTAACCAACGAATGTACTGAAAATAAAGTCTTGCCGATTACTTTTGAAATAGTAACCGACGAATATGCTGAAAATAAAAATCTTGCCGATTAATTTTGAAATAGCAACCGACGAATGTGCTGAAAATAAATCATGCCGATTACTTTTGAAATAGTCACCGACGAATATGCTGAAAGTAAATCATGCCGATTACTTTTAAAATAGTAACCAACAAATGTACTGAAAATAAAGTCTTGCCGATTACTTTTGAAATAGTAACCGACGAATATGCTGAAAATAAAAATCTTGCCTTTTAATTTTGAAATAGTAACCGACGAATGTGCTGAAAATAAAGTCTTGCCGATTACTTTTGAAATAGTAACCGACGAATATGCTGAAAATAAAAATCTTGCCGATTAATTTTGAAATAGCAACCGACGAATGTGCTGAAAATAAATCATGCCGATTACTTTTGAAATAGTCACCGACGAATATGCTGAAAGTAAATCATGCCGATTACTTTTAAAATAGTAACCAACAAATGTACTGAAAATAAAGTCTTGCCGATTACTTTTGAAATAGTAATCGACGAATATGCTGAAAATAAATCATGCCGATAACTTTTAAAATAGTAACCAACGAATGTACTGAAAATAAAGTCTTGCCGATTACTTTTGAAATAGTAACCGACGAATATGCTGAAAATAAAAATCTTGCCGATTAATTTTGAAATAGTAACCGATGAATGTGCTGAAAATAAAGTCTTGCCGATTGCTTTTGAAATATTAAACGACGAATATGTTGAAAATAAAAATCTTGTCGATTACTTTTAAAATAGTAACCGACAAATATGCTAAAATTAAAAATCTTGCCGATTACTTTTGAAATAGTAACCGACGAATGTGCTGAAAATAAATCCTACCGATTACCTTTGAAATAGTAACCGACGAATATGCTGAAAATAAAGTCTTGCCGATTACTTTTGAAATAGTAACCGACGAATATGCTGAAAATAAAAATCTTGCCTTTTAATTTTGAAATAGTAACCGACGAATGTGCTGAAAATAAAGTCTTGCCGATTACTTTTGAAATAGTAACCGACGAATATGCTGAAAATAAAAATCTTGCCGATTAATTTTGAAATAGCAACCGACGAATGTGCTGAAAATAAATCATGCCGATTACTTTTGAAATAGTCACCGACGAATATGCTGAAAGTAAATCATGCCGATTACTTTTAAAATAGTAACCAACAAATGTACTGAAAATAAAGTCTTGCCGATTACTTTTGAAATAGTAATCGACGAATATGCTGAAAATAAATCATGCCGATAACTTTTAAAATAGTAACCAACGAATGTACTGAAAATAAAGTCTTGCCGATTACTTTTGAAATAGTAACCGACGAATATGCTGAAAATAAAAATCTTGCCGATTAATTTTGAAATAGTAACCGATGAATGTGCTGAAAATAAAGTCTTGCCGATTGCTTTTGAAATATTAAACGACGAATATGTTGAAAATAAAAATCTTGTCGATTACTTTTAAAATAGTAACCGACAAATATGCTAAAATTAAAAATCTTGCCGATTACTTTTGAAATAGTAACCGACGAATGTGCTGAAAATAAATCCTACCGATTACCTTTGAAATAGTAACCGACGAATATGCTGAAAATAAAAATCTTGCCGATTAATTTTGAAATAGCAACCGACGAATGTGCTGAAAATAAATCATGCCGATTACTTTTGAAATAGTCACCGACGAATATGCTGAAAATAAATCATGCCGATTACTTTTAAAATAGTAACCAACGAATGTACTGAAAATAAAGTCTTGCCGATTACTTTTGAAATAGTAACCGACGAATATGGTGAAAATAAAAATCTTGCCGATTAATTTTGAAATAGCAACCGACGAATGTGCTGAAAATAAATCATGCCGATTACTTTTGAAATAGTCACCGACGAATATGCTGAAAGTAAATCATGCCGATTACTTTTAAAATAGTAACCAACGAATGTACTGAAAATAAAGTCTTGCCGATTACTTTTGAAATAGTAACCGACGAATATGCTGAAAATAAAAATCTTGCCGATTAATTTTGAAATAGCAACCGACGAATGTGCTGAAAATAAATCATGCCGATTACTTTTGAAATAGTCACCGACGAATATGCTGAAAGTAAATCATGCCGATTACTTTTAAAATAGTAACCAACAAATGTACTGAAAATAAAGTCTTGCCGATTACTTTTGAAATAGTAACCGACGAATATGCTGAAAATAAAAATCTTGCCTTTTAATTTTGAAATAGTAACCGACGAATGTGCTGAAAATAAAGTCTTGCCGATTACTTTTGAAATAGTAACCGACGAATATGCTGAAAATAAAAATCTTGCCGATTAATTTTGAAATAGCAACCGACGAATGTGCTGAAAATAAATCATGCCGATTACTTTTGAAATAGTCACCGACGAATATGCTGAAAGTAAATCATGCCGATTACTTTTAAAATAGTAACCAACAAATGTACTGAAAATAAAGTCTTGCCGATTACTTTTGAAATAGTAATCGACGAATATGCTGAAAATAAATCATGCCGATAACTTTTAAAATAGTAACCAACGAATGTACTGAAAATAAAGTCTTGCCGATTACTTTTGAAATAGTAACCGACGAATATGCTGAAAATAAAAATCTTGCCGATTAATTTTGAAATAGTAACCGATGAATGTGCTGAAAATAAAGTCTTGCCGATTGCTTTTGAAATATTAAACGACGAATATGTTGAAAATAAAAATCTTGTCGATTACTTTTAAAATAGTAACCGACAAATATGCTAAAATTAAAAATCTTGCCGATTACTTTTGAAATAGTAACCGACGAATGTGCTGAAAATAAATCCTACCGATTACCTTTGAAATAGTAACCGACGAATATGCTGAAAATAAAGTCTTGCCGATTACTTTTGAAATAGTAACCGACGAATATGCTGAAAATAAAAATCTTGCCTTTTAATTTTGAAATAGTAACCGACGAATGTGCTGAAAATAAAGTCTTGCCGATTACTTTTGAAATAGTAACCGACGAATATGCTGAAAATAAAAATCTTGCCGATTAATTTTGAAATAGCAACCGACGAATGTGCTGAAAATAAATCATGCCGATTACTTTTGAAATAGTCACCGACGAATATGCTGAAAGTAAATCATGCCGATTACTTTTAAAATAGTAACCAACAAATGTACTGAAAATAAAGTCTTGCCGATTACTTTTGAAATAGTAATCGACGAATATGCTGAAAATAAATCATGCCGATAACTTTTAAAATAGTAACCAACGAATGTACTGAAAATAAAGTCTTGCCGATTACTTTTGAAATAGTAACCGACGAATATGCTGAAAATAAAAATCTTGCCGATTAATTTTGAAATAGTAACCGATGAATGTGCTGAAAATAAAGTCTTGCCGATTGCTTTTGAAATATTAAACGACGAATATGTTGAAAATAAAAATCTTGTCGATTACTTTTAAAATAGTAACCGACAAATATGCTAAAATTAAAAATCTTGCCGATTACTTTTGAAATAGTAACCGACGAATGTGCTGAAAATAAATCCTACCGATTACCTTTGAAATAGTAACCGACGAATATGCTGAAAATAAAAATCTTGCCGATTAATTTTGAAATAGCAACCGACGAATGTGATGAAAATAAATCATGCCGATTACTTTTAAAATAGTAACCAACGAATGTACTGAAAATAAAGTCTTGCCGATTACTTTTGAAATAGTAACCGACGAATATGCTGAAAATAAAAATCTTGCCGATTAATTTTGAAATAGCAACCGACGAATGTGCTGAAAATAAATCATGCCGATTACTTTTAAAATAGTAACCAACGAATGTTCTGAAAATAAAGTCTTGCCGATTACTTTTGAAATAGTAACCGACGAATATGCTGAAAATAAAAATCTTGCCGATTGCTTTTGAAATAGTAACCGACGAATGTGCTGAAAATAAATCATGCCGATTACTTTTGAATCAGGAACCGACGAATGTGCTGAAAGTAAATCATGCCGATTACTTTTAAAATAGTAACCAACAAATGTACTGAAAATAAAGTCTTGCCGATTACTTTTGAAATAGTAACCGACGAATATGCTGAAAATAAAAATCTTGCCGATTAATTTTGAAATAGTAACCGATGAATGTGCTGAAAATAAAGTCTTGCCGATTGCTTTTGAAATATTAAACGACGAATATGTTGAAAATAAAAATCTTGTCGATTACTTTTAAAATAGCAACCGACAAATATGCTAAAATTAAAAATCTTGCCGATTACTTTTAAAATAGTAAATAACAAATGTACTGAAAATAAAGTCTTGCCGATTACTTTTGAAATAGTAACCGACGAATATGCTGAAAATAAAAATCTAGCCGATTAATTTTGAAATAGTAACCGATGAATGTGCTGAAAATAAAGTCTTGCCGATTGCTTTTGAAATATTAAACGACGAATATGTTGAAAATAAAAATCTTGTCGATTACTTTTAAAATAGTAACCGACAAATATGCTAAAATTAAAAATCTTGCCGATTACTTTTGAAATAGTCACCGACGAATGTGCTGAAAATAAATCCTACCGATTACCTTTGAAATAGTAACCGACGAATATGCTGAAAATAAAAATCTTGCCTTTTAATTTTGAAATAGTAACCGACGAATGTGCTGAAAATAAAGTCTTGCCGATTGCTTTTGAAATATTAACCGACGAATATGTTGAAAATAAAAATCTTGTCGATTACTTTTATAATAGTAACCGACGAATATGCTGAAATTAAAAATCTTGCCGATTACTTTTGAAATAGTAACCGACGAATATGCTGAAAATAAATCATGCCGATTACTTTTAAAATAGTAACCAACGAATGTTCTGAAAATAAAGTCTTGCCGATTACTTTTGAAATAGTAACCGACGAATATGCTGAAAATAAAAATCTTGCCGATTACTTTTGAAATAGTAACCGACGAATGTGCTGAAAATAAATCATGCCGATTACTTTTGAAATAGTCACCGACGAATATGCTGAAAATAAATCATGCCGATAACTTTTAAAATAGTAACCAACGAATGTACTGAAAATAAAGTCTTGCCGATTACTTTTGAAATAGTAACCGACGAATATGCTGAAAATAAAAATCTTGCCGATTAATTTTGAAATAGTAACCGATGAATGTGCTGAAAATAAAGTCTTGCCGATTGCTTTTGAAATATTAAACGACGAATATGTTGCAAATAAAAATCTTGTCGATTACTTTTAAAATAGTAACCGACAAATATGCTAAAATTAAAAATCTTGCCGATTACTTTTGAAATAGTCATCGACGAATGTGCTGAAAATAAATCCTACCGATTACCTTTGAAATAGTAACCGACGAATATGCTGAAAATAAAAATCTTGCCTTTTAATTTTGAAATAGTAACCGACGAATGTGCTGAAAATAAAGTCTTGCCGATTGCTTTTGAAATATTAACCGACGAATATGTTGAAAATAAAAATCTTGTCGATTACTTTTAAAATAGTAACCGACGAATATGCTGAAATTAAAAATCTTGCCGATTACTTTTGAAATAGTAACCGACGAATATGCTGAAAATAAATCATGCCGATTACTTTTAAAATAGTAACCAACGAATGTTCTGAAAATAAAGTCTTGCCGATTACATTTGAAATAGTAACCGACGAATATGCTGAAAATAAAAATCTTGCCGATTACTTTTGAAATAGTAACCGACGAATGTGCTGAAAATAAATCATGCCGATTACTTTTGAATCAGGAACCGACGAATGTGCTGAAAGTAAATCATGCCGATTACTTTTAAAATAGTAACCAACAAATGTACTGAAAATAAAGTCTTGCCGATTACTTTTGAAATAGTAACCGACGAATATGCTGAAAATAAAAATCTTGCCGATTAATTTTGAAATAGTAACCGATGAATGTGCTGAAAATAAAGTCTTGCCGATTGCTTTTGAAATATTAAACGACGAATATGTTGAAAATAAAAATCTTGTCGATTACTTTTAAAATAGCAACCGACAAATATGCTAAAATTAAAAATCTTGCCGATTACTTTTAAAATAGTAACCAACAAATGTACTGAAAATAAAGTCTTGCCGATTACTTTTGAAATAGTAACCGACGAATATGCTGAAAATAAAAATCTTGCCGATTAATTTTGAAATAGTAACCGATGAATGTGCTGAAAATAAAGTCTTGCCGATTGCTTTTGAAATATTAAACGACGAATATGTTGAAAATAAAAATCTTGTCGATTACTTTTAAAATAGTAACCGACAAATATGCTAAAATTAAAAATCTTGCCGATTACTTTTGAAATAGTCACCGACGAATGTGCTGAAAATAAATCCTACCGATTACCTTTGAAAGAGTAACCGACGAATATGCTGAAAATAAAAATCTTGCCTTTTAATTTTGAAATACTAACTGACGAATGTGCTGAAAATAAAGTCTTGCCGATTGCTTTTGAAATATTAACCGACGAATATGTTGAAAATAAAAATCTTGTCGATTACTTTTAAAATAGTAACCGACGAATATGCTGAAATTAAAAATTTTGCCGATTACTTTTGAAATAGTAACCGACGAATATGCTGAAAATAAATCATGCCGATTACTTTTAAAATAGTAACCAACGAATGTTCTGAAAATAAAGTCTTGCCGATTACTTTTGAAATAGTAACCGACGAATATGCTGAAAATAAAAATCTTGCCGATTACTTTTGAAATAGTAACCGACGAATGTGCTGAAAATAAATCATGCCGATTACTTTTGAAATAGTCACCGATGAATATGCTGAAAATAAATCATGCCGATAACTTTTAAAATAGTAACCAACGAATGTACTGAAAATAAAGTCTTGCCGATTACTTTTGAAATAGTAACCGACGAATATGCTGAAAATAAAAATCTTGCCGATTAATTTTGAAATAGTAACCGATGAATGTGCTGAAAATAAAGTCTTGCCGATTGCTTTTGAAATATTAAACGACGAATATGTTGAAAATAAAAATCTTGTCGATTACTTTTAAAATAGTAACCGACAAATATGCTAAAATTAAAAATCTTGCCGATTACTTTTGAAATAGTAACCGACGAATGTGCTGAAAATAAATCCTACCGATTACCTTTGAAATAGTAACCGACGAATATGCTGAAAATAAAAATCTTGCCGATTAATTTTGAAATAGCAACCGACGAATGTGCTGAAAATAAATCATGCCGATTACTTTTGAAATAGTCACCGACGAATATGCTGAAAATAAATCATGCCGATTACTTTTAAAATAGTAACCAACGAATGTACTGAAAATAAAGTCTTGCCGATTACTTTTGAAATAGTAACCGACGAATATGCTGAAAATAAAAATCTTGCCGATTAATTTTGAAATAGCAACCGACGAATGTGCTGAAAATAAATCATGCCGATTACTTTTGAAATAGTCACCGACGAATATGCTGAAAGTAAATCATGCCGATTACTTTTAAAATAGTAACCAACAAATGTACTGAAAATAAAGTCTTGCCGATTACTTTTGAAATAGTAACCGACAAATACGCTGAAAATAAAAATCTTGCCGATTAATTTTGAAATAGTAACCGAGGAATGTGCTGAAAATAAAGTCTCGCCGATTGCTTTTGAAATATTAAACGACGAATATGTTGAAAATAAAAATCTTGTCGATTACATTTAAAATAGTAACCGACAAATATGCTAAAATTAAAAATCTTGCCGATTACTTTTGAAATAGTAACCGACGAATGTGCTGAAAATAAATCCTACCGATTACCTTTGAAATAGTAACCGACGAATATGCTGAAAATAATAATCTTGCCGATTAATTTTGAAATAGTAACCGACGAATGTGCTGAAAATAAAGTCTTGCCGATTGCTTTTGAAATATTAACCGACGAATATGTTGAAAATAAAAATCTTGTCGATTACTTTTAAAATAGTAACCGACGAATATGCTGAAATTAAAAATCTTGCCGATTACTTTTGAAATAGTAACCGACGAATATGCTGAAAATAAATCATGCCGATTACTTTTAAAATAGTAACCAACGAATGTTCTGAAAATAAAGTCTTGCCAATTACTTTTGAAATAGTAACCGACGAATATGCTGAAAATAAAAATCTTGCCGATTACTTTTGAAATAGTAACCGACGAATGTGCTGAAAATAAATCATGCCGATTACTTTTGAAATAGTCACCGACGAATATGCTGAAAATAAATCATGCCGATAACTTTTAAAATAGTAACCAACGAATGTACTGAAAATAAAGTCTTGCCGATTACCTTTGAAATAGTAACCGACGAATATGCTGAAAATAAAAATCTTGCCGATTAATTTTGAAATAGCAACCGACGAATGTGCTGAAAATAAATCATGCCGATTACTTTTGAAATAGTCACCGACGAATATGCTGAAAATAAATCATGCCGATTACTTTTAAAATAGTAACCAACGAATGTACTGAAAATAAAGTCTTGCCGATTACTTTTGAAATAGTAACCGACGAATATGGTGAAAATAAAAATCTTGCCGATTAATTTTGAAATAGCAACCGACGAATGTGCTGAAAATAAATCATGCCGATTACTTTTGAAATAGTCACCGACGAATATGCTGAAAGTAAATCATGCCGATTACTTTTAAAATAGTAACCAACGAATGTACTGAAAATAAAGTGTTGCCGATTACTTTTGAAATAGTAACCGACGAATATGCTGAAAATAAAAATCTTGCCGATTAATTTTGAAATAGCAACCGACGAATGTGCTGAAAATAAATCATGCCGATTACTTTTGAAATAGTCACCGACGAATATGCTGAAAGTAAATCATGCCGATTACTTTTAAAATAGTAACCAACAAATGTACTGAAAATAAAGTCTTGCCGATTACTTTTGAAATAGTAACCGACGAATATGCTGAAAATAAAAATCTTGCCGATTAATTTTGAAATAGTAACCGATGAATGTGCTGAAAATAAAGTCTTGCCGATTGCTTTTGAAATATTAAACGACGAATATGTTGAAAATAAAAATCTTATCGATTACTTTTAAAATAGTAACCGACAAATATGCTAAAATTAAAAATCTTGCCGATTACTTTTGAAATAGTAACCGACGAATGTGCTGAAAATAAATCCTACCGATTACCTTTGAAATAGTAACCGACGAATATGCTGAAAATAAAAATCTTGCCGATTAATTTTGAAATAGTAACCGACGAATGTGCTGAAAATAAAGTCTTGCCGATTGCTTTTGAAATATTAACCGACGAATATGTTGAAAATAAAAATCTTGTCGATTACTTTTAAAATAGTAACCGACAAATATGCTAAAATTAAAAATCTTGCCGATTACTTTTGAAATAGTAACCGACGAATGTGCTGAAAATAAATCCTACCGATTACCTTTGAAATAGTAACCGACGAATATGTTGAAAATAAAAATCTTGTCGATTACTTTTAAAATAGTAACCGACGAATATGCTGAAATTAAAAATCTTGCCGATTACTTTTGAAATAGTAACCGACGAATATGCTGAAAATAAATCATGCCGATTACTTTTAAAATAGTAACCAACGAATGTTCTGAAAATAAAGTCTTGCCGATTACTTTTGAAATAGTAACCGACGAATATGCTGAAAATAAAAATCTTGCCGATTACTTTTGAAATAGTAACCGACGAATGTGCTGAAAATAAATCATGCCGATTACTTTTGAAATAGTCACCGACGAATATGCTGAAAATAAATCATGCCGATAACTTTTAAAATAGTAACCAACGAATGTACTGAAAATAAAGTCTTGCCGATTACTTTTGAAATAGTAACCGACGGATATGCTGAAAATAAAAATCTTGCCGATTAATTTTGAAATAGTAACCGATGAATGTGCTGAAAATAAAGTCTTGCCGATTGCTTTTGAAATATTAAACGACGAATATGTTGAAAATAAAAATCTTGTCGATTACTTTTAAAATAGTAACCGACAAATATGCTAAAATTAAAAATCTTGCCGATTACTTTTGAAATAGTAACCGACGAATGTGCTGAAAATAAATCCTACCGATTACCTTTGAAATAGTAACCGACGAATATGCTGAAAATAAAAATCTTGCCGACTAATTTTGAAATAGCAACCGACGAATGTGCTGAAAATAAATCATGCCGATTACTTTTGAAATAGTCACCGACGAATATGCTGAAAATAAATCATGCCGATTACTTTTAAAATAGTAACCAACGAATGTACTGAAAATAAAGTCTTGCCGATTACTTTTGAAATAGTAATCGACGAATATGCTGAAAATAAAAATCTTGCTGATTAATTTTGAAATAGCAACCGACGAATGTGCTGAATATAAATCATGCCGATTACTTTTGAAATAGTCACCGACGAATATGCTGAAAGTAAATCATGCCGACTACTTTTAAAATAGTAACCAACAAATGTACTGAAAATAAAGTCTTGCCGATTACTTTTGAAATAGTAACCGACGAATATGCTGAAAATAAAAATCTTGCCGATTAATTTTGAAATAGTAACCGGTGAATGTGCTGAAAATAAAGTCTTGCCGATTGCTTTTGGAATATTAAACGACGAATATGTTGAAAATAAAAATCTTGTCGATTACTTTTAAAATAGTAACCGACAAATATGCTAAAATTAAAAATCTTGCCGATTACTTTTGAAATAGTAACCGACGAATGTGCTGAAAATAAATCCTACCGATTACCTTTGAAATAGTAACCGACGAATATGCTGAAAATAAAAATCTTGCCGATTAATTTTGAAATAGCAACCGACGAATGTGCTGAAAATAAATCATGCCGATTACTTTTGAAATAGTCACCGACGAATATGCTGAAAATAAATCATGCCGATTACTTTTAAAATAGTAACCAACGAATGTACTGAAAATAAAGTCTTGCCGATTACTTTTGAAATAGTAACCGACGAATATGGTGAAAATAAAAATCTTGCCGATTAATTTTGAAATAGCAACCGACGAATGTGCTCAAAATAAATCATGCCGATTACTTTTGAAATAGTCACCGACGAATATGCTGAAAGTAAATCATGCCGATTACTTTTAAAATAGTAACCAACGAATGTACTGAAAATAAAGTCTTGCCGATTACTTTTGAAATAGTAACCGACGAATATGCTGAAAATAAAAATCTTGCCGATTAATTTTGAAATAGCAACCGACGAATGTGCTGAAAATAAATCATGCCGATTACTTTTGAAATAGTCACCGACGAATATGCTGAAAGTAAATCATGCCGATTACTTTTAAAATAGTAACCAACAAATGTACTGAAAATAAAGTCTTGCCGATTACTTTTGAAATAGTAACCGACGAATATGCTGAAAATAAATCATGCCGATAACTTTTAAAATAGTAACCAACGAATGTACTGAAAATAAAGTCTTGCCGATTACTTTTGAAATAGTAACCGACGAATATGCTGAAAATAAAAATCTTGCCGATTAATTTTGAAATAGCAACCGACGAATGTGCTGAAAATAAATCATGCCGATTACTTTTGAAATAGTCACCGACGAATATGCTGAAAGTAAATCATGCCGATTACTTTTAAAATAGTAACCAACAAATGTACTGAAAATAAAGTCTTGCCGATTACTTTTGAAATAGTAACCGACAAATACGCTGAAAATAAAAATCTTGCCGATTAATTTTGAAATAGTAACCGAGGAATGTGCTGAAAATAAAGTCTCGCCGATTGCTTTTGAAATATTAAACGACGAATATGTTGAAAATAAAAATCTTGTCGATTACATTTAAAATAGTAACCGACAAATATGCTAAAATTAAAAATCTTGCCGATTACTTTTGAAATAGTAACCGACGAATGTGCTGAAAATAAATCCTACCGATTACCTTTGAAATAGTAACCGACGAATATGCTGAAAATAATAATCTTGCCGATTAATTTTGAAATAGTAACCGACGAATGTGCTGAAAATAAAGTCTTGCCGATTGCTTTTGAAATATTAACCGACGAATATGTTGAAAATAAAAATCTTGTCGATTACTTTTAAAATAGTAACCGACGAATATGCTGAAATTAAAAATCTTGCCGATTACTTTTGAAATAGTAACCGACGAATATGCTGAAAATAAATCATGCCGATTACTTTTAAAATAGTAACCAACGAATGTTCTGAAAATAAAGTCTTGCCAATTACTTTTGAAATAGTAACCGACGAATATGCTGAAAATAAAAATCTTGCCGATTACTTTTGAAATAGTAACCGACGAATGTGCTGAAAATAAATCATGCCGATTACTTTTGAAATAGTCACCGACGAATATGCTGAAAATAAATCATGCCGATAACTTTTAAAATAGTAACCAACGAATGTACTGAAAATAAAGTCTTGCCGATTACCTTTGAAATAGTAACCGACGAATATGCTGAAAATAAAAATCTTGCCGATTAATTTTGAAATAGCAACCGACGAATGTGCTGAAAATAAATCATGCCGATTACTTTTGAAATAGTCACCGACGAATATGCTGAAAATAAATCATGCCGATTACTTTTAAAATAGTAACCAACGAATGTACTGAAAATAAAGTCTTGCCGATTACTTTTGAAATAGTAACCGACGAATATGGTGAAAATAAAAATCTTGCCGATTAATTTTGAAATAGCAACCGACGAATGTGCTGAAAATAAATCATGCCGATTACTTTTGAAATAGTCACCGACGAATATGCTGAAAGTAAATCATGCCGATTACTTTTAAAATAGTAACCAACGAATGTACTGAAAATAAAGTGTTGCCGATTACTTTTGAAATAGTAACCGACGAATATGCTGAAAATAAAAATCTTGCCGATTAATTTTGAAATAGCAACCGACGAATGTGCTGAAAATAAATCATGCCGATTACTTTTGAAATAGTCACCGACGAATATGCTGAAAGTAAATCATGCCGATTACTTTTAAAATAGTAACCAACAAATGTACTGAAAATAAAGTCTTGCCGATTACTTTTGAAATAGTAACCGACGAATATGCTGAAAATAAAAATCTTGCCGATTAATTTTGAAATAGTAACCGATGAATGTGCTGAAAATAAAGTCTTGCCGATTGCTTTTGAAATATTAAACGACGAATATGTTGAAAATAAAAATCTTATCGATTACTTTTAAAATAGTAACCGACAAATATGCTAAAATTAAAAATCTTGCCGATTACTTTTGAAATAGTAACCGACGAATGTGCTGAAAATAAATCCTACCGATTACCTTTGAAATAGTAACCGACGAATATGCTGAAAATAAAAATCTTGCCGATTAATTTTGAAATAGTAACCGACGAATGTGCTGAAAATAAAGTCTTGCCGATTGCTTTTGAAATATTAACCGACGAATATGTTGAAAATAAAAATCTTGTCGATTACTTTTAAAATAGTAACCGACAAATATGCTAAAATTAAAAATCTTGCCGATTACTTTTGAAATAGTAACCGACGAATGTGCTGAAAATAAATCCTACCGATTACCTTTGAAATAGTAACCGACGAATATGTTGAAAATAAAAATCTTGTCGATTACTTTTAAAATAGTAACCGACGAATATGCTGAAATTAAAAATCTTGCCGATTACTTTTGAAATAGTAACCGACGAATATGCTGAAAATAAATCATGCCGATTACTTTTAAAATAGTAACCAACGAATGTTCTGAAAATAAAGTCTTGCCGATTACTTTTGAAATAGTAACCGACGAATATGCTGAAAATAAAAATCTTGCCGATTACTTTTGAAATAGTAACCGACGAATGTGCTGAAAATAAATCATGCCGATTACTTTTGAAATAGTCACCGACGAATATGCTGAAAATAAATCATGCCGATAACTTTTAAAATAGTAACCAACGAATGTACTGAAAATAAAGTCTTGCCGATTACTTTTGAAATAGTAACCGACGGATATGCTGAAAATAAAAATCTTGCCGATTAATTTTGAAATAGTAACCGATGAATGTGCTGAAAATAAAGTCTTGCCGATTGCTTTTGAAATATTAAACGACGAATATGTTGAAAATAAAAATCTTGTCGATTACTTTTAAAATAGTAACCGACAAATATGCTAAAATTAAAAATCTTGCCGATTACTTTTGAAATAGTAACCGACGAATGTGCTGAAAATAAATCCTACCGATTACCTTTGAAATAGTAACCGACGAATATGCTGAAAATAAAAATCTTGCCGATTAATTTTGAAATAGCAACCGACGAATGTGCTGAAAATAAATCATGCCGATTACTTTTGAAATAGTCACCGACGAATATGCTGAAAATAAATCATGCCGATTACTTTTAAAATAGTAACCAACGAATGTACTGAAAATAAAGTCTTGCCGATTACTTTTGAAATAGTAACCGACGAATATGGTGAAAATAAAAATCTTGCCGATTAATTTTGAAATAGCAACCGACGAATGTGCTCAAAATAAATCATGCCGATTACTTTTGAAATAGTCACCGACGAATATGCTGAAAGTAAATCATGCCGATTACTTTTAAAATAGTAACCAACGAATGTACTGAAAATAAAGTCTTGCCGATTACTTTTGAAATAGTAACCGACGAATATGGTGAAAATAAAAATCTTGCCGATTAATTTTGAAATAGCAACCGACGAATGTGCTGAAAATAAATCATGCCGATTACTTTTGAAATAGTCACCGACGAATATGCTGAAAGTAAATCATGCCGATTACTTTTAAAATAGTAACCAACGAATGTACTGAAAATAAAGTCTTGCCGATTACTTTTGAAATAGTAACCGACGAATATGCTGAAAATAAAAATCTTGCCGATTAATTTTGAAATAGCAACCGACGAATGTGCTGAAAATAAATCATGCCGATTACTTTTGAAATAGTCACCGACGAATATGCTGAAAGTAAATCATGCCGATTACTTTTAAAATAGTAACCAACAAATGTACTGAAAATAAAGTCTTGCCGATTACTTTTGAAATAGTAACCGACGAATATGCTGAAAATAAATCATGCCGATAACTTTTAAAATAGTAACCAACGAATGTACTGAAAATAAAGTCTTGCCGATTACTTTTGAAATAGTAACCGACGAATATGCTGAAAATAAAAATCTTGCCGATTAATTTTGAAATAGCAACCGACGAATGTGCTGAAAATAAATCATGCCGATTACTTTTGAAATAGTCACCGACGAATATGCTGAAAGTAAATCATGCCGATTACTTTTAAAATAGTAACCAACAAATGTACTGAAAATAAAGTCTTGCCGATTACTTTTGAAATAGTAACCGACAAATACGCTGAAAATAAAAATCTTGCCGATTAATTTTGAAATAGTAACCGAGGAATGTGCTGAAAATAAAGTCTCGCCGATTGCTTTTGAAATATTAAACGACGAATATGTTGAAAATAAAAATCTTGTCGATTACATTTAAAATAGTAACCGACAAATATGCTAAAATTAAAAATCTTGCCGATTACTTTTGAAATAGTAACCGACGAATGTGCTGAAAATAAATCCTACCGATTACCTTTGAAATAGTAACCGACGAATATGCTGAAAATAATAATCTTGCCGATTAATTTTGAAATAGTAACCGACGAATGTGCTGAAAATAAAGTCTTGCCGATTGCTTTTGAAATATTAACCGACGAATATGTTGAAAATAAAAATCTTGTCGATTACTTTTAAAATAGTAACCGACGAATATGCTGAAATTAAAAATCTTGCCGATTACTTTTGAAATAGTAACCGACGAATATGCTGAAAATAAATCATGCCGATTACTTTTAAAATAGTAACCAACGAATGTTCTGAAAATAAAGTCTTGCCAATTACTTTTGAAATAGTAACCGACGAATATGCTGAAAATAAAAATCTTGCCGATTACTTTTGAAATAGTAACCGACGAATGTGCTGAAAATAAATCATGCCGATTACTTTTGAAATAGTCACCGACGAATATGCTGAAAATAAATCATGCCGATAACTTTTAAAATAGTAACCAACGAATGTACTGAAAATAAAGTCTTGCCGATTACCTTTGAAATAGTAACCGACGAATATGCTGAAAATAAAAATCTTGCCGATTAATTTTGAAATAGCAACCGACGAATGTGCTGAAAATAAATCATGCCGATTACTTTTGAAATAGTCACCGACGAATATGCTGAAAATAAATCATGCCGATTACTTTTAAAATAGTAACCAACGAATGTACTGAAAATAAAGTCTTGCCGATTACTTTTGAAATAGTAACCGACGAATATGGTGAAAATAAAAATCTTGCCGATTAATTTTGAAATAGCAACCGACGAATGTGCTGAAAATAAATCATGCCGATTACTTTTGAAATAGTCACCGACGAATATGCTGAAAGTAAATCATGCCGATTACTTTTAAAATAGTAACCAACGAATGTACTGAAAATAAAGTGTTGCCGATTACTTTTGAAATAGTAACCGACGAATATGCTGAAAATAAAAATCTTGCCGATTAATTTTGAAATAGCAACCGACGAATGTGCTGAAAATAAATCATGCCGATTACTTTTGAAATAGTCACCGACGAATATGCTGAAAGTAAATCATGCCGATTACTTTTAAAATAGTAACCAACAAATGTACTGAAAATAAAGTCTTGCCGATTACTTTTGAAATAGTAACCGACGAATATGCTGAAAATAAAAATCTTGCCGATTAATTTTGAAATAGTAACCGATGAATGTGCTGAAAATAAAGTCTTGCCGATTGCTTTTGAAATATTAAACGACGAATATGTTGAAAATAAAAATCTTATCGATTACTTTTAAAATAGTAACCGACAAATATGCTAAAATTAAAAATCTTGCCGATTACTTTTGAAATAGTAACCGACGAATGTGCTGAAAATAAATCCTACCGATTACCTTTGAAATAGTAACCGACGAATATGCTGAAAATAAAAATCTTGCCGATTAATTTTGAAATAGTAACCGACGAATGTGCTGAAAATAAAGTCTTGCCGATTGCTTTTGAAATATTAACCGACGAATATGTTGAAAATAAAAATCTTGTCGATTACTTTTAAAATAGTAACCGACAAATATGCTAAAATTAAAAATCTTGCCGATTACTTTTGAAATAGTAACCGACGAATGTGCTGAAAATAAATCCTACCGATTACCTTTGAAATAGTAACCGACGAATATGTTGAAAATAAAAATCTTGTCGATTACTTTTAAAATAGTAACCGACGAATATGCTGAAATTAAAAATCTTGCCGATTACTTTTGAAATAGTAACCGACGAATATGCTGAAAATAAATCATGCCGATTACTTTTAAAATAGTAACCAACGAATGTTCTGAAAATAAAGTCTTGCCGATTACTTTTGAAATAGTAACCGACGAATATGCTGAAAATAAAAATCTTGCCGATTACTTTTGAAATAGTAACCGACGAATGTGCTGAAAATAAATCATGCCGATTACTTTTGAAATAGTCACCGACGAATATGCTGAAAATAAATCATGCCGATAACTTTTAAAATAGTAACCAACGAATGTACTGAAAATAAAGTCTTGCCGATTACTTTTGAAATAGTAACCGACGGATATGCTGAAAATAAAAATCTTGCCGATTAATTTTGAAATAGTAACCGATGAATGTGCTGAAAATAAAGTCTTGCCGATTGCTTTTGAAATATTAAACGACGAATATGTTGAAAATAAAAATCTTGTCGATTACTTTTAAAATAGTAACCGACAAATATGCTAAAATTAAAAATCTTGCCGATTACTTTTGAAATAGTAACCGACGAATGTGCTGAAAATAAATCCTACCGATTACCTTTGAAATAGTAACCGACGAATATGCTGAAAATAAAAATCTTGCCGATTAATTTTGAAATAGCAACCGACGAATGTGCTGAAAATAAATCATGCCGATTACTTTTGAAATAGTCACCGACGAATATGCTGAAAATAAATCATGCCGATTACTTTTAAAATAGTAACCAACGAATGTACTGAAAATAAAGTCTTGCCGATTACTTTTGAAATAGTAACCGACGAATATGGTGAAAATAAAAATCTTGCCGATTAATTTTGAAATAGCAACCGACGAATGTGCTCAAAATAAATCATGCCGATTACTTTTGAAATAGTCACCGACGAATATGCTGAAAGTAAATCATGCCGATTACTTTTAAAATAGTAACCAACGAATGTACTGAAAATAAAGTCTTGCCGATTACTTTTGAAATAGTAACCGACGAATATGGTGAAAATAAAAATCTTGCCGATTAATTTTGAAATAGCAACCGACGAATGTGCTGAAAATAAATCATGCCGATTACTTTTGAAATAGTCACCGACGAATATGCTGAAAGTAAATCATGCCGATTACTTTTAAAATAGTAACCAACGAATGTACTGAAAATAAAGTCTTGCCGATTACTTTTGAAATAGTAACCGACGAATATGCTGAAAATAAAAATCTTGCCGATTAATTTTGAAATAGCAACCGACGAATGTGCTGAAAATAAATCATGCCGATTACTTTTGAAATAGTCACCGACGAATATGCTGAAAGTAAATCATGCCGATTACTTTTAAAATAGTAACCAACAAATGTACTGAAAATAAAGTCTTGCCGATTACTTTTGAAATAGTAACCGACGAATATGCTGAAAATAAAAATCTTGCCGATTAATTTTGAAATAGTAACCGATGAATGTGCTGAAAATAAAGTCTTGCCGATTGCTTTTGAAATATTAAACGACGAATATGTTGAAAATAAAAATCTTATCGATTACTTTTAAAATAGTAACCGACAAATATGCTAAAATTAAAAATCTTGCCGATTACTTTTGAAATAGTAACCGACGAATGTGCTGAAAATAAATCCTACCGATTACCTTTGAAATAGTAACCGACGAATATGCTGAAAATAAAAATCTTGCCGATTAATTTTGAAATAGTAACCGACGAATGTGCTGAAAATAAAGTCTTGCCGATTGCTTTTGAAATATTAACCGACGAATATGTTGAAAATAAAAATCTTGTCGATTACTTTTAAAATAGTAACCGACAAATATGCTAAAATTAAAAATCTTGCCGATTACTTTTGAAATAGTAACCGACGAATGTGCTGAAAATAAATCCTACCGATTACCTTTGAAATAGTAACCGACGAATATGTTGAAAATAAAAATCTTGTCGATTACTTTTAAAATAGTAACCGACGAATATGCTGAAATTAAAAATCTTGCCGATTACTTTTGAAATAGTAACCGACGAATGTGCTGAAAATAAATCATGCCGATTACTTTTGAAATAGTCACCGACGAATATGCTGAAAATAAATCATGCCGATAACTTTTAAAATAGTAACCAACGAATGTACTGAAAATAAAGTCTTGCCGATTACTTTTGAAATAGTAACCGACGAATATGCTGAAAATAAAAATCTTGCCGATTAATTTTGAAATAGCAACCGACGAATGTGCTGAAAATAAATCATGCCGATTACTTTTGAAATAGTCACCGACGAATATGCTGAAAATAAATCATGCCGATTACTTTTAAAATAGTAACCAACGAATGTACTGAAAATAAAGTCTTGCCGATTACTTTTGAAATAGTAACCGACGAATATGGTGAAAATAAAAATCTTGCCGATTAATTTTGAAATAGCAACCGACGAATGTGCTGAAAATAAATCATGCCGATTACTTTTGAAATAGTCACCGACGAATATGCTGAAAGTAAATCATGCCGATTACTTTTAAAATAGTAACCAACGAATGTACTGAAAATAAAGTGTTGCCGATTACTTTTGAAATAGTAACCGACGAATATGCTGAAAATAAAAATCTTGCCGATTAATTTTGAAATAGCAACCGACGAATGTGCTGAAAATAAATCATGCCGATTACTTTTGAAATAGTCACCGACGAATATGCTGAAAGTAAATCATGCCGATTACTTTTAAAATAGTAACCAACAAATGTACTGAAAATAAAGTCTTGCCGATTACTTTTGAAATAGTAACCGACGAATATGCTGAAAATAAAAATCTTGCCGATTAATTTTGAAATAGTAACCGATGAATGTGCTGAAAATAAAGTCTTGCCGATTGCTTTTGAAATATTAAACGACGAATATGTTGAAAATAAAAATCTTATCGATTACTTTTAAAATAGTAACCGACAAATATGCTAAAATTAAAAATCTTGCCGATTACTTTTGAAATAGTAACCGACGAATGTGCTGAAAATAAATCCTACCGATTACCTTTGAAATAGTAACCGACGAATATGCTGAAAATAAAAATCTTGCCGATTAATTTTGAAATAGTAACCGACGAATGTGCTGAAAATAAAGTCTTGCCGATTGCTTTTGAAATATTAACCGACGAATATGTTGAAAATAAAAATCTTGTCGATTACTTTTAAAATAGTAACCGACAAATATGCTAAAATTAAAAATCTTGCCGATTACTTTTGAAATAGTAACCGACGAATGTGCTGAAAATAAATCCTACCGATTACCTTTGAAATAGTAACCGACGAATATGTTGAAAATAAAAATCTTGTCGATTACTTTTAAAATAGTAACCGACGAATATGCTGAAATTAAAAATCTTGCCGATTACTTTTGAAATAGTAACCGACGAATGTGCTGAAAATAAATCATGCCGATTACTTTTGAAATAGTCACCGACGAATATGCTGAAAATAAATCATGCCGATAACTTTTAAAATAGTAACCAACGAATGTACTGAAAATAAAGTCTTGCCGATTACTTTTGAAATAGTAACCGACGGATATGCTGAAAATAAAAATCTTGCCGATTAATTTTGAAATAGTAACCGATGAATGTGCTGAAAATAAAGTCTTGCCGATTGCTTTTGAAATATTAAACGACGAATATGTTGAAAATAAAAATCTTGTCGATTACTTTTAAAATAGTAACCGACAAATATGCTAAAATTAAAAATCTTGCCGATTACTTTTGAAATAGTAACCGACGAATGTGCTGAAAATAAATCCTACCGATTACCTTTGAAATAGTAACCGACGAATATGCTGAAAATAAAAATCTTGCCGACTAATTTTGAAATAGCAACCGACGAATGTGCTGAAAATAAATCATGCCGATTACTTTTGAAATAGTCACCGACGAATATGCTGAAAATAAATCATGCCGATTACTTTTAAAATAGTAACCAACGAATGTACTGAAAATAAAGTCTTGCCGATTACTTTTGAAATAGTAACCGACGAATATGCTGAAAATAAAAATCTTGCCGATTAATTTTGAAATAGCAACCGACGAATGTGCTGAATATAAATCATGCCGATTACTTTTGAAATAGTCACCGACGAATATGCTGAAAGTAAATCATGCCGACTACTTTTAAAATAGTAACCAACAAATGTACTGAAAATAAAGTCTTGCCGATTACTTTTGAAATAGTAACCGACGAATATGCTGAAAATAAAAATCTTGCCGATTAATTTTGAAATAGTAACCGGTGAATGTGCTGAAAATAAAGTCTTGCCGATTGCTTTTGAAATATTAAACGACGAATATGTTGAAAATAAAAATCTTGTCGATTACTTTTAAAATAGTAACCGACAAATATGCTAAAATTAAAAATCTTGCCGATTACTTTTGAAATAGTAACCGACGAATGTGCTGAAAATAAAGTCTTGCTGATTACTTTTGAAATAGTAACCGACGAATATACTGTAAATAAAAATCTTGCCGATTACTTTTGAAATAGTAACCGACGAATGTGCTGAAAATAAAGTCTTGCCGAGTACTTTTGAAATAGTAACCGACGAATGTGCTGAAAATAAAGTCTTGCCGATTACTTTTGAAATAGTAACCTACGAATGTGCTGAAAATAAATCATGCCGATTACTTTTGAAATAGTCACCGACGAATTTGCTGAAAATAAAAATATTTTCGGTTACTTTTGAAATAGTAACAAATGAATGTGCTGAAAATAAATCATGCCTATTAATTTTGAAATATTAAGCGACGAATATGTTAAATATAAAAATCTGGCCGATTACTTTTGAAATAGTAACCGACGAATGTGCTGAAAATAAAGTCTTGCAGATTACTTTTAAAATAGTAACCGACAAATATGCTGAAAATAAAAATCTTGTCGATTACTTTTGAAATAGTAACCGACGATTGTGCTGAAAATAAATCATGCCGATTACCTTTGAAATAGTAACCGACGAATATGCTGAAAATAAAAATCTTGCCGATTAATTTTGAAATAGTAACCGACGAATGTGCTGAAAATAAAGTCTTGCCGATTGCTTTTGAAATATTAACCGACGAATATGTTGAAAATAAAAATCTTGTCGATTACTTTTAAAATAGTAACCGACAAATATGCTAAAATTAAAAATCTTGCCGATTACTTTTGAAATAGTAACCGACGAATGTGCTGAAAATAAATCCTACCGATTACCTTTGAAATAGTAACCGACGAATATGTTGAAAATAAAAATCTTGTCGATTACTTTTAAAATAGTAACCGACGAATATGCTGAAATTAAAAATCTTGCCGATTACTTTTGAAATAGTAACCGACGAATATGCTGAAAATAAATCATGCCGATTACTTTTAAAATAGTAACCAACGAATGTTCTGAAAATAAAGTCTTGCCGATTACTTTTGAAATAGTAACCGACGAATATGCTGAAAATAAAAATCTTGCCGATTACTTTTGAAATAGTAACCGACGAATGTGCTGAAAATAAATCATGCCGATTACTTTTGAAATAGTCACCGACGAATATGCTGAAAATAAATCATGCCGATAACTTTTAAAATAGTAACCAACGAATGTACTGAAAATAAAGTCTTGCCGATTACTTTTGAAATAGTAACCGACGGATATGCTGAAAATAAAAATCTTGCCGATTAATTTTGAAATAGTAACCGATGAATGTGCTGAAAATAAAGTCTTGCCGATTGCTTTTGAAATATTAAACGACGAATATGTTGAAAATAAAAATCTTGTCGATTACTTTTAAAATAGTAACCGACAAATATGCTAAAATTAAAAATCTTGCCGATTACTTTTGAAATAGTAACCGACGAATGTGCTGAAAATAAATCCTACCGATTGTAACACCCCGTTTCCCAAAAAGATATAATAATATCCAAACATCAGAGTTAATCAACAAGCAACGGAGTATCACATGCATATCTCAAAAATAATTTATTTAAATAGAAACATAAAACTATTTAAATAATCCTCCGTAATAATATCTTTATATAATAAACTGCAGCGGAATAATCATTTCAAAATCATCTTAAAAATCCTTATACATCAACATATCTGGCACAAAGGCCTCACCAATTAAAATATTCTCCAACATTATTCAAATAATTATTCAACAATTCTCCAAGTAAAAATGATACATAAGGAATGAAATTATAAAAACATAAATCCCATCCCGTTACGTATCAGAGCCTACGACACAATGAGCCGACTCCTATCTATCCATCGCTACCTGCACTTGCCCACAAGGCGGCAATTCCAGCAGAAGGGGTGAGTTCACAAAACAAAAGCAATATATATATATATATATAATTCATCAAGTTGTATTGAAAACAACATAAACAAGAACATTCATCATCACCAAAATCATCAACAATCTTCATAAACAATTCATCAATTTAATATGTAGAATCACCTTAACTAACAACACCGACAACAACACCACTTGTGGTGACGCCTCACCAACAACAACTCACACCTTAACTTCTAATGCAAGACTCCAATAACGACTAATGCATTATGCACATGTGGTACCAACTACGCGCGTTGAGTGCTAAACACTCCGGGGCATAAGCCCCCACCAAATGGATGGTTAAAGCATCCCAGGGCATAAGCCCTCACCAAAGTGAATGACTAGCATTCCAGGGCATAAGCCCTCACCAGTTGAATGTATAAACATTCCGGGGCATGAGCCCCCACCAATGCAAATGAGTTATGAGACTCAAGGTGTATATCTACATACAACCCTACAACAGAAAAGTGGTGCATTTTCACCATGCAACCAACGACAACACCAACTAGGACACCTCCCCAACTAGACACAATCACATCACAACACCATGAACAATTTCAACTTAGTATAGCATGGTTCATTTCATTTCATATAAGACTCATTCAAATGTGCATCATAAACACCTCCATTCTATATTATTATTACTCCAAAAATTCTCTAAAAATCCAATAATCAACCTAGGAAGCTTAGGTTTGGGTTTAGAACACCTTAGAAAAATCACATTTTGGGTCGCACAGGACCCAGCACGCTTAAGCGAGCAGCTGCACGCTTAAGCGTCCAAAAAGACGTAAGTTAGAGTTTGGTTCGCTTACTGCACGCTTACGGTACGCTTGAGCGTGCACACTATGGTCTGGGAAAAGACTCAGCACGCTTAAGCGAGCAGCTGCACGCTTAAGCGTCCAAAAAGACGTAAGTTTGGTCTTGCTCGCTAGCTGCACGCTTGCAGCACGCTTAAGCGAGCGGGTCTCAGGTTCAGCAAAACAGTTGCGATAACAGCATGGTTCTAACCCAAAAATCCCAACTTTGATCCCTCAATCACCCAAAATGATTTTAGAACAATGTTATGGGTTCATTATACAGCAAAACAACAGAAACATCTCACATAAGCATCATTAACATCATGTAATTCATTATTCATAGCATTTTCATAGCTTTAACCCTAATCCAACAAAACTACCATTTTTCAATTCAATTCATGAAAACATATATATATATATCAGCAATTGAATCATAAAACCCACCCTTACCTCAAATAAGCAAAATCTACAGCAATTCCTAGCAATTCACCTTGACTCTTGGCTCTACTCTTCTCTCTTCCCAAAGGTCTGTTTCTTTGTTTTACTGATACGTGAAATGCTTTTCTTTCCTTACTGATTTTCTCTTTTCTCACCTTACCAAAACATAACCTCTTTTTCTCTTTACTCCCCCCACTAAATTCTATTAAATTTCTTCTTAACCCCTCCTTAATTCTATTAACTCTACTTAATCCCTTTTTATCAAATATTATTATTTTCTACTATTTCCATAAAACACTACAAATAAATATAACAAATAATATCACACCAAATATCTCATATATAAATTCAAGTAAAATACACCAAGCACACCAAAAATCAATTTAAAATCACCACAATCATGAAATAGAATTTAGAGTGTTACAACTCTCCCCAACTTAGAAAATTTCGTCCTCGAAATATTACCTTAAGCAACAAACAACTCAGGATAGGACTCTTGCATCTTGCTCTCCAACTCCCAAGTCAAACTCTCACCGGTTACACCGCCCCAAACAACTCTAACCAGAGGTATTTCCTTGCCTCTCAACTGCTTCACCTTGCGATCATCAATCCTCAAAGGTAAAGTCTCAATAGTAAGATTATCCCTGACTTGCACATCATCTCTAGGAATAACATGCGAAGGATCAGCTACATACTTTCTCAACTGCGACACATGAAACACATCATGCAAGTTTGATAGATGCGGTGGCAATCCAATCCGATAAGCCACGGTTCCAATTCTCTCGGAAATCTGATAAGGACCAATGAACTTTGGAGTCAACTTCTTCGACTTTCAACGCACGTCCTACACCCGTCATCGGAGTAACCCTCAAAAACACATGCTCACCCTCCTGAAACTCAAGGGCTTTCCTCCTTTTGTCATGATAACTCTTCTGACGATCTTGAGATGCCTTCATCTTTTCTCTTATCATCTTGACCTTTTCCGTAGTCTGCTGCACTAACTCAGGTCCTAACACAATACTTTCACCCGACTCAAACCAACATAGAGGAGTTCTACACCTTCGACCATACAAAGCTTCGAACGGTGCCATACCAATACTCGAATGGTAACTATTGTTATAAGTAAACTCTATCAACGGTAAGTGGCTGTCCCAAGCTCCACCTTGCTCGAGTACACATACCCTCAACAAATCCTCCAAGGATTGGATAGTTCTCTCCGACTGACCATCTGTCTGCGGATGATAAGCCGAACTCAGCCTCAATTTCGAACCCAATGCATCTTGCAAGCTCTTCCAAAACCTTGAAGTAAACCTCGGATCTCTATCCGACACAATACTAGAGGGAACACCATGCAACTTCACAATGTCACGAATGTAAATCTCCGCCAACTGAGCTACCGGATAAGTAATATTAATCGGGATAAAGTGTGCCGACTTAGTCAATCTATCAACAACAACCCAAATGGCATCATGCCCTCTTGGAGTATTCGGCAGACTCGTCACAAAATCCATAGAAATGCTATCCCACTTCCACTCAGGTACATCTAACGGGATCAACAGCCCTGCAGGCTTCTGATGTTCAACCTTGGACTTCTGGCAAGTCAAACACGCATACACAAATTGCGCAACATCTCTCTTCAAACCGGACCACCAAAATAATTTCTTCAAGTCATGATACATTTTAGTAGCTCCAGGATGAATACTCAAACTACTCTTATGACTTTCTTCTAAAATCAACTTCTTCAAACTTTCATCATCAGGAATACAAATCCTTTCTCTAAACCTCAGCACACCTTGGTCATCGACCCTGAAATCACCATCCACATTCCGCTCACTAGCAGTCATCAAATCAACGAACTTAACATCAAGCTTCTGTGCCTCCTTGATACTACTCAAGAAATCACTATTAATCTTTAACATTCCTAACCGTACACTTTGAGGCGATCTTTCACAAACAAGACTCAAATCTCTGAACTGTTCAAGTAACTCGAACTCTTTCACCATCAAAGCAGACATATGCAACGTCTTTCTGCTCAACGCATCGGCAACAACATTAGCTTTACCAGGATGGTAATTCAAGCCAAAATCGTAATCCTTAAGTAACTCAAGCCACCTCCTCTGCCTCATGTTCAACTCCTTCTGATCAAATAAATACTTTAAACTTTTGTGATCACTAAACACCTCGAATCTGGAACCGTACAAATAATGCCTCCAAATTTTCAAAACAAACACCACGGCTGCCAACTCTAAATCATGTGTAGGATAATTCTTCTCATGCACTCTCAGCTGTCTAGAAGCATACGCTACCACCTTACCATCTTGCATCAGAACACCACCTAGACCCAACTTAGATGCATCACAATAAACAACAAAAGGTTCTTCCGGCTTCGGCAAAATTAAGATAGGAGCAGTCGTCAATCTTTGCTTCAACTCATTGAAACTACTCTCACATTGAGCATCCCACACAAATGCTTTTCCTTTACAAGTCAGCTGCGTCAAAGGAAGTGCCAACTTCGAAAATCCTTCAATAAATCTGCGGTAATAACCAGCCAACCCAAGAAAACTTCTTACCTCAGTAACTGACTTTGGTGTCTCCCACTGCGACACAGCATCAACCTTCGAAGGATCTACAGCAATACCTTTACCCGAAATAATGTGGCCAAGAAAACTTACTTCATCCAGCCAGAACTCGCACTTGGATAACTTGGCATACAGTTTCTTCTCTTTCAGCACTTGCAATACAATCTTCAAATGCTCTGCATGCTCAGCTTCAGTCTTAGAATAAATCAATATATCATCAATAAAAACCACAACAAATTGATCTAGATATTCATGGAAAATTCGGTTCATGTATTCCATAAACACACCAGGCGCATTCGTCACACCGAAAGGCATCACCTTATACTCATAATGACCATACCGCGTCCTAAACGCCGTCTTTTGCATATCCTCATCCTTCACCTTTATCTGGTGGTAACCTGACCTCAAATCAATTTTACTAAAAACGCGGGCACCCACTAGTTGATCCATCAAATCATCAATCCTCGGTAGTGGATACCTGTTCTTAATAGTCACCTTATTCAACTGACGGTAATCAATACATAGCCGCATGCTACCATCCTTCTTCTTTACCAACAACACCGGCGCTCCCCATGGTGAAACACTCGGTCTCACAAACTTCTTGTCAAGCAAGTCTTCTAATTGTTTCTTTAACTCAGCTAACTCCGAAGCTGACATACGGTAAGGAGCCATCGACACAGGCTTCGTACCCGGCACCAGGTCAATCGAAAATTCCACTTCTCTCTCCGGTGGCACATCTGGAATCTCATCAGGGAAAACTTCAGGAAATTCCCTCACAACAGGCAGCCCATCAATTACGGCTTGGTTCTCCACCGACAAGAATGCCAACAAAGAAAACATCAACACACCATCTTGTTCTAACTGCTTCATCTCCTTGGTGGATAAAAATTCTGCTCCACTCTCTTCTTCAGCGGAAGAAAACCGCACCGTCTTCGTAAAACAATTGATCAGGACATGATTGTACTCTAACCAATTCATCCCCAATATTACATCCATTCCCACCAACGGTAAACAAACAAGGTCTACTTCAAAATCTCTACCAAATACAGACAACGGACAACTTAAACAGACTAGGGAAGTAGTCACTGAACCCTTAGCTGGAGTTTCAACAACCATTTTCCCATTCATATCAGACATATACAGACCCAATCTTTTAGCACAATCAATAGCAATGAAACAATGCGTTGCACCAGTATCTATAATAGCAATTAAAGGAGTACTATTAAAGAAACAAGTACCTCTGATAAGTCGATCCTCCTGATCAGTCTGGGTACCAGTCAAGGCAAACACCCTCCCACTGGCCTGCGCCTTCTTAGGTTTGGTACACTGGGTGCTAAGATGTCCTTCTTCATCACAATTATAGCAAACAATGTCTCCTCGCTTGCATTCAGTAACAGTGTGGCCTTTCTTACCACATCGGAAGCATTTCTTCTCATCTCGGTTGCAGGCATTACTCTTGTGGCCCTTAACACCACACTTATAACAAACCACCTCAGCAGGAGCATCTCTACGTGCTGGCCTCCTCTCATCATGCATCCTTTGCTTACCTTTATCAGCTGGGGCACTATACGGCTTTGGGCGACTCTGCTGCCCCTTTCCCTTGCGGTCATTCATCACTTTGTAGTGAGCTTTAGTATCTTCTTCATAAATACGGCAGCTGCTCACCAACTCAGAGAAGTCTCTGATCTTCTGATACCCAATGGCCCGCTTGATATCAGCTCGCAGACCATTCTCAAATTTGATACACTTGGAGAACTCAACAGTCTCCGCAGCATAGTGGGGATAAAACTTTGCAAGCTCCACGAACTTAGCAGCATACTTCGTAACAGACATGTCTCCTTGCTTCAGCTCAAGGAACTCAATCTCTTTCCTACCACGGACATCCTCCGGGAAATACCTCCTCAAGAACTCCCGCCTAAACACAGCCCAGGTAATTACAGCACCTTCATTCTGCAAGATAGGTTGAGTGCTTACCCACCAGTCGTCAGCCTCTTCAGCCAACATATGGGTGCCAAACCGCACCATCTGAGCATCCGTACATTGCATCACCCGGAATATTCTTTCAACCTCTTTCAACCAGGTCTGTGCTCCATCAGGATTGTACCTTCCCTTGAAGGTTGGTGGATGATTCCTTAGGAATGTCTCCAGCATCCTTACACCCTCACCAGCTCCACCAGCACCTTGTTGTTGTCCAACAACTTGAGCCATTGCTTGCAAAGCAGCAGCAAGAGCAGCATCATTTCTTCCAGCCATCTCGATAGTTCTACATAACAACAAGAATTAGAACAACAACAAGACAGTTTAAAACCTGTCACACTACACTATTGGCTCGACACGACTCTCCTAATGGCCGGACGGACCGACTTGCTCTGATACCAATTGTAACACCCCGTTTCCCAAAAAGATATAATAATATCCAAACATCAGAGTTAATCAACAAGCAACGGAGTATCACATGCATATCTCAAAAATAATTTATTTAAATAGAAACATAAAACTATTTAAATAATCCTCCGTAATAATATCTTTATATAATAAACTGCAGCGGAATAATCATTTCAAAATCATCTTAAAAATCCTTATACATCAACATATCTGGCACAAAGGCCTCACCAATTAAAATATTCTCCAACATTATTCAAATAATTATTCAACAATTCTCCAAGTAAAAATGATACATAAGGAATGAAATTATAAAAACATAAATCCCATCCCGTTACGTATCAGAGCCTACGACACAATGAGCCGACTCCTATCTATCCATCGCTACCTGCACTTGCCCACAAGGCGGCAATTCCAGCAGAAGGGGTGAGTTCACAAAACAAAAGCAATATATATATATATATAATTCATCAAGTTGTATTGAAAACAACATAAACAAGAACATTCATCATCACCAAAATCATCAACAATCTTCATAAACAATTCATCAATTTAATATGTAGAATCACCTTAACTAACAACACCGACAACAACACCACTTGTGGTGACGCCTCACCAACAACAACTCACACCTTAACTTCTAATGCAAGACTCCAATAACGACTAATGCATTATGCACATGTGGTACCAACTACGCGCGTTGAGTGCTAAACACTCCGGGGCATAAGCCCCCACCAAATGGATGGTTAAAGCATCCCAGGGCATAAGCCCTCACCAAAGTGAATGACTAGCATTCCAGGGCATAAGCCCTCACCAGTTGAATGTATAAACATTCCGGGGCATGAGCCCCCACCAATGCAAATGAGTTATGAGACTCAAGGTGTATATCTACATACAACCCTACAACAGAAAAGTGGTGCATTTTCACCATGCAACCAACGACAACACCAACTAGGACACCTCCCCAACTAGACACAATCACATCACAACACCATGAACAATTTCAACTTAGTATAGCATGGTTCATTTCATTTCATATAAGACTCATTCAAATGTGCATCATAAACACCTCCATTCTATATTATTATTACTCCAAAAATTCTCTAAAAATCCAATAATCAACCTAGGAAGCTTAGGTTTGGGTTTAGAACACCTTAGAAAAATCACATTTTGGGTCGCACAGGACCCAGCACGCTTAAGCGAGCAGCTGCACGCTTAAGCGTCCAAAAAGACGTAAGTTAGAGTTTGGTTCGCTTACTGCACGCTTACGGTACGCTTGAGCGTGCGCACTATGGTCTGGGAAAAGACTCAGCACGCTTAAGCGAGCAGCTGCACGCTTAAGCGTCCAAAAAGACGTAAGTTTGGTCTTGCTCGCTAGCTGCACGCTTGCAGCACGCTTAAGCGAGCGGGTCTCAGGTTCAGCAAAACAGTTGCGATAACAGCATGGTTCTAACCCAAAAATCCCAACTTTGATCCCTCAATCACCCAAAATGATTTTAGAACAATGTTATGGGTTCATTATACAGCAAAACAACAGAAACATCTCACATAAGCATCATTAACATCATGTAATTCATTATTCATAGCATTTTCATAGCTTTAACCCTAATCCAACAAAACTACCATTTTTCAATTCAATTCATGAAAACATATATATATATATCAGCAATTGAATCATAAAACCCACCCTTACCTCAAATAAGCAAAATCTACAGCAATTCCTAGCAATTCACCTTGACTCTTGGCTCTACTCTTCTCTCTTCCCAAAGGTCTGTTTCTTTGTTTTACTGATACGTGAAATGCTTTTCTTTCCTTACTGATTTTCTCTTTTCTCACCTTACCAAAACATAACCTCTTTTTCTCTTTACTCCCCCCACTAAATTCTATTAAATTTCTTCTTAACCCCTCCTTAATTCTATTAACTCTACTTAATCCCTTTTTATCAAATATTATTATTTTCTACTATTTCCATAAAACACTACAAATAAATATAACAAATAATATCACACAAAATATCTCATATATAAATTCAAGTAAAATACACCAAGCACACCAAAAATCAATTTAAAATCACCACAATCATGAAATAGAATTTAGAGTGTTACACCGATTACCTTTGAAATAGTAACCGACGAATATGCTGAAAATAAAAATCTTGCCGACTAATTTTGAAATAGCAACCGACGAATGTGCTGAAAATAAATCATGCCGATTACTTTTGAAATAGTCACCGACGAATATGCTGAAAATAAATCATGCCGATTACTTTTAAAATAGTAACCAACGAATGTACTGAAAATAAAGTCTTGCCGATTACTTTTGAAATAGCAACCGACGAATGTGCTGAATATAAATCATGCCGATTACTTTTGAAATAGTCACCGACGAATATGCTGAAAGTAAATCATGCCGACTACTTTTAAAATAGTAACCAACAAATGTACTGAAAATAAAGTCTTGCCGATTACTTTTGAAATAGTAACCGACGAATATGCTGAAAATAAAAATCTTGCCGATTAATTTTGAAATAGTAACCGGTGAATGTGCTGAAAATAAAGTCTTGCCGATTGCTTTTGAAATATTAAACGACAAATATGTTGAAAATAAAAATCTTGTCGATTACTTTTAAAATAGTAACCGACAAATATGCTAAAATTAAAAATCTTGCCGATTACTTTTGAAATAGTAACCGACGAATGTGCTGAAAATAAAGTCTTGCTGATTACTTTTGAAATAGTAACCGACGAATATACTGTAAATAAAAATCTTGCCGATTACTTTTGAAATAGTAACCGACGAATGTGCTGAAAATAAAGTCTTGCCGAGTACTTTTGAAATAGTAACCGACGAATGTGCTGAAAATAAAGTCTTGCCGATTACTTTTGAAATAGTAACCTACGAATGTGCTGAAAATAAATCATGCCGATTACTTTTGAAATAGTCACCGACGAATTTGCTGAAAATAAAAATATTTTCGGTTACTTTTGAAATAGTAACAAATGAATGTGCTGAAAATAAATCATGCCGATTAATTTTGAAATATTAAGCGACGAATATGTTAAATATAAAAATCTGGCCGATTACTTTTGAAATAGTAACCGACGAATGTGCTGAAAATAAAGTCTTGCAGATTACTTTTAAAATAGTAACCGACAAATATGCTGAAAATAAAAATCTTGTCGATTACTTTTGAAATAGTAACCGACGATTGTGCTGAAAATAAATCATGTCGATTACCTTTGAAATAGTAACCGACGAATATGCTGAAAATAAAAATCTTGTCGATTACTTTTGAAATAGTAACCGATGAATATGCTGAAAATAAATATCTTGCCGATTACTATTGAATTAGTAACCGACGAATGTGCTGAAAATAAAGTCTTGTCGATTACTTTCGAAATAGTAACCGACGAATGTGCTGAAAATAAAGTCTTGCAGATTACTTTTAAAATAGTAACCGACGAATATTCTGTAAATAAAAATCTTGCCGATTACTTTTGAAATAGTAACCGACGAATGTGCTGAAAATAAAGTCTTGCCGATAACTTTTGAAATAGTAACCGACGAATGTGCTGAAAATAAAGTCTTGCCGATTACTTTTGAAATAGTAACCGACGAATGTGCTGAAAATAAAGTCTTGCAGATTACTTTTAAAATAGTAACCGACGAATATGCTGTAAATAAAAATCTTGCCGATTACTTTTGAAATAGTAACCGACGAATGTGCTGAAAATAAAGTCTTGCCGATTACTTTTGAAATAGTAACCGACGAATGTGCTGAAAATAAAGTCTTGCAGATTACTTTTAAAATAGTAACCGACGAATATGCTGTAAATAAAAATCTTGCCGATTACTTTTGAAATAGTAACCGACGAATGTGCTGAAAATAAAGTCTTGCCGATTACTTTTGAAATAGTAACCGACGAATGTGCTGAAAATAAAGTCTTGCCGATTACTTTTGAAATAGTAACCGACGAATGTGCTGAAAATAAAGTCTTGCAGATTACTTTTAAAATAGTAACCGACGAATGTGCTGAAAATAAAAATCATGTCGATTACTTTTGAAATAGTAACCGACGATTGTGCTGAAAATAAATCATGCCGATTACGTTTGAAATAGTCACCGACGAATTTGCTGAAAATAAAAATCTTGTCGGTTACTTTTGAAATAGTAACCGACGAATGTGCTGAAAATAAATTATGCCGATTACTTTTGAAATATTAAGCGACGAATATGTTAAATATAAAAATCTTGCCGATTACTTTTGAAATAGTAACCGACGAATGTGCTGAAAATAAAGTCTTGCAGATTACTTTTAAAATAGTAACCGACAAATATGCTGAAAATAAAAATCTTGCCGATTACTTTTGAAATAGTAACCGACGATTGTGCTGAAAATAAATCTTGCCGATTACCTTTGAAATAGCAACGGACGAATATGCTGAAAATAAAAATCTTGTCGATTACTTTTGAAATAGTAACCGATGAATATGCTGAAAATAAAAATCTTGACGATTACTTTTGAAATAGTAACCGACGAATGTGCTGAAAATAAAGTCTTGCCGATTACTTTTGAAATAGTAACCGACGAATGTGCTGAAAATAAAGTCTTGCTGATTACTTTTGAAATAGTAACCGACGAATATGCTGTAAATTAAAGTCTTGTCGATTACTTTTGAAATAGTAACCGACGAATGTGCTGAAAATAAAGTCTTGCCGATTACTTTTGAAATAGTAACCGACGAATGTGCTGAAAATAAAGTCTTGCCGATTACTTTTGAAATAGTAACCAACGAATGTGCTGAAAATAAATCATGCCGATTACTTTTGAAATAGTCACCGACGAATTTGCTGAAAATAAAAATCTTTTCGGTTACTTTTGAAATAGTAACAAATGAATGTGCTGAAAATAAATCATGCCGATTAATTTTGAAATATTAAGCGACGAATATGTTAAATATAAAAATCTTGCCGATTACTTTTGAAATAGTAACCGACGAATGTGCTGAAAATAAAGTCTTGCAGATTACTTTCAAAATAGTAACCGACAAATATGCTGAAAATAAAAATCTTGCCGATTACTTTTGAAATAGTAACCGACGAATGTGCTGAAAATAAAGTCTTGCCGATAACTTTTGAAATAGTAACCGACGAATGTGCTGAAAATAAAGTCTTGCCGATTACTTTTGAAATAGTAACCGACGAATGTGCTGAAAATAAAGTCTTGCAGATTACTTTTAAAATAGTAACCGACGAATATGCTGTAAATAAAAATCTTGCCGATTACTTTTGAAATAGTAACCGACGAATGTGCTGAAAATAAAGTCTTGCCGATTACTTTTGAAATAGTAACCGACGAATGTGCTGAAAATAAAGTCTTGCAGATTACTTTTAAAATAGTAACCGACGAATATGCTGTAAATAAAAATCTTGCCGATTACTTTTGAAATAGTAACCGACGAATGTGCTGAAAATAAAGTCTTGCCGATTACTTTTGAAATAGTAACCGACGAATGTGCTGAAAATAAAGTCTTGCCGATTACTTTTGAAATAGTAACCCACGAATGTGCTGAAAATAAAGTCTTGCAGATTACTTTTAAAATAGTAACCGACGAATGTGCTGAAAATAAAAATCATGTCGATTACTTTTGAAATAGTAACCGACGATTGTGCTGAAAATAAATCATGCCGATTACGTTTGAAATAGTCACCGACGAATTTGCTGAAAATAAAAATCTTGTCGGTTACTTTTGAAATAGTAACCGACGAATGTGCTGAAAATAAATTATGCCGATTACTTTTGAAATATTAAGCGACGAATATGTTAAATATAAAAATCTTGCCGATTACTTTTGAAATAGTAACCGACGAATGTGCTGAAAATAAAGTCTTGCAGATTACTTTTAAAATAGTAACCGACAAATATGCTGAAAATAAAAATCTTGCCGATTACTTTTGAAATAGTAACCGACGATTGTGCTGAAAATAAATCTTGCCGATTACCTTTGAAATAGCAACGGACGAATATGCTGAAAATAAAAATCTTGTCGATTACTTTTGAAATAGTAACCGATGAATATGCTGAAAATAAAAATCTTGACGATTACTTTTGAAATAGTAACCGACGAATGTGCTGAAAATAAAGTCTTGCCGATTACTTTTGAAATAGTAACCGACGAATGTGCTGAAAATAAAGTCTTGCTGATTACTTTTGAAATAGTAACCGACGAATATGCTGTAAATTAAAATCTTGTCGATTACTTTTGAAATAGTAACCGACGAATGTGCTGAAAATAAAGTCTTGCCGATTACTTTTGAAATAGTAACCGACGAATGTGCTGAAAATAAAGTCTTGCCGATTACTTTTGAAATAGTAACCAACGAATGTGCTGAAAATAAATCATGCCGATTACTTTTGAAATAGTCACCGACGAATTTGCTGAAAATAAAAATCTTTTCGGTTACTTTTGAAATAGTAACAAATGAATGTGCTGAAAATAAATCATGCCGATTAATTTTGAAATATTAAGCGACGAATATGTTAAATATAAAAATCTTGCCGATTACTTTTGAAATAGTAACCGACGAATGTGCTGAAAATAAAGTCTTGCAGATTACTTTCAAAATAGTAACCGACAAATATGCTGAAAATAAAAATCTTGCCGATTACTTTTGAAATAGTAACCGACGATTGTGCTGAAAATAAATCATGCCGATTACCTTTGAAATAGTAACCGACGAATATGCTGAAAATAAAAATCTTGTCGATTACTTTTGAAATAGTAACCGATGAATATGCTGAAAATAAAAATCTTGCCGATTACTTTTGAATTAGTAACCGACGAATGTGCTGAAAATAAAGTCTTGCCGATTACTTTTGAAATAGTAACCGACGAATGTGCTGAAAATAAAGTCTTGCCGATTACTTTTAAAATAGTAACCGACAAATATGCTAAAAATAAAAATCATGCCGCTTACTTTTGAAATAGTAACCGACGAATATGCTGAAAATAAAAATCTTGCCGATTACTTTTGAAATAGTAATCGACGAATGTGCTGAAAATAAAGTCTTGCCGATTACTTTTGAAATAGTAACCGACGAATGTGCTGAAAATAAAGTCTTGCCGATTACTTTTGAAATAGTAACCGACGAATATGCTGTAAATAAAACTCTTGCCGATTCTTTTGAAATAGTAACCGACGAATGTGCTGAAAATAAAGTCTTGCCGATTACTTTTGAAATAGTAACCGATGAATGTGCTGAAAATAAAGTCTTGCCGATTACTTTTGAAATAGTAATCGACGAATGTGCTGAAAATAAAGTCTTGCTGATTACTTTTGAAATAGTAACCGACGAATATACTGTAAATAAAAATCTTGCCGATTACTTTTGAAATAGTAACCGACGAATGTGCTGAAAATAAAGTTTGCCGATTACTTTTGAAATAGTAACCGACGAATGTGCTGAAAATAAAGTCTTGCCGATTACTTTTGAAATAGTAACCTACGAATGTGCTGAAAAGAAATCATGCCGATTACTTTTGAAATAGTCACCGACGAATTTGCTGAAAATAAAAATCTTTTCGGTTACTTTTGAAATAGTAACAAATGAATGTGCTGAAAATAAATCATGCCGATTAATTTTGAAATATTAAGCGACGAATATGTTAAATATAAACATCTGGCCGATTACTTTTGCAATAGTAACCGACGAATGTGTTGAAAATAAAGTCTTGCAGATTACTTTTAAAATAGTAACCGACAAATATGCTGAAAATAAAAATCTTGCCGATTACTTTTGAAATAGTAACCGACGATTGTGCTGAAAATAAATCTTGCCGATTACCTTTGAAATAGCAACGGACGAATATGCTGAAAATAAAAATCTTGTCGATTACTTTTGAAATAGTAACCGATGAATATGCTGAAAATAAAAATCTTGACGATTACTTTTGAAATAGTAACCGACGAATGTGCTGAAAATAAAGTCTTGCCGATTACTTTTGAAATAGTAACCGACGAATGTGCTGAAAATAAAGTCTTGCTGATTACTTTTGAAATAGTAACCGACGAATATGCTGTAAATTAAAATCTTGCCGATTACTTTTGAAATAGTAACCGACGAATGTGCTGAAAATAAAGTCTTGCCGATTACTTTTGAAATAGTAACCGACGAATGTGCTGAAAATAAAGTCTTGCCGATTACTTTTGAAATAGTAACCAACGAATGTGCTGAAAATAAATCATGCCGATTACTTTTGAAATAGTCACCGACGAATTTGCTGAAAATAAAAATCTTTTCGGTTACTTTTGAAATAGTAACAAATGAATGTGCTGAAAATAAATCATGCCGATTAATTTTGAAATATTAAGCGACGAATATGTTAAATATAAAAATCTTGCCGATTACTTTTGAAATAGTAACCGACGAATGTGCTGAAAATAAAGTCTTGCAGATTACTTTCAAAATAGTAACCGACAAATATGCTGAAAATAAAAATCTTGCCGATTACTTTTGAAATAGTAACCGACGATTGTGCTGAAAATAAATCATGCCGATTACCTTTGAAATAGTAACCGACGAATATGCTGAAAATAAAAATCTTGTCGATTACTTTTGAAATAGTAACCGATGAATATGCTGAAAATAAAAATCTTGCCGATTACTTTTGAATTAGTAACCGACGAATGTGCTGAAAATAAAGTCTTGCCGATTACTTTTGAAATAGTAACCGACGAATGTGCTGAAAATAAAGTCTTGCCGATTACTTTTAAAATAGTAACCGACAAATATGCTAAAAATAAAAATCATGCCGCTTACTTTTGAAATAGTAACCGACGAATATGCTGAAAATAAAAATCTTGCCGATTACTTTTGAAATAGTAATCGACGAATGTGCTGAAAATAAAGTCTTGCCGATTACTTTTGAAATAGTAACCGACGAATGTGCTGAAAATAAAGTCTTGCCGATTACTTTTGAAATAGTAACCGACGAATATGCTGTAAATAAAACTCTTGCCGATTCTTTTGAAATAGTAACCGACGAATGTGCTGAAAATAAAGTCTTGCCGATTACTTTTGAAATAGTAACCGATGAATGTGCTGAAAATAAAGTCTTGCCGATTACTTTTGAAATAGTAATCGACGAATGTGCTGAAAATAAAGTCTTGCTGATTACTTTTGAAATAGTAACCGACGAATATACTGTAAATAAAAATCTTGCCGATTACTTTTGAAATAGTAACCGACGAATGTGCTGAAAATAAAGTTTGCCGATTACTTTTGAAATAGTAACCGACGAATGTGCTGAAAATAAAGTCTTGCCGATTACTTTTGAAATAGTAACCTACGAATGTGCTGAAAAGAAATCATGCCGATTACTTTTGAAATAGTCACCGACGAATTTGCTGAAAATAAAAATCTTTTCGGTTACTTTTGAAATAGTAACAAATGAATGTGCTGAAAATAAATCATGCCGATTAATTTTGAAATATTAAGCGACGAATATGTTAAATATAAAAATCTGGCCGATTACTTTTGCAATAGTAACCGACGAATGTGTTGAAAATAAAGTCTTGCAGATTACTTTTAAAATAGTAACCGACAAATATGCTGAAAATAAAAATCTTGTCGATTACTTTTGAAATAGTAACCGACGATTGTGCTGAAAATAAATCATGCCGATTACCTTTGAAATAGTAACCGACGAATATGCTGAAAATAAAACTCTTGCCGATTCTTTTGAAATAGTAACCGACGAATGTGCTGAAAATAAAGTCTTGCCGATTACTTTTGAAATAGTAACCGATGAATGTGCTGAAAATAAAGTCTTGCCGATTACTTTTGAAATAGTAATCGACGAATGTGCTGAAAATAAAGTCTTGCCGATTACTTTTGAAATAGTAACCGACGAATATGCTGTAAATAAAACTCTTGCCGATTCTTTTGAAATAGTAACCGACGAATGTGCTGAAAATAAAGTCTTGCCGATTACTTTTGAAATAGTAACCGATGAATGTGCTGAAAATAAAGTCTTGCCGATTACTTTTGAAATAGTAATCGACGAATGTGCTGAAAATAAAGTCTTGCTGATTACTTTTGAAATAGTAACCGACGAATATACTGTAAATAAAAATCTTGCCGATTACTTTTGAAATAGTAACCGACGAATGTGCTGAAAATAAAGTTTGCCGATTACTTTTGAAATAGTAACCGACGAATGTGCTGAAAATAAAGTCTTGCCGATTACTTTTGAAATAGTAACCGACGAATGTGCTGAAAAGAAATCATGCCGATTACTTTTGAAATAGTCACCGACGAATTTGCTGAAAATAAAAATCTTTTCGGTTACTTTTGAAATAGTAACAAATGAATGTGCTGAAAATAAATCATGCCGATTAATTTTGAAATATTAAGCGACGAATATGTTAAATATAAAAATCTGGCCGATTACTTTTGCAATAGTAACCGACGAATGTGTTGAAAATAAAGTCTTGCAGATTACTTTTAAAATAGTAACCGACAAATATGCTGAAAATAAAAATCTTGTCGATTACTTTTGAAATAGTAACCGACGATTGTGCTGAAAATAAATCATGCCGATTACCTTTGAAATAGTAACCGACGAATATGCTGAAAATAAAAATCTTGTCGATTACTTTTGAAATAGTAACCGATGAATATGCTGAAAATAAATATCTTGCCGATTACTTTTGAATTAGTAACCGACGAATGTGCTGAAAATAAAGTCTTGTCGATTACTTTTGAAATAGTAACCGACGAATGTGCTGAAAATAAAGTCTTGCAGATTACTTTTAAAATAGTAACCGACGAATATTCTGTAAATAAAAATCTTGCCGATTACTTTTGAAATAGTAACCGACGAATGTGCTGAAAATAAAGTCTTGCCGATTACTTTTGAAATAGTAACCGACGAATGTGCTGAAAATAAAGTCTTGCAGATTACTTTTAAAATAGTAACCGACGAATATGCTGTAAATAAAAATCTTGCCGATTACTTTTGAAATAGTAACCGACGAATGTGCTGAAAATAAAGTCTTGCCGATTACTTTTGAAATAGTAACCGACGAATGTGCTGAAAATAAAGTCTTGCCGATTACTTTTGAAATAGTAACCGACGAATGTGCTGAAAATAAAGTCTTGCAGATTACTTTTAAAATAGTAACCGACGAATGTGCTGAAAATAAAAATCATGTCGATTACTTTTGAAATAGTAACCGACGATTGTGCTGAAAATAAATCATGCCGATTACGTTTGAAATAGTCACCGACGAATTTGCTGAAAATAAAAATCTTGTCGGTTACTTTTGAAATAGTAACCGACGAATGTGCTGAAAATAAATTATGTCGATTACTTTTGAAATATTAAGCGACGAATATGTTAAATATAAAAATCTTGCCGATTACTTTTGAAATATTAACCGACGAATGTGCTGAAAATAAAGTCTTGCAGATTACTTTTAAAATAGTAACCGACAAATATGCTGAAAATAAAAATCTTGCCGATTACTTTTGAAATAGTAACCGACGATTGTGCTGAAAATAAATCTTGCCGATTACCTTTGAAATAGTAACGGACGAATATGCTGAAAATAAAAATCTTGTCGATTACTTTTGAAATAGTAACCGATGAATATGCTGAAAATAAATATATTGCCGATTACTTTTGAAATATTAAGCGACGAATATGTTAAATATAAAAATCTTGCCGATTACTTTTGAAATAGTAACCGACGAATGTGCTGAAAATAAAGTCTTGCCGATTACTTTTGAAATAGTAACCGACGAATGTGCTGAAAATAAAGTCTTGCCGATTACTTTTGAAATAGTAACCGACGAATATGCTGTAAATAAAACTCTTGCCGATTCTTTTGAAATAGTAACCGACGAATGTGCTGAAAATAAAGTCTTGCCGATTACTTTTGAAATAGTAACCGATGAATGTGCTGAAAATAAAGTCTTGCCGATTACTTTTGAAATAGTAATCGACGAATGTGCTGAAAATAAAGTCTTGCTGATTACTTTTGAAATAGTAACCGACGAATATACTGTAAATAAAAATCTTGCCGATTACTTTTGAAATAGTAACCGACGAATGTGCTGAAAATAAAGTTTGCCGATTACTTTTGAAATAGTAACCGACGAATGTGCTGAAAATAAAGTCTTGCCGATTACTTTTGAAATAGTAACCGACGAATGTGCTGAAAATAAAGTCTTGCAGATTACTTTTAAAATAGTAACCGACGAATATGCTGTAAATAAAAATCTTGCCGATTACTTTTGAAATAGTAACCGACGAATGTGCTGAAAATAAAGTCTTGCCGATTACTTTTGAAATAGTAACCGACGAATGTGCTGAAAATAAAGTCTTGCCGATTACTTTTGAAATAGTAACCGACGAATGTGCTGAAAATAAAGTCTTGCAGATTACTTTTAAAATAGTAACCGACGAATGTGCTGAAAATAAAAATCATGTCGATTACTTTTGAAATAGTAACCGACGATTGTGCTGAAAATAAATCATGCCGATTACGTTTGAAATAGTCACCGACGAATTTGCTGAAAATAAAAATCTTGTCGGTTACTTTTGAAATAGTAACCGACGAATGTGCTGAAAATAAATTATGCCGATTACTTTTGAAATATTAAGCGACGAATATGTTAAATATAAAAATCTTGCCGATTACTTTTGAAATATTAACCGACGAATGTGCTGAAAATAAAGTCTTGCAGATTACTTTTAAAATAGTAACCGACAAATATGCTGAAAATAAAAATCTTGCCGATTACTTTTGAAATAGTAACCGACGATTGTGCTGAAAATAAATCTTGCCGATTACCTTTGAAATAGTAACGGACGAATATGCTGAAAATAAAAATCTTGTCGATTACTTTTGAAATAGTAACCGATGAATATGCTGAAAATAAATATATTGCCGATTACTTTTGAAATATTAAGCGACGAATATGTTAAATATAAAAATCTTGCCGATTACTTTTGAAATAGTAACCGACGAATGTGCTGAAAATAAAGTCTTGCCGATTACTTTTGAAATAGTAACCGACGAATGTGCTGAAAATAAAGTCTTGCCGATTACTTTTGAAATAGTAACCGACGAATATGCTGTAAATAAAACTCTTGCCGATTCTTTTGAAATAGTAACCGACGAATGTGCTGAAAATAAAGTCTTGCCGATTACTTTTGAAATAGTAACCGATGAATGTGCTGAAAATAAAGTCTTGCCGATTACTTTTGAAATAGTAACCGACGAATGTGCTGAAAATAAAGTCTTGCCGATTACTTTTGAAATAGTAACCGACGATTGTGCTGAAAATAAATCTTGCCGATTACCTTTGAAATAGTAACGGACGAATATGCTGAAAATAAAAATCTTGTCGATTACTTTTGAAATAGTAACCGATGAATATGCTGAAAATAAATATATTGCCGATTACTTTTGAAATATTAAGCGACGAATATGTTAAATATAAAAATCTTGCCGATTACTTTTGAAATAGTAACCGACGAATGTGCTGAAAATAAAGTCTTGCCGATTACTTTTGAAATAGTAACCGACGAATGTGCTGAAAATAAAGTCTTGCCGATTACTTTTGAAATAGTAACCGACGAATATGCTGTAAATAAAACTCTTGCCGATTCTTTTGAAATAGTAACCGACGAATGTGCTGAAAATAAAGTCTTGCCGATTACTTTTGAAATAGTAATCGACGAATGTGCCGAAAATAAAGTCTTGCTGATTACTTTTGAAATAGTAACCGACGAATATACTGTAAATAAAAATCTTGCCGATTACTTTTGAAATAGTAACCGACGAATGTGCTGAAAATAAAGTTTGCCGATTACTTTTGAAATAGTAACCGACGAATGTGCTGAAAATAAAGTCTTGCCGATTACTTTTGAAATAGTAACCTACGAATGTGCTGAAAATAAATCATGCCGATTACTTTTGAAATAGTCACCGACGAATTTGCTGAAAATAAAAATCTTTTCGGTTACTTTTGAAATAGTAACAAATGAATGTGCTGAAAATAAATCATGCCGATTAATTTTGAAATATTAAGCGACGAATATGTTAAATATAAAAATCTTGCCGATTACTTTTGAAATATTAACCGACGAATGTGCTGAAAATAAAGTCTTGCAGATTACTTTTAAAATAGTAACCGACAAATATGCTGAAAATAAAAATCTTGCCGATTACTTTTGAAATAGTAACCGACGATTGTGCTGAAAATAAATCTTGCCGATTACCTTTGAAATAGTAACGGACGAATATGCTGAAAATAAAAATCTTGTCGATTACTTTTGAAATAGTAACCGATGAATATGCTGAAAATAAATATATTGCCGATTACTTTTGAAATATTAAGCGACGAATATGTTAAATATAAAAATCTTGCCGATTACTTTTGAAATAGTAACCGACGAATGTGCTGAAAATAAAGTCTTGCCGATTACTTTTGAAATAGTAACCGACGAATGTGCTGAAAATAAAGTCTTGCCGATTACTTTTGAAATAGTAACCGACGAATATGCTGTAAATAAAACTCTTGCCGATTCTTTTGAAATAGTAACCGACGAATGTGCTGAAAATAAAGTCTTGCCGATTACTTTTGAAATAGTAACCGATGAATGTGCTGAAAATAAAGTCTTGCCGATTACTTTTGAAATAGTAACCGACGAATGTGCTGAAAATAAAGTCTTGCCGATTACTTTTGAAATAGTAACCGACGATTGTGCTGAAAATAAATCTTGCCGATTACCTTTGAAATAGTAACGGACGAATATGCTGAAAATAAAAATCTTGTCGATTACTTTTGAAATAGTAACCGATGAATATGCTGAAAATAAATATATTGCCGATTACTTTTGAAATATTAAGCGACGAATATGTTAAATATAAAAATCTTGCCGATTACTTTTGAAATAGTAACCGACGAATGTGCTGAAAATAAAGTCTTGCCGATTACTTTTGAAATAGTAACCGACGAATGTGCTGAAAATAAAGTCTTGCCGATTACTTTTGAAATAGTAACCGACGAATATGCTGTAAATAAAACTCTTGCCGATTCTTTTGAAATAGTAACCGACGAATGTGCTGAAAATAAAGTCTTGCCGATTACTTTTGAAATAGTAATCGACGAATGTGCTGAAAATAAAGTCTTGCTGATTACTTTTGAAATAGTAACCGACGAATATACTGTAAATAAAAATCTTGCCGATTACTTTTGAAATAGTAACCGACGAATGTGCTGAAAATAAAGTTTGCCGATTACTTTTGAAATAGTAACCGACGAATGTGCTGAAAATAAAGTCTTGCCGATTACTTTTGAAATAGTAACCTACGAATGTGCTGAAAATAAATCATGCCGATTACTTTTGAAATAGTCACCGACGAATTTGCTGAAAATAAAAATCTTTTCGGTTACTTTTGAAATAGTAACAAATGAATGTGCTGAAAATAAATCATGCCGATTAATTTTGAAATATTAAGCGACGAATATGTTAAATATAAAAATCTGGCCGATTACTTTTGCAATAGTAACCGACGAATGTGTTGAAAATAAAGTCTTGCAGATTACTTTTAAAATAGTAACCGACAAATATGCTGAAAATAAAAATCTTGTCGATTACTTTTGAAATAGTAACCGACGATTGTGCTGAAAATAAATCATGCCGATTACCTTTGAAATAGTAACCGACGAATATGCTGAAAATAAAAATCTTGTCGATTACTTTTGAAATAGTAACCGATGAATATGCTGAAAATAAATATCTTGCCGATTACTTTTGAATTAGTAACCGACGAATGTGCTGAAAATAAAGTCTTGTCGATTACTTTTGAAATAGTAACCGACGAATGTGCTGAAAATAAAGTCTTGCAGATTACTTTTAAAATAGTAACCGACGAATATTCTGTAAATAAAAATCTTGCCGATTACTTTTGAAATAGTAACCGACGAATGTGCTGAAAATAAAGTCTTGCCGATTACTTTTGAAATAGTAACCGACGAATGTGCTGAAAATAAAGTCTTGCCGATTACTTTTGAAATAGTAACCGACGAATGTGCTGAAAATAAAGTCTTGCAGATTACTTTTAAAATAGTAACCGACGAATATGCTGTAAATAAAAATCTTGCCGATTACTTTTGAAATAGTAACCGACGAATGTGCTGAAAATAAAGTCTTGCCGATTACTTTTGAAATAGTAACCGACGAATGTGCTGAAAATAAAGTCTTGCAGATTACTTTTAAAATAGTAACCGACGAATGTGCTGAAAATAAAGTCTTGCTGATTACTTTTGAAATAGTAACCGACGAATATACTGTAAATAAAAATCTTGCCGATTACTTTTGAAATAGTAACCGACGAATGTGCTGAAAATAAAGTTTGCCGATTACTTTTGAAATAGTAACCGACGAATGTGCTGAAAATAAAGTCTTGCCGATTACTTTTGAAATAGTAACCTACGAATGTGCTGAAAAGAAATCATGCCGATTACTTTTGAAATAGTCACCGACGAATTTGCTGAAAATAAAAATCTTTTCGGTTACTTTTGAAATAGTAACAAATGAATGTGCTGAAAATAAATCATGCCGATTAATTTTGAAATATTAAGCGACGAATATGTTAAATATAAAAATCTGGCCGATTACTTTTGCAATAGTAACCGACGAATGTGTTGAAAATAAAGTCTTGCAGATTACTTTTAAAATAGTAACCGACAAATATGCTGAAAATAAAAATCTTGTTGATTACTTTTGAAATAGTAACCGACGATTGTGCTGAAAATAAATCATGCCGATTACCTTTGAAATAGTAACCGACGAATATGCTGAAAATAAAAATCTTGTCGATTACTTTTGAAATAGTAACCGATGAATATGCTGAAAATAAATATCTTGCCGATTACTTTTGAATTAGTAACCGACGAATGTGCTGAAAATAAAGTCTTGTCGATTACTTTTGAAATAGTAACCGACGAATGTGCTGAAAATAAAGTCTTGCAGATTACTTTTAAAATAGTAACCGACGAATATTCTGTAAATAAAAATCTTGCCGATTACTTTTGAAATAGTAACCGACGAATGTGCTGAAAATAAAGTCTTGCCGATTACTTTTGAAATAGTAACCGATGAATGTGCTGAAAATAAAGTCTTGCCGATTACTTTTGAAATAGTAATCGACGAATGTGCTGAAAATAAAGTCTTGCTGATTACTTTTGAAATAGTAACCGACGAATATACTGTAAATAAAAATCTTGCCGATTACTTTTGAAATAGTAACCGACGAATGTGCTGAAAATAAAGTTTGCCGATTACTTTTGAAATAGTAACCGACGAATGTGCTGAAAATAAAGTCTTGCCGATTACTTTTGAAATAGTAACCTACGAATGTGCTGAAAATAAATCATGCCGATTACTTTTGAAATAGTCACCGACGAATTTGCTGAAAATAAAAATCTTTTCGGTTACTTTTGAAATAGTAACAAATGAATGTGCTGAAAATAAATCATGCCGATTAATTTTGAAATATTAAGCGACGAATATGTTAAATATAAAAATCTGGCCGATTACTTTTGCAATAGTAACCGACGAATGTGTTGAAAATAAAGTCTTGCAGATTACTTTTAAAATAGTAACCGACAAATATGCTGAAAATAAAAATCTTGTCGATTACTTTTGAAATAGTAACCGACGATTGTGCTGAAAATAAATCATGCCGATTACCTTTGAAATAGTAACCGACGAATATGCTGAAAATAAAAATCTTGTCGATTACTTTTGAAATAGTAACCGATGAATATGCTGAAAATAAATATCTTGCCGATTACTTTTGAATTAGTAACCGACGAATGTGCTGAAAATAAAGTCTTGTCGATTACTTTTGAAATAGTAACCGACGAATGTGCTGAAAATAAAGTCTTGCAGATTACTTTTAAAATAGTAACCGACGAATATTCTGTAAATAAAAATCTTGCCGATTACTTTTGAAATAGTAACCGACGAATGTGCTGAAAATAAAGTCTTGCCGATTACTTTTGAAATAGTAACCGACGAATGTGCTGAAAATAAAGTCTTGCCGATTACTTTTGAAATAGTAACCGACGAATGTGCTGAAAATAAAGTCTTGCAGATTACTTTTAAAATAGTAACCGACGAATATGCTGTAAATAAAAATCTTGCCGATTACTTTTGAAATAGTAACCGACGAATGTGCTGAAAATAAAGTCTTGCCGATTACTTTTGAAATAGTAACCGACGAATGTGCTGAAAATAAAGTCTTGCAGATTACTTTTAAAATAGTAACCGACGAATGTGCTGAAAATAAAGTCTTGCTGATTACTTTTGAAATAGTAACCGACGAATATACTGTAAATAAAAATCTTGCCGATTACTTTTGAAATAGTAACCGACGAATGTGCTGAAAATAAAGTTTGCCGATTACTTTTGAAATAGTAACCGACGAATGTGCTGAAAATAAAGTCTTGCCGATTACTTTTGAAATAGTAACCTACGAATGTGCTGAAAAGAAATCATGCCGATTACTTTTGAAATAGTCACCGACGAATTTGCTGAAAATAAAAATCTTTTCGGTTACTTTTGAAATAGTAACAAATGAATGTGCTGAAAATAAATCATGCCGATTAATTTTGAAATATTAAGCGACGAATATGTTAAATATAAAAATCTGGCCGATTACTTTTGCAATAGTAACCGACGAATGTGTTGAAAATAAAGTCTTGCAGATTACTTTTAAAATAGTAACCGACAAATATGCTGAAAATAAAAATCTTGTTGATTACTTTTGAAATAGTAACCGACGATTGTGCTGAAAATAAATCATGCCGATTACCTTTGAAATAGTAACCGACGAATATGCTGAAAATAAAAATCTTGTCGATTACTTTTGAAATAGTAACCGATGAATATGCTGAAAATAAATATCTTGCCGATTACTTTTGAATTAGTAACCGACGAATGTGCTGAAAATAAAGTCTTGTCGATTACTTTTGAAATAGTAACCGACGAATGTGCTGAAAATAAAGTCTTGCAGATTACTTTTAAAATAGTAACCGACGAATGTGCTGAAAATAAAGTCTTGCTGATTACTTTTGAAATAGTAACCGACGAATATACTGTAAATAAAAATCTTGCCGATTACTTTTGAAATAGTAACCGACGAATGTGCTGAAAATAAAGTTTGCCGATTACTTTTGAAATAGTAACCGACGAATGTGCTGAAAATAAAGTCTTGCCGATTACTTTTGAAATAGTAACCTACGAATGTGCTGAAAAGAAATCATGCCGATTACTTTTGAAATAGTCACCGACGAATTTGCTGAAAATAAAAATCTTTTCGGTTACTTTTGAAATAGTAACAAATGAATGTGCTGAAAATAAATCATGCCGATTAATTTTGAAATATTAAGCGACGAATATGTTAAATATAAAAATCTGGCCGATTACTTTTGCAATAGTAACCGACGAATGTGTTGAAAATAAAGTCTTGCAGATTACTTTTAAAATAGTAACCGACAAATATGCTGAAAATAAAAATCTTGTTGATTACTTTTGAAATAGTAACCGACGATTGTGCTGAAAATAAATCATGCCGATTACCTTTGAAATAGTAACCGACGAATATGCTGAAAATAAAAATCTTGTCGATTACTTTTGAAATAGTAACCGATGAATATGCTGAAAATAAATATCTTGCCGATTACTTTTGAATTAGTAACCGACGAATGTGCTGAAAATAAAGTCTTGTCGATTACTTTTGAAATAGTAACCGACGAATGTGCTGAAAATAAAGTCTTGCAGATTACTTTTAAAATAGTAACCGACGAATATTCTGTAAATAAAAATCTTGCCGATTACTTTTGAAATAGTAACCGACGAATGTGCTGAAAATAAAGTCTTGCCGATTACTTTTGAAATAGTAACCGATGAATGTGCTGAAAATAAAGTCTTGCCGATTACTTTTGAAATAGTAATCGACGAATGTGCTGAAAATAAAGTCTTGCTGATTACTTTTGAAATAGTAACCGACGAATATACTGTAAATAAAAATCTTGCCGATTACTTTTGAAATAGTAACCGACGAATGTGCTGAAAATAAAGTTTGCCGATTACTTTTGAAATAGTAACCGACGAATGTGCTGAAAATAAAGTCTTGCCGATTACTTTTGAAATAGTAACCTACGAATGTGCTGAAAATAAATCATGCCGATTACTTTTGAAATAGTCACCGACGAATTTGCTGAAAATAAAAATCTTTTCGGTTACTTTTGAAATAGTAACAAATGAATGTGCTGAAAATAAATCATGCCGATTAATTTTGAAATATTAAGCGACGAATATGTTAAATATAAAAATCTGGCCGATTACTTTTGCAATAGTAACCGACGAATGTGTTGAAAATAAAGTCTTGCAGATTACTTTTAAAATAGTAACCGACAAATATGCTGAAAATAAAAATCTTGTCGATTACTTTTGAAATAGTAACCGACGATTGTGCTGAAAATAAATCATGCCGATTACCTTTGAAATAGTAACCGACGAATATGCTGAAAATAAAAATCTTGTCGATTACTTTTGAAATAGTAACCGATGAATATGCTGAAAATAAATATCTTGCCGATTACTTTTGAATTAGTAACCGACGAATGTGCTGAAAATAAAGTCTTGTCGATTACTTTTGAAATAGTAACCGACGAATGTGCTGAAAATAAAGTCTTGCAGATTACTTTTAAAATAGTAACCGACGAATATTCTGTAAATAAAAATCTTGCCGATTACTTTTGAAATAGTAACCGACGAATGTGCTGAAAATAAAGTCTTGCCGATTACTTTTGAAATAGTAACCGACGAATGTGCTGAAAATAAAGTCTTGCCGATTACTTTTGAAATAGTAACCGACGAATGTGCTGAAAATAAAGTCTTGCAGATTACTTTTAAAATAGTAACCGACGAATATGCTGTAAATAAAAATCTTGCCGATTACTTTTGAAATAGTAACCGACGAATGTGCTGAAAATAAAGTCTTGCCGATTACTTTTGAAATAGTAACCGACGAATGTGCTGAAAATAAAGTCTTGCAGATTACTTTTAAAATAGTAACCGACGAATGTGCTGAAAATAAAGTCTTGCTGATTACTTTTGAAATAGTAACCGACGAATATACTGTAAATAAAAATCTTGCCGATTACTTTTGAAATAGTAACCGACGAATGTGCTGAAAATAAAGTTTGCCGATTACTTTTGAAATAGTAACCGACGAATGTGCTGAAAATAAAGTCTTGCCGATTACTTTTGAAATAGTAACCTACGAATGTGCTGAAAAGAAATCATGCCGATTACTTTTGAAATAGTCACCGACGAATTTGCTGAAAATAAAAATCTTTTCGGTTACTTTTGAAATAGTAACAAATGAATGTGCTGAAAATAAATCATGCCGATTAATTTTGAAATATTAAGCGACGAATATGTTAAATATAAAAATCTGGCCGATTACTTTTGCAATAGTAACCGACGAATGTGTTGAAAATAAAGTCTTGCAGATTACTTTTAAAATAGTAACCGACAAATATGCTGAAAATAAAAATCTTGTTGATTACTTTTGAAATAGTAACCGACGATTGTGCTGAAAATAAATCATGCCGATTACCTTTGAAATAGTAACCGACGAATATGCTGAAAATAAAAATCTTGTCGATTACTTTTGAAATAGTAACCGATGAATATGCTGAAAATAAATATCTTGCCGATTACTTTTGAATTAGTAACCGACGAATGTGCTGAAAATAAAGTCTTGTCGATTACTTTTGAAATAGTAACCGACGAATGTGCTGAAAATAAAGTCTTGCAGATTACTTTTAAAATAGTAACCGACGAATATTCTGTAAATAAAAATCTTGCCGATTACTTTTGAAATAGTAACCGACGAATGTGCTGAAAATAAAGTCTTGCCGATTACTTTTGAAATAGTAACCGACGAATGTGCTGAAAATAAAGTCTTGCCGATTACTTTTGAAATAGTAACCGACGAATGTGCTGAAAATAAAGTCTTGCAGATTACTTTTAAAATAGTAACCGACGAATATGCTGTAAATAAAAATCTTGCCGATTACTTTTGAAATAGTAACCGACGAATGTGCTGAAAATAAAGTCTTGCCGATTACTTTTGAAATAGTAACCGACGAATGTGCTGAAAATAAAGTCTTGCCGATTACTTTTGAAATAGTAACCGACGAATGTGCTGAAAATAAAGTCTTGCAGATTACTTTTAAAATAGTAACCGACGAATATGCTGTAAATAAAAATCTTGCCGATTACTTTTGAAATAGTAACCGACGAATGTGCTGAAAATAAAGTCTTGCCGATTACTTTTGAAATAGTAACCGACGAATGTGCTGAAAATAAAGTCTTGCAGATTACTTTTAAAATAGTAACCGACGAATGTGCTGAAAATAAAGTCTTGCTGATTACTTTTGAAATAGTAACCGACGAATATACTGTAAATAAAAATCTTGCCGATTACTTTTGAAATAGTAACCGACGAATGTGCTGAAAATAAAGTTTGCCGATTACTTTTGAAATAGTAACCGACGAATGTGCTGAAAATAAAGTCTTGCCGATTACTTTTGAAATAGTAACCTACGAATGTGCTGAAAAGAAATCATGCCGATTACTTTTGAAATAGTCACCGACGAATTTGCTGAAAATAAAAATCTTTTCGGTTACTTTTGAAATAGTAACAAATGAATGTGCTGAAAATAAATCATGCCGATTAATTTTGAAATATTAAGCGACGAATATGTTAAATATAAAAATCTGGCCGATTACTTTTGCAATAGTAACCGACGAATGTGTTGAAAATAAAGTCTTGCAGATTACTTTTAAAATAGTAACCGACAAATATGCTGAAAATAAAAATCTTGTTGATTACTTTTGAAATAGTAACCGACGATTGTGCTGAAAATAAATCATGCCGATTACCTTTGAAATAGTAACCGACGAATATGCTGAAAATAAAAATCTTGTCGATTACTTTTGAAATAGTAACCGATGAATATGCTGAAAATAAATATCTTGCCGATTACTTTTGAATTAGTAACCGACGAATGTGCTGAAAATAAAGTCTTGTCGATTACTTTTGAAATAGTAACCGACGAATGTGCTGAAAATAAAGTCTTGCAGATTACTTTTAAAATAGTAACCGACGAATATTCTGTAAATAAAAATCTTGCCGATTACTTTTGAAATAGTAACCGACGAATGTGCTGAAAATAAAGTCTTGCCGATTACTTTTGAAATAGTAACCGACGAATGTGCTGAAAATAAAGTCTTGCCGATTACTTTTGAAATAGTAACCGACGAATGTGCTGAAAATAAAGTCTTGCAGATTACTTTTAAAATAGTAACCGACGAATATGCTGTAAATAAAAATCTTGCCGATTACTTTTGAAATAGTAACCGACGAATGTGCTGAAAATAAAGTCTTGCCGATTACTTTTGAAATAGTAACCGACGAATGTGCTGAAAATAAAGTCTTGCCGATTACTTTTGAAATAGTAACCGACGAATGTGCTGAAAATAAAGTCTTGCAGATTACTTTTAAAATAGTAACCGATGAATGTGCTGAAAATAAAAATCATGTCGATTACTTTTGAAATAGTAACCGACGATTGTGCTGAAAATAAATCATGCCGATTACGTTTGAAATAGTCACCGACGAATTTGCTGAAAATAAAAATCTTGTCGGTTACTTTTGAAATAGTAACCGACGAATGTGCTGAAAATAAATTATGCCGATTACTTTTGAAATATTAAGCGACGAATATGTTAAATATAAAAATCTTGCCGATTACTTTTGAAATATTAACCGACGAATGTGCTGAAAATAAAGTCTTGCAGATTACTTTTAAAATAGTAACCGACAAATATGCTGAAAATAAAAATCTTGCCGATTACTTTTGAAATAGTCACCGACGATTGTGCTGAAAATAAATCTTGCCGATTACCTTTTAAATAGTAACGGACGAATATGCTGAAAATAAAAATCTTGTCGATTACTTTTGAAATAGTAACCGATGAATATGCTGAAAATAAATATATTGCCGATTACTTTTGAAATATTAAGCGACGAATATGTTAAATATAAAAATCTTGCCGATTACTTTTGAAATAGTAACCGACGAATGTGCTGAAAATAGAGTCTTGCCGATTACTTTTGAAATAGTAACCGACGAATGTGCTGAAAATAAAGTCTTGCCGATTACTTTTGAAATAGTAACCGACGAATATGCTGTAAATAAAACTCTTGCCGATTCTTTTGAAATAGTAACCGACGAATGTGCTGAAAATAAAGTCTTGCCGATTACTTTTGAAATAGTAACCGATGAATGTGCTGAAAATAAAGTCTTGCCGATTACTTTTGAAATAGTAATCGACGAATGTGCTGAAAATAAAGTCTTGCTGATTACTTTTGAAATAGTAACCGACGAATATACTGTAAATAAAAATCTTGCCGATTACTTTTGAAATAGTAACCGACGAATGTGCTGAAAATAAAGTTTGCCGATTACTTTTGAAATAGTAACCGACGAATGTGCTGAAAATAAAGTCTTGCCGATTACTTTTGAAATAGTAACCGACGAATGTGCTGAAAATAAAGTCTTGCAGATTACTTTTAAAATAGTAACCGACGAATATGCTGTAAATAAAAATCTTGCCGATTACTTTTGAAATAGTAACCGACGAATGTGCTGAAAATAAAGTCTTGCCGATTACTTTTGAAATAGTAACCGACGAATGTGCTGAAAATAAAGTCTTGCAGATTACTTTTAAAATAGTAACGGACGAATATGCTGAAAATAAAAATCTTGTCGATTACTTTTGAAATAGTAACCGATGAATATGCTGAAAATAAATATATTGCCGATTACTTTTGAAATATTAAGCGACGAATATGTTAAATATAAAAATCTTGATGATTACTTTTGAAATAGTAACCGACGAATGTGCTGAAAATAAAGTCTTGCCGATTACTTTTGAAATAGTAACCGACGAATGTGCTGAAAATAAAGTCTTGCCGATTACTTTTGAAATAGTAACCGACGAATATGCTGTAAATAAAACTCTTGCCGATTCTTTTGAAATAGTAACCGACGAATGTGCTGAAAATAAAGTCTTGCCGATTACTTTTGAAATAGTAACCGATGAATGTGCTGAAAATAAAGTCTTGCCGATTACTTTTGAAATAGTAATCGACGAATGTGCTGAAAATAAAGTCTTGCTGATTACTTTTGAAATAGTAACCGACGAATATACTGTAAATAAAAATCTTGCCGATTACTTTTGAAATAGTAACCGACGAATGTGCTGAAAATAAAGTTTGCCGATTACTTTTGAAATAGTAACCGACGAATGTGCTGAAAATAAAGTCTTGCCGATTACTTTTGAAATAGTAACCGACGAATGTGCTGAAAATAAAGTCTTGCAGATTACTTTTAAAATAGTAACCGACGAATATGCTGTAAATAAAAATCTTGCCGATTACTTTTGAAATAGTAACCGACGAATGTGCTGAAAATAAAGTCTTGCCGATTACTTTTGAAATAGTAACCGACGAATGTGCTGAAAATAAAGTCTTGCCGATTACTTTTGAAATAGTAACCGACGAATATGCTGTAAATAAAACTCTTGCCGATTCTTTTGAAATAGTAACCGACGAATGTGCTGAAAATAAAGTCTTGCCGATTACTTTTGAAATAGTAACCGATGAATGTGCTGAAAATAAAGTCTTGCCGATTACTTTTGAAATAGTAATCGACGAATGTGCTGAAAATAAAGTCTTGCTGATTACTTTTGAAATAGTAACCGACGAATATACTGTAAATAAAAATCTTGCCGATTACTTTTGAAATAGTAACCGACGAATGTGCTGAAAATAAAGTTTGCCGATTACTTTTGAAATAGTAACCGACGAATGTGCTGAAAATAAAGTCTTGCCGATTACTTTTGAAATAGTAACCTACGAATGTGCTGAAAATAAATCATGCCGATTACTTTTGAAATAGTCACCGACGAATTTGCTGAAAATAAAAATCTTTTCGGTTACTTTTGAAATAGTAACAAATGAATGTGCTGAAAATAAATCATGCCGATTAATTTTGAAATATTAAGCGACGAATATGTTAAATATAAAAATCTGGCCGATTACTTTTGCAATAGTAACCGACGAATGTGTTGAAAATAAAGTCTTGCAGATTACTTTTAAAATAGTAACCGACAAATATGCTGAAAATAAAAATCTTGTCGATTACTTTTGAAATAGTAACCGACGATTGTGCTGAAAATAAATCATGCCGATTACCTTTGAAATAGTAACCGACGAATATGCTGAAAATAAAAATCTTGTCGATTACTTTTGAAATAGTAACCGATGAATATGCTGAAAATAAATATCTTGCCGATTACTTTTGAATTAGTAACCGACGAATGTGCTGAAAATAAAGTCTTGTCGATTACTTTTGAAATAGTAACCGACGAATGTGCTGAAAATAAAGTCTTGCAGATTACTTTTAAAATAGTAACCGACGAATATTCTGTAAATAAAAATCTTGCCGATTACTTTTGAAATAGTAACCGACGAATGTGCTGAAAATAAAGTCTTGCCGATTACTTTTGAAATAGTAACCGACGAATGTGCTGAAAATAAAGTCTTGCCGATTACTTTTGAAATAGTAACCGACGAATGTGCTGAAAATAAAGTCTTGCAGATTACTTTTAAAATAGTAACCGACAAATATGCTGAAAATAAAAATCTTGCCGATTACTTTTGAAATAGTCACCGACGATTGTGCTGAAAATAAATCTTGCCGATTACCTTTTAAATAGTAACGGACGAATATGCTGAAAATAAAAATCTTGTCGATTACTTTTGAAATAGTAACCGATGAATATGCTGAAAATAAATATATTGCCGATTACTTTTGAAATATTAAGCGACGAATATGTTAAATATAAAAATCTTGCCGATTACTTTTGAAATAGTAACCGACGAATGTGCTGAAAATAAAGTCTTGCCGATTACTTTTGAAATAGTAACCGACGAATGTGCTGAAAATAAAGTCTTGCCGATTACTTTTGAAATAGTAACCGACGAATATGCTGTAAATAAAACTCTTGCCGATTCTTTTGAAATAGTAACCGACGAATGTGCTGAAAATAAAGTCTTGCCGATTACTTTTGAAATAGTGTCATCGCGATTTTCGGGTGTCAAATCATTAATCGGATTTGAACCTTTCGATCATTGATGTCTCTATTTTTTTGGGGAAGGTAAAATTGAGAAAACCTTAGAAATCCTAAGTTCGGGGCTGATTCCATTACGGGAAGGTGTTAGGCACCCGCAATGGCTATAGTATCCTATAGGAACCGTTTTCTACGCTTTATGTCTAAACTTTACTTTTATTGCTACTTGTAAAACAATTTGATTTTAAGAATGAGAGGGAGAAGATGGTTTTTATTTTATTGGACTTGGAGAGATTTTTGAATCTCTTGCCTACATACCCTTTTAAGGGATCAAAATTCCATGTAGTTCTCTTGCAAAATATTTTTGTGAGTTTGATTCAATTTTAGTTTTGAAAAATGATATTTGAAGAAAAAGGTAAGAGGCCGTGAAGGCTTGAGATTAGGAAACGAATGAGGTTGGTTAATTATTTACAAAAGGTTTAAAGTTGGAAATTAGCACTAGTTTGGATTTTGATTAAGAAATAAAGGAAAAAAAGTGAGGTTTTGACCTCATTTTGTTTGCAAAAATAGTTTGAGTTATGTGAGGCTTTTTCAAAGAAGTTGTGAATTTTCCTAAGTTTCACGCTTCCTACACATACATCTAGCGTAAAGTCATGCAACGTGTGTGCGAGTGTCGGTGCGTGTGTCGGTGTACATCATCATAGTCCATGTCCTTTACATTGGGTCCTATTTTACATTCTAAAGTCTTGCATGAAATTAAAGAAAAGTAAACTAATCCTAAACTATTTACATGAATTAATGGAATATTGCATAAGGGTAACTAACGGAAGAAAAACAAATGAGAGTGAGGTAATGCTTGCAATGTGCATGAGGCATAAGACAAAATGGTTAGTAATGAAATGAGAAGTGGTAGCATGAATAGCAATGCATAGGACATGAAATTTATTTAACAAGGTACTAAACTAATTGCAAAAAGATGAAGTGAACATAACTAAAAACATTAAGCAAACATGCGAGAGATCAAGCACCCCAAAATAAAGCAAACGACACCAAATTAAAACCTAAAATTTACACCAAGTCTCATGACCTATAATCTTTAACCAAAACATCACCCTTTTTCCCAAAGAAAACATTTCAAGAATCAAAGAAAAATTATAGGTCACACTAAACCCTAAAAGCAACACATTTCAACAACTAATTACATTTCAAAATTAACGCCTAAACTTGACCAAAGGGAAACTTTCAATTAATCTTGCAAGAAGAAATTAACAAACAAAATTACGACATTGTAGATAGCAAGCAACATGTAGAATTATTGAGCACTCGAACTAGTGGACTAGGAGTTAAATTGCGAAATGAGAAAGGATCCATTGAATTTGAAAAAACCAAAGAATTAACAATTAAACATGCAAGAATGTAGAAAAATCATGAATTCAGAAGTGAACACATCACAAAATCACGTATCAAATATCAATTCCATAGAGCAAAAATTGGATCCAAAAATAGTGCAAGAAAATTCGCAAAAAAAAATCAAAAACACGTAAATCAAACAAAAATTAGCGCGCATGCTTTTTATCCACTTCAAAGTATGAAATTACCACAAAACAGTTGAAAATTCATCAAGAAACATATGGTAAATTTTTTAGGATTTTTGTAAGAAAATTAATATGCACATGGGTTCAAGTAGCAAGAAATAAGGTGTAAATAGCAAGGAAATTAAGAAAAAGAGGAAGAAAGCAAAAAAACAAAGAAAAACCCAGCCCATACCCACGGATCTGATGGATCCGGATCAAGCTAACGCTCCAGGAGCGTTGGATTGATCCAGATCCATCTGGATCTCAATCAATGGCTGAGAAAGAGAAGAGGGTGGACCGGGTCATGGGTCAACCCGACCCACATACATGTATAAAAGGGGTTTTTAACCCGGATTCTTCATTTTTTCAGAACGTTTCTCTTTCTTCCCTTCTCCTTCTTCGCCGTTCTCATGCCTTACAAACCCTAAACCTAGTTCATGCAATCTTGCCCAGAACTTCAAGATTTATGGCCTAAACACCTTGTATTGTTGTTCTAAGCACAAATCATACGAACAAACACGGTTTCCACCGTTGGAATCATGTGAATCTGCGTTCTTGCAGTTATAGGTTCGGACTGTCCAATCTTTTCATGTTTTTGGTACGAAACCATTGTGAATCGTAAGGATTCGTTTGGATTCGCAACCGTTGTGGATCTTGAACTGTTTTCTTTGATTTTTCAAATGATTTTTGTGTTAGGGTTAGGGTTTTGGATCGGACAGTTCGAACGTTCCACGGATTCACATCGTTTGAGGTTCTGAAACAGTTATTCAACGTGATTTGAGGAAGTTTGAGAGTTACCTGAGTTTGTTATTCGGAGATTTGGTCCGTTTCTTTGGCTCTTTGATTCGGATTCTTGTTGGTAAGCTTTCTTTCTTCTTCTCCGATCCAACGCTGTGAAATCCCTCGCTTCTTTCCCTTTCTTCTTCTCTGATCCCACACTGTGATCACGCTTGCAGCGTGCTACCTCCGGTGGCGCGCTCGCGTTCGAATTGCAGTTGTTCTTGGTTCGATGATGAAGATTCTTGTGAATCTCTGAGAACTCGTTTGAAATCCGTATGAATTTGCTTCTGTTTCAATTCTGTGCGTTGGATTCAATGGTGAAATTGAGGCTTTTTTGTGAAATTGCTCTGGATTGGTACTGATTCTGCGTTAGGGTTTGTGTATGTTCTTGAAGCTTTTTGTGAATTGGTGATTTTTGATCTGTAACTGAAATGAGAGAGAAAGGAAATTCTGTTAGTGATGTGGCTTGTGATGAATGGATCCCTGACACTGTGCACAGTAACTGGCCTTTTATAGGCTGCCATGTGTGCATCTGGGCCAATTGCATTATGACATGTGGACTGAACTGAATCTGGCGTGGCTTTGGACTGGATTGACTTATTTTGACTTTGAGGACCAATCTGCAAATATGTAGAATATGGGACTGTTTCGCAAAATAATAAAAAAAATGGGACTATTTTCAAAAGAGAAAAAAACTTGACTGTTTCTTAAAAGAACTGGGACAAATTTGCAAAAAACAAAAAATTTTGGACTGAAATGCAATTTTTTAAAAGATTTGGACTAAAATGCGAAAAGTTAAAATTGGCTAAAAAATGTAATTTCGAAAATAACGTAAAGTGAAACGTTTAAAATTGACAAAATGGACTAAAACGAACAAACTACCAAAATGAGGTATTTTAAAATACCTCTCTGCCCAAAATTTGAATGATGTGAAAAGACTAAAATGCCCCTGGGGCAAAAAACGACTCAAACTGACTCAGACTGACTCAGATGCAAAACTAAAATGATTTTTGTACACAATTTGATTAATGATTCATGAAAACAAATTGAAAAGACTCAGGAACAAGTTGTAGGGACTGAAAATGGGTTCCTTTGTAGGAAATGACCAAAATACCCTTTTGTATGATTTTATGCAAAAATTTGAAAGACTGAAACAGTAATGTATGCAGCTGAAGCACAGTAGAAAACACAGTGAATTTGAAAGGATTAGAAAATAGCAGGAAATATTTGAATATGTATTTTTAAGTCCAAAATGAGGGTATGACAGCTGCCCCTATTTAAGTTTCTTCGTTTGGAGAGTCAAGAGACGGAGTCTTTGGCTTGACATGACGAAGATACTTAAATACCGACATTTGCACTGATTTTGGGCGTAAAAATACGCTTGTAAATGTTATGCATGCCATGCAACATTTGTGTTATGAATGCAAGACAAACTGAGAATTGGATTTAACAAAATATGTCGTGTCCATTGCGGGATTGGTAGACATTGACAGAATAGCAAACAGGAATATGTCGTATCCATTGCGGGACTGATAGACATTAACAGGATAGCAAAAAGAATATGTCGTATCCATTGCGGGACTGGTTGACATTGACAGAATATCAAAAAGAATATGTCGTATCCATTGCGGGACTGGTTGACATTGACAGAATATCAAAAAGAATATGTCGTATCCATTGCGGGATTGGTTGACATTAACAAGGTAGCAGATAATCAAGACTCACTGGGGAGACTCGAAAGCAAATTGACAGGTACAAGCTGTTCTTGGATGCGAACTAGCCACTTGACCGAGAATATTGACAACAAAGGGCGCAAGCTGCTCTTGTATTTGAGCTGGTTACTTGGCTGAAAGAAAACATAGGAAGCACAAGCTGTTCTTGGACACGAACTGGTTACTTGGCTGGCAAAAACAAAATAGAAAGCACGAGCTGTTCTTGGGTCTGAACTGGTCACTCGGCGGATATCAAAAGGATAGGTACAAGCTGTTCTTGGATGCGAACTGGCCGCTTGACCGATAACAGAAACAAATTGACAGGCACAAGCTGTTCTTGGAGATGAACTAGCCACTTGGCCGTTAACAGAAACAAATTGTATTTGAAAAGGAATTGAATTTGATTGACATAACTGCAGGAGCTTGAATTTGACAAGGGTGTTGACAAGACTGTTTGAAAATTGATATGACAGTAGACATTTATTGTTGGCAGAAGAAATTTGAAATTGACACGATTGATTTTGATTGAGATTAACACAGGAATTGAGAATGCAGATGCGTATGAATAGCATAACAATTTTATTAAATGCATGAACATGTAAGATGCATGATTGTGCATGTATGAATGCTCTGGAATGCATGATGATCGGCAATTTGTAGACACAATTTCGCAGAGGCAGACAAAACATTGGAATATTGGGCACGTAATGGCTCGCGCTCGGACACATATTTGCAAAAGTTCCTCTTCTGGGGATGCCGCCGTTTGAAGATACGTCGAGACCATTGTTGAAGGTAGGAAGCTGGTAAAACAGCTTGAATGGTATTGCTGCTTGTTGGAACAGTCACGTAAGTGCCTTGGACATCGCATCTGTGATCAATGCTTTTGCATGTTTGTTGTTTTTTTTTCTTTTTTTTTTATCCTCCCATTTTGCCTGGATCGCCCTTTCGGGTTTTCGATCCACCGGGGAATAATTTTTCGTGCCCCTGTTTTTGCCTGAATTGCCTTTGAAGGTTGTCAATCCATCGGGGTGCTCATTTTTGCCTAAGCCGCCCTTTCGGGTTTTCGACTTATCGAGCATATATTTTTATTTTTTATTCATGCTTTTCATTCTGTTTTTTCATTCTTGCCATTGACCACAGACCGTAACTGGGAGGAAAGCTTGTTAGCAACTTGAATTGGAATCGATATCAATGTAGATTGTTCATGCATGTTCATTTGAATGTACCTAGCTGTTCAGGCTTGTTTTCAAAATACTTAAAAATTTTCAGTTTTCAGAATATTTATTCCAGACACATCATTATTAACATAGAAGAAATTTTTTGTACCAAGCTTTGGAAATAGAATAGGAAACGAGTGCCAAACAAAAGCATAGGCTCAAATCAACGTATAAGGGTGACAGTCGGCCAAAAGCGCGACCCCACGGATTTACAAAGCTTGGAAAATGGTAATTTTATTGGTTGGTGGTACATTGAACACAGTAACTGCTATGGCATCTGAAACTCTTGAATCCACAGGCGTCGGAACCTCGGAGGAGAACAGTCAAACATCAATTGAAAAGATCCCAAGGGGAATGGTAACTTGCCAAATATAGTCAATTGTCTTTTTATTTCAATCTCATTTTTGCATGAACCGCCCTTTCGGGTTTTCGGCTCATCGAGACGCTCATTTTTGCCTGAGTTACATGTAATCTCAGCGAGCTTTTTACATTTTTGTTTCTTGTCCCTTATTTTGCCTGGACCGCCCTTTCGGGTTTTCGATCCACCGGGAAGCGCATTTTTGCCTAGGCCGCCCTCTCGGGTTTTCGACCTACCACGCTGTTCTTTTCATATCTAGACAAAGTATTTTTTGACTATATCGGCATTCACAGGATTCGGGAGTTCTACACCATCCATGTGAGTGAGAATCAGAGCACCGCCAGAGAAAGCCTTCTTGACAACATAAGGTCCCTCGTAGTTAGGCGTCCATTTGCCCCTTGGGTCGGGTAGCTGACCCATTTTTCTTTTCAACACCAGCTCACCTTCTTTGAACATCCGAGGACGGACTTTCTTGTCAAAAGCGGCTTTCATCCTTGTCTGATACATCCGACCATGAGCCAAAGCGTCCAATCGTCTTTCCTCAATCAAATTCAACTGGTCGTACCGACTCTGGCACCATTCAGCCTCAGACAACTTGGCTTCCATAATCACACGGAGAGACGGAATCTCCACTTCCAAAGGGAGGACTGCTTCCATACCGTAAACAAGAGAGAAAGGCGTTGCCCCGGTTGAACTACGGACTGTAGTGCGGTAGCCGTGTAGAGCGTAGGGCAACATCTCATGCCAGTCTTTGTACGTTGTTACCATCTTTTGCACAATCTTCTTAATGTTCTTATTAGCGGCCTCAACTGCACCATTCATCTGAGGTCTGTAAGGAGAGGAGTTGTGGTGTTCAATCTGGAATTTCTCACATAAGGCCTGCACCATGTCATTGTTCAAGTTGGTACCGTTGTCAGTAATGATCTTGCTAGGGACGCCGTACCGACAGATGATATTGTTTTTGATGAATTTGACTACTACTTGCTTAGTCACGTTGGCATAGGATGCAGCTTCGACCCATTTGGTGAAATAATCGATTGCTACCAGGATAAAACGATGACCGTTTGAGGCCTTCGGTTCAATTCTTCCAATCACATCAATGCCCCACATGGAGAAAGGCCACGGAGAAGACATAACATTGAGGGCGTGCGGAGGCACGTGAATCTTATCAGCATATACTTGACACTTGTGGCACTTTCTGGCGTATTGGTAGCAATCGCGCTCCATGGTAATCCAGTAGTAACCAGCTCTCAGCAGCTTTCTAGACATCGCATGCCCCGACGCGTGGGTCCCAAAAGTGCCATCGTGCACATCGCGCATTAGCTGCTCCGCTTCACATTCATCAACACATCTTAACAACACCATATCGAAATTCCTTTTGTACAGGACATCTCCATCCAGCAGGAACTTGCTAGCCAACCTGCGCAACGTCTTCTTGTCTTTGTTGGAAGCACCTGGTGGATACTCACGGCTTTGCAAAAAGTGTTTGATATCACAATACCAGGGTTTGTTGTCAACCTCGCCTGAATCCGTTTGTACAATTGCATCACTGACAGTAAACACATGAGCGGGCCGGTCTAGGCGTTGTACCTTGATCATCGGCACGTGATTCCAATGGTTTACCTGAAGCATGGAAGATAAGGTAGCAAGAGCATCAGCCATTTGGTTCTCCTCTCGGGGGATATGGTGCAACTCGACCTTCGTGAAATACGTCAACAGACGCCTTGCATAATCCCGGTAAGGGATCAAATTAGCATGATGGGTTTCCCATTCTCCTTTTATCTGGTTGATGACCAACGCAGAGTCTCCATAGATGTCCAGATGCTTAATCCTCATATCAATGGCTTCTTCAATTCCCAGGATGCATGCTTCATACTCAGCCACATTGTTAGTGCATTCAAACATAATTCGGGCTGTGAAAGGGATGTGGTGCCCCTGCGGAGCTACAATTACTGCGCCAATTCCTCGGCCATAGGCATTAACAGCACCATCAAAGACTAAACCCCACTTGCTATCGGGGTCCGGACCTTCACCGATTAGCGGTTCTTCACAATCTCTTGATTTCAAAAACATGACCTCTTCGTCGGGGAAATCGAACTTCAATAGCTGATAATCATCAAGTGGTTGGCCAGCCAAATGGTCAGCCAGAATACTCCCTCTAATGGCTTTCTGAGCTTTAAACACAATATCATACTCTGATAGTAACATTTGCCAACGTGCAATTTTTCCAGTAACAGCCGGTTTCTCAAAGATGTACTTGATTGGATCCATGCGGGATATCAACCAAGTCGTATGATTCATCAAGTAATGACGCAAGCGTTTGGCGGCCCAGGCCAAGGCACAACAGGTCTTCTCAAGCATTGTATACCGAGTCTCGCAATCGGTGAATTTCTTACTCAAATAGTAGATTGCATGCTCTTTCTTTCCAGTCTCATCTTGCTGACCGAGCACACATCCCATAGACTCATCCAACACTAACAAATACATGATCAATGGCCTTCCTTCCACCGGCGGAACGAGGATAGGAGGCTCTAGCAAATAACTCTTGATGTTGTCGAAGGCTTCTTGGCACTCATCATTCCATACCACCGGTTGATCCTTCCTGAGCAATTTGAAAATCGGCTTGCAGGTTGCAGTCATGTGGGATATAAATCTGGAAATGTAGTTCAAACGTCCGAGGAACCCTCTGACCTGCTTCTCAGTTTGCGGGGCCGGCATCTCGCGGATGGCTCGGACTTTGTCTGGATCTACTTCAATGCCTTTCTGGCTGACAATGAAGCCTAACAACTTCCCGGACCTAACACCGAATGTACACTTGTTTGGGTTCAGCCGGAGCTTGTACTTCCTCAACCTTTCAAACATTTTAGCCAAGTATTCGACGTGTTGTTCTTCATCGCTCGACTTGACAATCATGTCATCTACATACACTTCAACCTCCTTGTGAATCATGTCATGGAACAAAGTGGTCATCCCCCTTTGGTAAGTAGCACCAGCATTTATTAGACCGAACGGCATAGCTTTACAACAGAAAGTCCCCCACGGAGTGATGAACGACGTCTTCTCCCTGTCCTTGGGTGACATTTTGATTTGGTTATAGCCCGAGAAACCGTCCATGAAGGAGAACACCCTGCACTGGGCAGTATTGTCAACGAGCACATCAATGTGCGGCAGTGGAAAATTGTCTTTCAAGCTTGCCCTATTCAAATCTCTGTAGTCAACACACATTCGAACCTTACCATCTTTCTTCGGCACTGGCACGATGTTAGCAACCCACTCGGGATATTCAACTGTCATGAGAAAGCCCGCATCGATCTGTTTCTGCACTTCTGCTTTGATCTTCAGAGCCATGTCCGGCCGAGTCCGTCTCAACTTTTGCCTGACAGGAGGACAGTCTGGTTTTGTCGGTATTCGATGTTCCACAATCTGAGGATCCAAACCTGGCATGTCTTCATACGACCATGCAAAAATGTCTGAATACTCGCGGAGAAGCTGAAAGATCCTTTTCTTGACCCCTTCCTCCAATGCGGCGCCGACTTTGATCTCTCTTGTACTATCCTCAGTACCCAAGTTGATTAGCTCGATCTCCTCCTGGTGAGGCCGAATGGTTTTCTCTTCTTGCTCAAGCAATCGGGCAATTTCATCTGGTATGTCATCATTGTCCTCATCTTCGGTCTCGAATACCGGGGATTCAACAGTTTGGAGAAGCATAGAGTTACTGTGTTCAACGGGCTCATTGTGGTTCGATCTGCGTGACATGATTTGGATGATTTTTTTTTAGAAAATGATTTTCATGCAGATCTTTAAAATTAATAAGAAAATGCAGACGTTTTGGTTTTTTCTGGCATTACCATTATTTCCAAGGGAAAAGCATTAAAGAAAGAAAAAGAGCCGTGAAAGAAACGACGTCTTTTATTGATAATGGTGATGTCGGAACAAACATGCCCTTTACAAAAGAGTCACTTCCGCCTCGGGCAAGGCGGAAGGATTGTAATTTTGAAAATAAAGCCTAAACAGCAAGACATATTACTTAGAATCATGCACAAGTACAGGGAGATTGATAACGTTCCAGTTCTTTGCAATGCCTCCCGGTATCACAAATGCGGGTCTGACCCCTCTTTCAGCAGCACCATCAAGAATTGCATTGGTAAATCCAGCACTACGGAACGTTCCAGTTGATACACCCAACGTCGGAGAGAAACCGAGACCCTCTTTGTGCTTGTTGTCCTGCAGCTGTATCAATTGGCCCCAACCAGCGGCCTGACCCTTCAGAACGGCTCTCTGTGCATCCTTTAGTGAAGCCATGGCAGCACTAGCTCTTTTGGGCTCCTCACCTTCGATGGTCAAACCCTGGAATGCGGTTCCTTCGGCAGACTTAGCTTCGATACAAGAGAAGGATGATAACTGACTGACCAGATAAGCTTCTTCTCCATGCACTGTCACAAGTTTACCATTCTTTACGAACTTTAGCTTCTGATGGAGGGTAGAAGTGACTGCCCCAGCCTCGTGTATCCACGGTCTCCCGAGCAAGCAGCTGTAAGAGGCATCTATGTCCATAACCTGGAAGGTAATCATGAATGTTTCAGGACCGATAGTCATGGGGAGATCTACTTCTCCGAGCACAGTTTTACGGGAACCATCGAAAGCCTTGACTAGAAAAGTACTCCTTCTCAAGGGAACTCCTCGGCAACTCAACTGATCCAAAGTCGATTTAGGCATCACGTTCAACGACGACCCGGTGTCCACCAGCACGTTGGACAACATATCTGTTTTGCAGTTCATGGAAATATGCAGTGCCAAGTTATGGCGCTTTCCTACCTCTGGAAGTTCATCTTCACCAAACCAAAGGTTACTGCAAGCAGTGATGTTAGCTACTATTCCACCAAAGTGGTCTTCTGTAACTTCGTGGTCAACATAAGCTTGTTCCAACACTTTTAATAACACGTTCCTGTGAGCCTCTGAACTGAGGAGTAAGGCCAAGACGGATATCTTCGAAGGAGTTTGTAGCAGTTGATCAACGATCTTATAATCGCTCTTCTTGATTATCCTCAAAATCTCATCCAGATTGGAATCATCAATGGATTGGCCCGGACGGCTGGCACTTTCAACAACAGCAGGGATTGTCAATGGAGTAGTCTTATCAGCAGGAGTTGTAACTTGCACATCATCTTTCTTCCGAAACAAAAGTGGTCGGACTTTGCCGCTCCTCAAAGCTGTCACTTCAGCGATACTGCCTACTGTGCTTGAGGACACCAAAGGTACTTCTTTCCCGTTTTCCAACATAGTTGCACTGTACTTGTACGGGACTGCCTTTGTAGAAGTATATGGTACTGGACCCGGTAACCGTATGACCAACGGCTCAACATCCCTCTGGACGGGTGCGCTTCTGACTGGGGTATCATGAAAGATCGGCACTATCATACAAACATCACTGGTAGTCAAGTAGTTGTCATTCATCAATCTTTGGACATCAGTCTGAACTATGCTGCAACCCATAGGGTTCTGAAGACATTCACAGCAGGCAGCGTGGTCGTGGTTGAACAATGAAGCTTGGCATAGCTTGATATGTAGTGGCACCAAGGGTGTAGCAACATTACTGACACTGAGACGAGGGATTTCTTCACAGACTTCGATCATATTTACAGCGGCATGGTTGGGGAGTGGATTGTCGAGTACGTGCGGGACATTGTTTTCAAAGGACAGCTTTCCCTGGTCAATCAACTTCTTTACAATGTATTTCAGAGCGTAGCAACCTTCCACGTCATGACCTAGGGCGCCTTGGTGGAAATCACATCTGAGATCGGAGCGGAACCTGGGAGGCAATGGGTTTGGCGGAGGCTTGCCGGGCCTAGTGGTGCAATACCCCTTGTGTAACAGAGTCGGGAGTAGTTCAGCATACGCCATTGGGATCGGCGGGAAAGATGGTCTAGATTGCGGACCTTGTTGTTGCTGTTGCTGGGCTAATGGTTGTTGTTGCATCTGTTGGGCGATGGCATTAACAGGGACCTGAGGCTGGCCCGGTAGTGGAGGGTATTGATGGTAGAACGGCGGATAGAACGGGTGCTGGGCATACTGTAGGTACTGATACGGCTGAGGCAATTGTGCAGCATTGACAGGAGCGGCAGTGGCAGATTGATTGGTTCCGGCGGACACCATCCCAACCTCTGATTCCTTTTTCTTATGGTGACCGTTGCCGTACTTCTTCGGTGCACTCGAAGATTCGCCCTTCTCAAACACGATAATCCCTTCTCGGACGGCTTCCTCCAAGCGAGTACCCATAGTGACCATCTCAGAGAAGTTGCTTGGGGCAGCAATGATCATTCTCTCAACATAATCTTTCTTCAGGGTCTTCAAGAATGTTTGAGTCATTTCTTCCTCGTCCAAAGCGGGTGTGATGCGGGCGGCTGCCCCTCTCCACCTCTGTGCGTATTCGCGAAAGCTTTCGTCCTTCTTCTGAGAAAGAGACCGGAGGAATTCTCTATTCGGCTTGAGCCTGGTGTTGAACCCGTAGTGGCTTTTGAAGGCAGTAGCTAGATCATCAAAAGTATGAATATCATCCTTGCTTAAACCGGTATACCACTCCGCGGCATCTTCCATTAGACTGTCCTGGAAGCAATGGATCATAAGTGAATCATTGTCTGCATGGTTCGCCATCTTCCGGACGTATTTGATAATGTGGTTCTGGGGGCAAGTCAGCCCGTTGTAGCGGTCAAACTCCGGGACCTTGAATTTCTTGGGAACATCCACCCTCGGCACTAGACAAAGATCGTGGGTTTTGACGAGGTCACTGCTCCCACGGTTGGCCTTGATCTCGCGACGGAGTTCTCTGGCAAGTTCTTCCATTTTTTCTTCCATAGTTCCCAACACAGGGGTTTTTCCACGGTGATCATCAGCATTGGCGCCCTGAGGCGTAGGGTGCACAATCGGCACTGTGAAGACTGTTGACTGAGGCAAGGTAGTATGAAGAGATGTGAAATCTGGTGGTGGTGTCTGACCAACATTAGCGGCAGCTGACGTCGCGGTTCCTGAAACACCGGCTGCAGTATTGGGAGCAAAATAAGGCGGGAGTCCATACGGGAATCCTCTTGGCATGGTGAAACGGCTATCGAGAGTTGATATCGGAATTGCCTCGGCGGCCTCTGGAGCAGACGAGGCTGGCTGTTCTTGAGCGGCTAACAGAGCGGTCATGGCATCGAGAGTTTTGGCTAACTCTTCTCTCACGGAGGCTAGTTCAGCACGAAGCAGTGCATTCTCTTCTTCCATAGCTACTTGATTTCTCCTTCTATACTGTCTGGTTTGATGTACTCTGGTAGGCTGATCAGTCCTTCGAGCACGAGCCACTTTTTACTCTGCGGCAGAAGAACCAGGAGGCAATGAGCACTTGGAAGTTTTGTGACCGATGAATGATGCATATGATGCATGATATGCAAATGTGGATGTAAAAATGACTATTTTTGTTATCAAAGGGCTTTTTTAGACAAATTAGAATTCTTTGCAAACATTTTTTTGACTAACAAATTGTTTTGATACACTGAGCCAAGGGAGTAGGCTTCTGAAATATAAACTGAACAGACAACAAAATAACAATCATATCACCCAGAGCTAAGGAGTAACTGGGTAGTATTCGGAATCTGAGTCTGAAGCTGAACCACAATAACTGGCGAAGAAATCTCGACGACCTCTGACTCTCCTGGAGTCTCTCCTCAATAGATCATCCTTCTCCTCAAGCTCCTTCCTAACTCTGGCTAATTCCTTCTTCAGCATTCGGTTCTCATGATCCTTCTGCTCGTCTCTGCCATCCAAAGTCATGATCAAGTTTTCAGCCTCACTGTAACGGGCTTTCCATGCTCGTTTCTCTTCACTCTCCATAGCTAGATGCTCCTGATACATCTCCTGAGTCGCGGGAAGCAAAGGTAATGGTCTAGACGAAGTAGCTGCAGATACATGTCTCATAGCAGGGTAAGGCATGCCAATCTCTCCGGCTCGGTCGATCACCCACTGAGTATAGGCCTCGTGTGCAATACCGGATCTCACGCCCAAATGCTTCACATCCTTCCTTCGAACCTTAGACCAAGCATCTGTAAAAGCTTTCCTTTGCCCGGTGGGAGCATTGGAATAGTAGAAGAACTCCTGAGATGTAGCGAGGTTGATGGGCTTTGCTCTCATAGGAAAACCAAACTGTCTCATAGCTAACTCGGGGTTGTAGTTGATTCCTCCCCGGGTACCGAGAAGAGGTACATTGAGGAAATCCCCACAACCAAAGATAATCTCCTTGACTCGAGCTGCTGGAGTGATCCAAACCACCTCATCGGGAGTAAGAGCCATAATCCGCTGTGAATAAGACCAATTCTCCGTGTTGGCGTGGAAAGAACTCGGGAGGTGAGAAATAAACCACCTATAAAGAAGAGGTATGCAGCAAAGAATAAACCCACGGCCCTTGAGAGTCCGGTCATGGATGGCATGGTATGTGTCAGCCAATAAAGTAGGAACCGGATTCCTGGAGTGGAAGATCTCAATAGCATTCATGTCCACGAAGTTGTCGAGATTTGGAAAAAGAACGAGCCCATAGATGAGTAGTGCAAGAATAGCCTCAAGGGTGTCCTGACAAGTAGTTCCAAGGTTAGCCCGCTCAAGTAAGTACTTTGAAGTGAAGCCCTGAATGTGAGACTTGGTGACAAGATTCTTAGACACATCGGAAGTCTTGAGATAAAGATCCTTAGCAATAACCAGAGGAGTAAGAGAAGATCCGGGGCCCGTGAAAGGTGTCTTCTCGGCTATAGGTAGACCCAATAAACAAGAATAAGCCTCAAGTGTAGGAACCAACTGAAAATCCGGGAAAGTAAAGCAACGGAAAACCGGGTCATAGAATTGCACCAGAGTGTGCACCAGCTTCTCTTCCACGTTAGTCCGAAGAATACCAAGTAAACCACCGTATCGGAGACGAAACCCAGTTGGATTCTTCACCTTGAGTGCCAACTCCCTTAGGCTAGCCAAATCAACCTCTTTGAACTTGTAAGACTTAGTTCTCTTCATGCCTGTTTATATTTGCAAAGAATTTTAGTTTGTCTATACCCTTTGATAAATGCATGTAGAAAATTTATGCATGAATGCATGTATGCATGATTTTAACAAGGAAAGCACGGTGGGCTAAGGTAACAAGTGGACACGGTGTCCGGTGAAACTAAGGTTTTTGATAATAGTGACCAAGGTTCTACAAAGTTCCCAAACTGCCACCTCTCTTGCGTATATCATGGTAGTACAAAGCAACGCTCGTCCATGACTATACGTAAGAAGGCTTAGTGTGGGTGTAGTATCGCGTGACGACTAAATTTCGAGACAACGCTCGGTTTAGCCACCGCACTACGTCCTAAGAAAGGCCAAGGATGGGTTTGGTAACTACGGTTCATAGCCTTCATCGGTCAATTAGAAGTAAAGTGCCTAAGCATGACAACACACGCCGACAACATCACCTCCAAAATGCCTCGGCTATGTGAGATTGATCGCGTAATCCAATGCGCGAGGCAACCCCCGGAATGGATTGTCGATTATATCTCCCCTAATCTTAAGTTCGCTCGGCCCGGGTATAAGGCTTTTGATATTCTCACCCCACACGTACACAAGAAAGTTTTACATGTAATAATAAAGCAAAGTGTAAATAAAAAGCGTGAAAAAAACTAGGCGTAGCCCTAACTAGTCCCCAGTGAAGTCGCCATTTCTGTCATCGCGATTTTCGGGTGTCAAATCATTAATCGGATTTGAACCTTTCGATCATTGATGTCTCTATTTTTTTGGGGAAGGTAAAATTGAGAAAACCTTAGAAATCCTAAGTTCGGGGCTGATTCCATTACGGGAAGGTATTAGGCACCCGCAATGGCTATAGTATCCTATAGGAACCGTTTTCTACGCTTTATGTCTAAACTTTACTTTTATTGCTACTTGTAAAACAATTTGATTTTAAGAATGAGAGGGAGAAGATGGTTTTTATTTTATTGGACTTGGAGAGATTTTTGAATCTCTTGCCTACATACCCTTTTAAGGGATCAAAATTCCATGTAGTTCTCTTGCAAAATATTTTTGTGAGTTTGATTCAATTTTAGTTTTGAAAAATGATATTTGAAGAAAAAGGTAAGAGGCCGTGAAGGCTTGAGATTAGGAAACGAATGAGGTTGGTTAATTATTTACAAAAGGTTTAAAGTTGGAAATTAGCACTAGTTTGGATTTTGATTAAGAAATAAAGGAAAAAAAGTGAGGTTTTGACCTCATTTTGTTTGCAAAAATAGTTTGAGTTATGTGAGGCTTTTTCAAAGAAGTTGTGAATTTTCCTAAGTTTCACGCTTCCTACACATACATCTAGCGTAAAGTCATGCAACGTGTGTGCGAGTGTCGGTGCGTGTGTCGGTGTACATCATCATAGTCCATGTCCTTTACATTGGGTCCTATTTTACATTCTAAAGTCTTGCATGAAATTAAAGAAAAGTAAACTAATCCTAAACTATTTACATGAATTAATGGAATATTGCATAAGGGTAACTAACGGAAGAAAAACAAATGAGAGTGAGGTAATGCTTGCAATGTGCATGAGGCATAAGACAAAATGGTTAGTAATGAAATGAGAAGTGGTAGCATGAATAGCAATGCATAGGACATGAAATTTATTTAACAAGGTACTAAACTAATTGCAAAAAGATGAAGTGAACATAACTAAAAACATTAAGCAAACATGCGAGAGATCAAGCACCCCAAAATAAAGCAAACGACACCAAATTAAAACCTAAAATTTACACCAAGTCTCATGACCTATAATCTTTAACCAAAACATCACCCTTTTTCCCAAAGAAAACATTTCAAGAATCAAAGAAAAATTATAGGTCACACTAAACCCTAAAAGCAACACATTTCAACAACTAATTACATTTCAAAATTAACGCCTAAACTTGACCAAAGGGAAACTTTCAATTAATCTTGCAAGAAGAAATTAACAAACAAAATTACGACATTGTAGATAGCAAGCAACATGTAGAATTATTGAGCACTCGAACTAGTGGACTAGGAGTTAAATTGCGAAATGAGAAAGGATCCATTGAATTTGAAAAAACCAAAGAATTAACAATTAAACATGCAAGAATGTAGAAAAATCATGAATTCAGAAGTGAACACATCACAAAATCACGTATCAAATATCAATTCCATAGAGCAAAAATTGGATCCAAAAATAGTGCAAGAAAATTCGCAAAAAAAAATCAAAAACACGTAAATCAAACAAAAATTAGCGCGCATGCTTTTTATCCACTTCAAAGTATGAAATTACCACAAAACAGTTGAAAATTCATCAAGAAACATATGGTAAATTTTTTAGGATTTTTGTAAGAAAATTAATATGCACATGGGTTCAAGTAGCAAGAAATAAGGTGTAAATAGCAAGGAAATTAAGAAAAAGAGGAAGAAAGCAAAAAAACAAAGAAAAACCCAGCCCATACCCACGGATCTGATGGATCCGGATCAAGCTAACGCTCCAGGAGCGTTGGATTGATCCAGATCCATCTGGATCTCAATCAATGGCTGAGAAAGAGAAGAGGGTGGACCGGGTCATGGGTCAACCCGACCCACATACATGTATAAAAGGGGTTTTTAACCCGGATTCTTCATTTTTTCAGAACGTTTCTCTTTCTTCCCTTCTCCTTCTTCGCCGTTCTCATGCCTTACAAACCCTAAACCTAGTTCATGCAATCTTGCCCAGAACTTCAAGATTTATGGCCTAAACACCTTGTATTGTTGTTCTAAGCACAAATCATACGAACAAACACGGTTTCCACCGTTGGAATCATGTGAATCTGCGTTCTTGCAGTTATAGGTTCGGACTGTCCAATCTTTTCATGTTTTTGGTACGAAACCATTGTGAATCGTAAGGATTCGTTTGGATTCGCAACCGTTGTGGATCTTGAACTGTTTTCTTTGATTTTTCAAATGATTTTTGTGTTAGGGTTAGGGTTTTGGATCGGACAGTTCGAACGTTCCACGGATTCACATCGTTTGAGGTTCTGAAACAGTTATTCAACGTGATTTGAGGAAGTTTGAGAGTTACCTGAGTTTGTTATTCGGAGATTTGGTCCGTTTCTTTGGCTCTTTGATTCGGATTCTTGTTGGTAAGCTTTCTTTCTTCTTCTCCGATCCAACGCTGTGAAATCCCTCGCTTCTTTCCCTTTCTTCTTCTCTGATCCCACACTGTGATCACGCTTGCAGCGTGCTACCTCCGGTGGCGCGCTCGCGTTCGAATTGCAGTTGTTCTTGGTTCGATGATGAAGATTCTTGTGAATCTCTGAGAACTCGTTTGAAATCCGTATGAATTTGCTTCTGTTTCAATTCTGTGCGTTGGATTCAATGGTGAAATTGAGGCTTTTTTGTGAAATTGCTCTGGATTGGTACTGATTCTGCGTTAGGGTTTGTGTATGTTCTTGAAGCTTTTTGTGAATTGGTGATTTTTGATCTGTAACTGAAATGAGAGAGAAAGGAAATTCTGTTAGTGATGTGGCTTGTGATGAATGGATCCCTGACACTGTGCACAGTAACTGGCCTTTTATAGGCTGCCATGTGTGCATCTGGGCCAATTGCATTGTGACATGTGGACTGAACTGAATCTGGCGTGGCTTTGGACTGGATTGACTTATTTTGACTTTGAGGACCAATCTGCAAATATGTAGAATATGGGACTGTTTCGCAAAATAATAAAAAAAATGGGACTATTTTCAAAAGAGAAAAAAACTTGACTGTTTCTTAAAAGAACTGGGACAAATTTGCAAAAAACAAAAAATTTTGGACTGAAATGCAATTTTTTAAAAGATTTGGACTAAAATGCGAAAAGTTAAAATTGGCTAAAAAATGTAATTTCGAAAATAACGTAAAGTGAAACGTTTAAAATTGACAAAATGGACTAAAACGAACAAACTACCAAAATGAGGTATTTTAAAATACCTCTCTGCCCAAAATTTGAATGATGTGAAAAGACTAAAATGCCCCTGGGGCAAAAAACGACTCAAACTGACTCAGACTGACTCAGATGCAAAACTAAAATGATTTTTGTACACAATTTGATTAATGATTCATGAAAACAAATTGAAAAGACTCAGGAACAAGTTGTAGGGACTGAAAATGGGTTCCTTTGTAGGAAATGACCAAAATACCCTTTTGTATGATTTTATGCAAAAATTTGAAAGACTGAAACAGTAATGTATGCAGCTGAAGCACAGTAGAAAACACAGTGAATTTGAAAGGATTAGAAAATAGCAGGAAATATTTGAATATGTATTTTTAAGTCCAAAATGAGGGTATGACAAATAGTAACCGATGAATGTGCTGAAAATAAAGTCTTGCCGATTACTTTTGAAATAGTAATCGACGAATGTGCTGAAAATAAAGTCTTGCTGATTACTTTTGAAATAGTAACCGACGAATATACTGTAAATAAAAATCTTGCCGATTACTTTTGAAATAGTAACCGACGAATGTGCTGAAAATAAAGTTTGCCGATTACTTTTGAAATAGTAACCGACGAATGTGCTGAAAATAAAGTCTTGCCGATTACTTTTGAAATAGTAACCGACGAATGTGCTGAAAATAAAGTCTTGCAGATTACTTTTAAAATAGTAACCGACGAATATGCTGTAAATAAAAATCTTGCCGATTACTTTTGAAATAGTAACCGACGAATGTGCTGAAAATAAAGTCTTGCCGATTACTTTTGAAATAGTAACCGACGAATGTGCTGAAAATAAAGTCTTGCAGATTACTTTTAAAATAGTAACGGACGAATATGCTGAAAATAAAAATCTTGTCGATTACTTTTGAAATAGTAACCGATGAATATGCTGAAAATAAATATATTGCCGATTACTTTTGAAATATTAAGCGACGAATATGTTAAATATAAAAATCTTGACGATTACTTTTGAAATAGTAACCGACGAATGTGCTGAAAATAAAGTCTTGCCGATTACTTTTGAAATAGTAACCGACGAATGTGCTGAAAATAAAGTCTTGCCGATTACTTTTGAAATAGTAACCGACGAATATGCTGTAAATAAAACTCTTGCCGATTCTTTTGAAATAGTAACCGACGAATGTGCTGAAAATAAAGTCTTGCCGATTACTTTTGAAATAGTAACCGATGAATGTGCTGAAAATAAAGTCTTGCCGATTACTTTTGAAATAGTAATCGACGAATGTGCTGAAAATAAAGTCTTGCTGATTACTTTTGAAATAGTAACCGACGAATATACTGTAAATAAAAATCTTGCCGATTACTTTTGAAATAGTAACCGACGAATGTGCTGAAAATAAAGTTTGCCGATTACTTTTGAAATAGTAACCGACGAATGTGCTGAAAATAAAGTCTTGCCGATTACTTTTGAAATAGTAACCGACGAATGTGCTGAAAATAAAGTCTTGCAGATTACTTTTAAAATAGTAACCGACGAATATGCTGTAAATAAAAATCTTGCCGATTACTTTTGAAATAGTAACCGACGAATGTGCTGAAAATAAAGTCTTGCCGATTACTTTTGAAATAGTAACCGACGAATGTGCTGAAAATAAAGTCTTGCCGATTACTTTTGAAATAGTAACCGACGAATATGCTGTAAATAAAACTCTTGCCGATTCTTTTGAAATAGTAACCGACGAATGTGCTGAAAATAAAGTCTTGCCGATTACTTTTGAAATAGTAACCGATGAATGTGCTGAAAATAAAGTCTTGCCGATTACTTTTGAAATAGTAATCGACGAATGTGCTGAAAATAAAGTCTTGCTGATTACTTTTGAAATAGTAACCGACGAATATACTGTAAATAAAAATCTTGCCGATTACTTTTGAAATAGTAACCGACGAATGTGCTGAAAATAAAGTTTGCCGATTACTTTTGAAATAGTAACCGACGAATGTGCTGAAAATAAAGTCTTGCCGATTACTTTTGAAATAGTAACCTACGAATGTGCTGAAAATAAATCATGCCGATTACTTTTGAAATAGTCACCGACGAATTTGCTGAAAATAAAAATCTTTTCGGTTACTTTTGAAATAGTAACAAATGAATGTGCTGAAAATAAATCATGCCGATTAATTTTGAAATATTAAGCGACGAATATGTTAAATATAAAAATCTGGCCGATTACTTTTGCAATAGTAACCGACGAATGTGTTGAAAATAAAGTCTTGCAGATTACTTTTAAAATAGTAACCGACAAATATGCTGAAAATAAAAATCTTGTCGATTACTTTTGAAATAGTAACCGACGATTGTGCTGAAAATAAATCATGCCGATTACCTTTGAAATAGTAACCGACGAATATGCTGAAAATAAAAATCTTGTCGATTACTTTTGAAATAGTAACCGATGAATATGCTGAAAATAAATATCTTGCCGATTACTTTTGAATTAGTAACCGACGAATGTGCTGAAAATAAAGTCTTGTCGATTACTTTTGAAATAGTAACCGACGAATGTGCTGAAAATAAAGTCTTGCAGATTACTTTTAAAATAGTAACCGACGAATATTCTGTAAATAAAAATCTTGCCGATTACTTTTGAAATAGTAACCGACGAATGTGCTGAAAATAAAGTCTTGCCGATTACTTTTGAAATAGTAACCGACGAATGTGCTGAAAATAAAGTCTTGCCGATTACTTTTGAAATAGTAACCGACGAATGTGCTGAAAATAAAGTCTTGCAGATTACTTTTAAAATAGTAACCGACGAATATGCTGTAAATAAAAATCTTGCCGATTACTTTTGAAATAGTAACCGACGAATGTGCTGAAAATAAAGTCTTGCCGATTACTTTTGAAATAGTAACCGACGAATGTGCTGAAAATAAAGTCTTGCCGATTACTTTTGAAATAGTAACCGACGAATGTGCTGAAAATAAAGTCTTGCAGATTACTTTTAAAATAGTAACCGACGAATGTGCTGAAAATAAAGTCTTGCTGATTACTTTTGAAATAGTAACCGACGAATATACTGTAAATAAAAATCTTGCCGATTACTTTTGAAATAGTAACCGACGAATGTGCTGAAAATAAAGTTTGCCGATTACTTTTGAAATAGTAACCGACGAATGTGCTGAAAATAAAGTCTTGCCGATTACTTTTGAAATAGTAACCTACGAATGTGCTGAAAAGAAATCATGCCGATTACTTTTGAAATAGTCACCGACGAATTTGCTGAAAATAAAAATCTTTTCGGTTACTTTTGAAATAGTAACAAATGAATGTGCTGAAAATAAATCATGCCGATTAATTTTGAAATATTAAGCGACGAATATGTTAAATATAAAAATCTGGCCGATTACTTTTGCAATAGTAACCGACGAATGTGTTGAAAATAAAGTCTTGCAGATTACTTTTAAAATAGTAACCGACAAATATGCTGAAAATAAAAATCTTGTTGATTACTTTTGAAATAGTAACCGACGATTGTGCTGAAAATAAATCATGCCGATTACCTTTGAAATAGTAACCGACGAATATGCTGAAAATAAAAATCTTGTCGATTACTTTTGAAATAGTAACCGATGAATATGCTGAAAATAAATATCTTGCCGATTACTTTTGAATTAGTAACCGACGAATGTGCTGAAAATAAAGTCTTGTCGATTACTTTTGAAATAGTAACCGACGAATGTGCTGAAAATAAAGTCTTGCAGATTACTTTTAAAATAGTAACCGACGAATATTCTGTAAATAAAAATCTTGCCGATTACTTTTGAAATAGTAACCGACGAATGTGCTGAAAATAAAGTCTTGCCGATTACTTTTGAAATAGTAACCGACGAATGTGCTGAAAATAAAGTCTTGCCGATTACTTTTGAAATAGTAACCGACGAATGTGCTGAAAATAAAGTCTTGCAGATTACTTTTAAAATAGTAACCGACGAATATGCTGTAAATAAAAATCTTGCCGATTACTTTTGAAATAGTAACCGACGAATGTGCTGAAAATAAAGTCTTGCCGATTACTTTTGAAATAGTAACCGACGAATGTGCTGAAAATAAAGTCTTGCCGATTACTTTTGAAATAGTAACCGACGAATGTGCTGAAAATAAAGTCTTGCAGATTACTTTTAAAATAGTAACCGACGAATGTGCTGAAAATAAAAATCATGTCGATTACTTTTGAAATAGTAACCGACGATTGTGCTGAAAATAAATCATGCCGATTACGTTTGAAATAGTCACCGACGAATTTGCTGAAAATAAAAATCTTGTCGGTTACTTTTGAAATAGTAACCGACGAATGTGCTGAAAATAAATTATGCCGATTACTTTTGAAATATTAAGCGACGAATATGTTAAATATAAAAATCTTGCCGATTACTTTTGAAATATTAACCGACGAATGTGCTGAAAATAAAGTCTTGCAGATTACTTTTAAAATAGTAACCGACAAATATGCTGAAAATAAAAATCTTGCCGATTACTTTTGAAATAGTCACCGACGATTGTGCTGAAAATAAATCTTGCCGATTACCTTTTAAATAGTAACGGACGAATATGCTGAAAATAAAAATCTTGTCGATTACTTTTGAAATAGTAACCGATGAATATGCTGAAAATAAATATATTGCCGATTACTTTTGAAATATTAAGCGACGAATATGTTAAATATAAAAATCTTGCCGATTACTTTTGAAATAGTAACCGACGAATGTGCTGAAAATAAAGTCTTGCCGATTACTTTTGAAATAGTAACCGACGAATGTGCTGAAAATAAAGTCTTGCCGATTACTTTTGAAATAGTAACCGACGAATATGCTGTAAATAAAACTCTTGCCGATTCTTTTGAAATAGTAACCGACGAATGTGCTGAAAATAAAGTCTTGCCGATTACTTTTGAAATAGTAACCGATGAATGTGCTGAAAATAAAGTCTTGCCGATTACTTTTGAAATAGTAATCGACGAATGTGCTGAAAATAAAGTCTTGCTGATTACTTTTGAAATAGTAACCGACGAATATACTGTAAATAAAAATCTTGCCGATTACTTTTGAAATAGTAACCGACGAATGTGCTGAAAATAAAGTTTGCCGATTACTTTTGAAATAGTAACCGACGAATGTGCCGAAAATAAAGTCTTGCCGATTACTTTTGAAATAGTAACCGACGAATGTGCTGAAAATAAAGTCTTGCAGATTACTTTTAAAATAGTAACCGACGAATATGCTGTAAATAAAAATCTTGCCGATTACTTTTGAAATAGTAACCGACGAATGTGCTGAAAATAAAGTCTTGCCGATTACTTTTGAAATAGTAACCGACGAATGTGCTGAAAATAAAGTCTTGCAGATTACTTTTAAAATAGTAACGGACGAATATGCTGAAAATAAAAATCTTGTCGATTACTTTTGAAATAGTAACCGATGAATATGCTGAAAATAAATATATTGCCGATTACTTTTGAAATATTAAGCGACGAATATGTTAAATATAAAAATCTTGACGATTACTTTTGAAATAGTAACCGACGAATGTGCTGAAAATAAAGTCTTGCCGATTACTTTTGAAATAGTAACCGACGAATGTGCTGAAAATAAAGTCTTGCCGATTACTTTTGAAATAGTAACCGACGAATATGCTGTAAATAAAACTCTTGCCGATTCTTTTGAAATAGTAACCGACGAATGTGCTGAAAATAAAGTCTTGCCGATTACTTTTGAAATAGTAACCGATGAATGTGCTGAAAATAAAGTCTTGCCGATTACTTTTGAAATAGTAATCGACGAATGTGCTGAAAATAAAGTCTTGCTGATTACTTTTGAAATAGTAACCGACGAATATACTGTAAATAAAAATCTTGCCGATTACTTTTGAAATAGTAACCGACGAATGTGCTGAAAATAAAGTTTGCCGATTACTTTTGAAATAGTAACCGACGAATGTGCTGAAAATAAAGTCTTGCCGATTACTTTTGAAATAGTAACCGACGAATGTGCTGAAAATAAAGTCTTGCAGATTACTTTTAAAATAGTAACCGACGAATATGCTGTAAATAAAAATCTTGCCGATTACTTTTGAAATAGTAACCGACGAATGTGCTGAAAATAAAGTCTTGCCGATTACTTTTGAAATAGTAACCGACGAATGTGCTGAAAATAAAGTCTTGCCGATTACTTTTGAAATAGTAACCGACGAATGTGCTGAAAATAAAGTCTTGCAAATTACTTTTAAAATAGTAACCGACGAATGTGCTGAAAATAAAAATCATGTCGATTACTTTTGAAATAGTAACCGACGATTGTGCTGAAAATAAATCATGCCGATTACGTTTGAAATAGTCACCGACGAATTTGCTAAAAATAAAAATCTTGTCGGTTACTTTTGAAATAGTAACCGACGAATGTGCTGAAAATAAATTATGCCGATTACTTTTGAAATATTAAGCGACGAATATGTTAAATATAAAAATCTTGCCGATTACTTTTGAAATATTAACCGACGAATGTGCTGAAAATAAAGTCTTGCAGATTACTTTTAAAATAGTAACCGACAAATATGCTGAAAATAAAAATCTTGCCGATTACTTTTGAAATAGTAACCGACGATTGTGCTGAAAATAAATCTTGCCGATTACCTTTGAAATAGTAACGGACGAATATGCTGAAAATAAAAATCTTGTCGATTACTTTTGAAATAGTAACCGATGAATATGCTGAAAATAAATATATTGCCGATTACTTTTGAAATATTAAGCGACGAATATGTTAAATATAAAAATCTTGCCGATTACTTTTGAAATAGTAACCGACGAATGTGCTGAAAATAAAGTCTTGCCGATTACTTTTGAAATAGTAACCGACGAATGTGCTGAAAATAAAGTCTTGCCGATTACTTTTGAAATAGTAACCGACGAATATGCTGTAAATAAAACTCTTGCCGATTCTTTTGAAATAGTAACCCACGAATGTGCTGAAAATAAAGTCTTGCCGATTACTTTTGAAATAGTAACCGATGAATGTGCTGAAAATAAAGTCTTGCCGATTACTTTTGAAATAGTAATCGACGAATGTGCTGAAAATAAAGTCTTGCTGATTACTTTTGAAATAGTAACCGACGAATATACTGTAAATAAAAATCTTGCCGATTACTTTTGAAATAGTAACCGACGAATGTGCTGAAAATAAAGTTTGCCGATTACTTTTGAAATAGTAACCGACGAATGTGCTGAAAATAAAGTCTTGCCGATTACTTTTGAAATAGTAACCGACGAATGTGCTGAAAATAAAGTCTTGCCGATTACTTTTGAAATAGTAACCGACGAATGTGCTGAAAATAAAGTCTTGCAGATTACTTTTAAAATAGTAACCGACGAATATGCTGTAAATAAAAATCTTGCCGATTACTTTTGAAATAGTAACCGACGAATGTGCTGAAAATAAAGTCTTGCCGATTACTTTTGAAATAGTAACCGACGAATGTGCTGAAAATAAAGTCTTGCCGATTACTTTTGAAATAGTAACCGACGAATGTGCTGAAAATAAAGTCTTGCAGATTACTTTTAAAATAGTAACCGACGAATGTGCTGAAAATAAAGTCTTGCTGATTACTTTTGAAATAGTAACCGACGAATATACTGTAAATAAAAATCTTGCCGATTACTTTTGAAATAGTAACCGACGAATGTGCTGAAAATAAAGTTTGCCGATTACTTTTGAAATAGTAACCGACGAATGTGCTGAAAATAAAGTCTTGCCGATTACTTTTGAAATAGTAACCTACGAATGTGCTGAAAAGAAATCATGCCGATTACTTTTGAAATAGTCACCGACGAATTTGCTGAAAATAAAAATCTTTTCGGTTACTTTTGAAATAGTAACAAATGAATGTGCTGAAAATAAATCATGCCGATTAATTTTGAAATATTAAGCGACGAATATGTTAAATATAAAAATCTGGCCGATTACTTTTGCAATAGTAACCGACGAATGTGTTGAAAATAAAGTCTTGCAGATTACTTTTAAAATAGTAACCGACAAATATGCTGAAAATAAAAATCTTGTTGATTACTTTTGAAATAGTAACCGACGATTGTGCTGAAAATAAATCATGCCGATTACCTTTGAAATAGTAACCGACGAATATGCTGAAAATAAAAATCTTGTCGATTACTTTTGAAATAGTAACCGATGAATATGCTGAAAATAAATATCTTGCCGATTACTTTTGAATTAGTAACCGACGAATGTGCTGAAAATAAAGTCTTGTCGATTACTTTTGAAATAGTAACCGACGAATGTGCTGAAAATAAAGTCTTGCAGATTACTTTTAAAATAGTAACCGACGAATATTCTGTAAATAAAAATCTTGCCGATTACTTTTGAAATAGTAACCGACGAATGTGCTGAAAATAAAGTCTTGCCGATTACTTTTGAAATAGTAACCGACGAATGTGCTGAAAATAAAGTCTTGCCGATTACTTTTGAAATAGTAACCGACGAATGTGCTGAAAATAAAGTCTTGCAGATTACTTTTAAAATAGTAACCGACGAATATGCTGTAAATAAAAATCTTGCCGATTACTTTTGAAATAGTAACCGACGAATGTGCTGAAAATAAAGTCTTGCCGATTACTTTTGAAATAGTAACCGACGAATGTGCTGAAAATAAAGTCTTGCCGATTACTTTTGAAATAGTAACCGACGAATGTGCTGAAAATAAAGTCTTGCAGATTACTTTTAAAATAGTAACCGACGAATGTGCTGAAAATAAAAATCATGTCGATTACTTTTGAAATAGTAACCGACGATTGTGCTGAAAATAAATCATGCCGATTACGTTTGAAATAGTCACCGACGAATTTGCTGAAAATAAAAATCTTGTCGGTTACTTTTGAAATAGTAACCGACGAATGTGCTGAAAATAAATTATGCCGATTACTTTTGAAATATTAAGCGACGAATATGTTAAATATAAAAATCTTGCCGATTACTTTTGAAATATTAACCGACGAATGTGCTGAAAATAAAGTCTTGCAGATTACTTTTAAAATAGTAACCGACAAATATGCTGAAAATAAAAATCTTGCCGATTACTTTTGAAATAGTCACCGACGATTGTGCTGAAAATAAATCTTGCCGATTACCTTTTAAATAGTAACGGACGAATATGCTGAAAATAAAAATCTTGTCGATTACTTTTGAAATAGTAACCGATGAATATGCTGAAAATAAATATATTGCCGATTACTTTTGAAATATTAAGCGACGAATATGTTAAATATAAAAATCTTGCCGATTACTTTTGAAATAGTAACCGACGAATGTGCTGAAAATAAAGTCTTGCCGATTACTTTTGAAATAGTAACCGACGAATGTGCTGAAAATAAAGTCTTGCCGATTACTTTTGAAATAGTAACCGACGAATATGCTGTAAATAAAACTCTTGCCGATTCTTTTGAAATAGTAACCGACGAATGTGCTGAAAATAAAGTCTTGCCGATTACTTTTGAAATAGTAACCGATGAATGTGCTGAAAATAAAGTCTTGCCGATTACTTTTGAAATAGTAATCGACGAATGTGCTGAAAATAAAGTCTTGCTGATTACTTTTGAAATAGTAACCGACGAATATACTGTAAATAAAAATCTTGCCGATTACTTTTGAAATAGTAACCGACGAATGTGCTGAAAATAAAGTTTGCCGATTACTTTTGAAATAGTAACCGACGAATGTGCTGAAAATAAAGTCTTGCCGATTACTTTTGAAATAGTAACCGACGAATGTGCTGAAAATAAAGTCTTGCAGATTACTTTTAAAATAGTAACCGACGAATATGCTGTAAATAAAAATCTTGCCGATTACTTTTGAAATAGTAACCGACGAATGTGCTGAAAATAAAGTCTTGCCGATTACTTTTGAAATAGTAACCGACGAATGTGCTGAAAATAAAGTCTTGCAGATTACTTTTAAAATAGTAACGGACGAATATGCTGAAAATAAAAATCTTGTCGATTACTTTTGAAATAGTAACCGATGAATATGCTGAAAATAAATATATTGCCGATTACTTTTGAAATATTAAGCGACGAATATGTTAAATATAAAAATCTTGACGATTACTTTTGAAATAGTAACCGACGAATGTGCTGAAAATAAAGTCTTGCCGATTACTTTTGAAATAGTAACCGACGAATGTGCTGAAAATAAAGTCTTGCCGATTACTTTTGAAATAGTAACCGACGAATATGCTGTAAATAAAACTCTTGCCGATTCTTTTGAAATAGTAACCGACGAATGTGCTGAAAATAAAGTCTTGCCGATTACTTTTGAAATAGTAACCGATGAATGTGCTGAAAATAAAGTCTTGCCGATTACTTTTGAAATAGTAATCGACGAATGTGCTGAAAATAAAGTCTTGCTGATTACTTTTGAAATAGTAACCGACGAATATACTGTAAATAAAAATCTTGCCGATTACTTTTGAAATAGTAACCGACGAATGTGCTGAAAATAAAGTTTGCCGATTACTTTTGAAATAGTAACCGACGAATGTGCTGAAAATAAAGTCTTGCCGATTACTTTTGAAATAGTAACCGACGAATGTGCTGAAAATAAAGTCTTGCAGATTACTTTTAAAATAGTAACCGACGAATATGCTGTAAATAAAAATCTTGCCGATTACTTTTGAAATAGTAACCGACGAATGTGCTGAAAATAAAGTCTTGCCGATTACTTTTGAAATAGTAACCGACGAATGTGCTGAAAATAAAGTCTTGCCGATTACTTTTGAAATAGTAACCGACGAATGTGCTGAAAATAAAGTCTTGCAGATTACTTTTAAAATAGTAACCGACGAATGTGCTGAAAATAAAAATCATGTCGATTACTTTTGAAATAGTAACCGACGATTGTGCTGAAAATAAATCATGCCGATTACGTTTGAAATAGTCACCGACGAATTTGCTGAAAATAAAAATCTTGTCGGTTACTTTTGAAATAGTAACCGACGAATGTGCTGAAAATAAATTATGCCGATTACTTTTGAAATATTAAGCGACGAATATGTTAAATATAAAAATCTTGCCGATTACTTTTGAAATATTAACCGACGAATGTGCTGAAAATAAAGTCTTGCAGATTACTTTTAAAATAGTAACCGACAAATATGCTGAAAATAAAAATCTTGCCGATTACTTTTGAAATAGTAACCGACGATTGTGCTGAAAATAAATCTTGCCGATTACCTTTGAAATAGTAACGGACGAATATGCTGAAAATAAAAATCTTGTCGATTACTTTTGAAATAGTAACCGATGAATATGCTGAAAATAAATATATTGCCGATTACTTTTGAAATATTAAGCGACGAATATGTTAAATATAAAAATCTTGCCGATTACTTTTGAAATAGTAACCGACGAATGTGCTGAAAATAAAGTCTTGCCGATTACTTTTGAAATAGTAACCGACGAATGTGCTGAAAATAAAGTCTTGCCGATTACTTTTGAAATAGTAACCGACGAATATGCTGTAAATAAAACTCTTGCCGATTCTTTTGAAATAGTAACCCACGAATGTGCTGAAAATAAAGTCTTGCCGATTACTTTTGAAATAGTAACCCATGAATGTGCTGAAAATAAAGTCTTGCCGATTACTTTTGAAATAGTAATCGACGAATGTGCTGAAAATAAAGTCTTGCTGATTACTTTTGAAATAGTAACCGACGAATATACTGTAAATAAAAATCTTGCCGATTACTTTTGAAATAGTAACCGACGAATGTGCTGAAAATAAAGTTTGCCGATTACTTTTGAAATAGTAACCGACGAATGTGCTGAAAATAAAGTCTTGCCGATTACTTTTGAAATAGTAACCGACGAATGTGCTGAAAATAAAGTCTTGCCGATTACTTTTGAAATAGTAACCGACGAATGTGCTGAAAATAAAGTCTTGCAGATTACTTTTAAAATAGTAACCGACGAATATGCTGTAAATAAAAATCTTGCCGATTACTTTTGAAATAGTAACCGACGAATGTGCTGAAAATAAAGTCTTGCCGATTACTTTTGAAATAGTAACCGACGAATGTGCTGCAAATAAAGTCTTGCCGATTACTTTTGAAATAGTAACCGACGAATGTGCTGAAAATAAAGTCTTGCAGATTACTTTTAAAATAGTAACCGACGAATGTGCTGAAAATAAAGTCTTGCTGATTACTTTTGAAATAGTAACCGACGAATATACTGTAAATAAAAATCTTGCCGATTACTTTTGAAATAGTAACCGACGAATGTGCTGAAAATAAAGTTTGCCGATTACTTTTGAAATAGTAACCGACGAATGTGCTGAAAATAAAGTCTTGCCGATTACTTTTGAAATAGTAACCTACGAATGTGCTGAAAAGAAATCATGCCGATTACTTTTGAAATAGTCACCGACGAATTTGCTGAAAATAAAAATCTTTTCGGTTACTTTTGAAATAGTAACAAATGAATGTGCTGAAAATAAATCATGCCGATTAATTTTGAAATATTAAGCGACGAATATGTTAAATATAAAAATCTGGCCGATTACTTTTGCAATAGTAACCGACGAATGTGTTGAAAATAAAGTCTTGCAGATTACTTTTAAAATAGTAACCGACAAATATGCTGAAAATAAAAATCTTGTTGATTACTTTTGAAATAGTAACCGACGATTGTGCTGAAAATAAATCATGCCGATTACCTTTGAAATAGTAACCGACGAATATGCTGAAAATAAAAATCTTGTCGATTACTTTTGAAATAGTAACCGATGAATATGCTGAAAATAAATATCTTGCCGATTACTTTTGAATTAGTAACCGACGAATGTGCTGAAAATAAAGTCTTGTCGATTACTTTTGAAATAGTAACCGACGAATGTGCTGAAAATAAAGTCTTGCAGATTACTTTTAAAATAGTAACCGACGAATATTCTGTAAATAAAAATCTTGCCGATTACTTTTGAAATAGTAACCGACGAATGTGCTGAAAATAAAGTCTTGCCGATTACTTTTGAAATAGTAACCGACGAATGTGCTGAAAATAAAGTCTTGCCGATTACTTTTGAAATAGTAACCGACGAATGTGCTGAAAATAAAGTCTTGCAGATTACTTTTAAAATAGTAACCGACGAATATGCTGTAAATAAAAATCTTGCCGATTACTTTTGAAATAGTAACCGACGAATGTGCTGAAAATAAAGTCTTGCCGATTACTTTTGAAATAGTAACCGACGAATGTGCTGAAAATAAAGTCTTGCCGATTACTTTTGAAATAGTAACCGACGAATGTGCTGAAAATAAAGTCTTGCAGATTACTTTTAAAATAGTAACCGACGAATGTGCTGAAAATAAAAATCATGTCGATTACTTTTGAAATAGTAACCGACGATTGTGCTGAAAATAAATCATGCCGATTACGTTTGAAATAGTCATCGACGAATTTGCTGAAAATAAAAATCTTGTCGGTTACTTTTGAAATAGTAACCGACGAATGTGCTGAAAATAAATTATGCCGATTACTTTTGAAATATTAAGCGACGAATATGTTAAATATAAAAATCTTGCCGATTACTTTTGAAATATTAACCGACGAATGTGCTGAAAATAAAGTCTTGCAGATTACTTTTAAAATAGTAACCGACAAATATGCTGAAAATAAAAATCTTGCCGATTACTTTTGAAATAGTAACCGACGATTGTGCTGAAAATAAATCTTGCCGATTACCTTTGAAATAGTAACGGACGAATATGCTGAAAATAAAAATCTTGTCGATTACTTTTGAAATAGTAACCGATGAATATGCTGAAAATAAATATATTGCCGATTACTTTTGAAATATTAAGCGACGAATATGTTAAATATAAAAATCTTGCCGATTACTTTTGAAATAGTAACCGACGAATGTGCTGAAAATAAAGTCTTGCCGATTACTTTTGAAATAGTAACCGACGAATGTGCTGAAAATAAAGTCTTGCCGATTACTTTTGAAATAGTAACCGACGAATATGCTGTAAATAAAACTCTTGCCGATTCTTTTGAAATAGTAACCGACGAATGTGCTGAAAATAAAGTCTTGCCGATTACTTTTGAAATAGTAACCGATGAATGTGCTGAAAATAAAGTCTTGCCGATTACTTTTGAAATAGTAATCGACGAATGTGCTGAAAATAAAGTCTTGCTGATTACTTTTGAAATAGTAACCGACGAATATACTGTAAATAAAAATCTTGCCGATTACTTTTGAAATAGTAACCGACGAATGTGCTGAAAATAAAGTTTGCCGATTACTTTTGAAATAGTAACCGACGAATGTGCTGAAAATAAAGTCTTGCCGATTACTTTTGAAATAGTAACCGACGAATGTGCTGAAAATAAAGTCTTGCAGATTACTTTTAAAATAGTAACCGACGAATATGCTGTAAATAAAAATCTTGCCGATTACTTTTGAAATAGTAACCGACGAATGTGCTGAAAATAAAGTCTTGCCGATTACTTTTGAAATAGTAACCGACGAATGTGCTGAAAATAAAGTCTTGCCGATTACTTTTGAAATAGTAACCGACGAATGTGCTGAAAATAAAGTCTTGCAGATTACTTTTAAAATAGTAACCGACGAATGTGCTGAAAATAAAAATCATGTCGATTACTTTTGAAATAGTAACCGACGATTGTGCTGAAAATAAATCATGCCGATTACGTTTGAAATAGTCACCGACGAATTTGCTGAAAATAAAAATCTTGTCGGTTACTTTTGAAATAGTAACCGACGAATGTGCTGAAAATAAATTATGCCGATTACTTTTGAAATATTAAGCGACGAATATGTTAAATATAAAAATCTTGCCGATTACTTTTGAAATATTAACCGACGAATGTGCTGAAAATAAAGTCTTGCAGATTACTTTTAAAATAGTAACCGACAAATATGCTGAAAATAAAAATCTTGCCGATTACTTTTGAAATAGTAACCGACGATTGTGCTGAAAATAAATCTTGCCGATTACCTTTGAAATAGTAACGGACGAATATGCTGAAAATAAAAATCTTGTCGATTACTTTTGAAATAGTAACCGATGAATATGCTGAAAATAAATATATTGCCGATTACTTTTGAAATATTAAGCGACGAATATGTTAAATATAAAAATCTTGCCGATTACTTTTGAAATAGTAACCGACGAATGTGCTGAAAATAAAGTCTTGCCGATTACTTTTGAAATAGTAACCGACGAATGTGCTGAAAATAAAGTCTTGCCGATTACTTTTGAAATAGTAACCGACGAATATGCTGTAAATAAAACTCTTGCCGATTCTTTTGAAATAGTAACCGACGAATGTGCTGAAAATAAAGTCTTGCCGATTACTTTTGAAATAGTAACCGATGAATGTGCTGAAAATAAAGTCTTGCCGATTACTTTTGAAATAGTAATCGACGAATGTGCTGAAAATAAAGTCTTGCTGATTACTTTTGAAATAGTAACCGACGAATATACTGTAAATAAAAATCTTGCCGATTACTTTTGAAATAGTAACCGACGAATGTGCTGAAAATAAAGTTTGCCGATTACTTTTGAAATAGTAACCGACGAATGTGCTGAAAATAAAGTCTTGCCGATTACTTTTGAAATAGTAACCGACGAATGTGCTGAAAATAAAGTCTTGCAGATTACTTTTAAAATAGTAACCGACGAATATGCTGTAAATAAAAATCTTGCCGATTACTTTTGAAATAGTAACCGACGAATGTGCTGAAAATAAAGTCTTGCCGATTACTTTTGAAATAGTAACCGACGAATGTGCTGAAAATAAAGTCTTGCCGATTACTTTTGAAATAGTAACCGACGAATGTGCTGAAAATAAAGTCTTGCAGATTACTTTTAAAATAGTAACCGACGAATGTGCTGAAAATAAAAATCATGTCGATTACTTTTGAAATAGTAACCGACGATTGTGCTGAAAATAAATCATGCCGATTACGTTTGAAATAGTCACCGACGAATTTGCTGAAAATAAAAATCTTGTCGGTTACTTTTGAAATAGTAACCGACGAATGTGCTGAAAATAAATTATGCCGATTACTTTTGAAATATTAAGCGACGAATATGTTAAATATAAAAATCTTGCCGATTACTTTTGAAATATTAACCGACGAATGTGCTGAAAATAAAGTCTTGCAGATTACTTTTAAAATAGTAACCGACAAATATGCTGAAAATAAAAATCTTGCCGATTACTTTTGAAATAGTAACCGACGATTGTGCTGAAAATAAATCTTGCCGATTACCTTTGAAATAGTAACGGACGAATATGCTGAAAATAAAAATCTTGTCGATTACTTTTGAAATAGTAACCGATGAATATGCTGAAAATAAATATATTGCCGATTACTTTTGAAATATTAAGCGACGAATATGTTAAATATAAAAATCTTGCCGATTACTTTTGAAATAGTAACCGACGAATGTGCTGAAAATAAAGTCTTGCCGATTACTTTTGAAATAGTAACCGACGAATGTGCTGAAAATAAAGTCTTGCCGATTACTTTTGAAATAGTAACCGACGAATATGCTGTAAATAAAACTCTTGCCGATTCTTTTGAAATAGTAACCGACGAATGTGCTGAAAATAAAGTCTTGCCGATTACTTTTGAAATAGTAACCGATGAATGTGCTGAAAATAAAGTCTTGCCGATTACTTTTGAAATAGTAATCGACGAATGTGCTGAAAATAAAGTCTTGCTGATTACTTTTGAAATAGTAACCGACGAATATACTGTAAATAAAAATCTTGCCGATTACTTTTGAAATAGTAACCGACGAATGTGCTGAAAATAAAGTTTGCCGATTACTTTTGAAATAGTAACCGACGAATGTGCTGAAAATAAAGTCTTGCCGATTACTTTTGAAATAGTAACCGACGAATGTGCTGAAAATAAAGTCTTGCAGATTACTTTTAAAATAGTAACCGACGAATATGCTGTAAATAAAAATCTTGCCGATTACTTTTGAAATAGTAACCGACGAATGTGCTGAAAATAAAGTCTTGCCGATTACTTTTGAAATAGTAACCGACGAATGTGCTGAAAATAAAGTCTTGCCGATTACTTTTGAAATAGTAACCGACGAATGTGCTGAAAATAAAGTCTTGCAGATTACTTTTAAAATAGTAACCGACGAATGTGCTGAAAATAAAAATCATGTCGATTACTTTTGAAATAGTAACCGACGATTGTGCTGAAAATAAATCATGCCGATTACGTTTGAAATAGTCACCGACGAATTTGCTGAAAATAAAAATCTTGTCGGTTACTTTTGAAATAGTAACCGACGAATGTGCTGAAAATAAATTATGCCGATTACTTTTGAAATATTAAGCGACGAATATGTTAAATATAAAAATCTTGCCGATTACTTTTGAAATATTAACCGACGAATGTGCTGAAAATAAAGTCTTGCAGATTACTTTTAAAATAGTAACCGACAAATATGCTGAAAATAAAAATCTTGCCGATTACTTTTGAAATAGTAACCGACGATTGTGCTGAAAATAAATCTTGCCGATTACCTTTGAAATAGTAACGGACGAATATGCTGAAAATAAAAATCTTGTCGATTACTTTTGAAATAGTAACCGATGAATATGCTGAAAATAAATATATTGCCGATTACTTTTGAAATATTAAGCGACGAATATGTTAAATATAAAAATCTTGCCGATTACTTTTGAAATAGTAACCGACGAATGTGCTGAAAATAAAGTCTTGCCGATTACTTTTGAAATAGTAACCGACGAATGTGCTGAAAATAAAGTCTTGCCGATTACTTTTGAAATAGTAACCGACGAATATGCTGTAAATAAAACTCTTGCCGATTCTTTTGAAATAGTAACCGACGAATGTGCTGAAAATAAAGTCTTGCCGATTACTTTTGAAATAGTAACCGATGAATGTGCTGAAAATAAAGTCTTGCCGATTACTTTTGAAATAGTAATCGACGAATGTGCTGAAAATAAAGTCTTGCTGATTACTTTTGAAATAGTAACCGACGAATATACTGTAAATAAAAATCTTGCCGATTACTTTTGAAATAGTAACCGACGAATGTGCTGAAAATAAAGTTTGCCGATTACTTTTGAAATAGTAACCGACGAATGTGCTGAAAATAAAGTCTTGCCGATTACTTTTGAAATAGTAACCTACGAATGTGCTGAAAATAAATCATGCCGATTACTTTTGAAATAGTCACCGACGAATTTGCTGAAAATAAAAATCTTTTCGGTTACTTTTGAAATAGTAACAAATGAATGTGCTGAAAATAAATCATGCCGATTAATTTTGAAATATTAAGCGACGAATATGTTAAATATAAAAATCTGGCCGATTACTTTTGCAATAGTAACCGACGAATGTGTTGAAAATAAAGTCTTGCAGATTACTTTTAAAATAGTAACCGACAAATATGCTGAAAATAAAAATCTTGTCGATTACTTTTGAAATAGTAACCGACGATTGTGCTGAAAATAAATCATGCCGATTACCTTTGAAATAGTAACCGACGAATATGCTGAAAATAAAAATCTTGTCGATTACTTTTGAAATAGTAACCGATGAATATGCTGAAAATAAATATCTTGCCGATTACTTTTGAATTAGTAACCGACGAATGTGCTGAAAATAAAGTCTTGTCGATTACTTTTGAAATAGTAACCGACGAATGTGCTGAAAATAAAGTCTTGCAGATTACTTTTAAAATAGTAACCGACGAATATTCTGTAAATAAAAATCTTGCCGATTACTTTTGAAATAGTAACCGACGAATGTGCTGAAAATAAAGTCTTGCCGATTACTTTTGAAATAGTAACCGACGAATGTGCTGAAAATAAAGTCTTGCCGATTACTTTTGAAATAGTAACCGACGAATGTGCTGAAAATAAAGTCTTGCAGATTACTTTTAAAATAGTAACCGACGAATATGCTGTAAATAAAAATCTTGCCGATTACTTTTGAAATAGTAACCGACGAATGTGCTGAAAATAAAGTCTTGCCGATTACTTTTGAAATAGTAACCGACGAATGTGCTGAAAATAAAGTCTTGCCGATTACTTTTGAAATAGTAACCGACGAATGTGCTGAAAATAAAGTCTTGCAGATTACTTTTAAAATAGTAACCGACGAATGTGCTGAAAATAAAAATCATGTCGATTACTTTTGAAATAGTAACCGACGATTGTGCTGAAAATAAATCATGCCGATTACGTTTGAAATAGTCACCGACGAATTTGCTGAAAATAAAAATCTTGTCGGTTACTTTTGAAATAGTAACCGACGAATGTGCTGAAAATAAATTATGCCGATTACTTTTGAAATATTAAGCGACGAATATGTTAAATATAAAAATCTTGCCGATTACTTTTGAAATATTAACCGACGAATGTGCTGAAAATAAGGTCTTGCAGATTACTTTTAAAATAGAAACCGACAAATATGCTGAAAATAAAAATCTTGCCGATTACTTTTGAAATAGTAACCGACGATTGTGCTGAAAATAAATCTTGCCGATTACCTTTGAAATAGTAACGGACGAATATGCTGAAAATAAAAATCTTGTCGATTACTTTTGAAATAGTAACCGATGAATATGCTGAAAATAAATATATTGCCGATTACTTTTGAAATATTAAGCGACGAATATGTTAAATATAAAAATCTTGCCGATTACTTTTGAAATAGTAACCGACGAATGTGCTGAAAATAAAGTCTTGCCGATTACTTTTGAAATAGTAACCGACGAATGTGCTGAAAATAAAGTCTTGCAGATTACTTTTAAAATAGTAACCGACGAATATGCTGTAAATAAAAATCTTGCCGATTACTTTTGAAATAGTAACCGACGAATGTGCTGAAAATAAAGTCTTGCCGATTACTTTTGAAATAGTAACCGACGAATGTGCTGAAAATAAAGTCTTGCAGATTACTTTTAAAATAGTAACCGACGAATATTCTGTAAATAAAAATCTTGCCGATTACTTTTGAAATAGTAACCGACGAATGTGCTGAAAATAAAGTCTTGCCGATTACTTTTGAAATAGTAACCGACGAATGTGCTGAAAATAAAGTCTTGCAGATTACTTTTAAAATAGTAACCGACGAATATGCTGTAAATAAAAATCTTGCCGATTACTTTTGAAATAGTAACCGACGAATGTGCTGAAAATAAAGTCTTGCCGATTACTTTTGAAATAGTAACCGACGAATGTGCTGAAAATAAAGTCTTGCCGGTTACTTTTGAAATAGTAACCGACGAATGTGCTGAAAATAAAGTCTTGCAGATTACTTTTAAAATAGTAACCGACGAATGTGCTGAAAATAAAAATCATGTCGATTACTTTTGAAATAGTAACCGACGATTGTGCTGAAAATAAATCATGCCGATTACGTTTGAAATAGTCACCGACGAATTTGCTGAAAATAAAAATCTTGTCGGTTACTTTTGAAATAGTAACCGACGAATGTGCTGAAAATAAATTATGCCGATTACTTTTGAAATATTAAGCGACGAATATGTTAAATATAAAAATCTTGCCGATTACTTTTGAAATAGTAACCGACGAATGTGCTGAAAATAAAGTCTTGCAGATTACTTTTAAAATAGTAACCGACAAATATGCTGAAAATAAAAATCTTGCCGATTACTTTTGAAATAGTAACCGACGATTGTGCTGAAAATAAATCTTGCCGATTACCTTTGAAATAGTAACGGACGAATATGCTGAAAATAAAAATCTTGTCGATTACTTTTGAAATAGTAACCGATGAATATGCTGAAAATAAATATCTTGCCGATTACTTTTGAATTAGTAAGCGACGAATGTGCTGAAAATAAAGTCTTGTCGATTACTTTTGAAATAGTAACCGACGAATGTGCTGAAAATAAAGTCTTGCAGATTACTTTTAAAATAGTAACCGACGAATATTCTGTAAATAAAAATCTTGCCGATTACTTTTGAAATAGTATTCGACGAATGTGCTGAAAATAAAGTCTTGCCGATTACTTTTGAAATAGTAACCGACGAATGTGCTGAAAATAAAGTCTTGCCGATTACTTTTGAAATAGTAACCGACCAATGTGCTGAAAATAAAGTCTTGCAGATTACTTTTAAAATAGTAACCGACGAATATGCTGTAAATAAAAATCTTGCCGATTACTTTTGAAATAGTAACCGACGAATGTGCTGAAAATAAAGTCTTGCCGATTACTTTTGAAATAGTAACCGACGAATGTGCTGAAAATAAAGTCTTGCCGATTACTTTTGAAATAGTAACCGACGAATGTGCTGAAAATAAAGTCTTGCAGATTACTTTTAAAATAGTAACCGACGAATGTGCTGAAAATAAAAATCATGTCGATTACTTTTGAAATAGTAACCGACGATTGTGCTGAAAATAAATCATGCCGATTACGTTTGAAATAGTCACCGACGAATTTGCTGAAAATAAAAATCTTGTCGGTTACTTTTGAAATAGTAACCGACGAATGTGCTGAAAATAAATTATGCCGATTACTTTTGAAATATTAAGCGACGAATATGTTAAATATAAAAATCTTGCCGATTACTTTTGAAATAGTAACCGACGAATGTGCTGAAAATAAAGTCTTGCAGATTACTTTTAAAATAGTAACCGACAAATATGCTGAAAATAAAAATCTTGTCGATTACTTTTGAAATAGTAACCGACGATTGTGCTGAAAATAAATCTTGCCGATTACCTTTGAAATAGTAACGGACGAATATGCTGAAAATAAAAATCTTGTCGATTACTTTTGAAATAGTAACCGATGAATATGCTGAAAATAAAAATCTTGACGATTACTTTTGAATTAGTAACCGACGAATGTGCTGAAAATAAAGTCTTGCCGAATACTTTTGAAATAGTAACCGACCAATGTGCTGAAAATAAAGTCTTGCCGATTACTTTTAAAATAGTAACCGGCAAATATGCTGAAAATAAAAATCTTGTCGGTTACTTTTGAAATAGTAACCGACGAATGTGCTGAAAATAAATTATGCCGATTACTTTTGAAATATTAAGCGACGAATATGTTAAATATAAAAATCTTGCCGATTACTTTTGAAATAGTAACCGACGAATGTGCTGAAAATAAAGTCTTGCCGATTACTTTTGAAATAGTAACCGACGAATGTGCTGAAAATAAAGTCTTGCCGATTACTTTTGAAATAGTAACCGACGAATGTGCTGAAAATAAAGTCTTGCAGATTACTTTTAAAATAGTAACCGACGAATGTGCTGAAAATAAAAATCATGTCGATTACTTTTGAAATAGTAACCGACGATTGTGCTGAAAATAAATCATGCCGATTACGTTTGAAATAGTCACCGACGAATTTGCTGAAAATAAAAATCTTGTCGGTTACTTTTGAAATAGTAACCGACGAATGTGCTGAAAATAAATTATGCCGATTACTTTTGAAATATTAAGCGACGAATATGTTAAATATAAAAATCTTGCCGATTACTTTTGAAATAGTAACCGACGAATGTGCTGAAAATAAAGTCTTGCCGATTACTTTTGAAATAGTAACCGACGAATGTGCTGAAAATAAAGTCTTGCCGATTACTTTTGAAATAGTAACCGACCAATGTGCTGAAAATAAAGTCTTGCAGATTACTTTTAAAATAGTAACCGACGAATATGCTGTAAATAAAAATCTTGCCGATTACTTTTGAAATAGTAACCGATGAATATGCTGAAAATAAATATCTTGCCGATTACTTTTGAATTAGTAACCGACGAATGTGCTGAAAATAAAGTCTTGTCGATTACTTTTGAAATAGTAACCGACGAATGTGCTGAAAATAAAGTCTTGCAGATTACTTTTAAAATAGTAACCGACGAATATTCTGTAAATAAAAATCTTGCCGATTACTTTTGAAATAGTATTCGACGAATGTGCTGAAAATAAAGTCTTGCCGATTACTTTTGAAATAGTAACCGACGAATGTGCTGAAAATAAAGTCTTGCCGATTACTTTTGAAATAGTAACCGACCAATGTGCTGAAAATAAAGTCTTGCAGATTACTTTTAAAATAGTAACCGACGAATATGCTGTAAATAAAAATCTTGCCGATTACTTTTGAAATAGTAACCGACGAATGTGCTGAAAATAAAGTCTTGCCGATTACTTTTGAAATAGTAACCGACGAATGTGCTGAAAATAAAGTCTTGCCGATTACTTTTGAAATAGTAACCGACGAATGTGCTGAAAATAAAGTCTTGCAGATTACTTTTAAAATAGTAACCGACGAATGTGCTGAAAATAAAAATCATGTCGATTACTTTTGAAATAGTAACCGACGATTGTGCTGAAAATAAATCATGCCGATTACGTTTGAAATAGTCACCGACGAATTTGCTGAAAATAAAAATCTTGTCGCTTACTTTTGAAATAGTAACCGACGAATGTGCTGAAAATAAATTATGCCGATTACTTTTGAAATATTAAGCGACGAATATGTTAAATATAAAAATCTTGCCGATTACTTTTGAAATAGTAACCGACGAATGTGCTGAAAATAAAGTCTTGCAGATTACTTTTAAAATAGTAACCGACAAATATGCTGAAAATAAAAATCTTGTCGATTACTTTTGAAATAGTAACCGACGATTGTGCTGAAAATAAATCTTGCCGATTACCTTTGAAATAGTAACGGACGAATATGCTGAAAATAAAAATCTTGTCGATTACTTTTGAAATAGTAACCGATGAATATGCTGAAAATAAAAATCTTGACGATTACTTTTGAATTAGTAACCGACGAATGTGCTGAAAATAAAGTCTTGCCGAATACTTTTGAAATAGTAACCGACCAATGTGCTGAAAATAAAGTCTTGCCGATTACTTTTAAAATAGTAACCGGCAAATATGCTGAAAATAAAAATCTTGTCGGTTACTTTTGAAATAGTAACCGACGAATGTGCTGAAAATAAATTATGCCGATTACTTTTGAAATATTAAGCGACGAATATGTTAAATATAAAAATCTTGCCGATTACTTTTGAAATAGTAACCGACGAATGTGCTGAAAATAAAGTCTTGCCGATTACTTTTGAAATAGTAACCGACGAATGTGCTGAAAATAAAGTCTTGCCGATTACTTTTGAAATAGTAACCGACGAATGTGCTGAAAATAAAGTCTTGCAGATTACTTTTAAAATAGTAACCGACGAATGTGCTGAAAATAAAAATCATGTCGATTACTTTTGAAATAGTAACCGACGATTGTGCTGAAAATAAATCATGCCGATTACGTTTGAAATAGTCACCGACGAATTTGCTGAAAATAAAAATCTTGTCGGTTACTTTTGAAATAGTAACCGACGAATGTGCTGAAAATAAATTATGCCGATTACTTTTGAAATATTAAGCGACGAATATGTTAAATATAAAAATCTTGCCGATTACTTTTGAAATAGTAACCGACGAATGTGCTGAAAATAAAGTCTTGCCGATTACTTTTGAAATAGTAACCGACGAATGTGCTGAAAATAAAGTCTTGCCGATTACTTTTGAAATAGTAACCGACCAATGTGCTGAAAATAAAGTCTTGCAGATTACTTTTAAAATAGTAACCGACGAATATGCTGTAAATAAAAATCTTGCCGATTACTTTTGAAATAGTAACCGATGAATATGCTGAAAATAAATATCTTGCCGATTACTTTTGAATTAGTAACCGACGAATGTGCTGAAAATAAAGTCTTGTCGATTACTTTTGAAATAGTAACCGACGAATGTGCTGAAAATAAAGTCTTGCAGATTACTTTTAAAATAGTAACCGACGAATATTCTGTAAATAAAAATCTTGCCGATTACTTTTGAAATAGTATTCGACGAATGTGCTGAAAATAAAGTCTTGCCGATTACTTTTGAAATAGTAACCGACGAATGTGCTGAAAATAAAGTCTTGCCGATTACTTTTGAAATAGTAACCCACCAATGTGCTGAAAATAAAGTCTTGCAGATTACTTTTAAAATAGTAACCGACGAATATGCTGTAAATAAAAATCTTGCCGATTACTTTTGAAATAGTAACCGACGAATGTGCTGAAAATAAAGTCTTGCCGATTACTTTTGAAATAGTAACCGACGAATGTGCTGAAAATAAAGTCTTGCCGATTACTTTTGAAATAGTAACCGACGAATGTGCTGAAAATAAAGTCTTGCAGATTACTTTTAAAATAGTAACCGACGAATGTGCTGAAAATAAACATCATGTCGATTACTTTTGAAATAGTAACCGACGATTGTGCTGAAAATAAATCATGCCGATTACGTTTGAAATAGTCACCGACGAATTTGCTGAAAATAAAAATCTTGTCGCTTACTTTTGAAATAGTAACCGACGAATGTGCTGAAAATAAATTATGCCGATTACTTTTGAAATATTAAGCGACGAATATGTTAAATATAAAAATCTTGCCGATTACTTTTGAAATAGTAACCGACGAATGTGCTGAAAATAAAGTCTTGCAGATTACTTTTAAAATAGTAACCGACAAATATGCTGAAAATAAAAATCTTGTCGATTACTTTTGAAATAGTAACCGACGATTGTGCTGAAAATAAATCTTGCCGATTACCTTTGAAATAGTAACGGACGAATATGCTGAAAATAAAAATCTTGTCGATTACTTTTGAAATAGTAACCGATGAATATGCTGAAAATAAAAATCTTGACGATTACTTTTGAATTAGTAACCGACGAATGTGCTGAAAATAAAGTCTTGCCGAATACTTTTGAAATAGTAACCGACCAATGTGCTGAAAATAAAGTCTTGCCGATTACTTTTAAAATAGTAACCGGCAAATATGCTGAAAATAAAAATCTTGTCGGTTACTTTTGAAATAGTAACCGACGAATGTGCTGAAAATAAATTATGCCGATTACTTTTGAAATATTAAGCGACGAATATGTTAAATATAAAAATCTTGCCGATTACTTTTGAAATAGTAACCGACGAATGTGCTGAAAATAAAGTCTTGCCGATTACTTTTGAAATAGTAACCGACGAATGTGCTGAAAATAAAGTCTTGCCGATTACTTTTGAAATAGTAACCGACGAATGTGCTGAAAATAAAGTCTTGCAGATTACTTTTAAAATAGTAACCGACGAATGTGCTGAAAATAAAAATCATGTCGATTACTTTTGAAATAGTAACCGACGATTGTGCTGAAAATAAATCATGCCGATTACGTTTGAAATAGTCACCGACGAATTTGCTGAAAATAAAAATCTTGTCGGTTACTTTTGAAATAGTAACCGACGAATGTGCTGAAAATAAATTATGCCGATTACTTTTGAAATATTAAGCGACGAATATGTTAAATATAAAAATCTTGCCGATTACTTTTGAAATAGTAACCGACGAATGTGCTGAAAATAAAGTCTTGCCGATTACTTTTGAAATAGTAACCGACGAATGTGCTGAAAATAAAGTCTTGCCGATTACTTTTGAAATAGTAACCGACCAATGTGCTGAAAATAAAGTCTTGCAGATTACTTTTAAAATAGTAACCGACGAATATGCTGTAAATAAAAATCTTGCCGATTACTTTTGAAATAGTAACCGATGAATATGCTGAAAATAAATATCTTGCCGATTACTTTTGAATTAGTAACCGACGAATGTGCTGAAAATAAAGTCTTGTCGATTACTTTTGAAATAGTAACCGACGAATGTGCTGAAAATAAAGTCTTGCAGATTACTTTTAAAATAGTAACCGACGAATATTCTGTAAATAAAAATCTTGCCGATTACTTTTGAAATAGTATTCGACGAATGTGCTGAAAATAAAGTCTTGCCGATTACTTTTGAAATAGTAACCGACGAATGTGCTGAAAATAAAGTCTTGCCGATTACTTTTGAAATAGTAACCCACCAATGTGCTGAAAATAAAGTCTTGCAGATTACTTTTAAAATAGTAACCGACGAATATGCTGTAAATAAAAATCTTGCCGATTACTTTTGAAATAGTAACCGACGAATGTGCTGAAAATAAAGTCTTGCCGATTACTTTTGAAATAGTAACCGACGAATGTGCTGAAAATAAAGTCTTGCCGATTACTTTTGAAATAGTAACCGACGAATGTGCTGAAAATAAAGTCTTGCAGATTACTTTTAAAATAGTAACCGACGAATGTGCTGAAAATAAAAATCATGTCGATTACTTTTGAAATAGTAACCGACGATTGTGCTGAAAATAAATCATGCCGATTACGTTTGAAATAGTCACCGACGAATTTGCTGAAAATAAAAATCTTGTCGCTTACTTTTGAAATAGTAACCGACGAATGTGCTGAAAATAAATTATGCCGATTACTTTTGAAATATTAAGCGACGAATATGTTAAATATAAAAATCTTGCCGATTACTTTTGAAATAGTAACCGACGAATGTGCTGAAAATAAAGTCTTGCAGATTACTTTTAAAATAGTAACCGACAAATATGCTGAAAATAAAAATCTTGTCGATTACTTTTGAAATAGTAACCGACGATTGTGCTGAAAATAAATCTTGCCGATTACCTTTGAAATAGTAACGGACGAATATGCTGAAAATAAAAATCTTGTCGATTACTTTTGAAATAGTAACCGATGAATATGCTGAAAATAAAAATCTTGACGATTACTTTTGAATTAGTAACCGACGAATGTGCTGAAAATAAAGTCTTGCCGAATACTTTTGAAATAGTAACCGACCAATGTGCTGAAAATAAAGTCTTGCCGATTACTTTTAAAATAGTAACCGGCAAATATGCTGAAAATAAAAATCTTGTCGGTTACTTTTGAAATAGTAACCGACGAATGTGCTGAAAATAAAGTCTTGCAGATTACTTTTAAAATAGTAACCGACGAATATTCTGTAAATAAAAATCTTGCCGATTACTTTTGAAATAGTAACCGACGAATGTGCTGAAAATAAAGTCTTGCCGATTACTTTTGAAATAGTAACCGACGAATGTGCTGAAAATAAAGTCTTGCCGATTACTTTTGAAATAGTAACCCACCAATGTGCTGAAAATAAAGTCTTGCAGATTACTTTTAAAATAGTAACCGACGAATATGCTGTAAATAAAAATCTTGCCGATTACTTTTGAAATAGTAACCGACGAATGTGCTGAAAATAAAGTCTTGCCGATTACTTTTGAAATAGTAACCGACGAATGTGCTGAAAATAAAGTCTTGCCGATTACTTTTGAAATAGTAACCGACGAATGTGCTGAAAATAAAGTCTTGCAGATTACTTTTAAAATAGTAACCGACGAATGTGCTGAAAATAAAAATCATGTCGATTACTTTTGAAATAGTAACCGACGATTGTGCTGAAAATAAATCATGCCGATTACGTTTGAAATAGTCACCGACGAATTTGCTGAAAATAAAAATCTTGTCGCTTACTTTTGAAATAGTAACCGACGAATGTGCTGAAAATAAATTATGCCGATTACTTTTGAAATATTAAGCGACGAATATGTTAAATATAAAAATCTTGCCGATTACTTTTGAAATAGTAACCGACGAATGTGCTGAAAATAAAGTCTTGCAGATTACTTTTAAAATAGTAACCGACAAATATGCTGAAAATAAAAATCTTGTCGATTACTTTTGAAATAGTAACCGACGATTGTGCTGAAAATAAATCTTGCCGATTACCTTTGAAATAGTAACGGACGAATATGCTGAAAATAAAAATCTTGTCGATTACTTTTGAAATAGTAACCGATGAATATGCTGAAAATAAAAATCTTGACGATTACTTTTGAATTAGTAACCGACGAATGTGCTGAAAATAAAGTCTTGCCGAATACTTTTGAAATAGTAACCGACCAATGTGCTGAAAATAAAGTCTTGCCGATTACTTTTAAAATAGTAACCGGCAAATATGCTGAAAATAAAAATCTTGTCGGTTACTTTTGAAATAGTAACCGACGAATGTGCTGAAAATAAATTATGCCGATTACTTTTGAAATATTAAGCGACGAATCTGTTAAATATAAAAATCTTGCCGATTACTTTTGAAATAGTAACCGACGAATGTGCTGAAAATAAAGTCTTGCCGATTACTTTTGAAATAGTAACCGACGAATGTGCTGAAAATAAAGTCTTGCCGATTACTTTTGAAATAGTAACCGACGAATGTGCTGAAAATAAAGTCTTGCAGATTACTTTTAAAATAGTAACCGACGAATGTGCTGAAAATAAAAATCATGTCGATTACTTTTGAAATAGTAACCGACGATTGTGCTGAAAATAAATCATGCCGATTACGTTTGAAATAGTCACCGAAGAATTTGCTGAAAATAAAAATCTTGTCGGTTACTTTTGAAATAGTAACCGACGAATGTGCTGAAAATAAATTATGCCGATTACTTTTGAAATATTAAGCGACGAATATGTTAAATATAAAAATCTTGCCGATTACTTTTGAAATAGTAACCGACGAATGTGCTGAAAATAAAGTCTTGCCGATTACTTTTGAAATAGTAACCGACGAATGTGCTGAAAATAAAGTCTTGCCGATTACTTTTGAAATAGTAACCGACCAATGTGCTGAAAATAAAGTCTTGCAGATTACTTTTAAAATAGTAACCGACGAATATGCTGTAAATAAAAATCTTGCCGATTACTTTTGAAATAGTAACCGATGAATATGCTGAAAATAAATATCTTGCCGATTACTTTTGAATTAGTAACCGACGAATGTGCTGAAAATAAAGTCTTGTCGATTACTTTTGAAATAGTAACCGACGAATGTGCTGAAAATAAAGTCTTGCAGATTACTTTTAAAATAGTAACCGACGAATATTCTGTAAATAAAAATCTTGCCGATTACTTTTGAAATAGTATTCGACGAATGTGCTGAAAATAAAGTCTTGCCGATTACTTTTGAAATAGTAACCGACGAATGTGCTGAAAATAAAGTCTTGCCGATTACTTTTGAAATAGTAACCCACCAATGTGCTGAAAATAAAGTCTTGCAGATTACTTTTAAAATAGTAACCGACGAATATGCTGTAAATAAAAATCTTGCCGATTACTTTTGAAATAGTAACCGACGAATGTGCTGAAAATAAAGTCTTGCCGATTACTTTTGAAATAGTAACCGACGAATGTGCTGAAAATAAAGTCTTGCCGATTACTTTTGAAATAGTAACCGACGAATGTGCTGAAAATAAAGTCTTGCAGATTACTTTTAAAATAGTAACCGACGAATGTGCTGAAAATAAAAATCATGTCGATTACTTTTGAAATAGTAACCGACGATTGTGCTGAAAATAAATCATGCCGATTACGTTTGAAATAGTCACCGACGAATTTGCTGAAAATAAAAATCTTGTCGCTTACTTTTGAAATAGTAACCGACGAATGTGCTGAAAATAAATTATGCCGATTACTTTTGAAATATTAAGCGACGAATATGTTAAATATAAAAATCTTGCCGATTACTTTTGAAATAGTAACCGACGAATGTGCTGAAAATAAAGTCTTGCAGATTACTTTTAAAATAGTAACCGACAAATATGCTGAAAATAAAAATCTTGTCGATTACTTTTGAAATAGTAACCGACGATTGTGCTGAAAATAAATCTTGCCGATTACCTTTGAAATAGTAACGGACGAATATGCTGAAAATAAAAATCTTGTCGATTACTTTTGAAATAGTAACCGATGAATATGCTGAAAATAAAAATCTTGACGATTACTTTTGAATTAGTAACCGACGAATGTGCTGAAAATAAAGTCTTGCCGAATACTTTTGAAATAGTAACCGACCAATGTGCTGAAAATAAAGTCTTGCCGATTACTTTTAAAATAGTAACCGGCAAATATGCTGAAAATAAAAATCTTGTCGGTTACTTTTGAAATAGTAACCGACGAATGTGCTGAAAATAAATTATGCCGATTACTTTTGAAATATTAAGCGACGAATATGTTAAATATAAAAATCTTGCCGATTACTTTTGAAATAGTAACCGACGAATGTGCTGAAAATAAAGTCTTGCCGATTACTTTTGAAATAGTAACCGACGAATGTGCTGAAAATAAAGTCTTGCCGATTACTTTTGAAATAGTAACCGACGAATGTGCTGAAAATAAAGTCTTGCAGATTACTTTTAATATAGTAACCGACGAATGTGCTGAAAATAAAAATCATGTCGATTACTTTTGAAATAGTAACCGACGATTGTGCTGAAAATAAATCATGCCGATTACGTTTGAAATAGTCACCGACGAATTTGCTGAAAATAAAAATCTTGTCGGTTACTTTTGAAATAGTAACCGACGAATGTGCTGAAAATAAATTATGCCGATTACTTTTGAAATATTAAGCGACGAATATGTTAAATATAAAAATCTTGCCGATTACTTTTGAAATAGTAACCGACGAATGTGCTGAAAATAAAGTCTTGCAGATTACTTTTAAAATAGTAACCGACAAATATGCTGAAAATAAAAATCTTGCCGATTACTTTTGAAATAGTAACCGACGATTGTGCTGAAAATAAATCTTGCCGATTACCTTTGAAATAGTAACGGACGAATATGCTGAAAATAAAAATCTTGTCGATTACTTTTGAAATAGTAACCGATGAATATGCTGAAAATAAATATCTTGCCGATTACTTTTGAATTAGTAACCGACGAATGTGCTGAAAATAAAGTCTTGTCGATTACTTTTGAAATAGTAACCGACGAATGTGCTGAAAATAAAGTCTTGCAGATTACTTTTAAAATAGTAACCGACGAATATTCTGTAAATAAAAATCTTGCCGATTACTTTTGAAATAGTATTCGACGAATGTGCTGAAAATAAAGTCTTGCCGATTACTTTTGAAATAGTAACCGACGAATGTGCTGAAAATAAAGTCTTGCCGATTACTTTTGAAATAGTAACCGACCAATGTGCTGAAAATAAAGTCTTGCAGATTACTTTTAAAATAGTAACCGACGAATATGCTGTAAATAAAAATCTTGCCGATTACTTTTGAAATAGTAACCGACGAATGTGCTGAAAATAAAGTCTTGCCGATTACTTTTGAAATAGTAACCGACGAATGTGCTGAAAATAAAGTCTTGCCGATTACTTTTGAAATAGTAACCGACGAATGTGCTGAAAATAAAGTCTTGCAGATTACTTTTAAAATAGTAACCGACGAATGTGCTGAAAATAAAAATCATGTCGATTACTTTTGAAATAGTAACCGACGATTGTGCTGAAAATAAATCATGCCGATTACGTTTGAAATAGTCACCGACGAATTTGCTGAAAATAAAAATCTTGTCGGTTACTTTTGAAATAGTAACCGACGAATGTGCTGAAAATAAATTATGCCGATTACTTTTGAAATATTAAGCGACGAATATGTTAAATATAAAAATCTTGCTGATTACTTTTGAAATAGTAACCGACGAATGTGCTGAAAATAAAGTCTTGCAGATTACTTTTAAAATAGTAACCGACTAATATGCTGAAAATAAAAATCTTGTCGATTACTTTTGAAATAGTAACCGACGATTGTGCTGAAAATAAATCTTGCCGATTACCTTTGAAATAGTAACGGACGAATATGCTGAAAATAAAAATCTTGTCGATTACTTTTGAAATAGTAACCGAGGAATATGCTGAAAATAAAAATCTTGACGATTACTTTTGAATTAGTAACCGACGAATGTGCTGAAAATAAAGTCTTGCCGAATACTTTTGAAATAGTAACCGACAAATGTGCTGAAAATAAAGTCTTGCCGATTACTTTTAAAATAGTAACCGGCAAATATGCTGAAAATAAAAATCTTGTCGGTTACTTTTGAAATAGTAACCGACGAATGTGCTGAAAATAAATTATGCCGATTACTTTTGAAATATTAAGCGACGAATATGTTAAATATAAAAATCTTGCCGATTACTTTTGAAATAGTAACCGACGAATGTGCTGAAAATAAAGTCTTGCCGATTACTTTTGAAATAGTAACCGACGAATGTGCTGAAAATAAAGTCTTGCAGATTACTTTTAAAATAGTAACCGACGAATATGCTGTAAATACAAATCTTGCCGATTACTTTTGAAATAGTAACCGACGAATGTGCTGAAAATAAAGTCTTGCCGATTACTTTTGAAATAGTAACCGACGAATGTGCTGAAAATAAAGTCTTGCCGATTACTTTTGAAATAGTAACCGACGAATGTGCTGAAAATAAAGTCTTGCAGATTACTTTTAAAATAGTAACCGACGAATGTGCTGAAAATAAAAATCATGTCGATTACTTTTGAAATAGTAACCGACGATTGTGCTGAAAATAAATCATGCCGATTACGTTTGAAATAGTCACCGACGAATTTGCTGAAAATAAAAATCTTGTCGGTTACTTTTGAAATAGTAACCGACGAATGTGCTGAAAATAAATTATGCCGATTACTTTTGAAATATTAAGCGACGAATATGTTAAATATAAAAATCTTGCCGATTACTTTTGAAATAGTAACCGACGAATGTGCTGAAAATAAAGTCTTGCAGATTACTTTTAAAATAGTAACCGACAAATATGCTGAAAATAAAAATCTTGCCGATTACTTTTGAAATAGTAACCGACGATTGTGCTGAAAATAAATCTTGCCGATTACCTTTGAAATAGTAACGGACGAATATGCTGAAAATAAAAATCTTGTCGATTACTTTTGAAATAGTAACCGATGAATATGCTGAAAATAAAAATCTTGACGATTACTTTTGAATTAGTAACCGACGAATGTGCTGAAAATAAAGTCTTGCCGAATACTTTTGAAATAGTAACCGACAAATGTGCTGAAAATAAAGTCTTGCCGATTACTTTTAAAATAGTAACCGGCAAATATGCTGAAAATAAAAATCTTGTCGGTTACTTTTGAAATAGTAACCGACGAATGTGCTGAAAATAAATTATGCCGATTACTTTTGAAATATTAAGCGACGAATATGTTAAATATAAAAATCTTGCCGATTACTTTTGAAATAGTAACCGACGAATGTGCTGAAAATAAAGTCTTGCAGATTACTTTTAAAATAGTAACCGACGAATATGCTGTAAATACAAATCTTGCCGATTACTTTTGAAATAGTAACCGACGAATGTGCTGAAAATAAAGTCTTGCCGATTACTTTTGAAATAGTAACCGACGAATGTGCTGAAAATAAAGTCTTGCCGATTACTTTTGAAATAGTAACCGACGAATGTGCTGAAAATAAAGTCTTGCAGATTACTTTTAAAATAGTAACCGACGAATGTGCTGAAAATAAAAATCATGTCGATTACTTTTGAAATAGTAACCGACGATTGTGCTGAAAATAAATCATGCCGATTACGTTTGAAATAGTCACCGACGAATTTGCTGAAAATAAAAATCTTGTCGGTTACTTTTGAAATAGTAACCGACGAATGTGCTGAAAATAAATTATGCCGATTACTTTTGAAATATTAAGCGACGAATATGTTAAATATAAAAATCTTGCCGATTACTTTTGAAATAGTAACCGACGAATGTGCTGAAAATAAAGTCTTGCAGATTACTTTTAAAATAGTAACCGACGAATATGCTGTAAATACAAATCTTGCCGATTACTTTTGAAATAGTAACCGACGAATGTGCTGAAAATAAAGTCTTGCCGATTACTTTTGAAATAGTAACCGACGAATGTGCTGAAAATAAAGTCTTGCAGATTACTTTTAAAATAGTAACCGACGAATATGCTGTAAATACAAATCTTGCCGATTACTTTTGAAATAGTAACCGACGAATGTGCTGAAAATAAAGTCTTGCCGATTACTTTTGAAATAGTAACCGACGAATGTGCTGAAAATAAAGTCTTGCCGATTACTTTTGAAATAGTAACCGACGAATGTGCTGAAAATAAAGTCTTGCAGATTACTTTTAAAATAGTAACCGACGAATGTGCTGAAAATAAAAATCATGTCGATTACTTTTGAAATAGTAACCGACGATTGTGCTGAAAATAAATCATGCCGATTACGTTTGAAATAGTCACCGACGAATTTGCTGAAAATAAAAATCTTGTCGGTTACTTTTGAAATAGTAACCGACGAATGTGCTGAAAATAAATTATGCCGATTACTTTTGAAATATTAAGCGACGAATATGTTAAATATAAAAATCTTGCCGATTACTTTTGAAATAGTAACCGACGAATGTGCTGAAAATAAAGTCTTGCAGATTACTTTTAAAATAGTAACCGACAAATATGCTGAAAATAAAAATCTTGCCGATTACTTTTGAAATAGTAACCGACGATTGTGCTGAAAATAAATCTTGCCGATTACCTTTGAAATAGTAACGGACGAATATGCTGAAAATAAAAATCTTGTCGATTACTTTTGAAATAGTAACCGATGAATATGCTGAAAATAAAAATCTTGACGATTACTTTTGAATTAGTAACCGACGAATGTGCTGAAAATAAAGTCTTGCCGAATACTTTTGAAATAGTAACCGACAAATGTGCTGAAAATAAAGTCTTGCCGATTACTTTTAAAATAGTAACCGGCAAATATGCTGAAAATAAAAATCTTGTCGGTTACTTTTGAAATAGTAACCGACGAATGTGCTGAAAATAAATTATGCCGATTACTTTTGAAATATTAAGCGACGAATATGTTAAATATAAAAATCTTGCCGATTACTTTTGAAATAGTAACCGACGAATGTGCTGAAAATAAAGTCTTGCAGATTACTTTTAAAATAGTAACCGACGAATATGCTGTAAATACAAATCTTGCCGATTACTTTTGAAATAGTAACCGACGAATGTGCTGAAAATAAAGTCTTGCCGATTACTTTTGAAATAGTAACCGACGAATGTGCTGAAAATAAAGTCTTGCCGATTACTTTTGAAATAGTAACCGACGAATGTGCTGAAAATAAAGTCTTGCAGATTACTTTTAAAATAGTAACCGACGAATGTGCTGAAAATAAAAATCATGTCGATTACTTTTGAAATAGTAACCGACGATTGTGCTGAAAATAAATCATGCCGATTACGTTTGAAATAGTCACCGACGAATTTGCTGAAAATAAAAATCTTGTCGGTTACTTTTGAAATAGTAACCGACGAATGTGCTGAAAATAAATTATGCCGATTACTTTTGAAATATTAAGCGACGAATATGTTAAATATAAAAATCTTGCCGATTACTTTTGAAATAGTAACCGACGAATGTGCTGAAAATAAAGTCTTGCAGATTACTTTTAAAATAGTAACCGACAAATATGCTGAAAATAAAAATCTTGCCGATTACTTTTGAAATAGTAACCGACGATTGTGCTGAAAATAAATCTTGCCGATTACCTTTGAAATAGTAACGGACGAATATGCTGAAAATAAAAATCTTGTCGATTACTTTTGAAATAGTAACCGATGAATATGCTGAAAATAAAAATCTTGACGATTACTTTTGAATTAGTAACCGACGAATGTGCTGAAAATAAAGTCTTGCCGAATACTTTTGAAATAGTAACCGACAAATGTGCTGAAAATAAAGTCTTGCCGATTACTTTTAAAATAGTAACCGACAAATATGCTGAAAATAAAAATCTTGCCGCTTACTTTTGAAATAGTAACCGACGAATATGCTGAAAATAAAAATCTTGCCGATTACTTTTGAAATAGTAACCGACGAATGTGCTGAAAATAAAGTCTTGCCGATTACTTTTAAAATAGTAACCGGCAAATATGCTGAAAATAAAAATCTTGTCGGTTACTTTTGAAATAGTAACCGACGAATGTGCTGAAAATAAATTATGCCGATTACTTTTGAAATATTAAGCGACGAATATGTTAAATATAAAAATCTTGCCGATTACTTTTGAAATAGTAACCGACGAATGTGCTGAAAATAAAGTCTTGCAGATTACTTTTAAAATAGTAACCGACGAATATGCTGTAAATACAAATCTTGCCGATTACTTTTGAAATAGTAACTGACGAATGTGCTGAAAATAAAGTCTTGCCGATTACTTTTGAAATAGTAACCGACGAATGTGCTGAAAATAAAGTCTTGCCGATTACTTTTGAAATAGTAACCGACGAATGTGCTGAAAATAAAGTCTTGCAGATTACTTTTAAAATAGTAACCGACGAATGTGCTGAAAATAAAAATCATGTCGATTACTTTTGAAATAGTAACCGACGATTGTGCTGAAAATAAATCATGCCGATTACGTTTGAAATAGTCACCGACGAATTTGCTGAAAATAAAAATCTTGTCGGTTACTTTTGAAATAGTAACCGACGAATGTGCTGAAAATAAATTATGCCGATTACTTTTGAAATATTAAGCGACGAATATGTTAAATATAAAAATCTTGCCGATTACTTTTGAAATAGTAACCGACGAATGTGCTGAAAATAAAGTCTTGCAGATTACTTTTAAAATAGTAACCGACAAATATGCTGAAAATAAAAATCTTGCCGATTACTTTTGAAATAGTAACCGACGATTGTGCTGAAAATAAATCTTGCCGATTACCTTTGAAATAGTAACGGACGAATATGCTGAAAATAAAAATCTTGTCGATTACTTTTGAAATAGTAACCGATGAATATGCTGAAAATAAAAATCTTGACGATTACTTTTGAATTAGTAACCGACGAATGTGCTGAAAATAAAGTCTTGCCGAATACTTTTGAAATAGTAACCGACAAATGTGCTGAAAATAAAGTCTTGCCGATTACTTTTAAAATAGTAACCGACAAATATGCTGAAAATAAAAATCTTGCCGCTTACTTTTGAAATAGTAACCGACGAATATGCTGAAAATAAAAATCTTGCCGATTACTTTTGAAATAGTAACCGACGAATGTGCTGAAAATAAAGTCTTGCCGATTACTTTTGAAATAGTAACCGACGAATGTGCTGAAAATAAAGTCTTGCCGATTACTTTTAAAATAGTAACCGACAAATATGCTGAAAATAAAAATCTTGCCGCTTACTTTTGAAATAGTAACCGACGAATATGCTGAAAATAAAAATCTTGCCGATTACTTTTGAAATAGTAACCGACGAATGTGCTGAAAATAAAGTCTTGCCGATTACTTTTGAAATAGTAACCGACGAATGTGCTGAAAATAAAGTCTTGCCGATTACTTTTGAAATAGTAACCGACGAATATGCTGTAAATAAAACTCTTGCCGATTCTTTTGAAATAGTAACCGACGAATGTGCTGAAAATAAAGTCTTGCCGATTACTTTTGAAATAGTAACCGACGAATGTGCTGAAAATAAAGTCTTGCCGATTACTTTTAAAATAGTAACCGACGAATGTGCTGAAAATAAAGTCTTGCCGATTACTTTTGAAATAGTAACCAACGAATGTGCTGAAAATAAATCATGCCGATTACTTTTGAAATAGTAACCGACGATTGTGCTGAAAATAAATCTTGTCGATTACCTTTGAAATAGTAACGGACGAATATGCTGAAAATAAAAATCTTGACGATTACTTTTGAATTAGTAACCGACGAATGTGCTGAAAATAAAGTCTTGCCGAATACTTTTGAAATAGTAACCGACAAATGTGCTGAAAATAAAGTCTTGCCGATTACTTTTAAAATTGTAACCGACAAATATGCTGAAAATAAAAATCTTGCCGCTTACTTTTGAAATAGTAACCGACGAATATGCTGAAAATAAAAATCTTGCCGATTACTTTTGAAATAGTAACCGACGAATGTGCTGAAAATAAAGTCTTGCCGATTACTTTTGAAATAGTAACCGACGAATGTGCTGAAAATAAAGTCTTGCCGATTACTTTTAAAATAGTAACCGACAAATATGCTGAAAATAAAAATCTTGCCGCTTACTTTTGAAATAGTAACCGACGAATATGCTGAAAATAAAAATCTTGCCGATTACTTTTGAAATAGTAACCGACGAATGTGCTGAAAATAAAGTCTTGCCGATTACTTTTGAAATAGTAACCGACGAATGTGCTGAAAATAAATTCTTGCCGATTACTTTTGAAATAGTAACCGACGAATATGCTGTAAATAAAACTCTTGCCGATTCTTTTGAAATAGTAACCGACGAATGTGCTGAAAATATAGTCTTGCCGATTACTTTTGAAATAGTAACCGACGAATGTGCTGAAAATAAAGTCTTGCCGATTACTTTTGAAATAGTAACCGACGAATGTGCTGAAAATAAAGTCTTGCTGATTACTTTTGAAATAGTAACCGACGAATATGCTGTAAATTAAAATCTTGCCGATTACTTTTGAAATAGTAACCGACGAATGTGCTGAAAATAAATCATGCCGATTACCTTTGAAATAGTAACCGACGAATATGCTGAAAATAAAAATCTTCTCGATTACTTTTGAAATAGTAACCGACGAATATGCTGAAAATAAAAATCTTGCCGATTACTTTTGAATTAGTAACCGACGAATGTGCTGAAAATAAAGTCTTGCCGATTACTTTTGAAATAGTAACCGACGAATGTGCTGAAAATAAAGTCTTGCTGATTACTTTTGAAATAGTAACCGACGAATATGCTGTAAATAAAAATCTTGCCGATTACTTTTGAAATAGTCACCGACGAATTTGCTGAAAATAAAAATCTTTTCGGTTACTTTTGAAATAGTAACAAATGAATGTGCTGAAAATAAATCATGCCGATTAATTTTGAAATATTAAGCGACGAATATGTTAAATATAAAAATCTTGCCGATTACTTTTGAAATAGTAACCGACGAATGTGCTGAAAATAAAGTCTTGCAGATTACTTTCAAAATAGTAACCGACAAATATGCTGAAAATAAAAATCTTGCCGATTACTTTTGAAATAGTAACCGACGATTGTGCTGAAAATAAATCATGCCGATTACCTTTGAAATAGTAACCGACGAATATGCTGAAAATAAAAATCTTCTCGATTACTTTTGAAATAGTAACCGACGAATATGCTGAAAATAAAAATCTTGCCGATTACTTTTGAATTAGTAACCGACGAATGTGCTGAAAATAAAGTCTTGCCGATTACTTTTGAAATAGTAACCGACGAATGTGCTGAAAATAAAGTCTTGCTGATTACTTTTGAAATAGTAACCGACGAATATGCTGTAAATAAAAATCTTGCCGATTCTTTTGAAATAGTAACCGACGAATGTGCTGAAAATAAAGTCTTGCCGATTACTTTTGAAATAGTAACCGACGAATGTGCTGAAAATAAAGTCTTGCCGATTACTTTTGAAATAGTAACCGACGAATGTGCTGAAAATAAAGTCTTGCTGATTACTTTTGAAATAGTAACCGACGAATATGCTGTAAATTAAAATCTTGCCGATTACTTTTGAAATAGTAACCGACGAATGTGCTGAAAATAAAGTCTTGCCGATTACTTTTAAAATAGTAACCGACGAATGTGCTGAAAATAAAGTCTTGCCGATTACTTTTGAAATAGTAACCAACGAATGTGCTGAAAATAAATCATGCCGATTACTTTTGAAATAGTAACCGACGATTGTGCTGAAAATAAATCTTGCCGATTACCTTTGAAATAGTAACGGACGAATATGCTGAAAATAAAAATCTTGTCGATTACTTTTGAAATAGTAACCGATGAATATGCTGAAAATAAAAATCTTGACGATTACTTTTGAATTAGTAACCGACGAATGTGCTGAAAATAAAGTCTTGCCGATTACTTTTAAAATAGTAACCGACGAATGTGCTGAAAATAAAGTCTTGCCGATTACTTTTGAAATAGTAACCAACGAATGTGCTGAAAATAAAAATCTTGCCGATTACTTTTGAAATAGTAACCGACGAATGTGCTGAAAATAAGGTCTTGCCGATTACTTTTGAAATAGTAACCGACGAATGTGCTGAAAATAAAGTCTTGCCGATTACTTTTGAAATAGTAACCGACGAATATGCTGTAAATAAAACTCTTGCCGATTACTTTTGAAATAGTAACCGACGAATGTGCTGAAAATAAGGTCTTGCCGATTACTTTTGAAATAGTAACCGACGAATGTGCTGAAAATAAAGTCTTGCCGATTACTTTTGAAATAGTAACCGACGAATATGCTGTAAATAAAACTCTTGCCGATTCTTTTGAAATAGTAACCGACGAATGTGCTGAAAATAAAGTCTTGCCGATTACTTTTGAAATAGTAACCGACGAATGTGCTGAAAATAAAGTCTTGCCGATTACTTTTGAAATAGTAACCGACGAATGTGCTGAAAATAAAGTCTTGCTGATTACTTTTGAAATAGTAACCGACGAATATGCTGTAAATTAAAATCTTGCCGATTACTTTTGAAATAGTAACCGACGAATGTGCTGAAAATAAAGTCTTGCCGATTACTTTTAAAATAGTAACCGACGAATGTGCTGAAAATAAAGTCTTGCCGATTACTTTTGAAATAGTAACCAACGAATGTGCTGAAAATAAATCATGCCGATTACTTTTGAAATAGTCACCGCCGAATTTGCTGAAAATAAAAATCTTTTCGGTTACTTTTGAAATAGTAACAAATGAATGTGCTGAAAATAAATCATGCCGATTAATTTTGAAATATTAAGCGACGAATATGTTAAATATAAAAATCTTGCCGATTACTTTTGAAATAGTAACCGACGAATGTGCTGAAAATAAAGTCTTGCAGATTACTTTCAAAATAGTAACCGACAAATATGCTGAAAATAAAAATCTTGTCGATTACTTTTGAAATAGTAACCGACGAATATGCTGAAAATAAAAATCTTGCCGATTACTTTTGAATTAGTAACCGACGAATGTGCTGAAAATAAAGTCTTGCCGATTACTTTTGAAATAGTAACCGACGAATATGCTGAAAATAAAAATCTTGCCGATTACTTTTGAATTAGTAACCGACGAATGTGCTGAAAATAAAGTCTTGCCGATTACTTTTGAAATAGTAACCGACGAATGTGCTGAAAATAAAGTTTTGCTGATTACTTTTGAAATAGTAACCGACGAATATGCTGTAAATTAAAATCTTGCCGATTACTTTTGAAATAGTAACCGACGAATGTGCTGAAAATAAAGTCTTGCCGATTAATTTTGAAATAGTAACCGACGAATATGCTGAAAATAAAAATCTTGTCGATTACTTTTGAAATAGTAACCGATGAATATGCTGAAAATAAAAATCTTGACGATTACTTTTTAATTAGTAACCGACGAATGTGCTGAAAATAAAGTCTTGCCGAATACTTTTGAAATAGTAACCGACAAATATGCTGAAAATAAAAATCTTGCCGCTTACTTTTGAAATAGTAACCGATGAATATGCTGAAAATTAAAATCTTGCCGATTACTTTTGAAATAGTAACCAACGAATGTGCTGAAAATAAATCATGCCGATTACTTTTGAAATAGTAACCGACGATTGTGCTGAAAATAAATCTTGCCGATTACCTTTGAAATAGTAACGGACGAATATGCTGAAAATAAAAATCTTGTCGATTACTTTTGAAATAGTAACCGATGAATATGCTGAAAATAAAAATCTTGACGATTACTTTTGAATTAGTAACCGACGAATGTGCTGAAAATAAAGTCTTGCCGAATACTTTTGAAATAGTAACCGACAAATGTGCTGAAAATAAAGTCTTGCCGATTACTTTTAAAATAGTAACCGACAAATATGCTGAAAATAAAAATCTTGCCGATTACTTTTGAAATAGTAACCGACGATTGTGCTGAAAATAAATAATGCCGATTACCTTTGAAATAGTAACCGACGAATATGCTGATAATAAAAATCTTGACGATTACTTTTGAAATAGTAACCGATGAATATGCTGAAAATAAAAATCTTGCCGATTACTTTTGAAATAGTAACCGACGAATGTCCTGAAAATAAAGTCTTGCAGATTACTTTTAAAATAGTAACCGACTAATATGCTGAAAATAAAGTCTTGCCGATTACTTTTGAAATAGTAACCAACGAATGTGCTGAAAATAAATCATGCCGATTACTTTTGAAATAGTCACCGACGAATTTGCTGAAAATAAAAATCTTTTCGGTTACTTTTGAAATAGTAACAAATGAATGTGCTGAAAATAAATCATGCCGATTAATTTTGAAATATTAAGCGACGAATATGTTAAATATAAAAATCTTGCCGATTACTTTTGAAATAGTAACCGACGAATGTGCTGAAAATAAAGTCTTGCAGATTACTTTCAAAATAGTAACCGACAAATATGCTGAAAATAAAAATCTTGCCGATTACTTTTGAAATAGTAACCGACGATTGTGCTGAAAATAAATCATGCCGATTACCTTTGAAATAGTAACCGACGAATATGCTGAAAATAAAAATCTTGTCGATTACTTTTGAAATAGTAACCGACGAATATGCTGAAAATAAAAATCTTGCCGATTACTTTTGAATTAGTAACCGACGAATGTGCTGAAAATAAAGTCTTGCCGATTACTTTTGAAATAGTAACCGACGAATGTGCTGAAAATAAAGTCTTGCTGATTACTTTTGAAATAGTAACCGACGAATATGCTGTAAATTAAAATCTTGCCGATTACTTTTGAAATAGTAACCGACGAATGTGCTGAAAATAAAGTCTTGCCGATTACTTTTGAAATAGTAACCGACGAATATGCTGAAAATAAAAATCTTGTCGATTACTTTTGAAATAGTAACCGATGAATATGCTGAAAATAAAAATCTTGACGATTACTTTTGAATTAGTAACCGACGAATGTGCTGAAAATAAAGTCTTGCCGAATACTTTTGAAATAGTAACCGACAAATATGCTGAAAATAAAAATCTTGCCGCTTACTTTTGAAATAGTAACCGATGAATATGCTGAAAATTAAAATCTTGTCGATTACTTTTGAAATAGTAACCGATGAATATGCTGAAAATAAAAATCTTGACGATTACTTTTGAATTAGTAACCGACGAATGTGCTGAAAATAAAGTCTTGCCGAATACTTTTGAAATAGTAACCGACAAATGTGCTGAAAATAAAGTCTTGCCGATTACTTTTAAAATAGTAACCGACAAATATGCTGAAAATAAAAATCTTGCCGATTACTTTTGAAATAGTAACCGACGATTGTGCTGAAAATAAATAATGCCGATTACCTTTGAAATAGTAACCGACGAATATGCTGATAATAAAAATCTTGACGATTACTTTTGAAATAGTAACCGATGAATATGCTGAAAATAAAAATCTTGCCGATTACTTTTGAAATAGTAACCGACGAATGTCCTGAAAATAAAGTCTTGCAGATTACTTTTAAAATAGTAACCGACTAATATGCTGAAAATAAAGTCTTGCCGATTACTTTTGAAATAGTAACCAACGAATGTGCTGAAAACAAATCATGCCGATTACTTTTGAAATAGTCACCGACGAATTTGCTGAAAATAAAAATCTTTTCGGTTACTTTTGAAATAGTAACAAATGAATGTGCTGAAAATAAATCATGCCGATTAATTTTGAAATATTAAGCGACGAATATGTTAAATATAAAAATCTTGCCGATTACTTTTGAAATAGTAACCGACGAATGTGCTGAAAATAAAGTCTTGCAGATTACTTTCAAAATAGTAACCGACAAATATGCTGAAAATAAAAATCTTGCCGATTACTTTTGAAATAGTAACCGACGATTGTGCTGAAAATAAATCATGCCGATTACCTTTGAAATAGTAACCGACGAATATGCTGAAAATAAAAATCTTGTCGATTACTTTTGAAATAGTAACCGACGAATATGCTGAAAATAAAAATCTTGCCGATTACTTTTGAATTAGTAACCGACGAATGTGCTGAAAATAAAGTCTTGCCGATTACTTTTGAAATAGTAACCGACGAATGTGCTGAAAATAAAGTCTTGCTGATTACTTTTGAAATAGTAACCGACGAATATGCTGTAAATTAAAATCTTGCCGATTACTTTTGAAATAGTAACCGACGAATGTGCTGAAAATAAAGTCTTGCCGATTACTTTTGAAATAGTAACCGACGAATATGCTGAAAATAAAAATCTTGTCGATTACTTTTGAAATAGTAACCGATGAATATGCTGAAAATAAAAATCTTGACGATTACTTTTGAATTAGTAACCGACGAATGTGCTGAAAATAAAGTCTTGCCGAATACTTTTGAAATAGTAACCGACAAATATGCTGAAAATAAAAATCTTGCCGCTTACTTTTGAAATAGTAACCGATGAATATGCTGAAAATTAAAATCTTGTCGATTACTTTTGAAATAGTAACCGATGAATATGCTGAAAATAAAAATCTTGACGATTACTTTTGAATTAGTAACCGACGAATGTGCTGAAAATAAAGTCTTGCCGAATACTTTTGAAATAGTAACCGACAAATGTGCTGAAAATAAAGTCTTGCCGATTACTTTTAAAATAGTAACCGACAAATATGCTGAAAATAAAAATCTTGCCGATTACTTTTGAAATAGTAACCGACGATTGTGCTGAAAATAAATAATGCCGATTACCTTTGAAATAGTAACCGACGAATATGCTGATAATAAAAATCTTGACGATTACTTTTGAAATAGTAACCGATGAATATGCTGAAAATAAAAATCTTGCCGATTACTTTTGAAATAGTAACCGACGAATGTCCTGAAAATAAAGTCTTGCAGATTACTTTTAAAATAGTAACCGACTAATATGCTGAAAATAAAGTTTTGCCGATTACTTTTGAAATAGTAACCAACGAATGTGCTGAAAATAAATCATGCCGATTACTTTTGAAATAGTCACCGACGAATTTGCTGAAAATAAAAATCTTTTCGGTTACTTTTGAAATAGTAACAAATGAATGTGCTGAAAATAAATCATGCCGATTAATTTTGAAATATTAAGCGACGAATATGTTAAATATAAAAATCTTGCCGATTACTTTTGAAATAGTAACCGACGAATGTGCTGAAAATAAAGTCTTGCAGATTACTTTCAAAATAGTAACCGACAAATATGCTGAAAATAAAAATCTTGCCGATTACTTTTGAAATAGTAACCGACGATTGTGCTGAAAATAAATCATGCCGATTACCTTTGAAATAGTAACCGACGAATATGCTGAAAATAAAAATCTTGTCGATTACTTTTGAAATAGTAACCGACGAATATGCTGAAAATAAAAATCTTGCCGATTACTTTTGAATTAGTAACCGACGAATGTGCTGAAAATAAAGTCTTGCCGATTACTTTTGAAATAGTAACCGACGAATGTGCTGAAAATAAAGTCTTGCTGATTACTTTTGAAATAGTAACCGACGAATATGCTGTAAATTAAAATCTTGCCGATTACTTTTGAAATAGTAACCGACGAATGTGCTGAAAATAAAGTCTTGCCGATTACTTTTGAAATAGTAACCGACGAATATGCTGAAAATAAAAATCTTGTCGATTACTTTTGAAATAGTAACCGATGAATATGCTGAAAATAAAAATCTTGACGATTACTTTCGAATTAGTAACCGACGAATGTGCTGAAAATAAAGTCTTGCCGAATACTTTTGAAATAGTAACCCACAAATGTGCTGAAAATAAAGTCTTGCCGATTACTTTTAAAATAGTAACCGACAAATATGCTGAAAATAAAAATCTTGCCGATTACTTTTGAAATAGTAACCGACGATTGTGCTGAAAATAAATAATGCCGATTACCTTTGAAATAGTAACCGACGAATATGCTGATAATAAAAATCTTGACGATTACTTTTGAAATAGTAACCGATGAATATGCTGAAAATAAAAATCTTGCCGATTACTTTTGAAATAGTAACCGACGAATGTCCTGAAAATAAAGTCTTGCAGATTACTTTTAAAATAGTAACCGACTAATATGCTGAAAATAAAGTCTTGCCGATTACTTTTGAAATAGTAACCAACGAATGTGCTGAAAATAAATCATGCCGATTACTTTTGAAATAGTCACCGACGAATTTGCTGAAAATAAAAATCTTTTCGGTTACTTTTGAAATAGTAACAAATGAATGTGCTGAAAATAAATCATGCCGATTAATTTTGAAATATTAAGCGACGAATATGTTAAATATAAAAATCTTGCCGATTACTTTTGAAATAGTAACCGACGAATGTGCTGAAAATAAAGTCTTGCAGATTACTTTCAAAATAGTAACCAACAAATATGCTGAAAATAAAAATCTTGCCGATTACTTTTGAAATAGTAACCGACGATTGTGCTGAAAATAAATCATGCCGATTACCTTTGAAATAGTAACCGACGAATATGCTGAAAATAAAAATCTTGTCGATTACTTTTGAAATAGTAACCGACGAATATGCTGAAAATAAAAATCTTGCCGATTACTTTTGAATTAGTAACCGACGAATGTGCTGAAAATAAAGTCTTGCCGATTACTTTTGAAATAGTAACCGACGAATGTGCTGAAAATAAAGTCTTGCTGATTACTTTTGAAATAGTAACCGACGAATATGCTGTAAATTAAAATCTTGCCGATTACTTTTGAAATAGTAACCGACGAATGTGCTGAAAATAAAGTCTTGCCGATTACTTTTGAAATAGTAACCGACGAATATGCTGAAAATAAAAATCTTGTCGATTACTTTTGAAATAGTAACCGATGAATATGCTGAAAATAAAAATCTTGACGATTACTTTTGAATTAGTAACCGACGAATGTGCTGAAAATAAAGTCTTGCCGAATACTTTTGAAATAGTAACCGACAAATATGCTGAAAATAAAAATCTTGCCGCTTACTTTTGAAATAGTAACCGATGAATATGCTGAAAATTAAAATCTTGTCGATTACTTTTGAAATAGTAATCGATGAATATGCTGAAAATAAAAATCTTGACGATTACTTTTGAATTAGTAACCGACGAATGTGCTGAAAATAAAGTCTTGCCGAATACTTTTGAAATAGTAACCGACAAATGTGCTGAAAATAAAGTCTTGCCGATTACTTTTAAAATAGTAACCGACAAATATGCTGAAAATAAAAATCTTGCCGATTACTTTTGAAATAGTAACCGACGATTGTGCTGAAAATAAATAATGCCGATTACCTTTGAAATAGTAACCGACGAATATGCTGATAATAAAAATCTTGACGATTACTTTTGAAATAGTAACCGATGAATATGCTGAAAATAAAAATCTTGCCGATTACTTTTGAAATAGTAACCGACGAATGTCCTGAAAATAAAGTCTTGCAGATTACTTTTAAAATAGTAACCGACTAATATGCTGAAAATAAAGTCTTGCCGATTACTTTTGAAATAGTAACCAACGAATGTGCTGAAAATAAATCATGCCGATTACTTTTGAAATAGTCACCGACGAATTTGCTGAAAATAAAAATCTTTTCGGTTACTTTTGAAATAGTAACAAATGAATGTGCTGAAAATAAATCATGCCGATTAATTTTGAAATATTAAGCGACGAATATGTTAAATATAAAAATCTTGCCGATTACTTTTGAAATAGTAACCGACGAATGTGCTGAAAATAAAGTCTTGCAGATTACTTTCAAAATAGTAACCGACAAATATGCTGAAAATAAAAATCTTGCCGATTACTTTTGAAATAGTAACCGACGATTGTGCTGAAAATAAATCATGCCGATTACCTTTGAAATAGTAACCGACGAATATGCTGAAAATAAAAATCTTGTCGATTACTTTTGAAATAGTAACCGACGAATATGCTGAAAATAAAAATCTTGCCGATTACTTTTGAATTAGTAACCGACGAATGTGCTGAAAATAAAGTCTTGCCGATTACTTTTGAAATAGTAACCGACGAATGTGCTGAAAATAAAGTCTTGCTGATTACTTTTGAAATAGTAACCGACGAATATGCTGTAAATTAAAATCTTGCCGATTACTTTTGAAATAGTAACCGACGAATGTGCTGAAAATAAAGTCTTGCCGATTACTTTTGAAATAGTAACCGACGAATATGCTGAAAATAAAAATCTTGTCGATTACTTTTGAAATAGTAACCGATGAATATGCTGAAAATAAAAATCTTGACGATTACTTTTGAATTAGTAACCGACGAATGTGCTGAAAATAAAGTCTTGCCGAATACTTTTGAAATAGTAACCGACAAATATGCTGAAAATAAAAATCTTGCCGCTTACTTTTGAAATAGTAACCGATGAATATGCTGAAAATTAAAATCTTGTCGATTACTTTTGAAATAGTAACCAACGAATGTGCTGAAAATAAATCATGCCGATTACTTTTGAAATAGTAACCGACGATTGTGCTGAAAATAAATCTTGCCGATTACCTTTGAAATAGTAACGGACGAATATGCTGAAAATAAAAATCTTGTCGATTACTTTTGAAATAGTAACCGATGAATATGCTGAAAATAAAAATCTTGACGATTACTTTTGAATTAGTAACCGACGAATGTGCTGAAAATAAAGTCTTGCCGAATACTTTTGAAATAGTAAACGACAAATGTGCTGAAAATAAAGTCTTGCCGATTACTTTTAAAATAGTAACCGACAAATATGCTGAAAATAAAAATCTTGCCGCTTACTTTTGAAATAGTAACCGACGAATATGCTGAAAATAAAAATCTTGCCGATTACTTTTGAAATAGTAACCGACGAATGTGCTGAAAATAAAGTCTTGCCGATTACTTTTGAAATAGTAACCGACGAATGTGCTGAAAATAAAGTCTTGCCGATTACTTTTAAAATAGTAACCGACAAATATGCTGAAAATAAAAATCTTGCCGCTTACTTTTGAAATAGTAACCGACGAATATGCTGAAAATAAAAATCTTGCCGATTACTTTTGAAATAGTAACCGACGAATGTGCTGAAAATAAAGTCTTGCCGATTACTTTTGAAATTGTAACCGACGAATGTGCTGAAAATAAAGTCTTGCCGATTACTTTTGAAATAGTAACCGACGAATATGCTGTAAATAAAACTCTTGCCGATTCTTTTGAAATAGTAACCGACGAATGTGCTGAAAATAAAGTCTTGCCGATTACTTTTGAAATAGTAACCGACGAATGTGCTGAAAATAAAGTCTTGCCGATTACTTTTGAAATAGTAACCGACGAATGTGCTGAAAATAAAGTCTTGCTGATTACTTTTGAAATAGTAACCGACGAATATGCTGTAAATTAAAATCTTGCCGATTACTTTTGAAATAGTAACCGACGAATGTGCTGAAAATAAAGTCTTGCCGATTACTTTTGAAATAGTAACCGACGAATGTCCTGAAAATAAAGTCTTGCAGATTACTTTTAAAATAGTAACCGACTAATATGCTGAAAATAAAGTCTTGCCGATTACTTTTGAAATAGTAACCAACGAATGTGCTGAAAATAAATCATGCCGATTACTTTTGAAATAGTCACCGACGAATTTGCTGAAAATAAAAATCTTTTCGGTTACTTTTGAAATAGTAACAAATGAATGTGCTGAAAATAAATCATGCCGATTAATTTTGAAATATTAAGCGACGAATATGTTAAATATAAAAATCTTGCCGATTACTTTTGAAATAGTAACCGACGAATGTGCTGAAAATAAAGTCTTGCAGATTACTTTCAAAATAGTAACCGACAAATATGCTGAAAATAAAAATCTTGCCGATTACTTTTGAAATAGTAACCGACGATTGTGCTGAAAATAAATCATGCCGATTACCTTTGAAATAGTAACCGACGAATATGCTGAAAATAAAAATCTTGTCGATTACTTTTGAAATAGTAACCGACGAATATGCTGAAAATAAAAATCTTGCCGATTACTTTTGAATTAGTAACCGACGAATGTGCTGAAAATAAAGTCTTGCCGATTACTTTTGAAATAGTAACCGACGAATGTGCTGAAAATAAAGTCTTGCTGATTACTTTTGAAATAGTAACCGACGAATATGCTGTAAATTAAAATCTTGCCGATTACTTTTGAAATAGTAACCGACGAATGTGCTTAAAATAAAGTCTTGCCGATTACTTTTGAAATAGTAACCGACGAATATGCTGAAAATAAAAATCTTGTCGATTACTTTTGAAATAGTAACCGATGAATATGCTGAAAATAAAAATCTTGACGATTACTTTTGAATTAGTAACCGACGAATGTGCTGAAAATAAAGTCTTGCCGAATACTTTTGAAATAGTAACCGACAAATATGCTGAAAATAAAAATCTTGCCGCTTACTTTTGAAATAGTAACCGATGAATATGCTGAAAATTAAAATCTTGTCGATTACTTTTGAAATAGTAACCAACGAATGTGCTGAAAATAAATCATGCCGATTACTTTTGAAATAGTAACCGACGATTGTGCTGAAAATAAATCTTGCCGATTACCTTTGAAATAGTAACGGACGAATATGCTGAAAATAAAAATCTTGTCGATTACTTTTGAAATAGTAACCGATGAATATGCTGAAAATAAAAATCTTGACGATTACTTTTGAATTAGTAACCGACGAATGTGCTGAAAATAAAGTCTTGCCGAATACTTTTGAAATAGTAAACGACAAATGTGCTGAAAATAAAGTCTTGCCGATTACTTTTAAAATAGTAACCGACAAATATGCTGAAAATAAAAATCTTGCCGCTTACTTTTGAAATAGTAACCGACGAATATGCTGAAAATAAAAATCTTGCCGATTACTTTTGAAATAGTAACCGACGAATGTGCTGAAAATAAAGTCTTGCCGATTACTTTTGAAATAGTAACCGACGAATGTGCTGAAAATAAAGTCTTGCCGATTACTTTTAAAATAGTAACCGACAAATATGCTGAAAATAAAAATCTTGCCGCTTACTTTTGAAATAGTAACCGACGAATATGCTGAAAATAAAAATCTTGCCGATTACTTTTGAAATAGTAACCGACGAATGTGCTGAAAATAAAGTCTTGCCGATTACTTTTGAAATTGTAACCGACGAATGTGCTGAAAATAAAGTCTTGCCGATTACTTTTGAAATAGTAACCGACGAATATGCTGTAAATAAAACTCTTGCCGATTCTTTTGAAATAGTAACCGACGAATGTGCTGAAAATAAAGTCTTGCCGATTACTTTTGAAATAGTAACCGACGAATGTGCTGAAAATAAAGTCTTGCCGATTACTTTTGAAATAGTAACCGACGAATGTGCTGAAAATAAAGTCTTGCTGATTACTTTTGAAATAGTAACCGACGAATATGCTGTAAATTAAAATCTTGCCGATTACTTTTGAAATAGTAACCGACGAATGTGCTGAAAATAAAGTCTTGCCGATTACTTTTAAAATAGTAACCGACGAATGTGCTGAAAATAAAGTCTTGCCGATTACTTTTGAAATAGCAACCAACGAATGTGCTGAAAATAAATCATGCCGATTACTTTTGAAATAGTCACCGACGAATTTGCTGAAAATAAAAATCTTTTCGGTTACTTTTGAAATAGTAACAAATGAATGTGCTGAAAATAAATAATATTAATTTTGAAATATTAAGCGACGAATATGTTAAATATAAAAATCTTGCCGATTACTTTTGAAATAGTAACCGACGAATGTGCTGAAAATAAAGTCTTGCAGATTACTTTCAAAATAGTAACCGACAAATATGCTGAAAATAAAAATCTTGCCGATTACTTTTGAAATAGTAACCGACGATTGTGCTGAAAAAAAATCATGCCGATTACCTTTGAAATAGTAACCGACGAATATGCTGAAAATAAAAATCTTGTCGATTACTTTTGAAATAGTAACCGACGAATATGCTGAAAATAAAAATCTTGCCGATTACTTTTGAATTAGTAACCGACGAATGTGCTGAAAATAAAGTCTTGCCGATTACTTTTGAAATAGTAACCGACGAATGTGCTGAAAATAAAGTCTTGCTGATTACTTTTGAAATAGTAACCGACGAATATGCTGTAAATTAAAATCTTGCCGATTACTTTTGAAATAGTAACCGACGAATGTGCTGAAAATAAAGTCTTGCCGATTACTTTTGAAATAGTAACCGACGAATATGCTGAAAATAAAAATCTTGTCGATTACTTTTGAAATAGTAACCGATGAATATGCTGAAAATAAAAATCTTGACGATTACTTTTGAATTAGTAACCGACGAATGTGCTGAAAATAAAGTCTTGCCGAATACTTTTGAAATAGTAACCGACAAATGTGCTGAAAATAAAGTCTTGCCGATTACTTTTAAAATAGTAACCGACAAATATGCTGAAAATAAAAATCTTGCCGCTTACTTTTGAAATAGTAACCGACGAATATGCTGAAAATAAAAATCTTGTCGATTACTTTTGAAATAGTAACCGACGAATATGCTGAAAATAAAAATCTTGCCGATTACTTTTGAATTAGTAACCGACGAATGTGCTGAAAATAAAGTCTTGCCGATTACTTTTAAAATAGTAACCGACAAATATGCTGAAAATAAAAATATTGCCGCTTACTTTTGAAATAGTAACCGACGAATATGCTGTAAATTAAAATCTTGCCGATTACTTTTGAAATAGTAACCGACGAATGTGCTGAAAATAAAGTCTTGCCGATTACTTTTGAAATAGTAACCGACGAATATGCTGAAAATAAAAATCTTGTCGATTACTTTTGAAATAGTAACCGATGAATATGCTGAAAATAAAAATCTTGCCGATTACTTTTGAATTAGTAACCGACGAATGTGCTGAAAATAAAGTCTTGCCGATTACTTTTGAAATAGTAACCGACGAATGTGCTGAAAATAAAGTCTTGCCGATTACTTTTAAAATAGTAACCGACAAATATGCTGAAAATAAAAATCATGCCGCTTACTTTTGAAATAGTAACCGACGAATATGCTGAAAATAAAAATCTTGCCGATTACTTTTGAAATAGTAATCGACGAATGTGCTGAAAATAAAGTCTTGCTGTAACGCCCTAGTTGTTATTTTACTATTTCTGGTTGATTTTAGTATGTTTTATGTATTTCATATAATTTATGTGATTTATGTGAATATTTGATGTGTTGTTATTATTATTTAGGTGATTTTATGTTATTTAAGAAAATAGGAGAAATATTATTATTTTGGGGAATTATGAAAATAGAAGAAATAGTAATATTTAGATTAAAGGAGAATTAATTAGAATTAGTAGTATTAAGGAGGGGGGGTTACATTTTAATTAGGAGAGTTAAGAGGGAGTTAAGGGAAAGAAAAACGTTATGTTTTGGTTGGTAAGGAAAATAAGAGAAGTCAGACAATATTTTGTACGTACCAGTAAAAAGAACAAACAGACTTTTTGGGAGAAAAGAGAAGAACCAAGAGGGAAGAGCTAGGAAGAGAGAACCTGATCATTTTGCTGTAGAAATTTGCTAAATTAAGGTAAGGGTGGGTTTACTCTTCAATTGTTAATATATATGTATGTGTTTTCATGAAATTAGATTGAAAATTGGTGATTGTTGTTCTAGGTTTAAGAATATGAAAAATTGCTCATTCTTGTTGAATTATGTTGTTGATGATGTTGTTATGATGTGTTTCTGATGTTTTGTTGCATACTGAACCCATAACCAATGTAGCAAATCGTTTTGGGGTGTTGGGGAATCAAAAATGGGATTTTTGGATGAAATAGGGTTAGAAATCGTAAGTAGTAATTCTGCCCAGATGATTACTCGCTTAAGCGAGCTAGCCGTCGCTTAAGCGAGCGGCATTTTCCCTTGCCCAGAACTGTGTCGCAACCGTTCGCTCAAGCGTGCGCCAAGCGAACTCCAAGCGTGCAAAACCTGAAGCTACGTCTTTTTGGTCGCTTAAGCGAGCTGCCCGTCGCTTAAGCGAGCAACGCGAATTTTTGCCCAGGATTGTGTATTTCACCTGTTCGCTTAAGCGAACCAGAAGCGAGCCAGAAGCGAACTAAAACCAAACTTACGTGTTTTGACTCGCTTAAGCGAGATGCTGCTCGCTCAAGCGAGCTGGGTCCTGTGCGACCCAAAATGTGATTTTTCTAAGATGTCCCAAACCCAAACCTAAGCTTTCTAAGATAATTATTATAATTTTTAAGAATTGTTTGGATGATGAAAACTATATTATGAAGATGATTAAGATGGGATTCATGTATGTTTATGTGCAAATAATGATACTTTGCTAAGTGATTTGCCTTGTTGACGTTAAGTGGTATTGTCCAGTTGGGGAGGGTATCCTAAGTTGTTGTTGTTGTTGGTTGCATGCTGATATGCTCCATTAAGATGTTGGGTTGTATGCTGATATACACCATAGAGTCATTTCATACTCATTTGCATTTGTTGGGGGCTTATTGCCCTGGAATGTTTATCATTCACTGTTGGGGGCTTATTGCCCTGGAACGCTTTATCGTTCACCTGTTGGGGGCTTATTGCCCTGGGATGCTTTAACCATCCAAATTGTTGGGGGCTTATTGCCCTGGAATGCTTAGCATTCAACGCGCGTAGTTGGTACCACATGCATAATGCATTAGATGTTGATGGAGTCTTGCATTAGTTGTAGGAGTGAGTTGTCCTTTTTGGGGATTATGTTGGTGAGATGTCGCCACAAGTGTTGTTGTTGTTGTTGCAGATATTAATCAAAGATGTATTTAATTTATAAGGTTGAGATGATGTTGATAATGTTGCTGTTTGTTGTTGTTGTTTTCAATTTACTTTGATGATTCATATATCTGTATATTTACCTTTGATTTGTGAACTCACCCCTTCTGCTGGAATTGCCGCCTTGTGGGCAAGTGCAGGTAGCGAAGACTAGTGGTGTTGGCTCTTGCGTCTAGGGCTCTGATACATAGTAGGGATGGGGAAACGTTATCTTCTTGTATTCCTTTATGTATCATTTCTTTGAAGAAGATGTTGATGAGATTTGATTGTCAAACAATTTTATTATGTTAATGGCCTTTGTGCCGAGATTATGATGTAGTTGTTGAATATGATTTCTAATTAAAGATTTTCCGCTGCAGACTTTTAATATGATGAAATTGTTGATGGTTTTAAATAGTTTTTATATTCTATTTAATTAATTTTGAAAAAGTAGTGTAATGCTCCGTTGTTTGTTGAATAACTCTGATTATGATTTTCAGTAATATTATTATTACGTTATTTCGGGAACGGGGTGTTACAATTGGTATCAGAGCAAGTCGGTCCGTCAGACCATTAGAAGAGTCGTGTCGAGCCATGTAGAGTTGTGTGACAGCCTTAAACTGTCTTTGTTATTCTAATTCTTGTTGTTATGTAGAATTATCGAGATGGCCGGAAGGAATGATGCTGCTCTTGCTGCTGCTTTGCAAGCAATGGCTCAAGTTGTTGGACAACAGCAAGGTGTTGGTGGGGCTGGTGAAGGTGTAAGGATGCTTGAAACCTTCTTGAGGAATCATCCACCAACCTTTAAGGGAAGGTACGACCCCGATGGAGCGCAGACTTGGCTGAAGGAGGTCGAAAGAATCTTCCGGGTAATGCAGTGCAATGATGTTCAGATGGTGCGGTTCGGCACTCATATGTTAGCAGAAGAGGCTGACGACTGGTGGGTAAGCACTCAACCCATTCTCCAAGCTGAAGGAGCTGAAATTACATGGGCTGTGTTCCGAAGAGAGTTCTTGAGAAGGTATTTTCCGGAGGATGTCCGAGGTAAGAAGGAGATAGAATTCCTTGAGCTGAAGCAAGGAGACATGTCCATTACGGAATATGCTGCTAAGTTCGTGGAGCTTGCAAAGTTTTATCCTCATTATGCTGCGGAGACTGCTGAGTTCTCCAAATGTATCAAGTTTGAAAATGGTCTGCGAGCTGATATCAAGCGGGCCATCGGTTATCAGAAGATCAGAGACTTCTCTGAGTTGGTGAGCAGCTGCCGTATTTATGAAGAGGATACGAAGGCCCATTATAAAGTGATGAATGACCGTAGAGGTAAAGGGCAGCAGAGTCGCCCGAAGCCTTATAGTGCCCCAGCTGATAAGGGTAAACAGAGAATGCATGATGAGAGGAGGCCAGCACGTAGAGATGCTCCTGCCGAAGTGGTTTGTTATAAGTGTGGTGTCAAAGGCCACAAGAGTAATGCTTGCACTCGTGATGAGAAGAAGTGCTTCAGATGCGGAAAGAAGGGCCATACTGTTACCGAATGCAAGCGTGGGGACATTGTTTGTTTCAACTGTAACGAAGAAGGTCACATTGGTTCTCAGTGCACTAAGCCTAAGAAGGCACAGACCAGTGGTAGAGTTTTTGCATTGACCGGTACTCAGACTGATCAGGAGGATCGACTTATCAGAGGTACTTGTTTCTTTAGTGGTACTCCTTTAATTGCTATAATAGATACTGGTGCTACGCATTGTTTCATTGCTATTGACTGTGCACAAAGATTGGGTTTGATTATGTCTGATATGAATGGGGAGATGGTTGTTGAAACTCCAGCTAAGGGTTCAGTGACTACTTCCCTTGTTTGTTTAAGTTGTCCGTTGTCTGTATTTGGTAGAGATTTTGAAGTTGATCTCGTTTGTTTGCCATTGGTGGGAATGGATGTAATATTGGGAATGAATTGGTTAGAGTACAATCATGTCCTGATCAACTGTTTTACGAAGACGGTGAGATTTTCTTCTGCTGAAGAAGAAAGTGGAGCAGAGTTTCTATCTACTAAGGAGATGAAGCGGGTAGAACAAGACGGCGTTTTGATGTTTTCCTTGTTGGCGTACTTATCGGTGGAGAATCAAGCTGTAATTGATGGGCTGCCTGTTGTGAAGGAATTTCCTGAAGTTTTCCCTGATGAGATTCCAGATGTGCCACCAGAGAGAGAAGTGGAATTTTCGATAGACCTTGTGCCGGGTACGAAGCCTGTGTCGATGGCTCCTTACCGTATGTCAGCTTCGGAGTTAGCTGAGTTAAAGAAACAATTAGAAGACTTGCTTGACAAGAAGTTTGTAAGACCGAGTGTTTCACCGTGGGGAGCGCCGGTGTTGTTGGTAAAGAAGAAGGATGGTAGCATGCGGCTGTGTATTGATTACCGTCAGTTGAATAAGGTGACGATTAAGAACAGGTATCCACTTCCGAGAATAGATGATTTGATGGATCAACTAGTGGGTGCCCGTGTTTTTAGCAAAATTGACTTGAGGTCAGGTTACCATCAGATAAAGGTGAAGGATGAGGATATGCAAAAGACGGCGTTTAGGACGCGGTACGGTCATTATGAATATAAGGTGATGCCTTTCGGTGTGACGAATGCACCTGGTGTGTTTATGGAATACATGAACAGAATTTTTCATGAGTATCTGGATCAGTTTGTAGTAGTCTTTATTGATGACATATTGATTTATTCTAAGACTGAGGCAGAGCATGCAGAGCACTTGAAGATTGTTTTGCAGGTGCTGAAGGAAAAGAAATTGTATGCCAAGTTATCCAAGTGCGAGTTCTGGCTGAATGAAGTAAGTTTTCTTGGCCACATTATTTCTGGTAATGGTATTGCTGTGGATCCTTCGAAGGTTGATGCTGTGTCGCAGTGGGAGACACCAAAGTCGGTTACTGAGGTGAGAAGTTTTCTTGGTTTGGCTGGTTATTACCGCAGATTTATTGAAGGATTTTCGAAGTTGGCACTTCCTTTGACGCAGCTGACCTGTAAAGGTAAAGCATTTGTGTGGGATGCTCAATGTGAGAGTAGTTTCAATGAGTTGAAGCAAAGATTGACGACTGCTCCTATTTTGATTTTGCCAAAGCCAGAAGAACCTTTTGTTGTTTATTGTGATGCATCTAAGCTGGGATTAGGTGGTGTTTTGATGCAAGATGGCAAGGTGGTAGCGTATGCTTCTAGACAGCTGAGAGTGCATGAGAAGAATTATCCTACGCATGATCTAGAGTTGGCAGCCGTGGTATTTGTGTTGAAGATTTGGAGGCATTATCTGTATGGTTCCAGATTCGAGGTGTTTAGTGATCATAAGAGTTTAAAGTACCTGTTTGATCAGAAAGAGTTAAACATGAGGCAGAGAAGGTGGCTTGAGTTACTTAAGGACTATGATTTTGGCTTGAATTACCATCCTGGTAAAGCTAATGTGGTTGCTGATGCGTTGAGCAGAAAGACGTTGCATATGTCGGCGTTGATGGTGAAAGAGTTTGAGCTACTTGAACAATTTAGGGACTTGAGTCTTGTTTGTGAAAGATCGCCTCAGAGTGTGAAGTTGGGCATGTTAAAGATTAATAGTGACTTCTTGAATGATATCAAAGAGGCGCAGAAGCTGGATGTTAAGTTTGTGGATTTGATGGCTGCTAGTGATCAGAATGCGGATAGTGACTTTAAGATTGATGACCAAGGTGTATTGAGGTTTAGAGGAAGGATTTGTATTCCGGATGATGAGGATTTGAAGAAGTTGATTTTAGAAGAAAGTCACAAGAGTAGTTTGAGTATTCATCCTGGAGCTACTAAAATGTATCATGACTTGAAGAAAATATTTTGGTGGTCCGGTTTGAAAAGAGATGTTGCTCAGTTTGTGTATGCATGTTTGACTTGCCAGAAGTCTAAGGTTGAGCATCAGAAACCTGCAGGGTTGTTGGTTCCGTTAGATGTACCCGAGTGGAAGTGGGATAGCATTTCGATGGACTTTGTAACGAGTTTACCGAATACTCCAAGAGGGCATGATGCCATTTGGGTCGTGGTCGACAGGTTGACTAAGTCGGCGCACTTTATTCCGATCAATATTACTTATCCGGTAGCTCAGTTGGCGGAGATGTATATCCGTGACATTGTGAAATTGCATGGTGTTCCGTCAAGTATTGTGTCGGATAGAGATCCGAGGTTTACTTCGAGGTTTTGGAAGAGTTTGCAAGATGCCTTGGGTTCGAAGTTGAGATTGAGTTCGGCTTATCATCCGCAGACAGATGGTCAGTCGGAGAGAACTATCCAATCCTTGGAAGATTTGTTGAGGGTGTGTGTACTCGAGCAGGGTGGAGCTTGGGACAGCCATTTGCCGTTGATAGAGTTTACCTATAATAATAGTTACCATTCGAGTATTGGTATGGCACCGTTCGAAGCTTTGTATGGTCGAAGGTGTAGAACTCCTCTATGTTGGTTTGAGTCGGGTGAAAGCATTGTGTTAGGACCTGAGTTAGTGCAGCAGACTACGGAAAAGGTCAAGATGATAAGAGAAAAGATGAAAGCATCGCAAGATCGTCAGAAGAGTTATCATGACAAAAGGAGAAAAGCCCTTGAATTTCAGGAGGGTGAGCATGTGTTCTTGAGGGTTACTCCGATGACGGGTGTAGGACGTGCATTGAAGTCGAAGAAGTTGACTCCAAAGTTCATTGGTCCTTACCAGATTTCCGAGAGAGTTGGAACCGTGGCATACAGGATTGGATTGCCACCACATCTATCGAACTTGCATGATGTGTTTCATGTCTCGCAGTTGAGAAAGTATGTAGCAGATCCTTCGCATGTTATTCTTAGAGATGATGTGCAAGTCAGGGATAATCTTACTGTTGAGACTTTACCTTTGAGGATTGATGATCGCAAGGTGAAGCAGCTGAGAGGTAAGGAGATACCTCTGGTTAGAGTTGTTTGGGGCGGTGTAACCGGTGAGAGTTTGACTTGGGAATTGGAGAGCAAGATGCAAGAATCCTATCCTGAGTTGTTTGTTGCTTAAGGTATTATTTCGAGGACGAAATTCTCTAAGTTGGGGAGAGTTGTAACGCCCTAGTTGTTATTTTACTATTTCTGGTTGATTTTAGTATGTTTTATGTATTTCATATAATTTATGTGATTTATGTGAATATTTGATGTGTTGTTATTATTATTTAGGTGATTTTATGTTATTTAAGAAAATAGGAGAAATATTATTATTTTGGGGAATTATGAAAATAGAAGAAATAGTAATATTTAGATTAAAGGAGAATTAATTAGAATTAGTAGTATTAAGGAGGGGGGGTTACATTTTAATTAGGAGAGTTAAGAGGGAGTTAAGGGAAAGAAAAAGGTTATGTTTTGGTTGGTAAGGAAAATAAGAGAAGTCAGACAATATTTTGTACGTACCAGTAAAAAGAACAAACAGACTTTTTGGGAGAAAAGAGAAGAACCAAGAGGGAAGAGCTAGGAAGAGAGAACCTGATCATTTTGCTGTAGAAATTTGCTAAATTAAGGTAAGGGTGGGTTTACTCTTCAATTGTTAATATATATGTATGTGTTTTCATGAAATTAGATTGAAAATTGGTGATTGTTGTTCTAGGTTTAAGAATATGAAAAATTGCTCATTCTTGTTGAATTATGTTGTTGATGATGTTGTTATGATGTGTTTCTGATGTTTTGTTGCATACTGAACCCATAACCAATGTAGCAAATCGTTTTGGGGTGTTGGGGAATCAAAAATGGGATTTTTGGATGAAATAGGGTTAGAAATCGTAAGTAGTAATTCTGCCCAGATGATTACTCGCTTAAGCGAGCTAGCCGTCGCTTAAGCGAGCGGCATTTTCCCTTGCCCAGAACTGTGTCGCAACCGTTCGCTCAAGCGTGCGCCAAGCGAACTCCAAGCGTGCAAAACCTGAAGCTACGTCTTTTTGGTCGCTTAAGCGAGCTGCCCGTCGCTTAAGCGAGCAACGCGAATTTTTGCCCAGGATTGTGTATTTCACCTGTTCGCTTAAGCGAACCAGAAGCGAGCCAGAAGCGAACTAAAACCAAACTTACGTGTTTTGACTCGCTTAAGCGAGATGCTGCTCGCTCAAGCGAGCTGGGTCCTGTGCGACCCAAAATGTGATTTTTCTAAGATGTCCCAAACCCAAACCTAAGCTTTCTAAGATAATTATTATAATTTTTAAGAATTGTTTGGATGATGAAAACTATATTATGAAGATGATTAAGATGGGATTCATGTATGTTTATGTACAAATAATGATACTTTGCTAAGTGATTTGCCTTGTTGACGTTAAGTGGTATTGTCCAGTTGGGGAGGGTATCCTAAGTTGTTGTTGTTGTTGGTTGCATGCTGATATGCTCCATTAAGATGTTGGGTTGTATGCTGATAGTAACCGACGAATGTGCTGAAAATAAAGTCTTGCCGATTACTTTTGAAATAGTCACCGACGAATTTGCTGAAAATAAAAATCTTTTCGGTTACTTTTGAAATAGTAACAAATGAATGTGCTGAAAATAAATCATGCCGATTAATTTTGAAATATTAAGCGACGAATATGTTAAATATAAAAATCTGGCCGATTACTTTTGAAATAGTAACCGACGAATGTGCTGAAAATAAAGTCTTGCAGATTACTTTTAAAATAGTAACCGACAAATATGCTGAAAATAAAAATCTTGCCGATTACTTTTGAAATAGTAACCGACGATTGTGCTGAAAATAAATCATGCCGATTACCTTTGAAATAGTAACCGACGAATATGCTGAAAATAAAAATCTTGTCGATTACTTTTGAAATAGTAACCGATGAATATGCTGAAAATAAAAATCTTGCCGATTACTTTTGAATTAGTAACCGACGAATGTGCTGAAAATAAAGTCTTGTCGATTACTTTTGAAATAGTAACCGACGAATGTGCTGAAAATAAAGTCTTGCAGATTACTTTTAAAATAGTAACCGACGAATATTCTGTAAATAAAAATCTTGCCGATTACTTTTGAAATAGTAACCGACGAATGTGCTGAAAATAAAGTCTTGCCGATTACTTTTGAAATAGTAACCGACGAATGTGCTGAAAATAAAGTCTTGCCGAATACTTTTGAAATAGTAACCGACAAATGTGCTGAAAATAAAGTCTTGCCGATTACTTTTAAAATAGTAACCGACAAATATGCTGAAAATAAAAATCTTGCCGCTTACTTTTGAAATAGTAACCGACGAATATGCTGAAAATAAAAATCTTGCCGATTACTTTTGAAATAGTAACCGACGAATGTGCTGAAAATAAAGTCTTGCCGATTACTTTTGAAATAGTAACCGACGAATGTGCTGAAAATAAAGTCTTGCCGATTACTTTTAAAATAGTAACCGACAAATATGCTGAAAATAAAAATCTTGCCGCTTACTTTTGAAATAGTAACCGACGAATATGCTGAAAATAAAAATCTTGCCGATTACTTTTGAAATAGTAACCGACGAATGTGCTGAAAATAAAGTCTTGCCGATTACTTTTGAAATTGTAACCGACGAATGTGCTGAAAATAAAGTCTTGCAGATTACTTTTAAAATAGTAACCGACAAATATGCTGAAAATAAAAATCTTGCCGATTACTTTTGAAATAGTAACCGACGATTGTGCTGAAAATAAATCATGCCGATTACCTTTGAAATAGTAACCGACGAATATGCTGAAAATAAAAATCTTGTCGATTACTTTTGAAATAGTAACCGATGAATATGCTGAAAATAAAAATCTTGCCGATTACTTTTGAATTAGTAACCGACGAATGTGCTGAAAATAAAGTCTTGTCGATTACTTTTGAAATAGTAACCGACGAATGTGCTGAAAATAAAGTCTTGCAGATTACTTTTAAAATAGTAACCGACGAATATTCTGTAAATAAAAATCTTGCCGATTACTTTTGAAATAGTAACCGACGAATGTGCTGAAAATAAAGTCTTGCCGATTACTTTTGAAATAGTAACCGACGAATGTGCTGAAAATAAAGTCTTGCCGAATACTTTTGAAATAGTAACCGACAAATGTGCTGAAAATAAAGTCTTGCCGATTACTTTTAAAATAGTAACCGACAAATATGCTGAAAATAAAAATCTTGCCGCTTACTTTTGAAATAGTAACCGACGAATATGCTGAAAATAAAAATCTTGCCGATTACTTTTGAAATAGTAACCGACGAATGTGCTGAAAATAAAGTCTTGCCGATTACTTTTGAAATAGTAACCGACGAATGTGCTGAAAATAAAGTCTTGCCGATTACTTTTAAAATAGTAACCGACAAATATGCTGAAAATAAAAATCTTGCCGCTTACTTTTGAAATAGTAACCGACGAATATGCTGAAAATAAAAATCTTGCCGATTACTTTTGAAATAGTAACCAACGAATGTGCTGAAAATAAAGTCTTGCCGATTACTTTTGAAATTGTAACCGACGAATGTGCTGAAAATAAAGTCTTGCAGATTACTTTTGAAATAGTAACCGACGAATATGCTGTAAATAAAACTCTTGCCGATTCTTTTGAAATAGTAACCGACGAATGTGCTGAAAATAAAGTCTTGCCGATTACTTTTGAAATAGTAACCGACGAATGTGCTGAAAATAAAGTCTTGCCGATTACTTTTGAAATAGTAACCGACGAATGTGCTGAAAATAAAGTCTTGCTGATTACTTTTGAAATAGTAACCGACGAATATGCTGTAAATTAAAATCTTGCCGATTACTTTTGAAATAGTAACCGACGAATGTGCTGAAAATAAAAATCTTGCCGCTTACTTTTGAAATAGTAACCGACGAATGTGCTGAAAATAAAGTCTTGCCGATTACTTTTGAAATAGTAACCGACGAATATGCTGTAAATAAAACTCTTGCCGTTTCTTTTGAAATAGTAACCGACGAATGTGCTGAAAATAAAGTCTTGCCGATTACTTTTGAAATAGTAACCGACGAATGTGCTGAAAATAAAGTCTTGCCGATTACTTTTGAAATAGTAACCGACGAATGTGCTGAAAATAAAGTCTTGCTGATTACTTTTGAAATAGTAACCGACGAATATGCTGTAAATTAAAATCTTGCCGATTACTTTTGAAATAGTAACCGACAAATATGCTGAAAATAAAAATCTTGCCGCTTACTTTTGAAATAGTAACCGACGAATGTGCTGAAAATAAAGTCTTGCCGATTACTTTTGAAATAGTAACCGACGAATATGCTGTAAATAAAACTCTTGCCGTTTCTTTTGAAATAGTAACCGACGAATGTGCTGAAAATAAAGTCTTGCCGATTACTTTTGAAATAGTAATCGACGAATGTGCTGAAAATAAAGTCTTGATGATTACTTTTGAAATAGTAACCGACGAATATGCTGTAAATAAAAATCTTGCCGATTACTTTTGAAATAGTAACCGACGAATGTGCTGAAAATAAAGTCTTGCCGATTACTTTTGAAATAGTCACCGACGAATTTGCTGAAAATAAAAATCTTTTCGGTTACTTTTGAAATAGTAACAAATGAATGTGTTGAAAATAAATCATGCCGATTAATTTTGAAATATTAAGCGACGAATATGTTAAATATAAAAATCTGGCCGATTACTTTTGAAATAGTAACCGACGAATGTGCTGAAAATAAAGTCTTGCAGATTACTTTTAAAATAGTAACCGACAAATATGCTGAAAATAAAAATCATGCCGATTAATTTTGAAATATTAAGCGACGAATATGTTAAATATAAAAATCTGGCCGATTACTTTTGAAATAGTAACCGACGAATGTGCTGAAAATAAAGTCTTGCAGATTACTTTTAAAATAGTAACCGACAAATATGCTGAAAATAAAAATCTTGCCGATTACTTTTGAAATAGTAACCGACGATTGTGCTGAAAATAAATCATGCCGATTACCTTTGAAATAGTAACCGACGAATATGCTGAAAATAAAAATCTTGTCGATTACTTTTGAAATAGTAACCGATGAATATGCTGAAAATAAAAATCTTGCCGATTACTTTTGAATTAGTAACCGACGAATGTGCTGAAAATAAAGTCTTGTCGATTACTTTTGAAATAGTAACCGACGAATGTGCTGAAAATAAAGTCTTGCAGATTACTTTTAAAATAGTAACCGACGAATATTCTGTAAATAAAAATCTTGCCGATTACTTTTGAAATAGTAACCGACGAATGTGCTGAAAATAAAGTCTTGCCGATTACTTTTGAAATAGTAACCGACGAATGTGCTGAAAATAAAGTCTTGCCGAATACTTTTGAAATAGTAACCGACAAATGTGCTGAAAATAAAGTCTTGCCGATTACTTTTAAAATAGTAACCGACAAATATGCTGAAAATAAAAATCTTGCCGCTTACTTTTGAAATAGTAACCGACGAATATGCTGAAAATAAAAATCTTGCCGATTACTTTTGAAATAGTAACCGACGAATGTGCTGAAAATAAAGTCTTGCCGATTACTTTTGAAATAGTAACCGACGAATGTGCTGAAAATAAAGTCTTGCCGATTACTTTTAAAATAGTAACCGACAAATATGCTGAAAATAAAAATCTTGCCGCTTACTTTTGAAATAGTAACCGACGAATATGCTGAAAATAAAAATCTTGCCGATTACTTTTGAAATAGTAACCGACGAATGTGCTGAAAATAAAGTCTTGCCGATTACTTTTGAAATTGTAACCGACGAATGTGCTGAAAATAAAGTCTTGCAGATTACTTTTAAAATAGTAACCGACAAATATGCTGAAAATAAAAATCTTGCCGATTACTTTTGAAATAGTAACCGACGATTGTGCTGAAAATAAATCATGCCGATTACCTTTGAAATAGTAACCGACGAATATGCTGAAAATAAAAATCTTGTCGATTACTTTTGAAATAGTAACCGATGAATATGCTGAAAATAAAAATCTTGCCGATTACTTTTGAATTAGTAACCGACGAATGTGCTGAAAATAAAGTCTTGTCGATTACTTTTGAAATAGTAACCGACGAATGTGCTGAAAATAAAGTCTTGCAGATTACTTTTAAAATAGTAACCGACGAATATTCTGTAAATAAAAATCTTGCCGATTACTTTTGAAATAGTAACCGACGAATGTGCTGAAAATAAAGTCTTGCCGATTACTTTTGAAATAGTAACCGACGAATGTGCTGAAAATAAAGTCTTGCCGAATACTTTTGAAATAGTAACCGACAAATGTGCTGAAAATAAAGTCTTGCCGATTACTTTTAAAATAGTAACCGACAAATATGCTGAAAATAAAAATCTTGCCGCTTACTTTTGAAATAGTAACCGACGAATATGCTGAAAATAAAAATCTTGCCGATTACTTTTGAAATAGTAACCGACGAATGTGCTGAAAATAAAGTCTTGCCGATTACTTTTGAAATAGTAACCGACGAATGTGCTGAAAATAAAGTCTTGCCGATTACTTTTAAAATAGTAACCGACAAATATGCTGAAAATAAAAATCTTGCCGCTTACTTTTGAAATAGTAACCGACGAATATGCTGAAAATAAAAATCTTGCCGATTACTTTTGAAATAGTAACCGACGAATGTGCTGAAAATAAAGTCTTGCCGATTACTTTTGAAATTGTAACCGACGAATGTGCTGAAAATAAAGTCTTGCAGATTACTTTTAAAATAGTAACCGACAAATATGCTGAAAATAAAAATCTTGCCGATTACTTTTGAAATAGTAACCGACGATTGTGCTGAAAATAAATCATGCCGATTACCTTTGAAATAGTAACCGACGAATATGCTGAAAATAAAAATCTTGTCGATTACTTTTGAAATAGTAACCGATGAATATGCTGAAAATAAAAATCTTGCCGATTACTTTTGAATTAGTAACCGACGAATGTGCTGAAAATAAAGTCTTGTCGATTACTTTTGAAATAGTAACCGACGAATGTGCTGAAAATAAAGTCTTGCAGATTACTTTTAAAATAGTAACCGACGAATATTCTGTAAATAAAAATCTTGCCGATTACTTTTGAAATAGTAACCGACGAATGTGCTGAAAATAAAGTCTTGCCGATTACTTTTGAAATAGTAACCGACGAATGTGCTGAAAATAAAGTCTTGCCGAATACTTTTGAAATAGTAACCGACAAATGTGCTGAAAATAAAGTCTTGCCGATTACTTTTAAAATAGTAACCGACAAATATGCTGAAAATAAAAATCTTGCCGCTTACTTTTGAAATAGTAACCGACGAATATGCTGAAAATAAAAATCTTGTCGATTACTTTTGAAATAGTAACCGATGAATATGCTGAAAATAAAAATCTTGCCGATTACTTTTGAATTAGTAACCGACGAATGTGCTGAAAATAAAGTCTTGTCGATTACTTTTGAAATAGTAACCGACGAATGTGCTGAAAATAAAGTCTTGCAGATTACTTTTAAAATAGTAACCGACGAATATTCTGTAAATAAAAATCTTGCCGATTACTTTTGAAATAGTAACCGACGAATGTGCTGAAAATAAAGTCTTGCCGATTACTTTTGAAATAGTAACCGACGAATGTGCTGAAAATAAAGTCTTGCCGAATACTTTTGAAATAGTAACCGACAAATGTGCTGAAAATAAAGTCTTGCCGATTACTTTTAAAATAGTAACCGACAAATATGCTGAAAATAAAAATCTTGCCGCTTACTTTTGAAATAGTAACCGACGAATATGCTGAAAATAAAAATCTTGCCGATTACTTTTGAAATAGTAACCGACGAATGTGCTGAAAATAAAGTCTTGCCGATTACTTTTGAAATAGTAACCGACGAATGTGCTGAAAATAAAGTCTTGCCGATTACTTTTAAAATAGTAACCGACAAATATGCTGAAAATAAAAATCTTGCCGCTTACTTTTGAAATAGTAACCGACGAATATGCTGAAAATAAAAATCTTGCCGATTACTTTTGAAATAGTAACCGACGAATGTGCTGAAAATAAAGTCTTGCCGATTACTTTTGAAATTGTAACCGACGAATGTGCTGAAAATAAAGTCTTGCAGATTACTTTTAAAATAGTAACCGACAAATATGCTGAAAATAAAAATCTTGCCGATTACTTTTGAAATAGTAACCGACGATTGTGCTGAAAATAAATCATGCCGATTACCTTTGAAATAGTAACCGACGAATATGCTGAAAATAAAAATCTTGTCGATTACTTTTGAAATAGTAACCGATGAATATGCTGAAAATAAAAATCTTGCCGATTACTTTTGAATTAGTAACCGACGAATGTGCTGAAAATAAAGTCTTGTCGATTACTTTTGAAATAGTAACCGACGAATGTGCTGAAAATAAAGTCTTGCAGATTACTTTTAAAATAGTAACCGACGAATATTCTGTAAATAAAAATCTTGCCGATTACTTTTGAAATAGTAACCGACGAATGTGCTGAAAATAAAGTCTTGCCGATTACTTTTGAAATAGTAACCGACGAATGTGCTGAAAATAAAGTCTTGCCGAATACTTTTGAAATAGTAACCGACAAATGTGCTGAAAATAAAGTCTTGCCGATTACTTTTAAAATAGTAACCGACAAATATGCTGAAAATAAAAATCTTGCCGCTTACTTTTGAAATAGTAACCGACGAATATGCTGAAAATAAAAATCTTGCCGATTACTTTTGAAATAGTAACCGACGAATGTGCTGAAAATAAAGTCTTGCCGATTACTTTTGAAATAGTAACCGACGAATGTGCTGAAAATAAAGTCTTGCCGATTACTTTTAAAATAGTAACCGACAAATATGCTGAAAATAAAAATCTTGCCGCTTACTTTTGAAATAGTAACCGACGAATATGCTGAAAATAAAAATCTTGCCGATTACTTTTGAAATAGTAACCGACGAATGTGCTGAAAATAAAGTCTTGCCGATTACTTTTGAAATTGTAACCGACGAATGTGCTGAAAATAAAGTCTTGCAGATTACTTTTAAAATAGTAACCGACAAATATGCTGAAAATAAAAATCTTGCCGATTACTTTTGAAATAGTAACCGACGATTGTGCTGAAAATAAATCATGCCGATTACCTTTGAAATAGTAACCGACGAATATGCTGAAAATAAAAATCTTGTCGATTACTTTTGAAATAGTAACCGATGAATATGCTGAAAATAAAAATCTTGCCGATTACTTTTGAATTAGTAACCGACGAATGTGCTGAAAATAAAGTCTTGTCGATTACTTTTGAAATAGTAACCGACGAATGTGCTGAAAATAAAGTCTTGCAGATTACTTTTAAAATAGTAACCGACGAATATTCTGTAAATAAAAATCTTGCCGATTACTTTTGAAATAGTAACCGACGAATGTGCTGAAAATAAAGTCTTGCCGATTACTTTTGAAATAGTAACCGACGAATGTGCTGAAAATAAAGTCTTGCCGAATACTTTTGAAATAGTAACCGACAAATGTGCTGAAAATAAAGTCTTGCCGATTACTTTTAAAATAGTAACCGACAAATATGCTGAAAATAAAAATCTTGCCGCTTACTTTTGAAATAGTAACCGACGAATATGCTGAAAATAAAAATCTTGCCGATTACTTTTGAAATAGTAACCGACGAATGTGCTGAAAATAAAGTCTTGCCGATTACTTTTGAAATAGTAACCGACGAATGTGCTGAAAATAAAGTCTTGCCGATTACTTTTAAAATAGTAACCGACAAATATGCTGAAAATAAAAATCTTGCCGCTTACTTTTGAAATAGTAACCGACGAATATGCTGAAAATAAAAATCTTGCCGATTACTTTTGAAATAGTAACCAACGAATGTGCTGAAAATAAAGTCTTGCCGATTACTTTTGAAATTGTAACCGACGAATGTGCTGAAAATAAAGTCTTGCAGATTACTTTTGAAATAGTAACCGACGAATATGCTGTAAATAAAACTCTTGCCGATTCTTTTGAAATAGTAACCGACGAATGTGCTGAAAATAAAGTCTTGCCGATTACTTTTGAAATAGTAACCGACGAATGTGCTGAAAATAAAGTCTTGCCGATTACTTTTGAAATAGTAACCGACGAATGTGCTGAAAATAAAGTCTTGCTGATTACTTTTGAAATAGTAACCGACGAATATGCTGTAAATTAAAATCTTGCCGATTACTTTTGAAATAGTAACCGACGAATGTGCTGAAAATAAAAATCTTGCCGCTTACTTTTGAAATAGTAACCGACGAATGTGCTGAAAATAAAGTCTTGCCGATTACTTTTGAAATAGTAACCGACGAATATGCTGTAAATAAAACTCTTGCCGTTTCTTTTGAAATAGTAACCGACGAATGTGCTGAAAATAAAGTCTTGCCGATTACTTTTGAAATAGTAACCGACGAATGTGCTGAAAATAAAGTCTTGCCGATTACTTTTGAAATAGTAACCGACGAATGTGCTGAAAATAAAGTCTTGCTGATTACTTTTGAAATAGTAACCGACGAATATGCTGTAAATTAAAATCTTGCCGATTACTTTTGAAATAGTAACCGACAAATATGCTGAAAATAAAAATCTTGCCGCTTACTTTTGAAATAGTAACCGACGAATGTGCTGAAAATAAAGTCTTGCCGATTACTTTTGAAATAGTAACCGACGAATATGCTGTAAATAAAACTCTTGCCGTTTCTTTTGAAATAGTAACCGACGAATGTGGTGAAAATAAAGTCTTGCCGATTACTTTTGAAATAGTAACCGACGAATGTGCTGAAAATAAAGTCTTGCCGATTACTTTTGAAATAGTAATCGACGAATGTGCTGAAAATAAAGTCTTGCTGATTACTTTTGAAATAGTAACCGACGAATATGCTGTAAATAAAAATCTTGCCGATTACTTTTGAAATAGTAACCGACGAATGTGCTGAAAATAAAGTCTTGCCGATTACTTTTGAAATAGTCACCGACGAATTTGCTGAAAATAAAAATCTTTTCGGTTACTTTTGAAATAGTAACAAATGAATGTGTTGAAAATAAATGATGCCGATTAATTTTGAAATATTAAGCGACGAATATGTTAAATATAAAAATCTGGCCGATTACTTTTGAAATAGTAACCGACGAATGTGCTGAAAATAAAGTCTTGCAGATTACTTTTAAAATAGTAACCGACAAATATGCTGAAAATAAAAATCATGCCGATTAATTTTGAAATAGTAAGCGACGAATATGTTAAATATAAAAATCTGGCCGATTACTTTTGAAATAGTAACCGACGAATGTGCTGAAAATAAAGTCTTGCAGATTACTTTTAAAATAGTAACCGACAAATATGCTGAAAATAAAAATCTTGCCGATTACTTTTGAAATAGTAACCGACGATTGTGCTGAAAATAAATCATGCCGATTACCTTTGAAATAGTAACCGACGAATATGCTGAAAATAAAAATCTTGTCGATTACTTTTGAAATAGTAACCGATGAATATGCTGAAAATAAAAATCTTGCCGATTACTTTTGAATTAGTAACCGACGAATGTGCTGAAAATAAAGTCTTGTCGATTACTTTTGAAATAGTAACCGACGAATGTGCTGAAAATAAAGTCTTGCAGATTACTTTTAAAATAGTAACCGACGAATATTCTGTAAATAAAAATCTTGCCGATTACTTTTGAAATAGTAACCGACGAATGTGCTGAAAATAAAGTCTTGCCGATTACTTTTGAAATAGTAACCGACGAATGTGCTGAAAATAAAGTCTTGCCGAATACTTTTGAAATAGTAACCGACAAATGTGCTGAAAATAAAGTCTTGCCGATTACTTTTAAAATAGTAACCGACAAATATGCTGAAAATAAAAATCTTGCCGCTTACTTTTGAAATAGTAACCGACGAATATGCTGAAAATAAAAATCTTGCCGATTACTTTTGAAATAGTAACCGACGAATGTGCTGAAAATAAAGTCTTGCCGATTACTTTTGAAATAGTAACCGACGAATGTGCTGAAAATAAAGTCTTGCCGATTACTTTTAAAATAGTAACCGACAAATATGCTGAAAATAAAAATCTTGCCGCTTACTTTTGAAATAGTAACCGACGAATATGCTGAAAATAAAAATCTTGCCGATTACTTTTGAAATAGTAACCGACGAATGTGCTGAAAATAAAGTCTTGCCGATTACTTTTGAAATTGTAACCGACGAATGTGCTGAAAATAAAGTCTTGCAGATTACTTTTAAAATAGTAACCGACAAATATGCTGAAAATAAAAATCTTGCCGATTACTTTTGAAATAGTAACCGACGATTGTGCTGAAAATAAATCATGCCGATTACCTTTGAAATAGTAACCGACGAATATGCTGAAAATAAAAATCTTGTCGATTACTTTTGAAATAGTAACCGATGAATATGCTGAAAATAAAAATCTTGCCGATTACTTTTGAATTAGTAACCGACGAATGTGCTGAAAATAAAGTCTTGTCGATTACTTTTGAAATAGTAACCGACGAATGTGCTGAAAATAAAGTCTTGCAGATTACTTTTAAAATAGTAACCGACGAATATTCTGTAAATAAAAATCTTGCCGATTACTTTTGAAATAGTAACCGACGAATGTGCTGAAAATAAAGTCTTGCCGATTACTTTTGAAATAGTAACCGACGAATGTGCTGAAAATAAAGTCTTGCCGAATACTTTTGAAATAGTAACCGACAAATGTGCTGAAAATAAAGTCTTGCCGATTACTTTTAAAATAGTAACCGACAAATATGCTGAAAATAAAAATCTTGCCGCTTACTTTTGAAATAGTAACCGACGAATATGCTGAAAATAAAAATCTTGCCGATTACTTTTGAAATAGTAACCGACGAATGTGCTGAAAATAAAGTCTTGCCGATTACTTTTGAAATAGTAACCGACGAATGTGCTGAAAATAAAGTCTTGCCGATTACTTTTAAAATAGTAACCGACAAATATGCTGAAAATAAAAATCTTGCCGCTTACTTTTGAAATAGTAACCGACGAATATGCTGAAAATAAAAATCTTGCCGATTACTTTTGAAATAGTAACCAACGAATGTGCTGAAAATAAAGTCTTGCCGATTACTTTTGAAATTGTAACCGACGAATGTGCTGAAAATAAAGTCTTGCAGATTACTTTTGAAATAGTAACCGACGAATATGCTGTAAATAAAACTCTTGCCGATTCTTTTGAAATAGTAACCGACGAATGTGCTGAAAATAAAGTCTTGCCGATTACTTTTGAAATAGTAACCGACGAATGTGCTGAAAATAAAGTCTTGCCGATTACTTTTGAAATAGTAACCGACGAATGTGCTGAAAATAAAGTCTTGCTGATTACTTTTGAAATAGTAACCGACGAATATGCTGTAAATTAAAATCTTGCCGATTACTTTTGAAATAGTAACCGACGAATGTGCTGAAAATAAAAATCTTGCCGCTTACTTTTGAAATAGTAACCGACGAATGTGCTGAAAATAAAGTCTTGCCGATTACTTTTGAAATAGTAACCGACGAATATGCTGTAAATAAAACTCTTGCCGTTTCTTTTGAAATAGTAACCAACGAATGTGCTGAAAATAAAGTCTTGCCGATTACTTTTGAAATAGTAACCGACGAATGTGCTGAAAATAAAGTCTTGCCGATTACTTTTGAAATAGTAACCGACGAATGTGCTGAAAATAAAGTCTTGCTGATTACTTTTGAAATAGTAATCGACGAATATGCTGTAAATTAAAATCTTGCCGATTACTTTTGAAATAGTAACCGACAAATATGCTGAAAATAAAAATCTTGCCGCTTACTTTTGAAATAGTAACCGACGAATGTGCTGAAAATAAAGTCTTGCCGATTACTTTTGAAATAGTAACCGACGAATATGCTGTAAATAAAACTCTTGCCGTTTCTTTTGAAATAGTAACCGACGAATGTGGTGAAAATAAAGTCTTGCCGATTACTTTTGAAATAGTAACCGACGAATGTGCTGAAAATAAAGTCTTGCCGATTACTTTTGAAATAGTAATCGACGAATGTGCTGAAAATAAAGTCTTGCTGATTACTTTTGAAATAGTAACCGACGAATATGCTGTAAATAAAAATCTTGCCGATTACTTTTGAAATAGTAACCGACGAATGTGCTGAAAATAAAGTCTTGCCGATTACTTTTGAAATAGTCACCGACGAATTTGCTGAAAATAAAAATCTTTTCGGTTACTTTTGAAATAGTAACAAATGAATGTGTTGAAAATAAATCATGCCGATTAATTTTGAAATATTAAGCGACGAATATGTTAAATATAAAAATCTGGCCGATTACTTTTGAAATAGTAACCGACGAATGTGCTGAAAATAAAGTCTTGCAGATTACTTTTAAAATAGTAACCGACAAATATGCTGAAAATAAAAATCTTGCCGATTACTTTTGAAATAGTAACCGACGATTGTGCTGAAAATAAATCATGCCGATTACCTTTGAAATAGTAACCGACGAATATGCTGAAAATAAAAATCTTGTCGATTACTTTTGAAATAGTAACCGATGAATATGCTGAAAATAAAAATCTTGCCGATTACTTTTGAATTAGTAACCGACGAATGTGCTGAAAATAAAGTCTTGTCGATTACTTTTGAAATAGTAACCGACGAATGTGCTGAAAATAAAGTCTTGCCGATTACTTTTAAAATAGTAACCGACAAATATGCTGAAAATAAAAATCTTGCCGCTTACTTTTGAAATAGTAACCGACGAATATGCTGAAAATAAAAATCTTGCCGATTACTTTTGAAATTGTAACCGACGAATGTGCTGAAAATAAAGTCTTGCCGATTACTTTTGAAATAGTAACCGACGAATATGCTGTAAATAAAACTCTTGCCGATTCTTTTGAAATAGTAACCGACGAATGTGCTGAAAATAAAGTTTTGCCGATTACTTTTGAAATAGTAACCGACGAATGTGCTGAAAATAAAGTCTTGCCGATTACTTTTGAAATAGTAACCGACGAATGTGCTGAAAATAAAGTCTTGCTGATTACTTTTGAAATAGTAACCGACGAATATGCTGTAAATTAAAATCTTGCCGATTACTTTTGAAATAGTAACCGACGAATGTGCTGAAAATAAAGTCTTGCCGATTACTTTTAAAATAGTAACCGACGAATGTGCTGAAAATAAAGTCTTGCCGATTACTTTTGAAATAGTAACCAACGAATGTGCTGAAAATAAATCATGCCGATTACTTTTGAAATAGTCACCGACGAATTTGCTGAAAATAAAAATCTTTTCGGTTACTTTTGAAATAGTAACAAATGAATGTGCTGAAAATAAATCATGCCGATTAATTTTGAAATATTAAGCGACGAATATGTTAAATATAAAAATCTTGCCGATTACTTTTGAAATAGTAACCGACGAATGTGCTGAAAATAAAGTCTTGCAGATTACTTTCAAAATAGTAACCGACAAATATGCTGAAAATAAAAATCTTGCCGATTACTTTTGAAATAGTAACCGACGATTGTGCTGAAAAAAAATCATGCCGATTACCTTTGAAATAGTAACCGACGAATATGCTGAAAATAAAAATCTTGTCGATTACTTTTGAAATAGTAACCGACGATTATGCTGAAAATAAAAATCTTGCCGATTACTTTTGAATTAGTAACCGACGAATGTGCTGAAAATAAAGTCTTGCCGATTACTTTTGAAATAGTAACCGATGAATGTGCTGAAAATAAAGTCTTGCTGATTACTTTTGAAATAGTAACCGACGAATATGCTGTAAATTAAAATCTTGCCGATTACTTTTGAAATAGTAACCGACGAATGTGCTGAAAATAAAGTCTTGCCGATTACTTTTGAAATAGTAACCGACGAATATGCTGAAAATAAAAATCTTGTCGATTACTTTTGAAATAGTAACCGATGAATATGCTGAAAATAAAAATCTTGACGATTACTTTTGAATTAGTAACCGACGAATGTGCTGAAAATAAAGTCTTGCCGAATACTTTTGAAATAGTAACCGACAAATGTGCTGAAAATAAAGTCTTGCAGATTACTTTTAAAATAGTAACCGACGAATGTGCTGAAAATAAAGTCTTGCCGATTACTTTTGAAATAGTAACCGACGAATGTGCTGAAAATAAAGTCTTGCCGACTACTTTTGAAATAGTAACCGACGAATATGCTGTAAATAAAAATCTTGCCGATTACTTTTGAAATAGTAACCGACGAATGTGCTGAAAATAAAGTCTTGCCGATTACTTTTGAAATAGTAACCGACAAATGTGCTGAAAATAAAGTCTTGCCGATTACTTTTGAAATAGTAACCGACGAATATGCTGTAAATAAAAATCTTGCCGATTACTTTTGAAATAGTAACCGACGAATGTGCTGAAAATAAAGTCTTGCCGATTACTTTTGAAATAGTAACCGACGAATGTGCTGAAAATAAAGTCTTGCCGATTACTTTTGAAATAGTAACCGACGAATGTGCTGAAAATCAAGTCTTGCAGATTACTTTTCAAATAGTAACCGACAAATGTGCTGAAAATAAAAATCTTGCCGCTTACTTTTGAAATAGTAACCGACGAATATGCTGAAAATAAAAATCTTGTCGATTACTTTTGAAATAGTAACCGACGAATATGCTGAAAATAAAAATCTTGCCGATTACTTTTGAATTAGTAACCGACGAATGTGCTGAAAATAAAGTCTTGCCGATTACTTTTAAAATAGTAACCGACAAATATGCTGAAAATAAAAATCTTGCCGCTTACTTTTGAAATAGTAACCGACGAATATGCTGTAAATTAAAATCTTGCCGATTACTTTTGAAATAGTAACCGACGAATGTGCTGAAAATAAAGTCTTGCCGATTACTTTTGAAATAGTAACCGACGAATATGCTGAAAATAAAAATCTTGTCGATTACTTTTGAAATAGTAACCGATGAATATGCTGAAAATAAAAATCTTGCCGATTACTTTTGAATTAGTAACCGACGAATGTGCTGAAAATAAAGTCTTGCCGATTACTTTTGAAATAGTAACCGACGAATGTGCTGAAAATAAAGTCTTGCCGATTACTTTTAAAATAGTAACCGACAAATATGCTGAAAATAAAAATCATGCCGCTTACTTTTGAAATAGTAACCGACGAATATGCTGAAAATAAAAATCTTGCCGATTACTTTTGAAATAGTAATCGACGAATGTGCTGAAAATAAAGTCTTGCCGATTACTTTTGAAATAGTAACCGACGAATGTGCTGAAAATAAAGTCTTGCCGATTACTTTTGAAATAGTAACCGACGAATGTGCTGAAAATAAAGTCTTGCCGATTACTTTTGAAATAGTCACCGACGAATTTGCTGAAAATAAAAATCTTTTCGGTTACTTTTGAAATAGTAACAAATGAATGTGTTGAAAATAAATCATGCCGATTAATTTTGAAATATTAAGCGACGAATATGTTAAATATAAAAATCTGGCCGATTACTTTTGAAATAGTAACCGACGAATGTGCTGAAAATAAAGTCTTGCAGATTACTTTTAAAATAGTAACCGACAAATATGCTGAAAATAAAAATCTTGCCGATTACTTTTGAAATAGTAACCGACGATTGTGCTGAAAATAAATCATGCCGATTACCTTTGAAATAGTAACCGACGAATATGCTGAAAATAAAAATCTTGTCGATTACTTTTGAAATAGTAACCGATGAATATGCTGAAAATAAAAATCTTGCCGATTACTTTTGAATTAGTAACCGACGAATGTGCTGAAAATAAAGTCTTGTCGATTACTTTTGAAATAGTAACCGACGAATGTGCTGAAAATAAAGTCTTGCCGATTACTTTTAAAATAGTAACCGACAAATATGCTGAAAATAAAAATCTTGCCGCTTACTTTTGAAATAGTAACCGACGAATATGCTGAAAATAAAAATCTTGCCGATTACTTTTGAAATTGTAACCGACGAATGTGCTGAAAATAAAGTCTTGCCGATTACTTTTGAAATAGTAACCGACGAATATGCTGTAAATAAAACTCTTGCCGATTCTTTTGAAATAGTAACCGACGAATGTGCTGAAAATAAAGTTTTGCCGATTACTTTTGAAATAGTAACCGACGAATGTGCTGAAAATAAAGTCTTGCCGATTACTTTTGAAATAGTAACCGACGAATGTGCTGAAAATAAAGTCTTGCTGATTACTTTTGAAATAGTAACCGACGAATATGCTGTAAATTAAAATCTTGCCGATTACTTTTGAAATAGTAACCGACGAATGTGCTGAAAATAAAGTCTTGCCGATTACTTTTAAAATAGTAACCGACGAATGTGCTGAAAATAAAGTCTTGCCGATTACTTTTGAAATAGTAACCAACGAATGTGCTGAAAATAAATCATGCCAATTACTTTTGAAATAGTCACCGACGAATTTGCTGAAAATAAAAATCTTTTCGGTTACTTTTGAAATAGTAACAAATGAATGTGCTGAAAATAAATCATGCCGATTAATTTTGAAATATTAAGCGACGAATATGTTAAATATAAAAATCTTGCCGATTACTTTTGAAATAGTAACCGACGAATGTGCTGAAAATAAAGTCTTGCAGATTACTTTCAAAATAGTAACCGACAAATATGCTGAAAATAAAAATCTTGCCGATTACTTTTGAAATAGTAACCGACGATTGTGCTGAAAAAAAATCATGCCGATTACCTTTGAAATAGTAACCGACGAATATGCTGAAAATAAAAATCTTGTCGATTACTTTTGAAATAGTAACCGACGATTATGCTGAAAATAAAAATCTTGCCGATTACTTTTGAATTAGTAACCGACGAATGTGCTGAAAATAAAGTCTTGCCGATTACTTTTGAAATAGTAACCGATGAATGTGCTGAAAATAAAGTCTTGCTGATTACTTTTGAAATAGTAACCGACGAATATGCTGTAAATTAAAATCTTGCCGATTACTTTTGAAATAGTAACCGACGAATGTGCTGAAAATAAAGTCTTGCCGATTACTTTTGAAATAGTAACCGACGAATATGCTGAAAATAAAAATCTTGTCGATTACTTTTGAAATAGTAACCGATGAATATGCTGAAAATAAAAATCTTGACGATTACTTTTGAATTAGTAACCGACGAATGTGCTGAAAATAAAGTCTTGCCGAATACTTTTGAAATAGTAACCGACAAATGTGCTGAAAATAAAGTCTTGCCGATTACTTTTAAAATAGTAACCGACAAATATGCTGAAAATAAAAATCTTGCCGCTTACTTTTGAAATAGTAACCGACGAATATGCTGAAAATAAAAATCTTGTCGATTACTTTTGAAATAGTAACCGACGAATATGCTGAAAATAAAAATCTTGCCGATTACTTTTGAATTAGTAACCGACGAATGTGCTGAAAATAAAGTCTTGCCGATTACTTTTAAAATAGTAACCGACAAATATGCTGAAAATAAAAATCTTGCCGCTTACTTTTGAAATAGTAACCGACGAATATGCTGTAAATTAAAATCTTGCCGATTACTTTTGAAATAGTAACCGACGAATGTGCTGAAAATAAAGTCTTGCCGATTACTTTTGAAATAGTAACCGACGAATATGCTGAAAATAAAAATCTTGTCGATTACTTTTGAAATAGTAACCGATGAATATGCTGAAAATAAAAATCTTGCCGATTACTTTTGAATTAGTAACCGACGAATGTGCTGAAAATAAAGTCTTGCCGATTACTTTTGAAATAGTAACCGACGAATGTGCTGAAAATAAAGTCTTGCCGATTACTTTTAAAATAGTAACCGACAAATATGCTGAAAATAAAAATCATGCCGCTTACTTTTGAAATAGTAACCGACGAATATGCTGAAAATAAAAATCTTGCCGATTACTTTTGAAATAGTAATCGACGAATGTGCTGAAAATAAAGTCTTGCCGATTACTTTTGAAATAGTAACCGACGAATGTGCTGAAAATAAAGTCTTGCCGATTACTTTTGAAATAGTAACCGACGAATATGCTGTAAATAAAACTCTTGCCGATTCTTTTGAAATAGTAACCGACGAATGTGCTGAAAATAAAGTCTTGCCGATTACTTTTGAAATAGTAACCGACGAATGTGCTGAAAATAAAGTCTTGCCGATTACTTTTGAAATAGTAATCGACGAATGTGCTGAAAATAAAGTCTTGCTGATTACTTTTGAAATAGTAACCGACGAATATGCTGTAAATAAAAATCTTGCCGATTACTTTTGAAATAGTAACCGACGAATGTGCTGAAAATAAAGTCTTGCCGATTACTTTTGAAATAGTCACCGACGAATTTGCTGAAAATAAAAATCTTTTCGGTTACTTTTGAAATAGTAACAAATGAATGTGCTGAAAATAAATCATGCCGATTAATTTTGAAATATTAAGCGACGAATATGTTAAATATAAAACTCTGGCCGATTACTTTTGAAATAGTAACCGACGAATGTGCTGAAAATAAAGTCTTGCTGATTACTTTTGAAATAGTAACCGACGAATATGCTGTAAATTAAAATCTTGCCGATTACTTTTGAAATAGTAACCGACGAATGTGCTGAAAATAAAGTCTTGCCGATTACTTTTAAAATAGTAACCGACGAATGTGCTGAAAATAAAGTCTTGCCGATTACTTTTGAAATAGTAACCAACGAATGTGCTGAAAATAAATCATGCCGATTACTTTTGAAATAGTCACCGACGAATTTGCTGAAAATAAAAATCTTTTCGGTTACTTTTGAAATAGTAACAAATGAATGTGCTGAAAATAAATCATGCCGATTAATTTTGAAATATTAAGCGACGAATATGTTAAATATAAAAATCTTGCCGATTACTTTTGAAATAGTAACCGACGAATGTGCTGAAAATAAAGTCTTGCAGATTACTTTCAAAATAGTAACCGACAAATATGCTGAAAATAAAAATCTTGCCGATTACTTTTGAAATAGTAACCGACGATTGTGCTGAAAAAAAATCATGCCGATTACCTTTGAAATAGTAACCGACGAATATGCTGAAAATAAAAATCTTGTCGATTACTTTTGAAATAGTAACCGACGATTATGCTGAAAATAAAAATCTTGCCGATTACTTTTGAATTAGTAACCGACGAATGTGCTGAAAATAAAGTCTTGCCGATTACTTTTGAAATAGTAACCGATGAATGTGCTGAAAATAAAGTCTTGCTGATTACTTTTGAAATAGTAACCGACGAATATGCTGTAAATTAAAATCTTGCCGATTACTTTTGAAATAGTAACCGACGAATGTGCTGAAAATAAAGTCTTGCCGATTACTTTTGAAATAGTAACCGACGAATATGCTGAAAATAAAAATCTTGTCGATTACTTTTGAAATAGTAACCAATGAATATGCTGAAAATAAAAATCTTGACGATTACTTTTGAATTAGTAACCGACGAATGTGCTGAAAATAAAGTCTTGCCGAATACTTTTGAAATAGTAACCGACAAATGTGCTGAAAATAAAGTCTTGCCGATTACTTTTAAAATAGTAACCGACAAATATGCTGAAAATAAAAATCTTGCCGCTTACTTTTGAAATAGTAACCGACGAATATGCTGAAAATAAAAATCTTGTCGATTACTTTTGAAATAGTAACCGACGAATATGCTGAAAATAAAAATCTTGCCGATTACTTTTGAATTAGTAACCGACGAATGTGCTGAAAATAAAGTCTTGCCGATTACTTTTAAAATAGTAACCGACAAATATGCTGAAAATAAAAATCTTGCCGCTTACTTTTGAAATAGTAACCGACGAATATGCTGTAAATTAAAATCTTGCCGATTACTTTTGAAATAGTAACCGACGAATGTGCTGAAAATAAAGTCTTGCCGATTACTTTTGAAATAGTAACCGACGAATATGCTGAAAATAAAAATCTTGTCGATTACTTTTGAAATAGTAACCGATGAATATGCTGAAAATAAAAATCTTGCCGATTACTTTTGAAATAGTAATCGACGAATGTGCTGAAAATAAAGTCTTGCCGATTACTTTTGAAATAGTAACCGACGAATGTGCTGAAAATAAAGTCTTGCCGATTACTTTTGAAATAGTAACCGACGAATATGCTGTAAATAAAACTCTTGCCGATTCTTTTGAAATAGTAACCGACGAATGTGCTGAAAATAAAGTCTTGCCGATTACTTTTGAAATAGTAACCGACGAATGTGCTGAAAATAAAGTCTTGCCGATTACTTTTGAAATAGTAATCGACGAATGTGCTGAAAATAAAGTCTTGCTGATTACTTTTGAAATAGTAACCGACGAATATGCTGTAAATAAAAATCTTGCCGATTACTTTTGAAATAGTAACCGACGAATGTGCTGAAAATAAAGTCTTGCCGATTACTTTTGAAATAGTCACCGACGAATTTGCTGAAAATAAAAATCTTTTCGGTTACTTTTGAAATAGTAACAAATGAATGTGCTGAAAATAAATCATGCCGATTAATTTTGAAATATTAAGCGACGAATATGTTAAATATAAAACTCTGGCCGATTACTTTTGAAATAGTAACCGACGAATGTGCTGAAAATAAAGTCTTGCAGATTACTTTTAAAATAGTAACCGACAAATATGCTGAAAATAAAAATCTTGCCGATTACTTTTGAAATAGTAACCGACGATTGTGCTGAAAATAAATCATGCCGATTACCTTTGAAATAGTAACCGACGAATATGCTGAAAATAAAAATCTTGTCGATTACTTTTGAAATAGTAACCGATGAATATGCTGAAAATAAAAATCTTGCCGATTACTTTTGAATTAGTAACCGACGAATGTGCTGAAAATAAAGTCTTGTCGATTACTTTTGAAATAGTAACCGACGAATGTGCTGAAAATAAAGTCTTGCAGATTACTTTTAAAATAGTAACCGACGAATATTCTGTAAATAAAAATCTTGCCGATTACTTTTGAAATAGTAACCGACGAATGTGCTGAAAATAAAGTCTTGCCGATTACTTTTGAAATAGTAACCGACGAATGTGCTGAAAATAAAGTCTTGCCGATTACTTTTGAAATAGTAACCGACGAATATGCTGTAAATAAAAATCTTGCCGATTACTTTTGAAATAGTAACCGACGAATGTGCTGAAAATAAAGTCTTGCCGATTACTTTTGAAATAGTAACCGACGAATGTGCTGAAAATAAAGTCTTGCCGATTACTTTTGAAATAGTAACCGACGAATGTGCTGAAAATAAAGTCTTGCAGATTACTTTTAAAATAGTAACCGACGAATGTGCTGAAAATAAAACTCATGTCGATTACTTTTGAAATAGTAACCGACGATTGTGCTGAAAATAAATCATGCCGATTACGTTTGAAATAGTAACCGACGAATATGCTGAAAATAAAAATCTTGTCGATTACTTTTGAAATAGTAACCGATGAATATGCTGAAAATAAAAATCTTGCCGATTACTTTTGAAATAGTAACCGACGAATATGCTGAAAATAAAAATCTTGTCGATTACTTTTGAAATAGTAACCGATGAATATGCTGAAAATAAAAATCTTGCCGATTACTTTTGAATTAGTAACCGACGAATGTGCTGAAAATAAAGTCTTGCCGATTACTTTTGAAATAGTAACCGACGAATGTGCTGAAAATAAAGTCTTGCCGATTACTTTTAAAATAGTAACCGACAAATATGCTGAAAATAAAAATCATGCCGCTTACTTTTGAAATAGTGACCGACGAATGTGCTGAAAATAAAGTCTTGCCGATTACTTTTGAAATAGTAACCGACGAATGTGCTGAAAATAAAGTCTTGCCGATTACTTTTGAAATAGTAACCGACGAATATGCTGTAAATAAAACTCTTGCCGATTCTTTTGAAATAGTAACCAACGAATGTGCTGAAAATAAAGTCTTGCCGATTACTTTTGAAATAGTAACCGACGAATGTGCTGAAAATAAAGTCTTGCTGATTACTTTTGAAATAGTAACCGACGAATATGCTGTAAATAAAAATTTTGCCGATTACTTTTGAAATAGTAACCGACGAATGTGCTGAAAATAAAGTCTTGCCGATTACTTTTGAAATAGTCACCGACGAATTTGCTGAAAATAAAAATCTTTTCGGTTACTTTTGAAATAGTAACAAATGAATGTGCTGAAAATAAATCATGCCGATTAATTTTGAAATATTAAGCGACGAATATGTTAAATATAAAAATCTGGCCGATTACTTTTGAAATAGTAACCGACGAATGTGCTGAAAATAAAGTCTTGCAGATTACTTTTAAAATAGTAACCGACAAATATGCTGAAAATAAAAATCTTGCCGATTACTTTTGAGATAGTAACCGACGATTGTGCTGAAAATAAATCATGCCGATTACCTTTGAAATAGTAACCGACGAATATGCTGAAAATAAAAATCTTGTCGATTACTTTTGAAATAGTAACCGATGAATATGCTGAAAATAAAAATCTTGCCGATTACTTTTGAATTAGTAACCGACGAATGTGCTGAAAATAAAGTCTTGTCGATTACTTTTGAAATAGTAACCGACGAATGTGCTGAAAATAAAGTCTTGCAGATTACTTTTAAAATAGTAACCGACGAATATTCTGTAAATAAAAATCTTGCCGATTACTTTTGAAATAGTAACCGACGAATGTGCTGAAAATAAAGTCTTGCCGATTACTTTTGAAATAGTAACCGACGAATGTGCTGAAAATAAAGTCTTGCTGATTACTTTTGAAATAGTAACCGACGAATATGCTGTAAATAAAAATTTTGCCGATTACTTTTGAAATAGTAACCGACGAATGTGCTGAAAATAAAGTCTTGCCGATTACTTTTGAAATAGTCACCGACGAATTTGCTGAAAATAAAAATCTTTTCGGTTACTTTTGAAATAGTAACAAATGAATGTGCTGAAAATAAATCATGCCGATTAATTTTGAAATATTAAGCGACGAATATGTTAAATATAAAAATCTGGCCGATTACTTTTGAAATAGTAACCGACGAATGTGCTGAAAATAAAGTCTTGCAGATTACTTTTAAAATAGTAACCGACAAATATGCTGAAAATAAAAATCTTGCCGATTACTTTTGAGATAGTAACCGACGATTGTGCTGAAAATAAATCATGCCGATTACCTTTGAAATAGTAACCGACGAATATGCTGAAAATAAAAATCTTGTCGATTACTTTTGAAATAGTAACCGATGAATATGCTGAAAATAAAAATCTTGCCGATTACTTTTGAATTAGTAACCGACGAATGTGCTGAAAATAAAGTCTTGTCGATTACTTTTGAAATAGTAACCGATGAATATGCTGAAAATAAAAATCTTGCCGATTACTTTTGAATTAGTAACCGACGAATGTGCTGAAAATAAAGTCTTGTCGATTACTTTTGAAATAGTAACCGACGAATGTGCTGAAAATAAAGTCTTGCTGATTACTTTTGAAATAGTAACCGACGAATATGCTGTAAATAAAAATTTTGCCGATTACTTTTGAAATAGTAACCGACGAATGTGCTGAAAATAAAGTCTTGCCGATTACTTTTGAAATAGTCACCGACGAATTTGCTGAAAATAAAAATCTTTTCGGTTACTTTTGAAATAGTAACAAATGAATGTGCTGAAAATAAATCATGCCGATTAATTTTGAAATATTAAGCGACGAATATGTTAAATATAAAAATCTGGCCGATTACTTTTGAAATAGTAACCGACGAATGTGCTGAAAATAAAGTCTTGCAGATTACTTTTAAAATAGTAACCGACAAATATGCTGAAAATAAAAATCTTGCCGATTACTTTTGAGATAGTAACCGACGATTGTGCTGAAAATAAATCATGCCGATTACCTTTGAAATAGTAACCGACGAATATGCTGAAAATAAAAATCTTGTCGATTACTTTTGAAATAGTAACCGATGAATATGCTGAAAATAAAAATCTTGCCGATTACTTTTGAATTAGTAACCGACGAATGTGCTGAAAATAAAGTCTTGTCGATTACTTTTGAAATAGTAACCGATGAATATGCTGAAAATAAAAATCTTGCCGATTACTTTTGAATTAGTAACCGACGAATGTGCTGAAAATAAAGTCTTGTCGATTACTTTTGAAATAGTAACCGACGAATGTGCTGAAAATAAAGTCTTGCGGATTACTTTTGAAATAGTAACCGACGAATATGCTGTAAATAAAAATTTTGCCGATTACTTTTGAAATAGTAACCGACGAATGTGCTGAAAATAAAGTCTTGCCGATTACTTTTGAAATAGTCACCGACGAATTTGCTGAAAATAAAAATCTTTTCGGTTACTTTTGAAATAGTAACAAATGAATGTGCTGAAAATAAATCATGCCGATTAATTTTGAAATATTAAGCGACGAATATGTTAAATATAAAAATCTGGCCGATTACTTTTGAAATAGTAACCGACGAATGTGCTGAAAATAAAGTCTTGCAGATTACTTTTAAAATAGTAACCGACAAATATGCTGAAAATAAAAATCTTGCCGATTACTTTTGAGATAGTAACCGACGATTGTGCTGAAAATAAATCATGCCGATTACCTTTGAAATAGTAACCGACGAATATGCTGAAAATAAAAATCTTGTCGATTACTTTTGAAATAGTAACCGATGAATATGCTGAAAATAAAAATCTTGCCGATTACTTTTGAATTAGTAACCGACGAATGTGCTGAAAATAAAGTCTTGTCGATTACTTTTGAAATAGTAACCGACGAATGTGCTGAAAATAAAGTCTTGCAGATTACTTTTAAAATAGTAACCGACGAATATTCTGTAAATAAAAATCTTGCCGATTACTTTTGAAATAGTAACCGACGAATGTGCTGAAAATAAAGTCTTGCCGATTACTTTTGAAATAGTAACCGACGAATGTGCTGAAAATAAAGTCTTGCCGATTACTTTTGAAATAGTAACCGACGAATATGCTGTAAATAAAAATCTTGCCGATTACTTTTGAAATAGTAACCGACGAATGTGCTGAAAATAAAGTCTTGCCGATTACTTTTGAAATAGTAACCGACGAATGTGCTGAAAATAAAGTCTTGCCGATTACTTTTGAAATAGTAACCGACGAATGTGCTGAAAATAAAGTCTTGCAGATTACTTTTAAAATAGTAACCGACGAATGTGCTGAAAATAAAACTCATGTCGATTACTTTTGAAATAGTAACCGACGATTGTGCTGAAAATAAATCATGCCGATTACGTTTGAAATAGTAACCGACGAATATGCTGAAAATAAAAATCTTGTCGATTACTTTTGAAATAGTAACCGATGAATATGCTGAAAATAAAAATCTTGCCGATTACTTTTGAAATAGTAACCGACGAATGTGTTGAAAATAAAGTCTTGCCGATTACTTTTGAAATAGTAACCGACGAATATGCTGAAAATAAAAATCTTGTCGATTACTTTTGAAATAGTAACCGATGAATATGCTGAAAATAAAAATCTTGCCGATTACTTTTGAATTAGTAACCGACGAATGTGCTGAAAATAAAGTCTTGCCGATTACTTTTGAAATAGTAACCGACGAATGTGCTGAAAATAAAGTCTTGCCGATTACTTTTAAAATAGTAACCGACAAATATGCTGAAAATAAAAATCATGCCGCTTACTTTTGAAATAGTAACCGACGAATGTGCTGAAAATAAAGTCTTGCCGATTACTTTTGAAATAGTAACCGACGAATGTGCTGAAAATAAAGTCTTGCCGATTACTTTTGAAATAGTAACCGACGAATATGCTGTAAATAAAACTCTTGCCGATTCTTTTGAAATAGTAACCAACGAATGTGCTGAAAATAAAGTCTTGCCGATTACTTTTGAAATAGTAACCGACGAATGTGCTGAAAATAAAGTCTTGCCGATTACTTTTGAAATAGTAATCGACGAATGTGCTGAAAATAAAGTCTTGCTGATTACTTTTGAAATAGTAACCGACGAATATGCTGTAAATAAAAATTTTGCCGATTACTTTTGAAATAGTAACCGACGAATGTGCTGAAAATAAAGTCTTGCCGATTACTTTTGAAATAGTCACCGACGAATTTGCTGAAAATAAAAATCTTTTCGGTTACTTTTGAAATAGTAACAAATGAATGTGCTGAAAATAAATCATGCCGATTAATTTTGAAATATTAAGCGACGAATATGTTAAATATAAAAATCTGGCCGATTACTTTTGAAATAGTAACCGACGAATGTGCTGAAAATAAAGTCTTGCAGATTACTTTTAAAATAGTAACCGACAAATATGCTAAAAATAAAAATCTTGCCGATTACTTTTGAGATAGTAACCGACGATTGTGATGAAAATAAATCATGCCGATTACCTTTGAAATAGTAACCGACGAATATGCTGAAAATAAAAATCTTGTCGATTACTTTTGAAATAGTAACCGATGAATATGCTGAAAATAAAAATCTTGCCGATTACTTTTGAATTAGTAACCGACGAATGTGCTGAAAATAAAGTCTTGTCGATTACTTTTGAAATAGTAACCGACGAATGTGCTGAAAATAAAGTCTTGCAGATTACTTTTAAAATAGTAACCGACGAATATTCTGTAAATAAAAATCTTGCCGATTACTTTTGAAATAGTAACCGACGAATGTGCTGAAAATAAAGTCTTGCCGATTACTTTTGAAATAGTAACCGACGAATGTGCTGAAAATAAAGTCTTGCCGATTACTTTTGAAATAGTAACCGACGAATATGCTGTAAATAAAAATCTTGCCGATTACTTTTGAAATAGTAACCGACGAATGTGCTGAAAATAAAGTCTTGCCGATTACTTTTGAAATAGTAACCGACGAATGTGCTGAAAATAAAGTCTTGCCGATTACTTTTGAAATAGTAACCGACGAATGTGCTGAAAATAAAGTCTTGCAGATTACTTTTAAAATAGTAACCGACGAATGTGCTGAAAATAAAACTCATGTCGATTACTTTTGAAATAGTAACCGACGAATGTGCTGAAAATAAAGTCTTGCCGATTACTTTTGAAATAGTAACCGACGAATGTGCTGAAAATAAAGTCTTGCCGATTACTTTTGAAATAGTAACCGACGAATGTGCTGAAAATAAAGTCTTGCAGATTACTTTTGAAATAGTAACCGACGAATGTGTTGAAAATAAAGTCTTGCCGATTACTTTTGAAATAGTAACCGACGAATATGCTGAAAATAAAAATCTTGTCGATTACTTTTGAAATAGTAACCGATGAATATGCTGAAAATAAAAATCTTGCCGATTACTTTTAAAATAGTAACCGACAAATATGCTGAAAATAAAAATCATGCCGCTTACTTTTGAAATAGTAACCGACGAATGTGCTGAAAATAAAGTCTTGCCGATTACTTTTGAAATAGTAACCGACGAATGTGCTGAAAATAAAGTCTTGCCGATTACTTTTGAAATAGTAACCGACGAATATGCTGTAAATAAAACTCTTGCCGATTCTTTTGAAATAGTAACCAACGAATGTGCTGAAAATAAAGTCTTGCCGATTACTTTTGAAATAGTAACCGACGAATGTGCTGAAAATAAAGTCTTGCCGATTACTTTTGAAATAGTAATCGACGAATGTGCTGAAAATAAAGTCTTGCTGATTACTTTTGAAATAGTAACCGACGAATATGCTGTAAATAAAAATTTTGCCGATTACTTTTGAAATAGTAACCGACGAATGTGCTGAAAATAAAGTCTTGCCGATTACTTTTGAAATAGTCACCGACGAATTTGCTGAAAATAAAAATCTTTTCGGTTACTTTTGAAATAGTAACAAATGAATGTGCTGAAAATAAATCATGCCGATTAATTTTGAAATATTAAGCGACGAATATGTTAAATATAAAAATCTGGCCGATTACTTTTGAAATAGTAACCGACGAATGTGCTGAAAATAAAGTCTTGCAGATTACTTTTAAAATAGTAACCGACAAATATGCTGAAAATAAAAATCTTGCCGATTACTTTTGAGATAGTAACCGACGATTGTGCTGAAAATAAATCATGCCGATTACCTTTGAAATAGTAACCGACGAATATGCTGAAAATAAAAATCTTGTCGATTACTTTTGAAATAGTAACCGATGAATATGCTGAAAATAAAAATCTTGCCGATTACTTTTGAATTAGTAACCGACGAATGTGCTGAAAATAAAGTCTTGTCGATTACTTTTGAAATAGTAACCGACGAATGTGCTGAAAATAAAGTCTTGCAGATTACTTTTAAAATAGTAACCGACGAATATTCTGTAAATAAAAATCTTGCCGATTACTTTTGAAATAGTAACCGACGAATGTGCTGAAAATAAAGTCTTGCCGATTACTTTTGAAATAGTAACCGACGAATGTGCTGAAAATAAAGTCTTGCCGATTACTTTTGAAATAGTAACCGACGAATATGCTGTAAATAAAAATCTTGCCGATTACTTTTGAAATAGTAACCGACGAATGTGCTGAAAATAAAGTCTTGCCGATTACTTTTGAAATAGTAACCGACGAATGTGCTGAAAATAAAGTCTTGCCGATTACTTTTGAAATAGTAACCGACGAATGTGCTGAAAATAAAGTCTTGCAGATTACTTTTAAAATAGTAACCGACGAATATGCTGTAAATAAAAATCTTGCCGATTACTTTTGAAATAGTAACCGACGAATGTGCTGAAAATAAAGTCTTGCCGATTACTTTTGAAATAGTAACCGACGAATGTGCTGAAAATAAAGTCTTGCCGATTACTTTTGAAATAGTAACCGACGAATATGCTGTAAATAAAAATTTTGCCGATTACTTTTGAAATAGTAACCGACGAATGTGCTGAAAATAAAGTCTTGCCGATTACTTTTGAAATAGTCACCGACGAATTTGCTGAAAATAAAAATCTTTTCGGTTACTTTTGAAATAGTAACAAATGAATGTGCTGAAAATAAATCATGCCGATTAATTTTGAAATATTAAGCGACGAATATGTTAAATATAAAAATCTGGCCGATTACTTTTGAAATAGTAACCGACGAATGTGCTGAAAATAAAGTCTTGCAGATTACTTTTAAAATAGTAACCGACAAATATGCTGAAAATAAAAATCTTGCCGATTACTTTTGAGATAGTAACCGACGATTGTGCTGAAAATAAATCATGCCGATTACCTTTGAAATAGTAACCGACGAATATGCTGAAAATAAAAATCTTGTCGATTACTTTTGAAATAGTAACCGATGAATATGCTGAAAATAAAAATCTTGCCGATTACTTTTGAATTAGTAACCGACGAATGTGCTGAAAATAAAGTCTTGTCGATTACTTTTGAAATAGTAACCGACGAATGTGCTGAAAATAAAGTCTTGCAGATTACTTTTAAAATAGTAACCGACGAATATTCTGTAAATAAAAATCTTGCCGATTACTTTTGAAATAGTAACCGACGAATGTGCTGAAAATAAAGTCTTGCCGATTACTTTTGAAATAGTAACCGACGAATGTGCTGAAAATAAAGTCTTGCCGATTACTTTTGAAATAGTAACCGACGAATATGCTGTAAATAAAAATCTTGCCGATTACTTTTGAAATAGTAACCGACGAATGTGCTGAAAATAAAGTCTTGCCGATTACTTTTGAAATAGTAACCGACGAATGTGCTGAAAATAAAGTCTTGCCGATTACTTTTGAAATAGTAACCGACGAATGTGCTGAAAATAAAGTCTTGCAGATTACTTTTAAAATAGTAACCGACGAATGTGCTGAAAATAAAACTCATGTCGATTACTTTTGAAATAGTAACCGACGATTGTGCTGAAAATAAATCATGCCGATTACGTTTGAAATAGTAACCGACGAATATGCTGAAAATAAAAATCTTGTCGATTACTTTTGAAATAGTAACCGATGAATATGCTGAAAATAAAAATCTTGCCGATTACTTTTGAAATAGTAACCGACGAATGTGTTGAAAATAAAGTCTTGCCGATTACTTTTGAAATAGTAACCGACGAATATGCTGAAAATAAAAATCTTGTCGATTACTTTTGAAATAGTAACCGATGAATATGCTGAAAATAAAAATCTTGCCGATTACTTTTGAATTAGTAACCGACGAATGTGCTGAAAATAAAGTCTTGCCGATTACTTTTGAAATAGTAACCGACGAATGTGCTGAAAATAAAGTCTTGCCGATTACTTTTAAAATAGTAACCGACAAATATGCTGAAAATAAAAATCATGCCGCTTACTTTTGAAATAGTAACCGACGAATGTGCTGAAAATAAAGTCTTGCCGATTACTTTTGAAATAGTAACCGACGAATGTGCTGAAAATAAAGTCTTGCCGATTACTTTTGAAATAGTAACCGACGAATATGCTGTAAATAAAACTCTTGCCGATTCTTTTGAAATAGTAACCAACGAATGTGCTGAAAATAAAGTCTTGCCGATTACTTTTGAAATAGTAACCGACGAATGTGCTGAAAATAAAGTCTTGCCGATTACTTTTGAAATAGTAATCGACGAATGTGCTGAAAATAAAGTCTTGCTGATTACTTTTGAAATAGTAACCGACGAATATGCTGTAAATAAAAATTTTGCCGATTACTTTTGAAATAGTAACCGACGAATGTGCTGAAAATAAAGTCTTGCCGATTACTTTTGAAATAGTCACCGACGAATTTGCTGAAAATAAAAATCTTTTCGGTTACTTTTGAAATAGTAACAAATGAATGTGCTGAAAATAAATCATGCCGATTAATTTTGAAATATTAAGCGACGAATATGTTAAATATAAAAATCTGGCCGATTACTTTTGAAATAGTAACCGACGAATGTGCTGAAAATAAAGTCTTGCAGATTACTTTTAAAATAGTAACCGACAAATATGCTGAAAATAAAAATCTTGCCGATTACTTTTGAGATAGTAACCGACGATTGTGCTGAAAATAAATCATGCCGATTACCTTTGAAATAGTAACCGACGAATATGCTGAAAATAAAAATCTTGTCGATTACTTTTGAAATAGTAACCGATGAATATGCTGAAAATAAAAATCTTGCCGATTACTTTTGAATTAGTAACCGACGAATGTGCTGAAAATAAAGTCTTGTCGATTACTTTTGAAATAGTAACCGACGAATGTGCTGAAAATAAAGTCTTGCAGATTACTTTTAAAATAGTAACCGACGAATATTCTGTAAATAAAAATCTTGCCGATTACTTTTGAAATAGTAACCGACGAATGTGCTGAAAATAAAGTCTTGCCGATTACTTTTGAAATAGTAACCGACGAATGTGCTGAAAATAAAGTCTTGCCGATTACTTTTGAAATAGTAACCGACGAATATGCTGTAAATAAAAATCTTGCCGATTACTTTTGAAATAGTAACCGACGAATGTGCTGAAAATAAAGTCTTGCCGATTACTTTTGAAATAGTAACCGACGAATGTGCTGAAAATAAAGTCTTGCCGATTACTTTTGAAATAGTAACCGACGAATGTGCTGAAAATAAAGTCTTGCAGATTACTTTTAAAATAGTAACCGACGAATATGCTGTAAATAAAAATCTTGCCGATTACTTTTGAAATAGTAACCGACGAATGTGCTGAAAATAAAGTCTTGCCGATTACTTTTGAAATAGTAACCGACGAATGTGCTGAAAATAAAGTCTTGCCGATTACTTTTGAAATAGTAACCGACGAATGTGCTGAAAATAAAGTCTTGCATATTACTTTTAAAATAGTAACCGACGAATGTGCTGAAAATAAAACTCATGTCGATTACTTTTGAAATAGTAACCGACGATTGTGCTGAAAATAAATCATGCCGATTACGTTTGAAATAGTAACCGACGAATATGCTGAAAATAAAAATCTTGTCGATTACTTTTGAAATAGTAACCGATGAATATGCTGAAAATAAAAATCTTGCCGATTACTTTTGAAATAGTAACCGACGAATGTGCTGAAAATAAAGTCTTGCCGATTACTTTTGAAATAGTAACCGACGAATATGCTGAAAATAAAAATCTTGTCGATTACTTTTGAAATAGTAACCGATGAATATGCTGAAAATAAAAATCTTGCCGATTACTTTTGAATTAGTAACCGACGAATGTGCTGAAAATAAAGTCTTGCCGATTACTTTTGAAATAGTAACCGACGAATGTGCTGAAAATAAAGTCTTGCCGATTACTTTTAAAATAGTAACCGACAAATATGCTGAAAATAAAAATCATGCCGCTTACTTTTGAAATAGTAACCGACGAATGTGCTGAAAATAAAGTCTTGCCGATTACTTTTGAAATAGTAACCGACGAATGTGCTGAAAATAAAGTCTTGCCGATTACTTTTGAAATAGTAACCGACGAATATGCTGTAAATAAAACTCTTGCCGATTCTTTTGAAATAGTAACCGACGAATGTGCTGAAAATAAAGTCTTGCCGATTACTTTTGAAATAGTAACCGACGAATGTGCTGAAAATAAAGTCTTGCCGATTACTTTTGAAATAGTAACCGACGAATATGCTGTAAATAAAACTCTTGCCGATTCTTTTGAAATAGTAACCAACGAATGTGCTGAAAATAAAGTCTTGCCGATTACTTTTGAAATAGTAACCGACGAATGTGCTGAAAATAAAGTCTTGCCGATTACTTTTGAAATAGTAATCGACGAATGTGCTGAAAATAAAGTCTTGCTGATTACTTTTGAAATAGTAACCGACGAATATGCTGTAAATAAAAATTTTGCCGATTACTTTTGAAATAGTAACCGACGAATGTGCTGAAAATAAAGTCTTGCCGATTACTTTTGAAATAGTCACCGACGAATTTGCTGAAAATAAAAATCTTTTCGGTTACTTTTGAAATAGTAACAAATGAATGTGCTGAAAATAAATCATGCCGATTAATTTTGAAATATTAAGCGACGAATATGTTAAATATAAAAATCTGGCCGATTACTTTTGAAATAGTAACCGACGAATGTGCTGAAAATAAAGTCTTGCAGATTACTTTTAAAATAGTAACCGACAAATATGCTGAAAATAAAAATCTTGCCGATTACTTTTGAGATAGTAACCGACGATTGTGCTGAAAATAAATCATGCCGATTACCTTTGAAATAGTAACCGACGAATATGCTGAAAATAAAAATCTTGTCGATTACTTTTGAAATAGTAACCGATGAATATGCTGAAAATAAAAATCTTGCCGATTACTTTTGAATTAGTAACCGACGAATGTGCTGAAAATAAAGTCTTGTCGATTACTTTTGAAATAGTAACCGACGAATGTGCTGAAAATAAAGTCTTGCAGATTACTTTTAAAATAGTAACCGACGAATATTCTGTAAATAAAAATCTTGCCGATTACTTTTGAAATAGTAACCGACGAATGTGCTGAAAATAAAGTCTTGCCGATTACTTTTGAAATAGTAACCGACGAATGTGCTGAAAATAAAGTCTTGCCGATTACTTTTGAAATAGTAACCGACGAATATGCTGTAAATAAAAATCTTGCCGATTACTTTTGAAATAGTAACCGACGAATGTGCTGAAAATAAAGTCTTGCCGATTACTTTTGAAATAGTAACCGACGAATGTGCTGAAAATAAAGTCTTGCCGATTACTTTTGAAATAGTAACCGACGAATGTGCTGAAAATAAAGTCTTGCAGATTACTTTTAAAATAGTAACCGACGAATATGCTGTAAATAAAAATCTTGCCGATTACTTTTGAAATAGTAACCGACGAATGTGCTGAAAATAAAGTCTTGCCGATTACTTTTGAAATAGTAACCGACGAATGTGCTGAAAATAAAGTCTTGCCGATTACTTTTGAAATAGTAACCGACGAATGTGCTGAAAATAAAGTCTTGCATATTACTTTTAAAATAGTAACCGACGAATGTGCTGAAAATAAAACTCATGTCGATTACTTTTGAAATAGTAACCGACGATTGTGCTGAAAATAAATCATGCCGATTACGTTTGAAATAGTAACCGACGAATATGCTGAAAATAAAAATCTTGTCGATTACTTTTGAAATAGTAACCGATGAATATGCTGAAAATAAAAATCTTGCCGATTACTTTTGAAATAGTAACCGACGAATGTGCTGAAAATAAAGTCTTGCCGATTACTTTTGAAATAGTAACCGACGAATATGCTGAAAATAAAAATCTTGTCGATTACTTTTGAAATAGTAACCGATGAATATGCTGAAAATAAAAATCTTGCCGATTACTTTTGAATTAGTAACCGACGAATGTGCTGAAAATAAAGTCTTGCCGATTACTTTTGAAATAGTAACCGACGAATGTGCTGAAAATAAAGTCTTGCCGATTACTTTTAAAATAGTAACCGACAAATATGCTGAAAATAAAAATCATGCCGCTTACTTTTGAAATAGTAACCGACGAATGTGCTGAAAATAAAGTCTTGCCGATTACTTTTGAAATAGTAACCGACGAATGTGCTGAAAATAAAGTCTTGCCGATTACTTTTGAAATAGTAACCGACGAATATGCTGTAAATAAAACTCTTGCCGATTCTTTTGAAATAGTAACCGACGAATGTGCTGAAAATAAAGTCTTGCCGATTACTTTTGAAATAGTAACCGACGAATGTGCTGAAAATAAAGTCTTGCCGATTACTTTTGAAATAGTAATCGACGAATGTGCTGAAAATAAAGTCTTGCTGATTACTTTTGAAATAGTAACCGACGAATATGCTGTAAATAAAAATCTTGCCGATTACTTTTGAAATAGTAACCGACGAATATGCTGAAAATAAAAATCTTGCCGATTACTTTTGAATTAGTAACCGACGAATGTGCTGAAAATAAAGTCTTGCCGATTACTTTTGAAATAGTAACCGACGAATGTGCTGAAAATAAAGTCTTGCCGATTACTTTTGAAATAGTAACCGACGAATGTGCTGAAAATAAAGTCTTGCCGATTAATTTTGAAATAGTAACCGACGAATATGCTGAAAATAAAAATCTTGTCGATTACTTTTGAAATAGTAACCGATGAATATGCTGAAAATAAAAATCTTGCCGATTACTTTTGAATTAGTAACCGACGAATGTGCTGAAAATAAAGTCTTGCCGATTAGTTTTGAAATAGTAACCGACGAATGTGCTGAAAATAAAGTCTTGCCGATTACTTTTAAAATAGTAACCGACAAATATGTTGAAAATAAAAATCATGCCGCTTACTTTTGAAATAGTAACCGACGAATGTGCTGAAAATAAAGTCTTGCCGATTACTTTTGAAATAGTAACCGACGAATGTGCTGAAAATAAAGTCTTGCCGATTACTTTTGAAATAGTAACCGACGAATATGCTGTAAATAAAACTCTTGCCGATTCTTTTGAAATAGTAACCGACGAATGTGCTGAAAATAAAGTCTTGCCGATTACTTTTGAAATAGTAACCGACGAATGTGCTGAAAATAAAGTCTTGCCGATTACTTTTGAAATAGTAATCGACGAATGTGCTGAAAATAAAGTCTTGCTGATTACTTTTGAAATAGTAACCGACGAATATGCTGTAAATAAAAATCTTGCCGATTACTTTTGAAATAGTAACCGACGAATGTGCTGAAAATAAAGTCTTGCCGATTACTTTTGAAATAGTCACCGACGAATTTGCTGAAAATAAAAATCTTTTCGGTTACTTTTGAAATAGTAACAAATGAATGTGCTGAAAATAAATCATGCCGATTAATTTTGAAATATTAAGCGACGAATATGTTAAATATAAAAATCTGGCCGATTACTTTTGAAATAGTAACCGACGAATGTGCTGAAAATAAAGTCTTGCAGATTACTTTTAAAATAGTAACCGACAAATATGCTGAAAATAAAAATCTTGCCGATTACTTTTGAAATAGTAACCGACGATTGTGCTGAAAATAAATCATGCCGATTACCTTTGAAATAGTAACCGACGAATATGCTGAAAATAAAAATCTTGTCGATTACTTTTGAAATAGTAACCGATGAATATGCTGAAAATAAAAATCTTGCCGATTACTTTTGAATTAGTAACCGACGAATGTGCTGAAAATAAAGTCTTGTCGATTACTTTTGAAATAGTAACCGACGAATGTGCTGAAAATAAAGTCTTGCAGATTACTTTTAAAATAGTAACCGACGAATATTCTGTAAATAAAAATCTTGCCGATTACTTTTGAAATAGTAACCGACGAATGTGCTGAAAATAAAGTCTTGCCGATTACTTTTGAAATAGTAACCGACGAATGTGCTGAAAATAAAGTCTTGCCGATTACTTTTGAAATAGTAACCGACGAATATGCTGTAAATAAAAATCTTGCCGATTACTATTGAAATAGTAACCGACGAATGTGCTGAAAATAAAGTCTTGCCGATTACTTTTGAAATAGTAACCGACGAATGTGCTGAAAATAAAGTCTTGCCGATTACTTTTGAAATAGTAACCGACGAATGTGCTGAAAATAAAGTCTTGCAAATTACTTTTAAAATAGTAACCGACGAATATGCTGTAAATAAAAATCTTGCCGATTACTTTTGAAATAGTAACCGACGAATGTGCTGAAAATAAAGTCTTGCCGATTACTTTTGAAATAGTAACTGACGAATGTGCTGAAAATAAAGTCTTGCCGATTACTTTTGAAATAGTAACCGACGAATATGCTGTAAATAAAACTCTTGCCGATTCTTTTGAAATAGTAACCGACGAATGTGCTGAAAATAAAGTCTTGCCGATTACTTTTGAAATAGTAACCGACGAATGTGCTGAAAATAAAGTCTTGCCGATTACTTTTGAAATAGTAATCGACGAATGTGCTGAAAATAAAGTCTTGCTGATTACTTTTGAAATAGTAACCGACGAATATGCTGTAAATAAAAATCTTGCCGATTACTTTTGAAATAGTAACCGACGAATGTGCTGAAAATAAAGTCTTGCCGATTACTTTTGAAATAGTAACCGACGAATATGCTGTAAATAAAACTCTTGCCGATTCTTTTGAAATAGTAACCGACGAATGTGCTGAAAATAAAGTCTTGCCGATTACTTTTGAAATAGTAATCGACGAATGTGCTGAAAATAAAGTCTTGCTGATTACTTTTGAAATAGTAACCGACGAATATGCTGTAAATAAAAATCTTGCCGATTACTTTTGAAATAGTAACCGACGAATGTGCTGAAAATAAAGTCTTGCCGATTACTTTTGAAATAGTCACCGACGAATTTGCTGAAAATAAAAATCTTTTCGGTTACTTTTGAAATAGTAACAAATGAATGTGCTGAAAATAAATCATGCCGATTAATTTTGAAATATTAAGCGACGAATATGTTAAATATAAAAATCTGGCCGATTACTTTTGAAATAGTAACCGACGAATGTGCTGAAAATAAAGTCTTGCAGATTACTTTTAAAATAGTAACCGACAAATATGCTGAAAATAAAAATCTTGCCGATTACTTTTGAAATAGTAACCGACGATTGTGCTGAAAATAAATCATGCCGATTACCTTTGAAATAGTAACCGACGAATATGCTGAAAATAAAAATCTTGTCGATTACTTTTGAAATAGTAACCGATGAATATGCTGAAAATAAAAATCTTGCCGATTACTTTTGAATTAGTAACCGACGAATGTGCTGAAAATAAAGTCTTGTCGATTACTTTTGAAATAGTAACCGACGAATGTGCTGAAAATAAAGTCTTGCAGATTACTTTTAAAATAGTAACCGACGAATATTCTGTAAATAAAAATCTTGCCGATTACTTTTGAAATAGTAACCGACGAATGTGCTGAAAATAAAGTCTTGCCGATTACTTTTGAAATAGTAACCGACGAATGTGCTGAAAATAAAGTCTTGCCGATTACTTTTGAAATAGTCACCGACGAATTTGCTGAAAATAAAAATCTTTTCGGTTACTTTTGAAATAGTAACAAATGAATGTGCTGAAAATAAATCATGCCGATTAATTTTGAAATATTAAGCGACGAATATGTTAAATATAAAAATCTGGCCGATTACTTTTGAAATAGTAACCGACGAATGTGCTGAAAATAAAGTCTTGCAGATTACTTTTAAAATAGTAACCGACAAATATGCTGAAAATAAAAATCTTGCCGATTACTTTTGAAATAGTAACCGACGATTGTGCTGAAAATAAATCATGCCGATTACCTTTGAAATAGTAACCGACGAATATGCTGAAAATAAAAATCTTGTCGATTACTTTTGAAATAGTAACCGATGAATATGCTGAAAATAAAAATCTTGCCGATTACTTTTGAATTAGTAACCGACGAATGTGCTGAAAATAAAGTCTTGTCGATTACTTTTGAAATAGTAACCGACGAATGTGCTGAAAATAAAGTCTTGCAGATTACTTTTAAAATAGTAACCGACGAATATTCTGTAAATAAAAATCTTGCCGATTACTTTTGAAATAGTAACCGACGAATGTGCTGAAAATAAAGTCTTGCCGATTACTTTTGAAATAGTAACCGACGAATGTGCTGAAAATAAAGTCTTGCCGATTACTTTTGAAATAGTAACCGACGAATATGCTGTAAATAAAAATCTTGCCGATTACTATTGAAATAGTAACCGACGAATGTGCTGAAAATAAAGTCTTGCCGATTACTTTTGAAATAGTAACCGACGAATGTGCTGAAAATAAAGTCTTGCCGATTACTTTTGAAATAGTAACCGACGAATGTGCTGAAAATAAAGTCTTGCAAATTACTTTTAAAATAGTAACCGACGAATATGCTGTAAATAAAAATCTTGCCGATTACTTTTGAAATAGTAACCGACGAATGTGCTGAAAATAAAGTCTTGCCGATTACTTTTGAAATAGTAACTGACGAATGTGCTGAAAATAAAGTCTTGCCGATTACTTTTGAATTAGTAACCGACGAATGTGCTGAAAATAAAGTCTTGCAGATTACTTTTAAAATAGTAACCGACGAATGTGCTGAAAATAAAAATCATGTCGATTACTTTTGAAATAGTAACCGACGATTGTGCTGAAAATAAATCATGCCGATTACGTTTGAAATAGTAACCGACGAATATGATGAAAATAAAAATCTTGTCGATTACTTTTGAAATTGTAACCGATGAATATGCTGAAAATAAAAATCTTGCCGATTACTTTTGAATTAGTAACCGACGAATGTGCTGAAAATAAAGTCTTGTCGATTACTTTTGAAATAGTAACCGACGAATGTGCTGAAAATAAAGTCTTGCAGATTACTTTTAAAATAGTAACCGACGAATATTCTGTAAATAAAAATCTTGCCGATTACTTTTGAAATAGTAACCGACGAATGTGCTGAAAATAAAGTCTTGCAGATTACTTTTAAAATAGTAACCGACAAATATGCTGAAAATAAAAATCTTGCCGATTACTTTTGAAATAGTAACCGACGATTGTGCTGAAAATAAATCTTGCCGATTACCTTTGAAATAGTAACGGACGAATATGCTGAAAATAAAAATCTTGTCGATTACTTTTGAAATAGTAACCGATGAATATGCTGAAAATAAAAATCTTGACGATTACTTTTGAATTAGTAACCGACGAATGTGCTGAAAATAAAGTCTTGCCGAATAATTTTTAAATAGTAACCGACAAATGTGCTGAAAATAAAGTCTTGCTGATTACTTTTAAAATAGTAACCGACAAATATGCTGAAAATAAAAATCTTGCCGCTTACTTTTGAATTAGTAACCGACGAATGTGCTGAAAATAAAGTCTTGTCGATTACTTTTGAAATAGTAACCGACGAATGTGCTGAAAATAAAGTCTTGCAGATTACTTTTAAAATAGTAACCGACGAATATTCTGTAAATAAAAATCTTGCCGATTACTTTTGAAATAGTAACCGACGAATGTGCTGAAAATAAAGTCTTGCCGATTACTTTTGAAATAGTCACCGACGAATTTGCTGAAAATAAAAATCTTTTCGGTTACTTTTGAAATAGTAACAAATGAATGTGCTGAAAATAAATCATGCCGATTAATTTTGAAATATTAAGCGACGAATATGTTAAATATAAAAATCTGGCCGATTACTTTTGAAATAGTAACCGACGAATGTGCTGAAAATAAAGTCTTGCAGATTACTTTTAAAATAGTAACCGACAAATATGCTGAAAATAAAAATCTTGCCGATTACTTTTGAAATAGTAACCGACGATTGTGCTGAAAATAAATCATGCCGATTACCTTTGAAATAGTAACCGACGAATATGCTGAAAATAAAAATCTTGTCGATTACTTTTGAAATAGTAACCGATGAATATGCTGAAAATAAAAATCTTGCCGATTACTTTTGAATTAGTAACCGACGAATGTGCTGAAAATAAAGTCTTGTCGATTACTTTTGAAATAGTAACCGACGAATGTGCTGAAAATAAAGTCTTGCAGAATACTTTTAAAATAGTAACCGACGAATATTCTGTAAATAAAAATCTTGCCGATTACTTTTGAAATAGTAACCGACGAATGTGCTGAAAATAAAGTCTTGCCGATTACTTTTGAAATAGTAACCGACGAATGTGCTGAAAATAAAGTCTTGCCGATTACTTTTGAAATAGTAACCGACGAATATGCTGTAAATAAAAATCTTGCCGATTACTATTGAAATAGTAACCGACGAATGTGCTGAAAATAAAGTCTTGCCGATTACTTTTGAAATAGTAACCGACGAATGTGCTGAAAATAAAGTCTTGCCGATTACTTTTGAAATAGTAACCGACGAATGTGCTGAAAATAAAGTCTTGCAAATTACTTTTAAAATAGTAACCGACGAATATGCTGTAAATAAAAATCTTGCCGATTACTTTTGAAATAGTAACCGACGAATGTGCTGAAAATAAAGTCTTGCCGATTACTTTTGAAATAGTAACTGACGAATGTGCTGAAAATAAAGTCTTGCCGATTACTTTTGAATTAGTAACCGACGAATGTGCTGAAAATAAAGTCTTGCAGATTACTTTTAAAATAGTAACCGACGAATGTGCTGAAAATAAAAATCATGTCGATTACTTTTGAAATAGTAACCGACGATTGTGCTGAAAATAAATCATGCCGATTACGTTTGAAATAGTAACCGACGAATATGATGAAAATAAAAATCTTGTCGATTACTTTTGAAATTGTAACCGATGAATATGCTGAAAATAAAAATCTTGCCGATTACTTTTGAATTAGTAACCGACGAATGTGCTGAAAATAAAGTCTTGTCGATTACTTTTGAAATAGTAACCGACGAATGTGCTGAAAATAAAGTCTTGCAGATTACTTTTAAAATAGTAACCGACGAATATTCTGTAAATAAAAATCTTGCCGATTACTTTTGAAATAGTAACCGACGAATGTGCTGAAAATAAAGTCTTGCAGATTACTTTTAAAATAGTAACCGACAAATATGCTGAAAATAAAAATCTTGCCGATTACTTTTGAAATAGTAACCGACGATTGTGCTGAAAATAAATCTTGCCGATTACCTTTGAAATAGTAACGGACGAATATGCTGAAAATAAAAATCTTGTCGATTACTTTTGAAATAGTAACCGATGAATATGCTGAAAATAAAAATCTTGACGATTACTTTTGAATTAGTAACCGACGAATGTGCTGAAAATAAAGTCTTGCCGAATAATTTTTAAATAGTAACCGACAAATGTGCTGAAAATAAAGTCTTGCTGATTACTTTTAAAATAGTAACCGACAAATATGCTGAAAATAAAAATCTTGCCGCTTACTTTTGAATTAGTAACCGACGAATGTGCTGAAAATAAAGTCTTGTCGATTACTTTTGAAATAGTAACCGACGAATGTGCTGAAAATAAAGTCTTGCAGATTACTTTTAAAATAGTAACCGACGAATATTCTGTAAATAAAAATCTTGCCGATTACTTTTGAAATAGTAACCGACGAATGTGCTGAAAATAAAGTCTTGCCGATTACTTTTGAAATAGTAACCGACGAATGTGCTGAAAATAAAGTCTTGCCGATTACTTTTGAAATAGTAACCGACGAATGTGCTGAAAATAAAGTCTTGCAGATTACTTTTAAAATAGTAACCGACGAATATTCTGTAAATAAAAATCTTGCCGATTACTTTTGAAATAGTAACCGACGAATGTGCTGAAAATAAAGTCTTGCCGATTACTTTTGAAATAGTCACCGACGAATTTGCTGAAAATAAAAATCTTTTCGGTTACTTTTGAAATAGTAACAAATGAATGTGCTGAAAATAAATCATGCCGATTAATTTTGAAATATTAAGCGACGAATATGTTAAATATAAAAATCTGGCCGATTACTTTTGAAATAGTAACCGACGAATGTGCTGAAAATAAAGTCTTGCAGATTACTTTTAAAATAGTAACCGACAAATATGCTGAAAATAAAAATCTTGCCGATTACTTTTGAAATAGTAACCGACGATTGTGCTGAAAATAAATCATGCCGATTACCTTTGAAATAGTAACCGACGAATATGCTGAAAATAAAAATCTTGTCGATTACTTTTGAAATAGTAACCGATGAATATGCTGAAAATAAAAATCTTGCCGATTACTTTTGAATTAGTAACCGACGAATGTGCTGAAAATAAAGTCTTGTCGATTACTTTTGAAATAGTAACCGACGAATGTGCTGAAAATAAAGTCTTGCAGATTACTTTTAAAATAGTAACCGACGAATATTCTGTAAATAAAAATCTTGCCGATTACTTTTGAAATAGTAACCGACGAATGTGCTGAAAATAAAGTCTTGCCGATTACTTTTGAAATAGTAACCGACGAATGTGCTGAAAATAAAGTCTTGTCGATTACTTTTGAAATAGTAACCGACGAATGTGCTGAAAATAAAGTCTTGTCGATTACTTTTGAAATAGTAACCGACGAATGTGCTGAAAATAAAGTCTTGCAGATTACTTTTAAAATAGTAACCGACGAATATTCTGTAAATAAAAATCTTGCCGATTACTTTTGAAATAGTAACCGACGAATGTGCTGAAAATAAAGTCTTGCCGATTACTTTTGAAATAGTAACCGACGAATGTGCTGAAAATAAAGTCTTGCCGATTACTTTTGAAATAGTCACCGACGAATTTGCTGAAAATAAAAATCTTTTCGGTTACTTTTGAAATAGTAACAAATGAATGTGCTGAAAATAAATCATGCCGATTAATTTTGAAATATTAAGCGACGAATATGTTAAATATAAAAATCTGGCCGATTACTTTTGAAATAGTAACCGACGAATGTGCTGAAAATAAAGTCTTGTCGATTACTTTTGAAATAGTAACCGACGAATGTGCTGAAAATAAAGTCTTGCAGATTACTTTTAAAATAGTAACCGACGAATATTCTGTAAATAAAAATCTTGCCGATTACTTTTGAAATAGTAACCGACGAATGTGCTGAAAATAAAGTCTTGCCGATTACTTTTGAAATAGTAACCGACGAATGTGCTGAAAATAAAGTCTTGCAAATTACTTTTAAAATAGTAACCGACGAATATGCTGTAAATAAAAATCTTGCCGATTACTTTTGAAATAGTAACCGACGAATGTGCTGAAAATAAAGTCTTGCCGATTACTTTTGAAATAGTAACTGACGAATGTGCTGAAAATAAAGTCTTGCCGATTACTTTTGAATTAGTAACCGACGAATGTGCTGAAAATAAAGTCTTGCAGATTACTTTTAAAATAGTAACCGACGAATGTGCTGAAAATAAAAATCATGTCGATTACTTTTGAAATAGTAACCGACGATTGTGCTGAAAATAAATCATGCCGATTACGTTTGAAATAGTAACCGACGAATATGCTGAAAATAAAAATCTTGTCGATTACTTTTGAAATTGTAACCGATGAATATGCTGAAAATAAAAATCTTGCCGATTACTTTTGAATTAGTAACCGACGAATGTGCTGAAAATAAAGTCTTGTCGATTACTTTTGAAATAGTAACCGACGAATGTGCTGAAAATAAAGTCTTGCAGATTACTTTTAAAATAGTAACCGACGAATATTCTGTAAATAAAAATCTTGCCGATTACTTTTGAAATAGTAACCGACGAATGTGCTGAAAATAAAGTCTTGCAGATTACTTTTAAAATAGTAACCGACAAATATGCTGAAAATAAAAATCTTGCCGATTACTTTTGAAATAGTAACCGACGATTGTGCTGAAAATAAATCTTGCCGATTACCTTTGAAATAGTAACGGACGAATATGCTGAAAATAAAAATCTTGTCGATTACTTTTGAAATAGTAACCGATGAATATGCTGAAAATAAAAATCTTGACGATTACTTTTGAATTAGTAACCGACGAATGTGCTGAAAATAAAGTCTTGCCGAATAATTTTTAAATAGTAACCGACAAATGTGCTGAAAATAAAGTCTTGCTGATTACTTTTAAAATAGTAACCGACAAATATGCTGAAAATAAAAATCTTGCCGCTTACTTTTGAAATAGTAACCGACGAATATGCTGAAAATAAAAATCTTGCCGATTACTTTTGAAATAGTAACCGACGAATGTGCTGAAAATAAAGTCTTGCCGATTACTTTTGAAATAGTAACCGACGAATGTGCTAAAAATAAAGTCTTGCCGATTACTTTTGAAATAGTAACCGACGAATATGCTGTAAATAAAAATCTTGCCGATTACTTTTGAAATAGTAACCGACGAATGTGCTGAAAATAAAGTCTTGCCGATTACTTTTGAAATAGTAACCGACGAATGTGCTGAAAATAAAGTCTTGCCGATTACTTTTGAAATAGTAACCGACGAATGTGCTGAAAATAAAGTCTTGCAGATTACTTTTAAAATAGTAACCGACAAATGTGCTAAAAATAAAAATCTTGCCGATTACTTTTGAAATAGTAACCGACGATTGTGCTGAAAATAAATCATGCTGATTACGTTTGAAATAGTCACCGACGAATTTGCTGAAAATAAAAATCTTGTCGGTTACTTTTGAAATAGTAACCGACGAAGGTGCTGAAAATAAATTATGCCGATTACTTTTGAAATATTAAGCGACGAATATGTTAAATATAAAAATCTTGCCGATTACTTTTGAAATAGTAACCGACGAATGTGCTGAAAATAAAGTCTTGCCGATTACTTTTGAAATAGTAACCGACGAATGTGCTGAAAATAAAGTCTTGGCGACTACTTTTGAAATAGTAACCGACGAATATGCTGTAAATAAAAATCTTGCCGATTACTTTCGAAATAGTAACCGACGAATGTGCTGAAAATAAAGTCTTGCCGATTACTTTTGAAATAGTAACCGACGAATGTGCTGAAAATAAAGTCTTGCCGATTACTTTTGAAATAGTAACCGACGAATATGCTGTAAATAAAAATCTTGCCGATTACTTTTGAAATAGTAACCGACAAATGTGCTGAAAATAAAGTCTTGCCGATTACTTTTGAAATAGTAACCGACGAATGTGCTGAAAATAAAGTCTTGCCGATTACTTTTGAAATAGTAACCGACGAATGTGCTGAAAATAAAGTCTTGCAGATTACTTTTAAAATAGTAACCGACAAATGTGCTGAAAATAAAAATCTTGCCGCTTACTTTTGAATTAGTAACCGACGATTGTGCTGAAAATAAATCATGCTGATTACGTTTGAAATAGTCACCGACGAATTTGCTGAAAATAAAAATCTTGTCGGTTACTTTTGAAATAGTAACCGACGAATGTGCTGAAAATAAATTATGCCGATTACTTTTGAAATATTAAGCGACGAATATGTTAAATATAAAAATCTTGCCGATTACTTTTGAAATAGTAACCGACGAATGTGCTGAAAATAAAGTCTTGCAGATTACTTTTAAAATAGTAACCGACAAATATGCTAAAAATAAAAATCTTGCCGATTACTTTTGAAATAGTAACTGACGATTGTGCTGAAAATAAATCATGCCGATGACCTTTGAAATAGTAACCGACGAATATGCTGAAAATAAAAATCTTGTCGATTACATTTGAAATAGTAACCGATGAATATGCTGAAAATAAAAATCTTGCCGATTACTTTTGAATTAGTAACCGACGAATGTGCTGAAAATAAAGTCTTGCCGATTACTTTTGAAATAGTAACCGTGAATGTGCTGAAAATAAAGTCTTACCGATTACTTTTAAAATAGTAACCGACAAATATGCTGAAAATAAAAATCATGCCGCTTACTTTTGAAATAGTAACCGACGAATATGCTGAAAATAAAAATCTTGCCGATTACTTTTGAAATAGTAACCGACGAATGTGCTGAAAATAAAGTCTTGCCGACTACTTTTGAAATAGTAACCGACGAATATGCTGTAAATAAAAATCTTGCCGATTACTTTTGAAATAGTAACCGACGAATGTGCTGAAAAAAAAGTCTTGCCGATTACTTTTGAAATAGTAACCGACGAATGTGCTGAAAATAAAGTCTTGCCGATTACTTTTGAAATAGTAACCGACGAATGTGCTGTAAATAAAAATCTTGCCGATTACTTTTGAAATAGTAACCGACGAATGTGCTGAAAATAAAGTCTTGCCGATTACTTTTGAAATAGTAACCGACGAATGTGCTGAAAATAAAGTCTTGCAGATTACTTTTCAAATAGTAACCGACAAATGTGCTGAAAATAAAAATCTTGCCGATTACTTTTGAAATAGTAACCGACGATTGTGCTGAAAATAAATCATGCTGATTACGTTTGAAATAGTCACCGACGAATTTGCTGAAAATAAAAATCTTGTCGGTTACTTTTGAAATAGTAACCGACGAATGTGCTGAAAATAAATTATGCCGATTACTTTTGAAATATTAAGCGACGAATATGTTAAATATAAAAATCTTGCCGATTACTTTTGAAATAGTAACCGACGAATGTGCTGAAAATAAAGTCTTGCAGATTACTTTTAAAATAGTAACCGACAAATATGCTAAAAATAAAAATCTTGCCGATTACTTTTGAAATAGTAACCGACGATTGTGCTGAAAATAAATCATGCCGATTACATTTGAAATAGTAACCGACGAATATGCTGAAAATAAAAATCTTGTCGATTACTTTTGAAATAGTAACCGACGAAGGTGCTGAAAATAAATTATGCCGATTACTTTTGAAATATTAAGCGACGAATATGTTAAATATAAAAATCTTGCCGATTACTTTTGAAATAGTAACCGACGAATGTGCTGAAAATAAAGTCTTGCCGATTACTTTTGAAATAGTAACCGACGAATGTGCTGAAAATAAAGTCTTGCCGACTACTTTTGAAATAGTAACCGACGAATATGCTGTAAATAAAAATCTTGCCGATTACTTTTGAAATAGTAACCGACGAATGTGCTGAAAATAAAGTCTTGCCGATTACTTTTGAAATAGTAACCGACGAATGTGCTGAAAATAAAGTCTTGCCGATTACTTTTGAAATAGTAACCGACGAATATGCTGTAAATAAAAATCTTGCCGATTACTTTTGAAATAGTAACCGACAAATGTGCTGAAAATAAAGTCTTGCCGATTACTTTTGAAATAGTAACCGACGAATGTGCTGAAAATAAAGTCTTGCCGATTACTTTTGAAATAGTAACCGACGAATGTGCTGAAAATAAAGTCTTGCAGATTACTTTTAAAATAGTAACCGACAAATGTGCTGAAAATAAAAATCTTGCCGATTACTTTTGAAATAGTAACCGACGATTGTGCTGAAAATAAATCATGCTGATTACGTTTGAAATAGTCACCGACGAATTTGCTGAAAATAAAAATCTTGTCGGTTACTTTTGAAATAGTAACCGACGAATGTGCTGAAAATAAATTATGCCGATTACTTTTGAAATATTAAGCGACGAATATGTTAAATATAAAAATCTTGCCCATTACTTTTGAAATAGTAACCGACGAATGTGCTGAAAATAAAGTCTTGCAGATTACTTTTAAAATAGTAACCGACGAATATGCTGAAAATAAAAATCTTGTCGATTACTTTTGAAATAGTAACCGATGAATATGCTGAAAATAAAAATCTTGCCGATTACTTTTGAATTAGTAACCGACGAATGTGCTGAAAATAAAGTCTTGCCGATTACTTTTGAAATAGTAACCGTGAATGTGCTGAAAATAAAGTCTTGCCGATTACTTTTAAAATAGTAACCGACAAATATGCTGAAAATAAAAATCATGCCGCTTACTTTTGAAATATTAACCGACGAATATGCTGAAAATAAAAATCTTGCCGATTACTTTTGAAATAGTAACCGACGAATGTGCTGAAAATAATGTCTTGCCGACTACTTTTGAAATAGTAACCGACGAATATGCTGTAAATAAAAATCTTGCCGATTACTTTTGAAATAGTAACCGACGAATGTGCTGAAAATAAAGTCTTGCCGATTACTTTTGAAATAGTAACCGAGGAATGTGCTGAAAATAAAGTCTTGCCGATTACTTTTGAAATAGTAACCGACGAATATGCTGTAAATAAAAATCTTGCCAATTACTTTTGAAATAGTAACCGACGAATGTGCTGAAAATAAAGTCTTGCCGATTACTTTTGAAATAGTAACCGACGAATGTGCTGAAAATAAAGTCTTGCCGATTACTTTTGAAATAGTAACCGACGAATGTGCTGAAAATCAAGTCTTGCAGATTACTTTTCAAATAGTAACCGACAAATGTGCTGAAAATAAAAATCTTGCCGATTACTTTTGAAATAGTAACCGACGATTGTGCTGAAAATAAATCATGCTGATTACGTTTGAAATAGTCACCGACGAATTTGCTGAAAATAAAAATCTTGTCGGTTACTTTTGAAATAGTAACCGACGAATGTGCTGAAAATAAATTATGCCGATTACTTTTGAAATATTAAGCGACGAATATGTTAAATATAAAAATCTTGCCGATTACTTTTGAAATAGTAACCGACGAATGTGCTGAAAATAAAGTCTTGCCGATTACTTTTGAAATAGTAACCGACGAATGTGCTGAAAATAAAGTCTTGGCGACTACTTTTGAAATAGTAACCGACGAATATGCTGTAAATAAAAATCTTGCCGATTACTTTTGAAATAGTAACCGACGAATGTGCTGAAAATAAAGTCTTGCCGATTACTTTTGAAATAGTAACCGACGAATGTGCTGAAAATAAAGTCTTGCCGATTACTTTTGAAATAGTAACCGACGAATATGCTGTAAATAAAAATCTTGCCGATTACTTTTGAAATAGTATCCGACAAATGTGCTGAAAATAAAGTCTTGCCGATTACTTTTGAAATAGTAACCGACGAATGTGCTGAAAATAAAGTCTTGCCGATTACTTTTGAAATAGTAACCGACGAATGTGCTGAAAATAAAGTCTTGCAGATTACTTTTAAAATAGTAACCGACAAATGTGCTGAAAATAAAAATCTTGCCGCTTACTTTTGAATTAGTAACCGACGATTGTGCTGAAAATAAATCATGCTGATTACGTTTGAAATAGTCACCGACGAATTTGCTGAAAATAAAAATCTTGTCGGTTACTTTTGAAATAGTAACCGACGAATGTGCTGAAAATAAATTATGCCGATTACTTTTGAAATATTAAGCGACGAATATGTTAAATATAAAAATCTTGCCGATTACTTTTGAAATAGTAACCGACGAATGTGCTGAAAATAAAGTCTTGCAGATTACTTTTAAAATAGTAACCGACAAATATGCTAAAAATAAAAATCTTGCCGATTACTTTTGAAATAGTAACTGACGATTGTGCTGAAAATAAATCATGCCGATTACCTTTGAAATAGTAACCGAAGAATATGCTAAAAATAAAAATCTTGTCGATTACATTTGAAATAGTAACCGATGAATATGCTGAAAATAAAAATCTTGCCGATTACTTTTGAATTAGTAACCGACGAATGTGCTGAAAATAAAGTCTTGCCGATTACTTTTGAAATAGTAACCGTGAATGTGCTGAAAATAAAGTCTTACCGATTACTTTTAAAATAGTAACCGACAAATATGCTGAAAATAAAAATCATGCCGCTTACTTTTGAAATAGTAACCGACGAATATGCTGAAAATAAAAATCTTGCCGATTACTTTTGAAATAGTAACCGACGAATGTGCTGAAAATAAAGTCTTGCCGACTACTTTTGAAATAGTAACCGACGAATATGCTGTAAATAAAAATCTTGCCGATTACTTTTGAAATAGTAACCGACGAATGTGCTGAAAAAAAAGTCTTGCCGATTACTTTTGAAATAGTTACCGACGAATGTGCTGAAAATAAAGTCTTGCCGATTACTTTTGAAATAGTAACCGACGAATATGCTGTAAATAAAAATCTTGCCGATTACTTTTGAAATAGTAACCGACGAATGTGCTGAAAATAAAGTCTTGCCGATTACTTTTGAAATAGTAACCGACGAATGTGCTGAAAATAAAGTCTTGCCGATTACTTTTGAAATAGTAACCGACGAATGTGCTGAAAATAAAGTCTTGCAGATTACTTTTCAAATAGTAACCGACAAATGTGCTGAAAATAAAAATCTTGTCGATTACTTTTGAAATAGTAACCGACGATTGTGCTGAAAATAAATCATGCTGATTACGTTTGAAATAGTCACCGACGAATTTGCTGAAAATAAAAATCTTGTCGGTTACTTTTGAAATAGTAACCGACGAATGTGCTGAAAATAAATTATGCCGATTACTTTTGAAATATTAAGCGACGAATATGTTAAATATAAAAATCTTGCCGATTACTTTTGAAATAGTAACCGACGAATGTGCTGAAAAAAAAGTCTTGCAGATTACTTTTAAAATAGTAACCGACAAATATGCTAAAAATAAAAATCTTGCCGATTACTTTTGAAATAGTAACCGACGATTGTGCTGAAAATAAATCATGCCGATTACATTTGAAATAGTAACCGACGAATATGCTGAAAATAAAAATCTTGTCGATTACTTTTGAAATAGTAACCGACGAAGGTGCTGAAAATAAATTATGCCGATTACTTTTGAAATATTAAGCGACGAATATGTTAAATATAAAAATCTTGCCGATTACTTTTGAAATAGTAACCGACGAATGTGCTGAAAATAAAGTCTTGCCGATTACTTTTCAAATAGTAACCGACGAATGTGCTGAAAATAAAGTCTTGCCGACTACTTTTGAAATAGTAACCGACGAATATGCTGTAAATAAAAATCTTGCCGATTACTTTTGAAATAGTAACCGACGAATGTGCTGAAAATAAAGTCTTGCCGATTACTTTTGAAATAGTAACCGACGAATGTGCTGAAAATAAAGTCTTGCCGATTACTTTTGAAATAGTAACCGACGAATATGCTGTAAATAAAAATCTTGCCGATTACTTTTGAAATAGTAACCGACAAATGTGCTGAAAATAAAGTCTTGCCGATTACTTTTGAAATAGTAACCGACGAATGTGCTGAAAATAAAGTCTTGCCGATTACTTTTGAAATAGTAACCGACGAATGTGCTGAAAATAAAGTCTTGCAGATTACTTTTAAAATAGTAACCGACAAATGTGCTGAAAATAAAAATCTTGCCGATTACTTTTGAAATAGTAACCGACGAATGTGCTGAAAATAAAGTCTTGCCGATTACTTTTGAAATAGTAACCGACGAATGTGCTGAAAATAAAGTCTTGCCGATTACTTTTGAAATAGTAACCGACGAATGTGCTGAAAATAAAGTCTTGCAGATTACTTTTAAAATAGTAACCGACAAATATGCTAAAAATAAAAATCTTGCCGATTACTTTTGAAATAGTAACCGACGATTGTGCTGAAAATAAATCATGCCGATTACCTTTGAAATAGTAACCGACGAATATGCTGAAAATAAAAATCTTGTCGATTACTTTTGAAATAGTAACCGATGAATATGCTGAAAATAAAAATCTTGCCGATTACTTTTGAATTAGTAACCGACGAATGTGCTGAAAATAAAGTCTTGCCGATTACTTTTGAAATAGTAACCGTGAATGTGCTGAAAATAAAGTCTTGCCGATTACTTTTAAAATAGTAACCGACAAATATGCTGAAAATAAAAATCATGCCGCTTACTTTTGAAATAGTAACCGACGAATATGCTGAAAATAAAAATCTTGCCGATTACTTTTGAAATAGTAACCGACGAATGTGCTGAAAATAATGTCTTGCCGATTACTTTTGAAATAGTAACCGACGAATGTGCTGAAAATAAAGTCTTGCCGACTACTTTTGAAATAGTAACCGACGAATATGCTGTAAATAAAAATCTTGCCGATTACTTTTGAAATAGTAACCGACGAATGTGCTGAAAATAAAGTCTTGCCGATTACTTTTGAAATAGTAACCGACGAATGTGCTGAAAATAAAGTCTTGCCGATTACTTTTGAAATAGTAACCGACGAATATGCTGTAAATAAAAATCTTGCCAATTACTTTTGAAATAGTAACCGACGAATGTGCTGAAAATAAAGTCTTGCCGATTACTTTTGAAATAGTAACCGACGAATGTGCTGAAAATAAAGTCTTGCCGATTACTTTTGAAATAGTAACCGACGAATGTGCTGAAAATCAAGTCTTGCAGATTACTTTTCAAATAGTAACCGACAAATGTGCTGAAAATAAAAATCTTGCCGATTACTTTTGAAATAGTAACCGACGATTGTGCTGAAAATAAATCATGCTGATTACGTTTGAAATAGTCACCGACGAATTTGCTGAAAATAAAAATCTTGTCGGTTACTTTTGAAATAGTAACCGACGAATGTGCTGAAAATAAATTATGCCGATTACTTTTGAAATATTAAGCGACGAATATGTTAAATATAAAAATCTTGCCGATTACTTTTGAAATAGTAACCGACGAATGTGCTGAAAATAAAGTCTTGCAGATTACTTTTAAAATAGTAACCGACAAATATGCTAAAAATAAAAATCTTGCCGATTACTTTTGAAATAGTAACCGACGATTGTGCTGAAAATAAATCGTGCCGATTACCTTTGAAATAGTAACCGACGAATATGCTGAAAATAAAAATCTTGTCGATTACTTTTGAAATAGTAACCGATGAATATGCTGAAAATAAAAATCTTGCCGATTACTTTTGAATTAGTAACCGACGAATGTGCTGAAAATAAAGTCTTGCCGATTACTTTTGAAATAGTAACCGTGAATGTGCTGAAAATAAAGTCTTGCCGATTACTTTTAAAATAGTAACCGACAAATATGCTGAAAATAAAAATCATGCCGCTTACTTTTGAAATAGTAACCGACGAATATGCTGAAAATAAAAATCTTGCCGATTACTTTTGAAATAGTAACCGACGAATGTGCTGAAAATAAAGTCTTGCCGATTACTTTTGAAATAGTAACCGACGAATGTGCTGAAAATAAAGTCTTGCCGACTACTTTTGAAATAGTAACCGACGAATATGCTGTAAATAAAAATCTTGCCGATTACTTTTGAAATAGTAACCGACGAATGTGCTGAAAATAAAGTCTTGCAGATTACTTTTAAAATAGTAACCGACAAATATGCTAAAAATAAAAATCTTGCCGATTACTTTTGAAATAGTAACCGACGATTGTGCTGAAAATAAATCATGCCGATTACATTTGAAATAGTAACCGACGAATATGCTGAAAATAAAAATCTTGTCGATTACTTTTGAAATAGTAACCGACGAAGGTGCTGAAAATAAATTATGCCGATTACTTTTGAAATATTAAGCGACGAATATGTTAAATATAAAAATCTTGCCGATTACTTTTGAAATAGTAACCGACGAATGTGCTGAAAATAAAGTCTTGCCGATTACTTTTGAAATAGTAACCGACGAATGTGCTGAAAATAAAGTCTTGCCGACTACTTTTGAAATAGTAACCGACGAATATGCTGTAAATAAAAATCTTGCCGATTACTTTTGAAATAGTAACCGACGAATGTGCTGAAAATAAAGTCTTGCCGATTACTTTTGAAATAGTAACCGACGAATGTGCTGAAAATAAAGTCTAGCAGATTACTTTTAAAATAGTAACCGACAAATGTGCTGAAAATAAAAATCTTGCCGATTACTTTTGAAATAGTAACCGACGATTGTGCTGAAAATAAATCATGCTGATTACGTTTGAAATAGTCACCGACGAATTTGCTGAAAATAAAAATCTTGTCGGTTACTTTTGAAATAGTAACCGACGAATGTGCTGAAAATAAATTATGCCGATTACTTTTGAAATATTAAGCGACGAATATGTTAAATATAAAAATCTTGCCGATTACTTTTGAAATAGTAACCGACGAATGTGCTGAAAATAAAGTCTTGCAGATTACTTTTAAAATAGTAACCGACAAATATGCTAAAAATAAAAATCTTGCCGATTACTTTTGAAATAGTAACCGACGATTGTGCTGAAAATAAATCATGCCGATTACCTTTGAAATAGTAACCGACGAATATGCTGAAAATAAAAATCTTGTCGATTACTTTTGAAATAGTAACCGATGAATATGCTGAAAATAAAAATCTTGCCGATTACTTTTGAATTAGTAACCGACGAATGTGCTGAAAATAAAGTCTTGCCGATTACTTTTGAAATAGTAACCGTGAATGTGCTGAAAATAAAGTCTTGCCGATTACTTTTAAAATAGTAACCGACAAATATGCTGAAAATAAAAATCATGCCGCTTACTTTTGAAATAGTAACCGACGAATATGCTGAAAATAAAAATCTTCCCGATTACTTTTGAAATAGTAACCGACGAATGTGCTGAAAATAATGTCTTGCCGATTACTTTTGAAATAGTAACCGACGAATGTGCTGAAAATAAAGTCTTGCCGACTACTTTTGAAATAGTAACCGACGAATATGCTGTAAATAAAAATCTTGCCGATTACTTTTGAAATAGTAACCGACGAATGTGCTGAAAATAAAGTCTTGCCGATTACTTTTGAAATAGTAACCGACGAATGTGCTGAAAATAAAGTCTTGCCGATTACTTTTGAAATAGTAACCGACGAATGTGCTGAAAATCAAGTCTTGCAGATTACTTTTCAAATAGTAACCGACAAATGTGCTGAAAATAAAAATCTTGCCGATTACTTTTGAAATAGTAACCGACGATTGTGCTGAAAATAAATCATGCTGATTACGTTTGAAATAGTCACCGACGAATTTGCTGAAAATAAAAATCTTGTCGGTTACTTTTGAAATAGTAACCGACGATTGTGCTGAAAATAAATTATGCCGATTACTTTTGAAATATTAAGCGACGAATATGTTAAATATAAAAATCTTGCCGATTACTTTTGAAATAGTAACCGACGAATGTGCTGAAAATAAAGTCTTGCAGATTACTTTTAAAATAGTAACCGACAAATATGCTAAAAATAAAAATCTTGCCGATTACTTTTGAAATAGTAACCGACGATTGTGCTGAAAATAAATCGTGCCGATTACCTTTGAAATAGTAACCGACGAATATGCTGAAAATAAAAATCTTGTCGATTACTTTTGAAATAGTAACCGATGAATATGCTGAAAATAAAAATCTTGCCGATTACTTTTGAATTAGTAACCGACGAATGTGCTGAAAATAAAGTCTTGCCGATTACTTTTGAAATAGTAACCCTGAATGTGCTGAAAATAAAGTCTTGCCGATTACTTTTAAAATAGTAACCGACAAATATGCTGAAAATAAAAATCATGCCGCTTACTTTTGAAATAGTAACCGACGAATATGCTGAAAATAAAAATCTTGCCGATTACTTTTGAAATAGTAACCGACGAATGTGCTGAAAATAAAGTCTTGCCGATTACTTTTGAAATAGTAACCGACAAATGTGCTGAAAATAAAGTCTTGCCGACTACTTTTGAAATAGTAACCGACGAATATGCTGTAAATAAAAATCTTGCCGATTACTTTTGAAATAGTAACCGACGATTGTGCTGAAAATAAATCATGTCGATTACCTTTGAAATAGTAACCGACGAATATGCTGAAAATAAAAATCTTGTCGATTACTTTTGAAATAGTAACCGATGAATATGCTGAAAATAAAAATCTTGCCGATTACTTTTGAATTAGTAACCGACGAATGTGCTGAAAATAAAGTCTTGCCGATTACTTTTGAAATAGTAACCGTGAATGTGCTGAAAATAAAGTCTTGCCGATTACTTTTAAAATAGTAACCGACAAATATGCTGAAAATAAAAATCATGCCGCTTACTTTTGAAATAGTAACCGACGAATATGCTGAAAATAAAAATCTTCCCGATTACTTTTGAAATAGTAACCGACGAATGTGCTGAAAATAATGTCTTGCCGATTACTTTTGAAATAGTAACCGACGAATGTGCTGAAAATAAAGTCTTGCCGACTACTTTTGAAATAGTAACCGACGAATATGCTGTAAATAAAAATCTTGCCGATTACTTTTGAAATAGTAACCGACGAATGTGCTGAAAATAAAGTCTTGCCGATTACTTTTGAAATAGTAACCGACGAATGTGCTGAAAATAAAGTCTTGCCGATTACTTTTGAAATAGTAACCGACGAATATGCTGTAAATAAAAATCTTGCCGATTACTTTTGAAATAGTAACCGACGAATGTGCTGAAAATAAAGTCTTGCCGATTACTTTTGAAATAGTAACCGACGAATGTGCTGAAAATAAAGTCTTGCCGATTACTTTTGAAATAGTAACCGACGAATGTGCTGAAAATCAAGTCTTGCAGATTACTTTTCAAATAGTAACCGACAAATGTGCTGAAAATAAAAATCTTGCCGATTACTTTTGAAATAGTAACCGACGATTGTGCTGAAAATAAATCATGCTGATTACGTTTGAAATAGTCACCGACGAATTTGCTGAAAATAAAAATCTTGTCGGTTACTTTTGAAATAGTAACCGACGATTGTGCTGAAAATAAATTATGCCGATTACTTTTGAAATATTAAGCGACGAATATGTTAAATATAAAAATCTTGCCGATTACTTTTGAAATAGTAACCGACGAATGTGCTGAAAATAAAGTCTTGCAGATTACTTTTAAAATAGTAACCGACAAATATGCTAAAAATAAAAATCTTGCCGATTACTTTTGAAATAGTAACCGACGATTGTGCTGAAAATAAATCGTGCCGATTACCTTTGAAATAGTAACCGACGAATATGCTGAAAATAAAAATCTTGTCGATTACTTTTGAAATAGTAACCGATGAATATGCTGAAAATAAAAATCTTGCCGATTACTTTTGAATTAGTAACCGACGAATGTGCTGAAAATAAAGTCTTGCCGATTACTTTTGAAATAGTAACCCTGAATGTGCTGAAAATAAAGTCTTGCCGATTACTTTTAAAATAGTAACCGACAAATATGCTGAAAATAAAAATCATGCCGCTTACTTTTGAAATAGTAACCGACGAATATGCTGAAAATAAAAATCTTGCCGATCACTTTTGAAATAGTAACCGACGAATGTGCTGAAAATAAAGTCTTGCCGATTACTTTTGAAATAGTAACCGACGAATGTGCTGAAAATAAAGTCTTGCCGACTACTTTTGAAATAGTAACCGACGAATATGCTGTAAATAAAAATCTTGCCGATTACTTTTGAAATAGTAACCGACGAATGTGCTGAAAATAAAGTCTTGCCGATTACTTTTGAAATAGTAACCGACGAATGTGCTGAAAATAAAGTCTTGCCGATTACTTTTGAAATAGTAACCGACGAATATGCTGTAAATAAAAATCTTGCCGATTACTTTTGAAATAGTAACCGACGAATGTGCTGAAAATAAAGTCTTGCCGATTACTTTTGAAATAGTAACCGACGAATGTGCTGAAAATAAAGTCTTGCCGATTACTTTTGAAATAGTAACCGACGAATGTGCTGAAAATCAAGTCTTGCAGATTACTTTTCAAATAGTAACCGACAAATGTGCTGAAAATAAAAATCTTGCCGATGACTTTTGAAATAGTAACCGACGATTGTGCTGAAAATAAATCATGCTGATTACGTTTGAAATAGTCACCGACGAATTTGCTGAAAATAAAAATCTTGTCGGTTACTTTTGAAATAGTAACCGACGAATGTGCTGAAAATAAATTATGCCGATTACTTTTGAAATATTAAGCGACGAATATGTTAAATATAAAAATCTTGCCGATTACTTTTGAAATAGTAACCGACGAATGTGCTGAAAATAAAGTCTTGCAGATTACTTTTAAAATAGTAACCGACGAATGTGCTGAAAATAAAGTCTTGCCGATTACTTTTGAAATAGTAACCGACGATTGTGCTGAAAATAAATCGTGCCGATTACCTTTGAAATAGTAACCGACGAATATGCTGAAAATAAAAATCTTGTCGATTACTTTTGAAATAGTAACCGATGAATATGCTGAAAATAAAAATCTTGCCGATTACTTTTGAATTAGTAACCGACGAATGTGCTGAAAATAAATCATGCTGATTACGTTTGAAATAGTCACCGACGAATTTGCTGAAAATAAAAATCTTGTCGGTTACTTTTGAAATAGTAACCGACGAATGTGCTGAAAATAAATTATGCCGATTACTTTTGAAATATTAAGCGACGAATATGTTAAATATAAAAATCTTGCCGATTACTTTTGAAATAGTAACCGACGAATGTGCTGAAAATAAAGTCTTGCAGATTACTTTTAAAATAGTAACCGACAAATATGCTAAAAATAAAAATCTTGCCGATTACTTTTGAAATAGTAACCGACGATTGTGCTGAAAATAAATCGTGCCGATTACCTTTGAAATAGTAACCGACGAATATGCTGAAAATAAAAATCTTGTCGATTACTTTTGAAATAGTAACCGATGAATATGCTGAAAATAAAAATCTTGCCGATTACTTTTGAATTAGTAACCGACGAATGTGCTGAAAATAAAGTCTTGCCGATTACTTTTGAAATAGTAACCGTGAATGTGCTGAAAATAAAGTCTTGCCGATTACTTTTAAAATAGTAACCGACAAATATGCTGAAAATAAAAATCATGCCGCTTACTTTTGAAATAGTAACCGACGAATATGCTGAAAATAAAAATCTTGCCGATTACTTTTGAAATAGTAACCGACGAATGTGCTGAAAATAAAGTCTTGCCGATTACTTTTGAAATAGTAACCGACGAATGTGCTGAAAATAAAGTCTTGCCGACTACTTTTGAAATAGTAACCAACGAATATGCTGTAAATAAAAATCTTGCCGATTACTTTTGAAATAGTAACCGACGAATGTGCTGAAAATAAAGTCTTGCCGATTACTTTTGAAATAGTAACCGACGAATGTGCTGAAAATAAAGTCTTGCCGATTACTTTTGAAATAGTAACCGACGAATATGCTGTAAATAAAAATCTTGCCGATTACTTTTGAAATAGTAACCGACGAATGTGCTGAAAATAAAGTCTTGCCGATTACTTTTGAAATAGTAACCGACGAATGTGCTGAAAATAAAGTCTTGCCGATTACTTTTGAAATAGTAACCGACGAATGTGCTGAAAATCAAGTCTTGCAGATTACTTTTCAAATAGTAACCGACAAATGTGCTGAAAATAAAAATCTTGCCGATTACTTTTGAAATAGTAACCGACGATTGTGCTGAAAATAAATCATGCTGATTACGTTTGAAATAGTCACCGACGAATTTGCTGAAAATAAAAATCTTGTCGGTTACTTTTGAAATAGTAACCGACGAATGTGGTGAAAATAAATTATGCCGATTACTTTTGAAATATTAAGCGACGAATATGTTAAATATAAAAATCTTGCCGATTACTTTTGAAATAGTAACCGACGAATGTGCTGAAAATAAAGTCTTGCAGATTACTTTTAAAATAGTAACCGACGAATGTGCTGAAAATAAAGTCTTGCCGATTACTTTTGAAATAGTAACCGACGAATGTGCTGAAAATAAAGTCTTGCCGACTACTTTTGAAATAGTAACCGACGAATATGCTGTAAATAAAAATCTTGCCGATTACTTTTGAAATAGTAACCGACGAATGTGCTGAAAATAAAGTCTTGCCGATTACTTTTGAAATAGTAACCGACGAATGTGCTGAAAATAAAGTCTTGCCGACTACTTTTGAAATAGTAACCGACGAATATGCTGTAAATAAAAATCTTGCCGATTACTTTTGAAATAGTAACCGACGAATGTGCTGAAAATAAAGTCTTGCCGATTACTTTTGAAATAGTAACCGACGAATGTGCTGAAAATAAAGTCTTGCCGATTACTTTTGAAATAGTAACCGACGAATATGCTGTAAATAAAAATCTTGCCGATTACTTTTGAAATAGTAACCGACGAATGTGCTGAAAATCAAGTCTTGCAGATTACTTTTCAAATAGTAACCGACAAATGTGCTGAAAATAAAAATCTTGCCGATTACTTTTGAAATAGTAACCGACGATTGTGCTGAAAATAAATCATGCTGATTACGTTTGAAATAGTCACCGACGAATTTGCTGAAAATAAAAATCTTGTCGGTTACTTTTGAAATAGTAACCGACGAATGTGGTGAAAATAAATTATGCCGATTACTTTTGAAATATTAAGCGACGAATATGTTAAATATAAAAATCTTGCCGATTACTTTTGAAATAGTAACCGACGAATGTGCTGAAAATAAAGTCTTGCAGATTACTTTTAAAATAGTAACCGACGAATGTGCTGAAAATAAAGTCTTGCTGATTACTTTTGAAATAGTAACCGACGAATGTGCTGAAAATAAAGTCTTGCCGACTACTTTTGAAATAGTAACCGACGAATATGCTGTAAATAAAAATCTTGCCGATTACTTTTGAAATAGTAACCGACGAATGTGCTGAAAATAAAGTCTTCCCGATTACTTTTGAAATAGTAACCGACGAATGTGCTGAAAATAAAGTCTTGCCGACTACTTTTGAAATAGTAACCGACGAATATGCTGTAAATAAAAATCTTGCCGATTACTTTTGAAATAGTAACCGACGAATGTGCTGAAAATAAAGTCTTGCCGATTACTTTTGAAATAGTAACCGACGAATGTGCTGAAAATAAAGTCTTGCCGATTACTTTTGAAATAGTAACCGACGAATATGCTGTAAATAAAAATCTTGCCGATTACTTTTGAAATAGTAACCGACGAATGTGCTGAAAATAAAGTCTTGCCGATTACTTTTGAAATAGTAACCGACGAATGTGCTGAAAATAAAGTCTTGCCGATTACTTTTGAAATAGTAACCGACGAATGTGCTGAAAATCAAGTCTTGCAGATTACTTTTCAAATAGTAACCGACAAATGTGCTGAAAATAAAAATCTTGCCGATTACTTTTGAAATAGTAACCGACGATTGTGCTGAAAATAAATCATGCTGATTACGTTTGAAATAGTCACCGACGAATTTGCTGAAAATAAAAATCTTGTCGGTTACTTTTGAAATAGTAACCGACGAATGTGGTGAAAATAAATTATGCCGATTACTTTTGAAATATTAAGCGACGAATATGTTAAATATAAAAATCTTGCCGATTACTTTTGAAATAGTAACCGACGAATGTGCTGAAAATAAAGTCTTGCAGATTACTTTTAAAATAGTAACCGACGAATGTACTGAAAATAAAGTCTTGCCGATTACTTTTGAAATAGTAACCGACGAATGTGCTGAAAATAAATCATGCTGATTACGTTTGAAATAGTCACCGACGAATTTGCTGAAAATAAAAATCTTGTCGGTTACTTTTGAAATAGTAACCGACGAATGTGGTGAAAATAAATTATGCCGATTACTTTTGAAATATTAAGCGACGAATATGTTAAATATAAAAATCTTGCCGATTACTTTTGAAATAGTAACCGACGAATGTGCTGAAAATAAAGTCTTGCAGATTACTTTTAAAATAGTAACCGACGAATGTGCTGAAAATAAAGTCTTGCCGATTACTTTTGAAATAGTAACCGACGAATGTGCTGAAAATAAAGTCTTGCCGACTACTTTTGAAATAGTAACCGACGAATATGCTGTAAATAAAAATCTTGCCGATTACTTTTGAAATAGTAACCGACGAATGTGCTGAAAATAAAGTCTTGCCGATTACTTTTGAAATAGTAACCGACGAATGTGCTGAAAATAAAGTCTTGCCGACTACTTTTGAAATAGTAACCGACGAATATGCTGTAAATAAAAATCTTGCCGATTACTTTTGAAATAGTAACCGACGAATGTGCTGAAAATAAAGTCTTGCCGATTACTTTTGAAATAGTAACCGACGAATGTGCTGAAAATAAATCATGCTGATTACGTTTGAAATAGTCACCGACGAATTTGCTGAAAATAAAAATCTTGTCGGTTACTTTTGAAATAGTAACCGACGAATGTGGTGAAAATAAATTATGCCGATTACTTTTGAAATATTAAGCGACGAATATGTTAAATATAAAAATCTTGCCGATTACTTTTGAAATAGTAACCGACGAATGTGCTGAAAATAAAGTCTTGCAGATTACTTTTAAAATAGTAACCGACGAATGTGCTGAAAATAAAGTCTTGCCGATTACTTTTGAAATAGTAACCGACGAATGTGCTGAAAATAAAGTCTTGCCGACTACTTTTGAAATAGTAACCGACGAATATGCTGTAAATAAAAATCTTGCCGATTACTTTTGAAATAGTAACCGACGAATGTGCTGAAAATAAAGTCTTGCCGATTACTTTTGAAATAGTAACCGACGAATGTGCTGAAAATAAAGTCTTGCCGACTACTTTTGAAATAGTAACCGACGAATATGCTGTAAATAAAAATCTTGCCGATTACTTTTGAAATAGTAACCGACGAATGTGCTGAAAATAAAGTCTTGCCGATTACTTTTGAAATAGTAACCGACGAATGTGCTGAAAATAAAGTCTTGCCGATTACTTTTGAAATAGTAACCGACGAATATGCTGTAAATAAAAATCTTGCCGATTACTTTTGAAATAGTAACCGACGAATGTGCTGAAAATAAAGTCTTGCCGATTACTTTTGAAATAGTAACCGACGAATGTGCTGAAAATAAAGTCTTGCCGATTACTTTTGAAATAGTAACCGACGAATGTGCTGAAAATCAAGTCTTGCAGATTACTTTTCAAATAGTAACCGACAAATGTGCTGAAAATAAAAATCTTGCCGATTACTTTTGAAATAGTAACCGACGATTGTGCTGAAAATAAATCATGCTGATTACGTTTGAAATAGTCACCGACGAATTTGCTGAAAATAAAAATCTTGTCGGTTACTTTTGAAATAGTAACCGACGAATGTGGTGAAAATAAATTATGCCGATTACTTTTGAAATATTAAGCGACGAATATGTTAAATATAAAAATCTTGCCGATTACTTTTGAAATAGTAACCGACGAATGTGCTGAAAATAAAGTCTTGCAGATTACTTTTAAAATAGTAACCGACGAATGTGCTGAAAATAAAGTCTTGCCGATTACTTTTGAAATAGTAACCGACGAATGTGCTGAAAATAAAGTCTTGCCGACTACTTTTGAAATAGTAACCGACGAATATGCTGTAAATAAAAATCTTGCCGATTACTTTTGAAATAGTAACCGACGAATGTGCTGAAAATAAAGTCTTGCCGATTACTTTTGAAATAGTAACCGACAAATGTGCTGAAAATAAAGTCTTGCCGATTACTTTTGAAATAGTAACCGACGAATATGCTGTAAATAAAAATCTTGCCGATTACTTTTGAAATAGTAACCGACGAATGTGCTGAAAATAAAGTCTTGCCGATTACTTTTGAAATAGTAACCGACGAATGTGCTGAAAATAAAGTCTTGCCGATTACTTTTGAAATAGTAACCGACGAATGTGCTGAAAATCAAGTCTTGCAGATTACTTTTCAAATAGTAACCGACAAATGTGCTGAAAATAAAAATCTTGCCGATTACTTTTGAAATAGTAACCGACGATTGTGCTGAAAATAAATCATGCTGATTACGTTTGAAATAGTCACCGACGAATTTGCTGAAAATAAAAATCTTGTCGGTTACTTTTGAAATAGTAACCGACGAATGTGCTGAAAATAAATTATGCCGATTACTTTTGAAATATTAAGCGACGAATATGTTAAATATAAAAATCTTGCCGATTACTTTTGAAATAGTAACCGACGAATGTGCTGAAAATAAAGTCTTGCAGATTACTTTTAAAATAGTAACCGACAAATATGCTAAAAATGAAAATCTTGCCGATTACTTTTGAAATAGTAACCGACGATTGTGCTGAAAATAAATCGTGCCGATTACCTTTGAAATAGTAACCGACGAATATGCTGAAAATAAAAATCTTGTCGATTACTTTTGAAATAGTAACCGATGAATATGCTGAAAATAAAAATCTTGCCGATTACTTTTGAATTAGTAACCGACGAATGTGCTGAAAATAAAGTCTTGCCGATTACTTTTGAAATAGTAACCGTGAATGTGCTGAAAATAAAGTCTTGCCGACTACTTTTGAAATAGTAACCGACGAATATGCTGTAAATAAAAATCTTGCCGATTACTTTTGAAATAGTAACCGACGAATGTGCTGAAAATAAAGTCTTGCCGATTACTTTTGAAATAGTAACCGACGAATGTGCTGAAAATAAAGTCTTGCCGACTACTTTTGAAATAGTAACCGACGAATATGCTGTAAATAAAAATCTTGCCGATTACTTTTGAAATAGTAACCGACGAATGTGCTGAAAATAAAGTCTTGCCGATTACTTTTGAAATAGTAACCGACGAATGTGCTGAAAATAAATCATGCTGATTACGTTTGAAATAGTCACCGACGAATTTGCTGAAAATAAAAATCTTGTCGGTTACTTTTGAAATAGTAACCGACGAATGTGGTGAAAATAAATTATGCCGATTACTTTTGAAATATTAAGCGACGAATATGTTAAATATAAAAATCTTGCCGATTACTTTTGAAATAGTAACCGACGAATGTGCTGAAAATAAAGTCTTGCAGATTACTTTTAAAATAGTAACCGACGAATGTGCTGAAAATAAAGTCTTGCCGATTACTTTTGAAATAGTAACCGACGAATGTGCTGAAAATAAAGTCTTGCCGACTACTTTTGAAATAGTAACCGACGAATATGCTGTAAATAAAAATCTTGCCGATTACTTTTGAAATAGTAACCGACGAATGTGCTGAAAATAAAGTCTTGCCGATTACTTTTGAAATAGTAACCGACGAATGTGCTGAAAATAAAGTCTTGCCGACTACTTTTGAAATAGTAACCGACGAATATGCTGTAAATAAAAATCTTGCCGATTACTTTTGAAATAGTAACCGACGAATGTGCTGAAAATAAAGTCTTGCCGATTACTTTTGAAATAGTAACCGACGAATGTGCTGAAAATAAAGTCTTGCCGATTACTTTTGAAATAGTAACCGACGAATATGCTGTAAATAAAAATCTTGCCGATTACTTTTGAAATAGTAACCGACGAATGTGCTGAAAATAAAGTCTTGCCGATTACTTTTGAAATAGTAACCGACGAATGTGCTGAAAATAAAGTCTTGCCGATTACTTTTGAAATAGTAACCGACGAATGTGCTGAAAATCAAGTCTTGCAGATTACTTTTCAAATAGTAACCGACAAATGTGCTGAAAATAAAAATCTTGCCGATTACTTTTGAAATAGTAACCGACGATTGTGCTGAAAATAAATCATGCTGATTACGTTTGAAATAGTCACCGACGAATTTGCTGAAAATAAAAATCTTGTCGGTTACTTTTGAAATAGTAACCGACGAATGTGGTGAAAATAAATTATGCCGATTACTTTTGAAATATTAAGCGACGAATATGTTAAATATAAAAATCTTGCCGATTACTTTTGAAATAGTAACCGACGAATGTGCTGAAAATAAAGTCTTGCAGATTACTTTTAAAATAGTAACCGACGAATGTGCTGAAAATAAAGTCTTGCCGATTACTTTTGAAATAGTAACCGACGAATGTGCTGAAAATAAAGTCTTGCCGACTACTTTTGAAATAGTAACCGACGAATATGCTGTAAATAAAAATCTTGCCGATTACTTTTGAAATAGTAACCGACGAATGTGCTGAAAATAAAGTCTTGCCGATTACTTTTGAAATAGTAACCGACAAATGTGCTGAAAATAAAGTCTTGCCGATTACTTTTGAAATAGTAACCGACGAATATGCTGTAAATAAAAATCTTGCCGATTACTTTTGAAATAGTAACCGACGAATGTGCTGAAAATAAAGTCTTGCCGATTACTTTTGAAATAGTAACCGACGAATGTGCTGAAAATAAAGTCTTGCCGATTACTTTTGAAATAGTAACCGACGAATGTGCTGAAAATCAAGTCTTGCAGATTACTTTTCAAATAGTAACCGACAAATGTGCTGAAAATAAAAATCTTGCCGATTACTTTTGAAATAGTAACCGACGATTGTGCTGAAAATAAATCATGCTGATTACGTTTGAAATAGTCACCGACGAATTTGCTGAAAATAAAAATCTTGTCGGTTACTTTTGAAATAGTAACCGACGAATGTGCTGAAAATAAATTATGCCGATTACTTTTGAAATATTAAGCGACGAATATGTTAAATATAAAAATCTTGCCGATTACTTTTGAAATAGTAACCGACGAATGTGCTGAAAATAAAGTCTTGCAGATTACTTTTAAAATAGTAACCGACAAATATGCTAAAAATGAAAATCTTGCCGATTACTTTTGAAATAGTAACCGACGATTGTGCTGAAAATAAATCGTGCCGATTACCTTTGAAATAGTAACCGACGAATATGCTGAAAATAAAAATCTTGTCGATTACTTTTGAAATAGTAACCGATGAATATGCTGAAAATAAAAATCTTGCCGATTACTTTTGAATTAGTAACCGACGAATGTGCTGAAAATAAAGTCTTGCCGATTACTTTTGAAATAGTAACCGTGAATGTGCTGAAAATAAAGTCTTGCCGATTACTTTTAAAATAGTAACCGACAAATATGCTGAAAATAAAAATCATGCCGCTTACTTTTGAAATAGTAACCGACGAATATGCTGAAAATAAAAATCTTGCCGATTACTTTTGAAATAGTAACCGACGAATGTGCTGAAAATAAAGTCTTGCCGATTACTTTTGAAATAGTAACCGACGAATGTGCTGAAAATAAATTCTTGCCGACTACTTTTGAAATAGTAACCGACGAATATGCTGTAAATAAAAATCTTGCCGATTACTTTTGAAATAGTAACCGACGAATGTGCTGAAAATAAAGTCTTGCCGATTACTTTTGAAATAGTAACCGACGAATGTGCTGAAAATAAAGTCTTGCCGATTACTTTTGAAATAGTAACCGACGAATATGCTGTAAATAAAAATCTTGCCGATTACTTTTGAAATAGTAACCGACGAATGTGCTGAAAATAAAGTCTTGCCGATTACTTTTGAAATAGTAACCGACGAATGTGCTGAAAATAAAGTCTTGCCGATTACTTTTGAAATAGTAACCGACGAATGTGCTGAAAATCAAGTCTTGCAGATTACTTTTCAAATAGTAACCGACAAATGTGCTGAAAATAAAAATCTTGCCGATTACTTTTGAAATAGTAACCGACGATTGTGCTGAAAATAAATCATGCTGATTACGTTTGAAATAGTCACCGACGAATTTGCTGAAAATAAAAATCTTGTCGGTTACTTTTGAAATAGTAACCGACGAATGTGGTGAAAATAAATTATGCCGATTACTTTTGAAATATTAAGCGACGAATATGTTAAATATAAAAATCTTGCCGATTACTTTTGAAATAGTAACCGACGAATGTGCTGAAAATAAAGTCTTGCAGATTACTTTTAAAATAGTAACCGACGAATGTGCTGAAAATAAAGTCTTGCCGATTACTTTTGAAATAGTAACCGACGAATGTGCTGAAAATAAAGTCTTGCCGACTACTTTTGAAATAGTAACCGACGAATATGCTGTAAATAAAAATCTTGCCGATTACTTTTGAAATAGTAACCGACGAATGTGCTGAAAATAAAGTCTTGCCGATTACTTTTGAAATAGTAACCGACAAATGTGCTGAAAATAAAGTCTTGCCGATTACTTTTGAAATAGTAACCGACGAATATGCTGTAAATAAAAATCTTGCCGATTACTTTTGAAATAGTAACCGACGAATGTGCTGAAAATAAAGTCTTGCCGATTACTTTTGAAATAGTAACCGACGAATGTGCTGAAAATAAAGTCTTGCCGATTACTTTTGAAATAGTAACCGACGAATGTGCTGAAAATCAAGTCTTGCAGATTACTTTTCAAATAGTAACCGACAAATGTGCTGAAAATAAAAATCTTGCCGATTACTTTTGAAATAGTAACCGACGATTGTGCTGAAAATAAATCATGCTGATTACGTTTGAAATAGTCACCGACGAATTTGCTGAAAATAAAAATCTTGTCGGTTACTTTTGAAATAGTAACCGACGAATGTGCTGAAAATAAATTATGCCGATTACTTTTGAAATATTAAGCGACGAATATGTTAAATATAAAAATCTTGCCGATTACTTTTGAAATAGTAACCGACGAATGTGCTGAAAATAAAGTCTTGCAGATTACTTTTAAAATAGTAACCGACAAATATGCTAAAAATGAAAATCTTGCCGATTACTTTTGAAATAGTAACCGACGATTGTGCTGAAAATAAATCGTGCCGATTACCTTTGAAATAGTAACCGACGAATATGCTGAAAATAAAAATCTTGTCGATTACTTTTGAAATAGTAACCGATGAATATGCTGAAAATAAAAATCTTGCCGATTACTTTTGAATTAGTAACCGACGAATGTGCTGAAAATAAAGTCTTGCCGATTACTTTTGAAATAGTAACCGTGAATGTGCTGAAAATAAAGTCTTGCCGATTACTTTTAAAATAGTAACCGACAAATATGCTGAAAATAAAAATCATGCCGCTTACTTTTGAAATAGTAACCGACGAATATGCTGAAAATAAAAATCTTGCCGATTACTTTTGAAATAGTAACCGACGAATGTGCTGAAAATAAAGTCTTGCCGATTACTTTTGAAATAGTAACCGACGAATGTGCTGAAAATAAATTCTTGCCGACTACTTTTGAAATAGTAACCGACGAATATGCTGTAAATAAAAATCTTGCCGATTACTTTTGAAATAGTAACCGACGAATGTGCTGAAAATAAAGTCTTGCCGATTACTTTTGAAATAGTAACCGACGAATGTGCTGAAAATAAAGTCTTGCCGATTACTTTTGAAATAGTAACCGACGAATATGCTGTAAATAAAAATCTTGCCGATTACTTTTGAAATAGTAACCGACGAATGTGCTGAAAATAAAGTCTTGCCGATTACTTTTGAAATAGTAACCGACGAATGTGCTGAAAATAAAGTCTTGCCGATTACTTTTGAAATAGTAACCGACGAATGTGCTGAAAATCAAGTCTTGCAGATTACTTTTCAAATAGTAACCGACAAATGTGCTGAAAATAAAAATCTTGCCGATTACTTTTGAAATAGTAACCGACGATTGTGCTGAAAATAAATCATGCTGATTACGTTTGAAATAGTCACCGACGAATTTGCTGAAAATAAAAATCTTGTCGGTTACTTTTGAAATAGTAACCGACGAATGTGCTGAAAATAAATTATGCCGATTACTTTTGAAATATTAAGCGACGAATATGTTAAATATAAAAATCTTGCCGATTACTTTTGAAATAGTAACCGACGAATGTGCTGAAAATAAAGTCTTGCAGATTACTTTTAAAATAGTAACCGACAAATATGCTAAAAATAAAAATCTTGCCGATTACTTTTGAAATAGTAACCGACGATTGTCCTGAAAATAAATCATGCCGATTACATTTGAAATAGTAACCGACGAATATGCTGAAAATAAAAATCTTGTCGATTACTTTTGAAATAGTAACCGATGAATATGCTGAAAATAAAAATCTTGCCGATTACTTTTAAAATAGTAACCGACGATTGTGCTGAAAATAAATCATGCCGATTACCTTTGAAATAGTAACCGACGAATATGCTGAAAATAAAAATCTTGTCGATTACGTTTGAAATAGTAACCGATGAATATGCTGAAAATAAAAATCTTGCCGATTACTTTTGAAATAGTAACCGATGAATATGCTGAAAATAAAAATCTTGCCGATTACTTTTAAAATAGTAACCGACGATTGTGCTGAAAATAAATCATGCCGATTACCTTTGAAATAGTAACCGACGAATATGCTGAAAATAAAAATCTTGTCGATTACGTTTGAAATAGTAACCGATGAATATGCTGAAAATAAAAATCTTGCCGATTACTTTTGAAATAGTAACCGACGATTGTGCTGAAAATAAATCATGCCGATTACCTTTGAAATAGTAACCGACGAATATGCTGAAAATAAAAATCTTGTCGATTACTTTTGAAATAGTAACCGATGAATATGCTGAAAATAAAAATCTTGCCGATTACTTTTGAATTAGTAACCGACGAATGTGCTGAAAATAAAGTCTTGCCGATTACTTTTGAAATAGTAACCGACGAATGTGCTGAAAATAAAGTCTTGCCGATTACTTTTAAAATAGTAACCGACAAATATGCTGAAAATAAAAATCATGCCGCTTACTTTTGAAATTGTAACCGACGAATATGCTGAAAATAAAAATCTTGCCGATTACTTTTGAAATAGTAACCGACGAATGTGCTGAAAATAAAGTCTTGCCGATTACTTTTGAAATAGTAACCGACGAATGTGCTGAAAATAAAGTCTTGCCGACTACTTTTGAAATAGTAACCGACGAATATGCTGTAAATAAAAATCTTGCCGATTACTTTTGAAATAGTAACCGACGAATATGCTGAAAATAAAAATCTTGCCGATTACTTTTGAAATAGTAACCGACGAATGTGCTGAAAATAAAGTCTTGCCGATTACTTTTCAAATAGTAACCGACGAATGTGCTGAAAATAAAGTCTTGCCGACTACTTTTGAAATAGTAACCGACGAATATGCTGGAAATAAAAGTCTTGCCGATTACTTTTGAAATAGTAACCGACGAATGTGCTGAAAATAAAGTCTTGCCGATTACTTTTAAAATAGTAACCGACAAATATGCTGAAAATAAAAATCATGCCGCTTACTTTTGAAATATTAAGCGACGAATATGCTGAAAATAAAAATCTTGCCGATTACTTTTGAAATAGTAACCGACGAATGTGCTGAAAATAAAGTCTTGCCGATTACTTTTAAAATAGTAACCGACAAATATGCTAAAAAAAAAATCTTGCCGATTACTTTTGAAATAGTAACCGACGATTGTGCTGAAAATAAATCATGCCGATTACCTTTGAAATAGTAACCGACGAATATGCTGAAAATAAAAATCTTGTCGATTACTTTTGAAATAGTAACCGATGAATATGCTGAAAATAAAAATCTTGCCGATTACTTTTGAAATAGTAACCGACGATTGTGCTGAAAATAAATCATGCCGATTACCTTTGAAATAGTAACCGACGAATATGCTGAAAATAAAAATCTTGTCGATTACTTTTGAAATAGTAACCGATGAATATGCTGAAAATAAAAATCTTGCCGATTACTTTTTAATTAGTAACCGACGAATGTGCTGAAAATAAAGTCTTGCCGATTACTTTTGAAATAGTAACCGACGAATGTGCTGAAAATAAAGTCTTGCCGATTACTTTTAAAATAGTAACCGACAAATATGCTGAAAATAAAAATCATGCCGCTTACTTTTGAAATAGTAACCGACGAATATGCTGAAAATAAAAATCTTGCCGATTACTTTTGAAATGGTAACCGACGAATGTGCTGAAAATAAAGTCTTGCCGATTACTTTTGAAATAGTAACCGACGAATGTGCTGAAAATAAAGTCTTGCCGACTACTTTTGAAATAGTAACCGACGAATATGCTGTAAATAAAAATCTTGCCGATTACTTTTGAAATAGTAACCGACGAATATGCTGAAAATAAAAATCTTGCCGATTACTTTTGAAATAGTAACCGACGAATGTGCTGAAAATAAAGTCTTGCCGATTACTTTTCAAATAGTAACCGACGAATGTGCTGAAAATAAAGTCTTGCCGACTACTTTTGAAATAGTAACCGACGAATATGCTGTAAATAAAAGTCTTGCCGATTACTTTTGAAATAGTAACCGACGAATGTGCTGAAAATAAAGTCTTGCCGATTACTTTTAAAATAGTAACCGACAAATATGCTGAAAATAAAAATCTTGCCGCTTACTTTTGAAATATTAAGCGACGAATATGCTGAAAATAAAAATCTTGCCGATTACTTTTGAAATAGTAACCGACGAATGTGCTGAAAATAAAGTCTTGCCGATTACTTTTAAAATAGTAACCGACAAATATGCTAAAAATAAAAATCTTGCCGATTACTTTTGAAATAGTAACCGACGATTGTGGTGAAAATAAATCATGCCGATTACCTTTGAAATAGTAACCGACGAATATGCTGAAAATAAAAATCTTGTCGATTACTTTTGAAATAGTAACCGATGAATATGCTGAAAATAAAAATCTTGCCGATTACTTTTGAATTAGTAACCGACGAATGTGCTGAAAATAAAGTCTTGCCGATTACTTTTGAAATAGTAACCGACGAATGTGCTGAAAATAAAGTCTTGCCGATTACTTTTAAAATAGTAACCGACAAATATGCTGAAAATAAAAATCATGCCGCTTACTTTTGAAATAGTAACCGACGAATATGCTGAAAATAAAAATCTTGCCGATTACTTTTGAAATAGTAACCGACAAATGTGCTGAAAATAAAGTCTTGCCGATTACTTTTGAAATAGTAACCGACGAATGTGCTGAAAATAAAGTCTTGCCGACTACTTTTGAAATAGTAACCGACGAATATGCTGTAAATAAAAATCTTGCCGATTACTTTTGAAATAGTAACCGACGAATGTGCTGAAATAAAGTCTTGCCGATTACTTTTGAAATAGTAACCGACGAATGTGCTGAAAATAAAGTCTTGCCGATTACTTTTGAAATAGTAACCGACGAATATGCTGTAAATAAAAATCTTGCCGATTACTTTTGAAATAGTAACCGACGAATGTGCTGAAAATAAAGTCTTGCCGATTACTTTTGAAATAGTAACCGACGAATGTGCTGAAAATAAAGTCTTGCCGATTACTTTTGAAATAGTAACCGACGAATGTGCTGAAAATCAAGTCTTGCAGATTACTTTTCAAATAGTAACCGACAAATGTGCTGAAAATAAAAATCTTGTCGGTTACTTTTGAAATAGTAACCGACGAATGTGCTGAAAATAAATTATGCCGATTACTTTTGAAATATTAAGCGACGAATGTGTTAAATATAAAAATCTTGCCGATTACTTTTGAAATAGTAACCGACGAATGTGCTGAAAATAAAGTCTTGCAGATTACTTTTAAAATAGTAACCGACAAATATGCTAAAAATAAAAATCTTGCCGATTACTTTTGATATAGTAACCGACGATTGTGCTGAAAATAAATCATGCCGATTACATTTGAAATAGTAACCGACTAATATGCTGAAAATAAAAATCTTGTCGATTACTTTTGAAATAGTAACCGATGAATATGCTGAAAATAAAAATCTTGCCGATTACTTTTGAAATAGTAACCGACGATTGTGCTGAAAATAAATCATGCCGATTACCTTTGAAATAGTAACCGACGAATATGCTGAAAATAAAAATCTTGTCGATTACGTTTGAAATAGTAACCGATGAATATGCTGAAAATAAAAATCTTGCCGATTACTTTTGAAATAGTAACCGACGATTGTGCTGAAAATAAATCATGCCGATTACCTTTGAAATAGTAACCGACGAATATGCTGAAAATAAAAATCTTGTCGATTACTTTTGAAATAGTAACCGACGAATATGCTGAAAATAAAAATCTTGCCGATTACTTTTGAATTAGTAACCGACGAATGTGCTGAAAATAAAGTCTTGCCGATTACTTTTGAAATAGTAACCGTGAATGTGCTGAAAATAAAGTCTTGCCGATTACTTTTAAAATAGTAACCGACAAATATGCTGAAAATAAAAATCATGCCGCTTACTTTTGAAATAGTAACCGACGAATATGCTGAAAATAAAAATCTTGCCGATTACTTTTGAAATAGTAACCGACGAATGTGCTGAAAATAAAGTCTTGCCGATTACTTTTCAAATAGTAACCGACGAATGTGCTGAAAATAAAGTCTTGCCGACTACTTTTGAAATAGTAACCGACGAATATGCTGTAAATAAAAGTCTTGCCGATTACTTTTGAAATAGTAACCGACGAATGTGCTGAAAATAAAGTCTTGCCGATTACTTTTAAAATAGTAACCGACAAATATGCTGAAAATAAAAATCATGCCGCTTACTTTTGAAATATTAAGCGACGAATATGCTGAAAATAAAAATCTTGCCGATTACTTTTGAAATAGTAACCGACGAATGTGCTGAAAATAAAGTCTTGCCGATTACTTTTAAAATAGTAACCGACAAATATGCTAAAAATAAAAATCTTGCCGATTACTTTTGAAATAGTAACCGACGATTGTGGTGAAAATAAATCATGCCGATTACCTTTGAAATAGTAACCGACGAATATGCTGAAAATAAAAATCTTGTCGATTACTTTTGAAATAGTAACCGATGAATATGCTGAAAATAAAAATCTTGCCGATTACTTTTGAATTAGTAACCGACGAATGTGCTGAAAATAAAGTCTTGCCGATTACTTTTGAAATAGTAACCGACGAATGTGCTGAAAATAAAGTCTTGCCGATTACTTTTAAAATAGTAACCGACAAATATGCTGAAAATAAAAATCATGCCGCTTACTTTTGAAATAGTAACCGACGAATATGCTGAAAATAAAAATCTTGCCGATTACTTTTGAAATAGTAACCGACAAATGTGCTGAAAATAAAGTCTTGCCGATTACTTTTGAAATAGTAACCGACGAATGTGCTGAAAATAAAGTCTTGCCGACTACTTTTGAAATAGTAACCGACGAATATGCTGTAAATAAAAATCTTGCCGATTACTTTTGAAATAGTAACCGACGAATGTGCTGAAATAAAGTCTTGCCGATTACTTTTGAAATAGTAACCGACGAATGTGCTGAAAATAAAGTCTTGCCGATTACTTTTGAAATAGTAACCGACGAATATGCTGTAAATAAAAATCTTGCCGATTACTTTTGAAATAGTAACCGACGAATGTGCTGAAAATAAAGTCTTGCCGATTACTTTTGAAATAGTAACCGACGAATGTGCTGAAAATAAAGTCTTGCCGATTACTTTTGAAATAGTAACCGACGAATGTGCTGAAAATCAAGTCTTGCAGATTACTTTTCAAATAGTAACCGACAAATGTGCTGAAAATAAAAATCTTGTCGGTTACTTTTGAAATAGTAACCGACGAATGTGCTGAAAATAAATTATGCCGATTACTTTTGAAATATTAAGCGACGAATGTGTTAAATATAAAAATCTTGCCGATTACTTTTGAAATAGTAACCGACGAATGTGCTGAAAATAAAGTCTTGCAGATTACTTTTAAAATAGTAACCGACAAATATGCTAAAAATAAAAATCTTGCCGATTACTTTTGAAATAGTAACCGACGATTGTGCTGAAAATAAATCATGCCGATTACATTTGAAATAGTAACCGACTAATATGCTGAAAATAAAAATCTTGTCGATTACTTTTGAAATAGTAACCGATGAATATGCTGAAAATAAAAATCTTGCCGATTACTTTTGAAATAGTAACCGACGATTGTGCTGAAAATAAATCATGCCGATTACCTTTGAAATAGTAACCGACGAATATGCTGAAAATAAAAATCTTGTCGATTACGTTTGAAATAGTAACCGATGAATATGCTGAAAATAAAAATCTTGCCGATTACTTTTGAAATAGTAACCGACGATTGTGCTGAAAATAAATCATGCCGATTACCTTTGAAATAGTAACCGACGAATATGCTGAAAATAAAAATCTTGTCGATTACTTTTGAAATAGTAACCGACGAATATGCTGAAAATAAAAATCTTGCCGATTACTTTTGAATTAGTAACCGACGAATGTGCTGAAAATAAAGTCTTGCCGATTACTTTTGAAATAGTAACCGTGAATGTGCTGAAAATAAAGTCTTGCCGATTACTTTTAAAATAGTAACCGACAAATATGCTGAAAATAAAAATCATGCCGCTTACTTTTGAAATAGTAACCGACGAATATGCTGAAAATAAAGTCTTGCCGACTACTTTTGAAATAGTAACCGATGAATATGCTGTAAATAAAAATCTTGCCGATTACTTTTGAAATAGTAACCGACGAATGTGCTGAAAATAAAGTCTTGCCGATTACTTTTGAAATAGTAACCGACGAATGTGCTGAAAATAAAGTCTTGCCGATTACTTTTGAAATAGTAACCGACGAATATGCTGTAAATAAAAATCTTGCCGATTACTTTTGAAATAGTAACCGACGAATGTGCTGAAAATAAAGTCTTGCCGATTACTTTTGAAATAGTAACCGACGAATGTGCTGAAAATAAAGTCTTGCCGATTACTTTTGAAATAGTAACCGACGAATGTGCTGAAAATCAAGTCTTGCAGATTACTTTTCAAATTGTAACCGACAAATGTGCTGAAAATAAAAATCTTGCCGATTACTTTTGAAATAGTAACCGACGATTGTGCTGAAAATAAATCATGCTGATTACGTTTGAAATAGTCACCGACGAATTTGCTGAAAATAAAAATCTTGTCGGTTACTTTTGAAATAGTAACCGACGAATGTGCTGAAAATAAATTATGCCGATTACTTTTGAAATATTAAGCGACGAATATGTTAAATATAAAAATCTTGCCGATTACTTTTGAAATAGTAACCGACGAATGTGCTGAAAATAAAGTCTTGCAGATTACTTTTAAAATAGTAACCGACAAATATGCTAAAAATAAAAATCTTGCCGATTACTTTTGAAATAGTAACCGACGATTGTGCTGAAAATAAATCATGCCGATTACATTTGAAATAGTAACCGACTAATATGCTGAAAATAAAAATCTTGTCGATTACTTTTGAAATAGTAACCGATGAATATGCTGAAAATAAAAATCTTGCCGATTACTTTTGAAATAGTAACCGACGATTGTGCTGAAAATAAATCATGCCGATTACCTTTGAAATAGTAACCGACGAATATGCTGAAAATAAAAATCTTGTCGATTACGTTTGAAATAGTAACCGATGAATATGCTGAAAATAAAAATCTTGCCGATTACTTTTGAAATAGTAACCGACGATTGTGCTGAAAATAAATCATGCCGATTACCTTTGAAATAGTAACCGACGAATATGCTGAAAATAAAAATCTTGTCGATTACTTTTGAAATAGTAACCGACGAATATGCTGAAAATAAAAATCTTGCCGATTACTTTTGAATTAGTAACCGACGAATGTGCTGAAAATAAAGTCTTGCCGATTACTTTTAAAATAGTAACCGACAAATATGCTGAAAATAAAAATCATGCCGCTTACTTTTGAAATAGTAACCGACGAATATGCTGAAAATAAAAATCTTGCCGATTAATTTTGAAATAGTAACCGACGAATGTGCTGAAAATAAAGTCTTGCCGATTACTTTTGAAATAGTAACCGACGAATGTGCTGAAAATAAAGTCTTGCCGACTACTTTTGAAATAGTAACCGACGAATATGCTGTAAATAAAAATCTTGCCGATTACTTTTGAAATAGTAACCGACGAATGTGCTGAAAATAAAGTCTTGCCGATTACTTTTCAAATAGTAACCGACGAATGTGCTGAAAATAAAGTCTTGCCGACTACTTTTGAAATAGTAACCGACGAATATGCTGTAAATAAAAGTCTTGCCGATTACTTTTGAAATAGTAACCGACGAATGTGCTGAAAATAAAGTCTTGCCGATTACTTTTAAAATAGTAACCGACAAATATGCTGAAAATAAAAATCATGCCGCTTACTTTTGAAATAGTAACCGACGAATATGCTGAAAATAAAAATCTTGCCGATTACTTTTGAAATAGTAACCGACGAATGTGCTGAAAATAAAGTCTTGCCGATTACTTTTGAAATAGTAACCGACGAATGTGCTGAAAATAAAGTCCTGCCGACTACTTTTGAAATAGTAACCGACGAATATGCTGTAAATAAAAATCTTGCCGATTACTTTTGAAATAGTAACCGACGAATGTGCTGAAAATAAAGTCTTGCCGATTACTTTTGAAATAGTAACCGACGAATGTGCTGAAAATAAAGTCTTGCCGATTACTTTTGAAATAGTAACCGACGAATGTGCTGAAAATAAAGTCTTGCCGATTACTTTTGAAATAGTAACCGACGAATATGCTGTAAATAAAAATCTTGCCGATTACTTTTGAAATAGTAACCGACGAATGTGCTGAAAATAAAGTCTTGCCGATTACTTTTGAAATAGTAACCGACGAATGTGCTGAAAATAAAGTCTTGCCGATTACTTTTGAAATAGTAACCGACGAATGTGCTGAAAATAAAGTCTTGCAGATTACTTTTAAAATAGTAACCGACAAATGTGCTGAAAATAAAAATCTTGCCGATTACTTTTGAAATAGTAACCGACGAATGTGCTGAAAATAAAGTCTTGCAGATTACTTTTAAAATAGTAACCGACAAATATGCTAAAAATAAAAATCTTGCCGATTACTTTTGAAATAGTAACCGACGATTGTGCTGAAAATAAATCATGCCGATTACATTTGAAATAGTAACCGACGAATATGCTGAAAATAAAAATCTTGTCGATTACGTTTGAAATAGTAACCGATGAATATGCTGAAAATAAAAATCTTGCCGATTACTTTTGAAATAGTAACCGACGATTGTGGTGAAAATAAATCATGCCGATTACCTTTGAAATAGTAACCGACGAATATGCTGAAAATAAAAATCTTGTCGATTACTTTTGAAATAGTAACCGATGAATATGCTGAAAATAAAAATCTTGCCGATTACTTTTGAATTAGTAACCGACGAATGTGCTGAAAATAAAGTCTTGCCGATTACTTTTGAAATAGTAACCGACGAATATGCTGAAAATAAAGTCTTGCCGATTACTTTTAAAATAGTAACCGACAAATATGCTGAAAATAAAAATCATGCCGCTTACTTTTGAAATAGTAACCGACGAATATGCTGAAAATAAAAATCTTGCCGATTACGTTTGAAATAGTAACCGACGAATATGCTGAAAATAAAAATCTTGCCGATTACTTTTGAAATAGTAACCGACGAATGTGCTGAAAATAAAGTCTTGCCGATTACTTTTCAAATAGTAACCGACGAATGTGCTGAAAATAAAGTCTTGCCGACTACTTTTGAAATAGTAACCGACGAATATGCTGTAAATAAAAGTCTTGCCGATTACTTTTGAAATAGTAACCGACGAATGTGCTGAAAATAAAGTCTTGCCGATTACTTTTAAAATAGTAACCGACAAATATGCTGAAAATAAAAATCATGCCGCTTACTTTTGAAATAGTAACCGACGAATATGCTGAAAATAAAAATCTTGCCGATTACTTTTGAAATAGTAACCGACAAATGTGCTGAAAATAAAAATCTTGCCGATTACTTTTGAAATAGTAACCGACGATTGTGCTGAAAATAAATCATGCTGATTACGTTTGAAATAGTCACCGACGAATTTGCTGAAAATAAAAATCTTGTCGGTTACTTTTGAAATAGTAACCGACGAATGTGCTAAAAATAAATTATGCCGATTACTTTTGAAATATTAAGCGACGAATATGTTAAATATAAAAATCTTGCCGATTACTTTTGAAATAGTAACCGACGAATGTGCTGAAAATAAAGTCTTGCAGATTACTTTTAAAATAGTAACCGACAAATATGCTAAAAATAAAAATCTTGCCGATTACTTTTGAAATAGTAACCGACGATTGTGCTGAAAATAAATCATGCCGATTACATTTGAAATAGTAACCGACTAATATGCTGAAAATAAAAATCTTGTCGATTACTTTTGAAATAGTAACCGATGAATATGCTGAAAATAAAAATCTTGCCGATTACTTTTGAAATAGTAACCGACGATTGTGCTGAAAATAAATCATGCCGATTACCTTTGAAATAGTAACCGACGAATATGCTGAAAATAAAAATCTTGTCGATTACGTTTGAAATAGTAACCGATGAATATGCTGAAAATAAAAATCTTGCCGATTACTTTTGAAATAGTAACCGACGATTGTGCTGAAAATAAATCATGCCGATTACCTTTGAAATAGTAACCGACGAATATGCTGAAAATAAAAATCTTGTCGATTACTTTTGAAATAGTAACCGACGAATATGCTGAAAATAAAAATCTTGCCGATTACTTTTGAATTAGTAACCGACGAATGTGCTGAAAATAAAGTCTTGCCGATTACTTTTAAAATAGTAACCGACAAATATGCTGAAAATAAAAATCATGCCGCTTACTTTTGAAATAGTAACCGACGAATATGCTGAAAATAAAAATCTTGCCGATTAATTTTGAAATAGTAACCGACGAATGTGCTGAAAATAAAGTCTTGCCGATTACTTTTGAAATAGTAACCGACGAATGTGCTGAAAATAAAGTCTTGCCGACTACTTTTGAAATAGTAACCGACGAATATGCTGTAAATAAAAATCTTGCCGATTACTTTTGAAATAGTAACCGACGAATGTGCTGAAAATAAAGTCTTGCCGATTACTTTTCAAATAGTAACCGACGAATGTGCTGAAAATAAAGTCTTGCCGACTACTTTTGAAATAGTAACCGACGAATATGCTGTAAATAAAAGTCTTGCCGATTACTTTTGAAATAGTAACCGACGAATGTGCTGAAAATAAAGTCTTGCCGATTACTTTTAAAATAGTAACCGACAAATATGCTGAAAATAAAAATCATGCCGCTTACTTTTGAAATAGTAACCGACGAATATGCTGAAAATAAAAATCTTGCCGATTACTTTTGAAATAGTAACCGACGAATGTGCTGAAAATAAAGTCTTGCCGATTACTTTTGAAATAGTAACCGACGAATGTGCTGAAAATAAAGTCCTGCCGACTACTTTTGAAATAGTAACCGACGAATATGCTGTAAATAAAAATCTTGCCGATTACTTTTGAAATAGTAACCGACGAATGTGCTGAAAATAAAGTCTTGCCGATTACTTTTGAAATAGTAACCGACGAATGTGCTGAAAATAAAGTCTTGCCGATTACTTTTGAAATAGTAACCGACGAATGTGCTGAAAATAAAGTCTTGCCGATTACTTTTGAAATAGTAACCGACGAATATGCTGTAAATAAAAATCTTGCCGATTACTTTTGAAATAGTAACCGACGAATGTGCTGAAAATAAAGTCTTGCCGATTACTTTTGAAATAGTAACCGACGAATGTGCTGAAAATAAAGTCTTGCCGATTACTTTTGAAATAGTAACCGACGAATGTGCTGAAAATAAAGTCTTGCAGATTACTTTTAAAATAGTAACCGACAAATGTGCTGAAAATAAAAATCTTGCCGATTACTTTTGAAATAGTAACCGACGAATGTGCTGAAAATAAAGTCTTGCAGATTACTTTTAAAATAGTAACCGACAAATATGCTAAAAATAAAAATCTTGCCGATTACTTTTGAAATAGTAACCGACGATTGTGCTGAAAATAAATCATGCCGATTACATTTGAAATAGTAACCGACGAATATGCTGAAAATAAAAATCTTGTCGATTACGTTTGAAATAGTAACCGATGAATATGCTGAAAATAAAAATCTTGCCGATTACTTTTGAAATAGTAACCGACGATTGTGGTGAAAATAAATCATGCCGATTACCTTTGAAATAGTAACCGACGAATATGCTGAAAATAAAAATCTTGTCGATTACTTTTGAAATAGTAACCGATGAATATGCTGAAAATAAAAATCTTGCCGATTACTTTTGAATTAGTAACCGACGAATGTGCTGAAAATAAAGTCTTGCCGATTACTTTTGAAATAGTAACCGACGAATATGCTGAAAATAAAGTCTTGCCGATTACTTTTAAAATAGTAACCGACAAATATGCTGAAAATAAAAATCATGCCGCTTACTTTTGAAATAGTAACCGACGAATATGCTGAAAATAAAAATCTTGCCGATTACGTTTGAAATAGTAACCGACGAATATGCTGAAAATAAAAATCTTGCCGATTACTTTTGAAATAGTAACCGACGAATGTGCTGAAAATAAAGTCTTGCCGATTACTTTTCAAATAGTAACCGACGAATGTGCTGAAAATAAAGTCTTGCCGACTACTTTTGAAATAGTAACCGACGAATATGCTGTAAATAAAAGTCTTGCCGATTACTTTTGAAATAGTAACCGACGAATGTGCTGAAAATAAAGTCTTGCCGATTACTTTTAAAATAGTAACCGACAAATATGCTGAAAATAAAAATCATGCCGCTTACTTTTGAAATAGTAACCGACGAATATGCTGAAAATAAAAATCTTGCCGATTACTTTTGAAATAGTAACCGACAAATGTGCTGAAAATAAAAATCTTGCCGATTACTTTTGAAATAGTAACCGACGATTGTGCTGAAAATAAATCATGCTGATTACGTTTGAAATAGTCACCGACGAATTTGCTGAAAATAAAAATCTTGTCGGTTACTTTTGAAATAGTAACCGACGAATGTGCTAAAAATAAATTATGCCGATTACTTTTGAAATATTAAGCGACGAATATGTTAAATATAAAAATCTTGCCGATTACTTTTGAAATAGTAACCGACGAATGTGCTGAAAATAAAGTCTTGCAGATTACTTTTAAAATAGTAACCGACAAATATGCTAAAAATAAAAATCTTGCCGATTACTTTTGAAATAGTAACCGACGATTGTGCTGAAAATAAATCATGCCGATTACATTTGAAATAGTAACCGACTAATATGCTGAAAATAAAAATCTTGTCGATTACTTTTGAAATAGTAACCGATGAATATGCTGAAAATAAAAATCTTGCCGATTACTTTTGAAATAGTAACCGACGATTGTGCTGAAAATAAATCATGCCGATTACCTTTGAAATAGTAACCGACGAATATGCTGAAAATAAAAATCTTGTCGATTACGTTTGAAATAGTAACCGATGAATATGCTGAAAATAAAAATCTTGCCGATTACTTTTGAAATAGTAACCGACGATTGTGCTGAAAATAAATCATGCCGATTACCTTTGAAATAGTAACCGACGAATATGCTGAAAATAAAAATCTTGTCGATTACTTTTGAAATAGTAACCGACGAATATGCTGAAAATAAAAATCTTGCCGATTACTTTTGAATTAGTAACCGACGAATGTGCTGAAAATAAAGTCTTGCCGATTACTTTTAAAATAGTAACCGACAAATATGCTGAAAATAAAAATCATGCCGCTTACTTTTGAAATAGTAACCGACGAATATGCTGAAAATAAAAATCTTGCCGATTAATTTTGAAATAGTAACCGACGAATGTGCTGAAAATAAAGTCTTGCCGATTACTTTTGAAATAGTAACCGACGAATGTGCTGAAAATAAAGTCTTGCCGACTACTTTTGAAATAGTAACCGACGAATATGCTGTAAATAAAAATCTTGCCGATTACTTTTGAAATAGTAACCGACGAATGTGCTGAAAATAAAGTCTTGCCGATTACTTTTCAAATAGTAACCGACGAATGTGCTGAAAATAAAGTCTTGCCGACTACTTTTGAAATAGTAACCGACGAATATGCTGTAAATAAAAGTCTTGCCGATTACTTTTGAAATAGTAACCGACGAATGTGCTGAAAATAAAGTCTTGCCGATTACTTTTAAAATAGTAACCGACAAATATGCTGAAAATAAAAATCATGCCGCTTACTTTTGAAATAGTAACCGACGAATATGCTGAAAATAAAAATCTTGCCGATTACTTTTGAAATAGTAACCGACGAATGTGCTGAAAATAAAGTCTTGCCGATTACTTTTGAAATAGTAACCGACGAATGTGCTGAAAATAAAGTCCTGCCGACTACTTTTGAAATAGTAACCGACGAATATGCTGTAAATAAAAATCTTGCCGATTACTTTTGAAATAGTAACCGACGAATGTGCTGAAAATAAAGTCTTGCCGATTACTTTTGAAATAGTAACCGACGAATGTGCTGAAAATAAAGTCTTGCCGATTACTTTTGAAATAGTAACCGACGAATGTGCTGAAAATAAAGTCTTGCCGATTACTTTTGAAATAGTAACCGACGAATATGCTGTAAATAAAAATCTTGCCGATTACTTTTGAAATAGTAACCGACGAATGTGCTGAAAATAAAGTCTTGCCGATTACTTTTGAAATAGTAACCGACGAATGTGCTGAAAATAAAGTCTTGCCGATTACTTTTGAAATAGTAACCGACGAATGTGCTGAAAATAAAGTCTTGCAGATTACTTTTAAAATAGTAACCGACAAATGTGCTGAAAATAAAAATCTTGCCGATTACTTTTGAAATAGTAACCGACGAATGTGCTGAAAATAAAGTCTTGCAGATTACTTTTAAAATAGTAACCGACAAATATGCTAAAAATAAAAATCTTGCCGATTACTTTTGAAATAGTAACCGACGATTGTGCTGAAAATAAATCATGCCGATTACATTTGAAATAGTAACCGACGAATATGCTGAAAATAAAAATCTTGTCGATTACGTTTGAAATAGTAACCGATGAATATGCTGAAAATAAAAATCTTGCCGATTACTTTTGAAATAGTAACCGACGATTGTGGTGAAAATAAATCATGCCGATTACCTTTGAAATAGTAACCGACGAATATGCTGAAAATAAAAATCTTGTCGATTACTTTTGAAATAGTAACCGATGAATATGCTGAAAATAAAAATCTTGCCGATTACTTTTGAATTAGTAACCGACGAATGTGCTGAAAATAAAGTCTTGCCGATTACTTTTGAAATAGTAACCGACGAATATGCTGAAAATAAAGTCTTGCCGATTACTTTTAAAATAGTAACCGACAAATATGCTGAAAATAAAAATCATGCCGCTTACTTTTGAAATAGTAACCGACGAATATGCTGAAAATAAAAATCTTGCCGATTACGTTTGAAATAGTAACCGACGAATATGCTGAAAATAAAAATCTTGCCGATTACTTTTGAAATAGTAACCGACGAATGTGCTGAAAATAAAGTCTTGCCGATTACTTTTCAAATAGTAACCGACGAATGTGCTGAAAATAAAGTCTTGCCGACTACTTTTGAAATAGTAACCGACGAATATGCTGTAAATAAAAGTCTTGCCGATTACTTTTGAAATAGTAACCGACGAATGTGCTGAAAATAAAGTCTTGCCGATTACTTTTAAAATAGTAACCGACAAATATGCTGAAAATAAAAATCATGCCGCTTACTTTTGAAATAGTAACCGACGAATATGCTGAAAATAAAAATCTTGCCGATTACTTTTGAAATAGTAACCGACAAATGTGCTGAAAATAAAAATCTTGCCGATTACTTTTGAAATAGTAACCGACGATTGTGCTGAAAATAAATCATGCTGATTACGTTTGAAATAGTCACCGACGAATTTGCTGAAAATAAAAATCTTGTCGGTTACTTTTGAAATAGTAACCGACGAATGTGCTGAAAATAAAGTCTTGCAGATTACTTTTAAAATAGTAACCGACAAATATGCTAAAAATAAAAATCTTGCCGATTACTTTTGAAATAGTAACCGACGATTGTGCTGAAAATAAATCATGCCGATTACATTTGAAATAGTAACCGACTAATATGCTGAAAATAAAAATCTTGTCGATTACTTTTGAAATAGTAACCGATGAATATGCTGAAAATAAAAATCTTGCCGATTACTTTTGAAATAGTAACCGACGATTGTGCTGAAAATAAATCATGCCGATTACCTTTGAAATAGTAACCGACGAATATGCTGAAAATAAAAATCTTGTCGATTACGTTTGAAATAGTAACCGATGAATATGCTGAAAATAAAAATCTTGCCGATTACTTTTGAAATAGTAACCGACGATTGTGCTGAAAATAAATCATGCCGATTACCTTTGAAATAGTAACCGACGAATATGCTGAAAATAAAAATCTTGTCGATTACTTTTGAAATAGTAACCGACGAATATGCTGAAAATAAAAATCTTGCCGATTACTTTTGAATTAGTAACCGACGAATGTGCTGAAAATAAAGTCTTGCCGATTACTTTTAAAATAGTAACCGACAAATATGCTGAAAATAAAAATCATGCCGCTTACTTTTGAAATAGTAACCGACGAATATGCTGAAAATAAAAATCTTGCCGATTAATTTTGAAATAGTAACCGACGAATGTGCTGAAAATAAAGTCTTGCCGATTACTTTTGAAATAGTAACCGACGAATGTGCTGAAAATAAAGTCTTGCCGACTACTTTTGAAATAGTAACCGACGAATATGCTGTAAATAAAAATCTTGCCGATTACTTTTGAAATAGTAACCGACGAATGTGCTGAAAATAAAGTCTTGCCGATTACTTTTCAAATAGTAACCGACGAATGTGCTGAAAATAAAGTCTTGCCGACTACTTTTGAAATAGTAACCGACGAATATGCTGTAAATAAAAGTCTTGCCGATTACTTTTGAAATAGTAACCGACGAATGTGCTGAAAATAAAGTCTTGCCGATTACTTTTAAAATAGTAACCGACAAATATGCTGAAAATAAAAATCATGCCGCTTACTTTTGAAATAGTAACCGACGAATATGCTGAAAATAAAAATCTTGCCGATTACTTTTGAAATAGTAACCGACGAATGTGCTGAAAATAAAGTCTTGCCGATTACTTTTGAAATAGTAACCGACGAATGTGCTGAAAATAAAGTCCTGCCGACTACTTTTGAAATAGTAACCGACGAATATGCTGTAAATAAAAATCTTGCCGATTACTTTTGAAATAGTAACCGACGAATGTGCTGAAAATAAAGTCTTGCCGATTACTTTTGAAATAGTAACCGACGAATGTGCTGAAAATAAAGTCTTGCCGATTACTTTTGAAATAGTAACCGACGAATGTGCTGAAAATAAAGTCTTGCCGATTACTTTTGAAATAGTAACCGACGAATATGCTGTAAATAAAAATCTTGCCGATTACTTTTGAAATAGTAACCGACGAATGTGCTGAAAATAAAGTCTTGCCGATTACTTTTGAAATAGTAACCGACGAATGTGCTGAAAATAAAGTCTTGCCGATTACTTTTGAAATAGTAACCGACGAATGTGCTGAAAATAAAGTCTTGCAGATTACTTTTAAAATAGTAACCGACAAATGTGCTGAAAATAAAAATCTTGCCGATTACTTTTGAAATAGTAACCGACGAATGTGCTGAAAATAAAGTCTTGCAGATTACTTTTAAAATAGTAACCGACAAATATGCTAAAAATAAAAATCTTGCCGATTACTTTTGAAATAGTAACCGACGATTGTGCTGAAAATAAATCATGCCGATTACATTTGAAATAGTAACCGACGAATATGCTGAAAATAAAAATCTTGTCGATTACGTTTGAAATAGTAACCGATGAATATGCTGAAAATAAAAATCTTGCCGATTACTTTTGAAATAGTAACCGACGATTGTGGTGAAAATAAATCATGCCGATTACCTTTGAAATAGTAACCGACGAATATGCTGAAAATAAAAATCTTGTCGATTACTTTTGAAATAGTAACCGATGAATATGCTGAAAATAAAAATCTTGCCGATTACTTTTGAATTAGTAACCGACGAATGTGCTGAAAATAAAGTCTTGCCGATTACTTTTGAAATAGTAACCGACGAATATGCTGAAAATAAAGTCTTGCCGATTACTTTTAAAATAGTAACCGACAAATATGCTGAAAATAAAAATCATGCCGCTTACTTTTGAAATAGTAACCGACGAATATGCTGAAAATAAAAATCTTGCCGATTACGTTTGAAATAGTAACCGACGAATATGCTGAAAATAAAAATCTTGCCGATTACTTTTGAAATAGTAACCGACGAATGTGCTGAAAATAAAGTCTTGCCGATTACTTTTCAAATAGTAACCGACGAATGTGCTGAAAATAAAGTCTTGCCGACTACTTTTGAAATAGTAACCGACGAATATGCTGTAAATAAAAGTCTTGCCGATTACTTTTGAAATAGTAACCGACGAATGTGCTGAAAATAAAGTCTTGCCGATTACTTTTAAAATAGTAACCGACAAATATGCTGAAAATAAAAATCATGCCGCTTACTTTTGAAATAGTAACCGACGAATATGCTGAAAATAAAAATCTTGCCGATTACTTTTGAAATAGTAACCGACAAATGTGCTGAAAATAAAAATCTTGCCGATTACTTTTGAAATAGTAACCGACGATTGTGCTGAAAATAAATCATGCTGATTACGTTTGAAATAGTCACCGACGAATTTGCTGAAAATAAAAATCTTGTCGGTTACTTTTGAAATAGTAACCGACGAATGTGCTAAAAATAAATTATGCCGATTACTTTTGAAATATTAAGCGACGAATATGTTAAATATAAAAATCTTGCCGATTACTTTTGAAATAGTAACCGACGAATGTGCTGAAAATAAAGTCTTGCAGATTACTTTTAAAATAGTAACCGACAAATATGCTAAAAATAAAAATCTTGCCGATTACTTTTGAAATAGTAACCGACGATTGTGCTGAAAATAAATCATGCCGATTACATTTGAAATAGTAACCGACTAATATGCTGAAAATAAAAATCTTGTCGATTACTTTTGAAATAGTAACCGATGAATATGCTGAAAATAAAAATCTTGCCGATTACTTTTGAAATAGTAACCGACGATTGTGCTGAAAATAAATCATGCCGATTACCTTTGAAATAGTAACCGACGAATATGCTGAAAATAAAAATCTTGTCGATTACGTTTGAAATAGTAACCGATGAATATGCTGAAAATAAAAATCTTGCCGATTACTTTTGAAATAGTAACCGACGATTGTGCTGAAAATAAATCATGCCGATTACCTTTGAAATAGTAACCGACGAATATGCTGAAAATAAAAATCTTGTCGATTACTTTTGAAATAGTAACCGACGAATATGCTGAAAATAAAAATCTTGCCGATTACTTTTGAATTAGTAACCGACGAATGTGCTGAAAATAAAGTCTTGCCGATTACTTTTAAAATAGTAACCGACAAATATGCTGAAAATAAAAATCATGCCGCTTACTTTTGAAATAGTAACCGACGAATATGCTGAAAATAAAAATCTTGCCGATTACTTTTGAAATAGTAACCGACGAATGTGCTGAAAATAAAGTCTTGCCGATTACTTTTAAAATAGTAACCGACAAATATGCTGAAAATAAAAATCATGCCGCTTACTTTTGAAATAGTAACCGACGAATATGCTGAAAATAAAAATCTTGCCGATTACTTTTGAAATAGTAACCGACAAATGTGCTGAAAATAAAAATCTTGCCGATTACTTTTGAAATAGTAACCGACGATTGTGCTGAAAATAAATCATGCTGATTACGTTTGAAATAGTCACCGACGAATTTGCTGAAAATAAAAATCTTGTCGGTTACTTTTGAAATAGTAACCGACGAATGTGCTAAAAATAAATTATGCCGATTACTTTTGAAATATTAAGCGACGAATATGTTAAATATAAAAATCTTGCCGATTACTTTTGAAATAGTAACCGACGAATGTGCTGAAAATAAAGTCTTGCAGATTACTTTTAAAATAGTAACCGACAAATATGCTAAAAATAAAAATCTTGCCGATTACTTTTGAAATAGTAACCGACGATTGTGCTGAAAATAAATCATGCCGATTACATTTGAAATAGTAACCGACTAATATGCTGAAAATAAAAATCTTGTCGATTACTTTTGAAATAGTAACCGATGAATATGCTGAAAATAAAAATCTTGCCGATTACTTTTGAAATAGTAACCGACGATTGTGCTGAAAATAAATCATGCCGATTACCTTTGAAATAGTAACCGACGAATATGCTGAAAATAAAAATCTTGTCGATTACGTTTGAAATAGTAACCGATGAATATGCTGAAAATAAAAATCTTGCCGATTACTTTTGAAATAGTAACCGACGATTGTGCTGAAAATAAATCATGCCGATTACCTTTGAAATAGTAACCGACGAATATGCTGAAAATAAAAATCTTGTCGATTACTTTTGAAATAGTAACCGACGAATATGCTGAAAATAAAAATCTTGCCGATTACTTTTGAATTAGTAACCGACGAATGTGCTGAAAATAAAGTCTTGCCGATTACTTTTAAAATAGTAACCGACAAATATGCTGAAAATAAAAATCATGCCGCTTACTTTTGAAATAGTAACCGACGAATATGCTGAAAATAAAAATCTTGCCGATTAATTTTGAAATAGTAACCGACGAATGTGCTGAAAATAAAGTCTTGCCGATTACTTTTGAAATAGTAACCGACGAATGTGCTGAAAATAAAGTCTTGCCGACTACTTTTGAAATAGTAACCGACGAATATGCTGTAAATAAAAATCTTGCCGATTACTTTTGAAATAGTAACCGACGAATGTGCTGAAAATAAAGTCTTGCCGATTACTTTTCAAATAGTAACCGACGAATGTGCTGAAAATAAAGTCTTGCCGACTACTTTTGAAATAGTAACCGACGAATATGCTGTAAATAAAAGTCTTGCCGATTACTTTTGAAATAGTAACCGACGAATGTGCTGAAAATAAAGTCTTGCCGATTACTTTTAAAATAGTAACCGACAAATATGCTGAAAATAAAAATCATGCCGCTTACTTTTGAAATAGTAACCGACGAATATGCTGAAAATAAAAATCTTGCCGATTACTTTTGAAATAGTAACCGACGAATGTGCTGAAAATAAAGTCTTGCCGATTACTTTTGAAATAGTAACCGACGAATGTGCTGAAAATAAAGTCATGCCGACTACTTTTGAAATAGTAACCGACGAATATGCTGTAAATAAAAATCTTGCCGATTACTTTTGAAATAGTAACCGACGAATGTGCTGAAAATAAAGTCTTGCCGATTACTTTTGAAATAGTAACCGACGAATGTGCTGAAAATAAAGTCTTGCCGATTACTTTTGAAATAGTAACCGACGAATGTGCTGAAAATAAAGTCTTGCCGATTACTTTTGAAATAGTAACCGACGAATATGCTGTAAATAAAAATCTTGCCGATTACTTCTGAAATAGTAACCGACGAATGTGCTGAAAATAAAGTCTTGCCGATTACTTTTGAAATAGTAACCGACGAATATGCTGTAAATAAAAATCTTGCCGATTACTTTTGAAATAGTAACCGACGAATGTGCTGAAAATAAAGTCTTGCCGATTACTTTTGAAATAGTAACCGACGAATGTGCTGAAAATAAAGTCTTGCAGATTACTTTTAAAATAGTAACCGACAAATGTGCTGAAAATAAAAATCTTGCCGATTACTTTTGAAATAGTAACCGACGAATGTGCTGAAAATAAAGTCTTGCAGATTACTTTTAAAATAGTAACCGACAAATATGCTAAAAATAAAAATCTTGCCGATTACTTTTGAAATAGTAACCGACGATTGTGCTGAAAATAAATCATGCCGATTACATTTGAAATAGTAACCGACGAATATGCTGAAAATAAAAATCTTGTCGATTACTTTTGAAATAGTAACCGATGAATATGCTGTAAATAAAAATCTTGCCGATTACTTTTGAAATAGTAACCGACGAATGTGCTGAAAATAAAGTCTTGCCGATTACTTTTCAAATAGTAACCGACGAATGTGCTGAAAATAAAGTCTTGCCGACTACTTTTGAAATAGTAACCGACGAATATGCTGTAAATAAAAGTCTTGCCGATTACTTTTGAAATAGTAACCGACGAATGTGCTGAAAATAAAGTCTTGCCGATTACTTTTAAAATAGTAACCGACAAATATGCTGAAAATAAAAATCATGCCGCTTACTTTTGAAATAGTAACCGACGAATATGCTGAAAATAAAAATCTTGCCGATTACTTTTGAAATAGTAACCGACGAATGTGCTGAAAATAATGTCTTGCCGATTACTTTTGAAATAGTAACCGACGAATGTGCTGAAAATAAAGTCCTGCCGACTACTTTTGAAATAGTAACCGACGAATATGCTGTAAATAAAAATCTTGCCGATTACTTTTGAAATAGTAACCGACGAATGTGCTGAAAATAAAGTCTTGCCGATTACTTTTGAAATAGTAACCGACGAATGTGCTGAAAATAAAGTCTTGCCGATTACTTTTGAAATAGTAACCGACGAATGTGCTGAAAATAAAGTCTTGCCGATTACTTTTGAAATAGTAACCGACGAATATGCTGTAAATAAAAATCTTGCCGATTACTTTTGAAATAGTAACCGACGAATGTGCTGAAAATAAAGTCTTGCCGATTACTTTTGAAATAGTAACCGACGAATGTGCTGAAAATAAAGTCTTGCCGATTACTTTTGAAATAGTAACCGACGAATGTGCTGAAAATAATGTCTTGCAGATTACTTTTAAAATAGTAACCGACAAATGTGCTGAAAATAAAAATCTTGCCGATTACTTTTGAAATAGTAACCGACGAATGTGCTGAAAATAAAGTCTTGCAGATTACTTTTAAAATAGTAACCGACAAATATGCTAAAAATAAAAATCTTGCCGATTACTTTTGAAATAGTAACCGACGATTGTGCTGAAAATAAATCATGCCGATTACATTTGAAATAGTAACCGACGAATATGCTGAAAATAAAAATCTTGTCGATTACTTTTGAAATAGTAACCGATGAATATGCTGAAAATAAAAATCTTGCCGATTACTTTTGAAATAGTAACCGACGATTGTGCTGAAAATAAATCATGCCGATTACCTTTGAAATAGTAACCGACGAATATGCTGAAAATAAAAATCTTGTCGATTACTTTTGAAATAGTAACCGATGAATATGCTGAAAATAAAAATCTTGCCGATTACTTTTGAATTAGTAACCGACGAATGTGCTGAAAATAAAGTCTTGCCGATTACTTTTGAAATAGTAACCGACGAATGTGCTGAAAATAAAGTCTTGCCGATTACTTTTAAAATAGTAACCGACAAATATGCTGAAAATAAAAATCATGCCGCTTACTTTTGAAATAGTAACCGACGAATATGCTGAAAATAAAAATCTTGCCGATTACGTTTGAAATAGTAACCGACGAATATGCTGAAAATAAAAATCTTGCCGATTACTTTTGAAATAGTAACCGACGAATGTGCTGAAAATAAAGTCTTGCCGATTACTTTTCAAATAGTAACCGACGAATGTGCTGAAAATAAAGTCTTGCCGACTACTTTTGAAATAGTAACCGACGAATATGCTGTAAATAAAAGTCTTGCCGATTACTTTTGAAATAGTAACCGACGAATGTGCTGAAAATAAAGTCTTGCCGATTACTTTTAAAATAGTAACCGACAAATATGCTGAAAATAAAAATCATGCCGCTTACTTTTGAAATAGTAACCGACGAATATGCTGAAAATAAAAATCTTGCCGATTACTTTTGAAATAGTAACCGACGAATGTGTTGAAAATAAAGTCTTGCCGATTACTTTTGAAATAGTAACCGACGAATGTGCTGAAAATAAAGTCCTGCCGACTACTTTTGAAATAGTAACCGATGAATATGCTGTAAATAAAAATCTTGCCGATTACTTTTGAAATAGTAACCGACGAATGTGCTGAAATTAAAGTCTTGCCGATTACTTTTGAAATAGTAACCGACGAATGTGCTGAAAATAAAGTCTTGCCGATTACTTTTGAAATAGTAACCGACGAATGTGCTGAAAATAAAGTCTTGCCGATTACTTTTGAAATAGTAACCGACGAATATGCTCTAAATAAAAATCTTGCCGATTACTTTTGAAATAGTAACCGACGAATGTGCTGAAAATAAAGTCTTGCCGATTACTTTTGAAATAGTAACCGACGAATGTGCTGAAAATAAAGTCTTGCCGATTACTTTTGGAATAGTAACCGACGAATGTGCTGAAAATAAAGTCTTGCAGATTACTTTTAAAATAGTAACCGACAAATGTGCTGAAAATAAAAATCTTGCCGATTACTTTTGAAATAGTAACCGACGAATGTGCTGAAAATAAAGTCTTGCAGATTACTTTTAAAATAGTAACCGACAAATATGCTAAAAATAAAAATCTTGCCGATTACTTTTGAAATAGTAACCGACGATTGTGCTGAATATAAATCATGCCGATTACATTTGAAATAGTAACCGATGAATATGCTGAAAATAAAAATCTTGTCGATTACTTTTGAAATAGTAACCGATGAATATGCTGAAAATAAAAATCTTGCCGATTACTTTTGAAATAGTAACCGACGATTGTGCTGAAAATAAATCATGCCGATTACCTTTGAAATAGTAACCGACGAATATGCTGAAAATAAAAATCTTGTCGATTACTTTTGAAATAGTAACCGATGAATATGCTGAAAATAAAAATCTTGCCGATTACTTTTGAAATAGTAACCGACGAATGTGCTGAAAATAAAGTCTTGCCGATTACTTTTAAAATAGTAACCGACAAATATGCTGAAAATAAAAATCATGCCGCTTACTTTTGAAATAGTAACCGACGAATATGCTGAAAATAAAAATCTTGCCGATTACTTTTGAAATAGTAACCGACGAATGTGTTGAAAATAAAGTCTTGCCGATTACTTTTGAAATAGTAACCGACGAATGTGCTGAAAATAAAGTCCTGCCGACTACTTTTGAAATAGTAACCGATGAATATGCTGTAAATAAAAATCTTGCCGATTACTTTTGAAATAGTAACCGACGAATGTGCTGAAATTAAAGTCTTGCCGATTACTTTTGAAATAGTAACCGACGAATGTGCTGAAAATAAAGTCTTGCCGATTACTTTTGAAATAGTAACCGACGAATGTGCTGAAAATAAAGTCTTGCCGATTACTTTTGAAATAGTAACCGACGAATATGCTCTAAATAAAAATCTTGCCGATTACTTTTGAAATAGTAACCGACGAATGTGCTGAAAATAAAGTCTTGCCGATTACTTTTGAAATAGTAACCGACGAATGTGCTGAAAATAAAGTCTTGCCGATTACTTTTGGAATAGTAACCGACGAATGTGCTGAAAATAAAGTCTTGCAGATTACTTTTAAAATAGTAACCGACAAATGTGCTGAAAATAAAAATCTTGCCGATTACTTTTGAAATAGTAACCGACGAATGTGCTGAAAATAAAGTCTTGCAGATTACTTTTAAAATAGTAACCGACAAATATGCTAAAAATAAAAATCTTGCCGATTACTTTTGAAATAGTAACCGACGATTGTGCTGAATATAAATCATGCCGATTACATTTGAAATAGTAACCGATGAATATGCTGAAAATAAAAATCTTGTCGATTACTTTTGAAATAGTAACCGATGAATATGCTGAAAATAAAAATCTTGCCGATTACTTTTGAAATAGTAACCGACGATTGTGCTGAAAATAAATCATGCCGATTACCTTTGAAATAGTAACCGACGAATATGCTGAAAATAAAAATCTTGTCGATTACTTTTGAAATAGTAACCGATGAATATGCTGAAAATAAAAATCTTGCCGATTACTTTTGAAATAGTAACCGACGAATGTGCTGAAAATAAAGTCTTGCCGATTACTTTTAAAATAGTAACCGACAAATATGCTGAAAATAAAAATCATGCCGCTTACTTTTGAAATAGTAACCGACGAATGTGCTGAAAATAAAGTCTTGCAGATTACTTTTAAAATAGTAACCGACAAATATGCTAAAAATAAAAATCTTGCTGATTACTTTTGAAATAGTAACCGACGATTGTGCTGAAAATAAATCATGCCGATTACATTTGAAATAGTAACCGACGAATATGCTGAAAATAAAAATCTTGTCGATTACTTTTGAAATAGTAACCGATGAATATGCTGAAAATAAAAATCTTGCCGATTACTTTTGAAATAGTAACCGACGATTGTGCTGAAAATAAATCATGCCGATTACCTTTGAAATAGTAACCGACGAATATGCTGAAAATAAAAATCTTGTCGATTACGTTTGAAATAGTAACCGATGAATATGCTGAAAATAAAAATCTTGCCGATTACTTTTGAAATAGTAACCGACGATTGTGCTGAAAATAAATCATGCCGATTACCTTCGAAATAGTAACCGACGAATATGCTGAAAATAAAAATCTTGTCGATTACGTTTGAAATAGTAACCGACGAATATGCTGTAAATAAAAATCTTGCCGATTACTTTTGAAATAGTAACCGACGAATGTGCTGAAAATAAAGTCTTGCCGATTACTTTTGAAATAGTAACCGACGAATGTGCTGAAAATAAAGTCTTGCCGATTACTTTTGAAATAGTAACCGACGAATGTGCTGAAAATAAAGTCTTGCCGATTACTTTTGAAATAGTAACCGACGAATATGCTGTAAATAAAAATCTTGCCGATTACTTTTGAAATAGTAACCGACGAATGTGCTGAAAATAAAGTCTTGCCGATTACTTTTGAAATAGTAACCGACGAATGTGCTGAAAATAAAAATCTTGTCGATTACTTTTGAAATAGTAACCGATGAATATGCTGAAAATAAAAATCTTGCCGATTACTTTTGAAATAGTAACCGACGAATGTGCTGAAAATAAAGTCTTGCCGATTACATTTGAAATAGTAACCGACGAATATGCTGAAAATAAAAATCTTGTCGATTACTTTTGAAATAGTAACCGATGAATATGCTGAAAATAAAAATCTTGCCGATTACTTTTGAAATAGTAACCGACGATTGTGCTGAAAATAAATCATGCCGATTACCTTTGAAATAGTAACCGACGAATATGCTGAAAATAAAAATCTTGTCGATTACTTTTGAAATAGTAACCGATGAATATGCTGAAAATAAAAATCTTGCCGATTACTTTTGAATTAGTAACCGACGAATGTGCTGAAAATAAAGTCTTGCCGATTACTTTTGAAATAGTAACCGACGAATGTGCTGAAAATAAAGTCTTGCCGAGTACTTTTAAAATAGTAACCGACAAATATGCTGAAAATAAAAATCATGCCGCTTACTTTTGAAATAGTAACCGACGAATATGCTGAAAATAAAAATCTTGCCGATTACGTTTGAAATAGTAACCGACGAATATGCTGAAAATAAAAATCTTGCCGATTACTTTTGAAATAGTAACCGACGAATGTGCTGAAAATAAAGTCTTGCCGATTACTTTTCAAATAGTAACCGACGAATGTGCTGAAAATAAAGTCTTGCCGACTACTTTTGAAATAGTAACCGACGAATATGCTGTAAATAAAAGTCTTGCCGATTACTTTTGAAATAGTAACCGACGAATGTGCTGAAAATAAAGTCTTGCCGATTACTTTTAAAATAGTAACCGACAAATATGCTGAAAATAAAAATCATGCCGCTTACTTTTGAAATAGTAACCGACGAATATGCTGAAAATAAAAATCTTGCCGATTACTTTTGAAATAGTAACCGACGAATGTGTTGAAAATAAAGTCTTGCCGATTACTTTTGAAATAGTAACCGACGATTGTGCTGAAAATAAATCATGCCGATTACCTTTGAAATAGTAACCGACGAATATGCTGAAAATAAAAATCTTGTCGATTACGTTTGAAATAGTAACCGATGAATATGCTGAAAATAAAAATCTTGCCGATTACTTTTGAAATAGTAACCGACGATTGTGCTGAAAATAAATCATGTCGATTACCTTTGAAATAGTAACCGACGAATATGCTGAAAATAAAAATCTTGTCGATTACTTTTGAAATAGTAACCGACGAATGTGCTGAAAATAAAGTCTTGCAGATTACTTTTAAAATAGTAACCGACAAATATGCTAAAAATAAAAATCTTGCCGATTACTTTTGAAATAGTAACCGACGATTGTGCTGAAAATAAATCATGCCGATTACATTTGAAATAGTAACCGACGAATATGCTGAAAATAAAAATCTTGTCGATTACTTTTGAAATAGTAACCGATGAATATGCTGAAAATAAAAATCTTGCCGATTACTTTTGAAATAGTAACCGACGATTGTGCTGAAAATAAATCATGCCGATTACCTTTGAAATAGTAACCGACGAATATGCTGAAAATAAAAATCTTGTCGATTACGTTTGAAATAGTAACCGATGAATATGCTGAAAATAAAAATCTTGCCGATTACTTTTGAAATAGTAACCGACGATTGTGCTGAAAATAAATCATGTCGATTACCTTTGAAATAGTAACCGACGAATATGCTGAAAATAAAAATCTTGTCGATTACTTTTGAAATAGTAACCGATGAATATGCTGAAAATAAAAATCTTGCCGATTACTTTTGAATTAGTAACCGACGAATGTGCTGAAAATAAAGTCTTGCCGATTACTTTTGAAATAGTAACCGACGAATGTGCTGAAAATAAAGTCTTGCCGATTACTTTTAAAATAGTAACCGACAAATATGCTGAAAATAAAAATCATGCCGCTTACTTTTGAAATAGTAACCGACGAATGTGCTGAAAATAAAGTCTTGCAGATTACTTTTAAAATAGTAACCGACAAATATGCTAAAAATAAAAATCTTGCCGATTACTTTTGAAATAGTAACCGACGATTGTGCTGAAAATAAATCATGCCGATTACATTTGAAATAGTAACCGACGAATATGCTGAAAATAAAAATCTTGTCGATTACTTTTGAAATAGTAACCGATGAATATGCTGAAAATAAAAATCTTGCCGATTACTTTTGAAATAGTAACCGACGATTGTGCTGAAAATAAATCATGCCGATTACCTTTGAAATAGTAACCGACGAATATGCTGAAAATAAAAATCTTGTCGATTACGTTTGAAATAGTAACCGATGAATATGCTGAAAATAAAAATCTTGCCGATTACTTTTGAAATAGTAACCGACGATTGTGCTGAAAATAAATCATGTCGATTACCTTTGAAATAGTAACCGACGAATATGCTGAAAATAAAAATCTTGTCGATTACTTTTGAAATAGTAACCGATGAATATGCTGAAAATAAAAATCTTGCCGATTACTTTTGAATTAGTAACCGACGAATGTGCTGAAAATAAAGTCTTGCCGATTACTTTTGAAATAGTAACCGACGAATGTGCTGAAAATAAAGTCTTGCCGATTACTTTTAAAATAGTAACCGACAAATATGCTGAAAATAAAAATCATGCCGCTTACTTTTGAAATAGTAACCGACGAATGTGCTGAAAATAAAGTCTTGCAGATTACTTTTAAAATAGTAACCGACAAATATGCTAAAAATAAAAATCTTGCCGATTACTTTTGAAATAGTAACCGACGATTGTGCTGAAAATAAATCATGCCGATTACATTTGAAATAGTAACCGACGAATATGCTGAAAATAAAAATCTTGTCGATTACTTTTGAAATAGTAACCGATGAATATGCTGAAAATAAAAATCTTGCCGATTACTTTTGAAATAGTAACCGACGATTGTGCTGAAAATAAATCATGCCGATTACCTTTGAAATAGTAACCGACGAATATGCTGAAAATAAAAATCTTGTCGATTACTTTTGAAATAGTAACCGATGAATATGCTGAAAATAAAAATCTTGCCGATTACTTTTGAATTAGTAACCGACGAATGTGCTGAAAATAAAGTCTTGCCGATTACTTTTGAAATAGTAACCGACGAATGTGCTGAAAATAAAGTCTTGCCGATTACTTTTAAAATAGTAACCGACAAATATGCTGAAAATAAAAATCATGCCGCTTACTTTTGAAATAGTAACCGACGAATATGCTGAAAATAAAAATCTTGCCGATTACTTTTGAAATAGTAACCGACGAATGTGCTGAAAATAAAGTCTTGCCGATTACTTTTGAAATAGTAACCGACGAATGTGCTGAAAATAAAGTCCTGCCGACTACTTTTGAAATAGTAACCGACGAATATGCTGTAAATAAAAATCTTGCCGATTACTTTTGAAATAGTAACCGACGAATGTGCTGAAAATAAAGTCTTGCCGATTACTTTTGAAATAGTAACCGACGAATGTGTTGAAAATAAAGTCTTGCCGATTACTTTTGAAATAGTAACCGACGAATGTGCTGAAAATAAAGTCTTGCAGATTACTTTTAAAATAGTAACCGACAAATGTGCTGAAAATAAAAATCTTGCCGATTACTTTTGAAATAGTAACCGACGAATGTGCTGAAAATAAAGTCTTGCCGATTACTTTTCAAATAGTAACCGACGAATGTGCTGAAAATAAAGTCTTGCCGACTACTTTTGAAATAGTAACCGACGAATATGCTGTAAATAAAAGTCTTGCCGATTACTTTTGAAATAGTAACCAACGAATGTGCTGAAAATAAAGTCTTGCCGATTACTTTTAAAATAGTAACCGACAAATATGCTGAAAATAAAAATCATGCCGCTTACTTTTGAAATAGTAACCGACGAATATGCTGAAAATAAAACTCTTGCCGATTACTTTTGAAATAGTAACCGACGAATGTGCTGAAAATAAAGTCTTGCCGATTACTTTTGAAATAGTAACCGACGAATGTGCTGAAAATAAAGTCCTGCCGACTACTTTTGAAATAGTAACCGACGAATATGCTGTAAATAAAAATCTTGCCGATTACTTTTGAAATAGTAACCGACGAATGTGCTGAAAATAAAGTCTTGCCGATTACTTTTGAAATAGTAACCGACGAATGTGTTGAAAATAAAGTCTTGCCGATTACTTTTGAAATAGTAACCGACGAATGTGCTGAAAATAAAGTCTTGCAGATTACTTTTAAAATAGTAACCGACAAATGTGCTGAAAATAAAAATCTTGCCGATTACTTTTGAAATAGTAACCGACGAATGTGCTGAAAATAAAGTCTTGCAGATTACTTTTAAAATAGTAACCGACAAATATGCTAAAAATAAAAATCTTGCCGATTACTTTTGAAATAGTAACCGACGATTGTGCTGAAAATAAATCATGCCGATTACATTTGAAATAGTAACCGACGAATATGCTGAAAATAAAAATCTTGTCGATTACTTTTGAAATAGTAACCGATGAATATGCTGAAAATAAAAATCTTGCCGATTACTTTTGAAATAGTAACCGACGATTGTGCTGAAAATAAATCATGCCGATTACCTTTGAAATAGTAACCGACGAATATGCTGAAAATAAAAATCTTGTCGATTACGTTTGAAATAGTAACCGATGAATATGCTGAAAATAAAAATCTTGCCGATTACTTTTGAAATAGTAACCGACGATTGTGCTGAAAATAAATCATGTCGATTACCTTTGAAATAGTAACCGACGAATATGCTGAAAATAAAAATCTTGTCGATTACTTTTGAAATAGTAACCGATGAATATGCTGAAAATAAAAATCTTGCCGATTACTTTTGAATTAGTAACCGACGAATGTGCTGAAAATAAAGTCTTGCCGATTACTTTTGAAATAGTAACCGACGAATGTGCTGAAAATAAAGTCTTGCCGATTACTTTTAAAATAGTAACCGACAAATATGCTGAAAATAAAAATCATGCCGCTTACTTTTGAAATAGTAACCGACGAATGTGCTGAAAATAAAGTCTTGCAGATTACTTTTAAAATAGTAACCGACAAATATGCTAAAAATAAAAATCTTGCTGATTACTTTTGAAATAGTAACCGACGATTGTGCTGAAAATAAATCATGCCGATTACATTTGAAATAGTAACCGACGAATATGCTGAAAATAAAAATCTTGTCGATTACTTTTGAAATAGTAACCGATGAATATGCTGAAAATAAAAATCTTGCCGATTACTTTTGAAATAGTAACCGACGATTGTGCTGAAAATAAATCATGCCGATTACCTTTGAAATAGTAACCGACGAATATGCTGAAAATAAAAATCTTGTCGATTACGTTTGAAATAGTAACCGATGAATATGCTGAAAATAAAAATCTTGCCGATTACTTTTGAAATAGTAACCGACGATTGTGCTGAAAATAAATCATGCCGATTACCTTTGAAATAGTAACCGACGAATATGCTGAAAATAAAAATCTTGTCGATTACTTTTGAAATAGTAACCGATGAATATGCTGAAAATAAAAATCTTGCCGATTACTTTTGAATTAGTAACCGACGAATGTGCTGAAAATAAAGTCTTGCCGATTACTTTTGAAATAGTAACCGACGAATGTGCTGAAAATAAAGTCTTGCCGATTACTTTTAAAATAGTAACCGACAAATATGCTGAAAATAAAAATCATGCCGCTTACTTTTGAAATAGTAACCGACGAATATGCTGAAAATAAAAATCTTGCCGATTACTTTTGAAATAGTAACCGACGAATGTGCTGAAAATAAAGTCTTGCCGATTACTTTTGAAATAGTAACCGACGAATGTGCTGAAAATAAAGTCCTGCCGACTACTTTTGAAATAGTAACCGACGAATATGCTGTAAATAAAAATCTTGCCGATTACTTTTGAAATAGTAACCGACGAATGTGCTGAAAATAAAGTCTTGCCGATTACTTTTGAAATAGTAACCGACGAATGTGTTGAAAATAAAGTCTTGCCGATTACTTTTGAAATAGTAACCGACGAATGTGCTGAAAATAAAGTCTTGCAGATTACTTTTAAAATAGTAACCGACAAATGTGCTGAAAATAAAAATCTTGCCGATTACTTTTGAAATAGTAACCGACGAATGTGCTGAAAATAAAGTCTTGCAGATTACTTTTAAAATAGTAACCGACAAATATGCTAAAAATAAAAATCTTGCCGATTACTTTTGAAATAGTAACCGACGATTGTGCTGAAAATAAATCATGCCGATTACATTTGAAATAGTAACCGACGAATATGCTGAAAATAAAAATCTTGTCGATTACTTTTGAAATAGTAACCGATGAATATGCTGAAAATAAAAATCTTGCCGATTACTTTTGAAATAGTAACCGACGATTGTGCTGAAAATAAATCATGCCGATTACCTTTGAAATAGTAACCGACGAATATGCTGAAAATAAAAATCTTGTCGATTACTTTTGAAATAGTAACCGATGAATATGCTGAAAATAAAAATCTTGCCGATTACTTTTGAATTAGTAACCGACGAATGTGCTGAAAATAAAGTCTTGCCGATTACTTTTGAAATAGTAACCGACGAATGTGCTGAAAATAAAGTCTTGCCGATTACTTTTAAAATAGTAACCGACAAATATGCTGAAAATAAAAATCATGCCGCTTACTTTTGAAATAGTAACCGACGAATATGCTGAAAATAAAAATCTTGCCGATTACTTTTGAAATAGTAACCGACGAATGTGCTGAAAATAAAGTCTTGCCGATTACTTTTGAAATAGTAACCGACGAATGTGCTGAAAATAAAGTCCTGCCGACTACTTTTGAAATAGTAACCGACGAATATGCTGTAAATAAAAATCTTGCCGATTACTTTTGAAATAGTAACCGACGAATGTGCTGAAAATAAAGTCTTGCCGATTACTTTTGAAATAGTAACCGACGAATGTGTTGAAAATAAAGTCTTGCCGATTACTTTTGAAATAGTAACCGACGAATGTGCTGAAAATAAAGTCTTGCAGATTACTTTTAAAATAGTAACCGACAAATGTGCTGAAAATAAAAATCTTGCCGATTACTTTTGAAATAGTAACCGATGAATGTGCTGAAAATAAAGTCTTGCAGATTACTTTTAAAATAGTAACCGACAAATATGCTAAAAATAAAAATCTTGCCGATTACTTTTGAAATAGTAACCGACGATTGTGCTGAAAATAAATCATGCCGATTACATTTGAAATAGTAACCGACGAATATGCTGAAAATAAAAATCTTGTCGATTACTTTTGAAATAGTAACCGATGAATATGCTGAAAATAAAAATCTTGCCGATTACTTTTGAAATAGTAACCGACGATTGTGCTGAAAATAAATCATGCCGATTACCTTTGAAATAGTAACCGACGAATATGCTGAAAATAAAAATCTTGTCGATTACGTTTGAAATAGTAACCGATGAATATGCTGAAAATAAAAATCTTGCCGATTACTTTTGAAATAGTAACCGACGATTGTGCTGAAAATAAATCATGCCGATTACCTTTGAAATAGTAACCGACGAATATGCTGAAAATAAAAATCTTGTCGATTACTTTTGAAATAGTAACCGATGAATATGCTGAAAATAAAAATCTTGCCGATTACTTTTGAATTAGTAACCGACGAATGTGCTGAAAATAAAGTCTTGCCGATTACTTTTGAAATAGTAACCGACGAATGTGCTGAAAATAAAGTCTTGCCGATTACTTTTAAAATAGTAACCGACAAATATGCTGAAAATAAAAATCATGCCGCTTACTTTTGAAATAGTAACCGACGAATGTGCTGAAAATAAAGTCTTGCAGATTACTTTTAAAATAGTAACCGACAAATATGCTAAAAATAAAAATCTTGCTGATTACTTTTGAAATAGTAACCGACGATTGTTCTGAAAATAAATCATGCCGATTACATTTGAAATAGTAACCGACGAATATGCTGAAAATAAAAATCTTGTCGATTACTTTTGAAATAGTAACCGATGAATATGCTGAAAATAAAAATCTTGCCGATTACTTTTGAAATAGTAACCGACGATTGTGCTGAAAATAAATCATGCCGATTACCTTTGAAATAGTAACCGACGAATATGCTGAAAATAAAAATCTTGTCGATTACGTTTGAAATAGTAACCGATGAATATGCTGAAAATAAAAATCTTGCCGATTACTTTTGAAATAGTAACCGACGATTGTGCTGAAAATAAATCATGCCGATTACCTTTGAAATAGTAACCGACGAATATGCTGAAAATAAAAATCTTGTCGATTACTTTTGAAATAGTAACCGATGAATATGCTGAAAATAAAAATCTTGCCGATTACTTTTGAATTAGTAACCGACGAATGTGCTGAAAATAAAGTCTTGCCGATTACTTTTGAAATAGTAACCGACGAATGTGCTGAAAATAAAGTCTTGCCGATTACTTTTAAAATAGTAACCGACAAATATGCTGAAAATAAAAATCATGCCGCTTACTTTTGAAATAGTAACCGACGAATATGCTGAAAATAAAAATCTTGCCGATTACGTTTGAAATAGTAACCGACGAATATGCTGAAAATAAAAATCTTGCCGATTACTTTTGAAATAGTAACCGACGAATGTGCTGAAAATAAAGTCTTGCCGATTACTTTTCAAATAGTAACCGACGAATGTGCTGAAAATAAAGTCTTGCCGACTACTTTTGAAATAGTAACCGACGAATATGCTGTAAATAAAAGTCTTGCCGATTACTTTTGAAATAGTAACCGACGAATGTGCTGAAAATAAAGTCTTGCCGATTACTTTTAAAATAGTAACCGACAAATATGCTGAAAATAAAAATCATGCTGCTTACTTTTGAAATAGTAACCGACGAATATGCTGAAAATAAAAATCTTGCCGATTACTTTTGAAATAGTAACCGACGAATGTGCTGAAAATAAAGTCTTGCCGATTACTTTTGAAATAGTAACCGACGAATGTGCTGAAAATAAAGTCCTGCCGACTACTTTTGAAATAGTAACCGACGAATATGCTGTAAATAAAAATCTTGCCGATTACTTTTGAAATAGTAACCGACGAATGTGCTGAAAATAAAGTCTTGCCGATTACTTTTGAAATAGTAACCGACGAATGTGTTGAAAATAAAGTCTTGCCGATTACTTTTGAAATAGTAACCGACGAATGTGCTGAAAATAAAGTCTTGCAGATTACTTTTAAAATAGTAACCGACAAATGTGCTGAAAATAAAAATCTTGCCGATTACTTTTGAAATAGTAACCGACGAATGTGCTGAAAATAAAGTCTTGCAGATTACTTTTAAAATAGTAACCGACAAATATGCTAAAAATAAAAATCTTGCCGATTACTTTTGAAATAGTAACCGACGATTGTGCTGAAAATAAATCATGCCGATTACATTTGAAATAGTAACCGACGAATATGCTAAAAATAAAAATCTTGTCGATTACTTTTGAAATAGTAACCGATGAATATGTTGAAAATAAAAATCTTGCCGATTACTTTTGAAATAGTAACCGACGATTGTGCTGAAAATAAATCATGCCGATTACCTTTGAAATAGTAACCGACGAATATGCTGAAAATAAAAATCTTGTCGATTACGTTTGAAATAGTAACCGATGAATATGCTGAAAATAAAAATCTTGCCGATTACTTTTGAAATAGTAACCGACGATTGTGCTGAAAATAAATCATGCCGATTACCTTTGAAATACTAACCGACGAATATGCTGAAAATAAAAATCTTGTCGATTACTTTTGAAATAGTAACCGATGAATATGCTGAAAATAAAAATCTTGCCGATTACTTTTGAATTAGTAACCGACGAATGTGCTGAAAATAAAGTCTTGCCGATTACTTTTGAAATAGTAACCGACGAATGTGCTGAAAATAAAGTCTTGCCGATTACTTTTAAAATAGTAACCGACGAATATGCTGAAAATAAAAATCTTGTCGATTACTTTTGAAATAGTAACCGATGAATATGCTGAAAATAAAAATCTTGCCGATTACTTTTGAAATAGTAACCGACGATTGTGCTGAAAATAAATCATGCCGATTACCTTTGAAATAGTAACCGACGAATATGCTGAAAATAAAAATCTTGTCGATTACGTTTGAAACAGTAACCGATGAATATGCTGAAAATAAAAATCTTGCCGATTACTTTTGAAATAGTAACCGACGATTGTGCTGAAAATAAATCATGCCGATTACCTTTGAAATAGTAACCGACGAATATGCTGAAAATAAAAATCTTGTCGATTACTTTTGAAATAGTAACCGATGAATATGCTGAAAATAAAAATCTTGCCGATTACTTTTGAATTAGTAACCGACGAATGTGCTGAAAATAAAGTCTTGCCGATTACTTTTGAAATAGTAACCGACGAATGTGCTGAAAATAAAGTCTTGCCGATTACTTTTAAAATAGTAACCGACAAATATGCTGAAAATAAAAATCATGCCGCTTACTTTTGAAATAGTAACCGACGAATATGCTGAAAATAAAAATCTTGCCGATTACGTTTGAAATAGTAACCGACGAATATGCTGAAAATAAAAATCTTGCCGATTACTTTTGAAATAGTAACCGACGAATGTGCTGAAAATAAAGTCTTGCCGATTACTTTTCAAATAGTAACCGACGAATGTGCTGAAAATAAAGTCTTGCCGACTACTTTTGAAATAGTAACCGACGAATATGCTGTAAATAAAAGTCTTGCCGATTACTTTTGAAATAGTAACCGACGAATGTGCTGAAAATAAAGTCTTGCCGATTACTTTTAAAATAGTAACCGACAAATATGCTGAAAATAAAAATCATGCCGCTTACTTTTGAAATATTAACCGACGAATATGCTGAAAATAAAAATCTTGCCGATTACTTTTGAAATAGTAACCGACGAATGTGCTGAAAATAAAGTCTTGCCGATTACTTTTGAAATAGTAACCGACGAATGTGCTGAAAATAAAGTCCTGCCGACTACTTTTGAAATAGTAACCGACGAATATGCTGTAAATAAAAATCTTGCCGATTACTTTTGAAATAGTAACCGACGAATGTGCTGAAAATAAAGTCTTGCCGATTACTTTTGAAATAGTAACCGACGAATGTGTTGAAAATAAAGTCTTGCCGATTACTTTTGAAATAGTAACCGACGAATGTGCTGAAAATAAAGTCTTGCAGATTACTTTTAAAATAGTAACCGACAAATGTGCTGAAAATAAAAATCTTGCCGATTACTTTTGAAATAGTAACCGACGAATGTGCTGAAAATAAAGTCTTGCAGATTACTTTTAAAATAGTAACCGACAAATATGCTAAAAATAAAAATCTTGCCGATTACTTTTGAAATAGTAACCGACGATTGTGCTGAAAATAAATCATGCCGATTACATTTGAAATAGTAACCGACGAATATGCTGAAAATAAAAATCTTGTCGATTACTTTTGAAATAGTAACCGATGAATATGCTGAAAATAAAAATCTTGCCGATTACTTTTGAAATAGTAACCGACGATTGTGCTGAAAATAAATCATGCCGATTACCTTTGAAATAGTAACCGACGAATATGCTGAAAATAAAAATCTTGTCGATTACTTTTGAAATAGTAACCGATGAATATGCTGAAAATAAAAATCTTGCCGATTACTTTTGAAATAGTAACCGACGATTGTGCTGAAAATAAATCATGCCGATTACATTTGAAATAGTAACCGACGAATATGCTGAAAATAAAAATCTTGTCGATTACTTTTGAAATAGTAACCGATGAATATGCTGAAAATAAAAATCTTGCCGATTACTTTTGAAATAGTAACCGACGATTGTGCTGAAAATAAATCATGCCGATTACCTTTGAAATAGTAACCGATGAATATGCTGAAAATAAAAATCTTGCCGATTACTTTTGAATTAGTAACCGACGAATGTGCTGAAAATAAAGTCTTGCCGATTACTTTTGAAATAGTAACCGACGAATGTGCTGAAAATAAAGTCTTGCCGATTACTTTTAAAATAGTAACCGACGAATATGCTGAAAATAAAAATCTTGTCGATTACTTTTGAAATAGTAACCGATGAATATGCTGAAAATAAAAATCTTGCCGATTACTTTTGAAATAGTAACCGACGATTGTGCTGAAAATAAATCATGCCGATTACCTTTGAAATAGTAACCGACGAATATGCTGAAAATAAAAATCTTGTCGATTACGTTTGAAACAGTAACCGATGAATATGCTGAAAATAAAAATCTTGCCGATTACTTTTGAAATAGTAACCGACGATTGTGCTGAAAATAAATCATGCCGATTACCTTTGAAATAGTAACCGACGAATATGCTGAAAATAAAAATCTTGTCGATTACTTTTGAAATAGTAACCGATGAATATGCTGAAAATAAAAATCTTGCCGATTACTTTTGAATTAGTAACCGACGAATGTGCTGAAAATAAAGTCTTGCCGATTACTTTTGAAATAGTAACCGACGAATGTGCTGAAAATAAAGTCTTGCCGATTACTTTTAAAATAGTAACCGACAAATATGCTGAAAATAAAAATCATGCCGCTTACTTTTGAAATAGTAACCGACGAATATGCTGAAAATAAAAATCTTGCCGATTACGTTTGAAATAGTAACCGACGAATATGCTGAAAATAAAAATCTTGCCGATTACTTTTGAAATAGTAACCGACGAATGTGCTGAAAATAAAGTCTTGCCGATTACTTTTCAAATAGTAACCGACGAATGTGCTGAAAATAAAGTCTTGCCGACTACTTTTGAAATAGTAACCGACGAATATGCTGTAAATAAAAGTCTTGCCGATTACTTTTGAAATAGTAACCGACGAATGTGCTGAAAATAAAGTCTTGCCGATTACTTTTAAAATAGTAACCGACAAATATGCTGAAAATAAAAATCATGCCGCTTACTTTTGAAATATTAACCGACGAATATGCTGAAAATAAAAATCTTGCCGATTACTTTTGAAATAGTAACCGACGAATGTGCTGAAAATAAAGTCTTGCCGATTACTTTTGAAATAGTAACCGACGAATGTGCTGAAAATAAAGTCCTGCCGACTACTTTTGAAATAGTAACCGACGAATATGCTGTAAATAAAAATCTTGCCGATTACTTTTGAAATAGTAACCGACGAATGTGCTGAAAATAAAGTCTTGCCGATTACTTTTGAAATAGTAACCGACGAATGTGTTGAAAATAAAGTCTTGCCGATTACTTTTGAAATAGTAACCGACGAATGTGCTGAAAATAAAGTCTTGCAGATTACTTTTAAAATAGTAACCGACAAATGTGCTGAAAATAAAAATCTTGCCGATTACTTTTGAAATAGTAACCGACGAATGTGCTGAAAATAAAGTCTTGCAGATTACTTTTAAAATAGTAACCGACAAATATGCTAAAAATAAAAATCTTGCCGATTACTTTTGAAATAGTAACCGACGATTGTGCTGAAAATAAATCATGCCGATTACATTTGAAATAGTAACCGACGAATATGCTGAAAATAAAAATCTTGTCGATTACTTTTGAAATAGTAACCGATGAATATGCTGAAAATAAAAATCTTGCCGATTACTTTTGAAATAGTAACCGACGATTGTGCTGAAAATAAATCATGCCGATTACCTTTGAAATAGTAACCGACGAATATGCTGAAAATAAAAATCTTGTCGATTACGTTTGAAATAGTAACCGATGAATATGCTGAAAATAAAAATCTTGCCGATTACTTTTGAAATAGTAACCGACGATTGTGCTGAAAATAAATCATGCCGATTACCTTTGAAATAGTAACCGACGAATATGCTGAAAATAAAAATCTTGTCGATTACTTTTGAAATAGTAACCGATGAATATGCTGAAAATAAAAATCTTGCCGATTACTTTTGAATTAGTAACCGACGAATGTGCTGAAAATAAAGTCTTGCCGATTACTTTTGAAATAGTAACCGACGAATGTGCTGAAAATAAAGTCTTGCCGATTACTTTTAAAATAGTAACCGACAAATATGCTGAAAATAAAAATCATGCCGCTTACTTTTGAAATAGTAACCGACGAATATGCTGAAAATAAAAATCTTGCCGATTACTTTTGAAATAGTAACTGACGAATGTGCTGAAAATAAAGTCTTGCCGATTACTTTTGAAATAGTAACCGACGAATGTGCTGAAAATAAAGTCTTGCCGACTACTTTTGAAATAGTAACCGACGAATATGCTGTAAATAAAAATCTTGCCGATTACTTTTGAAATAGTAACCGACGAATATGCTGAAAATAAAAATCTTGCCGATTACTTTTGAAATAGTAACCGACGAATGTGCTGAAAATTAAGTCTTGCCGATTACTTTTCAAATAGTAACCGACGAATGTGCTGAAAATAAAGTCTTGCCGACTACTTTTGAAATAGTAACCGACGAATATGCTGTAAATAAAAGTCTTGCCGATTACTTTTGAAATAGTAACCGACGAATGTGCTGAAAATAAAGTCTTGCCGATTACTTTTAAAATAGTAACCGACAAATATGCTGAAAATAAAAATCATGCCGCTTACTTTTAAAATAGTAACCGACGAATATGCTGAAAATAAAAATCTTGTCGATTACTTTTGAAATAGTAACCGATGAATATGCTGAAAATAAAAATCTTGCCGATTACTTTTGAAATAGTAACCGACGATTGTGCTGAAAATAAATCATGCCGATTACCTTTGAAATAGTAACCGACGAATATGCTGAAAATAAAAATCTTGTCGATTACGTTTGAAACAGTAACCGATGAATATGCTGAAAATAAAAATCTTGCCGATTACTTTTGAAATAGTAACCGACGATTGTGCTGAAAATAAATCATGCCGATTACCTTTGAAATAGTAACCGACGAATATGCTGAAAATAAAAATCTTGTCGATTACTTTTGAAATAGTAACCGATGAATATGCTGAAAAAAAAAATCTTGCCGATTACTTTTGAATTAGTAACCGACGAATGTGCTGAAAATAAAGTCTTGCCGATTACTTTTGAAATAGTAACCGACGAATGTGCTGAAAATAAAGTCTTGCCGATTACTTTTAAAATAGTAACCGACAAATATGCTGAAAATAAAAATCATGCCGCTTACTTTTGAAATAGTAACCGACGAATATGCTGAAAATAAAAATCTTGCCGATTACGTTTGAAATAGTAACCGACGAATATGCTGAAAATAAAAATCTTGCCGATTACTTTTGAAATAGTAACCGACGAATGTGCTGAAAATAAAGTCTTGCCGATTACTTTTCAAATAGTAACCGACGAATGTGCTGAAAATAAAGTCTTGCCGACTACTTTTGAAATAGTAACCGACGAATATGCTGTAAATAAAAGTCTTGCCGATTACTTTTGAAATAGTAACCGACGAATGTGCTGAAAATAAAGTCTTGCCGATTACTTTTAAAATAGTAACCGACAAATATGCTGAAAATAAAAATCATGCCGCTTACTTTTGAAATATTAACCGACGAATATGCTGAAAATAAAAATCTTGCCGATTACTTTTGAAATAGTAACCGACGAATGTGCTGAAAATAAAGTCTTGCCGATTACTTTTGAAATAGTAACCGACGAATGTGCTGAAAATAAAGTCCTGCCGACTACTTTTGAAATAGTAACCGACGAATATGCTGTAAATAAAAATCTTGCCGATTACTTTTGAAATAGTAACCGACGAATGTGCTGAAAATAAAGTCTTGCCGATTACTTTTGAAATAGTAACCGACGAATGTGTTGAAAATAAAGTCTTGCCGATTACTTTTGAAATAGTAACCGACGAATGTGCTGAAAATAAAGTCTTGCAGATTACTTTTAAAATAGTAACCGACAAATGTGCTGAAAATAAAAATCTTGCCGATTACTTTTGAAATAGTAACCGACGAATGTGCTGAAAATAAAGTCTTGCAGATTACTTTTAAAATAGTAACCGACAAATATGCTAAAAATAAAAATCTTGCCGATTACTTTTGAAATAGTAACCGACGATTGTGCTGAAAATAAATCATGCCGATTACATTTGAAATAGTAACCGACGAATATGCTGAAAATAAAAATCTTGTCGATTACTTTTGAAATAGTAACCGATGAATATGCTGAAAATAAAAATCTTGCCGATTACTTTTGAAATAGTAACCGACGATTGTGCTGAAAATAAATCATGCCGATTGCCTTTGAAATAGTAACCGACGAATATGCTGAAAATAAAAATCTTGTCGATTACGTTTGAAATAGTAACCGATGAATATGCTGAAAATAAAAATCTTGCCGATTACTTTTGAAATAGTAACCGACGATTGTGCTGAAAATAAATCATGCCGATTACCTTTGAAATAGTAACCGACGAATATGCTGAAAATAAAAATCTTGTCGATTACTTTTGAAATAGTAACCGATGAATATGCTGAAAATAAAGTCTTGCCGATTACTTTTGAAATAGTAACCGACGAATGTGTTGAAAATAAAGTCTTGCCGATTACTTTTGAAATAGTAACCGACGAATGTGCTGAAAATAAAGTCTTGCAGATTACTTTTAAAATAGTAACCGACAAATGTGCTGAAAATAAAAATCTTGCCGATTACTTTTGAAATAGTAACCGACGAATGTGCTGAAAATAAAGTCTTGCAGATTACTTTTAAAATAGTAACCGACAAATATGCTAAAAATAAAAATCTTGCCGATTACTTTTGAAATAGTAACCGACGAATGTGCTGAAAATAAAGTCTTGCCGATTACTTTTCAAATAGTAACCGACGAATGTGCTGAAAATAAAGTCTTGCCGACTACTTTTGAAATAGTAACCGACGAATATGCTGTAAATAAAAGTCTTGCCGATTACTTTTGAAATAGTAACCGACGAATGTGCTGAAAATAAAGTCTTGCCGATTACTTTTAAAATAGTAACCGACAAATATGCTGAAAATAAAAATCATGCCGCTTACTTTTGAAATAGTAACCGACGAATATGCTGAAAATAAAAATCTTGCCGATTACGTTTGAAATAGTAACCGACGAATATGCTGAAAATAAAAATCTTGCCGATTACTTTTGAAATAGTAACCGACGAATGTGCTGAAAATAAAGTCTTGCCGATTACTTTTGAAATAGTAACCGACGAATGTGCTGAAAATAAAGTCTTGCCGATTACTTTTGAAATAGTAACCGACGAATGTGTTGAAAATAAAGTCTTGCCGATTACTTTTGAAATAGTAACCGACGAATGTGCTGAAAATAAAGTCTTGCAGATTACTTTTAAAATAGTAACCGACAAATGTGCTGAAAATAAAAATCTTGCCGATTACTTTTGAAATAGTAACCGACGAATGTGCTGAAAATAAAGTCTTGCAGATTACTTTTAAAATAGTAACCGACAAATATGCTAAAAATAAAAATCTTGCCGATTACTTTTGAAATAGTAACCGACGATTGTGCTGAAAATAAATCATGCCGATTACATTTGAAATAGTAACCGACGAATATGCTGAAAATAAAAATCTTGTCGATTACTTTTGAAATAGTAACCGATGAATATGCTGAAAATAAAAATCTTGCCGATTACTTTTGAAATAGTAACCGACGATTGTGCTGAAAATAAATCATGCCGATTGCCTTTGAAATAGTAACCGACGAATATGCTAAAAATAAAAATCTTGTCGATTACGTTTGAAATAGTAACCGATGAATATGCTGAAAATAAAAATCTTGCCGATTACTTTTGAAATAGTAACCGACGATTGTGCTGAAAATAAATCATGCCGATTACCTTTGAAATAGTAACCGACGAATATGCTGAAAATAAAAATCTTGTCGATTACTTTTGAAATAGTAACCGATGAATATGCTGAAAATAAAGTCTTGCCGATTACTTTTGAAATAGTAACCGACGAATGTGTTGAAAATAAAGTCTTGCCGATTACTTTTGAAATAGTAACCGACGAATGTGCTGAAAATAAAGTCTTGCAGATTACTTTTAAAATAGTAACCGACAAATGTGCTGAAAATAAAAATCTTGCCGATTACTTTTGAAATAGTAACCGACGAATGTGCTGAAAATAAAGTCTTGCAGATTACTTTTAAAATAGTAACCGACAAATATGCTAAAAATAAAAATCTTGTCGATTACGTTTGAAATAGTAACCGATGAATATGCTGAAAATAAAAATCTTGCCGATTACTTTTGAAATAGTAACCGACGATTGTGCTGAAAATAAATCATGCCGATTACCTTTGAAATAGTAACCGACGAATATGCTGAAAATAAAAATCTTGTCGATTACTTTTGAAATAGTAACCGATGAATATGCTGAAAATAAAGTCTTGCCGATTACTTTTGAAATAGTAACCGACGAATGTGTTGAAAATAAAGTCTTGCCGATTACTTTTGAAATAGTAACCGACGAATGTGCTGAAAATAAAGTCTTGCAGATTACTTTTAAAATAGTAACCGACAAATGTGCTGAAAATAAAAATCTTGCCGATTACTTTTGAAATAGTAACCGACGAATGTGCTGAAAATAAAGTCTTGCAGATTACTTTTAAAATAGTAACCGACAAATATGCTAAAAATAAAAATCTTGCCGATTACTTTTGAAATAGTAACCGACGAATGTGCTGAAAATAAAGTCTTGCCGATTACTTTTCAAATAGTAACCGACGAATGTGCTGAAAATAAAGTCTTGCCGACTACTTTTGAAATAGTAACCGACGAATATGCTGTAAATAAAAGTCTTGCCGATTACTTTTGAAATAGTAACCGACGAATGTGCTGAAAATAAAGTCTTGCCGATTACTTTTAAAATAGTAACCGACAAATATGCTGAAAATAAAAATCATGCCGCTTACTTTTGAAATATTAACCGACGAATATGCTGAAAATAAAAATCTTGCCGATTACTTTTGAAATAGTAACCGACGAATGTGCTGAAAATAAAGTCTTGCCGATTACTTTTGAAATAGTAACCGACGAATGTGCTGAAAATAAAGTCCTGCCGACTACTTTTGAAATAGTAACCGACGAATATGCTGTAAATAAAAATCTTGCCGATTACTTTTGAAACAGTAACCGACGAATGTGCTGAAAATAAAGTCTTGCCGATTACTTTTGAAATAGTAACCGACGAATGTGTTGAAAATAAAGTCTTGCCGATTACTTTTGAAATAGTAACCGACGAATGTGCTGAAAATAAAGTCTTGCAGATTACTTTTAAAATAGTAACCGACAAATGTGCTGAAAATAAAAATCTTGCCGATTACTTTTGAAATAGTAACCGACGAATGTGCTGAAAATAAAGTCTTGCAGATTACTTTTAAAATAGTAACCGACAAATATGCTAAAAATAAAAATCTTGCCGATTACTTTTGAAATAGTAACCGACGATTGTGCTGAAAATAAATCATGCCGATTACATTTGAAATAGTAACCGACGAATATGCTGAAAATAAAAATCTTGTCGATTACTTTTGAAATAGTAACCGATGAATATGCTGAAAATAAAAATCTTGCCGATTACTTTTGAAATAGTAACCGACGATTGTGCTGAAAATAAATCATGCCGATTACCTTTGAAATAGTAACCGACGAATATGCTGAAAATAAAAATCTTGTCGATTACGTTTGAAATAGTAACCGATGAATATGCTGAAAATAAAAATCTTGCCGATTACTTTTGAAATAGTAACCGACGATTGTGCTGAAAATAAATCATGCCGATTACCTTTGAAATAGTAACCGACGAATATGCTGAAAATAAAAATCTTGTCGATTACTTTTGAAATAGTAACCGATGAATATGCTGAAAATAAAAATCTTGCCGATTACTTTTGAATTAGTAACCGACGAATGTGCTGAAAATAAAGTCTTGCCGATTACTTTTGAAATAGTAACCGACGAATGTGCTGAAAATAAAGTCTTGCCGATTACTTTTAAAATAGTAACCGACAAATATGCTGAAAATAAAAATCATGCCGCTTACTTTTGAAATAGTAACCGACGAATATGCTGAAAATAAAAATCTTGCCGATTACTTTTGAAATAGTAACCGACGAATGTGCTGAAAATAAAGTCTTGCCGATTACTTTTCAAATAGTAACCGACGAATGTGCTGAAAATAAAGTCTTGCCGACTACTTTTGAAATAGTAACCGACGAATATGCTGTAAATAAAAGTCTTGCCGATTACTTTTGAAATAGTAACCGACGAATGTGCTGAAAATAAAGTCTTGCCGATTACTTTTAAAATAGTAACCGACAAATATGCTGAAAATAAAAATCATGCCGCTTACTTTTGAAATAGTAACCGACGAATATGCTGAAAATAAAAATCTTGCCGATTACTTTTGAAATAGTAACCGACGAATGTGCTGAAAATAAAGTCTTGCCGATTACTTTTGAAATAGTAACCGACGAATGTGCTGAAAATAAAGTCCTGCCGACTACTTTTGAAATAGTAACCGACGAATATGCTGTAAATAAAAATCTTGCCGATTACTTTTGAAATAGTAACCGACGAATGTGCTGAAAATAAAGTCTTGCCGATTACTTTTGAAATAGTAACCGACGAATGTGCTGAAAATAAAGTCTTGCCGATTACTTTTGAAATAGTAACCGACGAATGTGCTGAAAATAAAGTCTTGCCGATTACTTTTGAAATAGTAACCGACGAATATGCTGTAAATAAAAATCTTGCCGATTACTTTTGAAATAGTAACCGAAGAATGTGCTGAAAATAAAGTCTTGCCGATTACTTTTGAAATAGTAACCGACGAATGTGCTGAAAATAAAGTCTTGCCGATTACTTTTGAAATAGTAACCGACGAATGTGCTGAAAATAAAGTCTTGCAGATTACTTTTAAAATAGTAACCGATAAATGTGCTGAAAATAAAAATCTTGCCGATTACTTTTTAAATAGTAACCGACGATTGTGCTGAAAATAAATCATGCTGATTACGTTTGAAATAGTCACCGACGAATTTGCTGAAAATAAAAATCTTGTCGGTTACTTTTGAAATAGTAACCGACGAATGTGCTGAAAATAAAGTCTTGCAGATTACTTTTAAAATAGTAACCGACAAATATGCTAAAAATAAAAATCTTGCCGATTACTTTTGAAATAGTAACCGACGATTGTGCTGAAAATAAATCATGCCGATTACATTTGAAATAGTAACCGACGAATATGCTGAAAATAAAAATCTTGTCGATTACTTTTGAAATAGTAACCGATGAATATGCTGAAAATAAAAATCTTGCCGATTACTTTTGAAATAGTAACCGACGATTGTGCTGAAAATAAATCATGCCGATTACCTTTGAAATAGTAACCGACGAATATGCTGAAAATAAAAATCTTGTCGATTACGTTTGAAATAGTAACCGATGAATATGCTGAAAATAAAAATCTTGCCGATTACTTTTGAAATAGTAACCGACGATTGTGCTGAAAATAAATCATGCCGATTACCTTTGAAATAGTAACCGACGAATATGCTGAAAATAAAAATCTTGTCGATTACTTTTGAAATAGTAACCGATGAATATGCTGAAAATAAAAATCTTGCCGATTACTTTTGAATTAGTAACCGACGAATGTGCTGAAAATAAAGTCTTGCCGATTACTTTTGAAATAGTAACCGACGAATGTGCTGAAAATAAAGTCTTGCCGATTACTTTTAAAATAGTAACCGACAAATATGCTGAAAATAAAAATCATGCCGCTTACTTTTGAAATAGTAACCGACGAATATGCTGAAAATAAAAATCTTGCCGATTACTTTTGAAATAGTAACCGACGAATGTGCTGAAAATAAAGTCTTGCCGATTACTTTTCAAATAGTAACCGACGAATGTGCTGAAAATAAAGTCTTGCCGACTACTTTTGAAATAGTAACCGACGAATATGCTGTAAATAAAAGTCTTGCCGATTACTTTTGAAATAGTAACCGACGAATGTGCTGAAAATAAAGTCTTGCCGATTACTTTTAAAATAGTAACCGACAAATATGCTGAAAATAAAAATCATGCCGCTTACTTTTGAAATAGTAACCGACGAATATGCTGAAAATAAAAATCTTGCCGATTACTTTTGAAATAGTAACCGACGAATGTGCTGAAAATAAAGTCTTGCCGATTACTTTTGAAATAGTAACCGACGAATGTGCTGAAAATAAAGTCCTGCCGACTACTTTTGAAATAGTAACCGACGAATATGCTGTAAATAAAAATCTTGCCGATTACTTTTGAAATAGTAACCGACGAATGTGCTGAAAATAAAGTCTTGCCGATTACTTTTGAAATAGTAACCGACGAATGTGCTGAAAATAAAGTCTTGCCGATTACTTTTGAAATAGTAACCGACGAATGTGCTGAAAATAAAGTCTTGCCGATTACTTTTGAAATAGTAACCGACGAATATGCTGTAAATAAAAATCTTGCCGATTACTTTTGAAATAGTAACCGACGAATGTGCTGAAAATAAAGTCTTGCCGATTACTTTTGAAATAGTAACCGACGAATGTGCTGAAAATAAAGTCTTGCCGATTACTTTTGAAATAGTAACCGACGAATGTGCTGAAAATAAAGTCTTGCAGATTACTTTTAAAATAGTAACCGATAAATGTGCTGAAAATAAAAATCTTGCCGATTACTTTTTAAATAGTAACCGACGATTGTGCTGAAAATAAATCATGCTGATTACGTTTGAAATAGTCACCGACGAATTTGCTGAAAATAAAAATCTTGTCGGTTACTTTTGAAATAGTAACCGACGAATGTGCTGAAAATAAAGTCTTGCAGATTACTTTTAAAATAGTAACCGACAAATATGCTAAAAATAAAAATCTTGCCGATTACTTTTGAAATAGTAACCGACGATTGTGCTGAAAATAAATCATGCCGATTACATTTGAAATAGTAACCGACGAATATGCTGAAAATAAAAATCTTGTCGATTACTTTTGAAATAGTAACCGATGAATATGCTGAAAATAAAAATCTTGCCGATTACTTTTGAAATAGTAACCGACGATTGTGCTGAAAATAAATCATGCCGATTACCTTTGAAATAGTAACCGACGAATATGCTGAAAATAAAAATCTTGTCGATTACGTTTGAAATAGTAACCGATGAATATGCTGAAAATAAAAATCTTGCCGATTACTTTTGAAATAGTAACCGACGATTGTGCTGAAAATAAATCATGCCGATTACCTTTGAAATAGTAACCGACGAATATGCTGAAAATAAAAATCTTGTCGATTACTTTTGAAATAGTAACCGATGAATATGCTGAAAATAAAAATCTTGCCGATTACTTTTGAATTAGTAACCGACGAATGTGCTGAAAATAAAGTCTTGCCGATTACTTTTGAAATAGTAACCGACGAATGTGCTGAAAATAAAGTCTTGCCGATTACTTTTAAAATAGTAACCGACAAATATGCTGAAAATAAAAATCATGCCGCTTACTTTTGAAATAGTAACCGACGAATATGCTGAAAATAAAAATCTTGCCGATTACTTTTGAAATAGTAACTGACGAATGTGCTGAAAATAAAGTCTTGCCGATTACTTTTGAAATAGTAACCGACGAATGTGCTGAAAATAAAGTCTTGCCGACTACTTTTGAAATAGTAACCGACGAATATGCTGTAAATAAAAATCTTGCCGATTACTTTTGAAATAGTAACCGACGAATATGCTGAAAATAAAAATCTTGCCGATTACTTTTGAAATAGTAACCGACGAATGTGCTGAAAATAAAGTCTTGCCGATTACTTTTCAAATAGTAACCGACGAATGTGCTGAAAATAAAGTCTTGCCGACTACTTTTGAAATAGTAACCGACGAATATGCTGAAAATAAAAATCTTGCCGATTACTTTTGAATTAGTAACCGACGAATGTGCTGAAAATAAAGTCTTGCAGATTACTTTTAAAATAGTAACCGACGAATGTGCTGAAAATAAAGTCTTGCCGATTACTTTTAAAATAGTAACCGACAAATATGCTGAAAATAAAAATCATGCCGCTTACTTTTGAAATAGTAACCGACGAATATGCTGAAAATAAAAATCTTGCCGATTACTTTTGAAATAGTAACCGACGAATGTGCTGAAAATAAAGTCTTGCCGATTACTTTTCAAATAGTAACCGACGAATGTGCTGAAAATAAAGTCTTGCCGACTACTTTTGAAATAGTAACCGACGAATATGCTGTAAATAAAAGTCTTGCCGATTACTTTTGAAATAGTAACCGACGAATGTGCTGAAAATAAAGTCTTGCCGATTACTTTTAAAATAGTAACCGACAAATATGCTGAAAATAAAAATCATGCCGCTTACTTTTGAAATAGTAACCGACGAATATGCTGAAAATAAAAATCTTGCCGATTACTTTTGAAATAGTAACCGACGAATGTGCTGAAAATAAAGTCTTGCCGATTACTTTTGAAATAGTAACCGACGAATGTGCTGAAAATAAAGTCCTGCCGACTACTTTTGAAATAGTAACCGACGAATATGCTGTAAATAAAAATCTTGCCGATTACTTTTGAAATAGTAACCGACGAATGTGCTGAAAATAAAGTCTTGCCGATTACTTTTGAAATAGTAACCGACGAATGTGCTGAAAATAAAGTCTTGCCGATTACTTTTGAAATAGTAACCGACGAATGTGCTGAAAATAAAGTCTTGCCGATTACTTTTGAAATAGTAACCGACGAATATGCTGTAAATAAAAATCTTGCCGATTACTTTTGAAATAGTAACCGACGAATGTGCTGAAAATAAAGTCTTGCCGATTACTTTTGAAATAGTAACCGACGAATGTGCTGAAAATAAAGTCTTGCCGATTACTTTTAAAATAGTAACCGACAAATATGCTGAAAATAAAAATCATGCCGCTTACTTTTGAAATAGTAACCGACGAATATGCTGAAAATAAAAATCTTGCCGATTACTTTTGAAATAGTAACTGACGAATGTGCTGAAAATAAAGTCTTGCCGATTACTTTTGAAATAGTAACCGACGAATGTGCTGAAAATAAAGTCTTGCCGACTACTTTTGAAATAGTAACCGACGAATATGCTGTAAATAAAAATCTTGCCGATTACTTTTGAAATAGTAACCGACGAATATGCTGAAAATAAAAATCTTGCCGATTACTTTTGAAATAGTAACCGACGAATGTGCTGAAAATAAAGTCTTGCCGATTACTTTTCAAATAGTAACCGACGAATGTGCTGAAAATAAAGTCTTGCCGACTACTTTTGAAATAGTAACCGACGAATATGCTGAAAATAAAAATCTTGCCGATTACTTTTGAATTAGTAACCGACGAATGTGCTGAAAATAAAGTCTTGCAGATTACTTTTAAAATAGTAACCGACGAATGTGCTGAAAATAAAGTCTTGCCGATTACTTTTAAAATAGTAACCGACAAATATGCTGAAAATAAAAATCATGCCGCTTACTTTTGAAATAGTAACCGACGAATATGCTGAAAATAAAAATCTTGCCGATTACTTTTGAAATAGTAACCGACGAATGTGCTGAAAATAAAGTCTTGCCGATTACTTTTCAAATAGTAACCGACGAATGTGCTGAAAATAAAGTCTTGCCGACTACTTTTGAAATAGTAACCGACGAATATGCTGTAAATAAAAGTCTTGCCGATTACTTTTGAAATAGTAACCGACGAATGTGCTGAAAATAAAGTCTTGCCGATTACTTTTAAAATAGTAACCGACAAATATGCTGAAAATAAAAATCATGCCGCTTACTTTTGAAATAGTAACCGACGAATATGCTGAAAATAAAAATCTTGCCGATTACTTTTGAAATAGTAACCGACGAATGTGCTGAAAATAAAGTCTTGCCGATTACTTTTGAAATAGTAACCGACGAATGTGCTGAAAATAAAGTCCTGCCGACTACTTTTGAAATAGTAACCGACGAATATGCTGTAAATAAAAATCTTGCCGATTACTTTTGAAATAGTAACCGACGAATGTGCTGAAAATAAAGTCTTGCCGATTACTTTTGAAATAGTAACCGACGAATGTGCTGAAAATAAAGTCTTGCCGATTACTTTTGAAATAGTAACCGACGAATGTGCTGAAAATAAAGTCTTGCCGATTACTTTTGAAATAGTAACCGACGAATATGCTGTAAATAAAAATCTTGCCGATTACTTTTGAAATAGTAACCGACGAATGTGCTGAAAATAAAGTCTTGCCGATTACTTTTGAAATAGTAACCGACGAATGTGCTGAAAATAAAGTCTTGCCGATTACTTTTGAAATAGTAACCGACGAATGTGCTGAAAATAAAGTCTTGCAGATTACTTTTAAAATAGTAACCGATAAATGTGCTGAAAATAAAAATCTTGCCGATTACTTTTTAAATAGTAACCGACGATTGTGCTGAAAATAAATCATGCTGATTACGTTTGAAATAGTCACCGACGAATTTGCTGAAAATAAAAATCTTGTCGGTTACTTTTGAAATAGTAACCGACGAATGTGCTGAAAATAAAGTCTTGCAGATTACTTTTAAAATAGTAACCGACAAATATGCTAAAAATAAAAATCTTGCCGATTACTTTTGAAATAGTAACCGACGATTGTGCTGAAAATAAATCATGCCGATTACATTTGAAATAGTAACCGACGAATATGCTGAAAATAAAAATCTTGTCGATTACTTTTGAAATAGTAACCGATGAATATGCTGAAAATAAAAATCTTGCCGATTACTTTTGAAATAGTAACCGACGATTGTGCTGAAAATAAATCATGCCGATTACCTTTGAAATAGTAACCGACGAATATGCTGAAAATAAAAATCTTGTCGATTACGTTTGAAATAGTAACCGATGAATATGCTGAAAATAAAAATCTTGCCGATTACTTTTGAAATAGTAACCGACGATTGTGCTGAAAATAAATCATGCCGATTACCTTTGAAATAGTAACCGACGAATATGCTGAAAATAAAAATCTTGTCGATTACTTTTGAAATAGTAACCGATGAATATGCTGAAAATAAAAATCTTGCCGATTACTTTTGAATTAGTAACCGACGAATGTGCTGAAAATAAAGTCTTGCCGATTACTTTTGAAATAGTAACCGACGAATGTGCTGAAAATAAAGTCTTGCCGATTACTTTTAAAATAGTAACCGACAAATATGCTGAAAATAAAAATCATGCCGCTTACTTTTGAAATAGTAACCGACGAATATGCTGAAAATAAAAATCTTGCCGATTACTTTTGAAATAGTAACTGACGAATGTGCTGAAAATAAAGTCTTGCCGATTACTTTTGAAATAGTAACCGACGAATGTGCTGAAAATAAAGTCTTGCCGACTACTTTTGAAATAGTAACCGACGAATATGCTGTAAATAAAAATCTTGCCGATTACTTTTGAAATAGTAACCGACGAATATGCTGAAAATAAAAATCTTGCCGATTACTTTTGAAATAGTAACCGACGAATGTGCTGAAAATAAAGTCTTGCCGATTACTTTTCAAATAGTAACCGACGAATGTGCTGAAAATAAAGTCTTGCCGACTACTTTTGAAATAGTAACCGACGAATATGCTGAAAATAAAAATCTTGCCGATTACTTTTGAATTAGTAACCGACGAATGTGCTGAAAATAAAGTCTTGCCGATTACTTTTGAAATAGTAACCGACGAATGTGCTGAAAATAAAGTCTTGCCGATTACTTTTAAAATAGTAACCGACAAATATGCTGAAAATAAAAATCATGCCGCTTACTTTTGAAATATTAACCGACGAATATGCTGAAAATAAAAATCTTGCCGATTACTTTTGAAATAGTAACTGACGAATGTGCTGAAAATAAAGTCTTGCCGATTACTTTTGAAATAGTAACCGACGAATGTGCTGAAAATAAAGTCTTGCCGACTACTTTTGAAATAGTAACCGACGAATATGCTGTAAATAAAAATCTTGCCGATTACTTTTGAAATAGTAACCGACGAATATGCTGAAAATAAAAATCTTGCCGATTACTTTTGAAATAGTAACCGACGAATGTGCTGAAAATAAAGTCTTGCCGATTACTTTTCAAATAGTAACCGACGAATGTGCTGAAAATAAAGTCTTGCCGACTACTTTTGAAATAGTAACCGACGAATATGCTGTAAATAAAAGTCTTGCCGATTACTTTTGAAATAGTAATCGACGAATGTGCTGAAAATAAAGTCTTGCCGATTACTTTTAAAATAGTAACCGACAAATATGCTGAAAATAAAAATCATGCCGCTTACTTTTGAAATAGTAACCGACGAATATGCTGAAAATAAAAATCTTGCCGATTACTTTTGAAATAGTAACCGACGAATGTGCTGAAAATAAAGTCTTGCCGATTACTTTTGAAATAGTAACCGACGAATGTGCTGAAAATAAAGTCCTGCCGACTACTTTTGAAATAGTAACCGACGAATATGCTGTAAATAAAAATCTTGCCGATTACTTTTGAAATAGTAACCGACGAATGTGCTGAAAATAAAGTCTTGCCGATTACTTTTGAAATAGTAACCGACGAATGTGCTGAAAATAAAGTCTTGCCGATTACTTTTGAAATAGTAACCGACGAATGTGCTGAAAATAAAGTCTTGCCGATTACTTTTGAAATAGTAACCGACGAATATGCTGTAAATAAAAATCTTGCCGATTACTTTTGAAATAGTAACCGACGAATGTGCTGAAAATAAAGTCTTGCCGATTACTTTTGAAATAGTAACCGACGAATGTGCTGAAAATAAAGTCTTGCCGATTACTTTTGAAATAGTAACCGACGAATGTGCTGAAAATAAAGTCTTGCAGATTACTTTTAAAATAATAACCGATAAATGTGCTGAAAATAAAAATCTTGCCGATTACTTTTTAAATAGTAACCGACGATTGTGCTGAAAATAAATCATGCTGATTACGTTTGAAATAGTCACCGACGAATTTGCTGAAAATAAAAATCTTGTCGGTTACTTTTGAAATAGTAACCGACGAATGTGCTGAAAATAAATTATGCCGATTACTTTTGAAATATTAAGCGACGAATATGTTAAATATAAAAATCTTGCCGATTACTTTTGAAATAGTAACCGACGAATGTGCTGAAAATAAAGTCTTGCAGATTACTTTTAAAATATTAACCGACAAATATGCTAAAAATAAAAATCTTGCCGATTACTTTTGAAATAGTAACCGACGATTGTGCTGAAAATAAATCTTGCCTATTACCTTTGAAATAGTAACCGACGAATATGCTGAAAATAAAAATCTTGTCGATTACTTTTGAAATAGTAACCGATGAATATGCTGAAAATAAAAATCTTGCCGATTACTTTTGAAATAGTAACCGACGATTGTGCTGAAAATAAATCATGCCGACTACCTTTGAAATAGTAACCGACGAATGTGCTGAAAATAAAGTCTTGCCGACTACTTTTGAAATAGTAACCGACGAATGTGCTGAAAATAAAGTCTTGCCGATTACTTTTGAAATAGTAACCGACGAATGTGCTGAAAATAAAGTCTTGCCGATTACTTTTGAAATAGTAACCGACGAATATGCTGTAAATAAAAATCTTGTCGATTACTTCTAAAATAGTTACCGACAAATATGCAGAAAATAAAAATCTTGCCGATTACTTTTGAAAAAGTAACCGACGAATGTGCTGAAAAATAAAGTCTTGCCAATTACTTTTGAAATAGTAACCGACGAATGTGCTGAAAATAAAGTCTTGCCAATTACTTTTGAAATAGTAACCGACGAATGTGCTGAAAATAAAGTCTTGCCGATTACTTTTGAAATAGTAACCGACGAATATGCTGAAAATAAAAATCTTGCCGATTACCTTTGAAATAATAACCGACAAATGTGCTGTAAATAAAGTCTTGCCGCTTACTTTTGAAATAGTAACCGACGAATATGCTGTAAATAAAAATCTTGCCGATTACTTTTGAAATAGTAACCGACGAATGTGCTGAAAATAAAGTCTTGCCGATTACTTTTGAAATAGTAACCGACGAATATGTTGAAAATAAAAATCTTGTCGATTACTTCTAAAATAGTTACCGACAAATATGCAGAAAATAAAAATCTTGCCTATTACTTTTGAAATAGTAACCGACGAATGTGCTGAAAATAAATTCTTGCCGATTACTTTTAAAATAGTAACCGACAAATATGCTGAAAATAAAAATCTTGCCGCTTACTTTTGAAATAGTAACCGACGAATATGCTGAAAATAAAAATGTTGCCGATTACTTTTGAAATAGTAACCGACAAATGTGCTGAAAATAAAGTCTTGCCGATTACTTTTGAAATAGTAACCGACGAATGTGCTGAAAATAAAGTCTTGCCGATTACTTTTGAAATAGTAACCGACGAATATGCTGTAAATAAAAATCTTGCCGATTACTTTTGAAATAGTAACCGACGAATGTGCTGAAAATAAAGTCTTGCCGATTACTTTTGATATAGTAACCGACGAATATGTTGAAAATAAAAATCTTGTCGATTACTTCTAAAATAGTTACCGACAAATATGCAGAAAATAAAAATCTTGCCGATTACTTTTGAAATAGTAACCGACGAATGTGCTGAAAAATAAAGTCTTGCCGATTACTTTTGAAATAGTAACCGACGAATCTGCTGAAAATAAATTCTTGCCGATTACTTTTAAAATAGTAACCGACAAATATGCTTAAAATAAAAATCTTGCCGCTTACTTTTGAAATAGTAACCGACGAATATGTTGAAAATAAAAATCTTGCCGATTACTTTTGAAATAGTAACCGACGAATGTGCTGAAAATAAAGTCTTGCCGATTACTTTTGAAATAGTAACCGACGAATGTGCTGAAAATAAAGTCCTGCCGACTACTTTTGAAATAGTAACCGACGAATATGCTGTAAATAAAAATCTTGCCGATTACTTTTGAAATAGTAACCGACGAATGTGCTGAAAATAAAGTCTTGCCGATTACTTTTGAAATAGTAACCGACGAATGTGCTGAAAATAAAGTCTTGCCGATTACTTTTGAAATAGTAACCGACGAATGTGCTGAAAATAAAGTCTTGCCGATTACTTTTGAAATAGTAACCGACGAATATGCTGTAAATAAAAATCTTGCCGATTACTTTTGAAATAGTAACCGACGAATGTGCTGAAAATAAAGTCTTGCCGATTACTTTTGAAATAGTAACCCACGAATGTGCTGAAAATAAAGTCTTGCCGATTACTTTTGAAATAGTAACCGACGAATGTGCTGAAAATAAAGTCTTGCAGATTACTTTTAAAATAGTAACCGATAAATGTGCTGAAAATAAAAATCTTGCCGATTACTTTTTAAATAGTAACCGACGATTGTGCTGAAAATAAATCATGCTGATTACGTTTGAAATAGTCACCGACGAATTTGCTGAAAATAAAAATCTTGTCGGTTACTTTTGAAATAGTAACCGACGAATGTGCTGAAAATAAATTATGCCGATTACTTTTGAAATATTAAGCGACGAATATGTTAAATATAAAAATCTTGCCGATTACTTTTGAAATAGTAACCGACGAATGTGCTGAAAATAAAGTCTTGCAGATTACTTTTAAAATATTAACCGACAAATATGCTAAAAATAAAAATCTTGCCGATTACTTTTGAAATAGTAACCGACGATTGTGCTGAAAATAAATCTTGCCTATTACCTTTGAAATAGTAACCGACGAATATGCTGAAAATAAAAATCTTGTCGATTACTTTTGAAATAGTAACCGATGAATATGCTGAAAATAAAAATCTTGCCGATTACTTTTGAAATAGTAACCGACGATTGTGCTGAAAATAAATCATGCCGACTACCTTTGAAATAGTAACCGACGAATGTGCTGAAAATAAAGTCTTGCCGACTACTTTTGAAATAGTAACCGACGAATGTGCTGAAAATAAAGTCTTGCCGATTACTTTTGAAATAGTAACCGACGAATGTGCTGAAAATAAAGTCTTGCCGATTACTTTTGAAATAGTAACCGACGAATATGCTGTAAATAAAAATCTTGTCGATTACTTCTAAAATAGTTACCGACAAATATGCAGAAAATAAAAATCTTGCCGATTACTTTTGAAAAAGTAACCGACGAATGTGCTGAAAAATAAAGTCTTGCCAATTACTTTTGAAATAGTAACCGACGAATGTGCTGAAAATAAAGTCTTGCCAATTACTTTTGAAATAGTAACCGACGAATGTGCTGAAAATAAAGTCTTGCCGATTACTTTTGAAATAGTAACCGACGAATATGCTGAAAATAAAAATCTTGCCGATTACCTTTGAAATAATAACCGACAAATGTGCTGTAAATAAAGTCTTGCCGCTTACTTTTGAAATAGTAACCGACGAATATGCTGTAAATAAAAATCTTGCCGATTACTTTTGAAATAGTAACCGACGAATGTGCTGAAAATAAAGTCTTGCCGATTACTTTTGAAATAGTAACCGACGAATATGTTGAAAATAAAAATCTTGTCGATTACTTCTAAAATAGTTACCGACAAATATGCAGAAAATAAAAATCTTGCCGATTACTTTTGAAATAGTAACCGACGAATGTGCTGAAAATAAATTCTTGCCGATTACTTTTAAAATAGTAACCGACAAATATGCTGAAAATAAAAATCTTGCCGCTTACTTTTGAAATAGTAACCGACGAATATGCTGAAAATAAAAATGTTGCCGATTACTTTTGAAATAGTAACCGACAAATGTGCTGAAAATAAAGTCTTGCCGATTACTTTTGAAATAGTAACCGACGAATGTGCTGAAAATAAAGTCTTGCCGATTACTTTTGAAATAGTAACCGACGAATATGCTGTAAATAAAAATCTTGCCGATTACTTTTGAAATAGTAACCGACGAATGTGCTGAAAATAAAGTCTTGCCGATTACTTTTGATATAGTAACCGACGAATATGTTGAAAATAAAAATCTTGTCGATTACTTCTAAAATAGTTACCGACAAATATGCAGAAAATAAAAATCTTGCCGATTACTTTTGAAATAGTAACCGACGAATGTGCTGAAAAATAAAGTCTTGCCGATTACTTTTGAAATAGTAACCGACGAATCTGCTGAAAATAAATTCTTGCCGATTACTTTTAAAATAGTAACCGACAAATATGCTTAAAATAAAAATCTTGCCGCTTACTTTTGAAATAGTAACCGACGAATATGTTGAAAATAAAAATCTTGCCGATTACTTTTGAAATAGTAACCGACGAATGTGCTGAAAATAAAGTCTTGCGGATTACTTTTGAAATAGTAACCGACGAATGTGCTGAAAATAAAGTCTTGCCGATTACTTTTGAAATAGTAACCGACGAATATGCTGTAAATAAAAATCTTGCCGATTACTTTTGAAATAGTAACCGACGAATGTGCTGAAAATAAAGTCTTGCCGATTACTTTTGAAATTGTAACCGACGAATATGTTGAAAATAAAAATCTTGTCGATTACTTCTAAAATAGTTACCGACAAATATGCAGAAAATAAAAATCTTGCCGATTACTTTTGAAATAGTAACCGACGAATGTGCTGAAAAATAAAGTCTTGCCAATTACTTTTGAAATAGTAACCGACGAATGTGCTGAAAATAAAGTCTTGCCGATTACTTTTGAAATAGTAACCGACGAATATGCTGAAAATAAAAATCTTGCCGATTACCTTTGAAATAGTAACCGACAAATGTGCTGTAAATAAAGTCTTGCCGCTAACTTTTGAAATAGTAACCGACGAATGTGCTGAAAATAAAGTCTTGCCGATTACTTTTGAAATAGTAACCGACGACTGTGCTGAAAATAAAGTCTTGCCGATTAGTTTTGAAATAGTAACCGACGAATATGCTGTAAATAAAAATCTTGCCGATTACTTTTGAAATAGTAACCGACGAATGTGCTGAAAATAAAGTCTTGCCGATTACTTTTGAAATAGTAACCGACGAATGTGCTGAAAATAAAGTCTTGCCGATTACTTTTGAAATAGTAACCGACGAATGTGCTGAAAAATAAAGTCTTGCCAATTACTTTTGAAATAGTAACCGACGAATGTGCTGAAAATAAAGTCTTGCCGATTAATTTTGAAATAGTAACCGACGAATATGCTGAAAATAAAAATCTTGTCGATTACTTCTAAAAAAGTTACCGACAAATATGCAGAAAATAAAAATCTTGCCGATTACTTTTGAAATAGTAACCGACGAATGTGCTGAAAAATAAAGTCTTGCCGATTACTTTTGAAATAGTAACCGACGAATATGCTGTAAATAAAAATCTTGCCGATTACTTTTGAAATAGTAACCGACGAATGTGCTGAAAATAAAGTCTTGCCGATTACTTTTGAAATAGAAACCGACGAATATGCTGTAAATAAAAATCTTGTCGATTACTTCTAAAATAGTTACCGACAAATATGCAGAAAATAAAAATCTTGCCGATTACTTTTGAAATAGTAACCGATGAATGTGCTGAAAAATAAAGTCTTGCCAATTACTTTTGAAATAGTAACCGACGAATGTGCTGAAAATAAAGTATTGCCGATTACTTTTGAAATAGTAACCGACGAATATGCTGAAAATAAAAATCTTGCCGATTACCTTTGAAATAATAACCGACAAATGTGCTGTAAATAAAGTCTTGCCGCTTACTTTTGAAATAGTAACCGACGAATATGCTGTAAATAAAAATCTTGCCGATTACTTTTGAAATAGTAACCGACGAATGTGCTGAAAATAAAGTCTTGCCGATTACTTTTGAAATAGTAACCGACGAATATGTTGAAAATAAAAATCTTGTCGATTACTTCTAAAATAGTTACCGACAAATATGCAGAAAATAAAAATCTTGCCGATTACTTTTGAAATAGTAACCGACGAATGTGCTGAAAAATAAAGTCTTGCCGATTACTTTTGAAATAGTAACCGACGAATGTGCTGAAAATAAATTCTTGCCGATTACTTTTGAAATAGTATCCGACGAATGTGCTGAAAATAAAGTCTTGCCGATTACTTTTGAAATAGTAACCGACGAATATGCTGTAAATAAAAATCTTGCCGATTACTTTTGAAATAGTAACCGACGAATGTGCTGAAAATAAAGTCTTGCCGATTACTTTTGATATAGTAACCGACGAATATGTTGAAAATAAAAATCTTGTCGATTACTTCTAAAATAGTTACCGACAAATATGCAGAAAATAAAAATCTTGCCGATTACTTTTGAAATAGTAACCGACGAATGTGCTGAAAAATAAAGTCTTGCCGATTACTTTTGAAATAGTAACCGACGAATCTGCTGAAAATAAATTCTTGCCGATTACTTTTAAAATAGTAACCGACAAAAATGCTGAAAATAAAAATCTTGCCGCTTACTTTTGAAATAGTAACCGACGAATATGCTGAAAATAAAAATCTTGCCGATTACTTTTGAAATAGTAACCGACGAATGTGCTGAAAATAAAGTCTTGCGGATTACTTTTGAAATAGTAACCGACGAATGTGCTGAAAATAAAGTCTTGCCGATTACTTTTGAAATAGTAACCGACGAATATGCTGTAAATAAAAATCTTGCCGATTACTTTTGAAATAGTAACCGACGAATGTGCTGAAAATAAAGTCTTGCCGATTACTTTTGAAATTGTAACCGACGAATATGTTGAAAATAAAAATCTTGTCGATTACTTCTAAAATAGTTACCGACAAATATGCAGAAAATAAAAATCTTGCCGATTACTTTTGAAATAGTAACCGACGAATGTGCTGAAAAATAAAGTCTAGCCAATTACTTTTGAAATAGTAACCGACGAATGTGCTGAAAATAAAGTCTTGCCGATTACTTTTGAAATAGTAACCGACGAATATGCTGAAAATAAAAATCTTGCCGATTACCTTTGAAATAGTAACCGACAAATGTGCTGTAAATAAAGTCTTGCCGCTAACTTTTGAAATAGTAACCGACGAATGTGCTGAAAATAAAGTCTTGCCGATTACTTTTGAAATAGTAACCGACGAATGTGCTGAAAATAAAGTCTTGCTGATTAGTTTTGAAATAGTAACCGACGAATATGCTGTAAATAAAAATCTTGCCGATTACTTTTGAAATAGTAACCGACGAATGTGCTGAAAATAAAGTCTTGCCGATTACTTTTGAAATAGTAACCGACGAATGTGCTGAAAATAAAGTCTTGCCGATTACTTTTGAAATAGTAACCGACGAATATGCTGTAAATAAAAATCTTGTCGATTACTTCTAAAATAGTTACCGACAAATATGCAGAAAATAAAAATCTTGCCGATTACTTTTGAAAAAGTAACCGACGAATGTGCTGAAAAATAAAGTCTTGCCAATTACTTTTGAAATAGTAACCGACGAATGTGCTGAAAATAAAGTCTTGCCGATTACTTTTGAAATAGTAACCGACGAATATGCTGAAAATAAAAATCTTGCCGATTACCTTTGAAATAATAACCGACAAATGTGCTGTAAATAAAGTCTTGCCGCTTACTTTTGAAATAGTAACCGACGAATATGCTGTAAATAAAAATCTTGCCGATTACTTTTGAAATAGTAACCGACGAATGTGCTGAAAATAAAGTCTTGCCGATTACTTTTGAAATAGTAACCGACGAATATGTTGAAAATAAAAATCTTGTCGATTACTTCTAAAATAGTTATCGACAAATATGCAGAAAATAAAAATCTTGCCGATTACTTTTGAAATAGTAACCGACGAATGTGCTGAAAATAAATTCTTGCCGATTACTTTTAAAATAGTAACCGACAAATATGCTGAAAATAAAAATCTTGCCGCTTACTTTTGAAATAGTAACCGACGAATATGCTGAAAATAAAAATCTTGCCGATTACTTTTGAAATAGTAACCGACAAATGTGCTGAAAATAAAGTCTTGCCGATTACTTTTGAAATAGTAACCGACGAATGTGCTGAAAATAAAGTCTTGCCGATTACTTTTGAAATAGTAACCGACGAATATGCTGTAAATAAAAATCTTGCCGATTACTTTTGAAATAGTAACCGACGAATGTGCTGAAAATAAAGTCTTGCCGATTACTTTTGATATAGTAACCGACGAATATGTTGAAAATAAAAATCTTGTCGATTACTTCTAAAATAGTTACCGACAAATATGCAGAAAATAAAAATCTTGCCGATTACTTTTGAAATAGTAACCGACGAATGTGCTGAAAAATAAAGTCTTGCCGATTACTTTTGAAATAGTAACCGACGAATCTGCTGAAAATAAATTCTTGCCGATTACTTTTAAAATAGTAACCGACAAATATGCTGAAAATAAAAATCTTGCCGCTTACTTTTGAAATAGTAACCGACGAATATGCTGAAAATAAAAATCTTGCTGATTACTTTTGAAATAGTAACCGACGAATGTGCTGAAAATAAAGTCTTGCGGATTACTTTTGAAATAGTAACCGACGAATGTGCTGAAAATAAAGTCTTGCCGATTACTTTTGAAATAGTAACCGACGAATATGCTGTAAATAAAAATCTTGCCGATTACTTTTGAAATAGTAACCGACGAATGTGCTGAAAATAAAGTCTTGCCGATTACTTTTGAAATTGTAACCGACGAATATGTTGAAAATAAAAATCTTGTCGATTACTTCTAAAATAGTTACCGACAAATATGCAGAAAATAAAAATCTTGCCGATTACTTTTGAAATAGTAACCGACGAATGTGCTGAAAAATAAAGTCTTGCCAATTACTTTTGAAATAGTAACCGACGAATGTGCTGAAAATAAAGTCTTGCCGATTACTTTTGAAATAGTAACCGACGAATATGCTGAAAATAAAAATCTTGCCGATTACCTTTGAAATAGTAACCGACAAATGTGCTGTAAATAAAGTCTTGCCGCTAACTTTTGAAATAGTAACCGACGAATGTGCTGAAAATAAAGTCTTGCCGATTACTTTTGAAATAGTAACCGACGACTGTGCTGAAAATAAAGTCTTGCCGATTAGTTTTGAAATAGTAACCGACGAATATGCTGTAAATAAAAATCTTGCCGATTACTTTTGAAATAGTAACCGACGAATGTGCTGAAAATAAAGTCTTGCCGATTACTTTTGAAATAGTAACCGACGAATGTGCTGAAAATAAAGTCTTGCCGATTACTTTTGAAATAGTAACCGACGAATGTGCTGAAAAATAAAGTCTTGCCAATTACTTTTGAAATAGTAACCGACGAATGTGCTGAAAATAAAGTCTTGCCGATTAATTTTGAAATAGTAACCGACGAATATGCTGAAAATAAAAATCTTGTCGATTACTTCTAAAATAGTTACCGACAAATATGCAGAAAATAAAAATCTTGCCGATTACTTTTGAAATAGTAACCGACGAATGTGCTGAAAAATAAAGTCTTGCCGATTACTTTTGAAATAGTAACCGACGAATATGCTGTAAATAAAAATCTTGCCGATTACTTTTGAAATAGTAACCGACGAATGTGCTGAAAATAAAGTCTTGCCGATTACTTTTGAAATAGAAACCGACGAATATGCTGTAAATAAAAATCTTGTCGATTACTTCTAAAATAGTTACCGACAAATATGCAGAAAATAAAAATCTTGCCGATTACTTTTGAAATAGTAACCGATGAATGTGCTGAAAAATAAAGTCTTGCCAATTACTTTTGAAATAGTAACCGACGAATGTGCTGAAAATAAAGTATTGCCGATTACTTTTGAAATAGTAACCGACGAATATGCTGAAAATAAAAATCTTGCCGATTACCTTTGAAATAGTAACCGACAAATGTGCTGTAAATAAAGTCTTGCCGCTAACTTTTGAAATAGTAACCGACGAATGTGCTGAAAATAAAGTCTTGCCGATTACTTTTGAAATAGTAACCGACGACTGTGCTGAAAATAAAGTCTTGCCGATTAGTTTTGAAATAGTAACCGACGAATATGCTGTAAATAAAAATCTTGCCGATTACTTTTGAAATAGTAACCGACGAATGTGCTGAAAATAAAGTCTTGCCGATTACTTTTGAAATAGTAACCGACGAATGTGCTGAAAATAAAGTCTTGCCGATTACTTTTGAAATAGTAACCGACGAATGTGCTGAAAAATAAAGTCTTGCCAATTACTTTTGAAATAGTAACCGACGAATGTGCTGAAAATAAAGTCTTGCCGATTAATTTTGAAATAGTAACCGACGAATATGCTGAAAATAAAAATCTTGTCGATTACTTCTAAAATAGTTACCGACAAATATGCAGAAAATAAAAATCTTGCCGATTACTTTTGAAATAGTAACCGACGAATGTGCTGAAAAATAAAGTCTTGCCGATTACTTTTGAAATAGTAACCGACGAATATGCTGTAAATAAAAATCTTGCCGATTACTTTTGAAATAGTAACCGACGAATGTGCTGAAAATAAAGTCTTGCCGATTACTTTTGAAATAGTAACCGACGAATGTGCTGAAAAATAAAGTCTTGCCAATTACTTTTGAAATAGTAACCGACGAATGTGCTGAAAATAAAGTCTTGCCGATTAATTTTGAAATAGTAACCGACGAATATGCTGAAAATAAAAATCTTGTCGATTACTTCTAAAATAGTTACCGACAAATATGCAGAAAATAAAAATCTTGCCGATTACTTTTGAAATAGTAACCGACGAATGTGCTGAAAAATAAAGTCTTGCCGATTACTTTTGAAATAGTAACCGACGAATATGCTGTAAATAAAAATCTTGCCGATTACTTTTGAAATAGTAACCGACGAATGTGCTGAAAATAAAGTCTTGCCGATTACTTTTGAAATAGAAACCGACGAATATGCTGTAAATAAAAATCTTGTCGATTACTTCTAAAATAGTTACCGACAAATATGCAGAAAATAAAAATCTTGCCGATTACTTTTGAAATAGTAACCGATGAATGTGCTGAAAAATAAAGTCTTGCCAATTACTTTTGAAATAGTAACCGACGAATGTGCTGAAAATAAAGTATTGCCGATTACTTTTGAAATAGTAACCGACGAATATGCTGAAAATAAAAATCTTGCCGATTACCTTTGAAATAGTAACCGACAAATGTGCTGTAAATAAAGTCTTGCCGCTAACTTTTGAAATAGTAACCGACGAATGTGCTGAAAATAAAGTCTTGCCGATTACTTTTGAAATAGTAACCGACGACTGTGCTGAAAATAAAGTCTTGCCGATTAGTTTTGAAATAGTAACCGACGAATATGCTGTAAATAAAAATCTTGCCGATTACTTTTGAAATAGTAACCGACGAATGTGCTGAAAATAAAGTCTTGCCGATTACTTTTGAAATAGTAACCGACGAATGTGCTGAAAATAAAGTCTTGCCGATTACTTTTGAAATAGTAACCGACGAATGTGCTGAAAAATAAAGTCTTGCCAATTACTTTTGAAATAGTAACCGACGAATGTGCTGAAAATAAAGTCTTGCCGATTAATTTTGAAATAGTAACCGACGAATATGCTGAAAATAAAAATCTTGTCGATTACTTCTAAAATAGTTACCGACAAATATGCAGAAAATAAAAATCTTGCCGATTACTTTTGAAATAGTAACCGACGAATGTGCTGAAAAATAAAGTCTTGCCGATTACTTTTGAAATAGTAACCGACGAATATGCTGTAAATAAAAATCTTGCCGATTACTTTTGAAATAGTAACCGACGAATGTGCTGAAAATAAAGTCTTGCCGATTACTTTTGAAATAGAAACCGACGAATATGCTGTAAATAAAAATCTTGTCGATTACTTCTAAAATAGTTACCGACAAATATGCAGAAAATAAAAATCTTGCCGATTACTTTTGAAATAGTAACCGATGAATGTGCTGAAAAATAAAGTCTTGCCAATTACTTTTGAAATAGTAACCGACGAATGTGCTGAAAATAAAGTATTGCCGATTACTTTTGAAATAGTAACCGACGAATATGCTGAAAATAAAAATCTTGCCGATTACCTTTGAAATAATAACCGACAAATGTGCTGTAAATAAAGTCTTGCCGCTTACTTTTGAAATAGTAACCGACGAATATGCTGTAAATAAAAATCTTGCCGATTACTTTTGAAATAGTAACCGACGAATGTGCTGAAAATAAAGTCTTGCCGATTACTTTTGAAATAGTAACCGACGAATATGTTGAAAATAAAAATCTTGTCGATTACTTCTAAAATAGTTACCGACAAATATGCAGAAAATAAAAATCTTGCCGATTACTTTTGAAATAGTAACCGACGAATGTGCTGAAAAATAAAGTCTTGCCGATTACTTTTGAAATAGTAACCGACGAATGTGCTGAAAATAAATTCTTGCCGATTACTTTTAAAATAGTAACCGACGAATATGCTGAAAATAAAAATCTTGCCGATTACTTTTGAAATAGTAACCGACGAATGTGCTGAAAATAAAGTCTTGCCGATTACTTTTGAAATAGTAACCGACGAATGTGCTGAAAATAAAGTCTTGCCGATTACTTTTGAAATAGTAACCGACGAATGTGCTGAAAAATAAAGTCTTGCCAATTACTTTTGAAATAGTAACCGACGAATGTGCTGAAAATAAAGTCTTGCCGATTAATTTTGAAATAGTAACCGACGAATATGCTGAAAATAAAAATCTTGCCGATTACCTTTGAAATAGTAACCGACAAATGTGCTGTAAATAAAGTCTTGCCGCTTACTTTTGAAATAGTAACCGACGAATATGCTGTAAATAAAAATCTTGCCGATTACTTTTGAAATAGTAACCGACGAATGTGCTGAAAATAAATTCTTGCCGATTACTTTTAAAATAGTAACCGACAAATATGCTGAAAATAAAAATCTTGCCGCTTACTTTTGAAATAGTAATCGACGAATATGCTGAAAATAAAAATCTTGCCGATTAATTTTGAAATAGTAACCGACGAATGTGCTGAAAATAAAGTCTTGCCGATTACTTTTGAAATAGTAACCGACGAATGTGCTGAAAATAAAGTCTTGCCGATTACTTTTGAAATAGTAACCGACGAATATGTTGAAAATAAAAATCTTGTCGATTACTTCTAAAATAGTTACCGACAAATATGCAGAAAATAAAAATCTTGCCGATTACTTTTGAAATAGTAACCGACGAATGTGCTGAAAAATAAAGTCTTGCCGATTACTTTTGAAATAGTAACCGACGAATGTGCTGAAAATAAATTCTTGCCGATTACTTTTAAAATAGTAACCGACAAATATGCTGAAAATAAAAATCTTGCCGCTTACTTTTGAAATAGTAACCGACGAATATGCTGAAAATAAAAATCTTGCCGATAACTTTTGAAATAGTAACCGACAAATGTGCTGAAAATAAAGTCTTGCCGATTACTTTTGAAATAGTAACCGACGAATGTGCTGAAAATAAAGTCTTGCCGATTACTTTTGAAATAGTAACCGACGAATATGCTGTAAATAAAAATCTTGCCGATTACTTTTGAAATAGTAACCGACGAATGTGCTGAAAATAAAGTCTTGCCGATTACTTTTGATATAGTAACCGACGAATATGTTGAAAATAAAAATCTTGTCGATTACTTCTAAAATAGTTACCGACAAATATGCAGAAAATAAAAATCTTGCCGATTACTTTTGAAATAGTAACCGACGAATGTGCTGAAAAATAAAGTCTTGCCGATTACTTTTGAAATAGTAACCGACGAATCTGCTGAAAATAAATTCTCGCCGATTACTTTTAAAATAGTAATCGACAAATATGCTGAAAATAAAAATCTTGCCGCTTACTTTTGAAATAGTAACCGACGAATATGCGGAAAATAAAAATCTTGCCGATTACTTTTGAAATAGCAACCGACGAATTTGCTAAAAATAAAGTCTTGCGGATTACTTTTGAAATAGTAACCGACGAATGTGCTGAAAATAAAGTCTTGCCGATTACTTTTGAAATAGTAACCGACGAATATGCTGTAAATAAAAATCTTGCCGATTACTTTTGAAATAGTAACCGACGAATGTGCTGAAAATAAAGTCTTGCCGATTACTTTTGAAATATTAACCGACGAATATGTTGAAAATAAAAATCTTGTCGATTACTTCTAAAATAGTTACCGACAAATATGCAGAAAATAAAAATCTTGCCGATTACTTTTGAAATAGTAACCGACGAATGTGCTGAAAAATAAAGTCTTGCCAATTACTTTTGAAATAGTAACCGACGAATGTGTCCTGAAAATAAAGTCTTGCCGATTACTTTTGAAATAGTAACCGACGAATATGCTGAAAATAAAAATCTTGCCGATTACCTTTGAAATAGTAACCGACAAATGTGCTGTAAATAAAGTCTTGCCGCTTACTTTTGAAATAGTAACCGACGAATGTGCTGAAAATAAAGTCTTGCCAATTACTTTTGAAATAGTAACCGACGAATGTGCTGAAAATAAAGTCTTGCCGATTACTTTTGAAATAGTAACCGACGAATATGCTGTAAATAAAAATCTTGCCGATTACTTTTGAAATAGTAACCGACGAATGTGCTGAAAATAAAGTCTTGCCGATTACTTTTGAAATAGTAACCGACGAATGTGCTGAAAATAAAGTCTTGCCGATTACTTTTGAAATAGTAACCGACGAATATGCTGTAAATAAAAATCTTGTCGATTACCTCTAAAATAGTTACCGACAAATATGCAGAAAATAAAAATCTTGCCGATTACTTTTGAAATAGTAACCGACGAATGTGCTGAAAAATAAAGTCTTGCCAATTACTTTTGAAATAGTAACCGACGAATGTGCTGAAAATAAAGTCTTGCCGATTACTTTTGAAATAGTAACCGACGAATATGCTGAAAATAAAAATCTTGCCGATTACCTTTGAAATAATAACCGACAAATGTGCTGTAAATAAAGTCTTGCCGCTTACTTTTGAAATAGTAACCGACGAATATGCTGTAAATAAAAATCTTGCCGATTACTTTTGAAATAGTAACCGACGAATGTGCTGAAAATAAAGTCTTGCCGATTACTTTTGAAATAGTAACCGACGAATATGTTGAAAATAAAAATCTTGTCGATTACTTCTAAAATAGTTACCGACAAATATGCAGAAAATAAAAATCTTGCCGATTACTTTTGAAATAGTAACCGACGAATGTGCTGAAAAATAAAGTCTTGCCGATTACTTTTGAAATAGTAACCGACGAATGTGCTGAAAATAAATTCTTGCCGATTACTTTTAAAATAGTAACCGACAAATATGCTGAAAATAAAAATCTTGCCGCTTACTTTTGAAATAGTAACCGACGAATATGCTGAAAATAAAAATCTTGCCGATTACTTTTGAAATAGTAACCGACGAATGTGCTGAAAATAAATTCTTGCCGATTACTTTTGAAATAGTAACCGACGAATGTGCTGAAAATAAAGTCTTGCCGATTACTTTTGAAATAGTAACCGACGAATGTGCTGAAAAATAAAGTCTTGCCAATTACTTTTGAAATAGTAACCGACGAATGTGCTGAAAATAAAGTCTTGCCGATTAATTTTGAAATAGTAACCGACGAATATGCTGAAAATAAAAATCTTGCCGATTACCTTTGAAATAGTAACCGACAAATGTGCTGTAAATAAAGTCTTGCCGCTTACTTTTGAAATAGTAACCGACGAATATGCTGTAAATAAAAATCTTGCCGATTACTTTTGAAATAGTAACCGACGAATGTGCTGAAAATAAAGTCTTGCCGATTACTTTTGAAATAGTAACCGACGAATATGTTGAAAATAAAAATCTTGTCGATTACTTCTAAAATAGTTACCGACAAATATGCAGAAAATAAAAATCTTGCCGATTACTTTTGAAATAGTAACCGACGAATGTGCTGAAAATAAAGTCTTGCCGATTACTTTTGAAATAGTAACCGACGAATGTGCTGAAAATAAAGTCTTGCCGATTACTTTTGAAATAGTAACCGACGAATATGCTGTAAATAAAAATCTTGCCGATTACTTTTGAAATAGTAACCGACGAATGTGCTGAAAATAAAGTCTTGCCGATTACTTTTGAAATAGTAACCGACGAATGTGCTGAAAATAAAGTCTTGCCGATTACTTTTGAAATAGTAACCGACGAATATGCTGTAAATAAAAATCTTGCCGATTACTTTTGAAATAGTAACCGACAAATGTGCTGTAAATAAAGTCTTGCCGCTTACTTTTGAAATAGTAACCGACGAATATGCTGTAAATAAAAATCTTGCCGATTACTTTTGAAATAGTAACCGACGAATGTGCTGAAAATAAAGTCTTGCCGATTACTTTTGAAATAGTAACCGACGAATATGTTGAAAATAAAAATCTTGTCGATTACTTCTAAAATAGTTACCGACAAATATGCAGAAAATAAAAATCTTGCCGATTACTTTTGAAATAGTAACCGACGAATGTGCTGAAAAATAAAGTCTTGCCGATTACTTTTGAAATAGTAACCGACGAATGTGCTGAAAATAAATTCTTGCCGATTACTTTTAAAATAGTAACCGACAAATATGCTGAAAATAAAAATCTTGCCGCTTACTTTTGAAATAGTAACCGACGAATATGCTGAAAATAAAAATCTTGCCGATTACTTTTGAAATAGTAACCGACGAATGTGCTGAAAATAAATTCTTGCCGATTACTTTTGAAATAGTAACCGACGAATGTGCTGAAAATAAAGTCTTGCCGATTACTTTTGAAATAGTAACCGACGAATGTGCTGAAAAATAAAGTCTTGCCAATTACTTTTGAAATAGTAACCGACGAATGTGCTGAAAATAAAGTCTTGCCGATTAATTTTGAAATAGTAACCGACGAATATGCTGAAAATAAAAATCTTGCCGATTACCTTTGAAATAGTAACCGACAAATGTGCTGTAAATAAAGTCTTGCCGCTTACTTTTGAAATAGTAACCGACGAATATGCTGTAAATAAAAATCTTGCCGATTACTTTTGAAATAGTAACCGACGAATGTGCTGAAAATAAAGTCTTGCCGATTACTTTTGAAATAGTAACCGACGAATATGTTGAAAATAAAAATCTTGTCGATTACTTCTAAAATAGTTACCGACAAATATGCAGAAAATAAAAATCTTGCCGATTACTTTTGAAATAGTAACCGACGAATGTGCTGAAAATAAAGTCTTGCCGATTACTTTTGAAATAGTAACCGACGAATGTGCTGAAAATAAAGTCTTGCCGATTACTTTTGAAATAGTAACCGACGAATATGCTGTAAATAAAAATCTTGCCGATTACTTTTGAAATAGTAACCGACGAATGTGCTGAAAATAAAGTCTTGCCGATTACTTTTGAAATAGTAACCGACGAATGTGCTGAAAATAAAGTCTTGCCGATTACTTTTGAAATAGTAACCGACGAATATGCTGTAAATAAAAATCTTGCCGATTACTTTTGAAATAGTAACCGACAAATGTGCTGTAAATAAAGTCTTGCCGCTTACTTTTGAAATAGTAACCGACGAATATGCTGTAAATAAAAATCTTGCCGATTACTTTTGAAATAGTAACCGACGAATGTGCTGAAAATAAAGTCTTGCCGATTACTTTTGAAATAGTAACCGACGAATATGGTGAAAATAAAAATCTTGTCGATTACTTCTAAAATAGTTACCGACAAATATGCAGAAAATAAAAATCTTGCCGATTACTTTTGAAATAGTAACCGACGAATGTGCTGAAAAATAAAGTCTTGCCGATTACTTTTGAAATAGTAACCGACGAATGTGCTGAAAATAAAGTCTTGCCGATTACTTTTGAAATAGTAACCGACGAATATGCTGTAAATAAAAATCTTGCCGATTACTTTTGAAATAGTAACCGACGAATGTGCCGAAAATAAAGTCTTGCCGATTACTTTTGAAATAGTAACCGACGAATATGTTGAAAATAAAAATCTTGTCGATTACTTCTAAAATAGTTACCGACAAATATGCAGAAAATAAAAATCTTGCCGATTACTTTTGAAATAGTAACCGACGAATGTGCTGAAAATAAAGTCTTGCCGATTACTTTTGAAATAGTAACCGACGAATGTGCTGAAAATAAAGTCTTGCCGATTACTTTTGAAATAGTAACCGACGAATATGCTGTAAATAAAAATCTTGCCGATTACTTTTGAAATAGTAACCGACGAATGTGCTGAAAATAAAGTCTTGCCGATTACTTTTGAAATAGTAACCGACGAATGTGCTGAAAATAAAGTCTTGCCGATTACTTTTGAAATAGTAACCGACGAATATGCTGTAAATAAAAATCTTGCCGATTACTTTTGAAATAGTAACCGACAAATGTGCTGTAAATAAAGTCTTGCCGCTTACTTTTGAAATAGTAACCGACGAATATGCTGTAAATAAAAATCTTGCCGATTACTTTTGAAATAGTAACCGACGAATGTGCTGAAAATAAAGTCTTGCCGATTACTTTTGAAATAGTAACCGACGAATATGTTGAAAATAAAAATCTTGTCGATTACTTCTAAAATAGTTACCGACAAATATGCAGAAAATAAAAATCTTGCCGATTACTTTTGAAATAGTAACCGACGAATGTGCTGAAAAATAAAGTCTTGCCGATTACTTTTGAAATAGTAACCGACGAATGTGCTGAAAATAAATTCTTGCCGATTACTTTTAAAATAGTAACCGACAAATATGCTGAAAATAAAAATCTTGCCGCTTACTTTTGAAATAGTAACCGACGAATATGCTGAAAATAAAAATCTTGCCGATTACTTTTGAAATAGTAACCGACGAATGTGCTGAAAATAAAGTCTTGCCGATTACTTTTGAAATAGTAACCGACGAATGTGCTGAAAATAAAGTCTTGCCGATTACTTTTGAAATAGTAACCGACGAATATGCTGTAAATAAAAATCTTGCCGATTACTTTTGAAATAGTAACCGACGAATGTGCTGAAAATAAAGTCTTGCCGATTACTTTTGAAATAGTAACCGACGAATGTGCTGAAAATAAAGTCTTGCCGATTACTTTTGAAATAGTAACCGACGAATATGCTGTAAATAAAAATCTTGCCGATTACTTTTGAAATAGTAACCGACGAATGTGCTGAAAATAAAGTCTTGCCGATTACTTTTGAAATAGTAACCGACGAATGTGCTGAAAATAAAGTCTTGCCGATTACTTTTGAAATAGTAACCGACGAATATGCTGTAAATAAAAATCTTGCCGATTACTTTTGAAATAGTAACCGACAAATGTGCTGTAAATAAAGTCTTGCCGCTTACTTTTGAAATAGTAACCGACGAATATGCTGTAAATAAAAATCTTGCCGATTACTTTTGAAATAGTAACCGACGAATGTGCTGAAAATAAAGTCTTGCCGATTACTTTTGAAATAGTAACCGACGAATATGGTGAAAATAAAAATCTTGTCGATTACTTCTAAAATAGTTACCGACAAATATGCAGAAAATAAAAATCTTGCCGATTACTTTTGAAATAGTAACCGACGAATGTGCTGAAAAATAAAGTCTTGCCGATTACTTTTGAAATAGTAACCGACGAATGTGCTGAAAATAAAGTCTTGCCGATTACTTTTGAAATAGTAACCGACGAATATGCTGTAAATAAAAATCTTGCCGATTACTTTTGAAATAGTAACCGACGAATGTGCCGAAAATAAAGTCTTGCCGATTACTTTTGAAATAGTAACCGACGAATATGTTGAAAATAAAAATCTTGTCGATTACTTCTAAAATAGTTACCGACAAATATGCAGAAAATAAAAATCTTGCCGATTACTTTTGAAATAGTAACCGACGAATGTGCTGAAAAATAAAGTCTTGCCGATTACTTTTGAAATAGTAACCGACGAATGTGCTGAAAATAAATTCTTGCCGATTACTTTTAAAATAGTAACCGACAAATATGCTGAAAATAAAAATCTTGCCGCTTACTTTTGAAATAGTAACCGACGAATATGCTGAAAATAAAAATCTTGCCGATTACTTTTGAAATAGTAACCGACGAATGTGCTGAAAATAAAGTCTTGCCGATTACTTTTGAAATAGTAACCGACGAATGTGCTGAAAATAAAGTCTTGCCGATTACTTTTGAAATAGTAACCGACGAATATGCTGTAAATAAAAATCTTGCCGATTACTTTTGAAATAGTAACCGACGAATGTGCTGAAAATAAAGTCTTGCCGATTACTTTTGAAATCGTAACCGACGAATGTGCTGAAAATAAAGTCTTGCCGATTACTTTTGAAATAGTAACCGACGAATATGCTGTAAATAAAAATCTTGCCGATTACTTTTGAAATAGTAACCGACGAATGTGCTGAAAATAAAGTCTTGCCGATTACTTTTGAAATAGTAACCGACGAATGTGCTGAAAATAAAGTCTTGCCGATTACTTTTGAAATAGTAACCGACGAATATGCTGTAAATAAAAATCTTGCCGATTACTTTTGAAATAGTAACCGACAAATGTGCTGTAAATAAAGTCTTGCCGCTTACTTTTGAAATAGTAACCGACGAATATGCTGTAAATAAAAATCTTGCCGATTACTTTTGAAATAGTAACCGACGAATGTGCTGAAAATAAAGTCTTGCCGATTACTTTTGAAATAGTAACCGACGAATATGGTGAAAATAAAAATCTTGTCGATTACTTCTAAAATAGTTACCGACAAATATGCAGAAAATAAAAATCTTGCCGATTACTTTTGAAATAGTAACCGACGAATGTGCTGAAAAATAAAGTCTTGCCGATTACTTTTGAAATAGTAACCGACGAATGTGCTGAAAATAAAGTCTTGCCGATTACTTTTGAAATAGTAACCGACGAATATGCTGTAAATAAAAATCTTGCCGATTACTTTTGAAATAGTAACCGACGAATGTGCCGAAAATAAAGTCTTGCCGATTACTTTTGAAATAGTAACCGACGAATATGTTGAAAATAAAAATCTTGTCGATTACTTCTAAAATAGTTACCGACAAATATGCAGAAAATAAAAATCTTGCCGATTACTTTTGAAATAGTAACCGACGAATGTGCTGAAAAATAAAGTCTTGCCGATTACTTTTGAAATAGTAACCGACGAATGTGCTGAAAATAAATTCTTGCCGATTACTTTTAAAATAGTAACCGACAAATATGCTGAAAATAAAAATCTTGCCGCTTACTTTTGAAATAGTAACCGACGAATATGCTGAAAATAAAAATCTTGCCGATTACTTTTGAAATAGTAACCGACGAATGTGCTGAAAATAAAGTCTTGCCGATTACTTTTGAAATAGTAACCGACGAATGTGCTGAAAATAAAGTCTTGCCGATTACTTTTGAAATAGTAACCGACGAATATGCTGTAAATAAAAATCTTGCCGATTACTTTTGAAATAGTAACCGACGAATGTGCTGAAAATAAAGTCTTGCCGATTACTTTTGAAATAGTAACCGACGAATGTGCTGAAAATAAAGTCTTGCCGATTACTTTTGAAATAGTAACCGACGAATATGCTGTAAATAAAAATCTTGCCGATTACTTTTGAAATAGTAACCGACGAATGTGCTGAAAATAAAGTCTTGCCGATTACTTTTGAAATAGTAACCGACGAATGTGCTGAAAATAAAGTCTTGCCGATTACTTTTGAAATAGTAACCGACGAATATGCTGTAAATAAAAATCTTGCCGATTACTTTTGAAATAGTAACCGACAAATGTGCTGTAAATAAAGTCTTGCCGCTTACTTTTGAAATAGTAACCGACGAATATGCTGTAAATAAAAATCTTGCCGATTACTTTTGAAATAGTAACCGACGAATGTGCTGAAAATAAAGTCTTGCCGATTACTTTTGAAATAGTAACCGACGAATATGGTGAAAATAAAAATCTTGTCGATTACTTCTAAAATAGTTACCGACAAATATGCAGAAAATAAAAATCTTGCCGATTACTTTTGAAATAGTAACCGACGAATGTGCTGAAAAATAAAGTCTTGCCGATTACTTTTGAAATAGTAACCGACGAATGTGCTGAAAATAAAGTCTTGCCGATTACTTTTGAAATAGTAACCGACGAATATGCTGTAAATAAAAATCTTGCCGATTACTTTTGAAATAGTAACCGACGAATGTGCCGAAAATAAAGTCTTGCCGATTACTTTTGAAATAGTAACCGACGAATATGTTGAAAATAAAAATCTTGTCGATTACTTCTAAAATAGTTACCGACAAATATGCAGAAAATAAAAATCTTGCCGATTACTTTTGAAATAGTAACCGACGAATGTGCTGAAAATAAAGTCTTGCCGATTACTTTTGAAATAGTAACCGACGAATGTGCTGAAAATAAAGTCTTGCCGATTACTTTTGAAATAGTAACCGACGAATATGCTGTAAATAAAAATCTTGCCGATTACTTTTGAAATAGTAACCGACGAATGTGCTGAAAATAAAGTCTTGCCGATTACTTTTGAAATAGTAACCGACGAATGTGCTGAAAATAAAGTCTTGCCGATTACTTTTGAAATAGTAACCGACGAATATGCTGTAAATAAAAATCTTGCCGATTACTTTTGAAATAGTAACCGACAAATGTGCTGTAAATAAAGTCTTGCCGCTTACTTTTGAAATAGTAACCGACGAATATGCTGTAAATAAAAATCTTGCCGATTACTTTTGAAATAGTAACCGACGAATGTGCTGAAAATAAAGTCTTGCCGATTACTTTTGAAATAGTAACCGACGAATATGTTGAAAATAAAAATCTTGTCGATTACTTCTAAAATAGTTACCGACAAATATGCAGAAAATAAAAATCTTGCCGATTACTTTTGAAATAGTAACCGACGAATGTGCTGAAAAATAAAGTCTTGCCGATTACTTTTGAAATAGTAACCGACGAATGTGCTGAAAATAAATTCTTGCCGATTACTTTTAAAATAGTAACCGACAAATATGCTGAAAATAAAAATCTTGCCGCTTACTTTTGAAATAGTAACCGACGAATATGCTGAAAATAAAAATCTTGCCGATTACTTTTGAAATAGTAACCGACGAATGTGCTGAAAATAAAGTCTTGCCGATTACTTTTGAAATAGTAACCGACGAATGTGCTGAAAATAAAGTCTTGCCGATTACTTTTGAAATAGTAACCGACGAATATGCTGTAAATAAAAATCTTGCCGATTACTTTTGAAATAGTAACCGACGAATGTGCTGAAAATAAAGTCTTGCCGATTACTTTTGAAATAGTAACCGACGAATATGTTGAAAATAAAAATCTTGTCGATTACTTCTAAAATAGTTACCGACAAATATGTAGAAAATAAAAATCTTGCCGATTACTTTTGAAATAGTAACCGACGAATGTGCTGAAAAATAAAGTCTTGCCAATTACTTTTGTAATAGTAACCGACGAATGTGCTGAAAATAAAGTCTTGCCTATTACTTTTGAAATAGTAACCGACGAATGTGCTGAAAATAAAAATCTTGCCGATTACTTTTGAAATAGTAACCGACGATTGTGCTGAAAATAAATCATGCCGATTACCTTTGAAATAGTAACCGACGAATATGCTGAAAATAAAAATCTTGTCGATTACTTTTGAAATAGTAACCGATGAATATGCTGAAAATAAAAATCTTGCCGATTACTTTTGAATTAGTAACCGACGAATGTACTGAAAATAAAGTCTTGCCGATTACTTTTGAATAGTAACCGACGAATGTGCTGAAAATAAAGTCTTGTCGATTACTTTTAAAATAGTAACCGACAAATATGCTGAAAATAAAAATCAACCGACGAATGTGCTGAAAATAAAGTCTTGCCGATTACTTTTGAAATAGTAACCGACGAATGTGCTGAAAATAAAGTCTTGCCGATTACTTTTGAAATAGTAACCGACAAATATGTTGTAAATAAAAATCTTGCCGATTACTTTTGAAATAGTAACCGACGAATATGCTGAAAATAAAAATCTTGTCAATTACCTTTGAAATAGTAACAGACGAATGTGCTGAAAATAAAGTCTTGCAGATTACTTTTAAAATAGTAACCGACAAATATGCTGAAAATAAAAATCTTGTCGATTACTTTTGAAATAGTAACCGACGAATGTGCTGAAAATAAAGTCTTGCCGATTACTTTTGAAATAGTAACCGACGAATGTGCTGAAAATAAAGTCTTGCCGATTACTTTTGAAATAGTAACCGATGAATATGTTGAAAATAAAAATCTTGCCGATTACCTTTGAAATAGTAACCGACGAATGTGCTGTAAATAAAGTCTTGCCGATTACTTATGAAATAGTAACCGGCGAATATGTTGAAAATAAAAATCTTGTCGATTACTTTTAAAATAGTAACCGACAAATATGCTGAAAATAAAAATCTTGCTGATTACTTTTGAAATAGTAACCGACGATTGTGCTGAAAATAAATCATGCCGATTACTTTTGAAATAGTCACCGCCGAATTTGCTGAAAATAAAAATCTTGTCGGTTACTTTTGAAATAGTAACCGACGAATATGTTAAATTTAAAAATCTTGCCGATTACTTTTGAAATAGTAACCGACGAATGTGCTGAAAATAAAGTCTTGCAGATTACTTTTAAAATAGTAACCGATAAATATGCTGAAAATAAAAATCTTGCCGATTACTTTTGAAATAGTAACCGACGATTGTGCTCAAAATAAATCATGCCGATTACCTTTGAAATAGTAACCGACGAATATGCTGAAAATAAAAATCTTGTCGATTACTTTTGAAATAGTAACCGATGAATATGCTGAAAATAAAAATCTTGCCGATTACTTTTGAATTAGTAACCGACGAATGTGCTGAAAAGAAAGTCTTGCCGATTACTTTTGAAATAGTAACCGACGAATGTGCTGAAAATAAAGTCTTGCTGATTACTTTTGAAATAGTAACCGACGAATATGCTGAAAATAAAAATCTTGCCGATTACTTTTGAAATAGTAACCGACGAATGTGCTGAAAATAAAGTCTTGCCGATTACTTTTGAAATAGTAACCGACGAATATGTTGAAAATAAAAATCTTGTCGATTACTTCTAAAATAGTTACCGACAAATATGCAGAAAATAAAAATCTTGCCGATTACTTTTGAAATAGTAACCGACGAATGTGCTGAAAATAAAGTCTTGCCGATTACTTTTGAAATAGTAACCGACGAATGTGCTGAAAATAAAGTCTTGCCGATTACTTTTGAAATAGTAACCGACGAATATGCTGTAAATAAAAATCTTGCCGATTACTTTTGAAATAGTAACCGACGAATGTGCTGAAAATAAAGTCTTGCCGATTACTTTTGAAATAGTAACCGACGAATGTGCTGAAAATAAAGTCTTGCCGATTACTTTTGAAATAGTAACCGACGAATATGCTGTAAATAAAAATCTTGCCGATTACTTTTGAAATAGTAACCGACAAATGTGCTGTAAATAAAGTCTTGCCGCTTACTTTTGAAATAGTAACCGACGAATATGCTGTAAATAAAAATCTTGCCGATTACTTTTGAAATAGTAACCGACGAATGTGCTGAAAATAAAGTCTTGCCGATTACTTTTGAAATAGTAACCGACGAATGTGCTGAAAATAAAGTCTTGCCGATTACTTTTGAAATAGTAACCGATAAATATGCTGAAAATAAAAATCTTGCCGATTACTTTTGAAATAGTAACCGACGATTGTGCTCAAAATAAATCATGCCGATTACCTTTGAAATAGTAACCGACGAATATGCTGAAAATAAAAATCTTGTCGATTACTTTTGAAATAGTAACCGATGAATATGCTGAAAATAAAAATCTTGCCGATTACTTTTGAATTAGTAACCGACGAATGTGCTGAAAAGAAAGTCTTGCCGATTACTTTTGAAATAGTAACCGACGAATGTGCTGAAAATAAAGTCTTGCTGATTACTTTTGAAATAGTAACCGACGAATATGCTGAAAATAAAAATCTTGCCGATTACTTTTGAAATAGTAACCGACGAATGTGCTGAAAATAAAGTCTTGCCGATTACTTTTGAAATAGTAACCGACGAATATGTTGAAAATAAAAATCTTGTCGATTACTTCTAAAATAGTTACCGACAAATATGCAGAAAATAAAAATCTTGCCGATTACTTTTGAAATAGTAACCGACGAATGTGCTGAAAATAAAGTCTTGCCGATTACTTTTGAAATAGTAACCGACGAATGTGCTGAAAATAAAGTCTTGCCGATTACTTTTGAAATAGTAACCGACGAATATGCTGTAAATAAAAATCTTGCCGATTACTTTTGAAATAGTAACCGACGAATGTGCTGAAAATAAAGTCTTGCCGATTACTTTTGAAATAGTAACCGACGAATGTGCTGAAAATAAAGTCTTGCCGATTACTTTTGAAATAGTAACCGACGAATGTGCTGAAAATAAAGTCTTGCCGATTACTTTTGAAATAGTAACCGACGAATATGCTGTAAATAAAAATCTTGCCGATTACTTTTGAAATAGTAACCGACGAATGTGCTGAAAATAAAGTCTTGCCGATTACTTTTGAAATAGTAACCGACGAATATGTTGAAAATAAAAATCTTGTCGATTACTTTTAAAATAGTTACCGACAAATATGTAGAAAATAAAAATCTTGCCGATTACTTTTGAAATAGTAACCGACGAATGTGCTGAAAAATAAAGTCTTGCCAATTACTTTTGTAATAGTAACCGACGAATGTGCTGAAAATAAAGTCTTGCCTATTACTTTTGAAATAGTAACCGACGAATGTGCTGAAAATAAAAATCTTGCCGATTACTTTTGAAATAGTAACCGACGATTGTGCTGAAAATAAATCATGCCGATTACCTTTGAAATAGTAACCGACGAATATGCTGAAAATAAAAATCTTGCCGATTACTTTTGAAATAGTAACCGACGAATGTGCTGAATATAAAGTCTTGCCGATTACTTTTGAAATAGTAACCAACGAATGTGCTGAAAATAAAGTCTTGCCGATTACTTTTGAAATAGTAACCGACTAATGTGCTGAAAATAAATCATGCTGATTACTTTTGAAATAGTCACCGACGAATTTGCTGAAAATAAAAATCTTTTCGGTTACTTTTGAAATAGTAACCGATGAATGTGCTGAAAATAAATCATGCCGATTACTTTTGAAATATTAAGCGACGAATATGTTGAAAATAAAAATCTTACCGATTACTTTTGAAATAGTAACCAACGAATGTGCTGAAAATAAAGTCTTGCGATTACTTTTGAAATAGTAACCGACGAATATGCTGAAAATAAAAATCTTCTCGATTACTTTTGAAATAGTAACCGACGAATGTGCTGTAAATAAAGTCTTGCCGATTACTTATGAAATAGTAACCGACGAATATGTTGAAAATAAAAATCTTGTCGATTACTTTTAAAATAGTAACCGACAAATATTCTGAAAATAAAAATCTTGCCGATTACTTTTGAAATAGTAACCGACGATTGTGCTGAAAATAAATCATGCCGATTACTTTTGAAATAGTCACCGACGAATTTGCTGAAAATAAAAATCTTGTCGGTTACTTTTGAAATAGTAACCGACGAATGTGCTGAAAATAAATTATGCCGATTACTTTTGAAATATTAAGCGACGGATATGTTAAATATAAAAATCTTGCCGATTACTTTTGAAATAGTAACCGACGATTGTGCTGAAAATAAAGTCTTGCAGATTACTTTTAAAATAGTAACCGACAAATGTGCTGAAAATAAAAATCTTGCCGATTACTTTTGAAATAGTAACCGACGATTGTGCTGAAAATAAATCATGCCGATTACCTTTGAAATAGTAACCGACGAATATGCTGTAAATAAAAATCTTGCCGATTACTTTTGAAATAGTAACCGACGAATGTGCTGAAAATAAAGTCTTGCCGATTACTTTTGAAATAGTAACCGACGAATATGTTGAAAATAAAAATCTTGTCGATTACTTCTAAAATAGTTACCGACAAATATGCAGAAAATAAAAATCTTGCCGATTACTTTTGAAATAGTAACCGACAAATATGCTGAAAATAAAGTCTTGCCGATTACTTTTGAAATAGTAACCGACGAATGTGCTGAAAATAAAGTCTTGCCGATTACTTTTGAAATAGTAACCGACGAATATGCTGAAAATAAATCATGCTGATTACTTTTGAAATAGTCACCGACGAATTTGCTGAAAATAAAAATCTTTTCGGTTACTTTTGAAATAGTAACCGATGAATGTGCTGAAAATAAATCATGCCGATTACTTTTGAAATATTAAGCGACGAATATGTTGAAAATAAAAATCTTACCGATTACTTATGAAATAGTAACCAACGAATGTGCTGAAAATAAAGTCTTGCGATTACTTTTGAAATAGTAACCAACGAATATGTTGAAAATAAAAATCTTACCGATTACTTATGAAATAGTAACCGACGAATATGCTGAAAATAAAAATCTTGTCGATTACTTTTGAAATAGTAACCGATGAATATGCTGAAAATAAAAATCTTGCCGATTACTTTTGAATTAGTAACCGACGAATGTGCTGAAAATAAAGTCTTGCCGATTACTTTTGAAATAGTAACCGACGAATGTGCTGAAAATAAAGTCTTGCCGATTACTTTTAAAATAGTAACCGACAAATATGCTGAAAATAAAAATCTTGCCGCTTACTTTTGAAATAGTAACCGACGAATATGCTGAAAATAAAAATCTTGCCGATTACTTTTGAAATAGTAACCGACGAATGTGCTGAAAATAAAGTCTTGCCGATTACTTTTGAAATAGTAACCGACGAATGTGCTGAAAATAAAGTCTTGCCGAGTACTTTTGAAATAGTAACCGACGAATATGCTGTAAATAAAAATCTTGCCGATTACTTTTGAAATAGTAACCGACGAATGTGCTGAAAATAAAGTCTTGCCGATTACTTTTGAAATAGTAACCGACGAATGTGCTGAAAATAAAGTCTTGCCGATTACTTTTGAAATAGTAACCGACGAATGTGCTGAAAATAAATCATGCTGATTACTTTTGAAATAGTCACCGACGAATTTGCTGAAAATAAAAATCTTTTCGGTTACTTTTGAAATAGTAACCGATGAATGTGCTGAAAATAAATCATGCCGATTACTTTTGAAATATTAAGCGACGATTATGTTGAAAATAAAAATCTTACCGATTACTTTTGAAATAGTAACCAACTAGGGATGGCAATGGGTACCCAATGGGTAGGGTACTATAGTGCCCATCCCCATACCCGTATTTGGAAAAAATACCCGTACCCGTGCCCATACCCTCGTGGGCAACAACTTTAGTGCCCTTCCCCATACCCTATGGGTACCTAAGTGCCCATACCCGTACCCATTACCCGCATTTTAACTATGAAAAGACAATAAAAACATAACTATTGAAGTAAGACTATGGTCCAAAGTTTTTAAAATTAACTTATAAAATAATACGAATCGTAGTATTTACTCAAATAAAAAACATCTAAAATATCCTTAAAAAATTGTACACCGACATGATGAAACTGATATTGTATTAAGCAGTTTTTTTAGTTTAGGTTTAAGTTTTGCCTTAAATATCCAAATAAATTAATGAATTATGCACTAAAAATAAATAAATTATTTATGATATTATATAAATATGTATATGCGGGGTTGCGGGTCTGGGCACTATAGTACCCTTACCCGTGCCCATACCCATTAATATGTGTGGGTATTACCCGGACCCGTGCCCAAACCCATGAAAGCGGGGTTTTACCCTACCCATTATGGGTATTTTTTACGGGTACCCATAGGGTCTGGGTCCAATTGCCATCCCTATAACCAACGAATGTGCTGAAAATAAAGTCTTGCGATTACTTTTGAAATAGTAACCAACGAATATGTTGAAAATAAAAATCTTGCCGATTACTTTTGAAATAGTAACCGACGAATATGCTGAAAATAAAAATCTTGTCGATTACTTTTGAAATAGTAACCGACGAATATGCTGAAAATAAAAATCATGCTGATTACTTTTGAAATAGTAACTGACGAATATGCTGAAAATAAAAATCATGCCGATTACTTTTGAAATAGTAACCGACGAATGTGCTGAAAATAAATCATGCCGATTACTTTTGAAATAGTAACCGACAAATGTGCTGAAAATAAAAGTCCTGCCAATTACTTTTGAAATAGTCACCGACGAATATGCTGAAAATAAAAATCTTGCCGATTACTTTTGAAATAGTAATCGACGAATGTGCTGAAAATAAATCATGCCGATTACTTTTGAAATAGTACGCAACGAATATGTTGAAAATAAAAATCTTACCGATTACTTTTGAAATTTTAACCAACAAATGTGCTGAAAATAAAGTTTTGCCGATTACTTTTGAAATAGTAACCGACGAATATGTTGAAAATAAAAATCTTGTCGATTACATTTAAAATAGTAACCGACGAATGTGCTGAAAATAAATCATGTCAATTACTTTTGAAATAGTAACCGACGAATGTGCTGTAAATAAAGTCTTGCTGATTACTTTTGAAATAGTAACCGACGAATATGCTGAAAATAAAAATCTTGCCGATTACTTTTGAAATAGTAACCGACGAATGTGCTGAAAATAAAGTCTTGCCGATTACTTTTGAAATAGTAACCGACGAATGTGCTGAAAATAAAGTCTTGCTGATTACTTTTGAAATAGTAACCGACGAATATGCTGAAAATAAAAATCTTGCCGATTACTTTTGAAATAGTAACCGACGAATGTGCTGAAAATAAAGTCTTGCCGATTACTTTTGAAATAGTAACCGACGAATGTGCTGAAAATAAAGTCTTGCCGATTACTTTTGAAATAGTAACCGACGAATGTGCTGAAAATAAATCATGCTGATTACTTTTGAAATAGTCACCGACGAATTTGCTGAAAATAAAAATCTTTTCGGTTACTTTTGAAATAGTAACCGATGAATGTGCTGAAAATAAATCATGCCGATTACTTTTGAAATATTAAGCGACGATTATGTTGAAAATAAAAATCTTACCGATTACTTTTGAAATAGTAACCAACTAGGGATGGCAATGGGTACCCAATGGGTAGGGTACTATAGTGCCCATCCCCATACCCGTATTTGGAAAAAATACCCGTACCCGTGCCCATACCCTCGTGGGCAACAACTTTAGTGCCCTTCCCCATACCCTATGGGTACCTAAGTGCCCATACCCGTACCCATTACCCGCATTTTAACTATGAAAAGACAATAAAAACATAACTATTGAAGTAAGACTATGGTCCAAAGTTTTTAAAATTAACTTATAAAATAATACGAATCGTAGTATTTACTCAAATAAAAAACATCTAAAATATCCTTAAAAAATTGTACACCGACATGATGAAACTGATATTGTATTAAGCAGTTTTTTTAGTTTAGGTTTAAGTTTTGCCTTAAATATCCAAATAAATTAATGAATTATGCACTAAAAATAAATAAATTATTTATGATATTATATAAATATGTATATGCGGGGTTGCGGGTCTGGGCACTATAGTACCCTTACCCGTGCCCATACCCATTAATATGTGTGGGTATTACCCGGACCCGTGCCCAAACCCATGAAAGCGGGGTTTTACCCTACCCATTATGGGTATTTTTTACGGGTACCCATAGGGTCTGGGTCCAATTGCCATCCCTATAACCAACGAATGTGCTGAAAATAAAGTCTTGCGATTACTTTTGAAATAGTAACCAACGAATATGTTGAAAATAAAAATCTTGCCGATTACTTTTGAAATAGTAACCGACGAATATGCTGAAAATAAAAATCTTGTCGATTACTTTTGAAATAGTAACCGACGAATATGCTGAAAATAAAAATCATGCTGATTACTTTTGAAATAGTAACTGACGAATATGCTGAAAATAAAAATCATGCCGATTACTTTTGAAATAGTAACCGACGAATGTGCTGAAAATAAATCATGCCGATTACTTTTGAAATAGTAACCGACAAATGTGCTGAAAATAAAAGTCCTGCCAATTACTTTTGAAATAGTCACCGACGAATATGCTGAAAATAAAAATCTTGCCGATTACTTTTGAAATAGTAATCGACGAATGTGCTGAAAATAAATCATGCCGATTACTTTTGAAATAGTACGCAACGAATATGTTGAAAATAAAAATCTTACCGATTACTTTTGAAATTTTAACCAACAAATGTGCTGAAAATAAAGTTTTGCCGATTACTTTTGAAATAGTAACCGACGAATATGTTGAAAATAAAAATCTTGTCGATTACATTTAAAATAGTAACCGACGAATGTGCTGAAAATAAATCATGTCAATTACTTTTGAAATAGTAACCGACGAATGTGCTGTAAATAAAGTCTTGCTGATTACTTTTGAAATAGTAACCGACGAATATGCTGAAAATAAAAATCTTGCCGATTACTTTTGAAATAGTAACCGACGAATGTGCTGAAAATAAAGTCTTGCCGATTACTTTTGAAATAGTAACCGACGAATGTGCTGAAAATAAAGTCTTGCTGATTACTTTTGAAATAGTAACCGACGAATATGCTGTAAATAAAAATCTTGCCGATTACTTTTGAAATAGTAACCGACGAATGTGCTGAAAATAAAGTCTTGCCGATTACTTTTGAAATAGTAACCAACGAATGTGCTGAAAATAAAGTCTTGCCGATTACTTTTGAAATAGTAACCGACTAATGTGCTGAAAATAAATCATGCTGATTACTTTTGAAATAGTCACCGACGAATTTGCTGAAAATAAAAATCTTTTCGGTTACTTTTGAAATAGTAACCGATGAATGTGCTGAAAATAAATCATGCCGATTACTTTTGAAATATTAAGCGACGAATATGTTGAAAATAAAAATCTTACCGATTACTTTTGAAATAGTAACCAACGAATGTGCTGAAAATAAAGTCTTGCGATTACTTTTGAAATAGTAACCAACGAATATGTTGAAAATAAAAATCTTGCCGATTACTTTTGAAATAGTAACCGACGAATATGCTGAAAATAAAAATCTTCTCGATTACTTTTGAAATAGTAACCGACGAATGTGCTGTAAATAAAGTCTTGCCGATTACTTATGAAATAGTAACCGACGAATATGTTGAAAATAAAAATCTTGTCGATTACTTTTAAAATAGTAACTGACAAATATTCTGAAAATAAAAATCTTGCCGATTACTTTTGAAATAGTAACCGACGATTGTGCTGAAAATAAATCATGCCGATTACTTTTGAAATAGTCACCGACGAATTTGCTGAAAATAAAAATCTTGTCGGTTACTTTTGAAATAGTAACCGACGAATGTGCTGAAAATAAATTATGCCGATTACTTTTGAAATATTAAGCGACGAATATGTTAAATATAAAAATCTTGCCGATTACTTTTGAAATAGTAACCGACGAATGTGCTGAAAATAAAGTCTTGCAGATTACTTTTAAAATAGTAACCGACAAATATGCTGAAAATAAAAATCTTGCCGATTACTTTTGAAATAGTAACCGACGATTGTGCTGAAAATAAATCATGCCGATTACCTTTGAAATAGTAACCGACGAATATGCTGTAAATAAAAATCTTGCCGATTACTTTTGAAATAGTAACCGACGAATGTGCTGAAAATAAAGTCTTGCCGATTACTTTTGAAATAGTAACCGACGAATGTGCTGAAAATAAAGTCTTGCTGATTACTTTTGAAATAGTAACCGAAGAATATGCTGTAAATAAAAATCTTGCCGATTACTTTTGAAATAGTAACCGACGAATGTGCTGAAAATAAAGTCTTGCCGATTACTTTTGAAATAGTAACCGATGAATGTGCTGAAAATAAAGTCTTGCAGATTACTTTTAAAATAGTAACCGACAAATATGCTGAAAATAAAAATCTTGCCGATTACTTTTGAAATAGTAACCGACGATTGTGCTGAAAATAAATCATGCCGATTACCTTTGAAATAGTAACCGACGAATATGCTGTAAATAAAAATCTTGCCGATTACTTTTGAAATAGTAACGGACGAATGTGCTGAAAATAAAGCCTTGCCGATTACTTTTGAAATAGTAACCGACGAATGTGCTGAAAATAAAGTCTTGCTGATTACTTTTGAAATAGTAACCGACGAATATGCTGTAAATAAAAATCTTGCCGATTACTTTTGAAATAGTAACCGACGAATGTGCTGAAAATAAAGTCTTGCCGATTACTTTTGAAATAGTAACCGACGAATGTGCTGAAAATAAAGTCTTGCCGATTACTTTTGAAATAGTAACCGACTAATGTGCTGAAAATAAATCATGCTGATTACTTTTGAAATAGTCACCGACGAATTTGCTGAAAATAAAAATCTTTTCGGTTACTTTTGAAATAGTAACCGATGAATGTGCTGAAAATAAATCATGCCGATTACTTTTGAAATATTAAGCGACGAATATGTTGAAAATAAAAATCTTACCGATTACTTTTGAAATAGTAACCAACGAATGTGCTGAAAATAAAGTCTTGCGATTACTTTTGAAATAGTAACCAACGAATATGTTGAAAATAAAAATCTTGCCGATTACTTTTGAAATAGTAACCGACGAATATGCTGAAAATAAAAATCTTCTCGATTACTTTTGAAATAGTAACCGACGAATGTGCTGTAAATAAAGTCTTGCCGATTACTTATGAAATAGTAACCGACGAATATGTTGAAAATAAAAATCTTGTCGATTACTTTTAAAATAGTAACCGACAAATATTCTGAAAATAAAAATCTTGCCGATTACTTTTGAAATAGTAACCGACGATTGTGCTGAAAATAAATCATGCCGATTACTTTTGAAATAGTCACCGACGAATTTGCTGAAAATAAAAATCTTGTCGGTTACTTTTGAAATAGTAACCGACGAATGTGCTGAAAATAAATTATGCCGATTACTTTTGAAATATTAAGCGACGAATATGTTAAATATAAAAATCTTGCCGATTACTTTTGAAATAGTAACCGACGAATGTGCTGAAAATAAAGTCTTGCAGATTACTTTTAAAATAGTAACCGACAAATATGCTGAAAATAAAAATCTTGCCGATTACTTTTGAAATAGTAACCGACGATTGTGCTGAAAATAAATCATGCCGATTACCTTTGAAATAGTAACCGACGAATATGCTGTAAATAAAAATCTTGCCGATTACTTTTGAAATAGTAACCGACGAATGTGCTGAAAATAAAGTCTTGCCATTACTTTTGAAATAGTAACCGACGAATGTGCTGAAAATAAAGTCTTGCTGATTACTTTTGAAATAGTAACCGACGAATATGCTGTAAATAAAAATCTTGCCGATTACTTTTGAAATAGTAACCGACGAATGTGCTGAAAATAAAGTCTTGCCGATTACTTTTGAAATAGTAACCGACGAATGTGCTGAAAATAAAGTCTTGCCGATTACTTTTGAAATAGTAACCGACTAATGTGCTGAAAATAAATCATGCTGATTACTTTTGAAATAGTCACCGACGAATTTGCTGAAAATAAAAATCTTTTCGGTTACTTTTGAAATAGTAACCGATGAATGTGCTGAAAATAAATCATGCCGATTACTTTTGAAATATTAAGCGACGAATATGTTGAAAATAAAAATCTTACCGATTACTTATGAAATAGTAACCAACGAATGTGCTGAAAATAAAGTCTTGCGATTACTTTTGAAATAGTAACCAACGAATATGTTGAAAATAAAAATCTTACCGATTACTTATGAAGTAGTAACCGACAAATATGCTGAAAATAAAAATCTTGTCGATTACTTTTGAAATAGTCACCGACGAATATGCTGAAAATAAAAATCTTGCCGATTACTTTTGAATTAGTAACCGACGAATGTGCTGAAAATAAAGTCTTGCCGATTACTTTTGAAATAGTAACCGACGAATGTGCTGAAAATAAAGTCTTGCCGATTACTTTTGAAATAGTAACCGACGAATGTGCTGAAAATAAAGTCTTGCTGATTACTTTTGAAATAGTAACCGACGAATATGCTGTAAATAAAAATCTTGCCGATTACTTTTGAAATAGTAACCGACGAATGTGCTGAAAATAAAGTCTTGCCGATTACTTTTGAAATAGTAACCGATGAATGTGCTGAAAATAAAGTCTTGCAGATTACTTTTAAAATAGTAACCGACAAATATGCTGAAAATAAAAATCTTGCCGATTACTTTTGAAATAGTAACCGACGATTGTGCTGAAAATAAATCATGCCGATTACCTTTGAAATAGTAACCGACGAATATGCTGTAAATAAAAATCTTGCCGATTACTTTTGAAATAGTAACCGACGAATGTGCTGAAAATAAAGCCTTGCCGATTACTTTTGAAATAGTAACCGACGAATGTGCTGAAAATAAAGTCTTGCTGATTACTTTTGAAATAGTAACCGACGAATATGCTGTAAATAAAAATCTTGCCGATTACTTTTGAAATAGTAACCGACGAATGTGCTGAAAATAAAGTCTTGCCGATTACTTTTGAAATAGTAACCGACGAATGTGCTGAAAATAAAGTCTTGCCGATTACTTTTGAAATAGTAACCGACTAATGTGCTGAAAATAAATCATGCTGATTACTTTTGAAATAGTCACCGACGAATTTGCTGAAAATAAAAATCTTTTCGGTTACTTTTGAAATAGTAACCGATGAATGTGCTGAAAATAAATCATGCCGATTACTTTTGAAATATTAAGCGACGAATATGTTGAAAATAAAAATCTTACCGATTACTTTTGAAATAGTAACCAACGAATGTGCTGAAAATAAAGTCTTGCGATTACTTTTGAAATAGTAACCAACGAATATGTTGAAAATAAAAATCTTGCCGATTACTTTTGAAATAGTAACCGACGAATATGCTGAAAATAAAAATCTTCTCGATTACTTTTGAAATAGTAACCGACGAATGTGCTGTAAATAAAGTCTTGCCGATTACTTATGAAATAGTAACCGACGAATATGTTGAAAATAAAAATCTTGTCGATTACTTTTAAAATAGTAACCGACAAATATTCTGAAAATAAAAATCTTGCCGATTACTTTTGAAATAGTAACCGACAATTGTGCTGAAAATAAATCATGCCGATTACTTTTGAAATAGTCACCGACGAATTTGCTGAAAATAAAAATCTTGTCGGTTACTTTTGAAATAGTAACCGACGAATGTGCTGAAAATAAATTATGCCGATTACTTTTGAAATATTAAGCGACGAATATGTTAAATATAAAAATCTTGCCGATTACTTTTGAAATAGTAACCGACGAATGTGCTGAAAATAAAGTCTTGCAGATTACTTTTAAAATAGTAACCGACAAATATGCTGAAAATAAAAATCTTGCCGATTACTTTTGAAATAGTAACTGACGATTGTGCTGAAAATAAATCATGCCGATTACCTTTGAAATAGTAACCGACGAATATGCTGTAAATAAAAATCTTGCCGATTACTTTTGAAATAGTAACCGACGAATGTGCTGAAAATAAAGTCTTGCCATTACTTTTGAAATAGTAACCGACGAATGTGCTGAAAATAAAGTCTTGCTGATTACTTTTGAAATAGTAACCGACGAATATGCTGTAAATAAAAATCTTGCCGATTACTTTTGAAATAGTAACCGACGAATGTGCTGAAAATAAAGTCTTGCCGATTACTTTTGAAATAGTAACCGACGAATGTGCTGAAAATAAAGTCTTGCCGATTACTTTTGAAATAGTAACCGACTAATGTGCTGAAAATAAATCATGCTGATTACTTTTGAAATAGTCACCGACGAATTTGCTGAAAATAAAAATCTTTTCGGTTACTTTTGAAATAGTAACCGATGAATGTGCTGAAAATAAATCATGCCGATTACTTTTGAAATATTAAGCGACGAATATGTTGAAAATAAAAATCTTACCGATTACTTATGAAATAGTAACCAACGAATGTGCTGAAAATAAAGTCTTGCGATTACTTTTGAAATAGTAACCAACGAATATGTTGAAAATAAAAATCTTACCGATTACTTATGAAGTAGTAACCGACAAATATGCTGAAAATAAAAATCTTGTCGATTACTTTTGAAATAGTCACCGACGAATATGCTGAAAATAAAAATCTTGCCGATTACTTTTGAATTAGTAACCGACGAATGTGCTGAAAATAAAGTCTTGCCGATTACTTTTGAAATAGTAACCGACGAATGTGCTGAAAATAAAGTCTTGCCGATTACTTTTGAAATAGTAACCGACGAATGTGCTGAAAATAAAGTCTTGCAGATTACTTTTAAAATAGTAACCGACAAATATGCTGAAAATAAAAATCTTGCCGATTACTTTTGAAATAGTAACCGACGATTGTGCTGAAAATAAATCATGCCGATTACCTTTGAAATAGTAACCGACGAATATGCTGTAAATAAAAATCTTGCCGATTACTTTTGAAATAGTAACCGACGAATGTGCTGAAAATAAAGTCTTGCCGATTACTTTTGAAATAGTAACCGACTAATGTGCTGAAAATAAATCATGCTGATTACTTTTGAAATAGTCACCGACGAATTTGCTGAAAATAAAAATCTTTTCGGTTACTTTTGAAATAGTAACCGATGAATGTGCTGAAAATAAATCATGCCGATTACTTTTGAAATATTAAGCGACGAATATGTTGAAAATAAAAATCTTACCGATTACTTTTGAAATAGTAACCAACGAATGTGCTGAAAATAAAGTCTTGCGATTACTTTTGAAATAGTAACCAACGAATATGTTGAAAATAAAAATCTTGCCGATTACTTTTGAAATAGTAACCGACGAATATGCTGAAAATAAAAATCTTCTCGATTACTTTTGAAATAGTAACCGACGAATGTGCTGTAAATAAAGTCTTGCCGATTACTTATGAAATAGTAACCGACGAATATGTTGAAAATAAAAATCTTGTCGATTACTTTTAAAATAGTAACCGACAAATATTCTGAAAATAAAAATCTTGCCGATTACTTTTGAAATAGTAACCGACGATTGTGCTGAAAATAAATCATGCCGATTACTTTTGAAATAGTCACCGACGAATTTGCTGAAAATAAAAATCTTGTCGGTTACTTTTGAAATAGTAACCGACGAATGTGCTGAAAATAAATTATGCCGATTACTTTTGAAATATTAAGCGACAAATATGTTAAATATAAAAATCTTGCCGATTACTTTTGAAATAGTAACCGACGAATGTGCTAAAAATAAAGTCTTGCAGATTACTTTTAAAATAGTAACCGACAAATATGCTGAAAATAAAAATCTTGCCGATTACTTTTGAAATAGTAACCGACGATTGTGCTGAAAATAAATCATGCCGATTACCTTTGAAATAGTAACCGACGAATATGCTGTAAATAAAAATCTTGCCGATTACTTTTGAAATAGTAACCGACGAATGTGCTGAAAATAAAGTCTTGCGGATTACTTTTGAAATAGTAACCGACGAATGTGCTGATAATAAAGTCTTGCGATTACTTTTGAAATAGTAACCAACGAATATGTTGAAAATAAAAATCTTGCCGATTACTTTTGAAATAGTAACCGACGAATATGCTGAAAATAAAAATCTTCTCGATTACTTTTGAAATAGTAACCGACGAATGTGCTGTAAATAAAGTCTTGCCGATTACTTTTGAAATAGTAACCGACTAATGTGCTGAAAATAAATCATGCTGATTACTTTTGAAATAGTCACCGACGAATTTGCTGAAAATAAAAATCTTTTCGGTTACTTTTGAAATAGTAACCGATGAATGTGCTGAAAATAAATCATGCCGATTACTTTTGAAATATTAAGCGACGAATATGTTGAAAATAAAAATCTTACCGATTACTTATGAAATAGTAACCAACGAATGTGCTGAAAATAAAGTCTTGCGATTACTTTTGAAATAGTAACCAACGAATATGTTGAAAATAAAAATCTTACCGATTACTTATGAAGTAGTAACCGACAAATATGCTGAAAATAAAAATCTTGTCGATTACTTTTGAAATAGTCACCGACGAATATGCTGAAAATAAAAATCTTGCCGATTACTTTTGAATTAGTAACCGACGAATGTGCTGAAAATAAAGTCTTGCCGATTACTTTTGAAATAGTAACCGACGAATGTGCTGAAAATAAAGTCTTGCCGATTACTTTTGAAATAGTAACCGACGAATGTGCTGAAAATAAAGTCTTGCAGATTACTTTTTAAATAGTAACCGACAAATATGCTAAAAATAAAAATCTTGCCGATTACTTTTGAAATAGTAACCGACGATTGTGCTGAAAATAAATCATGTCGATTACCTTTGAAATAGTAACCGACGAATATGCTGTAAATAAAAATCTTGCCGATTACTTTTGAAATAGTAACCGACGAATGTGCTGAAAATAAAGTCTTGCCGATTACTTTTGAAATAGTAACCGACTAATGTGCTGAAAATAAATCATGCTGATTACTTTTGAAATAGTCACCGACGAATTTGCTGAAAATAAAAATCTTTTCGGTTACTTTTGAAATAGTAACCGATGAATGTGCTGAAAATAAATCATGCCGATTACTTTTGAAATATTAAGCGACGAATATGTTGAAAATAAAAATCTTACCGATTACTTTTGAAATAGTAACCAACGAATGTGCTGAAAATAAAGTCTTGCGATTACTTTTGAAATAGTAACCAACGAATATGTTGAAAATAAAAATCTTGCCGATTACTTTTGAAATAGTAACCAACGAATATGTTGAAAATAAAAATCTTGCCGATTACTTTTGAAATAGTAACCGACGAATATGCTGAAAATAAAAATCTTCTCGATTACTTTTGAAATAGTAACCGACGAATGTGCTGTAAATAAAGTCTTGCCGATTACTTATGAAATAGTAACCGACGAATATGTTGAAAATAAAAATCTTGTCGATTACTTTTAAAATAGTAACCGACAAATATTCTGAAAATAAAAATCTTGCCGATTACTTTTGAAATAGTAACCGACGATTCTGCTGAAAATAAATCATGCCGATTACTTTTGAAATAGTCACCGACGAATTTGCTGAAAATAAAAATCTTGTCGGTTACTTTTGAAATAGTAACCGACGAATGTGCTGAAAATAAATTATGCCGATTACTTTTGAAATATTAAGCGACGAATATGTTAAATATAAAAATCTTGCCGATTACTTTTGAAATAGTAACCGACGAATGTGCTGAAAATAAAGTCTTGCAGATTACTTTTAAAATAGTAACCGACAAATATGCTGAAAATAAAAATCTTGCCGATTACTTTTGAAATAGTAACCGACGATTGTGCTGAAAATAAATCATGCCGATTACCTTTGAAATAGTAACCGACGAATATGCTGTAAATAAAAATCTTGCCGATTACTTTTGAAATAGTAACCGACGAATGTGCTGAAAATAAAGTCTTGCCGATTACTTTTGAAATAGTAACCGACGAATGTGCTGATAATAAAGTCTTGCGATTACTTTTGAAATAGTAACCAACGAATATGTTGAAAATAAAAATCTTGCCGATTACTTTTGAAATAGTAACCGACGAATATGCTGAAAATAAAAATCTTCTCGATTACTTTTGAAATAGTAACCGACGAATGTGCTGTAAATAAAGTCTTGCCGATTACTTTTGAAATAGTAACCGACTAATGTGCTGAAAATAAATCATGCTGATTACTTTTGAAATAGTCACCGACGAATTTGCTGAAAATAAAAATCTTTTCGGTTACTTTTGAAATAGTAACCGATGAATGTGCTGAAAATAAATCATGCCGATTACTTTTGAAATATTAAGCGACGAATATGTTGAAAATAAAAATCTTACCGATTACTTATGAAATAGTAACCAACGAATGTGCTGAAAATAAAGTCTTGCGATTACTTTTGAAATAGTAACCAACGAATATGTTGAAAATAAAAATCTTACCGATTACTTATGAAGTAGTAACCGACAAATATGCTGAAAATAAAAATCTTGTCGATTACTTTTGAAATAGTCACCGACGAATATGCTGAAAATAAAAATCTTGCCGATTACTTTTGAATTAGTAACCGACGAATGTGCTGAAAATAAAGTCTTGCCGATTACTTTTGAAATAGTAACCGACGAATGTGCTGAAAATAAAGTCTTGCCGATTACTTTTGAAATAGTAACCGACGAATGTGCTGAAAATAAAGTCTTGCAGATTACTTTTAAAATAGTAACCGACAAATATGCTGAAAATAAAAATCTTGCCGATTACTTTTGAAATAGTAACCGACGATTGTGCTGAAAATAAATCATGCCGATTACCTTTGAAATAGTAACCGACGAATATGCTGTAAATAAAAATCTTGCCGATTACTTTTGAAATAGTAACCGACGAATGTGCTGAAAATAAAGTCTTGCCGATTACTTTTGAAATAGTAACCGACTAATGTGCTGAAAATAAATCATGCTGATTACTTTTGAAATAGTCACCGACGAATTTGCTGAAAATAAAAATCTTTTCGGTTACTTTTGAAATAGTAACCGATGAATGTGCTGAAAATAAATCATGCCGATTACTTTTGAAATATTAAGCGACGAATATGTTGAAAATAAAAATCTTACCGATTACTTTTGAAATAGTAACCAACGAATGTGCTGAAAATAAAGTCTTGCGATTACTTTTGAAATAGTAACCAACGAATATGTTGAAAATAAAAATCTTGCCGATTACTTTTGAAATAGTAACCGACGAATATGCTGAAAATAAAAATCTTCTCGATTACTTTTGAAATAGTAACCGACGAATGTGCTGTAAATAAAGTCTTGCCGATTACTTTTGAAATAGTAACCGACTAATGTGCTGAAAATAAATCATGCTGATTACTTTTGAAATAGTCACCGATGAATTTGCTGAAAATAAAAATCTTTTCGGTTACTTTTGAAATAGTAACCGATGAATGTGCTGAAAATAAATCATGCCGATTACTTTTGAAATATTAAGCGACGAATATGTTGAAAATAAAAATCTTACCGATTACTTATGAAATAGTAACCAACGAATGTGCTGAAAATAAAGTCTTGCGATTACTTTTGAAATAGTAACCAACGAATATGTTGAAAATAAAAATCTTACCGATTACTTATGAAGTAGTAACCGACAAATATGCTGAAAATAAAAATCTTGTCGATTACTTTTGAAATAGTCACCGACGAATATGCTGAAAATAAAAATCTTGCCGATTACTTTTGAATTAGTAACCGACGAATGTGCTGAAAATAAAGTCTTGCCGATTACTTTTGAAATAGTAACCGACGAATGTGCTGAAAATAAAGTCTTGCCGATTACTTTTGAAATAGTAACCGACGAATGTGCTGAAAATAAAGTCTTGCAGATTACTTTTAAAATAGTAACCGACAAATATGCTGAAAATAAAAATCTTGCCGATTACTTTTGAAATAGTAACCGACGATTGTGCTGAAAATAAATCATGCCGATTACCTTTGAAATAGTAACCGACGAATATGCTGTAAATAAAAATCTTGCCGATTACTTTTGAAATAGTAACCGACGAATGTGCTGAAAATAAAGTCTTGCCGATTACTTTTGAAATAGTAACCGACTAATGTGCTGAAAATAAATCATGCTGATTACTTTTGAAATAGTCACCGACGAATTTGCTGAAAATAAAAATCTTTTCGGTTACTTTTGAAATAGTAACCGATGAATGTGCTGAAAATAAATCATGCCGATTACTTTTGAAATATTAAGCGACGAATATGTTGAAAATAAAAATCTTACCGATTACTTTTGAAATAGTAACCAACGAATGTGCTGAAAATAAAGTCTTGCGATTACTTTTGAAATAGTAACCAACGAATATGTTGAAAATAAAAATCTTGCCGATTACTTTTGAAATAGTAACCGACGAATATGCTGAAAATAAAAATCTTCTCGATTACTTTTGAAATAGTAACCGACGAATGTGCTGTAAATAAAGTCTTGCCGATTACTTTTGAAATAGTAACCGACTAATGTGCTGAAAATAAATCATGCTGATTACTTTTGAAATAGTCACCGATGAATTTGCTGAAAATAAAAATCTTTTCGGTTACTTTTGAAATAGTAACCGATGAATGTGCTGAAAATAAATCATGCCGATTACTTTTGAAATATTAAGCGACGAATATGTTGAAAATAAAAATCTTACCGATTACTTATGAAATAGTAACCAACGAATGTGCTGAAAATAAAGTCTTGCGATTACTTTTGAAATAGTAACCAACGAATATGTTGAAAATAAAAATCTTACCGATTACTTATGAAGTAGTAACCGACAAATATGCTGAAAATAAAAATCTTGTCGATTACTTTTGAAATAGTCACCGACGAATATGCTGAAAATAAAAATCTTGCCGATTACTTTTGAATTAGTAACCGACGAATGTGCTGAAAATAAAGTCTTGCCGATTACTTTTGAAATAGTAACCGACGAATGTGCTGAAAATAAAGTCTTGCCGATTACTTTTGAAATAGTAACCGACGAATGTGCTGAAAATAAAGTCTTGCAGATTACTTTTAAAATAGTAACCGACAAATATGCTGAAAATAAAAATCTTGCCGATTACTTTTGAAATAGTAACCGACGATTGTGCTGAAAATAAATCATGCCGATTACCTTTGAAATAGTAACCGACGAATATGCTGTAAATAAAAATCTTGCCGATTACTTTTGAAATAGTAACCGACGAATGTGCTGAAAATAAAGTCTTGCCGATTACTTTTGAAATAGTAACCGACTAATGTGCTGAAAATAAATCATGCTGATTACTTTTGAAATAGTCACCGACGAATTTGCTGAAAATAAAAATCTTTTCGGTTACTTTTGAAATAGTAACCGATGAATGTGCTGAAAATAAATCATGCCGATTACTTTTGAAATATTAAGCGACGAATATGTTGAAAATAAAAATCTTACCGATTACTTTTGAAATAGTAACCAACGAATGTGCTGAAAATAAAGTCTTGCGATTACTTTTGAAATAGTAACCAACGAATATGTTGAAAATAAAAATCTTGCCGATTACTTTTGAAATAGTAACCGACGAATATGCTGAAAATAAAAATCTTCTCGATTACTTTTGAAATAGTAACCGACGAATGTGCTGTAAATAAAGTCTTGCCGATTACTTATGAAATAGTAACCGACGAATATGTTGAAAATAAAAATCTTGTCGATTACTTTTAAAATAGTAACCGACAAATATTCTGAAAATAAAAATCTTGCCGATTACTTTTGAAATAGTAACCGACGATTGTGCTGAAAATAAATCATGCCGATTACTTTTGAAATAGTCACCGACGAATTTGCTGAAAATAAAAATCTTGTCGGTTACTTTTGAAATAGTAACCGACGAATGTGCTGAAAATAAATTACGCCGATTACTTTTGAAATATTAAGCGACGAATATGTTAAATATAAAAATCTTGCCGATTACTTTTGAAATAGTAACCGACGAATGTGCTGAAAATAAAGTCTTGCAGATTACTTTTAAAATAGTAACCGACAAATATGCTGAAAATAAAAATCTTGCCGATTACTTTTGAAATAGTAACCGACGATTGTGCTGAAAATAAATCATGCCGATTACCTTTGAAATAGTAACCGACGAATATGCTGTAAATAAAAATCTTGCCGATTACTTTTGAAATAGTAACCGACGAATGTGCTGAAAATAAAGTCTTGCCGATTACTTTTGAAATAGTAACCGACGAATGTGCTGATAATAAAGTCTTGCGATTACTTTTGAAATAGTAACCAACGAATATGTTGAAAATAAAAATCTTGCCGATTACTTTTGAAATAGTAACCGACGAATATGCTGAAAATAAAAATCTTCTCGATTACTTTTGAAATAGTAACCGACGAATGTGCTGTAAATAAAGTCTTGCCGATTACTTATGAAATAGTAACCGACGAATATGTTGAAAATAAAAATCTTGTCGATTACTTTTAAAATAGTAACCGACAAATATTCTGAAAATAAAAATCTTGCCGATTACTTTTGAAATAGTAACCGACGATTGTGCTGAAAATAAATCATGCCGATTACTTTTGAAATAGTCACCGACGAATTTGCTGAAAATAAAAATCTTGTCGGTTACTTTTGAAATAGTAACCGACGAATGTGCTGAAAATAAATTATGCCGATTACTTTTGAAATATTAAGCGACGAATATGTTAAATATAAAAATCTTGCCGATTACTTTTGAAATAGTAACCGACGAATGTGCTGAAAATAAAGTCTTGCAGATTACTTTTAAAATAGTAACCGACAAATATGCTGAAAATAAAAATCTTGCCGATTACTTTTGAAATAGTAACCGACGATTGTGCTGAAAATAAATCATGCCGATTACCTTTGAAATAGTAACCGACGAATATGCTGTAAATAAAAATCTTGCCGATTACTTTTGAAATAGTAACCGACGATTGTGCTGAAAATAAATCATGCCGATTACCTTTGAAATAGTAACCGACGAATATGCTGTAAATAAAAATCTTGCCGGTTACTTTTGAAATAGTAACCGACGAACATGCTGAAAATAAAAATCTTGCTGATTACTTTTGAAATAGTAACCGACGAAGGTGCTGAAAATAAAGTCTTGCCGATCACTTTTGAAATAGTAACCGACGAATGTGCTGAAAATAAAGTCTTGCCGATTACTTTTAAAATAGTAACAGACAAATATGCTAAAAATAAAAATCTTGCCGATTACTTTTGAAATTGTAACCGACGAATGTGCTGAAAATAAATCTTGCTGATTAGCTTTGAAATAGTAACCGACGAATGTGCTGAAAATAAAGTCTTGCCGATTACTTCTAAAATAGTAACAGACAAATATGCTAAAAATAAAAATCTTGCCGATTACTTTTGAAATAGTAACCGACAAATATGCTGAAAATAAAAATCTTGCCGATTACTTTTGAAATAGTAACCGACGAATGTGCTGAAAATAAAAATCTTGCCGATTACTTTTGAAATAGTAACCGATGAACATGCTGAAAATAAAAATCTTGCCGTTTACTTTTGAAATAGTAACCGACGAATGTGCAGAAAATAGATCATGCCGATTACTTTTGAAATAGTAACCGACGAATGTGTTGAAAATAAATCATGTCGATTACCTTTGAAATAGTAACCGACGAATATGCTGAAAATAAATCATGCTGATTACTTTTGAAATAGTCATTGACGAATATGCTGAAAATAAAAATCTTGCCGATTACTTTTGAAATAGTAACCGACGAATGTGCAGAAAATAGATCATGCCGATTACTTTTGAAATAGTAACCGACGAATGTCTTGAAAATGAATCATGTCGATTACTTTTGAAATAGTAACCGACGAATGTGCTGAAAATAAATCATGCCGATTACTATTGAAATAGTAACCGACAAATGCGCTGAAAATAAAAATCTTGTCGATTACTTTTAAAATAGTAACCGACAAATATGCTAAAAATAATAATCTTGCCGATTACTTTTGAAATAGGAACCGACGAATATGTTGAAAATAAAAATCTTGTCGATTACTTTTAAAATAGTAACCGACAAATATGCTGAAAATAAAAATCTTGCCGATTACTTTTGAAATAGTAACCGACGAATGTGCTGAAAATAAATCATGCTGATTACTTTTGAAATAGTAAGCGATGAATATGTTGGAAATAAAAATCTTACCAATTACTTTTAAAAAAGTAACCAATGAATGTGCTGAAAATAAAGTCTTGCCGATTACTTTTGAAATATTAACCGACGAATGTGTTGAAAATAAATCATGTCGATTACCTTTGAAATAGTAACTGACGAATATGCTGAAAATAAATCATGCCGATTACTTTTGAAATAGTCATTGACGAATATGCTGAAAATAAAAATCTTGCCGATTACTTTTGAAATAGTAACCGACGAATGTGCAGAAAATAGATCATGCCGATTACTTTTGAAATAGTAACCGACGAATGTCTTGAAAATGAATCATGCCGATTACTTTTGAGATAGTAACCGACGAATGTGCAGAAAATAGATCATGCCGATTACTTTTGAAATATTAACCGACGAATGTCTTGAAAATGAATCATGCCGATTACTTTTGAGATAGTAACCGACGAATGTGCTGAAAATAAATCATGCCGATTACTATTGAAATAGTAACCGACAAATGCGCTGAAAATAAAAATCTTGTCGATTACTTTTAAAATAGTAACCGACAAATATGCTAAAAATAAAAATCTTGCCGATTACTTTTGAAATAGGAACCGACGAATATGTTGAAAATAAAAATCTTGTCGATTACTTTTAAAATAGTAACCGACAAATATGCTGAAAATAAAAATCTTGCCGATTACTTTTGAAATAGTAACCGACGAATGTGCTGAAAATAAATAATGCTGATTACTTTTGAAATAGTAAGCGATGAATATGTTGGAAATAAAAATCTTACCAATTACTTTTAAAAAAGTAACCAATGAATGTGCTGAAAATAAAGTCTTGTTGATTACTTTTGAAATAGTAACCGACGAATATGTTGAAAATAAAAATCTTGCCGATTACTTTTGAAGTAACCGACAAATATGCTGAAAATAAAAATCTTGCCGATTACTTTTGAAATAGTAACCGACGAACATGCTGAAAATAAAAATCTTGCTGATTACTTTTGAAATAGTAACCGACGAAGGTGCTGAAAATAAAGTCTTGCCGATCACTTTTGAAATAGTAACCGACGAATGTGCTGAAAATAAAGTCTTGCCGATTACTTTTAAAATAGTAACAGACAAATATGCTAAAAATAAAAATCTTGCCGATTACTTTTGAAATTGTAACCGACGAATGTGCTGAAAATAAATCTTGCTGATTAGCTTTGAAATAGTAACCGACGAATGTGCTGAAAATAAAGTCTTGCCGATTACTTCTAAAATAGTAACAGACAAATATGCTAAAAATAAAAATCTTGCCGATTACTTTTGAAATAGTAACCGACAAATATGCTGAAAATAAAAATCTTGCCGATTACTTTTGAAATAGTAACCGACGAATGTGCTGAAAATAAAAATCTTGCCGATTACTTTTGAAATAGTAACCGACGAACATGCTGAAAATAAAAATCTTGCCGTTTACTTTTGAAATAGTAACCGACGAATGTGCAGAAAATAGATCATGCCGATTACTTTTGAAATAGTAACCGACGAATGTGTTGAAAATAAATCATGTCGATTACCTTTGAAATAGTAACCGACGAATATGCTGAAAATAAATCATGCTGATTACTTTTGAAATAGTCATTGACGAATATGCTGAAAATAAAAATCTTGCCGATTACTTTTGAAATAGTAACCGACGAATGTGCAGAAAATAGATCATGCCGATTACTTTTGAAATAGTAACCGACGAATGTCTTGAAAATGAATCATGCCGATTACTTTTGAAATAGTAACCGACGAATGTGCTGAAAATAAATCATGCCGATTACTATTGAAATAGTAACCGACAAATGCGCTGAAAATAAAAATCTTGTCGATTACTTTTAAAATAGTAACCGACAAATATGCTAAAAATAAAAATCTTGCCGATTACTTTTGAAATAGGAACCGACGAATATGTTGAAAATAAAAATCTTGTCGATTACTTTTAAAATAGTAACCGACAAATATGCTGAAAATAAAAATCTTGCCGATTACTTTTGAAATAGTAACCGACGAATGTGCTGAAAATAAATAATGCTGATTACTTTTGAAATAGTAAGCGATGAATATGTTGGAAATAAAAATCTTACCAATTACTTTTAAAAAAGTAACCAATGAATGTGCTGAAAATAAAGTCTTGCCGATTACTTTTGAAATAGTAACCGACGAATATGTTGAAAATAAAAATCTTGCCGATTACTTTTGAAGTAACCGACAAATATGCTGAAAATAAAAATCTTGCCGATTACTTTTGAAATAGTAACCGACGAACATGCTGAAAATAAAAATCTTGCTGATTACTTTTGAAATAGTAACCGACGAAGGTGCTGAAAATAAAGTCTTGCCGATCACTTTTGAAATAGTAACCGACGAATGTGCTGAAAATAAAGTCTTGCCGATTACTTTTAAAATAGTAACAGACAAATATGCTAAAAATAAAAATCTTGCCGATTACTTTTGAAATTGTAACCGACGAATGTGCTGAAAATAAATCTTGCTGATTAGCTTTGAAATAGTAACCGACGAATGTGCTGAAAATAAAGTCTTGCCGATTACTTCTAAAATAGTAACAGACAAATATGCTAAAAATAAAAATCTTGCCGATTACTTTTGAAATAGTAACCGACAAATATGCTGAAAATAAAAATCTTGCCGATTACTTTTGAAATAGTAACCGACGAATGTGCTGAAAATAAAAATCTTGCCGATTACTTTTGAAATAGTAACCGACGAACATGCTGAAAATAAAAATCTTGCCGTTTACTTTTGAAATAGTAACCGACGAATGTGCAGAAAATAGATCATGCCGATTACTTTTGAAATAGTAACCGACGAATGTGTTGAAAATAAATCATGTCGATTACCTTTGAAATAGTAACCGACGAATATGCTGAAAATAAATCATGCTGATTACTTTTGAAATAGTCATTGACGAATATGCTGAAAATAAAAATCTTGCCGATTACTTTTGAAATAGTAACCGACGAATGTGCAGAAAATAGATCATGCCGATTACTTTTGAAATAGTAACCGACGAATGTCTTGAAAATGAATCATGCCGATTACTTTTGAAATAGTAACCGACGAATGTGCTGAAAATAAATCATGCCGATTACTATTGAAATAGTAACCGACAAATGCGCTGAAAATAAAAATCTTGTCGATTACTTTTAAAATAGTAACCGACAAATATGCTGAAAATAAAAATCTTGCCGATTACTTTTGAAATAGTAACCGACGAATGTGCTGAAAATAAATCATGCTGATTACTTTTGAAATAGTAAGCGATGAATATGTTGGAAATAAAAATCTTACCAATTACTTTTAAAAAAGTAACCAATGAATGTGCTGAAAATAAAGTCTTGCCGATTACTTTTGAAATAGTAACCGACGAATATGTTGAAAATAAAAATCTTGCCGATTACTTTTGAAATAGTAACCGACAAATGTGCTGAAAATAAATCATGCCGATTACTATTGAAATAGTAACCGACAAATGTGGTGAAAATAGAAATAGGAACCGACGAATATGTTGAAAATAAAAATCATGTCGATTACTTTTAAAATAGTAACCGACAAATATGCTGAAAATAAAAATCTTGCCGATTACTTTTGAAATAGTAACCGACGAATGTGCTGAAAATAAATCATGCTGATTACTTTTGAAATAGTAAGCGATGAATATGTTGGAAATAAAAATCTTACCAATTACTTTTAAAAAAGTAACCAATGAATGTGCTGAAAATAAAGTCTTGCCGATTACTTTTGAAATAGTAACCGATGAATATGTTGAAAATAAAAATCTTGCCGATTACTTTTGAAATAGTAACCGACGAATGTGCTGAAAATAAAGTCTTGCCGATTACTTTTAAAATCGTAACCGACAAATATGCTGAAAATAAAAATCTTGCCGATTACTTTTAAAATAGTAACAGACAAATATGCTAAAAATAAAAATCTTGCCGATTACTTTTGAAATAGTAACCGACGAATGTGCTGAAAATAAATCTTGCCGATTAGCTTTGAAATAGTAACCGACGAATGTGCTGAAAATAAAGTCTTGCCGATTACTTCTAAAATAGTAACAGACAAATATGCTAAAAATAAAAATCTTGCCGATTACTTTTGAAATAGTAACCGACAAATATGCTGAAAATAAAAATCTTGCCGATTACTTTTGAAATAGTAACCGACGAATGTGCTGAAAATAAAAATCTTGCCGATTACTTTTGAAATAGTAACCGACGAACATGCTGAAAATAAAAATCTTGCCGTTTACTTTTGAAATAGTAACCGATGAATGTGCAGAAAGTAGATCATGCCGATTACTTTTGAAATAGTAACCGACGAATGTGTTGAAAATAAATCATGTCGATTACCTTTGAAATAGTAACTGACGAATATGCTGAAAATAAATCATGCCGATTACTTTTGAAATAGTCATTGACGAATATGCTGAAAATAAAAATCTTGCCGATTACTTTTGAAATAGTAACCGACGAATGTGCAGAAAATAGATCATGCCAATTACTTTTGAAATAGTAACCGACGAATGTCTTGAAAATGAATCATGCCGATTACTTTTGAGATAGTAACCGACGAATGTGCAGAAAATAGATCATGCCGATTACTTTTGAAATAGTAACCGACGAATGTCTTGAAAATGAATCATGCCGATTACTTTTGAGATAGTAACCGACGAATGTGCTGAAAATAAATCATGCCGATTACTATTGAAATAGTAACCGACAAATGCGCTGAAAATAAAAATCTTGTCGATTACTTTTAAAATAGTAACCGACAAATATGCTAAAAATAAAAATCATGCTGATTACTTTTGAAATAGTAAGCGATGAATATGTTGGAAATAAAAATCTTACCAATTACTTTTAAAAAAGTAACCAATGAATGTGCTGAAAATAAAGTCTTGCCGATTACTTTTGAAATAGTAACCGACGAATATGTTGAAAATAAAAATCTTGCCGATTACTTTTGAAATAGTAATCGACGAATGTGCTGAAAATAAAGTCTTGCCGATTACTTTTAAAATAGTAACCGACAAATATGCTAAAAATAAAAATCTTGCCGATTACTTTTGAAATAGTAACCGACAAATATGCTGAAAATAAAAATCTTGCCGATTACTTTTGAAATAGTAACCGACGAATGTGCTGAAAATAAAAATCTTGCCGATTACTTTTGAAATAGTAACCGACGAACATGCTGAAAATAAAAATCTTGCCGTTTACTTTTGAAATAGTAACCGACGAATGTGCAGAAAATAGATCATGCCGATTACTTTTGAAATAGTAACCGACGAATGTGTTGAAAATAAATCATGTCGATTACCTTTGAAATAGTAACCGACGAATATGCTGAAAATAAATCATGCTGATTACTTTTGAAATAGTCATTGACGAATATGCTGAAAATAAAAATCTTGCCGATTACTTTTGAAATAGTAACCGACGAATGTGCAGAAAATAGATCATGCCGATTACTTTTGAAATAGTAACCGACGAATGTCTTGAAAATGAATCATGTCGATTACTTTTGAAATAGTAACCGACGAATGTGCTGAAAATAAATCATGCCGATTACTATTGAAATAGTAACCGACAAATGCGCTGAAAATAAAAATCTTGTCGATTACTTTTAAAATAGTAACCGACAAATATGCTAAAAATAATAATCTTGCCGATTACTTTTGAAATAGGAACCGACGAATATGTTGAAAATAAAAATCTTGTCGATTACTTTTAAAATAGTAACCGACAAATATGCTGAAAATAAAAATCTTGCCGATTACTTTTGAAATAGTAACCGACGAATGTGCTGAAAATAAATCATGCTGATTACTTTTGAAATAGTAAGCGATGAATATGTTGGAAATAAAAATCTTACCAATTACTTTTAAAAAAGTAACCAATGAATGTGCTGAAAATAAAGTCTTGCCGATTACTTTTGAAATATTAACCGACGAATGTGTTGAAAATAAATCATGTCGATTACCTTTGAAATAGTAACTGACGAATATGCTGAAAATAAATCATGCCGATTACTTTTGAAATAGTCATTGACGAATATGCTGAAAATAAAAATCTTGCCGATTACTTTTGAAATAGTAACCGACGAATGTGCAGAAAATAGATCATGCCGATTACTTTTGAAATAGTAACCGACGAATGTCTTGAAAATGAATCATGCCGATTACTTTTGAGATAGTAACCGACGAATGTGCAGAAAATAGATCATGCCGATTACTTTTGAAATATTAACCGACGAATGTCTTGAAAATGAATCATGCCGATTACTTTTGAGATAGTAACCGACGAATGTGCTGAAAATAAATCATGCCGATTACTATTGAAATAGTAACCGACAAATGCGCTGAAAATAAAAATCTTGTCGATTACTTTTAAAATAGTAACCGACAAATATGCTAAAAATAAAAATCTTGCCGATTACTTTTGAAATAGGAACCGACGAATATGTTGAAAATAAAAATCTTGTCGATTACTTTTAAAATAGTAACCGACAAATATGCTGAAAATAAAAATCTTGCCGATTACTTTTGAAATAGTAACCGACGAATGTGCTGAAAATAAATAATGCTGATTACTTTTGAAATAGTAAGCGATGAATATGTTGGAAATAAAAATCTTACCAATTACTTTTAAAAAAGTAACCAATGAATGTGCTGAAAATAAAGTCTTGCCGATTACTTTTGAAATAGTAACCGACGAATATGTTGAAAATAAAAATCTTGCCGATTACTTTTGAAGTAACCGACAAATATGCTGAAAATAAAAATCTTGCCGATTACTTTTGAAATAGTAACCGACGAACATGCTGAAAATAAAAATCTTGCTGATTACTTTTGAAATAGTAACCGACGAAGGTGCTGAAAATAAAGTCTTGCCGATCACTTTTGAAATAGTAACCGACGAATGTGCTGAAAATAAAGTCTTGCCGATTACTTTTAAAATAGTAACAGACAAATATGCTAAAAATAAAAATCTTGCCGATTACTTTTGAAATTGTAACCGACGAATGTGCTGAAAATAAATCTTGCTGATTAGCTTTGAAATAGTAACCGACGAATGTGCTGAAAATAAAGTCTTGCCGATTACTTCTAAAATAGTAACAGACAAATATGCTAAAAATAAAAATCTTGCCGATTACTTTTGAAATAGTAACCGACAAATATGCTGAAAATAAAAATCTTGCCGATTACTTTTGAAATAGTAACCGACGAATGTGCTGAAAATAAAAATCTTGCCGATTACTTTTGAAATAGTAACCGACGAACATGCTGAAAATAAAAATCTTGCCGTTTACTTTTGAAATAGTAACCGACGAATGTGCAGAAAATAGATCATGCCGATTACTTTTGAAATAGTAACCGACGAATGTGTTGAAAATAAATCATGTCGATTACCTTTGAAATAGTAACCGACGAATATGCTGAAAATAAATCATGCTGATTACTTTTGAAATAGTCATTGACGAATATGCTGAAAATAAAAATCTTGCCGATTACTTTTGAAATAGTAACCGACGAATGTGCAGAAAATAGATCATGCCGATTACTTTTGAAATAGTAACCGACGAATGTCTTGAAAATGAATCATGCCGATTACTTTTGAAATAGTAACCGACGAATGTGCTGAAAATAAATCATGCCGATTACTATTGAAATAGTAACCGACAAATGCGCTGAAAATAAAAATCTTGTCGATTACTTTTAAAATAGTAACCGACAAATATGCTGAAAATAAAAATCTTGCCGATTACTTTTGAAATAGTAACCGACGAATGTGCTGAAAATAAATCATGCTGATTACTTTTGAAATAGTAAGCGATGAATATGTTGGAAATAAAAATCTTACCAATTACTTTTAAAAAAGTAACCAATGAATGTGCTGAAAATAAAGTCTTGCCGATTACTTTTGAAATAGTAACCGACGAATATGTTGAAAATAAAAATCTTGCCGATTACTTTTGAAATAGTAACCGACAAATGTGCTGAAAATAAATCATGCCGATTACTATTGAAATAGTAACCGACAAATGTGGTGAAAATAGAAATAGGAACCGACGAATATGTTGAAAATAAAAATCATGTCGATTACTTTTAAAATAGTAACCGACAAATATGCTGAAAATAAAAATCTTGCCGATTACTTTTGAAATAGTAACCGACGAATGTGCTGAAAATAAATCATGCTGATTACTTTTGAAATAGTAAGCGATGAATATGTTGGAAATAAAAATCTTACCAATTACTTTTAAAAAAGTAACCAATGAATGTGCTGAAAATAAAGTCTTGCCGATTACTTTTGAAATAGTAACCGATGAATATGTTGAAAATAAAAATCTTGCCGATTACTTTTGAAATAGTAACCGACGAATGTGCTGAAAATAAAGTCTTGCCGATTACTTTTAAAATCGTAACCGACAAATATGCTGAAAATAAAAATCTTGCCGATTACTTTTAAAATAGTAACAGACAAATATGCTAAAAATAAAAATCTTGCCGATTACTTTTGAAATAGTAACCGACGAATGTGCTGAAAATAAATCTTGCCGATTAGCTTTGAAATAGTAACCGACGAATGTGCTGAAAATAAAGTCTTGCCGATTACTTCTAAAATAGTAACAGACAAATATGCTAAAAATAAAAATCTTGCCGATTACTTTTGAAATAGTAACCGACAAATATGCTGAAAATAAAAATCTTGCCGATTACTTTTGAAATAGTAACCGACGAATGTGCTGAAAATAAAAATCTTGCCGATTACTTTTGAAATAGTAACCGACGAACATGCTGAAAATAAAAATCTTGCCGTTTACTTTTGAAATAGTAACCGATGAATGTGCAGAAAGTAGATCATGCCGATTACTTTTGAAATAGTAACCGACGAATGTGTTGAAAATAAATCATGTCGATTACCTTTGAAATAGTAACTGACGAATATGCTGAAAATAAATCATGCCGATTACTTTTGAAATAGTCATTGACGAATATGCTGAAAATAAAAATCTTGCCGATTACTTTTGAAATAGTAACCGACGAATGTGCAGAAAATAGATCATGCCAATTACTTTTGAAATAGTAACCGACGAATGTCTTGAAAATGAATCATGCCGATTACTTTTGAGATAGTAACCGACGAATGTGCAGAAAATAGATCATGCCGATTACTTTTGAAATAGTAACCGACGAATGTCTTGAAAATGAATCATGCCGATTACTTTTGAGATAGTAACCGACGAATGTGCTGAAAATAAATCATGCCGATTACTATTGAAATAGTAACCGACAAATGCGCTGAAATTAAAAATCTTGTCGATTACTTTTAAAATAGTAACCGACAAATATGCTAAAAATAAAAATCATGCTGATTACTTTTGAAATAGTAAGCGATGAATATGTTGGAAATAAAAATCTTACCAATTACTTTTAAAAAAGTAACCAATGAATGTGCTGAAAATAAAGTCTTGCCGATTACTTTTGAAATAGTAACCGACGAATATGTTGAAAATAAAAATCTTGCCGATTACTTTTGAAATAGTAATCGACGAATGTGCTGAAAATAAAGTCTTGCCGATTACTTTTAAAATAGTAACCGACAAATATGCTGAAAATAAAAATCTTGCCGATTACTTTTGAAATAGTAACCAACGAACATGCTGAAAATAAAAATCTTCCAGATTACTTTTGAAATAGTAACCGACGAAGGTGCTGAAAATAAAGTCTTGCCGATCACTTTTGAAATAGTAACCGACGAATGTGCTGAAAATAAAGTCTTGCCGATTACTTTTAAAATAGTAACAGACAAATATGCTAAAAATAAAAATCTTGCCGATTACTTTTGAAATTGTAACCGACGAATGTGCTGAAAATAAATCTTGCTGATTAGCTTTGAAATAGTAACCGACGAATGTGCTGAAAATAAAGTCTTGCCGATTACTTCTAAAATAGTAACAGACAAATATGCTAAAAATAAAAATCTTGCCGATTACTTTTGAAATAGTAACCGACAAATATGCTGAAAATAAAAATCTTGCCGATTACTTTTGAAATAGTAACCGACGAATGTGCTGAAAATAAAAATCTTGCCGATTACTTTTGAAATAGTAACCGACGAACATGCTGAAAATAAAAATCTTGCCGTTTACTTTTGAAATAGTAACCGACGAATGTGCAGAAAATAGATCATGCCGATTACTTTTGAAAAAGTAACCGACGAATGTGTTGAAAATAAATCATGTCGATTACCTTTGAAATAGTAACCGACGAATATGCTGAAAATAAATCATGCCGATTACTTTTGAAATAGTCATTGACGAATATGCTGAAAATAAAAATCTTGCCGATTACTTTTGAAATAGTAACCGACGAATGTGCAGAAAATAGATCATGCCGATTACTTTTGAAATAGTAACCGACGAATGTTTTGAAAATGAATCATGCCGATTACTTTTGAAATAGTAACCGACGAATGTGCTGAAAATAAATCATGCCGATTACTATTGAAATAGTAACCGACAAATGCGCTGAAAATAAAAATCTTGTCGATTACTTTTAAAATAGTAACCGACAAATATGCTAAAAATAAAAATCTTGCCGATTACTTTTGAAATAGGAACCGACGAATATGTTGAAAATAAAAATCTTGTCGATTACTTTTAAAATAGTAACCGACAAATATGCTGAAAATAAAAATCTTGCCGATTACTTTTGAAATTGTAACCGACGAATGTGCTGAAAATAAATCATGCTGATTACTTTTGAAATAGTAAGCGATGAATATGTTGGAAATAAAAATCTTACCAATTACTTTTAAAAAAGTAACCAATGAATGTGCTGAAAATAAAGTCTTGCCGATTACTTTTGAAATAGTAACCGATGAATATGTTGAAAATAAAAATCTTGCCGATTACTTTTGAAATAGTAACCGACGAATGTGCTGAAAATAAAGTCTTGCCGATTACTTTTAAAATCGTAACCGACAAATATGCTGAAAATAAAAATCTTGCCGATTACTTTTAAAATAGTAACAGACAAATATGCTAAAAATAAAATCTTGCCGATTACTTTTGAAATAGTAACCGACGAATGTGCTGAAAATAAATCTTGCCGATTAGCTTTGAAATAGTAACCGACGAATGTGCTGAAAATAAAGTCTTGCCGATTACTTCTAAAATAGTAACAGACAAATATGCTAAAAATAAAAATCTTGCCGATTACTTTTGAAATAGTAACTGACAAATATGCTGAAAATAAAAATCTTGCCGATTACTTTTGAAATAGTAACCGACGAATGTGCTGAAAATAAAAATCTTGCCGATTACTTTTGAAATAGTAACCGACGAACATGCTGAAAATAAAAATCTTGCCGTTTACTTTTGAAATAGTAACCGATGAATGTGCAGAAAGTAGATCATGCCGATTACTTTTGAAATAGTAACCGACGAATGTGTTGAAAATAAATCATGTCGATTACCTTTGAAATAGTAACTGACGAATATGCTGAAAATAAATCATGCCGATTACTTTTGAAATAGTCATTGACGAATATGCTGAAAATAAAAATCTTGCCGATTACTTTTGAAATAGTAACCGACGAATGTGCAGAAAATAGATCATGCCAATTACTTTTGAAATAGTAACCGACGAATGTCTTGAAAATGAATCATGCCGATTACTTTTGAGATAGTAACCGACGAATGTGCAGAAAATAGATCATGCCGATTACTTTTGAAATAGTAACCGACGAATGTCTTGAAAATGAATCATGCCGATTACTTTTGAGATAGTAACCGACGAATGTGCTGAAAATAAATCATGCCGATTACTATTGAAATAGTAACCGACAAATGCGCTGAAAATAAAAATCTTGTCGATTACTTTTAAAATAGTAACCGACAAATATGCTAAAAATAAAAATCATGCTGATTACTTTTGAAATAGTAAGCGATGAATATGTTGGAAATAAAAATCTTACCAATTACTTTTAAAAAAGTAACCAATGAATGTGCTGAAAATAAAGTCTTGCCGATTACTTTTGAAATAGTAACCGACGAATATGTTGAAAATAAAAATCTTGCCGATTACTTTTGAAATAGTAAACAACGAATGTGCTGAAAATAAAGTCTTGCCGATTACTTTTAAAATAGTAACCGACAAATATGCTGAAAATAAAAATCTTGCCGATTACTTTTGAAATAGTAACCAACGAACATGCTGAAAATAAAAATCTTCCAGATTACTTTTGAAATAGTAACCGACGAAGGTGCTGAAAATAAAGTCTTGCCGATCACTTTTGAAATAGTAACCGACGAATGTGCTGAAAATAAAGTCTTGCCGATTACTTTTAAAATAGTAACAGACAAATATGCTAAAAATAAAAATCTTGCCGATTACTTTTGAAATTGTAACCGACGAATGTGCTGAAAATAAATCTTGCTGATTAGCTTTGAAATAGTAACCGACGAATGTGCTGAAAATAAAGTCTTGCCGATTACTTCTAAAATAGTAACAGAAAAATATGCTAAAAATAAAAATCTTGCCGATTACTTTTGAAATAGTAACCGACAAATATGCTGAAAATAAAAATCTTGCCGATTACTTTTGAAATAGTAACCGACGAATGTGCTGAAAATAAAAATCTTGCCGATTACTTTTGAAATAGTAACCGACGAACATGCTGAAAATAAAAATCTTGCCGTTTACTTTTGAAATAGTAACCGACGAATGTGCAGAAAATAGATCATGCCGATTACTTTTGAAATAGTAACCGACGAATGTGTTGAAAATAAATCATGTCGATTACCTTTGAAATAGTAACCGACGAATATGCTGAAAATAAATCATGCCGATTACTTTTGAAATAGTCATTGACGAATATGCTGAAAATAAAAATCTTGCCGATTACTTTTGAAATAGTAACCGACGAATGTGCAGAAAATAGATCATGCCGATTACTTTTGAAATAGTAACCGACGAATGTTTTGAAAATGAATCATGCCGATTACTTTTGAAATAGTAACCGACGAATGTGCTGAAAATAAATCATGCCGATTACTATTGAAATAGTAACCGACAAATGCGCTGAAAATAAAAATCTTGTCGATTAATTTTAAAATAGTAACCGACAAATATGCTAAAAATAAAAATCTTGCCGATTACTTTTGAAATAGGAACCGACGAATATGTTGAAAATAAAAATCTTGTCGATTACTTTTAAAATAGTAACCGACAAATATGCTGAAAATAAAAATCTTGCCGATTACTTTTGAAATTGTAACCGACGAATGTGCTGAAAATAAATCATGCTGATTACTTTTGAAATAGTAAGCGATGAATATGTTGGACATAAAAATCTTACCAATTACTTTTAAAAAAGTAACCAATGAATGTGCTGAAAATAAAGTCTTGCCGATTACTTTTGAAATAGTAACCGACGAATGTGCTGAAAATAAAAATCTTGCCGATTACTTTTGAAATAGTAACCGACGAATGTGCTGAAAATAAAGTCTTGCCGATTACTTTTAAAATAGTAACCGACAAATATGCTGAAAAAAAAATCTTGCCGATTACTTTTAAAATAGTAACAGACAAATATGCTAAAAATAAAAATCTTGCCGATTACTTTTGAAATAGTAACCGACGAATGTGCTGAAAATAAATCTTGCCGATTAGCTTTGAAATAGTTACCGACGAATGTGCTGAAAATAAAGTCTTGCCGATTACTTCTAAAATAGTAACAGACAAATATGCTAAAAATAAAAATCTTGCCGATTACTTTTGAAATAGTAACCGACAAATATGCTGAAAATAAAAATCTTGCCGATTACTTTTGAAATAGTAACCGACGAATGTGCTGAAAATAAAAATCTTGCCGATTACTTTTGAAATAGTAACCGACGAACATGCTGAAAATAAAAATCTTGCCGTTTACTTTTGAAATAGTAACCGACGAATGTGCAGAAAATAGATCATGCCGATTACTTTTGAAATAGTAACCGACGAATGTGTTGAAAATAAATCATGTCGATTACCTTTGAAATAGTAACCGACGAATATGCTGAAAATAAATCATGCCGATTACTTTTGAAATAGTCATTGACGAATATGCTGAAAATAAAAATCTTGCCGATTACTTTTGAAATAGTAACCGACGAATGTGCAGAAAATAGATCATGCCGATTACTTTTGAAATAGTAACCGACGAATGTTTTGAAAATGAATCATGCCGATTACTTTTGAAATAGTAACCGACGAATGTGCTGAAAATAAATCATGCCGATTACTATTGAAATAGTAACCGACAAATGCGCTGAAAATAAAAATCTTGTCGATTACTTTTAAAATAGTAACCGACAAATATGCTAAAAATAAAAATCTTGCCGATTACTTTTGAAATAGGAACCGACGAATATGTTGAAAATAAAAATCTTGTCGATTACTTTTAAAATAGTAACCGACAAATATGCTGAAAATAAAAATCTTGCCGATTACTTTTGAAATTGTAACCGACGAATGTGCTGAAAATAAATCATGCTGATTACTTTTGAAATAGTAAGCGATGAATATGTTGGAAATAAAAATCTTACCAATTACTTTTAAAAAAGTAACCAATGAATGTGCTGAAAATAAAGTCTTGCCGATTACTTTTGAAATAGTAACCGACGAATGTGCTGAAAATAAAAATCTTGCCGATTACTTTTGAAATAGTAACCGACGAATGTGCTGAAAATAAAGTCTTGCCGATTACTTTTAAAATAGTAAATGACAAATATGCTGAAAAAAAAATCTTGCCGATTACTTTTAAAATAGTAACAGACAAATATGCTAAAAATAAAAATCTTGCCGATTACTTTTGAAATAGTAACCGACGAATGTGCTGAAAATAAATCTTGCCGATTAGCTTTGAAATAGTTACCGACGAATGTGCTGAAAATAAAGTCTTGCCGATTACTTCTAAAATAGTAACAGACAAATATGCTAAAAATAAAAATCTTGCCGATTACTTTTGAAATAGTAACCGACAAATATGCTGAAAATAAAAATCTTGCCGATTACTTTTGAAATAGTAACCGACGAATGTGCTGAAAATAAAAATCTTGCCGATTACTTTTGAAATAGTAACCGACGAACATGCTGAAAATAAAAATCTTGCCGTTTACTTTTGAAATAGTAACCGACGAATGTGCAGAAAATAGATCATGCCGATTACTTTTGAAATAGTAACCGACGAATGTGTTGAAAATAAATCATGTCGAGTACCTTTGAAATAGTAACCGACGAATATGCTGAAAATAAATCATGCCGATTACTTTTGAAATAGTCATTGACGAATATGCTAAAAATAAAAATCTTGCCGATTACTTTTGAAATAGTAACCGACGAATGTGCAGAAAATAGATCATGCCGATTACTTTTGAAATAGTAACCGACGAATGTCTTGAAAATGAATCATGCCGATTACTTTTGAAATAGTAACCGACGAATGTGCTGAAAATAAATCATGCCGATTACTATTGAAATAGTAACCGACAAATGCGCTGAAAATAAAAATCTTGTCGATTACTTTTAAAATAGTAACCGACAAATATGCTAAAAATAAAAATCTTGCCGATTACTTTTGAAATAGGAACCGACGAATATGTTGAAAATAAAAATCTTGTCGATTACTTTTAAAATAGTAACCGACAAATATGCTGAAAATAAAAATCTTGCCGATTACTTTTGAAATTGTAACCGACGAATGTGCTGAAAATAAATCATGCTGATTACTTTTGAAATAGTAAGCGATGAATATGTTGGAAATAAAAATCTTACCAATTACTTTTAAAAAAGTAACCAATGAATGTGCTGAAAATAAAGTCTTGCCGATTACTTTTGAAATAGTAACCGACGAATGTGCTGAAAATAAAAATCTTGCCGATTACTTTTGAAATAGTAACCGACGAATGTGCTGAAAATAAAGTCTTGCCGATTACTTTTAAAATAGTAAATGACAAATATGCTGAAAAAAAAATCTTGCCGATTACTTTTAAAATAGTAACAGACAAATATGCTAAAAATAAAAATCTTGCCGATTACTTTTGAAATAGTAACCGACGAATGTGCTGAAAATAAATCTTGCCGATTAGCTTTGAAATAGTTACCGACGAATGTGCTGAAAATAAAGTCTTGCCGATTACTTCTAAAATAGTAACAGACAAATATGCTAAAAATAAAAATCTTGCCGATTACTTTTGAAATAGTAACCGACAAATATGCTGAAAATAAAAATCTTGCCGATTACTTTTGAAATAGTAACCGACGAATGTGCTGAAAATAAAAATCTTGCCGATTACTTTTGAAATAGTAACCGACGAACATGCTGAAAATAAAAATCTTGCCGTTTACTTTTGAAATAGTAACCGACGAATGTGCAGAAAATAGATCATGCCGATTACTTTTGAAATAGTAACCGACGAATGTGTTGAAAATAAATCATGTCGATTACCTTTGAAATAGTAACCGACGAATATGCTGAAAATAAATCATGCCGATTACTTTTGAAATAGTCATTGACGAATATGCTAAAAATAAAAATCTTGCCGATTACTTTTGAAATAGTAACCGACGAATGTGCAGAAAATAGATCATGCCGATTACTTTTGAAATAGTAACCGACGAATGTCTTGAAAATGAATCATGCCGATTACTTTTGAAATAGTAACCGACGAATGTGCTGAAAATAAATCATGCCGATTACTATTGAAATAGTAACCGACAAATGCGCTGAAAATAAAAATCTTGTCGATTACTTTTAAAATAGTAACCGACAAATATGCTAAAAATAAAAATCTTGCCGATTACTTTTGAAATAGGAACCGACGAATATGTTGAAAATAAAAATCTTGTCGATTACTTTTAAAATAGTAACCGACAAATATGCTGAAAATAAAAATCTTGCCGATTACTTTTGAAATTGTAACCGACGAATGTGCTGAAAATAAATCATGCTGATTACTTTTGAAATAGTAAGCGATGAATATGTTGGAAATAAAAATCTTACCAATTACTTTTAAAAAAGTAACCAATGAATGTGCTGAAAATAAAGTCTTGCCGATTACTTTTGAAATAGTAACCGACGAATATGTTGAAAATAAAAATCTTGCCGATTACTTTTGAAATAGTAACCGACGAATGTGCTGAAAATAAAGTCTTGCCGATTACTTTTAAAATAGTAACCGACAAATATGCTGAAAATAAAAATCTTGCCGATTACTTTTGAAATAGTAAGCGACGAACATGCTGAAAATAAAAATCTTCCCGATTACTTTTGAAATAGTAACCGACGAATGTGCTGAAAATAAAGTCTTGCCGATTACTTTTGAAATAGTAACCGACGAATGTGCTGAAAATAAAGTCTTGCCGATTACTTTTAAAATAGTAACAGACAAATATGCTAAAAATAAAAATCTTGCCGATTACTTTTGAAATAGTAACCGACGAATGTGCTGAAAATAAATCTTGCCGATTTGCTTTGAAATAGTAACCGACGAATGTGCTGAAAATAAAGTCTTGCCGATTACATCTAAAATAGTAACAGACAAATATGCTAAAAATAAAAATCTTGCCGATTACTTTTGAAATAGTAACCGACAAATATGCTGAAAATAAAAATCTTGCCGATTACTTTTGAAATAGTAACCGACGAATGCGCTGAAAATAAAAATCTTGCCGATTGCTTTTGAAATAGTAACCGACGAACATGCTGAAAATAAAAATCTTGCCGTTTACTTTTGAAATAGTAACCGACGAATGTGCAGAAAATAGATCATGCCGATTACTTTTGAAATAGTAACCAACGAATGTGTTGAAAATAAATCATGTCGATTAGCTTTGAAATAGTAACCGACGAATATGCTGAAAATAAATCATGCCGATTACTTTTGAAATAGTCATTGACGAATATGCTGAAAATAAAAATCTTGCCGATTACGTTTGAAATAGTAACCGACGAACATGCTGAAAATAAAAATCTTGCCGATTACTTTTGAAATAGTAACCGACGAATGTGCAGAAAATAGATCATGCCGATTACTTTTGAAATAGTAACCGACAAATGTGCTGAAAATGAATCATGCCGATTACTTTTGAAATAGTAACCGACGAATGTGCTGAAAATAAAGTCTTGCCGATTACTTTTAAAATAGTAACCGACAAATATGCTGAAAATAAAAATCTTGCCGATTACTTTTGAAATAGTAAGCGACGAACATGCTGAAAATAAAAATCTTCCCGATTACTTTTGAAATAGTAACCGACGAATGTGCTGAAAATAAAGTCTTGCCGATTACTTTTGAAATAGTAACCGACGAATGTGCTGAAAATAAAGTCTTGCCGATTACTTTTAAAATAGTAACAGACAAATATGCTAAAAATAAAAATCTTGCCGATTACTTTTGAAATAGTAACCGACGAATGTGCTGAAAATAAATCTTGCTGATTTGCTTTGAAATAGTAACCGACGAATGTGCTGAAAATAAAGTCTTGCCGATTACATCTAAAATAGTAACAGACAAATATGCTAAAAATAAAAATCTTGCCGATTACTTTTGAAATAGTAACCGACAAATATGCTGAAAATAAAAATCTTGCCGATTACTTTTGAAATAGTAACCGACGAATGCGCTGAAAATAAAAATCTTGCCGATTGCTTTTGAAATAGTAACCGACGAACATGCTGAAAATAAAAATCTTGCCGTTTACTTTTGAAATAGTAACCGACGAATGTGCAGAAAATAGATCATGCCGATTACTTTTGAAATAGTAACCGACGAATGTGTTGAAAATAAATCATGTCGATTAGCTTTGAAATAGTAACCGACGAATATGCTGAATATAAATCATGCCGATTACTTTTGAAATAGTCATTGACGAATATGCTGAAAATGAATCATGCCGATTACTTTTGAAATAGTAACCGACAAATGTGCTGAAAATGAATCATGCCGATTACTTTTGAAATAGTAACCGACAAATGTGCTGAAAATAAATCATGCCGATAACTATTGAAATAGTAACCGACAAATGTGCTGAAAATAAAAATCTTGTCGATTACTTTTAAAATAGTAACCGACAAATATGCTGAAAATAAAAATCTTGCCGATTACTTTTGAAATAGTAACCGACGAACATGCTGAAAATAAAAATCTTCCCGATTACTTTTGAAATAGTAACCGACGAATGTGCTGAAAATAAAGTCTTGCCGATTACTTTTGAAATAGTAACCGACGAATGTGCTGAAAATAAATCATGCTGATTACTTTTGAAATAGTAAGCGATGAATATGTTGGAAATAAAAATCTTACCAATTACTTTTAAAAAAGTAACCAATGAATGTGCTGAAAATAAAGTCTTGCCGATTACTTTTGAAATAGTAACCGACGAATATGTTGAAAATAAAAATATTGTCGATTACTTTTGAAATAGTAACCGACGAATGTGCTGAAAATAAAGTCTTGCCGATTACTTTTAAAATAGTAATCGACAAATATGCTGAAAATAAAAATCTTGCCGATTACTTTTGAAATAGTAAGCGACGAACATGCTGAAAATAAAAATCTTCCCGATTACTTTTGAAATAGTAACCGACGAATGTGCTGAAAATAAAGTCTTGCCGATTACTTTTGAAATAGTAACCGACGAATGTGCTGAAAATAAAGTCTTGCCGATTACTTTTAAAATAGTAACAGACAAATATGCTAAAAATAAAAATCTTGCCGATTACTTTTGAAATAGTAACCGACGAATGTGCTGAAAATAAATCTTGCTGATTTGCTTTGAAATAGTAACCGACGAATGTGCTGAAAATAAAGTCTTGCCGATTACATCTAAAATAGTAACAGACAAATATGCTAAAAATAAAAATCTTGCCGATTACTTTTGAAATAGTAACCGACAAATATGCTGAAAATAAAAATCTTGCCGATTACTTTTGAAATAGTAACCGACGAATGCGCTGAAAATAAATATCTTGCCGATTGCTTTTGAAATAGTAACCGACGAACATGCTGAAAATAAAAATCTTGCCGTTTACTTTTGAAATAGTAACCGACGAATGTGCAGAAAATAGATCATGCCGATTACTTTTGAAATAGTAACCGACGAATGTGTTGAAAATAAATCATGTCGATTAGCTTTGAAATAGTAACCGACGAATATGCTGAAAATAAATCATGCCGATTACTTTTGAAATAGTCATTGACGAATATGTTGAAAATAAAAATCTTGCCGATTACGTTTGAAATAGTAACCGACGAACATGCTGAAAATAAAAATCTTGCCGATTACTTTTGAAATAGTAACCGACGAATGTGCAGAAAATAGATCATGCCGATTACTTTTGAAATAGTAACCGACAAATGTGCTGAAAATGAATCATGCCGATTACTTTTGAAATAGTAACCGACAAATGTGCTGAAAATAAATCATGCCGATTACTATTAAAATAGTAACCGACAAATGTGCTGAAAATAAAAATCTTGTCGATTACTTTTAAAATAGTAACCGACAAATATGCTGAAAATAAAAATCTTGCCGATTACTTTTGAAATAGTAACCGACGAACATGCTGAAAATAAAAATCTTCCCGATTACTTTTGAAATAGTAACCGACGAATGTGCTGAAAATAAAGTCTTGCCGATTACTTTTGAAATAGTAACCGACGAATGTGCTGAAAATAAAGTCTTGCCGATTACTTTTAAAATAGTAACAGACAAATATGCTAAAAATAAAAATCTTGCCGATTACTTTTGAAATAGTAACCGACGAATGTGCTGAAAATAAATCTTGCCGATTTGCTTTGAAATAGTAACCGACGAATGTGCTGAAAATAAAGTCTTGCCGATTACATCTAAAATAGTAACAGACAAATATGCTAAAAATAAAGATCTTGCCGATTACTTTTGAAATAGTAACCGACAAATATGCTGAAAATAAAAATCTTGCCGATTACTTTTGAAATAGTAACCGACGAATGTGCTGAAAATAAAAATCTTGCCGATTGCTTTTGAAATAGTAACCGACGAACATGCTGAAAATAAAAATCTTGCCGTTTACTTTTGAAATAGTAACCGACGAATGTGCAGAAAATAGATCATGCCGATTACTTTTGAAATAGTAACCGACGAATGTGTTGAAAATAAATCATGTCGATTAGCTTTGAAATAGTAACCGACGAATATGCTGAAAATAAATCATGCCGATTACTTTTGAAATAGTCATTGACGAATATGCTGAAAATAAAAATCTTGCCGATTACGTTTGAAATAGTAACCGACGAACATGCTGAAAATAAAAATCTTGCCGATTACTTTTGAAATAGTAACCGACGAATGTGCAGAAAATAGATCATGCCGATTACTTTTGAAATAGTAACCGACAAATGTGCTGAAAATGAATCATGCCGATTACTTTTGAAATAGTAACCGACAAATGTGCTGAAAATAAATCATGCCGATTACTATTGAAATAGTAACCGACGAATGCGCTGAAAATAAAAATCTTGCCGATTGCTTTTGAAATAGTAACCGACGAACATGCTGAAAATAAAAATCTTGCGGTTTACTTTTGAAATAGTAACCGACGAATGTGCAGAAAATAGATCATGCCGATTACTTTTGAAATAGTAACCGACGAATGTGTTGAAAATAAATCATGTCGATTAGCTTTGAAATAGTAACCGACGAATATGCTGAAAATAAATCATGCCGATTACTTTTGAAATAGTCATTGACGAATATGTTGAAAATAAAAATCTTGCCGATTACGTTTGAAATAGTAACCGACGAACATGCTGAAAATAAAAATCTTGCCGATTACTTTTGAAATAGTAACCGACGAATGTGCAGAAAATAGATCATGCCGATTACTTTTGAAATAGTAACCGACAAATGTGCTGAAAATGAATCATGCCGATTACTTTTGAAATAGTAACCGACAAATGTGCTGAAAATAAATCATGCCGATTACTATTAAAATAGTAACCGACAAATGTGCTGAAAATAAAAATCTTGTCGATTACTTTTAAAATAGTAACCGACAAATATGCTGAAAATAAAAATCTTGCCGATTACTTTTGAAATAGTAACCGACGAACATGCTGAAAATAAAAATCTTCCCGATTACTTTTGAAATAGTAACCGACGAATGTGCTGAAAATAAAGTCTTGCCGATTACTTTTGAAATAGTAACCGACGAATGTGCTGAAAATAAAGTCTTGCCGATTACTTTTAAAATAGTAACAGACAAATATGCTAAAAATAAAAATCTTGCCGATTACTTTTGAAATAGTAACCGACGAATGTGCTGAAAATAAATCTTGCCGATTTGCTTTGAAATAGTAACCGACGAATGTGCTGAAAATAAAGTCTTGCCGATTACATCTAAAATAGTAACAGACAAATATGCTAAAAATAAAGATCTTGCCGATTACTTTTGAAATAGTAACCGACAAATATGCTGAAAATAAAAATCTTGCCGATTACTTTTGAAATAGTAACCGACGAATGTGCTGAAAATAAAAATCTTGCCGATTGCTTTTGAAATAGTAACCGACGAACATGCTGAAAATAAAAATCTTGCCGTTTACTTTTGAAATAGTAACCGACGAATGTGCAGAAAATAGATCATGCCGATTACTTTTGAAATAGTAACCGACGAATGTGTTGAAAATAAATCATGTCGATTAGCTTTGAAATAGTAACCGACGAATATGCTGAAAATAAATCATGCCGATTACTTTTGAAATAGTCATTGACGAATATGCTGAAAATAAAAATCTTGCCGATTACGTTTGAAATAGTAACCGACGAACATGCTGAAAATAAAAATCTTGCCGATTACTTTTGAAATAGTAACCGACGAATGTGCAGAAAATAGATCATGCCGATTACTTTTGAAATAGTAACCGACAAATGTGCTGAAAATGAATCATGCCGATTACTTTTGAAATAGTAACCGACAAATGTGCTGAAAATAAATCATGCCGATTACTATTGAAATAGTAACCGACAAATGTGCTGAAAATAAAAATCTTGTCGATTACTTTTAAAATAGTAACCGACAAATATGCTGAAAATAAAAATCTTGCCGATTACTTTTGAAATAGTAACCGACGAACATGCTGAAAATAAAAATCTTCCCGATTACTTTTGAAATAGTAACCGACGAATGTGCTGAAAATAAAGTCTTGCCGATTACTTTTGAAATAGTAACCGACGAATGTGCTGAAAATAAAGTCTTGCCGATTACTTTTAAAATAGTAACAGACAAATATGCTAAAAATAAAAATCTTGCCGATTACTTTTGAAATAGTAACCGACGAATGTGCTGAAAATAAATCTTGCCGATTTGCTTTGAAATAGTAACCGACGAATGTGCTGAAAATAAAGTCTTGCCGATTACATCTAAAATAGTAACAGACAAATATGCTAAAAATAAAAATCTTGCCGATTACTTTTGAAATAGTAACCGACAAATATGCTGAAAATAAAAATCTTGCCGATTACTTTTGAAATAGTAACCGACGAATGTGCTGAAAATAAAAATCTTGCCGATTGCTTTTGAAATAGTAACCGACGAACATGCTGAAAATAAAAATCTTGCCGTTTACTTTTGAAATAGTAACCGACGAATGTGCAGAAAATAGATCATGCCGATTACTTTTGAAATAGTAACCGACGAATGTGTTGAAAATAAATCATGTCGATTAGCTTTGAAATAGTAACCGACGAATATGCTGAAAATAAATCATGCCGATTACTTTTGAAATAGTCATTGACGAATATGCTGAAAATAAAAATCTTGCCGATTACGTTTGAAATAGTAACCGACGAACATGCTGAAAATAAAAATCTTGCCGATTACTTTTGAAATAGTAACCGACGAATGTGCAGAAAATAGATCATGCCGATTACTTTTGAAATAGTAACCGACAAATGTGCTGAAAATGAATCATGCCGATTACTTTTGAAATAGTAACCGACAAATGTGCTGAAAATAAATCATGCCGATTACTATTGAAATAGTAACCGACAAATGTGCTGAAAATAAAAATCTTGTCGATTACTTTTAAAATAGTAACCGACAAATATGCTGAAAATAAAAATCTTGCCGATTACTTTTGAAATAGTAACCGACGAACATGCTGAAAATAAAAATCTTCCCGATTACTTTTGAAATAGTAACCGACGAATGTGCTGAAAATAAAGTCTTGCCGATTACTTTTGAAATAGTAACCGACGAATGTGCTGAAAATAAAGTCTTGCCGATTACTTTTAAAATAGTAACAGACAAATATGCTAAAAATAAAAATCTTGCCGATTACTTTTGAAATAGGAACCGACGAATATGTTGAAAATAAAAATCTTGTCGATTACTTTTAAAATAGTAACCGACAAATATGCTGAAAATAAAAATCTTGCCGATTACTTTTGAAATAGTAACCGACGAATGTGCTGAAAATAAATAATGCTGATTACTTTTGAAATAGTAACCGACAAATGCGCTGAAAATAAAAATCTTGTCGATTACTTTTAAAATAGTAACCGACAAATATGCTAAAAATAAAAATCTTGCCGATTACTTTTGAAATAGGAACCGACGAATATGTTGAAAATAAAAATCTTGTCGATTACTTTTAAAATAGTAACCGACAAATATGTTGAAAATAAAAATCTTGCCGATTACTTTTGAAATAGTAACCGACGAATGTGCTGAAAATAAATAATGCTGATTACTTTTGAAATAGTAAGCGATGAATATGTTGGAAATAAAAATCTTACCAATTACTTTTAAAAAAGTAACCAATGAATGTGCTGAAAATAAAGTCTTGCCGATTACTTTTGAAATAGTAACCGACGAATATGTTGAAAATAAAAATCTTGCCGATTACTTTTGAAGTAACCGACAAATATGCTGAAAATAAAAATCTTGCCGATTACTTTTGAAATAGTAACCGACGAACATGCTGAAAATAAAAATCTTGCTGATTACTTTTGAAATAGTAACCGACGAAGGTGCTGAAAATAAAGTCTTGCCGATCACTTTTGAAATAGTAACCGACGAATGTGCTGAAAATAAAGTCTTGCCGATTACTTTTAAAATAGTAACAGACAAATATGCTAAAAATAAAAATCTTGCCGATTACTTTTGAAATTGTAACCGACGAATGTGCTGAAAATAAATCTTGCTGATTAGCTTTGAAATAGTAACCGACGAATGTGCTGAAAATAAAGTCTTGCCGATTACATCTAAAATAGTAACAGACAAATATGCTAAAAATAAAAATCTTGCCGATTACTTTTGAAATAGTAACCGACAAATATGCTGAAAATAAAAATCTTGCCGATTACTTTTGAAATAGTAACCGACGAATGTGCTGAAAATAAAAATCTTGCCGATTACTTTTGAAATAGTAACCGACGAACATGCTGAAAATAAAAATCTTGCCGTTTACTTTTGAAATAGTAACCGACGAATGTGCAGAAAATAGATCATGCCGATTACTTTTGAAATAGTAACCGACGAATGTGTTGAAAATAAATCATGTCGATTACCTTTGAAATAGTAACCGACGAATATGCTGAAAATAAATCATGCCGATTACTTTTGAAATAGTCATTGACGAATATGCTGAAAATAAAAATCTTGCCGATTACTTTTGAAATAGTAACCGACGAACATGCTGAAAATAAAAATCTTGCTGATTACTTTTGAAATAGTAACCGACGAATGTGCTGAAAATGAATCATGCCGATTACTTTTGAAATAGTAACCGACAAATGTGCTGAAAATAAATCATGCCGATTACTATTGAAATAGTAACCGACAAATGTGGTGAAAATAGAAATAGGAACCGACGAATATGTTGAAAATAAAAATCATGTCGATTACTTTTAAAATAGTAACCGACAAATATGCTGAAAATAAAAATCTTGCCGATTACTTTTGAAATAGTAACCGACGAACATGCTGAAAATAAAAATCTTCCCGATTACTTTTGAAATAGTAACCGACGAATGTGCTGAAAATAAAGTCTTGCCGATTACTTTTGAAATAGTAACCGACGAATGTGCTGAAAATAAAGTCTTGCCGATTACTTTTAAAATAGTAACAGACAAATATGCTAAAAATAAAAATCTTGCCGATTACTTTTGAAATAGGAACCGACGAATATGTTGAAAATAAAAATCTTGTCGATTACTTTTAAAATAGTAACCGACAAATATGCTGAAAATAAAAATCTTGCCGATTACTTTTGAAATAGTAACCGACGAATGTGCTGAAAATAAATAATGCTGATTACTTTTGAAATAGTAACCGACAAATGCGCTGAAAATAAAAATCTTGTCGATTACTTTTAAAATAGTAACCGACAAATATGCTAAAAATAAAAATCTTGCCGATTACTTTTGAAATAGGAACCGACGAATATGTTGAAAATAAAAATCTTGTCGATTACTTTTAAAATAGTAACCGACAAATATGCTGAAAATAAAAATCTTGCCGATTACTTTTGAAATAGTAACCGACGAATGTGCTGAAAATAAATAATGCTGATTACTTTTGAAATAGTAAGCGATGAATATGTTGGAAATAAAAATCTTACCAATTACTTTTAAAAAAGTAACCAATGAATGTGCTGAAAATAAAGTCTTGCCGATTACTTTTGAAATAGTAACCGACGAATATGTTGAAAATAAAAATCTTGCCGATTACTTTTGAAGTAACCGACAAATATGCTGAAAATAAAAATCTTGCCGATTACTTTTGAAATAGTAACCGACGAACATGCTGAAAATAAAAATCTTGCTGATTACTTTTGAAATAGTAACCGACGAAGGTGCTGAAAATAAAGTCTTGCCGATCACTTTTGAAATAGTAACCGACGAATGTGCTGAAAATAAAGTCTTGCCGATTACTTTTAAAATAGTAACAGACAAATATGCTAAAAATAAAAATCTTGCCGATTACTTTTGAAATTGTAACCGACGAATGTGCTGAAAATAAATCTTGCTGATTAGCTTTGAAATAGTAACCGACGAATGTGCTGAAAATAAAGTCTTGCCGATTACATCTAAAATAGTAACAGACAAATATGCTAAAAATAAAAATCTTGCCGATTACTTTTGAAATAGTAACCGACAAATATGCTGAAAATAAAAATCTTGCCGATTACTTTTGAAATAGTAACCGACGAATGTGCTGAAAATAAAAATCTTGCCGATTACTTTTGAAATAGTAACCGACGAACATGCTGAAAATAAAAATCTTGCCGTTTACTTTTGAAATAGTAACCGACGAATGTGCAGAAAATAGATCATGCCGATTACTTTTGAAATAGTAACCGACGAATGTGTTGAAAATAAATCATGTCGATTACCTTTGAAATAGTAACCGACGAATATGCTGAAAATAAATCATGCCGATTACTTTTGAAATAGTCATTGACGAATATGCTGAAAATAAAAATCTTGCCGATTACTTTTGAAATAGTAACCGACGAACATGCTGAAAATAAAAATCTTGCTGATTACTTTTGAAATAGTAACCGACGAATGTGCTGAAAATGAATCATGCCGATTACTTTTGAAATAGTAACCGACAAATGTGCTGAAAATAAATCATGCCGATTACTATTGAAATAGTAACCGACAAATGTGGTGAAAATAGAAATAGGAACCGACGAATATGTTGAAAATAAAAATCATGTCGATTACTTTTAAAATAGTAACCGACAAATATGCTGAAAATAAAAATCTTGCCGATTACTTTTGAAATAGTAACCGACGAATGTGCTGAAAATAAATCATGCTGATTACTTTTGAAATAGTAAGCGATGAATATGTTGGAAATAAAAATCTTACCAATTACTTTTAAAAAAGTAACCAATGAATGTGTTGAAAATAAAGTCTTGCCGATTACTTTTGAAATAGTAACCGACGAATATGTTGAAAATAAAAATCTTGCCGATTACTTTTGAAATAGTAACCGACGAATGTGCTGAAAATAAAGTCTTGCCGATTACTTTTAAAATAGTAACCGACAAATATGCTGAAAATAAAAATCTTGCCGATTACTTTTAAAATAGTAACAGACAAATATGCTAAAAATAAAAATCTTGCCGATTACTTTTGAAATAGTAACCGACGAATGTGCTGAAAATAAATCTTGCCGATTAGCTTTGAAATAGTAACCGACAAATGTGCTGAAAATAAATCATGCCGATTACTTTTGAAATAGTCATTGACGAATATGCTGAAAATAAAAATCTTGCCGATTACTTTTGAAATAGTAACCGACGAACATGCTGAAAATAAAAACCTTGCCGATTACTTTTGAAATAGTAACCGACGAATGTGCTGAAAATGAATCATGCCGATTACTTTTGAAATAGTAACCGACAAATGTGCTGAAAATAAATCATGCCGATTACTATTGAAATAGTAACCGACAAATGTGGTGAAAATAGAAATAGGAACCGACGAATATGTTGAAAATAAAAATCATGTCGATTACTTTTAAAATAGTAACCGACAAATATGCTGAAAATAAAAATCTTGCCGATTACTTTTGAAATAGTAACCGACGAATGTGCTGAAAATAAATCATGCTGATTACTTTTGAAATAGTAAGCGATGAATATGTTGGAAATAAAAATCTTACCAATTACTTTTAAAAAAGTAACCAATGAATGTGTTGAAAATAAAGTCTTGCCGATTACTTTTGAAATAGTAACCGACGAATATGTTGAAAATAAAAATCTTGCCGATTACTTTTGAAATAGTAACCGACGAATGTGCTGAAAATAAAGTCTTGCCGATTACTTTTAAAATAGTAACCGACAAATATGCTGAAAATAAAAATCTTGCCGATTACTTTTAAAATAGTAACAGACAAATATGCTAAAAATAAAAATCTTGCCGATTACTTTTGAAATAGTAACCGACGAATGTGCTGAAAATAAATCTTGCCGATTAGCTTTGAAATAGTAACCGACGAATGTGCTGAAAATAAAGTCTTGCCGATTACTTCTAAAATAGTAACAGACAAATATGCTAAAAATAAAAATCTTGCCGATTACTTTTGAAATAGTAACCGACAAATATGCTGAAAATAAAAATCTTGCCGATTACTTTTGAAATAGTAACCGACGAATGTGCTGAAAATAAAAATCTTGCCGATTACTTTTGAAATAGTAACCGACGAACATGCTGAAAATAAAAATCTTGCCGTTTACTTTTGAAATAGTAACCGATGAATGTGCAGAAAATAGATCATGCCGATTACTTTTGAAATAGTAACCGACGAATGTGTTGAAAACAAATCATGTCGATTACCTTTGAAATAGTAACTGACGAATATGCTGAAAATAAATCATGCCGATTACTTTTGAAATAGTCATTGACGAATATGCTGAAAATAAAAATCTTGCCGATTACTTTTGAAATAGTAACCGACGAATGTGCAGAAAATAGATCATGCCGATTACTTTTGAAATAGTAACCGACGAATGTCTTGAAAATGAATCATGCCGATTACTTTTGAGATAGTAACCGACGAATGTGCTGAAAATAAATCATGCCGATTACTATTGAAATAGTAACCGACAAATGCGCTGAAAATAAAAATCTTGTCGATTACTTTTAAAATAGTAACCGACAAATATGCTAAAAATAAAAATCTTGCCGATTACTTTTGAAATAGTAACCGACGAATGTGCTGAAAATAAATCATGCTGATTACTTTTGAAATAGTAAGCGATGAATATGTTGGAAATAAAAATCTTACCAATTACTTTTAAAAAAGTAACCAATGAATGTGCTGAAAATAAAGTCTTGCCGATTACTTTTGAAATAGTAACCGACGAATATGTTGAAAATAAAAATCTTGCCGATTACTTTTGAAATAGTAACCGACGAATGTGCTGAAAATAAAGTCTTGCCGATTACTTTTAAATAGTAACCGACAAATATGCTAAAAATAAAAATCTTGCCGATTACTTTTGAAATAGTAAGCGACGAACATGCTGAAAATAAAAATCTTCCCGATTACTTTTGAAATAGTAACCGACGAATGTGCTGAAAATAAAGTCTTGCCGATTACTTTTGAAATAGTAACCGACGAATGTGCTGAAAATAAAGTCTTGCCGATTACTTTTGAAATAGTCATTGACGAATATGCTGAAAATAAAAATCTTGCCGATTACTTTTGAAATAGTAACCGACGAATGTGCAGAAAATAGATCATGCCGATTACTTTTGAAATAGTAACCGACGAATGTGCTGAAAATAAAGTCTTGCCGATTACTTTTGAAATAGTAACCGACGAATGTGCTGAAAATAAAGTCTTGCCGATTACTTTTGAAATAGTAACCGACGAATGTGCTGAAAATAAATCTTGCCGATTTGCTTTGAAATAGTAACCGACGAATGTGCTGAAAATAAAGTCTTGCCGATTACATCTAAAATAGTAACAGACAAATATGCTAAAAATAAAAATCTTGCCGATTACTTTTGAAATAGTAACCGACAAATATGCTGAAAATAAAAATCTTGCCGATTACTTTTGAAATAGTAACCGACGAATGTGCTGAAAATAAAAATCTTGCCGATTGCTTTTGAAATAGTAACCGACGAACATGCTGAAAATAAAAATCTTGCCGTTTACTTTTGAAATAGTAACCGACGAATGTGCAGAAAATAGATCATGCCGATTACTTTTGAAATAGTAACCGACGAATGTGTTGAAAATAAATCATGTCGATTACCTTTGAAATAGTAACCGACGAATATGCTGAAAATAAATCATGCCGATTACTTTTGAAATAGTCATTGACGAATATGCTGAAAATAAAAATCTTGCCGATTACTTTTGAAATAGTAACCGACGAACATGCTGAAAATAAAAATCTTGCTGATTACTTTTGAAATAGTAACCGACGAATGTGCAGAAAATAGATCATGCCGATTACTTTTGAAATAGTAACCGACGAATGTGCTGAAAATGAATCATGCCGATTACTTTTGAAATAGTAACCGACAAATGTGCTGAAAATAAATCATGCCGATTACTATTGAAATAGTAACCGACAAATGTGGTGAAAATAGAAATAGGAACCGACGAATATGTTGAAAATAAAAATCATGTCGATTACTTTTAAAATAGTAACCGACAAATATGCTGAAAATAAATCATGCCGATTACTTTTGAAATAGTCATTGACGAATATGCTGAAAATAAAAATCTTGCCGATTACGTTTGAAATAGTAACCGACAAATATGCTGAAAATAAAAATCTTGCCGATTACTTTTGAAATAGTAACCGACGAATGTGCTGAAAATAAAAATCTTGCCGATTACTTTTGAAATAGTAACCGACGAACATGCTGAAAATAAAAATCTTGCCGTTTACTTTTGAAATAGTAACCGACGAATGTGCAGAAAATAGATCATGCCGATTACTTTTGAAATAGTAACCGACGAATGTGTTGAAAATAAATCATGTCGATTACCTTTGAAATAGTAACCGACGAATATGCTGAAAATAAATCATGCCGATTACTTTTGAAATAGTCATTGACGAATATGCTGAAAATAAAAATCTTGCCGATTACTTTTGAAATAGTAACCGACGAACATGCTGAAAATAAAAATCTTGCTGATTACTTTTGAAATAGTAACCGACGAATGTGCAGAAAATAGATCATGCCGATTACTTTTGAAATAGTTACCGACGAATGTGCTGAAAATGAATCATGCCGATTACTTTTGAAATAGTAACCGACAAATGTGCTGAAAATAAATCATGCCGATTACTATTGAAATAGTAACCGACAAATGTGGTGAAAATAGAAATAGGAACCGACGAATATGTTGAAAATAAAAATCATGTCGATTACTTTTAAAATAGTAACCGACAAATATGCTGAAAATAAATCATGCCGATTACTTTTGAAATAGTCATTGACGAATATGCTGAAAATAAAAATCTTGCCGATTACGTTTGAAATAGTAACCGACAAATATGCTGAAAATAAAAATCTTGCCGATTACTTTTGAAATAGTAACCGACGAATGTGCTGAAAATAAAAATCTTGCCGATTACTTTTGAAATAGTAACCGACGAACATGCTGAAAATAAAAATCTTGCCGTTTACTTTTGAAATAGTAACCGACGAATGTGCAGAAAATAGATCATGCCGATTACTTTTGAAATAGTAACCGACGAATGTGTTGAAAATAAATCATGTCGATTACCTTTGAAATAGTAACCGACGAATATGCTGAAAATAAATCATGCCGATTACTTTTGAAATAGTCATTGACGAATATGCTGAAAATAAAAATCTTGCCGATTACTTTTGAAATAGTAACCGACGAACATGCTGAAAATAAAAATCTTGCTGATTACTTTTGAAATAGTAACCGACGAATGTGCAGAAAATAGATCATGCCGATTACTTTTGAAATAGTTACCGACGAATGTGCTGAAAATGAATCATGCCGATTACTTTTGAAATAGTAACCGACAAATGTGCTGAAAATAAATCATGCCGATTACTATTGAAATAGTAACCGACAAATGTGGTGAAAATAGAAATAGGAACCGACGAATATGTTGAAAATAAAAATCATGTCGATTACTTTTAAAATAGTAACCGACAAATATGCTGAAAATAAAAATCTTGCCGATTACTTTTGAAATAGTAACCGACGAATGTGCTGAAAATAAATCATGCTGATTACTTTTGAAATAGTAAGCAATGAATATGTTGGAAATAAAAATCTTACCAATTACTTTTAAAAAAGTAACCAATGAATGTGCTGAAAATAAAGTCTTGCCGATTACTTTTGAAATAGTAACCGACGAATATGTTGAAAATAAAAATCTTGCCGATTACTTTTGAAATAGTAACCGACGAATGTGCTGAAAATAAAGTCTTGCCGATTACTTTTAAAATAGTAACCGACAAATATGCTGAAAATAAAAATCTTGCCGATTACTTTTAAAATAGTAACAGACAAATATGCTAAAAATAAAAATCTTGCCGATTACTTTTGAAATAGTAACCGACGAATGTGCTGAAAATAAATCTTGCCGATTAGCTTTGAAATAGTAACCGACGAATGTGCTGAAAATAAAGTCTTGCCGATTACTTCTAAAATAGTAACAGACAAATATGCTAAAAATAAAAATCTTGCCGATTACTTTTGAAATAGTAACCGACAAATATGCTGAAAATAAAAATCTTGCCGATTACTTTTGAAATAGTAACCGACGAATGTGCTGAAAATAAAAATCTTGCCGATTACTTTTGAAATAGTAACCGACGAACATGCTGAAAATAAAAATCTTGCCGTTTACTTTTGAAATAGTAACCGATGAATGTGCAGAAAATAGATCATGCCGATTACTTTTGAAATAGTAACCGACGAATGTGTTGAAAACAAATCATGTCGATTACCTTTGAAATAGTAACTGAGGAATATGCTGAAAATAAATCATGCCGATTACTTTTGAAATAGTCATTGACGAATATGCTGAAAATAAAAATCTTGCCGATTACTTTTGAAATAGTAACCGACGAATGTGCAGAAAATAGATCATGCCGATTACTTTTGAAATAGTAACCGACGAATGTCTTGAAAATGAATCATGCCGATTACTTTTGAGATAGTAACCGACGAATGTGCTGAAAATAAATCATGCCGATTACTATTGAAATAGTAACCGACAAATGCGCTGAAAATAAAAATCTTGTCGATTACTTTTAAAATAGTAACCGACAAATATGCTAAAAATAAAAAATCTTGCCGATTACTTTTAAAATAGTAACCGACGAATGTGCTGAAAATAAATCATGCTGATTACTTTTGAAATAGTAAGCGATGAATATGTTGGAAATAAAAATCTTACCAATTACTTTTAAAAAAGTAACCAATGAATGTGCTGAAAATAAAGTCTTGCCGATTACTTTTGAAATAGTAACCGACGAATATGTTGAAAATAAAAATCTTGCCGATTACTTTTGAAATAGTAACCGACGAATGTGCTGAAAATAAAGTCTTGCCGATTTCTTTTAAAATAGTAACCGACAAATATGCTAAAAATAAAAATCTTGCCGATTACTTTTGAAATAGTAAGCGACGAACATGCTGAAAATAAAAATCTTCCCGATTACTTTTGAAATAGTAACCGACGAATGTGCTGAAAATAAAGTCTTGCCGATTACTTTTGAAATAGTAACCGACGAATGTGCTGAAAATAAAGTCTTGCCGATTACTTTTAAAATAGTAACAGACAAATATGCTAAAAATAAAAATCTTGCCGATTACTTTTGAAATAGTAACCGACGAATGTGCTGAAAATAAATCTTGCCGATTTGCTTTGAAATAGTAACCGACGAATGTGCTGAAAATAAAGTCTTGCCGATTACATCTAAAATAGTAACAGACAAATATGCTAAAAATAAAAATCTTGCCGATTACTTTTGAAATAGTAACCGACAAATATGCTGAAAATAAAAATCTTGCCGATTACTTTTGAAATAGTAACCGACGAATGTGCTGAAAATAAAAATCTTGCCGATTGCTTTTGAAATAGTAACCGACGAACATGCTGAAAATAAAAATCTTGCCGTTTACTTTTGAAATAGTAACCGACGAATGTGCAGAAAATAGATCATGCCGATTACTTTTGAAATAGTAACCGACGAATGTGTTGAAAATAAATCATGTCGATTACCTTTGAAATAGTAACCGACGAATATGCTGAAAATAAATCATGCCGATTACTTTTGAAATAGTCATTGACGAATATGCTGAAAATAAAAATCTTGCCGATTACGTTTGAAATAGTAACCGACGAACATGCTGAAAATAAAAATCTTGCCGATTACTTTTGAAATAGTAACCGACGAATGTGCAGAAAATAGATCATGCCGATTACTTTTGAAATAGTAACCGACAAATGTGCTGAAAATGAATCATGCCGATTACTTTTGAAATAGTAACCGACAAATGTGCTGAAAATAAATCATGCCGATTACTATTGAAATAGTAACCGACAAATGTGCTGAAAATAAAAATCTTGTCGATTACTTTTAAAATAGTAACCGACAAATATGCTGAAAATAAAAATCTTGCCGATTACTTTTGAAATAGTAACCGACGAACATGCTGAAAATAAAAATCTTGCCGATTACTTTTGAAATAGTAACCGACGAATGTGCTGAAAATAAAGTCTTGCCGATTACTTTTAAAATAGTAACAGACAAATATGCTAAAAATAAAAATCTTGCCGATTACTTTTGAAATAGTAACCGACGAATGTGCTGAAAATAAATCTTGCCGCTTTGCTTTGAAATAGTAACCAACGAATGTGCTGAAAATAAAGTCTTGCCGATTACATCTAAAATAGTAACTGACAAATATGCTAAAAATAAAAATCTTGCCGATTACTTTTGAAATAGTAACCGACAAATATGCTGAAAATAAAAATCTTGCCGATTACTTTTGAAATAGTAACCGACGAATGTGCTGAAAATAAAAATTTTGCCGATTACTTTTGAAATAGTAACCGACGAACATGCTGAAAATAAAAATCTTGCCGTTTACTTTTGAAATAGTAACCGACGAATGTGCAGAAAATAGATCATGCCGATTACTTTTGAAATAGTAACCGACGAATGTGTTGAAAATAAATCATGTCGATTACCTTTGAAATAGTAACCGACGAATATGCTGAAAATAAATCATGCCGATTACTTTTGAAATAGTCATTGACGAATATGCTGAAAATAAAAATCTTGCCGATTACTTTTGAAATAGTAACCGACGAACATGCTGAAAATAAAAATCTTGCCTATTACTTTTGAAATAGTAACCGACGAATGTGCAGAAAATAGATCATGCCGATTACTTTTGAAATAGTAACGGACGAATGTGCTGAAAATGAATCATGCCGATTACTTTTGAAATAGTAACCGACAAATGTGCTGAAAATAAATCATGCCGATTACTATTGAAATAGTAACCGACAAATGTGGTGAAAATAGAAATAGGAACCGACGAATATGCTGAAAATAAATCATGCCGATTACTTTTGAAATAGTCATTGACGAATATGCTGAAAATAAAAATCTTGCCGATTACTTTTGAAATAGTAACCGACGAACATGCTGAAAATAAAAATCTTGCCTATTACTTTTGAAATAGTAACCGACGAATGTGCAGAAAATAGATCATGCCGATTACTTTTGAAATAGTAACCGACGAATGTGCTGAAAATGAATCATGCCGATTACTATTGAAATAGTAACCGACAAATGCGCTGAAAATAAAAATCTTGTCGATTACTTTTAAAATAGTAACCGACAAATATGCTAAAAATAAAAAATCTTGCCGATTACTTTTAAAATAGTAACCGACGAATGTGCTGAAAATAAATCATGCTGATTACTTTTGAAATAGTAAGCGATGAATATGTTGGAAATAAAAATCTTACCAATTACTTTTAAAAAAGTAACCAATGAATGTGCTGAAAATAAAGTCTTGCCGATTACTTTTGAAATAGTAACCGACGAATATGTTGAAAATAAAAATCTTGCCGATTACTTTTGAAATAGTAACCGACGAATGTGCTGAAAATAAAGTCTTGCCGATTACTTTTAAAATAGTAACCGACAAATATGCTAAAAATAAAAATCTTGCCGATTACTTTTGAAATAGTAAGCGACGAACATGCTGAAAATAAAAATCTTCCCGATTACTTTTGAAATAGTAACCGACGAATGTGCTGAAAATAAAGTCTTGCCGATTACTTTTGAAATAGTAACCGACGAATGTGCTGAAAATAAAGTCTTGCCGATTACTTTTAAAATAGTAACAGACAAATATGCTAAAAATAAAAATCTTGCCGATTACTTTTGAAATAGTAACCGACGAATGTGCTGAAAATAAATCTTGCCGATTTGCTTTGAAATAGTAACCGACGAATGTGCTGAAAATAAAGTCTTGCCGATTACATCTAAAATAGTAACAGACAAATATGCTAAAAATAAAAATCTTGCCGATTACTTTTGAAATAGTAACCGACAAATATGCTGAAAATAAAAATCTTGCCGATTACTTTTGAAATAGTAACCGACGAATGTGCTGAAAATAAAAATCTTGCCGATTGCTTTTGAAATAGTAACCGACGAACATGCTGAAAATAAAAATCTTGCCTATTACTTTTGAAATAGTAACCGACGAATGTGCAGAAAATAGATCATGCCGATTACTTTTGAAATAGTAACGGACGAATGTGCTGAAAATGAATCATGCCGATTACTTTTGAAATAGTAACCGACAAATGTGCTGAAAATAAATCATGCCGATTACTATTGAAATAGTAACCGACAAATGTGGTGAAAATAGAAATAGGAACCGACGAATATGCTGAAAATAAATCATGCCGATTACTTTTGAAATAGTCATTGACGAATATGCTGAAAATAAAAATCTTGCCGATTACTTTTGAAATAGTAACCGACGAACATGCTGAAAATAAAAATCTTGCCTATTACTTTTGAAATAGTAACCGACGAATGTGCAGAAAATAGATCATGCCGATTACTTTTGAAATAGTAACCGACGAATGTGCTGAAAATGAATCATGCCGATTACTATTGAAATAGTAACCGACAAATGCGCTGAAAATAAAAATCTTGTCGATTACTTTTAAAATAGTAACCGACAAATATGCTAAAAATAAAAAATCTTGCCGATTACTTTTAAAATAGTAACCGACGAATGTGCTGAAAATAAATCATGCTGATTACTTTTGAAATAGTAAGCGATGAATATGTTGGAAATAAAAATCTTACCAATTACTTTTAAAAAAGTAACCGACGAATGTGCTGAAAATAAAGTCTTGCCGATTACTTTTAAAATAGTAACCGACAAATATGCTAAAAATAAAAATCTTGCCGATTACTTTTGAAATAGTAAGCGACGAACATGCTGAAAATAAAAATCTTCCCGATTACTTTTGAAATAGTAACCGACGAATGTGCTGAAAATAAAGTCTTGCCGATTACTTTTGAAATAGTAACCGATGAATGTGCTGAAAATAAAGTCTTGCCGATTACTTTTAAAATAGTAACAGACAAATATGCTAAAAATAAAAATCTTGCCGATTACTTTTGAAATAGTAACCGACGAATGTGCTGAAAATAAATCTTGCCGATTTGCTTTGAAATAGTAACCGACGAATGTGCTGAAAATAAAGTCTTGCCGATTACATCTAAAATAGTAACAGACAAATATGCTAAAAATAAAAATCTTGCCGATTACTTTTGAAATAGTAACCGACAAATATGCTGAAAATAAAAATCTTGCCGATTACTTTTGAAATAGTAACCGACGAATGTGCTGAAAATAAAAATCTTGCCGATTGCTTTTGAAATAGTAACCGACGAACATGCTGAAAATAAAAATCTTGCCGTTTACTTTTGAAATAGTAACCGACGAATGTGCAGAAAATAGATCATGTCGATTACTTTTGAAATAGTAACCGACGAATATGTTGAAAATAAATCATGTCGATTACCTTTGAAATAGTAACCGACGAATATGCTGAAAATAAATCATGCCGATTACTTTTGAAATAGTCATTGACGAATATGCTGAAAATAAAAATCTTGCCGATTACGTTTGAAATAGTAACCGACGAACATGCTGAAAATAAAAATCTTGCCTATTACTTTTAAAATAGTAACCGACGAATGTGCAGAAAATAGATCATGCCGATTACTTTTGAAATAGTAACCGACGAATGTGCTGAAAATGAATCATGCCGATTACTATTGAAATAGTAACCGACAAATGCGCTGAAAATAAAAATCTTGTCGATTACTTTTAAAATAGTAACCGACAAATATGCTAAAAATAAAAAATCTTGCCGATTACTTTTAAAATAGTAACCGACGAATGTGCTGAAAATAAATCATGCTGATTACTTTTGAAATAGTAAGCGATGAATATGTTGGAAATAAAAATCTTACCAATTACTTTTAAAAAAGTAACCAATGAATGTGCTGAAAATAAAGTCTTGCCGATTACTTTTGAAATAGTAACCGACGAATATGTTGAAAATAAAAATCTTGCCGATTACTTTTGAAATAGTAACCGACGAATGTGCTGAAAATAAAGTCTTGCCGATTACTTTTAAAATAGTAACGGACAAATATGCTAAAAATAAAAAATCTTGCCGATTACTTTTAAAATAGTAACCGACGAATGTGCTGAAAATAAATCATGCTGATTACTTTTGAAATAGTAAGCGATGAATATGTTGGAAATAAAAATCTTACCAATTACTTTTAAAAAAGTAACCAATGAATGTGCTGAAAATAAAGTCTTGCCGATTACTTTTGAAATAGTAACCGACGAATATGTTGAAAATAAAAATCTTGCCGATTACTTTTGAAATAGTAACCGACGAATGTGCTGAAAATAAAGTCTTGCCGATTACTTTTAAAATAGTAACCGACAAATATGCTAAAAATAAAAATCTTGCCGATTACTTTTGAAATAGTAAGCGACGAACATGCTGAAAATAAAAATCTTCCCGATTACTTTTGAAATAGTAACCGACGAATGTGCTGAAAATAAATCATGCTGATTACTTTTGAAATAGTAACCGACGAATGTGCTGAAAATAAAGTCTTGCCGATTACTTTTGAAATAGTAACCGATGAATGTGCTGAAAATAAAGTCTTGCCGATTACTTTTAAAATAGTAACAGACAAATATGCTAAAAATAAAAATCTTGCCGATTACTTTTGAAATAGTAACCGACGAATGTGCTGAAAATAAATCTTGCCGATTTGCTTTGAAATAGTAACCGACGAATGTGCTGAAAATAAAGTCTTGCCGATTACATCTAAAATAGTAACAGACAAATATGCTAAAAATAAAAATCTTGCCGATTACTTTTGAAATAGTAACCGACAAATATGCTGAAAATAAAAATCTTGCCGATTACTTTTGAAATAGTAACCGACGAATGTGCTGAAAATAAAAATCTTGCCGATTGCTTTTGAAATAGTAACCGACGAACATGCTGAAAATAAAAATCTTGCCGTTTACTTTTGAAATAGTAACCGACGAATGTGCAGAAAATAGATCATGCCGATTACTTTTGAAATAGTAACGGACGAATGTGCTGAAAATGAATCATGCCGATTACCTTTGAAATAGTAACCGACGAATATGCTGAAAATAAATCATGCCGATTACTTTTGAAATAGTCATTGACGAATATGCTGAAAATAAAAATCTTGCCGATTACGTTTGAAATAGTAACCGACGAACATGCTGAAAATAAAAATCTTGCCTATTACTTTTAAAATAGTAACCGACGAATGTGCAGAAAATAGATCATGCCGATTACTTTTGAAATAGTAACCGACGAATGTGCTGAAAATGAATCATGCCGATTACTATTGAAATAGTAACCGACAAATGCGCTGAAAATAAAAATCTTGTCGATTACTTTTAAAATAGTAACCGACAAATATGCTAAAAATAAAAAATCTTGCCGATTACTTTTAAAATAGTAACCGACGAATGTGCTGAAAATAAATCATGCTGATTACTTTTGAAATAGTAAGCGATGAATATGTTGGAAATAAAAATCTTACCAATTACTTTTAAAAAAGTAACCAATGAATGTGCTGAAAATAAAGTCTTGCCGATTACTTTTGAAATAGTAACCGACGAATATGTTGAAAATAAAAATCTTGCCGATTACTTTTGAAATAGTAACCGACGAATGTGCTGAAAATAAAGTCTTGCCGATTACTTTTAAAATAGTAACGGACAAATATGCTAAAAATAAAAAATCTTGCCGATTACTTTTAAAATAGTAACCGACGAATGTGCTGAAAATAAATCATGCTGATTACTTTTGAAATAGTAAGCGATGAATATGTTGGAAATAAAAATCTTACCAATTACTTTTAAAAAAGTAACCAATGAATGTGCTGAAAATAAAGTCTTGCCGATTACTTTTGAAATAGTAACCGACGAATATGTTGAAAATAAAAATCTTGCCGATTACTTTTGAAATAGTAACCGACGAATGTGCTGAAAATAAAGTCTTGCCGATTACTTTTAAAATAGTAACCGACAAATATGCTAAAAATAAAAATCTTGCCGATTACTTTTGAAATAGTAAGCGACGAACATGCTGAAAATAAAAATCTTCCCGATTACTTTTGAAATAGTAACCGACGAATGTGCTGAAAATAAATCATGCTGATTACTTTTGAAATAGTAACCGACGAATGTGCTGAAAATAAAGTCTTGCCGATTACTTTTGAAATAGTAACCGATGAATGTGCTGAAAATAAAGTCTTGCCGATTACTTTTAAAATAGTAACAGACAAATATGCTAAAAATAAAAATCTTGCCGATTACTTTTGAAATAGTAACCGACGAATGTGCTGAAAATAAATCTTGCCGATTTGCTTTGAAATAGTAACCGACGAATGTGCTGAAAATAAAGTCTTGCCGATTACATCTAAAATAGTAACAGACAAATATGCTAAAAATAAAAATCTTGCCGATTACTTTTGAAATAGTAACCGACAAATATGCTGAAAATAAAAATCTTGCCGATTACTTTTGAAATAGTAACCGACGAATGTGCTGAAAATAAAAATCTTGCCGATTGCTTTTGAAATAGTAACCGACGAACATGCTGAAAATAAAAATCTTGCCGTTTACTTTTGAAATAGTAACCGACGAATGTGCAGAAAATAGATCATGCCGATTACTTTTGAAATAGTAACGGACGAATGTGCTGAAAATGAATCATGCCGATTACCTTTGAAATAGTAACCGACGAATATGCTGAAAATAAATCATGCCGATTACTTTTGAAATAGTCATTGACGAATATGCTGAAAATAAAAATCTTGCCGATTACGTTTGAAATAGTAACCGACGAACATGCTGAAAATAAAAATCTTGCCTATTACTTTTAAAATAGTAACCGACGAATGTGCAGAAAATAGATCATGCCGATTACTTTTGAAATAGTAACCGACGAATGTGCTGAAAATGAATCATGCCGATTACTATTGAAATAGTAACCGACAAATGCGCTGAAAATAAAAATCTTGTCGATTACTTTTAAAATAGTAACCGACAAATATGCTAAAAATAAAAAATCTTGCCGATTACTTTTAAAATAGTAACCGACGAATGTGCTGAAAATAAATCATGCTGATTACTTTTGAAATAGTAAGCGATGAATATGTTGGAAATAAAAATCTTACCAATTACTTTTAAAAAAGTAACCAATGAATGTGCTGAAAATAAAGTCTTGCCGATTACTTTTGAAATAGTAACCGACGAATATGTTGAAAATAAAAATCTTGCCGATTACTTTTGAAATAGTAACCGACGAATGTGCTGAAAATAAAGTCTTGCCGATTACTTTTAAAATAGTAACGGACAAATATGCTAAAAATAAAAAATCTTGCCGATTACTTTTAAAATAGTAACCGACGAATGTGCTGAAAATAAATCATGCTGATTACTTTTGAAATAGTAAGCGATGAATATGTTGGAAATAAAAATCTTACCAATTACTTTTAAAAAAGTAACCAATGAATGTGCTGAAAATAAAGTCTTGCCGATTACTTTTGAAATAGTAACCGACGAATATGTTGAAAATAAAAATCTTGCCGATTACTTTTGAAATAGTAACCGACGAATGTGCTGAAAATAAAGTCTTGCCGATTACTTTTAAAATAGTAACCGACAAATATGCTAAAAATAAAAATCTTGCCGATTACTTTTGAAATAGTAAGCGACGAACATGCTGAAAATAAAAATCTTCCCGATTACTTTTGAAATAGTAACCGACGAATGTGCTGAAAATAAAGTCTTGCCGATTACTTTTGAAATAGTAACCGACGAATGTGCTGAAAATAAAGTCTTGCCGATTACTTTTAAAATAGTAACAGACAAATATGCTAAAAATAAAAATCTTGCCGATTACTTTTGAAATAGTAACCGACGAATGTGCTGAAAATAAATCTTGCCGATTTGCTTTGAAATAGTAACCGACGAATGTGCTGAAAATAAAGTCTTGCCGATTACATCTAAAATAGTAACAGACAAATATGCTAAAAATAAAAATCTTGCCGATTACTTTTGAAATAGTAACCGACAAATATGCTGAAAATAAAAATCTTGCCGATTACTTTTGAAATAGTAACCGACGAATGTGCTGAAAATAAAAATCTTGCCGATTGCTTTTGAAATAGTAACCGACGAACATGCTGAAAATAAAAATCTTGCCGTTTACTTTTGAAATAGTAACCGACGAATGTGCAGAAAATAGATCATGCCGATTACTTTTGAAATAGTAACCGACGAATGTGTTGAAAATAAATCATGTCGATTACCTTTGAAATAGTAACCGACGAATATGCTGAAAATAAATCATGCCGATTACTTTTGAAATAGTCATTGACGAATATGCTGAAAATAAAAATCTTGCCGATTACGTTTGAAATAGTAACCGACGAACATGCTGAAAATAAAAATCTTGCCGATTACTTTTGAAATAGTAACCGACGAATGTGCAGAAAATAGATCATGCCGATTACTTTTGAAATAGTAACCGACAAATGTGCTGAAAATGAATCATGCCGATTACTTTTGAAATAGTAACCGACAAATGTGCTGAAAATAAATCATGCCGATTACTATTGAAATAGTAACCGACAAATGTGCTGAAAATAAAAATCTTGTCGATTACTTTTAAAATAGTAACCGACAAATATGCTGAAAATAAAAATCTTGCCGATTACTTTTGAAATAGTAACCGACGAACATGCTGAAAATAAAAATCTTGCCGATTACTTTTGAAATAGTAACCGACGAATGTGCTGAAAATAAAGTCTTGCCGATTACTTTTGAAATAGTAACCGACGAATGTGCTGAAAATAAAGTCTTGCCGATTACTTTTAAAATAGTAACAGACAAATATGCTAAAAATAAAAATCTTGCCGATTACTTTTGAAATAGTAACCGACGAATGTGCTGAAAATAAATCTTGCCGCTTTGCTTTGATATAGTAACCGACGAATGTGCTGAAAATAAAGTCTTGCCGATTACATCTAAAATAGTAACAGACAAATATGCTAAAAATAAAAATCTTGCCGATTACTTTTGAAATAGTAACCGACAAATATGCTGAAAATAAAAATCTTGCCGATTACTTTTGAAATAGTAACCGACGAATGTGCTGAAAATAAAAATCTTGCCGATTACTTTTGAAATAGTAACCGACGAACATGCTGAAAATAAAAATCTTGCCGTTTACTTTTGAAATAGTAACCGACGAATGTGCAGAAAATAGATCATGCCGATTACTTTTGAAATAGTAACCGACGAATGTGTTGAAAATAAATCATGTCGATTACCTTTGAAATAGTAACCGACGAATATGCTGAAAATAAATCATGCCGATTACTTTTGAAATAGTCATTGACGAATATGCTGAAAATAAAAATCTTGCCGATTACTTTTGAAATAGTAACCGACGAACATGCTGAAAATAAAAATCTTGCCTATTACTTTTGAAATAGTAACCGACGAATGTGCAGAAAATAGATCATGCCGATTACTTTTGAAATAGTAACCGACGAATGTGCTGAAAATGAATCATGCCGATTACTTTTGAAATAGTAACCGACAAATGTGCTGAAAATAAATCATGCCGATTACTATTGAAATAGTAACCGACAAATGTGGTGAAAATAGAAATAGGAACCGACGAATATGCTGAAAATAAATCATGCCGATTACTTTTGAAATAGTCATTGACGAATATGCTGAAAATAAAAATCTTGCCGATTACTTTTGAAATAGTAACCGACGAACATGCTGAAAATAAAAATCTTGCCTATTACTTTTGAAATAGTAACCGACGAATGTGCAGAAAATAGATCATGCCGATTACTTTTGAAATAGTAACCGACGAATGTGCTGAAAATGAATCATGCCGATTACTATTGAAATAGTAACCGACAAATGCGCTGAAAATAAAAATCTTGTCGATTACTTTTAAAATAGTAACCGACAAATATGCTAAAAATAAAAAATCTTGCCGATTACTTTTAAAATAGTAACCGACGAATGTGCTGAAAATAAATCATGCTGATTACTTTTGAAATAGTAAGCGATGAATATGTTGGAAATAAAAATCTTACCAATTACTTTTAAAAAAGTAACCAATGAATGTGCTGAAAATAAAGTCTTGCCGATTACTTTTGAAATAGTAACCGACGAATATGTTGAAAATAAAAATCTTGCCGATTACTTTTGAAATAGTAACCGACGAATGTGCTGAAAATAAAGTCTTGCCGATTACTTTTAAAATAGTAACCGACAAATATGGTAAAAATAAAAATCTTGCCGATTACTTTTGAAATAGTAAGCGACGAACATGCTGAAAATAAAAATCTTCCCGATTACTTTTGAAATAGTAACCGACGAATGTGCTGAAAATAAAGTCTTGCCGATTACTTTTGAAATAGTAACCGACGAATGTGCTGAAAATAAAGTCTTGCCGATTACTTTTAAAATAGTAACAGACAAATATGCTAAAAATAAAAATCTTGCCGATTACTTTTGAAATAGTAACCGACGAATGTGCTGAAAATAAATCTTGCCGATTTGCTTTGAAATAGTAACCGACGAATGTGCTGAAAATAAAGTCTTGCCGATTACATCTAAAATAGTAACAGACAAATATGCTAAAAATAAAAATCTTGCCGATTACTTTTGAAATAGTAACCGACAAATATGCTGAAAATAAAAATCTTGCCGATTACTTTTGAAATAGTAACCGACGAATGTGCTGAAAATAAAAATCTTGCCGATTGCTTTTGAAATAGTAACCGACGAACATGCTGAAAATAAAAATCTTGCCGTTTACTTTTGAAATAGTAACCGACGAATGTGCAGAAAATAGATCATGCCGATTACTTTTGAAATAGTAACCGACGAATATGTTGAAAATAAATCATGTCGATTACCTTTGAAATAGTAACCGACGAATATGCTGAAAATAAATCATGCCGATTACTTTTGAAATAGTCATTGACGAATATGCTGAAAATAAAAATCTTGCCGATTACGTTTGAAATAGTAACCGACGAACATGCTGAAAATAAAAATCTTGCCTATTACTTTTGAAATAGTAACCGACGAATGTGCAGAAAATAGATCATGCCGATTACTTTTGAAATAGTAACCGACGAATGTGCTGAAAATGAATCATGCCGATTACTATTGAAATAGTAACCGACAAATGCGCTGAAAATAAAAATCTTGTCGATTACTTTTAAAATAGTAACCGACAAATATGCTAAAATTAAAAAATCTTGCCGATTACTTTTAAAATAGTAACCGACGAATGTGCTGAAAATAAATCATGCTGATTACTTTTGAAATAGTAAGCGATGAATATGTTGGAAATAAAAATCTTACCAATTACTTTTAAAAAAGTAACCAATGAATGTGCTGAAAATAAAGTCTTGCCGATTACTTTTGAAATAGTAACCGACGAATATGTTGAAAATAAAAATCTTGCCGATTACTTTTGAAATAGTAACCGACGAATGTGCTGAAAATAAAGTCTTGCCGATTACTTTTAAAATAGTAACCGACAAATATGCTAAAAATAAAAATCTTGCCGATTACTTTTGAAATAGTAAGCGACGAACATGCTGAAAATAAAAATCTTCCCGATTACTTTTGAAATAGTAACCGACGAATGTGCTGAAAATAAAGTCTTGCCGATTACTTTTGAAATAGTAACCGACGAATGTGCTGAAAATAAAGTCTTGCCGATTACTTTTAAAATAGTAACAGACAAATATGCTAAAAATAAAAATCTTGCCGATTACTTTTGAAATAGTAACCGACGAATGTGCTGAAAATAAATCTTGCCGATTTGCTTTGAAATAGTAACCGACGAATGTGCTGAAAATAAAGTCTTGCCGATTACATCTAAAATAGTAACAGACAAATATGCTAAAAATAAAAATCTTGCCGATTACTTTTGAAATAGTAACCGACAAATATGCTGAAAATAAAAATCTTGCCGATTACTTTTGAAATAGTAACCGACGAATGTGCTGAAAATAAAAATCTTGCCGATTGCTTTTGAAATAGTAACCGACGAACATGCTGAAAATAAAAATCTTGCCGTTTACTTTTGAAATAGTAACCGACGAATGTGCAGAAAATAGATCATGCCGATTACTTTTGAAATAGTAACCGACGAATGTGTTGAAAATAAATCATGTCGATTACCTTTGAAATAGTAACCGACGAATATGCTGAAAATAAATCATGCCGATTACTTTTGAAATAGTCATTGACGAATATGCTGAAAATAAAAATCTTGCCGATTACGTTTGAAATAGTAACCGACGAACATGCTGAAAATAAAAATCTTGCCGATTACTTTTGAAATAGTAACCGACGAATGTGCAGAAAATAGATCATGCCGATTACTTTTGAAATAGTAACCGACAAATGTGCTGAAAATGAATCATGCCGATTACTTTTGAAATAGTAACCGACAAATGTGCTGAAAATAAATCATGCCGATTACTATTGAAATAGTAACCGACAAATGTGCTGAAAATAAAAATCTTGTCGATTACTTTTAAAATAGTAACCGACAAATATGCTGAAAATAAAAATCTTGCCGATTACTTTTGAAATAGTAACCGACGAACATGCTGAAAATAAAAATCTTGCCGATTACTTTTGAAATAGTAACCGACGAATGTGCTGAAAATAAAGTCTTGCCGATTACCTTTGAAATAGTAACCGACGAATGTGCAGAAAATAGATCATGTCGATTACTTTTGAAATAGTAACCGACGAATATGTTGAAAATAAATCATGTCGATTACCTTTGAAATAGTAACCGACGAATATGCTGAAAATAAATCATGCCGATTACTTTTGAAATAGTCATTGACGAATATGCTGAAAATAAAAATCTTGCCGATTACGTTTGAAATAGTAACCGACGAACATGCTGAAAATAAAAATCTTGCCTATTACTTTTGAAATAGTAACCGACGAATGTGCAGAAAATAGATCATGCCGATTACTTTTGAAATAGTAACCGACGAATGTGCTGAAAATGAATCATGCCGATTACTATTGAAATAGTAACCGACAAATGCGCTGAAAATAAAAATCTTGTCGATTACTTTTAAAATAGTAACCGACAAATATGCTAAAAATAAAAAATCTTGCCGATTACTTTTAAAATAGTAACCGACGAATGTGCTGAAAATAAATCATGCTGATTACTTTTGAAATAGTAAGCGATGAATATGTTGGAAATAAAAATCTTACCAATTACTTTTAAAAAAGTAACCAATGAATGTGCTGAAAATAAAGTCTTGCCGATTACTTTTGAAATAGTAACCGACGAATATGTTGAAAATAAAAATCTTGCCGATTACTTTTGAAATAGTAACCGACGAATGTGCTGAAAATAAAGTCTTGCCGATTACTTTTAAAATAGTAACCGACAAATATGCTAAAAATAAAAATCTTGCCGATTACTTTTGAAATAGTAAGCGACGAACATGCTGAAAATAAAAATCTTCCCGATTACTTTTGAAATAGTAACCGACGAATGTGCTGAAAATAAAGTCTTGCCGATTACTTTTGAAATAGTAACCGACGAATGTGCTGAAAATAAAGTCTTGCCGATTACTTTTAAAATAGTAACAGACAAATATGCTAAAAATAAAAATCTTGCCGATTACTTTTGAAATAGTAACCGACGAATGTGCTGAAAATAAATCTTGCCGATTTGCTTTGAAATAGTAACCGACGAATGTGCTGAAAATAAAGTCTTGCCGATTACATCTAAAATAGTAACAGACAAATATGCTAAAAATAAAAATCTTGCCGATTACTTTTGAAATAGTAACCGACAAATATGCTGAAAATAAAAATCTTGCCGATTACTTTTGAAATAGTAACCGACGAATGTGCTGAAAATAAAAATCTTGCCGATTGCTTTTGAAATAGTAACCGACGAACATGCTGAAAATAAAAATCTTGCCGTTTACTTTTGAAATAGTAACCGACGAATGTGCAGAAAATAGATCATGCCGATTACTTTTGAAATAGTAACCGACGAATATGTTGAAAATAAATCATGTCGATTACCTTTGAAATAGTAACCGACGAATATGCTGAAAATAAATCATGCCGATTACTTTTGAAATAGTCATTGACGAATATGCTGAAAATAAAAATCTTGCCGATTACGTTTGAAATAGTAACCGACGAACATGCTGAAAATAAAAATCTTGCCTATTACTTTTGAAATAGTAACCGACGAATGTGCAGAAAATAGATCATGCCGATTACTTTTGAAATAGTAACCGACGAATGTGCTGAAAATGAATCATGCCGATTACTATTGAAATAGTAACCGACAAATGCGCTGAAAATAAAAATCTTGTCGATTACTTTTAAAATAGTAACCGACAAATATGCTAAAAATAAAAAATCTTGCCGATTACTTTTAAAATAGTAACCGACGAATGTGCTGAAAATAAATCATGCTGATTACTTTTGAAATAGTAAGCGATGAATATGTTGGAAATAAAAATCTTACCAATTACTTTTAAAAAAGTAACCAATGAATGTGCTGAAAATAAAGTCTTGCCGATTACTTTTGAAATAGTAACCGACGAATATGTTGAAAATAAAAATCTTGCCGATTACTTTTGAAATAGTAACCGACGAATGTGCTGAAAATAAAGTCTTGCCGATTACTTTTAAAATAGTAACCGACAAATATGCTAAAAATAAAAATCTTGCCGATTACTTTTGAAATAGTAAGCGACGAACATGCTGAAAATAAAAATCTTCCCGATTACTTTTGAAATAGTAACCGACGAATGTGCTGAAAATAAAGTCTTGCCGATTACTTTTGAAATAGTAACCGACGAATGTGCTGAAAATAAAGTCTTGCCGATTACTTTTAAAATAGTAACAGACAAATATGCTAAAAATAAAAATCTTGCCGATTACTTTTGAAATAGTAACCGACGAATGTGCTGAAAATAAATCTTGCCGATTTGCTTTGAAATAGTAACCGACGAATGTGCTGAAAATAAAGTCTTGCCGATTACATCTAAAATAGTAACAGACAAATATGCTAAAAATAAAAATCTTGCCGATTACTTTTGAAATAGTAACCGACAAATATGCTGAAAATAAAAATCTTGCCGATTACTTTTGAAATAGTAACCGACGAATGTGCTGAAAATAAAAATCTTGCCGATTGCTTTTGAAATAGTAACCGACGAACATGCTGAAAATAAAAATCTTGCCGTTTACTTTTGAAATAGTAACCGACGAATGTGCAGAAAATAGATCATGCCGATTACTTTTGAAATAGTAACCGACGAATGTGTTGAAAATAAATCATGTCGATTACCTTTGAAATAGTAACCGACGAATATGCTGAAAATAAATCATGCCGATTACTTTTGAAATAGTCATTGACGAATATGCTGAAAATAAAAATCTTGCCGATTACGTTTGAAATAGTAACCGACGAACATGCTGAAAATAAAAATCTTGCCGATTACTTTTGAAATAGTAACCGACGAATGTGCAGAAAATAGATCATGCCGATTACTTTTGAAATAGTAACCGACAAATGTGCTGAAAATGAATCATGCCGATTACTTTTGAAATAGTAACCGACAAATGTGCTGAAAATAAATCATGCCGATTACTATTGAAATAGTAACCGACAAATGTGCTGAAAATAAAAATCTTGTCGATTACTTTTAAAATAGTAACCGACAAATATGCTGAAAATAAAAATCTTGCCGATTACTTTTGAAATAGTAACCGACGAACATGCTGAAAATAAAAATCTTGCCGATTACTTTTGAAATAGTAACCGACGAATGTGCTGAAAATAAAGTCTTGCCGATTACCTTTGAAATAGTAACCGACGAATGTGCAGAAAATAGATCATGTCGATTACTTTTGAAATAGTAACCGACGAATATGTTGAAAATAAATCATGTCGATTACCTTTGAAATAGTAACCGACGAATATGCTGAAAATAAATCATGCCGATTACTTTTGAAATAGTCATTGACGAATATGCTGAAAATAAAAATCTTGCCGATTACGTTTGAAATAGTAACCGACGAACATGCTGAAAATAAAAATCTTGCCTATTACTTTTGAAATAGTAACCGACGAATGTGCAGAAAATAGATCATGCCGATTACTTTTGCAATAGTAACCGACGAATGTGCTGAAAATGAATCATGCCGATTACTATTGAAATAGTAACCGACAAATGCGCTGAAAATAAAAATCTTGTCGATTACTTTTAAAATAGTAACCGACAAATATGCTAAAAATAAAAAATCTTGCCGATTACTTTTAAAATAGTAACCGACGAATGTGCTGAAAATAAATCATGCTGATTACTTTTGAAATAGTAAGCGATGAATATGTTGGAAATAAAAATCTTACCAATTACTTTTAAAAAAGTAACCAATGAATGTGCTGAAAATAAAGTCTTGCCGATTACTTTTGAAATAGTAACCGACGAATATGTTGAAAATAAAAATCTTGCCGATTACTTTTGAAATAGTAACCGACGAATGTGCTGAAAATAAAGTCTTGCCGATTACTTTTAAAATAGTAACCGACAAATATGCTAAAAATAAAAATCTTGCCGATTACTTTTGAAATAGTAAGCGACGAACATGCTGAAAATAAAAATCTTCCCGATTACTTTTGAAATAGTAACCGACGAATGTGCTGAAAATAAAGTCTTGCCGATTACTTTTGAAATAGTAACCGACGAATGTGCTGAAAATAAAGTCTTGCCGATTACTTTTAAAATAGTAACAGACAAATATGCTAAAAATAAAAATCTTGCCGATTACTTTTGAAATAGTAACCGACGAATGTGCTGAAAATAAATCTTGCCGATTTGCTTTGAAATAGTAACCGACGAATGTGCTGAAAATAAAGTCTTGCCGATTACATCTAAAATAGTAACAGACAAATATGCTAAAAATAAAAATCTTGCCGATTACTTTTGAAATAGTAACCGACAAATATGCTGAAAATAAAAATCTTGCCGATTACTTTTGAAATAGTAACCGACGAATGTGCTGAAAATAAAAATCTTGCCGATTGCTTTTGAAATAGTAACCGACGAACATGCTGAAAATAAAAATCTTGCCGTTTACTTTTGAAATAGTAACCGACGAATGTGCAGAAAATAGATCATGCCGATTACTTTTGAAATAGTAACCGACGAATGTGTTGAAAATAAATCATGTCGATTACCTTTGAAATAGTAACCGACGAATATGCTGAAAATAAATCATGCCGATTACTTTTGAAATAGTCATTGACGAATATGCTGAAAATAAAAATCTTGCCGATTACGTTTGAAATAGTAACCGACGAACATGCTGAAAATAAAAATCTTGCCGATTACTTTTGAAATAGTAACCGACGAATGTGCAGAAAATAGATCATGCCGATTACTTTTGAAATAGTAACCGACAAATGTGCTGAAAATGAATCATGCCGATTACTTTTGAAATAGTAACCGACAAATGTGCTGAAAATAAATCATGCCGATTACTATTGAAATAGTAACCGACAAATGTGCTGAAAATAAAAATCTTGTCGATTACTTTTAAAATAGTAACCGACAAATATGCTGAAAATAAAAATCTTGCCGATTACTTTTGAAATAGTAACCGACGAACATGCTGAAAATAAAAATCTTGCCGATTACTTTTGAAATAGTAACCGACGAATGTGCTGAAAATAAAGTCTTGCCGATTACCTTTGAAATAGTAACCGACGAATGTGCAGAAAATAGATCATGTCGATTACTTTTGAAATAGTAACCGACGAATATGTTGAAAATAAATCATGTCGATTACCTTTGAAATAGTAACCGACGAATATGCTGAAAATAAATCATGCCGATTACTTTTGAAATAGTCATTGACGAATATGCTGAAAATAAAAATCTTGCCGATTACGTTTGAAATAGTAACCGACGAACATGCTGAAAATAAAAATCTTGCCTATTACTTTTGAAATAGTAACCGACGAATGTGCAGAAAATAGATCATGCCGATTACTTTTGCAATAGTAACCGACGAATGTGCTGAAAATGAATCATGCCGATTACTATTGAAATAGTAACCGACAAATGCGCTGAAAATAAAAATCTTGTCGATTACTTTTAAAATAGTAACCGACAAATATGCTAAAAATAAAAAATCTTGCCGATTACTTTTAAAATAGTAACCGACGAATGTGCTGAAAATAAATCATGCTGATTACTTTTGAAATAGTAAGCGATGAATATGTTGGAAATAAAAATCTTACCAATTACTTTTAAAAAAGTAACCAATGAATGTGCTGAAAATAAAGTCTTGCCGATTACTTTTGAAATAGTAACCGACGAATATGTTGAAAATAAAAATCTTGCCGATTACTTTTGAAATAGTAACCGACGAATGTGCTGAAAATAAAGTCTTGCCGATTACTTTTAAAATAGTAACCGACAAATATGCTAAAAATAAAAATCTTGCCGATTACTTTTGAAATAGTAAGCGACGAACATGCTGAAAATAAAAATCTTCCCGATTACTTTTGAAATAGTAACCGACGAATGTGCTGAAAATAAAGTCTTGCCGATTACTTTTGAAATAGTAACCGACGAATGTGCTGAAAATAAAGTCTTGCCGATTACTTTTAAAATAGTAACAGACAAATATGCTAAAAATAAAAATCTTGCCGATTACTTTTGAAATAGTAACCGACGAATGTGCTGAAAATAAATCTTGCCGATTTGCTTTGAAATAGTAACCGACGAATGTGCTGAAAATAAAGTCTTGCCGATTACATCTAAAATAGTAACAGACAAATATGCTAAAAATAAAAATCTTGCCGATTACTTTTGAAATAGTAACCGACAAATATGCTGAAAATAAAAATCTTGCCGATTACTTTTGAAATAGTAACCGACGAATGTGCTGAAAATAAAAATCTTGCCGATTGCTTTTGAAATAGTAACCGACGAACATGCTGAAAATAAAAATCTTGCCGTTTACTTTTGAAATAGTAACCGACGAATGTGCAGAAAATAGATCATGCCGATTACTTTTGAAATAGTAACCGACGAATATGTTGAAAATAAATCATGTCGATTACCTTTGAAATAGTAACCGACGAATATGCTGAAAATAAATCATGCCGATTACTTTTGAAATAGTCATTGACGAATATGCTGAAAATAAAAATCTTGCCGATTACGTTTGAAATAGTAACCGACGAACATGCTGAAAATAAAAATCTTGCCTATTACTTTTGAAATAGTAACCGACGAATGTGCAGAAAATAGATCATGCCGATTACTTTTGAAATAGTAACCGACGAATGTGCTGAAAATGAATCATGCCGATTACTATTGAAATAGTAACCGACAAATGCGCTGAAAATAAAAATCTTGTCGATTACTTTTAAAATAGTAACCGACAAATATGCTAAAAATAAAAAATCTTGCCGATTACTTTTAAAATAGTAACCGACGAATGTGCTGAAAATAAATCATGCTGATTACTTTTGAAATAGTAAGCGATGAATATGTTGGAAATAAAAATCTTACCAATTACTTTTAAAAAAGTAACCAATGAATGTGCTGAAAATAAAGTCTTGCCGATTACTTTTGAAATAGTAACCGACGAATATGTTGAAAATAAAAATCTTGCCGATTACTTTTGAAATAGTAACCGACGAATGTGCTGAAAATAAAGTCTTGCCGATTACTTTTAAAATAGTAACCGACAAATATGGTAAAAATAAAAATCTTGCCGATTACTTTTGAAATAGTAAGCGACGAACATGCTGAAAATAAAAATCTTCCCGATTACTTTTGAAATAGTAACCGACGAATGTGCTGAATATAAAGTCTTGCCGATTACTTTTGAAATAGTAACCGACGAATGTGCTGAAAATAAAGTCTTGCCGATTACTTTTAAAATAGTAACAGACAAATATGCTAAAAATAAAAATCTTGCCGATTACTTTTGAAATAGTAACCGACGAATGTGCTGAAAATAAATCTTGCCGATTTGCTTTGAAATAGTAACCGACGAATGTGCTGAAAATAAAGTCTTGCCGATTACATCTAAAATAGTAACAGACAAATATGCTAAAAATAAAAATCTTGCCGATTACTTTTGAAATAGTAACCGACAAATATGCTGAAAATAAAAATCTTGCCGATTACTTTTGAAATAGTAACCGACGAATGTGCTGAAAATAAAAATCTTGCCGATTGCTTTTGAAATAGTAACCGACGAACATGCTGAAAATAAAAATCTTGCCGTTTACTTTTGAAATAGTAACCGACGAATGTGCAGAAAATAGATCATGCCGATTACTTTTGAAATAGTAACCGACGAATGTGTTGAAAATAAATCATGTCGATTACCTTTGAAATAGTAACCGACGAATATGCTGAAAATAAATCATGCCGATTACTTTTGAAATAGTCATTGACGAATATGCTGAAAATAAAAATCTTGCCGATTACGTTTGAAATAGTAACCGACGAACATGCTGAAAATAAAAATCTTGCCGATTACTTTTGAAATAGTAACCGACGAATGTGCAGAAAATAGATCATGCCGATTACTTTTGAAATAGTAACCGACAAATGTGCTGAAAATGAATCATGCCGATTACTTTTGAAATAGTAACCGACAAATGTGCTGAAAATAAATCATGCCGATTACTATTGAAATAGTAACCGACAAATGTGCTGAAAATAAAAATCTTGTCGATTACTTTTAAAATAGTAACCGACAAATATGCTGAAAATAAAAATCTTGCCGATTACTTTTGAAATAGTAACCGACGAACATGCTGAAAATAAAAATCTTGCCGATTACTTTTGAAATAGTAACCGACGAATGTGCTGAAAATAAAGTCTTGCCGATTACTTTTGAAATAGTAACCGACGAATGTGCTGAAAATAAAGTCTTGCCGATTACTTTTAAAATAGTAACAGACAAATATGCTAAAAATAAAAATCTTGCCGATTACTTTTGAAATAGTAACCGACGAATGTGCTGAAAATAAATCTTGCCGCTTTGCTTTGAAATAGTAACCGACGAATGTGCTGAAAATAAAGTCTTGCCGATTACATCTAAAATAGTAACAGACAAATATGCTAAAAATAAAAATCTTGCCGATTACTTTTGAAATAGTAACCGACAAATATGCTGAAAATAAAAATCTTGCCGATTACTTTTGAAATAGTAACCGACGAATGTGCTGAAAATAAAAATCTTGCCGATTGCTTTTGAAATAGTAACCGACGAACATGCTGAAAATAAAAATCTTGCCGTTTACTTTTGAAATAGTAACCGACGAATGTGCAGAAAATAGATCATGCCGATTACTTTTGAAATAGTAACCGACGAATATGTTGAAAATAAATCATGTCGATTACCTTTGAAATAGTAACCGACGAATATGCTGAAAATAAATCATGCCGATTACTTTTGAAATAGTCATTGACGAATATGCTGAAAATAAAAATCTTGCCGATTACGTTTGAAATAGTAACCGACGAACATGCTGAAAATAAAAATCTTGCCTATTACTTTTGAAATAGTAACCGACGAATGTGCAGAAAATAGATCATGCCGATTACTTTTGAAATAGTAACCGACGAATGTGCTGAAAATGAATCATGCCGATTACTATTGAAATAGTAACCGACAAATGCGCTGAAAATAAAAATCTTGTCGATTACTTTTAAAATAGTAACCGACAAATATGCTAAAAATAAAAAATCTTGCCGATTACTTTTAAAATAGTAACCGACGAATGTGCTGAAAATAAATCATGCTGATTACTTTTGAAATAGTAAGCGATGAATATGTTGGAAATAAAAATCTTACCAATTACTTTTAAAAAAGTAACCAATGAATGTGCTGAAAATAAAGTCTTGCCGATTACTTTTGAAATAGTAACCGACGAATATGTTGAAAATAAAAATCTTGCCGATTACTTTTGAAATAGTAACCGACGAATGTGCTGAAAATAAAGTCTTGCCGATTACTTTTAAAATAGTAACCGACAAATATGCTAAAAATAAAAATCTTGCCGATTACTTTTGAAATAGTAAGCGACGAACATGCTGAAAATAAAAATCTTCCCGATTACTTTTGAAATAGTAACCGACGAATGTGCTGAAAATAAAGTCTTGCCGATTACTTTTGAAATAGTAACCGACGAATGTGCTGAAAATAAAGTCTTGCCGATTACTTTTAAAATAGTAACAGACAAATATGCTAAAAATAAAAATCTTGCCGATTACTTTTGAAATAGTAACCGACGAATGTGCTGAAAATAAATCTTGCCGATTTGCTTTGAAATAGTAACCGACGAATGTGCTGAAAATAAAGTCTTGCCGATTACATCTAAAATAGTAACAGACAAATATGCTAAAAATAAAAATCTTGCCGATTACTTTTGAAATAGTAACCGACAAATATGCTGAAAATAAAAATCTTGCCGATTACTTTTGAAATAGTAACCGACGAATGTGCTGAAAATAAAAATCTTGCCGATTGCTTTTGAAATAGTAACCGACGAACATGCTGAAAATAAAAATCTTGCCGTTTACTTTTGAAATAGTAACCGACGAATGTGCAGAAAATAGATCATGCCGATTACTTTTGAAATAGTAACCGACGAATGTGTTGAAAATAAATCATGTCGATTACCTTTGAAATAGTAACCGACGAATATGCTGAAAATAAATCATGCCGATTACTTTTGAAATAGTCATTGACGAATATGCTGAAAATAAAAATCTTGCCGATTACGTTTGAAATAGTAACCGACGAACATGCTGAAAATAAAAATCTTGCCGATTACTTTTGAAATAGTAACCGACGAATGTGCAGAAAATAGATCATGCCGATTACTTTTGAAATAGTAACCGACAAATGTGCTGAAAATGAATCATGCCGATTACTTTTGAAATAGTAACCGACAAATGTGCTGAAAATAAATCATGCCGATTACTATTGAAATAGTAACCGACAAATGTGCTGAAAATAAAAATCTTGTCGATTACTTTTAAAATAGTAACCGACAAATATGCTGAAAATAAAAATCTTGCCGATTACTTTTGAAATAGTAACCGACGAACATGCTGAAAATAAAAATCTTGCCGATTACTTTTGAAATAGTAACCGACGAATGTGCTGAAAATAAAGTCTTGCCGATTACTTTTGAAATAGTAACCGACGAATGTGCTGAAAATAAAGTCTTGCCGATTACTTTTAAAATAGTAACAGACAAATATGCTAAAAATAAAAATCTTGCCGATTACTTTTGAAATAGTAACCGACGAATGTGCTGAAAATAAATCTTGCCGCTTTGCTTTGAAATAGTAACCGACGAATGTGCTGAAAATAAAGTCTTGCCGATTACATCTAAAATAGTAACAGACAAATATGCTAAAAATAAAAATCTTGCCGATTACTTTTGAAATAGTAACCAACAAATATGCTGAAAATAAAAATCTTGCCGATTACTTTTGAAATAGTAACCGACGAATGTGCTGAAAATAAAAATCTTGCCGATTACTTTTGAAATAGTAACCGACGAACATGCTGAAAATAAAAATCTTGCCGTTTACTTTTGAAATAGTAACCGACGAATGTGCAGAAAATAGATCATGCCGATTACTTTTGAAATAGTAACCGACGAATGTGTTGAAAATAAATCATGTCGATTACCTTTGAAATAGTAACCGACGAATATGCTGAAAATAAATCATGCCGATTACTTTTGAAATAGTCATTGACGAATATGCTGAAAATAAAAATCTTGCCGATTACTTTTGAAATAGTAACCGACGAACATGCTGAAAATAAAAATCTTGCCTATTACTTTTGAAATAGTAACCGACGAATGTGCAGAAAATAGATCATGCCGATTACTTTTGAAATAGTAACCGACGAATGTGCTGAAAATGAATCATGCCGATTACTTTTGAAATAGTAACCGACAAATGTGCTGAAAATAAATCATGCCGATTACTATTGAAATAGTAACCGACAAATGTGGTGAAAATAGAAATAGGAACCGACGAATATGTTGAAAATAAAAATCATGTCGATTACTTTTAAAATAGTAACCGACAAATATGCTGAAAATAAAAATCTTGCCGATTACTTTTGAAATAGTAACCGACGAATGTGCAGAAAATAGATCATGCCGATTACTTTTGAAATAGTAACCGACGAATGTGCTGAAAATGAATCATGCCGATTACTATTGAAATAGTAACCGACAAATGCGCTGAAAATAAAAATCTTGTCGATTACTTTTAAAATAGTAACCGACAAATATGCTAAAAATAAAAAATCTTGGCGATTACTTTTAAAATAGTAACCGACGAATGTGCTGAAAATAAATCATGCTGATTACTTTTGAAATAGTAAGCGATGAATATGTTGGAAATAAAAATCTTACCAATTACTTTTAAAAAAGTAACCAATGAATGTGCTGAAAATAAAGTCTTGCCGATTACTTTTGAAATAGTAACCGACGAATATGTTGAAAATAAAAATCTTGCCGATTACTTTTGAAATAGTAACCGACGAATGTGCTGAAAATAAAGTCTTGCCGATTACTTTTAAAATAGTAACCGACAAATATGCTAAAAATAAAAATCTTGCCGATTACTTTTGAAATAGTAAGCGACGAACATGCTGAAAATAAAAATCTTCCCGATTACTTTTGAAATAGTAACCGACGAATGTGCTGAAAATAAAGTCTTGCCGATTACTTTTGAAATAGTAACCGACGAATGTGCTGAAAATAAAGTCTTGCCGATTACTTTTAAAATAGTAACAGACAAATATGCTAAAAATAAAAATCTTGCCGATTACTTTTGAAATAGTAACCGACGAATGTGCTGAAAATAAATCTTGCCGATTTGCTTTGAAATAGTAACCGACGAATGTGCTGAAAATAAAGTCTTGCCGATTACATCTAAAATAGTAATAGACAAATATGCTAAAAATAAAAATCTTGCCGATTACTTTTGAAATAGTAACCGACAAATATGCTGAAAATAAAAATCTTGCCGATTACTTTTGAAATAGTAACCGACGAATGTGCTGAAAATAAAAATCTTGCCGATTGCTTTTGAAATAGTAACCGACGAACATGCTGAAAATAAAAATCTTGCCGTTTACTTTTGAAATAGTAACCGACGAATGTGCAGAAAATAGATCATGCCGATTACTTTTGAAATAGTAACCGACGAATGTGTTGAAAATAAATCATGTCGATTACCTTTGAAATAGTAACCGACGAATATGCTGAAAATAAATCATGCCGATTACTTTTGAAATAGTCATTGACGAATATGCTGAAAATAAAAATCTTGCCGATTACGTTTGAAATAGTAACCGACGAACATGCTGAAAATAAAAATCTTGCCGATTACTTTTGAAATAGTAACCGACGAATGTGCAGAAAATAGATCATGCCGATTACTTTTGAAATAGTAACCGACAAATGTGCTGAAAATGAATCATGCCGATTACTTTTGAAATAGTAACCGACAAATGTGCTGAAAATAAATCATGCCGATTACTATTGAAATAGTAACCGACAAATGTGCTGAAAATAAAAATCTTGTCGATTACTTTTAAAATAGTAACCGACAAATATGCTGAAAATAAAAATCTTGCCGATTACTTTTGAAATAGTAACCGACGAACTTGCTGAAAATAAAAATCTTGCCGATTACTTTTGAAATAGTAACCGACGAATGTGCTGAAAATAAAGTCTTGCCGATTACTTTTGAAATAGTAACCGACGAATGTGCTGAAAATAAAGTCTTGTCGATTACTTTTAAAATAGTAACAGACAAATATGCTAAAAATAAAAATCTTGCCGATTACTTTTGAAATAGTAACCGACGAATGTGCTGAAAATAAATCTTGCCGCTTTGCTTTGAAATAGTAACCGACGAATGTGCTGAAAATAAAGTCTTGCCGATTACATCTAAAATAGTAACAGACAAATATGCTAAAAATAAAAATCTTGCCGATTACTTTTGAAATAGTAACCGACAAATATGCTGAAAATAAAAATCTTGCCGATTACTTTTGAAATAGTAACCGACGAATGTGCTGAAAATAAAAATCTTGCCGATTACTTTTGAAATAGTAACCGACGAACATGCTGAAAATAAAAATCTTGCCGTTTACTTTTGAAATAGTAACCGACGAATGTGCAGAAAATAGATCATGCCGATTACTTTTGAAATAGTAACCGACGAATGTGTTGAAAATAAATCATGTCGATTACCTTTGAAATAGTAACCGACGAATATGCTGAAAATAAATCATGCCGATTACTTTTGAAATAGTCATTGACGAATATGCTGAAAATAAAAATCTTGCCGATTACTTTTGAAATAGTAACCGACGAACATGCTGAAAATAAAAATCTTGCCTATTACTTTTGAAATAGTAACCGACGAATGTGCAGAAAATAGATCATGCCGATTACTTTTGAAATAGTAACCGACGAATGTGCTGAAAATGAATCATGCCGATTACTTTTGAAATAGTAACCGACAAATGTGCTGAAAATAAATCATGCCGATTACTATTGAAATAGTAACCGACAAATGTGGTGAAAATAGAAATAGGAACCGACGAATATGTTGAAAATAAAAATCATGTCGATTACTTTTAAAATAGTAACCGACAAATATGCTGAAAATAAAAATCTTGCCGATTACTTTTAAAATAGTAACCGACGAATGTGCTGAAAATAAATCATGCTGATTACTTTTGAAATAGTAAGCGATGAATATGTTGGAAATAAAAATCTTACCAATTACTTTTAAAAAAGTAACCAATGAATGTGCTGAAAATAAAGTCTTGCCGATTACTTTTGAAATAGTAACCGACGAATATGTTGAAAATAAAAATCTTGCCGATTACTTTTGAAATAGTAACCGACGAATGTGCTGAAAATAAAGTCTTGCCGATTACTTTTAAAATAGTAACCGACAAATATGCTGAAAATAAAAATCTTGCCGATTACTTTTAAAATAGTAACAGACAAATATGCTAAAAATAAAAATCTTGCCGATTACTTTTGAAATAGTAACCGACGAATGTGCTGAAAATAAATCTTGCCGATTAGCTTTGAAATAGTAACCGACGAATGTGCTGAAAATAAAGTCTTGCCGATTACTTCTAAAATAGTAACAGACAAATATGCTAAAAATAAAAATCTTGCCGATTACTTTTGAAATAGTAACCGACAAATATGCTGAAAATAAAAATCTTGCCGATTACTTTTGAAATAGTAACCGACGAATGTGCTGAAAATAAAAATCTTGCCGATTACTTTTGAAATAGTAACCGACGAACATGCTGAAAATAAAAATCTTGCCGTTTACTTTTGAAATAGTAACCGATGAATGTGCAGAAAATAGATCATGCCGATTACTTTTGAAATAGTAACCGACGAATGTGTTGAAAACAAATCACGTCGATTACCTTTGAAATAGTAACTGACGAATATGCTGAAAATAAATCATGCCGATTACTTTTGAAATAGTCATTGACGAATATGCTGAAAATAAAAATCTTGCCGATTACTTTTGAAATAGTAACCGACGAATGTGCAGAAAATAGATCATGCCGATTACTTTTGAAATAGTAACCGACGAATGTCTTGAAAATGAATCATGCCGATTACTTTTGAGATAGTAACCGACGAATGTGCTGAAAATAAATCATGCCGATTACTATTGAAATAGTAACCGACAAATATGCTAAAAATAAAAATCTTGCCGATTACTTTTGAAATAGTAACCGACGAATGTGCTGAAAATAAATCATGCTGATTACTTTTGAAATAGTAAGCGATGAATATGTTGGAAATAAAAATCTTACCAATTACTTTTAAAAAAGTAACCAATGAATGTGCTGAAAATAAAGTCGTGCCTATTACTTTTGAAATAGTAACCGACGAATATGTTGAAAATAAAAATCTTGCCGATTACTTTTGAAATAGTAACCGACGAATGTATTGAATATAAAGTCTTGCCGATTACTTTTAAAATAGTAACCGACAAATATGCTAAAAATAAAAATCTTTCCGATTACTTTTGAAATAGTAAGCGACGAACATGCTGAAAATAAAAATCTTCCCGATTACTTTTGAAATAGTAACCGACGAATGTGCTGAAAATAAAGTCTTGCCGATTACTTTTGAAATAGTAACCGACGAATGTGCTGAAAATAGATCATGCCGATTACTTTTGAAATAGTAACCGACGAATGTGCTGAAAATGAATCATGCCGATTACTTTTGAAATAGTAACCGACAAATGTGCTGAAAATAAATCATGCCGATTACTATTGAAATAGTAACCGACAAATGTGGTGAAAATAGAAATAGGAACCGACGAATATGTTGAAAATAAAAATCATGTCGATTACTTTTGAAATAGTAACCGACGAATGTGCTGAAAATAAAGTCTTGCCGATTACTTTTGAAATAGTAACCGACGAATGTGCTGAAAATAGATCATGCCGATTACTTTTGAAATAGTAACCGACGAATGTGCTGAAAATAAATCATGCTGATTACTTTTGAAATAGTAAGCGATGAATATGTTGGAAATAAAAATCTTACCAATTACTTTTAAAAAAGTAACCAATGAATGTGCTGAAAATAAAGTCTTGCCGATTACTTTTGAAATAGTAACCGACGAATATGTTGAAAATAAAAATCTTGCCGATTACTTTTGAAATAGTAACCGACGAATGTGCTGAAAATAAAGTCTTGCCGATTACTTTTAAAATAGTAACCGACAAATATGCTGAAAATAAAAATCTTGCCGATTACTTTTAAAATAGTAACAGACAAATATGCTAAAAATAAAAATCTTGCCGATTACTTTTGAAATAGTAACCGACGAATGTGCTGAAAATAAATCTTGCCGATTAGCTTTGAAATAGTAACCGACGAATGTACTGAAAATAAAGTCTTGCCGATTACTTCTAAAATAGTAACAGACAAATATGCTAAAAATAAAAATCTTGCCGATTACTTTTGAAATAGTAACCGACAAATATGCTGAAAATAAAAATCTTGCCGATTACTTTTGAAATAGTAACCGACGAATGTTCTGAAAATAAAAATCTTGCCGATTACTTTTGAAATAGTAACCGACGAACATGCTGAAAATAAAAATCTTGCCGTTTACTTTTGAAATAGTAACCGATGAACGTGCAGAAAATAGATCATGCCGATTACTTTTGAAATAGTAACCGACGAATGTGTTGAAAACAAATCATGTCGATTACCTTTGAAATAGTAACTGACGAATATGCTGAAAATAAATCATGCCGATTACTTTTGAAATAGTCATTGACGAATATGCTGAAAATAAAAATCTTGCCGATTACTTTTGAAATAGTAACCGACGAATGTGCAGAAAATAGATCATGCCGATTACTTTTGAAATAGTAACCGACGAATGTCTTGAAAATGAATCATGCCGATTACTTTTGAGATAGTAACCGACGAATGTGCTGAAAATAAATCATGCCGATTACTATTGAAATAGTAACCGACAAATATGCTAAAAATAAAAATCTTGCCGATTACTTTTGAAATAGTAACCGACGAATGTGCTGAAAATAAATCATGCTGATTACTTTTGAAATAGTAAGCGATGAATATGTTGGAAATAAAAATCTTACCAATTACTTTTAAAAAAGTAACCAATGAATGTGCTGAAAATAAAGTCGTGCCTATTACTTTTGAAATAGTAACCGACGAATATGTTGAAAATAAAAATCTTGCCGATTACTTTTGAAATAGTAACCGACGAATGTATTGAATATAAAGTCTTGCCGATTACTTTTAAAATAGTAACCGACAAATATGCTAAAAATAAAAATCTTTCCGATTACTTTTGAAATAGTAAGCGACGAACATGCTGAAAATAAAAATCTTCCCGATTACTTTTGAAATAGTAACCGACGAATGTGCTGAAAATAAAGTCTTGCCGATTACTTTTGAAATAGTAACCGACGAATGTGCTGAAAATAGATCATGCCGATTACTTTTGAAATAGTAACCGACGAATGTGCTGAAAATGAATCATGCCGATTACTTTTGAAATAGTAACCGACAAATGTGCTGAAAATAAATCATGCCGATTACTATTGAAATAGTAACCGACAAATGTGGTGAAAATAGAAATAGGAACCGACGAATATGTTGAAAATAAAAATCATGTCGATTACTTTTGAAATAGTAACCGACGAATGTGCTGAAAATAAAGTCTTGCCGATTACTTTTGAAATAGTAACCGACGAATGTGCTGAAAATAGATCATGCCGATTACTTTTGAAATAGTAACCGACGAATGTGCTGAAAATAAATCATGCTGATTACTTTTGAAATAGTAAGCGATGAATATGTTGGAAATAAAAATCTTACCAATTACTTTTAAAAAAGTAACCAATGAATGTGCTGAAAATAAAGTCTTGCCGATTACTTTTGAAATAGTAACCGACGAATATGTTGAAAATAAAAATCTTGCCGATTACTTTTGAAATAGTAACCGACGAATGTGCTGAAAATAAAGTCTTGCCGATTACTTTTAAAATAGTAACCGACAAATATGCTGAAAATAAAAATCTTGCCGATTACTTTTAAAATAGTAACAGACAAATATGCTAAAAATAAAAATCTTGCCGATTACTTTTGAAATAGTAACCGACGAATGTGCTGAAAATAAATCTTGCCGATTAGCTTTGAAATAGTAACCGACGAATGTACTGAAAATAAAGTCTTGCCGATTACTTCTAAAATAGTAACAGACAAATATGCTAAAAATAAAAATCTTGCCGATTACTTTTGAAATAGTAACCGACAAATATGCTGAAAATAAAAATCTTGCCGATTACTTTTGAAATAGTAACCGACGAATGTTCTGAAAATAAAAATCTTGCCGATTACTTTTGAAATAGTAACCGACGAACATGCTGAAAATAAAAATCTTGCCGTTTACTTTTGAAATAGTAACCGATGAACGTGCAGAAAATAGATCATGCCGATTACTTTTGAAATAGTAACCGACGAATGTATTGAAAACAAATCATGTCGATTACCTTTGAAATAGTAACTGACGAATATGCTGAAAATAAATCATGCCGATTACTTTTGAAATAGTCATTGACGAATATGCTGAAAATAAAAATCTTGCCGATTACTTTTGAAATAGTAACCGACGAATGTGCAGAAAATAGATCATGCCGATTACTTTTGAAATAGTAACCGACGAATGTCTTGAAAATGAATCATGCCGATTACTTTTGAGATAGTAACCGACGAATGTGCTGAAAATAAATCATGCCGATTACTATTGAAATAGTAACCGACAAATATGCTAAAAATAAAAATCTTGCCGATTACTTTTGAAATAGTAACCGACGAATGTGCTGAAAATAAATCATGCTGATTACTTTTGAAATAGTAAGCGATGAATATGTTGGAAATAAAAATCTTACCAATTACTTTTAAAAAAGTAACCAATGAATGTGCTGAAAATAAAGTCGTGCCTATTACTTTTGAAATAGTAACCGACGAATATGTTGAAAATAAAAATCTTGCCGATTACTTTTGAAATAGTAACCGACGAATGTATTGAATATAAAGTCTTGCCGATTACTTTTAAAATAGTAACCGACAAATATGCTAAAAATAAAAATCTTTCCGATTACTTTTGAAATAGTAAGCGACGAACATGCTGAAAATAAAAATCTTCCCGATTACTTTTGAAATAGTAACCGACGAATGTGCTGAAAATAAAGTCTTGCCGATTACTTTTGAAATAGTAACCGACGAATGTGCTGAAAATAGATCATGCCGATTACTTTTGAAATAGTAACCGACGAATGTGCTGAAAATGAATCATGCCGATTACTTTTGAAATAGTAACCGACAAATGTGCTGAAAATAAATCATGCCGATTACTATTGAAATAGTAACCGACAAATGTGGTGAAAATAGAAATAGGAACCGACGAATATGTTGAAAATAAAAATCATGTCGATTACTTTTGAAATAGTAACCGACGAATGTGCTGAAAATAAAGTCTTGCCGATTACTTTTGAAATAGTAACCGACGAATGTGCTGAAAATAGATCATGCCGATTACTTTTGAAATAGTAACCGACGAATGTGCTGAAAATAAATCATGCTGATTACTTTTGAAATAGTAAGCGATGAATATGTTGGAAATAAAAATCTTACCAATTACTTTTAAAAAAGTAACCAATGAATGTGCTGAAAATAAAGTCTTGCCGATTACTTTTGAAATAGTAACCGACGAATATGTTGAAAATAAAAATCTTGCCGATTACTTTTGAAATAGTAACCGACGAATGTGCTGAAAATAAAGTCTTGCCGATTACTTTTAAAATAGTAACCGACAAATATGCTGAAAATAAAAATCTTGCCGATTACTTTTAAAATAGTAACAGACAAATATGCTAAAAATAAAAATCTTGCCGATTACTTTTGAAATAGTAACCGACGAATGTGCTGAAAATAAATCTTGTCGATTAGCTTTGAAATAGTAACCGACGAATGTACTGAAAATAAAGTCTTGCCGATTACTTCTAAAATAGTAACAGACAAATATGCTAAAAATAAAAATCTTGCCGATTACTTTTGAAATAGTAACCGACAAATATGCTGAAAATAAAAATCTTGCCGATTACTTTTGAAATAGTAACCGACGAATGTGCTGAAAATAAAAATCTTGCCGATTACTTTTGAAATAGTAACCGACGAACATGCTGAAAATAAAAATCTTGCCGTTTACTTTTGAAATAGTAACCGATGAATGTGCAGAAAATAGATCATGCCGATTACTTTTGAAATAGTAACCGACGAATGTGTTGAAAACAAATCATGTCGATTACCTTTGAAATAGTAACTGACGAATATGCTGAAAATAAATCATGCCGATTACTTTTGAAATAGTCATTGACGAATATGCTGAAAATAAAAATCTTGCCGATTACTTTTGAAATAGTAACCGACGAATGTGCAGAAAATAGATCATGCCGATTACTTTTGAAATAGTAACCGACGAATGTCTTGAAAATGAATCATGCCGATTACTTTTGAGATAGTAACCGACGAATGTGCTGAAAATAAATCATGCCGATTACTATTGAAATAGTAACCGACAAATATGCTAAAAATAAAAATCTTGCCGATTACTTTTGAAATAGTAACCGACGAATGTGCTGAAAATAAATCATGCTGATTACTTTTGAAATAGTAAGCGATGAATATGTTGGAAATAAAAATCTTACCAATTACTTTTAAAAAAGTAACCAATGAATGTGCTGAAAATAAAGTCGTGCCTATTACTTTTTAAATAGTAACCGACGAATATGTTGAAAATAAAAATCTTGCCGATTACTTTTGAAATAGTAACCGACGAATGTATTGAATATAAAGTCTTGCCGATTACTTTTAAAATAGTAACCGACAAATATGCTAAAAATAAAAATCTTTCCGATTACTTTTGAAATAGTAAGCGACGAACATGCTGAAAATAAAAATCTTCCCGATTACTTTTGAAATAGTAACCGACGAATGTGCTGAAAATAAAGTCTTGCCGATTACTTTTGAAATAGTAACCGACGAATGTGCTGAAAATAGATCATGCCGATTACTTTTGAAATAGTAACCGACGAATGTGCTGAAAATGAATCATGCCGATTACTTTTGAAATAGTAACCGACGAATGTGTTGAAAATAAATCATGTCGATTACCTTTGAAATAGTAACCGACGAATATGCTGAAAATAAATCATGCCGATTACTTTTGAAATAGTCATTGACGAATATGCTGAAAATAAAAATCTTGCCGATTACTTTTGAAATAGTAACCGACGAACATGCTGAAAATAAAAATCTTGCTGATTACTTTTGAAATAGTAACCGACGAATGTGCAGAAAATAGATCATGCCGATTACTTTTGAAATAGTAACCGACGAATGTGCTGAAAATGAATCATGCCGATTACTTTTGAAATAGTAACCGACAAATGTGCTGAAAATAAATCATGCCGATTACTATTGAAATAGTAACCGACAAATGTGGTGAAAATAGAAATAGGAACCGACGAATATGTTGAAAATAAAAATCATGTCGATTACTTTTAAAATAGTAACCGACAAATATGCTGAAAATAAAAATCTTGCCGATTACTTTTGAAATAGTAACCGACGAATGTGCTGAAAATAAATCATGCTGATTACTTTTGAAGTAGTAAGCGATGAATATGTTGGAAATAAAAATCTTACCAATTACTTTTAAAAAAGTAACCAATGAATGTGCTGAAAATAAAGTCTTGCCGATTACTTTTGAAATAGTAACCGACGAATATGTTGAAAATAAAAATCTTGCCGATTACTTTTGAAATAGTAACCGACGAATGTATTGAAAATAAAGTCTTGCCGATTACTTTTAAAATAGTAACCGACAAATATGCTAAAAATAAAAATCTTTCCGATTACTTTTGAAATAGTAAGCGACGAACATGCTGAAAATAAAAATCTTCCCGATTACTTTTGAAATAGTAACCGACGAATGTGCTGAAAATAAAGTCTTGCCGATTACTTTTGAAATAGTAACCGACGAATGTGCTGAAAATAGATCATGCCGATTACTTTTGAAATAGTAACCGACGAATGTGCTGAAAATGAATCATGCCGATTACTTTTGAAATAGTAACCGACAAATGTGCTGAAAATAAATCATGCCGATTACTATTGAAATAGTAACCGACAAATGTGGTGAAAATAGAAATAGGAACCGACGAATATGTTGAAAATAAAAATCATGTCGATTACTTTTGAAATAGTAACCGACGAATGTGCTGAAAATAAAGTCTTGCCGATTACTTTTGAAATAGTAACCGACGAATGTGCTGAAAATAGATCATGCCGATTACTTTTGAAATAGTAACCGACGAATGTGCTGAAAATAAATCATGCTGATTACTTTTGAAATAGTAAGCGATGAATATGTTGGAAATAAAAATCTTACCAATTACTTTTAAAAAAGTAACCAATGAATGTGCTGAAAATAAAGTCTTGCCGATTACTTTTGAAATAGTAACCGACGAATATGTTGAAAATAAAAATCTTGCCGATTACTTTTGAAATAGTAACCGACGAATGTGCTGAAAATAAAGTCTTGCCGATTACTTTTAAAATAGTAACCGACAAATATGCTGAAAATAAAAATCTTGCCGATTACTTTTAAAATAGTAACAGACAAATATGCTAAAAATAAAAATCTTGCCGATTACTTTTGAAATAGTAACCGACGAATGTGCTGAAAATAAATCTTGCCGATTAGCTTTGAAATAGTAACCGACGAATGTACTGAAAATAAAGTCTTGCCGATTACTTCTAAAATAGTAACAGACAAATATGCTAAAAATAAAAATCTTGCCGATTACTTTTGAAATAGTAACCGACAAATATGCTGAAAATAAAAATCTTGCCGATTACTTTTGAAATAGTAATCGACGAATGTGCTGAAAATAAATCATGCTGATTACTTTTGAAATAGTAAGCGATGAATATGTTGGAAATAAAAATCTTACCAATTACTTTTAAAAAAGTAACCAATGAATGTGCTGAAAATAAAGTCGTGCCTATTACTTTTGAAATAGTAACCGACGAATATGTTGAAAATAAAAATCTTGTCGATTACTTTTAAAATAGTAACCGACAAATATGCTAAAAATAAAAATCTTTCCGATTACTTTTGAAATAGTAAGCGACGAACATGCTGAAAATAAAAATCTTCCCGATTACTTTTGAAATAGTAACCGACGAATGTGCTGAAAATAAAGTCTTGCCGATTACTTTTGAAATAGTAACCGACGAATGTGCTGAAAATAGATCATGCCGATTACTTTTGAAATAGTAACCGACGAATGTGCTGAAAATGAATCATGCCGATTACTTTTGAAATAGTAACCGACAAATGTGCTGAAAATAAATCATGCCGATTACTATTGAAATAGTAACCGACAAATGTGGTGAAAATAGAAATAGGAACCGACGAATATGTTGAAAATAAAAATCATGTCGATTACTTTTGAAATAGTAACCGACGAATGTGCTGAAAATAAAGTCTTGCCGATTACTTTTGAAATAGTAACCGACGAATGTGCTGAAAATAGATCATGCCGATTACTTTTGAAATAGTAACCGACGAATGTGCTGAAAATAAATCATGCTGATTACTTTTGAAATAGTAAGCGATGAATATGTTGGAAATAAAAATCTTACCAATTACTTTTAAAAAAGTAACCAATGAATGTGCTGAAAATAAAGTCTTGCCGATTACTTTTGAAATAGTAACCGACGAATATGTTGAAAATAAAAATCTTGCCGATTACTTTTGAAATAGTAACCGACGAATGTGCTGAAAATAAAGTCTTGCCGATTACTTTTAAAATAGTAACCGACAAATATGCTGAAAATAAAAATCTTGCCGATTACTTTTAAAATAGTAACAGACAAATATGCTAAAAATAAAAATCTTGCCGATTACTTTTGAAATAGTAACCGACGAATGTGCTGAAAATAAATCTTGCCGATTAGCTTTGAAATAGTAACCGACGAATGTACTGAAAATAAAGTCTTGCCGATTACTTCTAAAATAGTAACAGACAAATATGCTAAAAATAAAAATCTTGCCGATTACTTTTGAAATAGTAACCGACAAATATGCTGAAAATAAAAATCTTGCCGATTACTTTTGAAATAGTAATCGACGAATGTGCTGAAAATAAATCATGCTGATTACTTTTGAAATAGTAAGCGATGAATATGTTGGAAATAAAAATCTTACCAATTACTTTTAAAAAAGTAACCAATGAATGTGCTGAAAATAAAGTCGTGCCTATTACTTTTGAAATAGTAACCGACGAATATGTTGAAAATAAAAATCTTGTCGATTACTTTTAAAATAGTAACCGACAAATATGCTAAAAATAAAAATCTTTCCGATTACTTTTGAAATAGTAAGCGACGAACATGCTGAAAATAAAAATCTTCCCGATTACTTTTGAAATAGTAACCGACGAATGTGCTGAAAATAAAGTCTTGCCGATTACTTTTGAAATAGTAACCGACGAATGTGCTGAAAATAGATCATGCCGATTACTTTTGAAATAGTAACCGACGAATGTGCTGAAAATGAATCATGCCGATTACTTTTGAAATAGTAACCGACAAATGTGCTGAAAATAAATCATGCCGATTACTATTGAAATAGTAACCGACAAATGTGGTGAAAATAGAAATAGGAACCGACGAATATGTTGAAAATAAAAATCATGTCGATTACTTTTGAAATAGTAACCGACGAATGTGCTGAAAATAAAGTCTTGCCGATTACTTTTGAAATAGTAACCGACGAATGTGCTGAAAATAGATCATGCCGATTACTTTTGAAATAGTAACCGACGAATGTGCTGAAAATAAATCATGCTGATTACTTTTGAAATAGTAAGCGATGAATATGTTGGAAATAAAAATCTTACCAATTACTTTTAAAAAAGTAACCAATGAATGTGCTGAAAATAAAGTCTTGCCGATTACTTTTGAAATAGTAACCGACGAATATGTTGAAAATAAAAATCTTGCCGATTACTTTTGAAATAGTAACCGACGAATGTGCTGAAAATAAAGTCTTGCCGATTACTTTTAAAATAGTAACCGACAAATATGCTGAAAATAAAAATCTTGCCGATTACTTTTAAAATAGTAACAGACAAATATGCTAAAAATAAAAATCTTGCCGATTACTTTTGAAATAGTAACCGACGAATGTGCTGAAAATAAATCTTGCCGATTAGCTTTGAAATAGTAACCGACGAATGTACTGAAAATAAAGTCTTGCCGATTACTTCTAAAATAGTAACAGACAAATATGCTAAAAATAAAAATCTTGCCGATTACTTTTGAAATAGTAACCGACAAATATGCTGAAAATAAAAATCTTGCCGATTACTTTTGAAATAGTAACCGACGAATGTGCTGAAAATAAAAATCTTGCCGATTACTTTTGAAATAGTAACCGACGAACATGCTGAAAATAAAAATCTTGCCGTTTACTTTTGAAATAGTAACCGATGAATGTGCAGAAAATAGATCATGCCGATTACTTTTGAAATAGTAACCGACGAATGTGTTGAAAACAAATCATGTCGATTACCTTTGAAATAGTAACTGACGAATATGCTGAAAATAAATCATGCCGATTACTTTTGAAATAGTCATTGACGAATATGCTGAAAATAAAAATCTTGCCGATTACTTTTGAAATAGTAACCGACGAATGTGCAGAAAATAGATCATGCCGATTACTTTTGAAATAGTAACCGACGAATGTCTTGAAAATGAATCATGCCGATTACTTTTGAGATAGTAACCGGCGAATGTGCTGAAAATAAATCATGCCGATTACTATTGAAATAGTAACCGACAAATATGCTAAAAATAAAAATCTTGCCGATTACTTTTGAAATAGTAACCGACGAATGTGCTGAAAATAAATCATGCTGATTACTTTTGAAATAGTAAGCGATGAATATGTTGGAAATAAAAATCTTACCAATTACTTTTAAAAAAGTAACCAATGAATGTGCTGAAAATAAAGTCTTGCCGATTACTTTTGAAATAGTAACCGACGAATATGTTGAAAATAAAAATCTTGCCGATTACTTTTGAAATAGTAACCGACGAATGTGCTGAAAATAAAGTCTTGCCGATTACTTTTAAAATAGTAACCGACAAATATGCTGAAAATAAAAATCTTGCCGATTACTTCTAAAATAGTAACAGACAAATATGCTAAAAATAAAAATCTTGCCGATTACTTTTGAAATAGTAACCAACAAATATGCTGAAAATAAAAATCTTGCCGATTACTTTTGAAATAGTAACCGACGAATGTGCTGAAAATAAAAATCTTGCCGATTACTTTTGAAATAGTAACCGACGAACATGCTGAAAATAAAAATCTTGCCGTTTACTTTTGAAATAGTAACCGACGAATGTGCAGAAAATAGATCATGCCGATTACTTTTGAAATAGTAACCGACGAATGTGTTGAAAATAAATCATGTCGATTACCTTTGAAATAGTAACCGACGAATATGCTGAAAATAAATCATGCCGATTACTTTTGAAATAGTCATTGACGAATATGCTGAAAATAAAAATCTTGCCGATTACTTTTGAAATAGTAACCGACGAATATGCTGAAAATAAAAATCTTGCTGATTACTTTTGAAATAGTAACCGACGAATGTGCAGAAAATAGATCATGCCGATTACTTTTGAAATAGTAACCGACGAACATGCTGAAAATAAAAATCTTGCCGTTTACTTTTGAAATAGTAACCGACGAATGTGCAGAAAATAGATCATGCCGATTACTTTTGAAATAGTAACCGACGAATGTGTTGAAAATAAATCATGTCGATTACCTTTGAAATAGTAACCGACGAATATGCTGAAAATAAATCATGCCGATTACTTTTGAAATAGTCATTGACGAATATGCTGAAAATAAAAATCTTGCCGATTACGTTTAAAATAGTAACCGACGAACATGCTGAAAATAAAAATCTTGCCGATTACTTTTGAAATAGTAACCGACGAATGTGCAGAAAATAGATCATGCCGATTACTTTTGAAATAGTAACCGACAAATGTGCTGAAAATGAATCATGCCGATTACTTTTGAAATAGTAACCGACAAATGTGCTGAAAATAAATCATGCCGATTACTATTGAAATAGTAACCGACAAATGTGCTGAAAATAAAAATCTTGTCGATTACTTTTAAAATAGTAACCGACAAATATGCTGAAAATAAAAATCTTGCCGATTACTTTTGAAATAGTAACCGACGAACATGCTGAAAATAAAAATCTTCCCGATTACTTTTGAAATAGTAACCGACGAATGTGCTGAAAATAAAGTCTTGCCGATTACTTTTGAAATAGTAACCGACGAATGTGCTGAAAATAAAGTCTTGCCGATTACTTTTAAAATAGTAACAGACAAATATGCTAAAAATAAAAATCTTGCCGATTACTTTTGAAATAGTAACCGACGAATGTGCTGAAAATAAATCTTGCCGCTTTGCTTTGAAATAGTAACCGACGAATGTGCTGAAAATAAAGTCTTGCCGATTACATCTAAAATAGTAACAGACAAATATGCTAAAAATAAAAATCTTGCCGATTACTTTTGAAATAGTAACCAACAAATATGCTGAAAATAAAAATCTTGCCGATTACTTTTGAAATAGTAACCGACGAATGTGCTGAAAATAAAAATCTTGCCGATTACTTTTGAAATAGTAACCGACGAACATGCTGAAAATAAAAATCTTGCCGTTTACTTTTGAAATAGTAACCGACGAATGTGCAGAAAATAGATCATGCCGATTACTTTTGAAATAGTAACCGACGAATGTGTTGAAAATAAATCATGTCGATTACCTTTGAAATAGTAACCGACGAATATGCTGAAAATAAATCATGCCGATTACTTTTGAAATAGTCATTGACGAATATGCTGAAAATAAAAATCTTGCCGATTACTTTTGAAATAGTAACCGACGAATATGCTGAAAATAAAAATCTTGCTGATTACTTTTGAAATAGTAACCGACGAATGTGCAGAAAATAGATCATGCCGATTACTTTTGAAATAGTAACCGACGAATGTGCTGAAAATGAATCATGCCGATTACTTTTGAAATAGTAACCGACAAATGTGCTGAAAATAAATCATGCCGATTACTATTGAAATAGTAACCGACAAATGTGGTGAAAATAGAAATAGGAACCGACGAATATGTTGAAAATAAAAATCATGTCGATTACTTTTAAAATAGTAACCGACAAATATGCTGAAAATAAAAATCTTGCCGATTACTTTTGAAATAGTAACCGACGAATGTGCTGAAAATAAATCATGCTGATTACTTTTGAAATAGTAAGCGATGAATATGTTGGAAATAAAAATCTTACCAATTACTTTTAAAAAAGTAACCAATGAATGTGCTGAAAATAAAGTCTTGCCGATTACTTTTGAAATAGTAACCGACGAATATGTTGAAAATAAAAATCTTGCCGATTACTTTTGAAATAGTAACCGACGAATGTGCTGAAAATAAAGTCTTGCCGATTACTTTTAAAATAGTAACCGACAAATATGCTGAAAATAAAAATCTTGCCGATTACTTTTAAAATAGTAACAGACAAATATGCTAAAAATAAAAATCTTGCCGATTACTTTTGAAATAGTAACCGACGAATGTGCTGAAAATAAATCTTGCCGATTAGCTTTGAAATAGTAACCGACGAATGTGCTGAAAATAAAGTCTTGCCGATTACTTCTAAAATAGTAACAGACAAATATGCTAAAAATAAAAATCTTGCCGATTACTTTTGAAATAGTAACCGACAAATATGCTGAAAATAAAAATCTTGCCGATTACTTTTGAAATAGTAACCGACGAATGTGCTGAAAATAAAAATCTTGCCGATTACTTTTGAAATAGTAACCGACGAACATGCTGAAAATAAAAATCTTGCCGTTTACTTTTGAAATAGTAACCGATGAATGTGCAGAAAATAGATCATGCCGATTACTTTTGAAATAGTAACCGACGAATGTGTTGAAAACAAATCATGTCGATTACCTTTGAAATAGTAACTGACGAATATGCTGAAAATAAATCATGCCGATTACTTTTGAAATAGTCATTGACGAATATGCTGAAAATAAAAATCTTGCCGATTACTTTTGAAATAGTAACCGACAAATATGCTGAAAATAAAAATCTTGCCGATTACTTTTGAAATAGTAACCGACGAATGTGCAGAAAATAGATCATGCCGATTACTTTTGAAATAGTAACCGACGAATGTCTTGAAAATGAATCATGCCGATTACTTTTGAGATAGTAACCGACGAATGTGCTGAAAATAAATCATGCCGATTACTATTGAAATAGTAACCGACAAATGCGCTGAAAATAAAAATCTTGTCGATTACTTTTAAAATAGTAACCGACAAATATGCTAAAAATAAAAATCTTGCCGATTACTTTTGAAATAGTAACCGACGAATGTGCTGAAAATAAATAATGCTGATTACTTTTGAAATAGTAAGCGATGAATATGTTGGAAATAAAAATCTTACCAAGTACTTTTAAAAAAGTAACCAATGAATGTGCTGAAAATAAAGTCTTGCCGATTACTTTTGAAATAGTAACCGACGAATATGTTGAAAATAAAAATCTTGCCGATTACTTTTGAAATAGTAACCGACAAATGTGCTGAAAATAAATCATGCCGATTACTATTGAAATAGTAACCGACAAATGTGGTGAAAATAGAAATAGGAACCGACGAATATTTGAAAATAAAAATCATGTCGATTACGTTTAAAATAGTAACCGACAAATATGCTGAAAATAAAAATCTTGCCGATTACTTTTGAAATAGTAACCGACGAATGTTCCTAAAATAAATCATGTTGATTACTTTTGAAATAGTAAGCGATGAATATGTTGGAAATAAAAATCTTACCAATTACTTTTAAAAAAGTAACCAATGAATGTGCTGAAAATAAAGTCTTGCCGATTACTTTTGAAATAGTAACCGACGAATATGTTGAAAATAAAAATCTTACCGATTACTTTTGAAATAGTAACCGACGAATATGTTGAAAATAAAAATCTTGCCGATTACTTTTGAAATAGTAACCGACAAATGTGCTGAAAATAAATCATGCCGATTACTATTGAAATAGTAACCGACAAATGTGGTGAAAATAGAAATAGGAACCGACGAATATTTGAAAATAAAAATCATGTCGATTACTTTTAAAATAGTAACCGACAAATATGCTGAAAATAAAAATCTTGCCGATTACTTTTGAAATAGTAACCGACGAATGTTCCTAAAATAAATCATGCTGATTACTTTTGAAATAGTAAGCGATGAATATGTTGGAAATAAAAATCTTACCAATTACTTTTAAAAAAGTAACCAATGAATGTGCTGAAAATAAAGTCTTGCCGATTACTTTTGAAATAGTAACCGACGAATATGTTGAAAATAAAAATCTTGCCGATTACTTTTGAAATAGTAACAGACGAATGTGCTGAAAATAAAGTCTTGCCGATTACTTTTAAAATAGTAACCGACAAATATCCTGAAAATAAAAATCTTGCCGATTACTTTTAAAATAGTAACAGACAAATATGCTAAAAATAAAAATCTTGCCGATTACTTTTGAAATAGTAACCGACGAATGTGCTGAAAATAAATCTTGCCGATTAGCTTTGAAATAGTAACCGACGAATGTGCTGAAAATAAAGTCTTGCCGATTACTTCTAAAATAGTAACAGACAAATATGCTAAAAATAAAAATCTTGCCGATTACTTTTGAAATAGTAACCGACAAATATGCTGAAAATAAAAATCTTGCCGATTACTTTTGAAATAGTAACCGACGAATGTGCTGAAAATAAAAATCTTGCCGATTACTTTTGAAATAGTAACCGACGAACATGCTGAAAATAAAAATCTTGCCGTTTACTTTTGAAATAGTAACCGATGAATGTGCAGAAAATAGATCATGTCGATTACTTTTGAAATAGTAACCGACGAATGTGTTGAAAACAAATCATGTCGATTACCTTTGAAATAGTAACTGACGAATATGCTGAAAATAAATCATGCCGATTACTTTTGAAATAGTCATTGACGAATATGCTGAAAATAAAAATCTTGCCGATTACTTTTGAAATAGTAACCGACAAATATGCTGAAAATAAAAATCTTGCCGATTACTTTTGAAATAGTAACCGACGAATGTGCAGAAAATAGATCATGCCGATTACTTTTGAAATATTAACCGACGAATGTCTTGAAAATGAATCATGCCGATTACTTTTGAGATAGTAACCGACGAATGTGCTGAAAATAAATCATGCCGATTACTATTGAAATAGTAACCGACAAATGCGCTGAAAATAAAAATCTTGTCGATTACTTTTAAAATAGTAACCGACAAATATGCTAAAAATAAAAATCTTGCCGATTACTCTTGAAATAGTAACCGACGAATGTGCTGAAAATAAATAATGCTGATTACTTTTGAAATAGTAAGCGATGAATATGTTGGAAATAAAAATCTTACCAAGTACTTTTAAAAAAGTAACCAATGAATGTGCTGAAAATAAAGTCTTGCCGATTACTTTTGAAATAGTAACCGACGAATATGTTGAAAATAAAAATCTTGCCGATTACTTTTGAAATAGTAACCGACAAATGTGCTGAAAATAAATCATGCCGATTACTATTGAAATAGTAACCGACAAATGTGGTGAAAATAGAAATAGGAACCGACGAATATTTGAAAATAAAAATCATGTCGATTACGTTTAAAATAGTAACCGACAAATATGCTGAAAATAAAAATCTTGCCGATTACTTTTGAAATAGTAACCGACGAATGTTCCTAAAATAAATCATGTTGATTACTTTTGAAATAGTAAGCGATGAATATGTTGGAAATAAAAATCTTACCAATTACTTTTAAAAAAGTAACCAATGAATGTGCTGAAAATAAAGTCTTGCCGATTACTTTTGAAATAGTAACCGACGAATATGTTGAAAATAAAAATCTTACCGATTACTTTTGAAATAGTAACCGACGAATATGTTGAAAATAAAAATCTTGCCGATTACTTTTGAAATAGTAACCGACAAATGTGCTGAAAATAAATCATGCCGATTACTATTGAAATAGTAACCGACAAATGTGGTGAAAATAGAAATAGGAACCGACGAATATTTGAAAATAAAAATCATGTCGATTACTTTTAAAATAGTAACCGACAAATATGCTGAAAATAAAAATCTTGCCGATTACTTTTGAAATAGTAACCGACGAATGTTCCTAAAATAAATCATGCTGATTACTTTTGAAATAGTAAGCGATGAATATGTTGGAAATAAAAATCTTACCAATTACTTTTAAAAAAGTAACCAATGAATGTGCTGAAAATAAAGTCTTGCCGATTACTTTTGAAATAGTAACCGACGAATATGTTGAAAATAAAAATCTTGCCGATTACTTTTGAAATAGTAACAGACGAATGTGCTGAAAATAAAGTCTTGCCGATTACTTTTAAAATAGTAACCGACAAATATGCTGAAAATAAAAATCTTGCCGATTACTTTTAAAATAGTAACAGACAAATATGCTAAAAATAAAAATCTTGCCGATTACTTTTGAAATAGTAACCGACGAATGTGCTGAAAATAAATCTTGCCGATTAGCTTTGAAATAGTAACCGACGAATGTGCTGAAAATAAAGTCTTGCCGATTACTTCTAAAATAGTAACAGACAAATATGCTAAAAATAAAAATCTTGCCGATTACTTTTGAAATAGTAACCGACAAATATGCTGAAAATAAAAATCTTGCCGATTACTTTTGAAATAGTAACCGACGAATGTGCTGAAAATAAAAATCTTGCCGATTACTTTTGAAATAGTAACCGACGAATGTGCAGAAAATAGATCATGCCGATTACTTTTGAAATAGTAACCGACGAATGTGTTGAAAATAAATCATGTCGATTACCTTTGAAATAGTAACCGACGAATATGCTGAAAATAAATCATGCCGATTACTTTTGAAATAGTCATTGATGAATATGCTGAAAATAAAAATCTTGCCGATTACTTTTGAAATAGTAACCGACGAATGTGCAGAAAATGAATCATGCCGATTACTTTTGAAATAGTAACCGACAAATGTGCTGAAAATAAATCATGCCGATTACTATTGAAATAGTAACCGACAAATGTGCTGAAAATAAAAATCTTGTCGATTACTTTTAAAATAGTAACCGACAAATATGCTGAAAATAAAAATCTTGCCGATTACTTTTGAAATAGTAACCGACGAACATGCTGAAAATAAAAATCTTCCCGATTACTTTTGAAATAGTAACCGACGAATGTGCTGAAAATAAAGTCTTGCCGATTACTTTTGAAATAGTAACCGACGAATGTGCTGAAAATAAAGTCTTGCCGATTACTTTTAAAATAGTAACAGACAAATATGCTAAAAATAAAAATCTTGCCGATTACTTTTGAAATAGTAACCGACGAATGTGCTGAAAATAAAGTCTTGCCGATTACATCTAAAATAGTAACAGACAAATATGCTAAAAATAAAAATCTTGCCGATTACTTTTGAAATAGTAACCGACAAATATGCTGAAAATAAAAATCTTGCCGATTACTTTTGAAATAGTAACCGACGAATGTGCTGAAAATAAAAATCTTGCCGATTACTTTTGAAATAGTAACCGACGAACATGCTGAAAATAAAAATCTTGCCGTTTACTTTTGAAATAGTAACCGACGAATGTGCAGAAAATAGATCATGCCGATTACTTTTGAAATAGTAACCGACGAATGTGTTGAAAATAAATCATGTCGATTACCTTTGAAATAGTAACCGACGAATATGCTGAAAATAAATCATGCCGATTACTTTTGAAATAGTCATTGACGAATATGCTGAAAATAAAAATCTTGCCGATTACTTTTGAAATAGTAACCGACGAATATGCTGAAAATAAAAATCTTGCTGATTACTTTTGAAAAAGTAACCGACGAATGTGCAGAAAATAGATCAAGCCGATTACTTTTGAAATAGTAACCGACGAATGTGCTGAAAATGAATCATGCCGATTACTTTTGAAATAGTAACCGACAAATGTGCTGAAAATAAATCATGCCGATTACTATTGAAATAGTAACCGACAAATCTGGTGAAAATAGAAATAGGAACCGACGAATATGTTGAAAATAAAAATCATGTCGATTACTTTTAAAATAGTAACCGACAAATATGCTGAAAATAAAAATCTTGCCGATTACTTTTGAAATAGTAACCGACGAATGTGCTGAAAATAAATCATGCTGATTACTTTTGAAATAGTAAGCGATGAATATGTTGGAAATAAAAATCTTACCAATTACTTTTAAAAAAGTAACCAATGAATGTGCTGAAAATAAAGTCTTGCCGATTACTTTTGAAATAGTAACCGACGAATATGTTGAAAATAAAAATCTTGCCGATTACTTTTGAAATAGTAACCGACGAATGTGCTGAAAATAAAGTCTTGCCGATTACTTTTAAAATAGTAACCGACAAATATGCTGAAAATAAAAATCTTGCCGATTACTTTTAAAATAGTAACAGACAAATATGCTAAAAATAAAAATCTTGCCGATTACTTTTGAAATAGTAACCGACGAATGTGCTGAAAATAAATCTTGCCGATTAGCTTTGAAATAGTAACCGACGAATGTGCTGAAAATAAAGTCTTGCCGATTACTTCTAAAATAGTAACAGACAAATATGCTAAAAATAAAAATCTTGCCGATTACTTTTGAAATAGTAACCGACAAATATGCTGAAAATAAAAATCTTGCCGATTACTTTTGAAATAGTAACCGACGAATGTGCTGAAAATAAAAATCTTGCCGATTACTTTTGAAATAGTAACCGACGAACATGCTGAAAATAAAAATCTTGCCGTTTACTTTTGAAATAGTAACCGATGAATGTGCAGAAAATAGATCATGCCGATTACTTTTGAAATAGTAACCGACGAATGTGTTGAAAACAAATCATGTCGATTACCTTTGAAATAGTAACTGACGAATATGCTGAAAATAAATCATGCCGATTACTTTTGAAATAGTCATTGACGAATATGCTGAAAATAAAAATCTTGCCGATTACTTTTGAAATAGTAACCGACAAATATGCTGAAAATAAAAATCTTGCCGATTACTTTTGAAATAGTAACCGACGAATGTGCAGAAAATAGATCATGCCGATTACTTTTGAAATAGTAACCGACGAATGTCTTGAAAATGAATCATGCCGATTACTTTTGAGATAGTAACCGACGAATGTGCTGAAAATAAATCATGCCGATTACTATTGAAATAGTAACCGACAAATGCGCTGAAAATAAAAATCTTGTCGATTACTTTTAAAATAGTAACCGACAAATATGCTAAAAATAAAAATCTTGCCGATTACTTTTGAAATAGTAACCGACGAATGTGCTGAAAATAAATAATGCTGATTACTTTTGAAATAGTAAGCGATGAATATGTTGGAAATAAAAATCTTACCAAGTACTTTTAAAAAAGTAACCAATGAATGTGCTGAAAATAAAGTCTTGCCGATTACTTTTGAAATAGTAACCGACGAATATGTTGAAAATAAAAATCTTGCCGATTACTTTTGAAATAGTAACCGACAAATGTGCTGAAAATAAATCATGCCGATTACTATTGAAATAGTAACCGACAAATGTGGTGAAAATAGAAATAGGAACCGACGAATATTTGAAAATAAAAATCATGTCGATTACGTTTAAAATAGTAACCGACAAATATGCTGAAAATAAAAATCTTGCCGATTACTTTTGAAATAGTAACCGACGAATGTTCCTAAAATAAATCATGTTGATTACTTTTGAAATAGTAAGCGATGAATATGTTGGAAATAAAAATCTTACCAATTACTTTTAAAAAAGTAACCAATGAATGTGCTGAAAATAAAGTCTTGCCGATTACTTTTGAAATAGTAACCGACGAATATGTTGAAAATAAAAATCTTACCGATTACTTTTGAAATAGTAACCGACGAATATGTTGAAAATAAAAATCTTGCCGATTACTTTTGAAATAGTAACCGACAAATGTGCTGAAAATAAATCATGCCGATTACTATTGAAATAGTAACCGACAAATGTGGTGAAAATAGAAATAGGAACCGACGAATATTTGAAAATAAAAATCATGTCGATTACTTTTAAAATAGTAACCGACAAATATGCTGAAAATAAAAATCTTGCCGATTACTTTTGAAATAGTAACCGACAAATATGCTGAAAATAAAAATCTTGCCGATTACTTTTGAAATAGTAACCGACGAATGTGCTGAAAATAAAAATCTTGCCGATTACTTTTGAAATAGTAACCGACGAATGTGCAGAAAATAGATCATGCCGATTACTTTTGAAATAGTAACCGACGAATGTGTTGAAAATAAATCATGTCGATTACCTTTGAAATAGTAACCGACGAATATGCTGAAAATAAATCATGCCGATTACTTTTGAAATAGTCATTGACGAATATGCTGAAAATAAAAATCTTGCCGATTACTTTTGAAATAGTAACCGACGAATGTGCAGAAAATAGATCATGCCGATTACTTTTGAAATAGTAACCGACGACTGTCTTGAAAATGAATCATGCCGATTACTTTTGAAATAGTAACCGTCGAATGTGCTGAAAATAAATCATGCCGATTACCATTGAAATAGTAACCGACAAATGCGCTGAAAATAAAAATCTTGTCGATTACTTTTAAAATAGTAACCGACAAATATGCTAAAAATAAAAATCTTGCCGATTACTTTTGAAATAGGAACCGACGAATATGTTGAAAATAAAAATCTTGTAGATTACTTTTAAAATAGTAACCGACAAATATGCTGAAAATAAAAATCTTGCCGATTACTTTTGAAATAGTAACCGACGAATGTGCTGAAAATAAATCATGCTGATTACTATTGAAATAGTAAGCGATGAATATGTTGGAAATAAAAATCTTACCAATTACTTTTAAAAAAGTAACCAATGAATGTGCTGAAAATAAAGTCTTGCCGATTACTTTTGAAATAGTAATCGACGAATATGTTGAAAATAAAAATCTTGCCGATTACTTTTGAAATAGTAACCGACGAACATGCTGAAAATAAAAATCTTCCCGATTACTTTTGAAATAGTAACCGACGAAGGTGCTGAAAATAAAGTCTTGCCGATCACTTTTGAAATAGTAACCGACGAATGTGCTGAAAATAAAGTCTTGCCGATTACTTTTAAAATAGTAACAGACAAATATGCTAAAAATAAAAATCTTGCCGATTACTTTTGAAATAGTAACCGACGAATGTGCTGAAAATAAATCTTGCCGATTAGCTTTGAAATAGTAACCGACGAATGTGCTGAAAATAAAGTCTTGCCGATTACTTTTAAAATAGTAACAGACAAATATGCTAAAAATAAAAATCTTGCCGATTACTTTTGAAATATTAACCGACAAATATGCTGAAAATAAAAATCTTGCCGATTACTTTTGAAATAGTAACCGACGAATGTGCTGAAAATAAAAATCTTGCCGATTACTTTTGAAATAGTAACCGACAAATATGCTGAAAATAAAAATCTTGCCGATTACTTTTGAAATAGTAACCGACGAACTTGCTGAAAATAAAAATCTTCCCGATTACTTTTGAAATAGTAACCGACGAATGTGCTGAAAATAAATCATGCCGATTACTTTTGAAATAGTCATTGACGAATATGCTGAAAATAAAAATCTTGCCGATTACTTTTGAAATAGTAACCGACGAATGTGCAGAAAATAGATCATGCCGATTACTTTTGAAATAGTAACCGACGAATGTCTTGAAAATGAATCATGCCGATTACTTTTGAAATAGTAACCGACGAATGTGCTGAAAATAAATCATGCCGATTACTATTGAAATAGTAACCGACAAATGCGCTGAAAATAAAAATCTTGTCGATTACTTTTAAAATAGTAACCGACAAATATGCTAAAAATAAAAATCTTGCCGATTACTTTTGAAATAGTAACCGACGAATATGTTGAAAATAAAAATCTTGCCGATTACTTTTGAAATAGTAACCGACGAATGTGCTGAAAATAAAGTCTTGCCGATTACTTTTAAAATAGTAACCGACAAATATGCTGAAAATAAAAATCTTGCCGATTACTTTTGAAATAGTAACCGACGAAATTGCTGAAAATAAAAATCTTCCCGATTACTTTTGAAATAGTAACCGACGAATGTGCTGAAAATAATGTCTTGCCGATTACTTTTGAAATAGTAACCGACGAATGTGCTGAAAATAAAGTCTTGCCGATTACTTTTAAAATAGTAACAGACAAATATGCTAAAAATAAAAATCTTGCCGATTACTTTTGAAATAGTAACCGACGAATGTGCTGAAAATAAATCTTGCCGATTAGCTTTGAAATAGTAACCGACGAATGTGCTGAAAATAAAGTCTTGCCGATTACTTCTAAAATAGTAACAGACAAATATGCTAAAAATAAAAATCTTGCCGATTACTTCTAAAATAGTAACAGACAAATATGCTAAAAATAAAAATCTTGCCGATTACTTTTGAAATAGTAACCGACAAATATGCTGAAAATAAAAATCTTGCCGATTACTTTTGAAATAGTAACCGACGAATGTGCTGAAAATAAAAATCTTGCCGATTACTTTTGAAATAGTAACCGACAAATATGCTGAAAATAAAAATCTTGCCGATTACTTTTGAAATAGTAACCGACGAACTTGCTGAAAATAAAAATCTTCCCGATTACTTTTGAAATAGTAATCGACGAATGTGCTGAAAATAAATCATGCCGATTACTTTTGAAATAGTCATTGACGAATATGTTGAAAATAAAAATCTTGCCGATTACTTTTGAAATAGTAACCGACGAATGTGCAGAAAATAGATCATGCCGATTACTTTTGAAATAGTAACCGACGAATGTCTTGAAAATGAATCATGCCGATTACTTTTGAAATAGTAACCGACGAATGTGCTGAAAATAAATCATGCCGATTACTATTGAAATAGTAACCGACAAATGCGCTGAAAATAAAAATCTTGTCGATTACTTTTAAAATAGTAACCGACAAATATGCTAAAAATAAAAATCTTGCCGATTACTTTTGAAATAGTAACCGACGAATATGTTGAAAATAAAAATCTTGCCGATTACTTAAATCTCATTTTTACGCAAGGGTCGTTCCAATACTTTCATTTTATCGAATACAAAACCAAATAGATTCATATATCATGATTTAAATCAAGGGAAATGTTAACCTTCTTATTTCTCAAACTTGTAATCACATAGGCCAAAATCTCATTTTTGCGCAAGGGTCATTTCAATACTTTTATTTTATCGAATACACAACAAAAGAGGTTCACAAATCATGCATTAAATCAAGGGAGAAATTCAACCTTCACATTTATCAAATTTGCAACCATATAGGCTAATATCTCATTTTCGCGACAAGGGTCATCCCAATACTTTATATATACCAAATTTAGAACCCAATGGGTTCAAATATCATCTTTCGCACCAAGGAACGTCGAGAGACAAGCTCAACCTTCATATATATATATATATATATATATATATATATATATATATATCAAACATATAACCATATAGGCTACAATCTCATTTTTCCACAAGGGTCACTCTAATACTTTTATTTTGCCGAATACATAACCAAATAGGATCACAAATCATGCTTTAAATCAAGGAACATATTCAACCTTCCCATTTATCAAATATGCAACCATATAGGCTAATATCTCATTTTCGCGACAAGGGTCATCCCAATACATTATATTTACCAAATTTAGAACCAAAAAGGTTCAAATAACATCTTTCGCACCAAAGAACGTCGAGGGACAAGCTCAACCTTCATACATATATCAAACATATAACCATATAGGCTAAAATCTCATTTTTACGCAAGGGTCGTTCCAATACTTTCATTTTATCGAATACAAAACCAAATAGATTCATATATCATGATTTAAATCAAGGGAAATGTTAACCTTCTTATTTCTCAAACTTGTAATCACATAGGCCAAAATGTCATTTTTGTGCAAGGGTCATTCCAATACTTTTATTTTATCAAATACACAACCAAAGCGGTTCTTAAATCATGCATTAAATCAAGGGAGAAATTCAACCTTCACATTTTTTAAATTTGCAACCATATAGGCTAATATCTCATTTTCGCGACAAGGGTCATCCCAATACTTTATATTTACCGAATTTAGAACCAAATAGGTTCAAATATCATGTTTCGCATCAAGGGACATCGAGGGACAAGCTCAACCTTCATATTTATCAAACATGTAACCATATAGGCTACAATCTCATTTTTGCACAAGGGTCATTCTAATACTTTCCAATTACCGAATACATAACCAAATAGGTTCACAAATCATGCTTTAAATCAAGGGACAAATTCAACCTTCCCATTTATCAAATTTGCAACCATATAGGCTAATATCTCATTTTCGCGACAAGGGTCATCCCAATACTTTATATTTACCGAATTTAGAACCAAATAGGTACAAATATCATGTTTCGCATCAATGGACATCGAGGGACAAGTTCAACCTTCATATTTATCAAACATGTAACCATATAGGCTACAATCTCATTTTTGCACAAGGGTCATTCTAATACTTTCATTTTACCGAATACACAACCAAATAGGTTCACAAATCATGCTTTAAATCAAGGGACAAATTCAACCTTCCCATTTATCAAATTTGCAACCATATAGGGTAATATCTCTTTTTTCGCAACAAGGGTCATCCCTATACTTTATATTTACCGAATATATAACCAAATAGGTTCAAATATCATGTTTCGCCCCAAGAGACATCGAGGGACAAGCTCAACCTTCATATTTATCAAACATGTAACCATATAGGCTACAATCTCATTTTTGCACAAGGGTCATTCTAATGCTTTCATTTTACCGAATACATAACCAAATAGGTTCACAAATCATGATTTAAATCAAGGGACAAATTCAACCTTCACATTTATCAAATTTGCAACCATATAGGCTAATATCTCTTTTTCGCAACAAGGGTCATCCACAATACTTTATATTTACCGAATTTAGAAACAAATAGGTTCAAATATCATGTTTCGCATCAAGGGACATCGAGGGACAAGCTCAACCTTCACATTTATCAAAACATGTAATCATATAGGCTACAATCTCATTTTTCCACCAGGGTCATTCTAATACTTTTATTTTGCCGAATACATAACCAAATAGGATCACAAATCATGCTTTAAATCAAGGAACATATTCAACCTTCCCATTTATCAAATATGCAACCATATAGGCTAATATCTCATTTTCGCGACAAGGGTCATCCCAATACATTATATTTACCAAATTTAGAACCAAAAAGGTTCAAATAACATCTTTCGCACCAAAGAACGTCGAGGGACAAGCTCAACCTTCATACATATATCAAACATATAACCATATAGGCTAAAATCTCATTTTTACGCAAGGGTCGTTCCAATACTTTCATTTTATCGAATACAAAACCAAATAGATTCATATATCATGATTTAAATCAAGGGAAATGTTAACCTTCTTATTTCTCAAACTTGTAATCACATAGGCCAAAATGTCATTTTTGTGCAAGGGTCATTCCAATACTTTTATTTTATCAAATACACAACCAAAGCGGTTCACAAATCATGTATTAAATCAAGGGAGAAATTCAACCTTCACATTTATTAAATTTGCAACCATATAGGCTAATATCTCATTTTCGCGACAAGGGTCATCCCAATACTTTATATTTACCGAATTTAGAACCAAATAGGTTCAAATATCATGTTTCGCATCAAGGGACATCGAGGGACAAGCTCAACCTTCATATTTATCAAACATGTAACCATATAGGCTACAATCTCATTTTTGCACAAGGGTCATTCTAATACTTTCCAATTACCGAATACATAACCAAATAGGTTCACAAATCATGCTTTAAATCAAGGGACAAATTCAACCTTCCCATTTATCAAATTTGCAACCATATAGGCTAATATCTCATTTTCGCGACAAGGGTCATCCCAATACTTTATATTTACCGAATTTAGAACCAAATAGGTACAAATATCATGTTTCGCATCAATGGACATCGAGGGACAAGTTCAACCTTCATATTTATCAAACATGTAACCATATAGGCTACAATCTCATTTTTGCACAAGGGTCATTCTAATACTTTCATTTTACCGAATACACAACCAAATAGGTTCACAAATCATGCTTTAAATCAAGGGACAAATTCAACCTTCCCATTTATCAAATTTGCAACCATATAGGGTAATATCTCTTTTTTCGCAACAAGGGTCATCCCTATACTTTATATTTACCGAATATATAACCAAATAGGTTCAAATATCATGTTTCGCCCCAAGAGACATCGAGGGACAAGCTCAACCTTCATATTTATCAAACATGTAACCATATAGGCTACAATCTCATTTTTGCACAAGGGTCATTCTAATGCTTTCATTTTACCGAATACATAACCAAATAGGTTCACAAATCATGATTTAAATCAAGGGACAAATTCAACCTTCACATTTATCAAATTTGCAACCATATAGGCTAATATCTCTTTTTCGCAACAAGGGTCATCCACAATACTTTATATTTACCGAATTTAGAAACAAATAGGTTCAAATATCATGTTTCGCATCAAGGGACATCGAGGGACAAGCTCAACCTTCACATTTATCAAAACATGTAATCATATAGGCTACAATCTCATTTTTCCACCAGGGTCATTCTAATACTTTTATTTTGCCGAATACATAACCAAATAGGATCACAAATCATGCTTTAAATCAAGGAACATATTCAACCTTCCCATTTATCAAATATGCAACCATATAGGCTAATATCTCATTTTCGCGACAAGGGTCATCCCAATACATTATATTTACCAAATTTAGAACCAAAAAGGTTCAAATAACATCTTTCGCACCAAAGAACGTCGAGGGACAAGCTCAACCTTCATACATATATCAAACATATAACCATATAGGCTAAAATCTCATTTTTACGCAAGGGTCGTTCCAATACTTTCATTTTATCGAATACAAAACCAAATAGATTCATATATCATGATTTAAATCAAGGGAAATGTTAACCTTCTTATTTCTCAAACTTGTAATCACATAGGCCAAAATGTCATTTTTGTGCAAGGGTCATTCCAATACTTTTATTTTATCAAATACACAACCAAAGCGGTTCACAAATCATGTATTAAATCAAGGGAGAAATTCAACCTTCACATTTATTAAATTTGCAACCATATAGGCTAATATCTCATTTTCGCGACAAGGGTCATCCCAATACTTTATATTTACCGAATTTAGAACCAAATAGGTTCAAATATCATGTTTCGCATCAAGGGACATCAAGGGACAAGCTCAACCTTCATATTTATCAAACATGTAACCATATAGGCTACAATCTCATTTTTGCACAAGGGTCATTCTAATACTTTCCAATTACCGAATACATAACCAAATAGGTTCACAAATCATGCTTTAAATCAAGGGACAAATTCAACCTTCCCATTTATCAAATTTGCAACCATATAGGCTAATATCTCATTTTCGCGACAAGGGTCATCCCAATACTTTATATTTACCGAATTTAGAACCAAATAGGTACAAATATCATGTTTCGCATCAATGGACATCGAGGGACAAGTTCAACCTTCATATTTATCAAACATGTAACCATATAGGCTACAATCTCATTTTTGCACAAGGGTCATTCTAATACTTTCATTTTACCGAATACACAACCAAATAGGTTCACAAATCATGCTTTAAATCAAGGGACAAATTCAACCTTCCCATTTATCAAATTTGCAACCATATAGGGTAATATCTCTTTTTTCGCAACAAGGGTCATCCCTATACTTTATATTTACCGAATATATAACCAAATAGGTTCAAATATCATGTTTCGCCCCAAGAGACATCGAGGGACAAGCTCAACCTTCATATTTATCAAACATGTAACCATATAGGCTACAATCTCATTTTTGCACAAGGGTCATTCTAATGCTTTCATTTTACCGAATACATAACCAAATAGGTTCACAAATCATGATTTAAATCAAGGGACAAATTCAACCTTCACATTTATCAAATTTGCAACCATATAGGCTAATATCTCTTTTTCGCAACAAGGGTCATCCACAATACTTTATATTTACCGAATTTAGAAACAAATAGGTTCAAATATCATGTTTCGCATCAAGGGACATCGAGGGACAAGCTCAACCTTAATATTTATCAAAACATGTAATCATATAGGCTACAATCTCATTTTTCCACCAGGGTCATTCTAATACTTTCATTTTGCCGAATACATAACCAAATAGGTTCACAAATCATGCTTTAAATCAAGGAACATATTCAACCTTCCCATTTATCAAATATGCAACCATATAGGCTAATATCTCATTTTCGCGACAAGGGTCATCCCAATACATTATATTTACCAAATTTAGAACCAAAAAGGTTCAAATAACATCTTTCGCACCAAAGAACGTCGAGGGACAAGCTCAACCTTCATACATATATCAAACATATAACCATATAGGCTAAAATCTCATTTTTACGCAAGGGTCGTTCCAATACTTTCATTTTATCGAATACAAAACCAAATAGATTCATATATCATGATTTAAATCAAGGGAAATGTTAACCTTCTTATTTCTCAAACATGTAATCACATAGGCCAAAATGTCATTTTTGTGCAATGGTCATTCCAATACTTTTATTTTATCAAATACACAACCAAAGCGGTTCACAAATCATGCATTAAATCAAGGGAGAAATTCAACCTTCACATTTATTAAATTTGCAACCATATAGGCTAATATCTCATTTTCGCGACAAGGGTCATCCCAATACTTTATATTTACCGAATTTAGAACCAAATAGGTTCAAATATCATGTTTCGCATCAAGGGACATCGAGGGACAAGCTCAACCTTCATATTTATCAAACAAGTAACCATATAGGCTACAATCTCTTTTTTGCACAAGGGTCATTCTAATACTTTCCAATTACCGAATACATAACCAAATAGGTTCACAAATCATGCTTTAAATCAAGGGACAAATTCAACCTTCCCATTTATCAAATTTGCAACCATATAGGCTAATATCTCATTTTCGCGACAAGGGTCATCCCAATACTTTATATTTACCGAATTTAGAACCAAATAGGTACAAATATCATGTTTCGCATCAATGGACATCGAGGGACAAGTTCAACCTTCATATTTATCAAACATGTAACCATATAGGCTACAATCTCATTTTTGCACAAGGGTCATTCTAATACTTTCATTTTACCGAATACACAACCAAATAGGTTCACAAATCATGCTTTAAATCAAGGGACAAATTCAACCTTCCCATTTATCAAATTTGAAACCATATAGGGTAATATCTCTTTTTTCGCAACAAGGGTCATCCCTATACTTTATATTTACCGAATTTATAACCAAATAGGTTCAAATATCATGTTTCGCCCCAAGGGACATCGAGGGACAAGCTCAACCTTCATATTTATCAAACATGTAACCATATAGGCTACAATCTCATTTTTGCACAAGGGTCATTCTAATACTTTCCAATTACCGAATACATAACCAAATAGGTTCACAAATCATGCTTTAAATCAAGGGACAAATTCAACCTTCCCATTTATCAAATTTGCAACCATATAGGCTAATATCTCATTTTCGCGACAAGGGTCATCCCAATACTTTATATTTACCGAATTTAGAACCAAATAGGTACAAATATCATGTTTCGCATCAATGGACATCGAGGGACAAGTTCAACCTTCATATTTATCAAACATGTAACCATATAGGCTACAATCTCATTTTTGCACAAGGGTCATTCTAATACTTTCATTTTACCGAATACACAACCAAATAGGTTCACAAATCATGCTTTAAATCAAGGGACAAATTCAACCTTCCCATTTATCAAATTTGCAACCATATAGGGTAATATCTCTTTTTTCGCAACAAGGGTCATCCCTATACTTTATATTTACCGAATATATAACCAAATAGGTTCAAATATCATGTTTCGCCCCAAGAGACATCGAGGGACAAGCTCAACCTTCATATTTATCAAACATGTAACCATATAGGCTACAATCTCATTTTTGCACAAGGGTCATTCTAATGCTTTCATTTTACCGAATACATAACCAAATAGGTTCACAAATCATGATTTAAATCAAGGGACAAATTCAACCTTCACATTTATCAAATTTGCAACCATATAGGCTAATATCTCTTTTTCGCAACAAGGGTCATCCACAATACTTTATATTTACCGAATTTAGAAACAAATAGGTTCAAATATCATGTTTCGCATCAAGGGACATCGAGGGACAAGCTCAACCTTAATATTTATCAAAACATGTAATCATATAGGCTACAATCTCATTTTTCCACCAGGGTCATTCTAATACTTTCATTTTGCCGAATACATAACCAAATAGGTTCACAAATCATGCTTTAAATCAAGGAACATATTCAACCTTCCCATTTATCAAATATGCAACCATATAGGCTAATATCTCATTTTCGCGACAAGGGTCATCCCAATACATTATATTTACCAAATTTAGAACCAAAAAGGTTCAAATAACATCTTTCGCACCAAAGAACGTCGAGGGACAAGCTCAACCTTCATACATATATCAAACATATAACCATATAGGCTAAAATCTCATTTTTACGCAAGGGTCGTTCCAATACTTTCATTTTATCGAATACAAAACCAAATAGATTCATATATCATGATTTAAATCAAGGGAAATGTTAACCTTCTTATTTCTCAAACATGTAATCACATAGGCCAAAATGTCATTTTTGTGCAATGGTCATTCCAATACTTTTATTTTATCAAATACACAACCAAAGCGGTTCACAAATCATGCATTAAATCAAGGGAGAAATTCAACCTTCACATTTATTAAATTTGCAACCATATAGGCTAATATCTCATTTTCGCGACAAGGGTCATCCCAATACTTTATATTTACCGAATTTAGAACCAAATAGGTTCAAATATCATGTTTCGCATCAAGGGACATCGAGGGACAAGCTCAACCTTCATATTTATCAAACAAGTAACCATATAGGCTACAATCTCTTTTTTGCACAAGGGTCATTCTAATACTTTCCAATTACCGAATACATAACCAAATAGGTTCACAAATCATGCTTTAAATCAAGGGACAAATTCAACCTTCCCATTTATCAAATTTGCAACCATATAGGCTAATATCTCATTTTCGCGACAAGGGTCATCCCAATACTTTATATTTACCGAATTTAGAACCAAATAGGTACAAATATCATGTTTCGCATCAATGGACATCGAGGGACAAGTTCAACCTTCATATTTATCAAACATGTAACCATATAGGCTACAATCTCATTTTTGCACAAGGGTCATTCTAATACTTTCATTTTACCGAATACACAACCAAATAGGTTCACAAATCATGCTTTAAATCAAGGGACAAATTCAACCTTCCCATTTATCAAATTTGAAACCATATAGGGTAATATCTCTTTTTTCGCAACAAGGGTCATCCCTATACTTTATATTTACCGAATTTATAACCAAATAGGTTCAAATATCATGTTTCGCCCCAAGGGACATCGAGGGACAAGCTCAACCTTCATATTTATCAAACATGTAACCATATAGGCTACAATCTCATTTTTGCACAAGGGTCATTCTAATGCTTTCATTTTACCGAATACATAACCAAATAGGTTCACAAATCATGATTTAAATCAAGGGACAAATTCAACCTTCACATTTATCAAATTTGCAACCATATAGGCTAATATCTCTTTTTCGCAACAAGGGTCATCCACAATACTTTATATTTACCGAATTTAGAAACAAATAGGTTCAAATATCATGTTTCGCATCAAGGGACATCGAGGGACAAGCTCAACCTTCATATTTATCAAAACATGTAATCATATAGGCTACAATCTCATTTTTCCACCAGGGTCATTCTAATACTTTCATTTTGCCGAATACATAACCAAATAGGTTCACAAATCATGCTTTAAATCAAGGAACATATTCAACCTTCCCATTTATCAAATATGCAACCATATAGGCTAATATCTCATTTTCGCGACAAGGGTCATCCCAACACATTATATTTACCAAATTTAGAACCAAAAAGGTTCAAATAACATCTTTCGCACCAAAGTACGTCGAGGGACAAGCTCAACCTTCATACATATATCAAACATATAACCATATAGGCTAAAATCTCATTTTTACGCAAGGGTCGTTCCAATACTTTCATCTTATCGAATACAAAACCAAATAGATTCATATATCATGATTTAAATCAAGGGAAATGTTAACCTTCTTATTTCTCAAACTTGTAATCACATAGGCCAAAATCTCATTTTTGTGCAAGGGTCATTCCAATACTTTTATTTTATCAAATACACAACCAAAGAGGTTCACAAATCATGCATTAAATTAAGGGAGAAATTCAACCTTCACATTTATCAAATTTGCAACCATATAGGCTAATATCTCATTTTCGCGACAAGGGTCATCCCAATACTTTATATTTACCGAATTTAGAACCAAATAGGTACAAATATCATGTTTCGCATCAATGGACATCGAGGGACAAGTTCAACCTTCATATTTATCAAACATGTAACCATATAGGCTACAATCTCATTTTTGCACAAGGGTCATTCTAATACTTTCATTTTACCGAATACACAACCAAATAGGTTCACAAATCATGCTTTAAATCAAGGGACAAATTCAACCTTCCCATTTATCAAATTTGCAACCATATAGGGTAATATCTCTTTTTTCGCAACAAGGGTCATCCCTATACTTTATATTTACCGAATTTATAACCAAATAGGTTCAAATATCATGTTTCGCCCCAAGAGACATCGAGGGACAAGCTCAACCTTCATATTTATCAAACATGTAACCATATAGGCTACAATCTCATTTTTGCACAAGGGTCATTCTAATGCTTTCATTTTACCGAATACATAACCAAATAGGTTCACAAATCATGATTTAAATCAAGGGACAAATTCAACCTTCACATTTATCAAATTTGCAACCATATAGGCTAATATCTCTTTTTCGCAACAAGGGTCATCCACAATACTTTATATTTACCGAATTTAGAAACAAATAGGTTCAAATATCATGTTTCGCATCAAGGGACATCGAGGGACAAGCTCAACCTTCATATTTATCAAAACATGTAATCATATAGGCTACAATCTCATTTTTCCACCAGGGTCATTCTAATACTTTCATTTTGCCGAATCCATAACCAAATAGGTTCACAAATCATGCTTTAAATCAAGGAACATATTCAACCTTCCCATTTATCAAATATGCAACCATATAGGCTAATATCTCATTTTCGCGACAAGGGTCATCCCAATACATTATATTTACCAAATTTAGAACCAAAAAGGTTCAAATAACATCTTTCGCACCAAAGAACGTCGAGGGACAAGCTCAACCTTCATACATATATCAAACATATAACCATATAGGCTAAAATCTCATTTTTACGCAAGGGTCGTTCCAATACTTTCATTTTATCGAATACAAAACCAAATAGATTCATATATCATGATTTAAATCAAGGGAAATGTTAACCTTCTTATTTCTCAAACATGTAATCACATAGGCCAAAATGTCATTTTTGTGCAAGGGTCATTCCAATACTTTTATTTTATCAAATACACAACCAAAGCGGTTCACAAATCATGCATTAAATCAAGGGAGAAATTCAACCTTCACATTTATTAAATTTGCAACCATATAGGCTAATATCTCATTTTCGCGACAAGGGTCATCCCAATACTTTATATTTACCGAATTTAGAACCAAATAGGTTCAAATATCATGTTTCGCATCAAGGGACATCGAGGGACAAGCTCAACCTTCATATTTATCAAACATGTAACCATATAGGCTACAATCTCTTTTTTGCACAAGGGTCATTCTAATACTTTCCAATTACCGAATACATAACCAAATAGGTTCACAAATCATGCTTTAAATCAAGGGACAAATTCAACCTTCCCATTTATCAAATTTGCAACCATATAGGCTAATATCTCATTTTCGCGACAAGGGTCATCCCAATACTTTATATTTACCGAATTTAGAACCAAATAGGTACAAATATCATGTTTCGCATCAATGGACATCGAGGGACAAGTTCAACCTTCATATTTATCAAACATGTAACCATATAGGCTACAATCTCATTTTTGCACAAGGGTCATTCTAATACTTTCATTTTACCGAATACACAACCAAATAGGTTCACAAATCATGCTTTAAATCAAGGGACAAATTCAACCTTCCCATTTATCAAATTTGAAACCATATAGGGTAATATCTCTTTTTTCGCAACAAGGGTCATCCCTATACTTTATATTTACCGAATTTATAACCAAATAGGTTCAAATATCATGTTTCGCCCCAAGAGACATCGAGGGACAAGCTCAACCTTCATATTTATCAAACATGTAACCATATAGGCTACAATCTCATTTTTGCACAAGGGTCATTCTAATGCTTTCATTTTACCGAATACATAACCAAATAGGTTCACAAATCATGATTTAAATCAAGGGACAAATTCAACCTTCACATTTATCAAATTTGCAACCATATAGGCTAATATCTCTTTTTCGCAACAAGGGTCATCCACAATACTTTATATTTACCGAATTTAGAAACAAATAGGTTCAAATATCATGTTTCGCATCAAGGGACATCGAGGGACAAGCTCAACCTTCATATTTATCAAAACATGTAATCATATAGGCTACAATCTCATTTTTCCACCAGGGTCATTCTAATACTTTCATTTTGCCGAATACATAACCAAATAGGTTCACAAATCATGCTTTAAATCAAGGAACATATTCAACCTTCCCATTTATCAAATATGCAACCATATAGGCTAATATCTCATTTTCGCGACAAGGGTCATCCCAACACATTATATTTACCAAATTTAGAACCAAAAAGGTTCAAATAACATCTTTCGCACCAAAGTACGTCGAGGGACAAGCTCAACCTTCATACATATATCAAACATATAACCATATAGGCTAAAATCTCATTTTTACGCAAGGGTCGTTCCAATACTTTCATCTTATCGAATACAAAACCAAATAGATTCATATATCATGATTTAAATCAAGGGAAATGTTAACCTTCTTATTTCTCAAACTTGTAATCACATAGGCCAAAATCTCATTTTTGTGCAAGGGTCATTCCAATACTTTTATTTTATCAAATACACAACCAAAGAGGTTCACAAATCATGCATTAAATTAAGGGAGAAATTCAACCTTCACATTTATCAAATTTGCAACCATATAGGCTAATATCTCATTTTCGCGACAAGGGTCATCCCAATACTTTATATTTACCGAATTTAGAACCAAATAGGTTCAAATATCATGTTTCGCATCAAGGGACATCGAGGGACAAGCTCAACCTTCATATTCATCAAAACATGTAATCATATAGGCTACAATCTCATTTTTCCACAAGGGTCATTCTAATACTTTTATTTTGCCGAATACATAACCAAATAGGATCACAAATCATGCTTTAAATCAAGGAACATATTCAACCTTCCCATTTATCAAATATGCAACCATATAGGCTAATATCTCATTTTCGCGACAAGGGTCATCCCAATACATTATATTTACCAAGTTTAGAACCAAAAAGGTTCAAATAACATCTTTCGCACCAAAGAACGTCGAGGGACAAGCTCAACCTTCATACATATATCAAACATATAACCATATAGGCTAAAATCTCATTTTTACGCAAGGGTCGTTCCAATACTTTCATCTTATCGAATACAAAACCAAATAGATTCATATATCATGATTTAAATCAAGGGAAATGTTAACCTTCTTATTTCTCAAACTTGTAATCACATAGGCCAAAATCTCATTTTTGTGCAAGGGTCATTCCAATACTTTTATTTTATCAAATACACAACCAAAGAGGTTCACAAATCATGCATTAAATTAAGGGAGAAATTCAACCTTCACATTTATCAAATTTGCAACCATATAGGCTAATATCTCATTTTCGCGACAAGGGTCATCCCAATACTTTATATTTACCGAATTTAGAACCAAATAGGTTCAAATATCATGTTTCGCATCAAGGGACAAGCTCAACCTTCATATTCATCAAAACATGTAATCATATAGGCTACAATCTCATTTTTCCACAAGGGTCATTCTAATACTTTTATTTTGCCGAATACATAACCAAATAGGATCACAAATCATGCTTTAAATCAAGGAACATATTCAACCTTCCCATTTATCAAATATGCAACCATATAGGCTAATATCTCATTTTCGCGACAAGGGTCATCCCAATACATTATATTTACCAAATTTAGAACCAAAAAGGTTCAAATAACATCTTTCGCACCAAAGAACGTCGAGGGACAAGCTCAACCTTCATACATATATCAAACATATAACCATATAGGCTAAAATCTCATTTTTACGCAAGGGTCGTTCCAATACTTTCATCTTATCGAATACAAAACCAAATAGATTCATATATCATGATTTAAATCAAGGGAAATGTTAACCTTCTTATTTCTCAAACTTGTAATCACATAGGCCAAAATCTCATTTTTGTGCAAGGGTCATTCCAATACTTTTATTTTATCAAATACACAACCAAAGAGGTTCACAAATCATGCATTAAATTAAGGGAGAAATTCAACCTTCACATTTATCAAATTTGCAACCATATAGGCTAATATCTCATTTTCGCGACAAGGGTCATCCCAATACTTTATATTTACCGAATTTAGAACCAAATAGGTTCAAATATCATGTTTCGCATCAAGGGACATCGAGGGACAAGCTCAACCTTCATATTCATCAAAACATGTAATCATATAGGCTACAATCTCATTTTTCCACAAGGGTCATTCTAATACTTTTATTCTGCCGAATACATAACCAAATAGGATCACAAATCATGCTTTAAATCAAGGAACATATTCAACCTTCCCATTTATCAAATATGCAACCATATAGGCTAATATCTCATTTTCGCGACAAGGGTCCTCCCAATACATTATATTTACCAAATTTAGAACCAAAAAGGTTCAAATAACATCTTTCGCACCAAAGAACGTCGAGGGACAAGCTCAACCTTCATACATATATCAAACATATAACCATATAGGCTAAAATCTCATTTTTACGCATGGGTCGTTCCAATACTTTCATTTTATCGAATACAAAACCAAATAGATTCATATATCATGATTTAAATCAAGGGAAATGTTAACCTTCTTATTTCTCAAACTTGTAATCACATAGGCCAAAATGTCATTTTTGTGCAAGGGTCATTCCAATACTTTTATTTTATCAAATACACAACCAAAGCGGTTCACAAATCATGCATTAAATCAAGGGAGAAATTCAACCTTCACATTTATTAAATTTGCAACCATATAGGCTAATATCTCATTTTCGCGACAAGGGTCATCCCAATACTTTATATTTACCGAATTTAGAACCAAATAGGTTCAAATATCATGTTTCGCATCAAGGGACATCGAGGGACAAGCTCAACCTTCATATTTATCAAACATGTAACCATATAGGCTACAATCTCATTTTTGCACAAGGGTCATTCTAATACTTTCCAATTACCGAATACATAACCAAATAGGTTCACAAATCATGCTTTAAATCAAGGGACAAATTCAACCTTCCCATTTATCAAATGTGCAACCATATACGCTAATATCTCATTTTCGCGACAAGGGTCATCCCAATACTTTATATTTACCGAATTTAGAACCAAATAGGTACAAATATCATGTTTCGCATCAATGGACATCGAGGGACAAGTTCAACCTTCATATTTATCAAACATGTAACCATATAGGCTACAATCTCATTTTTGCACAAGGGTCATTCTAATACTTTCATTTTACCGAATACACAACCAAATAGGTTCACAAATCATGCTTTAAATCAAGGGACAAATTCAACCTTCCCATTTATCAAATTTGCAACCATATAGGGTAATATCTCTTTTTTCGCAACAAGGGTCATCCCTATACTTTATATTTACCGAATTTATAACCAAATAGGTTCAAATATCATGTTTCGCCCCAAGAGATATCGAGGGACAAGCTCAACCTTCATATTTATCAAACATGTAACCATATAGGCTACAATCTCATTTTTGCACAAGGGTCATTCTAATGCTTTCATTTTACCGAATACACAACCAAATAGGTTCACAAATCATGCTTTAAATCAAGGGACAAATTCAACCTTCCCATTTATCAAATTTGCAACCATATAGGGTAATATCTCTTTTTTCGCAACAAGGGTCATCCCTATACTTTATATTTACCGAATTTATAACCAAATAGGTTCAAATATCATGTTTCGCCCCAAGAGATATCGAGGGACAAGCTCAACCTTCATATTTATCAAACATGTAACCATATAGGCTACAATCTCATTTTTGCACAAGGGTCATTCTAATACTTTCCAATTACCGAATACATAACCAAATAGGTTCACAAATCATGCTTTAAATCAAGGGACAAATTCAACCTTCCCATTTATCAAATTTGCAACCATATAGGCTAATATCTCATTTTCGCGACAAGGGTCATCCCAATACTTTATATTTACCGAATTTAGAACCAAATAGGTACAAATATCATGTTTCGCATCAATGGACATCGAGGGACAAGTTCAACCTTCATATTTATCAAACATGTAACCATATAGGCTACAATCTCATTTTTGCACAAGGGTCATTCTAATACTTTCATTTTACCGAATACACAACCAAATAGGTTCACAAATCATGCTTTAAATCAAGGGACAAATTCAACCTTCCCATTTATCAAATTTGCAACCATATAGGGTAATATCTCTTTTTTCGCAACAAGGGTCATCCCTATACTTTATATTTACCGAATTTATAACCAAATAGGTTCAAATATCATGTTTCGCCCCAAGAGACATCGAGGGACAAGCTCAACCTTCATATTTATCAAACATGTAACCATATAGGCTACAATCTCATTTTTGCACAAGGGTCATTCTAATGCTTTCATTTTACCGAATACATAACCAAATAGGTTCACAAATCATGATTTAAATCAAGGGACAAATTCAACCTTCACATTTATCAAATTTGCAACCATATAGGCTAATATCTCTTTTTCGCAACAAGGGTCATCCACAATACTTTATATTTACCGAATTTAGAAACAAATAGGTTCAAATATCATGTTTCGCATCAAGGGACATCGAGGGACAAGCTCAACCTTCACATTTATCAAAACATGTAATCATATAGGCTACAATCTCATTTTTCCACCAGGGTCATTCTAATACTTTTATTTTGCCGAATACATAACCACATAGGATCACAAATCATGCTTTAAATCAAGGAACATATTCAACCTTCCCATTTATCAAATATGCAACCATATAGGCTAATATCTCATTTTCGCGACAAGGGTCATCCCAATACATTATATTTACCAAATTTAGAACCAAAAAGGTTCAAATAACATCTTTCGCACCAAAGAACGTCGAGGGACAAGCTCAACCTTCATACATATATCAAACATATAACCATATAGGCTAAAATCTCATTTTTACGCAAGGGTCGTTCCAATACTTTCATTTTATCGAATACAAAACCAAATAGATTCATATATCATGATTTAAATCAAGGGAAATGTTAACCTTCTTATTTCTCAAACTTGTAATCACATAGGCCAAAATGTCATTTTTCTGCAAGGGTCATTCCAATACTTTTATTTTATCAAATACACAACCAAAGCGGTTCACAAATCATGCATTAAATCAAGGGAGAAATTCAACCTTCACATTTATTAAATTTGCAACCATATAGGCTAATATCTCATTTTCGCGACAAGGGTCATCCCAATACTTTATATTTACCGAATTTAGAACCAAATAGGTTCAAATATCATGTTTCGCATCAAGGGACATCGAGGGCAAGCTCAACCTTCATATTTATCAAACATGTAACCATATAGGCTACAATCTCATTTTTGCACAAGGGTCATTCTAATACTTTCCAATTACCGAATACATAACCAAATAGGTTCACAAATCATGCTTTAAATCAAGGGACAAATTCAACCTTCCCATTTATCAAATTTGCAACCATATAGGCTAATATCTCATTTTCGCGACAAGGGTCATCCCAATACTTTATATTTACCGAATTTAGAACCAAATAGGTACAAATATCATGTTTCGCATCAATGGACATCGAGGGACAAGTTCAACCTTCATATTTATCAAACATGTAACCATATAGGCTACAATCTCATTTTTGCACAAGGGTCATTCTAATACTTTCATTTTACCGAATACACAACCAAATAGGTTCACAAATCATGCTTTAAATCAAGGGACAAATTCAACCTTCCCATTTATCAAATTTGCAACCATATAGGGTAATATCTCTTTTTTCGCAACAAGGGTTATCCCTATACTTTATATTTATCGAATTTATAACCAAATAGGTTCAAATATCATGTTTCGCCCCAAGAGACATCGAGGGACAAGCTCAACCTTCATATTTATCAAACATGTAACCATATAGGCTACAATCTCATTTTTGCACAAGGGTCATTCTAATGCTTTCATTTTACCGAATACATAACCAAATAGGTTCACAAATCATGATTTAAGTCAAGGGACAAATTCAACCTTCACATTTATCAAATTTGCAACCATATAGGCTAATATCTCTTTTTCGCAACAAGGGTCATCCACAATACTTTATATTTACCGAATTTAGAAACAAATAGGTTCAAATATCATGTTTCGCATCAAGGGACATCGAGGGACAAGCTCAACCTTCACATTTATCAAAACATGTAATCATATAGGCTACAATCTCATTTTTCCACCAGGGTCATTCTAATACTTTCATTTTGCCGAATACATAACCAAATAGGTTCACAAATCATGCTTTAAATCAAGGAACATATTCAACCTTCCCATTTATCAAATATGCAACCATATAGGCTAATATCTCTTTTTCGCAACAAGGGTCATCCACAATACTTTATATTTACCGAATTTAGAAACAAATAGGTTCAAATATCATGTTTCGCATCAAGGGACATCGAGGGACAAGCTCAACCTTCTTATTTCTCAAACTTGTAATCACATAGGCCAAAATCTCATTTTTGTGCAAGGGTCATTCCAATACTTTTATTTTATCAAATACACAACCAAAGAGGTTCACAAATCATGCATTAAATCAAGGGAGAAATTCAACCTTCACATTTATCAAATTTGCAACCATATAGGCTAATATCTCATTTTCGCGAGAAGGGTCATCCCAATACATTATATTTACCGAATTTAGAACCAAATAGGTTCAAATATCATGTTTCGCACCAAGGGACATCGAGGGACAAGCTCAACCTTCATATTTATCAAACATGTAACCATATAGGCTACAATCTCATTTTTGCACAAGGGTCATTCTAACACCTTCATATTACCGAATACATAACCAAATAGGTTCACAAATCATGCTTTAAATCAAGGGACAAATTCAACCTTCACATTTATCAAATTTGCAACCATATAGGCTAATATCTCTTTTTCGCAACAAGGGTCATCCACAATACTTTATATTTACCGAATTTAGAAACAAATAGGTTCAAATATCATGTTTCGCATCAAGGGACATCGAGGGACAAGCTCAACCTTCATATTTATCAAAACATGTAATCATATAGGCTACAATCTCATTTTTCCACAAGGGTCATTCTAATACTTTCATTTTGCCGAATACATAACCAAATAGGTTCACAAATCATGCTTTAAATCAAGGAACATATTCAACCTTCCCATTTATCAAATATGCAACCATATAGGCTAATATCTCATTTTCGCGACAAGGGTCATCCCAATACATTATATTTACCAAATTTAGAACCAAAAAGGTTCAAATAACATCTTTCGCACCAAAGAACGTCGAGGGACAAGCTCAACCTTCATACATATATCAAACATATAACCATATAGGCTAAAATCTCATTTTTACGCAAGGGTCGTTCCAATACTTTCATTTTATCGAATACAAAACCAAATAGATTCATATATCAGGATTTAAATCAAGGGAAATGTTAACCTTCTTATTTCTCAAACTTGTAATCACATAGGCCAAAATCTCATTTTTGTGCAAGGGTCATTCCAATACTTTTATTTTATCAAATACACAACCAAAGAGGTTCACAAATCATGCATTAAATCAAGGGAGAAATTCAACCTTCACATTTATCAAATTTGCAACCATATAGGCTAATATCTCATTTTCGCGACAAGGGTCATCCCAATACTTTATATTTACCGAATTTAGAACCAAATAGGTTCAAATATCATGTTTCGCATCAAGGGACATCGAGGGACAAGCTCAACCTTCATATTTATCAAACATGTAACCATATAGGCTACAATCTCATTTTTGCACAAGGGTCATTCTAACACCTTCATATTACCGAATACATAACCAAATAGGTTCACAAATCATGCATTAAATCAAGGGAGAAATTCAACCTTCACATTTATCAAATTTGCAACCATATAGGCTAATATCTCATTTTCGCGACAAGGGTCATCCCAATACTTTATATTTACCGAATTTAGAACCAAATAGGTTCAAATATCATGTTTCGCATCAAGGGACATCGAGGGACAAGCTCAACCTTCATATTTATCAAAACATGTAATCATATAGGCTACAATCTCATTTTTCCACAAGGGTCATTCTAATACTTTCATTTTTCCGAATACATAACCAAATAGGTTCACAAATCATGCTTTAAATCAAGGAACATATTCAACCTTCCCATTTATCAAATATGCAACCATATAGGCTAATATCTCATTTTCGCGACAAGGGTCATCCCAATACATTATATTTACCAAATTTAGAACCAAAAAGGTTCAAATAACATCTTTCGCGCCAAAGAATGTCGAGGGAAAAACTCAACCTTCATACATATATCAAACATATAACCATATAGGCTAAAATCTCATTTTTACGCAAGGGTCGTTCCAATACTTTCATTTTATCGAATACAAAACCAAATAGATTCATATATCAGGATTTAAATCAAGGGAAATGTTAACCTTCTTATTTCTCAAACTTGTAATCACATAGGCCAAAATCTCATTTTTGTGCAAGGGTCATTCCAATACTTGCATTTTATCAAATACACAACCAAAGAGGTTCACAAATCATGCATTAAATCAAGGGAGAAATTCAACCTTCACATTTATCAAATTTGCAACCATATAGGCTGATATCTCATTTTCGCGACAAGGGTCATCCCAATACTTTATATTTACCGTATTTAGAACCAAATAGGTACAAATATAATGTTTCGCATCAAGGGACATCGAGGGACAAGCTCAACCTTCATTTTTATCAAACATGTAACCATATAGGCTACAATCTCATTTTTGCACAAGGGTCATTCTAATACTTTCATATTACCGAATACATAACCAAATAGGTTCACAAATCATGCTTTAAATCAAGGGACAAATTCAACCTTCACATTTATCAAATTTGCAACCATATAGGCTAATATCTCTTTTTCGCAACAAGGGTCATCCACAATACTTTATATTTACCGAATTTAGAAACAAATAGGTTCAAATATCATGTTTCGCATCAAGGGACATCGAGGGACAAGCTCAACCTTCATATTTATCAAAACATGTAATCATATAGGCTACAATCTCATTTTTCCACAAGGGTCATTCTAATACTTTCATTTTGCCGAATACATAACCAAATAGGTTCACAAATCATGCTTTAAATCAAGGAACATATTCAACCTTCCCATTTATCAAATATGCAACCATATAGGCTAATATCTCATTTTCGCGACAAGGGTCATCCCAATACTTTATATTTACCGAATTTAGAACCAAATAGGTTCAAATATCATGTTTCGCATCAAGGGACATCGAGGGACAAGCTCAACCTTCTTATTTCTCAAACTTGTAATCACATAGGCCAAAATCTCATTTTTGTGCAAGGGTCATTCCAATACTTTTATTTTATCAAATACACAACCAAAGAGGTTCACAAATCATGCATTAAATCAAGGGAGAAATTCAACCTTCACATTTATCAAATTTGCAACCATATAGGCTAATATCTCATTTTCGCGAGAAGGGTCATCCCAATACTTTATATTTACCGAATTTAGAACCAAATAGGTTCAAATATCATGTTTCGCACCAAGGGACATCGAGGGACAAGCTCAACCTTCATATTTATCAAACATGTAACCATATAGGCTACAATCTCATTTTTGCACAAGGGTCATTCTAACACCTTCATATTACCGAATACATAACCAAATAGGTTCACAAATCATGCTTTAAATCAAGGGACAAATTCAACCTTCACATTTATCAAATTTGCAACCATATAGGCTAATATCTCTTTTTCGCAACAAGGGTCATCCACAATACTTTATATTTACCGAATTTAGAAACAAATAGGTTCAAATATCATGTTTCGCATCAAGGGACATCGAGGGACAAGCTCAACCTTCATATTTATCAAAACATGTAATCATATAGGCTACAATCTCATTTTTCCACAAGGGTCATTCTAATACTTTCATTTTGCCGAATACATAACCAAATAGGTTCACAAATCATGCTTTAAATCAAGGAACATATTCAACCTTCCCATTTATCAAATATGCAACCATATAGGCTAATATCTCATTTTCGCGACAAGGGTCATCCCAATACATTATATTTACCAAATTTAGAACCAAAAAGGTTCAAATAACATCTTTCGCACCAAAGAACGTCGAGGGACAAGCTCAACCTTCATACATATATCAAACATATAACCATATAGGCTAAAATCTCATTTTTACGCAAGGGTCGTTCCAATACTTTCATTTTATCGAATACAAAACCAAATAGATTCATATATCAGGATTTAAATCAAGGGAAATGTTAACCTTCTTATTTCTCAAACTTGTAATCACATAGGCCAAAATCTCATTTTTGTGCAAGGGTCATTCCAATACTTTTATTTTATCAAATACACAACCAAAGAGGTTCACAAATCATGCATTAAATCAAGGGAGAAATTCAACCTTCACATTTATCAAATTTGCAACCATATAGGCTAATATCTCATTTTCGCGACAAGGGTCATCCCAATACTTTATATTTACCGAATTTAGAACCAAATAGGTTCAAATATCATGTTTCGCATCAAGGGACATCGAGGGACAAGCTCAACCTTCTTATTTCTCAAACTTGTAATCACATAGGCCAAAATCTCATTTTTGTGCAAGGGTCATTCCAATACTTTTATTTTATCAAATACACAACCAAAGAGGTTCACAAATCATGCATTAAATCAAGGGAGAAATTCAACCTTCACATTTATCAAATTTGCAACCATATAGGCTAATATCTCATTTTCGCGAGAAGGGTCATCCCAATACTTTATATTTACCGAATTTAGAACCAAATAGGTTCAAATATCATGTTTCGCACCAAGGGACATCGAGGGACAAGCTCAACCTTCATATTTATCAAACATGTAACCATATAGGCTACAATCTCATTTTTGCACAAGGGTCATTCTAACACCTTCATATTACCGAATACATAACCAAATAGGTTCACAAATCATGCTTTAAATCAAGGGACAAATTCAACCTTCACATTTATCAAATTTGCAACCATATAGGCTAATATCTCTTTTTCGCAACAAGGGTCATCCACAATACTTTATATTTACCGAATTTAGAAACAAATAGGTTCAAATATCATGTTTCGCATCAAGGGACATCGAGGGACAAGCTCAACCTTCATATTTATCAAAACATGTAATCATATAGGCTACAATCTCATTTTTCCACAAGGGTCATTCTAATACTTTCATTTTGCCGAATACATAACCAAATAGGTTCACAAATCATGCTTTAAATCAAGGAACATATTCAACCTTCCCATTTATCAAATATGCAACCATATAGGCTAATATCTCATTTTCGCGACAAGGGTCATCCCAATACATTATATTTACCAAATTTAGAACCAAAAAGGTTCAAATAACATCTTTCGCACCAAAGAACGTCGAGGGACAAGCTCAACCTTCATACATATATCAAACATATAACCATATAGGCTAAAATCTCATTTTTACGCAAGGGTCGTTCCAATACTTTCATTTTATCGAATACAAAACCAAATAGATTCATATATCAGGATTTAAATCAAGGGAAATGTTAACCTTCTTATTTCTCAAACTTGTAATCACATAGGCCAAAATCTCATTTTTGTGCAAGGGTCATTCCAATACTTTTATTTTATCAAATACACAACCAAAGAGGTTCACAAATCATGCATTAAATCAAGGGAGAAATTCAACCTTCACATTTATCAAATTTGCAACCATATAGGCTAATATCTCATTTTCGCGACAAGGGTCATCCCAATACTTTATATTTACCGAATTTAGAACCAAATAGGTTCAAATATCATGTTTCGCATCAAGGGACATCGAGGGACAAGCTCAACCTTCATATTTATCAAACATGTAACCATATAGGCTACAATCTCATTTTTGCACAAGGGTCATTCTAACACCTTCATATTACCGAATACATAACCAAATAGGTTCACAAATCATGCATTAAATCAAGGGAGAAATTCAACCTTCACATTTATCAAATTTGCAACCATATAGGCTAATATCTCATTTTCGCGACAAGGGTCATCCCAATACTTTATATTTACCGAATTTAGAACCAAATAGGTTCAAATATCATGTTTCGCATCAAGGGACATCGAGGGACAAGCTCAACCTTCATATTTATCAAAACATGTAATCATATAGGCTACAATCTCATTTTTCCACAAGGGTCATTCTAATACTTTCATTTTTCCGAATACATAACCAAATAGGTTCACAAATCATGCTTTAAATCAAGGAACATATTCAACCTTCCCATTTATCAAATATGCAACCATATAGGCTAATATCTCATTTTCGCGACAAGGGTCATCCCAATACATTATATTTACCAAATTTAGAACCAAAAAGGTTCAAATAACATCTTTCGCGCCAAAGAATGTCGAGGGAAAAACTCAACCTTCATACATATATCAAACATATAACCATATAGGCTAAAATCTCATTTTTACGCAAGGGTCGTTCCAATACTTTCATTTTATCGAATACAAAACCAAATAGATTCATATATCAGGATTTAAATCAAGGGAAATGTTAACCTTCTTATTTCTCAAACTTGTAATCACATAGGCCAAAATCTCATTTTTGTGCAAGGGTCATTCCAATACTTGCATTTTATCAAATACACAACCAAAGAGGTTCACAAATCATGCATTAAATCAAGGGAGAAATTCAACCTTCACATTTATCAAATTTGCAACCATATAGGCTGATATCTCATTTTCGCGACAAGGGTCATCCCAATACTTTATATTTACCGTATTTAGAACCAAATAGGTACAAATATAATGTTTCGCATCAAGGGACATCGAGGGACAAGCTCAACCTTCATTTTTATCAAACATGTAACCATATAGGCTACAATCTCATTTTTGCACAAGGGTCATTCTAATACTTTCATATTACCGAATACATAACCAAATAGGTTCACAAATCATGCTTTAAATCAAGGGACAAATTCAACCTTCACATTTATCAAATTTGCAACCATATAGGCTAATATCTCTTTTTCGCAACAAGGGTCATCCACAATACTTTATATTTACCGAATTTAGAAACAAATAGGTTCAAATATCATGTTTCGCATCAAGGGACATCGAGGGACAAGCTCAACCTTCATATTTATCAAAACATGTAATCATATAGGCTACAATCTCATTTTTGCACAAGGGTCATTCTAATACCTTCATATTACGGAAGACATAACCAAATAGGTTCACAAATCATGCTTTAAATCAAGGGACAAATTCAACCTTCACATTTATCAAATTTGCAACCATATAGGCTAATATCTCTTTTTCGCAACAAGGGTCATCCACAATACTTTATATTTACCGAATTTAGAAACAAATAGGTTCAAATATCATGTTTCGCATCAAGGGACATCGAGGGACAAGCTCAACCTTCATATTTATCAAAACATGTAATCATATAGGCTACAATCTCATTTTTCCGCAAGGGTCATGCTAATACTTTCATTTTGCCGAATACATAACCAAATAGGTTCACAAATCATGCTTTAAATCAAGGAACATATTCAACCTTCCCATTTATCAAATATGCAACCATATAGGCTAATATCTCATTTTCGCGACAAGGGTCATCCCAATACATTATATTTACCAAATTTAGAACCAAAAAGGTTCAAATAACATCTTTCGCACCAAAGAACGTCGAGGGACAAGCTCAACCTTCATACATATATCAAACATATAACCATATAGGCTAAAATCTCATTTTTACGCAAGGGTCGTTCCAATACTTTCATTTTATCGAATACAAAACCAAATAGATTCATATATCAGGATTTAAATCAAGGGAAATGTTAACCTTCTTATTTCTCAAACTTGTAATCACATAGGCCAAAATCTCATTTTTGTGCAAGGGTCATTCCAATACTTGCATTTTATCAAATACACAACCAAAGAGGTTCACAAATCATGCATTAAATCAAGGGAGAAATTCAACCTTCACATTTATCAAATTTGCAACCATATAGGCTGATATCTCATTTTCGCGACAAGGGTCATCCCAATACTTTATATTTACCGTATTTAGAACCAAAAAGGTACAAATATCATGTTTCGCATCAAGGGACATCGAGGGACAAGCTCAACCTTCATTTTTATCAAACATGTAACCATATAGGCTACAATCTCATTTTTGCACAAGGGTCATTCTAATACTTTCATATTACCGAATACATAACCAAATAGGTTCACAAATCATGCTTTAAATCAAGGGACAAATTCAACCTTCACATTTATCAAATTTGCAACCATATAGGCTAATATCTCTTTTTCGCAACAAGGGTCATCCACAATACTTTATATTTACCGAATTTAGAAACAAATAGGTTCAAATATCATGTTTCGCATCAAGGGACAACGAGGGACAAGCTCAACCTTCATATTTATCAAAACATGTAATCATATAGGCTACAATCTCATTTTTGCACAAGGGTCATTCTAATACCTTCATATTACGGAAGACATAACCAAATAGGTTCACAAATCATGCTTTAAATCAAGGGACAAATTCAACCTTCACATTTATCAAATTTGCAACCATATAGGCTAATATCTCTTTTTCGCAACAAGTGTCATCCACAATACTTTATATTTACCGAATTTAGAAACAAATAGGTTCAAATATCATGTTTCGCATCAAGGGACATCGAGGGACAAGCTCAACCTTCATATTTATCAAAACATGTAATCATATAGGCTACAATCTCATTTTTCCACAAGGGTCATGCTAATACTTTCATTTTGCCGAATACATAACCAAATAGGTTCACAAATCATGCTTTAAATCAAGGAACATATTCAACCTTCCCATTTATCAAATATGCAACCATATAGGCTAATATCTCATTTTCGCGACAAGGGACATCCCAATACATTATATTTACCAAATTTAGAACCAAAAAGGTTCAAATAACATCTTTCGCACCAAAGAACGTCGAGGGACAAGCTCAACCTTCATACATATATCAAACATATAACCATATAGGCTAAAATCTCATTTTTACGCAAGGGTCGTTCCAATACTTTCATTTTATGGAATACAAAACCAAATAGATTCATATATCAGGATTTAAATCAAGGGAAATGTTAACGTTCTTATTTCTCAAACTTGTAATCACATAGGCCAAAATCTCATTTTTGTGCAAGGGTCATTCCAATACTTTTATTTTATCAAATACACAACCAAAGAGGTTCACAAATCATGCATTAAATCAAGGGAGAAATTCAACCTTCACATTTATCAAATTTGCAACCATATAGGCTAATATCTCATTTTCGCGACAAGGGTCATCCCAATACTTTATATTTACCGAATTTAGAACCAAATAGGTTCAAATATCATGTTTCGCATCAAGGGACATCGAGGGACAAGCTCAACCTTCATATTTGTCAAACATGTAACCATATAGGCTACAATCTCATTTTTGCACAAGGGTCATTCTAACACCTTCATATTACCGAATACATAACCAAATAGGTTCACAAATCATGCTTTAAATCAAGGGACAAATTCAACCTTCACATTTATCAAATTTGCAACCATATAGGCTAATATCTCTTTTTCGCAACAAGGGTCATCCACAATACTTTATATTTACCGAATTTAGAAACAAATAGGTTCAAATATCATGTTTCGCATCAAGGGACATCGAGGGACAAGCTCAACCTTCATATTTATCAAAACATGTAATCATATAGGCTACAATCTCATTTTTGCACAAGGGTCATTCTAATACCTTCATATTACGGAAGACATAACCAAATAGGTTCACAAATCATGCTTTAAATCAAGGGACAAATTCAACCTTCACATTTATCAAATTTGCAACCATATAGGCTAATATCTCTTTTTCGCAACAAGGGTCATCCACAATACTTTATATTTACCGAATTTAGAAACAAATAGGTTCAAATATCATGTTTCGCATCAAGGGACATCGAGGGACAAGCTCAACCTTCATATTTATCAAAACATGTAATCATATAGGCTACAATCTCATCGACGAATGTGCTGAAAATAAATAATGCTGATTACTTTTGAAGTAGTAAGCGATGAATATGTTGGAAATAAAAATCTTACCAATTACTTTTAAAAAAGTAACCAATGAATGTGCTGAAAATAAAGTCTTGCTGATTACTTTTGAAATAGTAACCGACGAATATGTTGAAAATAAAAATCTTGCCGATTACTTTTGAAATAGTAACCGACGAATGTGCTGAAAATAAAGTCTTGCCGATTACTTTTAAAATAGTAACCGACAAATATGCTGAAAATAAAAATCTTGCCGATTACTTTTGAAATAGTAACCAACGAACATGCTGAAAATAAAAATCTTCCCGATTACTTTTGAAATAGTAACCGACGAAGGTGCTGAAAATAAAGTCTTGCCGATTACTTTTGAAATAGTAACCGACGAATGTGCTGAAAATAAATCATGCTGATTACTTTTGAAATAGTAAGCGATGAATATGTTGGAAATAAAAATCTTACCAATTACTTTTAAAAAAGTAACCAATGAATGTGCTGAAAATAAAGTCTTGCCAATTACTTTTGAAATAGTAACCGACGAATATGTTGAAAATAAAAATCTTGCCGATTACTTTTGAAATAGTAACCGACGAATGTGCTGAAAATAAAGTCTTGCCGATTACTTTTGAAATAGTAACCGACGAACATGCTGAAAATAAAAATCTTGCCGTTTACTTTTGAAATAGTAACCGACGAATGTGCAGAAAATAGATCATGCCGATTACTTTTGAAATAGTAACCGACGAATGTGTTGAAAATAAATCATGTCGATTACCTTTGAAATAGTAACCGACGAATATGCTGAAAATAAATCATGCCGATTACTTTTGAAATAGTCATTGACGAATATGCTGAAAATAAAAATCTTGCCGATTACTTTTGAAATAGTAACCGACGAACATGCTGAAAATAAAAATCTTGCTGATTACTTTTGAAATAGTAACCGACGAATGTGCAGAAAATAGATCATGCCGATTACTTTTGAAATAGTAACTGACGAATGTGCTGAAAATGAATCATGCCGATTACTTTTGAAATAGTAACCGACAAATGTGCTGAAAATAAATCATGCCGATTACTATTGAAATAGTAACCGACAAATGTGGTGAAAATAGAAATAGGAACCGACGAATATGTTGAAAATAAAAATCATGTCGATTACTTTTAAAATAGTAACCGACAAATATGCTGAAAATAAAAATTTTGCCGATTACTTTTGAAATAGTAACCGACGAATGTGCTGAAAATAAAGTCTTGCCGATTACTTTTGAAATAGTAACCGACGAACATGCTGAAAATAAAAATCTTGCCGTTTACTTTTGAAATAGTAACCGACGAATGTGCAGAAAATAGATCATGCCGATTACTTTTGAAATAGTAACCGACGAATGTGTTGAAAATAAATCATGTCGATTACCTTTGAAATAGTAACCGACGAATATGCTGAAAATAAATCATGCCGATTACTTTTGAAATAGTCATTGACGAATATGCTGAAAATAAAAATCTTGCCGATTACTTTTGAAATAGTAACCGACGAACATGCTGAAAATAAAAATCTTGCTGATTACTTTTGAAATAGTAACCGACGAATGTGCAGAAAATAGATCATGCCGATTACTTTTGAAATAGTAACTGACGAATGTGCTGAAAATGAATCATGCCGATTACTTTTGAAATAGTAACCGACAAATGTGCTGAAAATAAATCATGCCGATTACTATTGAAATAGTAACCGACAAATGTGGTGAAAATAGAAATAGGAACCGACGAATATGTTGAAAATAAAAATCATGTCGATTACTTTTAAAATAGTAACCGACAAATATGCTGAAAATAAAAATCTTGCCGATTACTTTTGAAATAGTAACCGACGAATGTGCTGAAAATAAATCATGCTGATTACTTTTGAAATAGTAAGCGATGAATATGTTGGAAATAAAAATCTTACCAATTACTTTTAAAAAAGTAACCAATGAATGTGCTGAAAATAAAGTCTTGCCGATTACTTTTGAAATAGTAACCGATGAATATGTTGAAAATAAAAATCTTGCCGATTACTTTTGAAATAGTAACCGACGAATGTGCTGAAAATAAAGTCTTGCCGATTACTTTTAAAATAGTAACCGACAAATATGATGAAAATAAAAATCTTGCCGATTACTTTTAAAATAGTAACAGACAAATATGCTAAAAATAAAAATCTTGCCGATTACTTTTGAAATAGTAACCGACGAATGTGCTGAAAATAAATCTTGCCGATTAGCTTTAAAATAGTAACCGACGAATGTGCTGAAAATAAAGTCTTGCCGATTACTTCTAAAATAGTAACAGACAAATATGCTAAAAATAAAAATCTTGCCGATTACTTTTGAAATAGTAACCGACGAATGTGCTGAAAATAAATAATGCTGATTACTTTTGCAGTAGTAAGCGATGAATATGTTGGAAATAAAAATCTTACCAATTACTTTTAAAAAAGTAACCAATGAATGTGCTGAAAATAAAGTCTTGCTGATTACTTTTGAAATAGTAACCGACGAATATGTTGAAAATAAAAATCTTGCCGATTACTTTTGAAATAGTAACCGACGAATGTGCTGAAAATAAAGTCTTGCCGATTACTTTTAAAATAGTAACCGACAAATATGCTGAAAATAAAAATCTTGCCGATTACTTTTGAAATAGTAACCAACGAACATGCTGAAAATAAAAATCTTCCCGATTACTTTTGAAATAGTAACCGACGAAGGTGCTGAAAATAAAGTCTTGCCGATTACTTTTGAAATAGTAACCGACGAATGTGCTGAAAATAAATCATGCTGATTACTTTTGAAATAGTAAGCGATGAATATGTTGGAAAGTAAAAATCTTCCCGATTACTTTTCAAACACTAACCGACGAATGTGCTGAAAATAAAGTCTTGCCGATTACTTTTAAAATAGTAACAGACAAATATGCTAAAAATAAAAATCTTGCCGATTACTTTTGAAATAGTAACCGACGAATGTGCTGAAAATAAATCTTGCCGATTAGCTTTGAAATAGTAACCGACGAATGTGCTGAAAATAAAAATCTTGCCGATTACTTTTGAAATAGTAACCAACGAACATGCTGAAAATAAAAATCTTGCCGTTTACTTTTGAAATAGTAACCGACGAATGTGCAGAAAATAGATCATGCCGATTACTTTTGAAATAGTAACCGACGAATGTGTTGAAAATAAATCATGTCGATTACCTTTGAAATAGTAACCGACGAATATGCTGAAAATAAATCATGCCGATTACTTTTGAAATAGTCATTGACGAATATGCTGAAAATAAAAATCTTGCCGATTACTTTTGAAATAGTAACCGACGAACATGCTGAAAATAAAAATCTTGCTGATTACTTTTGAAATAGTAACCGACGAATGTGCAGAAAATAGATCATGCCGATTACTTTTGAAATAGTAACCGACGAATGTGCTGAAAATGAATCATGCCGATTACTTTTGAAATAGTAACCGACAAATGTGCTGAAAATAAATCATGCCGATTACTATTGAAATAGTAACCGACAAATGTGGTGAAAATAGAAATAGGAACCGACGAATATGTTGAAAATAAAAATCATGTCGATTACTTTTAAAATAGTAACCGACAAATATGCTGAAAATAAAAATCTTGCCGATTACTTTTGAAATAGTAACCGACGAATGTGCTGAAAATAAATCATGCTGATTACTTTTGAAATAGTAAGCGATGAATATGTTGGAAATAAAAATCTTACCAATTACTTTTAAAAAAGTAACCAATGAATGTGCTGAAAATAAAGTCTTGCCGATTACTTTTGAAATAGTAACCGATGAATATGTTGAAAATAAAAATCTTGCCGATTACTTTTGAAATAGTAACCGACGAATGTGCTGAAAATAAAGTCTTGCCGATTACTTTTAAAATAGTAACCGACAAATATGATGAAAATAAAAATCTTGCCGATTACTTTTAAAATAGTAACAGACAAATATGCTAAAAATAAAAATCTTGCCGATTACTTTTGAAATAGTAACCGACGAATGTGCTGAAAATAAATCTTGCCGATTAGCTTTAAAATAGTAACCGACGAATGTGCTGAAAATAAAGTCTTGCCGATTACTTCTAAAATAGTAACAGACAAATATGCTAAAAATAAAAATCTTGCCGATTACTTTTGAAATAGTAACCGACGAATGTGCTGAAAATAAATAATGCTGATTACTTTTGAAGTAGTAAGCGATGAATATGTTGGAAATAAAAATCTTACCAATTACTTTTAAAAAAGTAACCAATGAATGTGCTGAAAATAAAGTCTTGCTGATTACTTTTGAAATAGTAACCGACGAATATGTTGAAAATAAAAATCTTGCCGATTACTTTTGAAATAGTAACCGACGAATGTGCTGAAAATAAAGTCTTGCCGATTACTTTTAAAATAGTAACAGACAAATATGCTAAAAATAAAAATCTTGCCGATTACTTTTGAAATAGTAACCGATGAATGTGCTGAAAATAAATCTTGCCGATTAGCTTTGAAATAGTAACCGACGAATGTGCTGAAAATAAAAATCTTGCCGATTACTTTTGAAATAGTAACCGACGAACATGCTGAAAATAAAAATCTTGCCGTTTACTTTTGAAATAGTAACCGACGAATGTGCAGAAAATAGATCATGCCGATTACTTTTGAAATAGTAACCGACGAATGTGTTGAAAATAAATCATGTCGATTACCTTTGAAATAGTAACCGACGAATATGCTGAAAATAAATCATGCCGATTACTTTTGAAATAGTCATTGACGAATATGCTGAAAATAAAAATCTTGCCGATTACTTTTGAAATAGTAACCGACGAACATGCTGAAAATAAAAATCTTGCTGATTACTTTTGAAATAGTAACCGACGAATGTGCAGAAAATAGATCATGCCGATTACTTTTGAAATAGTAACCGACGAATGTGCTGAAAATGAATCATGCCGATTACTTTTGAAATAGTAACCGACAAATGTGCTGAAAATAAATCATGCCGATTACTATTGAAATAGTAACCGACAAATGTGGTGAAAATAGAAATAGGAACCGACGAATATGTTGAAAATAAAAATCATGTCGATTACTTTTAAAATAGTAACCGACAAATATGCTGAAAATAAAAATCTTGCCGATTACTTTTGAAATAGTAACCGACGAATGTGCTGAAAATAAATCTTGCCGATTAGCTTTAAAATAGTAACCGACGAATGTGCTGAAAATAAAGTCTTGCCGATTACTTCTAAAATAGTAACAGACAAATATGCTAAAAATAAAAATCTTGCCGATTACTTTTGAAATAGTAACCGACGAATGTGCTGAAAATAAATAATGCTGATTACTTTTGAAGTAGTAAGCGATGAATATGTTGGAAATAAAAATCTTACCAATTACTTTTAAAAAAGTAACCAATGCATGTGCTGAAAATAAAGTCTTGCTGATTACTTTTGAAATAGTAACCGACGAATATGTTGAAAATAAAAATCTTGCTGATTACTTTTGAAATAGTAACCGACGAATGTGCTGAAAATAAAGTCTTGCCGATTACTTTTAAAATAGTAACAGACAAATATGCTAAAAATAAAAATCTTGCCGATTACTTTTGAAATAGTAACCGATGAATGTGCTGAAAATAAATCTTGCCGATTAGCTTTGAAATAGTAACCGACGAATGTGCTGAAAATAAAAATCTTGCCGATTACTTTTGAAATAGTAACCGACGAACATGCTGAAAATAAAAATCTTGCCGTTTACTTTTGAAATAGTAACCGACGAATGTGCAGAAAATAGATCATGCCGATTACTTTTGAAATAGTAACCGACGAATGTGTTGAAAATAAATCATGTCGATTACCTTTGAAATAGTAACCGACGAATATGCTGAAAATAAATCATGCCGATTACTTTTGAAATAGTCATTGACGAATATGCTGAAAATAAAAATCTTGCCGATTACTTTTGAAATAGTAACCGACGAACATGCTGAAAATAAAAATCTTGCTGATTACTTTTGAAATAGTAACCGACGAATGTGCAGAAAATAGATCATGCCGATTACTTTTGAAATAGTAACCGACGAATGTGCTGAAAATGAATCATGCCGATTACTTTTGAAATAGTAACCGACAAATGTGCTGAAAATAAATCATGCCGATTACTATTGAAATAGTAACCGACAAATGTGGTGAAAATAGAAATAGGAACCGACGAATATGTTGAAAATAAAAATCATGTCGATTACTTTTAAAATAGTAACCGACAAATATGCTGAAAATAAAAATCTTGCCGATTACTTTTGAAATAGTAACCGACGAATGTGCTGAAAATAAATCATGCTGATTACTTTTGAAATAGTAAGCGATGAATATGTTGGAAATAAAAATCTTACCAATTACTTTTAAAAAAGTAACCAATGAATGTGCTGAAAATAAAGTCTTGCCGATTACTTTTGAAATAGTAACCGATGAATATGTTGAAAATAAAAATCTTGCCGATTACTTTTGAAATAGTAACCGACGAATGTGCTGAAAATAAAGTCTTGCCGATTACTTTTAAAATAGTAACCGACAAATATGATGAAAATAAAAATCTTGCCGATTACTTTTAAAATAGTAACAGACAAATATGCTAAAAATAAAAATCTTGCCGATTACTTTTGAAATAGTAACCGACGAATGTGCTGAAAATAAATCTTGCCGATTAGCTTTAAAATAGTAACCGACGAATGTGCTGAAAATAAAGTCTTGCCGATTACTTCTAAAATAGTAACAGACAAATATGCTAAAAATAAAAATCTTGCCGATTACTTTTGAAATAGTAACCGACGAATGTGCTGAAAATAAATAATGCTGATTACTTTTGAAGTAGTAAGCGATGAATATGTTGGAAATAAAAATCTTACCAATTACTTTTAAAAAAGTAACCAATGAATGTGCTGAAAATAAAGTCTTGCTGATTACTTTTGAAATAGTAACCGACGAATATGTTGAAAATAAAAATCTTGCCGATTACTTTTGAAATAGTAACCGACGAATGTGCTGAAAATAAAGTCTTGCCGATTACTTTTAAAATAGTAACAGACAAATATGCTAAAAATAAAAATCTTGCCGATTACTTTTGAAATAGTAACCGACGAATGTGCTGAAAATAAATCTTGCCGATTAGCTTTGAAATAGTAACCGACGAATGTGCTGAAAATAAAAATCTTGCCGATTACTTTTGAAATAGTAACCGACGAACATGCTGAAAATAAAAATCTTGCCATTTACTTTTGAAATAGTAACCGACGAATGTGCAGAAAATAGATCATGCCGATTACTTTTGAAATAGTAACCGACGAATGTGTTGAAAATAAATCATGTCGATTACCTTTGAAATAGTAACCGACGAATATGCTGAAAATAAATCATGCCGATTACTTTTGAAATAGTCATTGACGAATATGCTGAAAATAAAAATCTTGCCGATTACTTTTGAAATAGTAACCGACGAACATGCTGAAAATAAAAATCTTGCTGATTACTTTTGAAATAGTAACCGACGAATGTGCAGAAAATAGATCATGCCGATTACTTTTGAAATAGTAACCGACGAATGTGCTGAAAATGAATCATGCCGATTACTTTTGAAATAGTAACCGACAAATGTGCTGAAAATAAATCATGCCGATTACTATTGAAATAGTAACCGACAAATGTGGTGAAAATAGAAATAGGAACCGACGAATATGTTGAAAATAAAAATCATGTCGATTACTTTTAAAATAGTAACCGACAAATATGCTGAAAATAAAAATCTTGCCGATTACTTTTGAAATAGTAACCGACGAATGTGCTGAAAATAAATCATGCTGATTACTTTTGAAATAGTAAGCGATGAATATGTTGGAAATAAAAATCTTACCAATTACTTTTAAAAAAGTAACCAATGAATGTGCTGAAAATAAAGTCTTGCCGATTACTTTTGAAATAGTAACCGATGAATATGTTGAAAATAAAAATCTTGCCGATTACTTTTGAAATAGTAACCGACGAATGTGCTGAAAATAAAGTCTTGCCGATTACTTTTAAAATAGTAACCGACAAATATGATGAAAATAAAAATCTTGCCGATTACTTTTAAAATAGTAACAGACAAATATGCTAAAAATAAAAATCTTGCCGATTACTTTTGAAATAGTAACCGACGAATGTGCTGAAAATAAATCTTGCCGATTAGCTTTAAAATAGTAACCGACGAATGTGCTGAAAATAAAGTCTTGCCGATTACTTCTAAAATAGTAACAGACAAATATGCTAAAAATAAAAATCTTGCCGATTACTTTTGAAATAGTAACCGACGAATGTGCTGAAAATAAATAATGCTGATTACTTTTGAAGTAGTAAGCGATGAATATGTTGGAAATAAAAATCTTACCAATTACTTTTAAAAAAGTAACCAATGAATGTGCTGAAAATAAAGTCTTGCTGATTACTTTTGAAATAGTAACCGACGAATATGTTGAAAATAAAAATCTTGCCGATTACTTTTGAAATAGTAACCGACGAATGTGCTGAAAATAAAGTCTTGCCGATTACTTTTAAAATAGTAACAGACAAATATGCTAAAAATAAAAATCTTGCCGATTACTTTTGAAATAGTAACCGACGAATGTGCTGAAAATAAATCTTGCCGATTAGCTTTGAAATAGTAACCGACGAATGTGCTGAAAATAAAAATCTTGCCGATTACTTTTGAAATAGTAACCGACGAACATGCTGAAAATAAAAATCTTGCCGTTTACTTTTGAAATAGTAACCGACGAATGTGCAGAAAATAGATCATGCCGATTACTTTTGAAATAGTAACCGACGAATGTGTTGAAAATAAATCATGTCGATTACCTTTAAAACACTAACCGACGAATGTGCTGAAAATAAAGTCTTGCCGATTACTTTTAAAATAGTAACAGACAAATATGCTAAAAATAAAAATCTTGCCGATTACTTTTGAAATAGTAACCGACGAATGTGCTGAAAATAAATCTTGCCGATTAGCTTTGAAATAGTAACCGACGAATGTGCTGAAAATAAAAATCTTGCCGATTACTTTTGAAATAGTAACCGACGAACATGCTGAAAATAAAAATCTTGCTGATTACTTTTGAAATAGTAACCGACGAATGTGCAGAAAATAGATCATGCCGATTACTTTTGAAATAGTAACCGACGAATGTGCTGAAAATGAATCATGCCGATTACTTTTGAAATAGTAACCGACAAATGTGCTGAAAATAAATCATGCCGATTACTATTGAAATAGTAACCGACAAATGTGGTGAAAATAGAAATAGGAACCGACGAATATGTTGAAAATAAAAATCATGTCGATTACTTTTAAAATAGTAACCGACAAATATGCTGAAAATAAAAATCTTGCCGATTACTTTTGAAATAGTAACCGACGAATGTGCTGAAAATAAATCATGCTGATTACTTTTGAAATAGTAAGCGATGAATATGTTGGAAATAAAAATCTTACCAATTACTTTTAAAAAAGTAACCAATGAATGTGCTGAAAATAAAGTCTTGCCGATTACTTTTGAAATAGTAACCGATGAATATGTTGAAAATAAAAATCTTGCCGATTACTTTTGAAATAGTAACCGACGAATGTGCTGAAAATAAAGTCTTGCCGATTACTTTTAAAATAGTAACCGACAAATATGATGAAAATAAAAATCTTGCCGATTACTTTTAAAATAGTAACAGACAAATATGCTAAAAATAAAAATCTTGCCGATTACTTTTGAAATAGTAACCGACGAATGTGCTGAAAATAAATCTTGCCGATTAGCTTTAAAATAGTAACCGACGAATGTGCTGAAAATAAAGTCTTGCCGATTACTTCTAAAATAGTAACAGACAAATATGCTAAAAATAAAAATCTTGCCGATTACTTTTGAAATAGTAACCGACGAATGTGCTGAAAATAAATAATGCTGATTACTTTTGAAGTAGTAAGCGATGAATATGTTGGAAATAAAAATCTTACCAATTACTTTTAAAAAAGTAACCAATGAATGTGCTGAAAATAAAGTCTTGCTGATTACTTTTGAAATAGTAACCGACGAATATGTTGAAAATAAAAATCTTCCCGATTACTTTTGAAATAGTAACCGACGAATGTGCTGAAAATAAAGTCTTGCCGATTACTTTTGAAATAGTAACCGACGAATGTGCTGAAAATAAAGTCTTGCCGATTACTTTTAAAATAGTAACAGACAAATATGCTAAAAATAAAAATCTTGCCGATTACTTTTGAAATAGTAACCGACGAATGTGCTGAAAATAAATCTTGCCGATTAGCTTTGAAATAGTAACCGACGAATGTGCTGAAAATAAAAATCTTGCCGATTACTTTTGAAATAGTAACCGACGAACATGCTGAAAATAAAAATCTTGCCGTTTACTTTTGAAATAGTAACCGACGAATGTGCAGAAAATAGATCATGCCGATTACTTTTGAAATAGTAACCGACGAATGTGTTGAAAATAAATCATGTCGATTACCTTTAAAACACTAACCGACGAATGTGCTGAAAATAAAGTCTTGCCGATTACTTTTAAAATAGTAACAGACAAATATGCTAAAAATAAAAATCTTGCCGATTACTTTTGAAATAGTAACCGACGAATGTGCTGAAAATAAATCTTGCCGATTAGCTTTGAAATAGTAACCGACGAATGTGCTGAAAATAAAAATCTTGCCGATTACTTTTGAAATAGTAACCGACGAACATGCTGAAAATAAAAATCTTGCTGATTACTTTTGAAATAGTAACCGACGAATGTGCAGAAAATAGATCATGCCGATTACTTTTGAAATAGTAACCGACGAATGTGCTGAAAATGAATCATGCCGATTACTTTTGAAATAGTAACCGACAAATGTGCTGAAAATAAATCATGCCGATTACTATTGAAATAGTAACCGACAAATGTGGTGAAAATAGAAATAGGAACCGACGAATATGTTGAAAATAAAAATCATGTCGATTACTTTTAAAATAGTAACCGACAAATATGCTGAAAATAAAAATCTTGCCGATTACTTTTGAAATAGTAACCGACGAATGTGCTGAAAATAAATCATGCTGATTACTTTTGAAATAGTAAGCGATGAATATGTTGGAAATAAAAATCTTACCAATTACTTTTAAAAAAGTAACCAATGAATGTGCTGAAAATAAAGTCTTGCCGATTACTTTTGAAATAGTAACCGATGAATATGTTGAAAATAAAAATCTTGCCGATTACTTTTGAAATAGTAACCGACGAATGTGCTGAAAATAAAGTCTTGCCGATTACTTTTAAAATAGTAACCGACAAATATGATGAAAATAAAAATCTTGCCGATTACTTTTAAAATAGTAACAGACAAATATGCTAAAAATAAAAATCTTGCCGATTACTTTTGAAATAGTAACCGACGAATGTGCTGAAAATAAATCTTGCCGATTAGCTTTAAAATAGTAACCGACGAATGTGCTGAAAATAAAGTCTTGCCGATTACTTCTAAAATAGTAACAGACAAATATGCTAAAAATAAAAATCTTGCCGATTACTTTTGAAATAGTAACCGACGAATGTGCTGAAAATAAATAATGCTGATTACTTTTGAAGTAGTAAGCGATGAATATGTTGGAAATAAAAATCTTACCAATTACTTTTAAAAAAGTAACCAATGAATGTGCTGAAAATAAAGTCTTGCTGATTACTTTTGAAATAGTAACCGACGAATATGTTGAAAATAAAAATCTTCCCGATTACTTTTGAAATAGTAACCGACGAATGTGCTGAAAATAAAGTCTTGCCGATTACTTTTGAAATAGTAACCGACGAATGTGCTGAAAATAAAGTCTTGCCGATTACTTTTAAAATAGTAACAGACAAATATGCTAAAAATAAAAATCTTGCCGATTACTTTTGAAATAGTAACCGACGAATGTGCTGAAAATAAATCTTGCCGATTAGCTTTGAAATAGTAACCGACGAATGTGCTGAAAATAAAAATCTTGCCGATTACTTTTGAAATAGTAACCGACGAACATGCTGAAAATAAAAATCTTGCCGTTTACTTTTGAAATAGTAACCGACGAATGTGCAGAAAATAGATCATGCCGATTACTTTTGAAATAGTAACCGACGAATGTGTTGAAAATAAATCATGTCGATTACCTTTAAAACACTAACCGACGAATGTGCTGAAAATAAAGTCTTGCCGATTACTTTTAAAATAGTAACAGACAAATATGCTAAAAATAAAAATCTTGCCGATTACTTTTGAAATAGTAACCGACGAATGTGCTGAAAATAAATCTTGCCGATTAGCTTTGAAATAGTAACCGACGAATGTGCTGAAAATAAAAATCTTGCCGATTACTTTTGAAATAGTAACCGACGAACATGCTGAAAATAAAAATCTTGCTGATTACTTTTGAAATAGTAACCGACGAATGTGCAGAAAATAGATCATGCCGATTACTTTTGAAATAGTAACCGACGAATGTGCTGAAAATGAATCATGCCGATTACTTTTGAAATAGTAACCGACAAATGTGTTGAAAATAAATCATGCCGATTACTATTGAAATAGTAACCGACAAATGTGGTGAAAATAGAAATAGGAACCGACGAATATGTTGAAAATAAAAATCATGTCGATTACTTTTAAAATAGTAACCGACAAATATGCTGAAAATAAAAATCTTGCCGATTACTTTTGAAATAGTAACCGACGAATGTGCTGAAAATAAATCATGCTGATTACTTTTGAAATAGTAAGCGATGAATATGTTGGAAATAAAAATCTTACCAATTACTTTTAAAAAAGTAACCAATGAATGTGCTGAAAATAAAGTCTTGCCGATTACTTTTGAAATAGTAACCGATGAATATGTTGAAAATAAAAATCTTGCCGATTACTTTTGAAATAGTAACCGACGAATGTGCTGAAAATAAAGTCTTGCCGATTACTTTTAAAATAGTAACCGACAAATATGATGAAAATAAAAATCTTGCCGATTACTTTTAAAATAGTAACAGACAAATATGCTAAAAATAAAAATCTTGCCGATTACTTTTGAAATAGTAACCGACGAATGTGCTGAAAATAAATCTTGCCGATTAGCTTTAAAATAGTAACCGACGAATGTGCTGAAAATAAAGTCTTGCCGATTACTTCTAAAATAGTAACAGACAAATATGCTAAAAATAAAAATCTTGCCGATTACTTTTGAAATAGTAACCGACGAATGTGCTGAAAATAAATAATGCTGATTACTTTTGAAGTAGTAAGCGATGAATATGTTGGAAATAAAAATCTTACCAATTACTTTTAAAAAAGTAACCAATGAATGTGCTGAAAATAAAGTCTTGCTGATTACTTTTGAAATAGTAACCGACGAATATGTTGAAAATAAAAATCTTGCCGATTACTTTTGAAATAGTAACCGACGAATGTGCTGAAAATAAAGTCTTGCCGATTACTTTTAAAATAGTAACAGACAAATATGCTAAAAATAAAAATCTTGCCGATTACTTTTGAAATAGTAACCGACGAATGTGCTGAAAATAAATCTTGCCGATTAGCTTTGAAATAGTAACCGACGAATGTGCTGAAAATAAAAATCTTGCCGATTACTTTTGAAATAGTAACCGACGAACATGCTGAAAATAAAAATCTTGCCGTTTACTTTTGAAATAGTAACCGACGAATGTGCAGAAAATAGATCATGCCGATTACTTTTGAAATAGTAACCGACGAATGTGTTGAAAATAAATCATGTCGATTACCTTTGAAATAGTAACCGACGAATATGCTGAAAATAAATCATGCCGATTACTTTTGAAATAGTCATTGACGAATATGCTGAAAATAAAAATCTTGCCGATTACTTTTGAAATAGTAACCGACGAACATGCTGAAAATAAAAATCTTGCTGATTACTTTTGAAATAGTAACCGACGAATGTGCAGAAAATAGATCATGCCGATTACTTTTGAAATAGTAACCGACGAATGTGCTGAAAATGAATCATGCCGATTACTTTTGAAATAGTAACCGACAAATGTGCTGAAAATAAATCATGCCGATTACTATTGAAATAGTAACCGACAAATGTGGTGAAAATAGAAATAGGAACCGACGAATATGTTGAAAATAAAAATCATGTCGATTACTTTTAAAATAGTAACCGACAAATATGCTGAAAATAAAAATCTTGCCGATTACTTTTGAAATAGTAACCGACGAATGTGCTGAAAATAAATCATGCTGATTACTTTTGAAATAGTAAGCGATGAATATGTTGGAAATAAAAATCTTACCAATTACTTTTAAAAAAGTAACCAATGAATGTGCTGAAAATAAAGTCTTGCCGATTACTTTTGAAATAGTAACCGATGAATATGTTGAAAATAAAAATCTTGCGGATTACTTTTGAAATAGTAACCGACGAATGTGCTGAAAATAAAGTCTTGCCGATTACTTTTAAAATAGTAACCGACAAATATGATGAAAATAAAAATCTTGCCGATTACTTTTAAAATAGTAACAGACAAATATGCTAAAAATAAAAATCTTGCCGATTACTTTTGAAATAGTAACCGACGAATGTGCTGAAAATAAATCTTGCCGATTAGCTTTAAAATAGTAACCGACGAATGTGCTGAAAATAAAGTCTTGCCGATTACTTCTAAAATAGTAACAGACAAATATGCTAAAAATAAAAATCTTGCCGATTACTTTTGAAATAGTAACCGACGAATGTGCTGAAAATAAATAATGCTGATTACTTTTGAAGTAGTAAGCGATGAATATGTTGGAAATAAAAATCTTACCAATTACTTTTAAAAAAGTAACCAATGAATGTGCTGAAAATAAAGTCTTGCTGATTACTTTTGAAATAGTAACCGACGAATATGTTGAAAATAAAAATCTTGCCGATTACTTTTGAAATAGTAACCGACGAATGTGCTGAAAATAAAGTCTTGCCGATTACTTTTAAAATAGTAACAGACAAATATGCTAAAAATAAAAATCTTGCCGATTACTTTTGAAATAGTAACCGACGAATGTGCTGAAAATAAATCTTGCCGATTGGCTTTGAAATAGTAACCGACGAATGTGCTGAAAATAAAAATCTTGCCGATTACTTTTGAAATAGTAACCGACGAACATGCTGAAAATAAAAATCTTGCCGTTTACTTTTGAAATAGTAACCGACGAATGTGCAGAAAATAGATCATGCCGATTACTTTTGAAATAGTAACCGACGAATGTGTTGAAAATAAATCATGTCGATTACCTTTGAAATAGTAACCGACGAATATGCTGAAAATAAATCATGCCGATTACTTTTGAAATAGTCATTGACGAATATGCTGAAAATAAAAATCTTGCCGATTACTTTTGAAATAGTAACCGACGAACATGCTGAAAATAAAAATCTTGCTGATTACTTTTGAAATAGTAACCGACGAATGTGCAGAAAATAGATCATGCCGATTACTTTTGAAATAGTAACCGACGAATGTGCTGAAAATGAATCATGCCGATTACTTTTGAAATAGTAACCGACAAATGTGCTGAAAATAAATCATGCCGATTACTATTGAAATAGTAACCGACAAATGTGGTGAAAATCGAAATAGGAACCGACGAATATGTTGAAAATAAAAATCATGTCGATTACTTTTAAAATAGTAACCGACAAATATGCTGAAAATAAAAATCTTGCCGATTACTTTTGAAATAGTAACCGACGAATGTGCTGAAAATAAATCATGCTGATTACTTTTGAAATAGTAAGCGATGAATATGTTGGAAATAAAAATCTTACCAATTACTTTTAAAAAAGTAACCAATGAATGTGCTGAAAATAAAGTCTTGCCGATTACTTTTGAAATAGTAACCGATGAATATGTTGAAAATAAAAATCTTGCCGATTACTTTTGAAATAGTAACCGACGAATGTGCTGAAAATAAAGTCTTGCCGATTACTTTTAAAATAGTAACCGACAAATATGATGAAAATAAAAATCTTGCCGATTACTTTTAAAATAGTAACAGACAAATATGCTAAAAATAAAAATCTTGCCGATTACTTTTGAAATAGTAACCGACGAATGTGCTGAAAATAAATCTTGCCGATTAGCTTTAAAATAGTAACCGACGAATGTGCTGAAAATAAAGTCTTGCCGATTACTTCTAAAATAGTAACAGACAAATATGCTAAAAATAAAAATCTTGCCGATTACTTTTGAAATAGTAACCGACGAATGTGCTGAAAATAAATAATGCTGATTACTTTTGAAGTAGTAAGCGATGAATATGTTGGAAATAAAAATCTTACCAATTACTTTTAAAAAAGTAACCAATGAATGTGCTGAAAATAAAGTCTTGCTGATTACTTTTGAAATAGTAACCGACGAATATGTTGAAAATAAAAATCTTGCCGATTACTTTTGAAATAGTAACCGACGAATGTGCTGAAAATAAAGTCTTGCCGATTACTTTTAAAATAGTAACAGACAAATATGCTAAAAATAAAAATCTTGCCGATTACTTTTGAAATAGTAACCGACGAATGTGCTGAAAATAAATCTTGCCGATTAGCTTTGAAATAGTAACCGACGAATGTGCTGAAAATAAAAATCTTGCCGATTACTTTTGAAATAGTAACCGACGAACATGCTGAAAATAAAAATCTTGCCGTTTACTTTTGAAATAGTAACCGACGAATGTGCAGAAAATAGATCATGCCGATTACTTTTGAAATAGTAACCGACGAATGTGTTGAAAATAAATCATGTCGATTACCTTTGAAATAGTAACCGACGAATATGCTGAAAATAAATCATGCCGATTACTTTTGAAATAGTCATTGACGAATATGCTGAAAATAAAAATCTTGCCGATTACTTTTGAAATAGTAACCGACGAACATGCTGAAAATAAAAATCTTGCTGATTACTTTTGAAATAGTAACCGACGAATGTGCAGAAAATAGATCATGCCGATTACTTTTGAAATAGTAACCGACGAATGTGCTGAAAATGAATCATGCCGATTACTTTTGAAATAGTAACCGACAAATGTGCTGAAAATAAATCATGCCGATTACTATTGAAATAGTAACCGACAAATGTGGTGAAAATAGAAATAGGAACCGACGAATATGTTGAAAATAAAAATCATGTCGATTACTTTTAAAATAGTAACCGACAAATATGCTGAAAATAAAAATCTTGCCGATTACTTTTGAAATAGTAACCGACGAATGTGCTGAAAATAAATCATGCTGATTACTTTTGAAATAGTAAGCGATGAATATGTTGGAAATAAAAATCTTACCAATTACTTTTAAAAAAGTAACCAATGAATGTGCTGAAAATAAAGTCTTGCCGATTACTTTTGAAATAGTAACCGATGAATATGTTGAAAATAAAAATCTTGCCGATTACTTTTGAAATAGTAACCGACGAATGTGCTGAAAATAAAGTCTTGCCGATTACTTTTAAAATAGTAACCGACAAATATGATGAAAATAAAAATCTTGCCGATTACTTTTAAAATAGTAACAGACAAATATGCTAAAAATAAAAATCTTGCCGATTACTTTTGAAATAGTAACCGACGAATGTGCTGAAAATAAATCTTGCCGATTAGCTTTAAAATAGTAACCGACGAATGTGCTGAAAATAAAGTCTTGCCGATTACTTCTAAAATAGTAACAGACAAATATGCTAAAAATAAAAATCTTGCCGATTACTTTTGAAATAGTAACCGACGAATGTGCTGAAAATAAATAATGCTGATTACTTTTGAAGTAGTAAGCGATGAATATGTTGGAAATAAAAATCTTACCAATTACTTTTAAAAAAGTAACCAATGAATGTGCTGAAAATAAAGTCTTGCTGATTACTTTTGAAATAGTAACCGACGAATATGTTGAAAATAAAAATCTTGCCGATTACTTTTGAAATAGTAACCGACGAATGTGCTGAAAATAAAGTCTTGCCGATTACTTTTAAAATAGTAACCGACAAATATGCTGAAAATAAAAATCTTGCCGATTACTTTTGAAATAGTAACCAACGAACATGCTGAAAATAAAAATCTTCCCGATTACTTTTGAAATAGTAACCGACGAAGGTGCTGAAAATAAAGTCTTGCCGATTACTTTTGAAATAGTAACCGACGAATGTGCTGAAAATAAATCATGCTGATTACTTTTGAAATAGTAAGCGATGAATATGTTGGAAATAAAAATCTTACCAATTACTTTTAAAAAAGTGACCAATGAATGTGCTGAAAATAAAGTCTTGCTGATTACTTTTGAAATAGTAACCGACGAATATGTTGAAAATAAAAATCTTGCCGATTACTTTTGAAATAGTAACCGACGAATGTGCTGAAAATAAAGTCTTGCCGATTACTTTTAAAATAGTAACAGACAAATATGCTAAAAATAAAAATCTTGCCGATTACTTTTGAAATAGTAACCGACGAATGTGCTGAAAATAAATCTTGCCGATTGGCTTTGAAATAGTAACCGACGAATGTGCTGAAAATAAAAATCTTGCCGATTACTTTTGAAATAGTAACCGACGAACATGCTGAAAATAAAAATCTTGCCGTTTACTTTTGAAATAGTAACCGACGAATGTGCAGAAAATAGATCATGCCGATTACTTTTGAAATAGTAACCGACGAATGTGTTGAAAATAAATCATGTCGATTACCTTTGAAATAGTAACCGACGAATATGCTGAAAATAAATCATGCCGATTACTTTTGAAATAGTCATTGACGAATATGCTGAAAATAAAAATCTTGCCGATTACTTTTGAAATAGTAACCGACGAACATGCTGAAAATAAAAATCTTGCTGATTACTTTTGAAATAGTAACCGACGAATGTGCAGAAAATAGATCATGCCGATTACTTTTGAAATAGTAACCGACGAATGTGCTGAAAATAAATCATGCCGATTACTTTTGAAATAGTAACCGACGAATGTGTTGAAAATAAATCATGTCGATTACCTTTGAAATAGTAACCGACGAATGTGCTGAAAATAAAAATCTTGCCGATTACTTTTGAAATAGTAACCGACGAACATGCTGAAAATAAAAATCTTGCCGTTTACTTTTGAAATAGTAACCGACGAATGTGCAGAAAATAGATCATGCCGATTACTTTTGAAATAGTAACCGACGAATGTGTTGAAAATAAATCATGTCGATTACCTTTGAAATAGTAACCGACGAATATGCTGAAAATAAATCATGCCGATTACTTTTGAAATAGTCATTGACGAATATGCTGAAAATAAAAATCTTGCCGATTACTTTTGAAATAGTAACCGACGAACATGCTGAAAATAAAAATCTTGCTGATTACTTTTGAAATAGTAACCGACGAATGTGCAGAAAATAGATCATGCCGATTACTTTTGAAATAGTAACCGACGAATGTGCTGAAAATGAATCATGCCGATTACTTTTGAAATAGTAACCGACAAATGTGCTGAAAATAAATCATGCCGATTACTATTGAAATAGTAACCGACAAATGTGGTGAAAATAGAAATAGGAACCGACGAATATGTTGAAAATAAAAATCATGTCGATTACTTTTAAAATAGTAACCGACAAATATGCTGAAAATAAAAATCTTGCCGATTACTTTTGAAATAGTAACCGACGAATGTGCTGAAAATAAATCATGCTGATTACTTTTGAAATAGTAAGCGATGAATATGTTGGAAATAAAAATCTTACCAATTACTTTTAAAAAAGTAACCAATGAATGTGCTGAAAATAAAGTCTTGCCGATTACTTTTGAAATAGTAACCGATGAATATGTTGAAAATAAAAATCTTGCCGATTACTTTTGAAATAGTAACCGACGAATGTGCTGAAAATAAAGTCTTGCCGATTACTTTTAAAATAGTAACCGACAAATATGATGAAAATAAAAATCTTGCCGATTACTTTTAAAATAGTAACAGACAAATATGCTAAAAATAAAAATCTTGCCGATTACTTTTGAAATAGTAACCGACGAATGTGCTGAAAATAAATCTTGCCGATTAGCTTTAAAATAGTAACCGACGAATGTGCTGAAAATAAAGTCTTGCCGATTACTTCTAAAATAGTAACAGACAAATATGCTAAAAATAAAAATCTTGCCGATTACTTTTGAAATAGTAACCGACGAATGTGCTGAAAATAAATAATGCTGATTACTTTTGAAGTAGTAAGCGATGAATATGTTGGAAATAAAAATCTTACCAATTACTTTTAAAAAAGTAACCAATGAATGTGCTGAAAATAAAGTCTTGCTGATTACTTTTGAAATAGTAACCGACGAATATGTTGAAAATAAAAATCTTGCCGATTACTTTTGAAATAGTAACCGACGAATGTGCTGAAAATAAAGTCTTGCCGATTACTTTTAAAATAGTAACCGACAAATATGCTGAAAATAAAAATCTTGCCGATTACTTTTGAAATAGTAACCAACGAACATGCTGAAAATAAAAATCTTCCCGATTACTTTTGAAATAGTAACCGACGAAGGTGCTGAAAATAAAGTCTTGCCGATTACTTTTGAAATAGTAACCGACGAATGTGCTGAAAATAAATCATGCTGATTACTTTTGAAATAGTAAGCGATGAATATGTTGGAAATAAAAATCTTACCAATTACTTTTAAAAAAGTGACCAATGAATGTGCTGAAAATAAAGTCTTGCTGATTACTTTTGAAATAGTAACCGACGAATATGTTGAAAATAAAAATCTTGCCGATTACTTTTGAAATAGTAACCGACGAATGTGCTGAAAATAAAGTCTTGCCGATTACTTTTAAAATAGTAACCGACAAATATGATGAAAATAAAAATCTTGCCGATTACTTTTAAAATAGTAACAGACAAATATGCTAAAAATAAAAATCTTGCCGATTACTTTTGAAATAGTAACCGACGAATGTGCTGAAAATAAATCTTGCCGATTAGCTTTGAAATAGTAACCGACGAATGTGCTGAAAATAAAAATCTTGCCGATTACTTTTGAAATAGTAACCGACGAACATGCTGAAAATAAAAATCTTGCCGTTTACTTTTGAAATAGTAACCGACGAATGTGCAGAAAATAGATCATGCCGATTACTTTTGAAATAGTAACCGACGAATGTGTTGAAAATAAATCATGTCGATTACCTTTGAAATAGTAACCGACGAATATGCTGAAAATAAATCATGCCGATTACTTTTGAAATAGTCATTGACGAATATGCTGAAAATAAAAATCTTGCCGATTACTTTTGAAATAGTAACCGACGAACATGCTGAAAATAAAAATCTTGCTGATTACTTTTGAAATAGTAACCGACGAATGTGCAGAAAATAGATCATGCCGATTACTTTTGAAATAGTAACCGACGAATGTGCTGAAAATGAATCATGCCGATTACTTTTGAAATAGTAACCGACAAATGTGCTGAAAATAAATCATGCCGATTACTATTGAAATAGTAACCGACAAATGTGGTGAAAATAGAAATAGGAACCGACGAATATGTTGAAAATAAAAATCATGTCGATTACTTTTAAAATAGTAACCGACAAATATGCTGAAAATAAAAATCTTGCCGATTACTTTTGAAATAGTAACCGACGAATGTGCTGAAAATAAATCATGCTGATTACTTTTGAAATAGTAAGCGATGAATATGTTGGAAATAAAAATCTTACCAATTACTTTTAAAAAAGTAACCAATGAATGTGCTGAAAATAAAGTCTTGCCGATTACTTTTGAAATAGTAACCGATGAATATGTTGAAAATAAAAATCTTGCCGATTACTTTTGAAATAGTAACCGACGAATGTGCTGAAAATAAAGTCTTGCCGATTACTTTTAAAATAGTAACCGACAAATATGATGAAAATAAAAATCTTGCCGATTACTTTTAAAATAGTAACAGACAAATATGCTAAAAATAAAAATCTTGCCGATTACTTTTGAAATAGTAACCGACGAATGTGCTGAAAATAAATCTTGCCGATTAGCTTTAAAATAGTAACCGACGAATGTGCTGAAAATAAAGTCTTGCCGATTACTTCTAAAATAGTAACAGACAAATATGCTAAAAATAAAAATCTTGCCGATTACTTTTGAAATAGTAACCGACGAATGTGCTGAAAATAAATAATGCTGATTACTTTTGAAGTAGTAAGCGATGAATATGTTGGAAATAAAAATCTTACCAATTACTTTTAAAAAAGTAACCAATGAATGTGCTGAAAATAAAGTCTTGCTGATTACTTTTGAAATAGTAACCGACGAATATGTTGAAAATAAAAATCTTGCCGATTACTTTTGAAATAGTAACCGACGAATGTGCTGAAAATAAAGTCTTGCCGATTACTTTTAAAATAGTAACCGACAAATATGCTGAAAATAAAAATCTTGCCGATTACTTTTGAAATAGTAACCAACGAACATGCTGAAAATAAAAATCTTCCCGATTACTTTTGAAATAGTAACCGACGAAGGTGCTGAAAATAAAGTCTTGCCGATTACTTTTGAAATAGTAACCGACGAATGTGCTGAAAATAAATCATGCTGATTACTTTTGAAATAGTAAGCGATGAATATGTTGGAAATAAAAATCTTACCAATTACTTTTAAAAAAGTGACCAATGAATGTGCTGAAAATAAAGTCTTGCTGATTACTTTTGAAATAGTAACCGACGAATATGTTGAAAATAAAAATCTTGCCGATTACTTTTGAAATAGTAACCGACGAATGTGCTGAAAATAAAGTCTTGCCGATTACTTTTAAAATAGTAACCGACAAATATGATGAAAATAAAAATCTTGCCGATTACTTTTAAAATAGTAACAGACAAATATGCTAAAAATAAAAATCTTACCGATTACTTTTGAAATAGTAACCGACGAATGTGCTGAAAATAAATCTTGCCGATTAGCTTTAAAATAGTAACCGACGAATGTGCTGAAAATAAAGTCTTGCCGATTACTTCTAAAATAGTAACAGACAAATATGCTAAAAATAAAAATCTTGCCGATTACTTTTGAAATAGTAACCGACGAATGTGCTGAAAATAAATAATGCTGATTACTTTTGAAGTAGTAAGCGATGAATATGTTGGAAATAAAAATCTTACCAATTACTTTTAAAAAAGTAACCAATGAATGTGCTGAAAATAAAGTCTTGCTGATTACTTTTGAAATAGTAACCGACGAATATGTTGAAAATAAAAATCTTGCCGATTACTTTTGAAATAGTAACCGACGAATGTGCTGAAAATAAAGTCTTGCCGATTACTTTTAAAATAGTAACCGACAAATATGCTGAAAATAAAAATCTTGCCGATTACTTTTGAAATAGTAACCAACGAAAATGCTGAAAATAAAAATCTTCCCGATTACTTTTGAAATAGTAACCGACGAAGGTGCTGAAAATAAAGTCTTGCCGATTACTTTTGAAATAGTAACCGACGAATGTGCTGAAAATAAATCATGCTGATTACTTTTGAAATAGTAAGCGATGAATATGTTGGAAATAAAAATCTTACCAATTACTTTTAAAAAAGTAACCAATGAATGTGCTGAAAATAAAGTCTTGCCAATTACTTTTGAAATAGTAACCGACGAATATGTTGAAAATAAAAATCTTGCCGATTACTTTTGAAATAGTAACCGACGAATGTGCTGAAAATAAAGTCTTGCCGATTACTTTTGAAATAGTAACCGACGAACATGCTGAAAATAAAAATCATGCCGTTTACTTTTGAAATAGTAACCGACGAATGTGCAGAAAATAGATCATGCCGATTACTTTTGAAATAGTAACCGACGAATGTGTTGAAAATAAATCATGTCGATTACCTTTGAAATAGTAACCGACGAATATGCTGAAAATAAATCATGCCGATTACTTTTGAAATAGTCATTGACGAATATGCTGAAAATAAAAATCTTGCCGATTACTTTTGAAATAGTAACCGACGAACATGCTGAAAATAAAAATCTTGCTGATTACTTTTGAAATAGTAACCGACGAATGTGCCGAAAATAGATCATGCCGATTACTTTTGAAATAGTAACCGACGAATGTGCTGAAAATGAATCATGCCGATTACTTTTGAAATAGTAACCGACAAATGTGCTGAAAATAAATCATGCCGATTACTATTGAAATAGTAACCGACAAATGTGGTGAAAATAGAAATAGGAACCGACGAATATGTTGAAAATAAAAATCATGTCGATTACTTTTAAAATAGTAACCGACAAATATGCTGAAAATAAAAATCTTGCCGATTACTTTTGAAATAGTAACCGACGAATGTGCTGAAAATAAATCATGCTGATTACTTTTGAAATAGTAAGCGATGAATATGTTGGAAATAAAAATCTTACCAATTACTTTTAAAAAAGTAACCAATGAATGTGCTGAAAATAAAGTCTTGCCGATTACTTTTGAAATAGTAACCGATGAATATGTTGAAAATAAAAATCTTGCCGATTACTTTTGAAATAGTAACCGACGAATGTGCTGAAAATAAAGTCTTGCCGATTACTTTTAAAATAGTAACCGACAAATATGATGAAAATAAAAATCTTGCCGATTACTTTTAAAATAGTAACAGACAAATATGCTAAAAATAAAAATCTTGCCGATTACTTTTGAAATAGTAACCGACGAATGTGCTGAAAATAAATCTTGCCGATTAGCTTTAAAATAGTAACCGACGAATGTGCTGAAAATAAAGTCTTGCCGATTACTTCTAAAATAGTAACAGACAAATATGCTAAAAATAAAAATCTTGCCGATTACTTTTGAAATAGTAACCGACGAATGTGCTGAAAATAAATAATGCTGATTACTTTTGAAGTAGTAAGCGATGAATATGTTGGAAATAAAAATCTTACCAATTACTTTTAAAAAAGTAACCAATGAATGTGCTGAAAATAAAGTCTTGCTGATTACTTTTGAAATAGTAACCGACGAATATGTTGAAAATAAAAATCTTGCCGATTACTTTTGAAATAGTAACCGACGAAGGTGCTGAAAATAAAGTCTTGCCGATTACTTTTAAAATAGTAACCGACGAATGTGCTGAAAATAAAGTCTTGCCGATTACTTTTGAAATAGTAACCGACGAATGTGCTGAAAATAAATCATGCTGATTACTTTTGAAATAGTAAGCGATGAATATGCTGGAAATAAAAATCTTACCAATTACTTTTAAAAAAGTAAGCAATGAATGTGCTGAAAATAAAGTCTTGCCAATTACTTTTGAAATAGTAACCGACAAATATGTTGAAAATAAAAATCTTGCCGATTACTTTTGAAATAGTAACCGACGAATGTGCTGAAAATAAAGTCTTGCCGATTACTTTTAAAATAGTAACCGACAAATATGCTGAAAATAAAAATCTTGCCGATTACTTTTGAAATAGTAACCGACGAACATGCTGAAAATAAAAATCTTCCCGATTACTTTTAAAACACTAACCGACGAATGTGCTGAAAATAAAGTCTTGCCGATTACTTTTAAAATAGTAACAGACAAATATGCTAAAAATAAAAATCTTGCCGATTACTTTTGAAATAGTAACCGACGAATGTGCTGAAAATAAATCTTGCCGATTAGCTTTGAAATAGTAACCGACGAATGTGCTGAAAATAAAAATCTTGCCGATTACTTTTGAAATAGTTACCGACGAACATGCTGAAAATAAAAATCTTGCCGTTTACTTTTGAAATAGTAACCGACGAATGTGCAGAAAATAGATCATGCCGATTACTTTTGAAATAGTAACCGACGAATGTGTTGAAAATAAATCATGTCGATTACCTTTGAAATAGTAACCGACGAATATGCTGAAAATAAATCATGCCGATTACTTTTGAAATAGTCATTGACGAATATGCTGAAAATAAAAATCTTGCCGATTACTTTTGAAATAGTAACCGACGAACATGCTGAAAATAAAAATCTTGCTGATTACTTTTGAAATAGTAACCGACGAATGTGCAGAAAATAGATCATGCCGATTACTTTTGAAATAGTAACCGACGAATGTGCTGAAAATGAATCATGCCGATTACTTTTGAAATAGTAACCGACAAATGTGCTGAAAATAAATCATGCCGATTACTATTGAAATAGTAACCGACAAATGTGGTGAAAATAGAAATAGGAACCGACGAATATGTTGAAAATAAAAATCATGTCGATTACTTTTAAAATAGTAACCGACAAATATGCTGAAAATAAAAATCTTGCCGATTACTTTTGAAATAGTAACCGACGAATGTGCTGAAAATAAATCATGCTGATTACTTTTGAAATAGTAAGCGATGAATATGTTGGAAATAAAAATCTTACCAATTACTTTTAAAAAAGTAACCAATGAATGTGCTGAAAATAAAGTCTTGCCGATTACTTTTGAAATAGTAACCGATGAATATGTTGAAAATAAAAATCTTGCCGATTACTTTTGAAATAGTAACCGACGAATGTGCTGAAAATAAAGTCTTGCCGATTACTTTTAAAATAGTAACCGACAAATATGATGAAAATAAAAATCTTGCCGATTACTTTTAAAATAGTAACAGACAAATATGCTAAAAATAAAAATCTTGCCGATTACTTTTGAAATAGTAACCGACGAATGTGCTGAAAATGAATCATGCCGATTACTTTTGAAATAGTAACCGACAAATGTGCTGAAAATAAATCATGCCGATTACTATTGAAATAGTAACCGACAAATGTGGTGAAAATAGAAATAGGAACCGACGAATATGTTGAAAATAAAAATCATGTCGATTACTTTTAAAATAGTAACCGACAAATATGCTGAAAATAAAAATCTTGCCGATTACTTTTGAAATAGTAACCGACGAATGTGCTGAAAATAAATCATGCTGATTACTTTTGAAATAGTAAGCGATGAATATGTTGGAAATAAAAATCTTACCAATTACTTTTAAAAAAGTAACCAATGAATGTGCTGAAAATAAAGTCTTGCCGATTACTTTTGAAATAGTAACCGATGAATATGTTGAAAATAAAAATCTTGCCGATTACTTTTGAAATAGTAACCGACGAATGTGCTGAAAATAAAGTCTTGCCGATTACTTTTAAAATAGTAACCGACAAATATGATGAAAATAAAAATCTTGCCGATTACTTTTAAAATAGTAACAGACAAATATGCTAAAAATAAAAATCTTGCCGATTACTTTTGAAATAGTAACCGACGAATGTGCTGAAAATAAATCTTGCCGATTAGCTTTAAAATAGTAACCGACGAATGTGCTGAAAATAAAGTCTTGCCGATTACTTCTAAAATAGTAACAGACAAATATGCTAAAAATAAAAATCTTGCCGATTACTTTTGAAATAGTAACCGACGAATGTGCTGAAAATAAATAATGCTGATTACTTTTGAAGTAGTAAGCGATGAATATGTTGGAAATAAAAATCTTACCAATTACTTTTAAAAAAGTAACCAATGAATGTGCTGAAAATAAAGTCTTGCTGATTACTTTTGAAATAGTAACCGACGAATATGTTGAAAATAAAAATCTTGCCGATTACTTTTGAAATAGTAACCGACGAATGTGCTGAAAATAAAGTCTTGCCGATTACTTTTAAAATAGTAACCGACAAATATGCTGAAAATAAAAATCTTGCCGATTACTTTTGAAATAGTAACCAACGAACATGCTGAAAATAAAAATCTTCCCGATTACTTTTGAAATAGTAACCGACGAAGGTGCTGAAAATAAAGTCTTGCCGATTACTTTTGAAATAGTAACCGACGAATGTGCTGAAAATAAATCATGCTGATTACTTTTGAAATAGTAAGCGATGAATATGCTGGAAATAAAAATCTTACCAATTACTTTTAAAAAAGTAACCAATGAATGTGCTGAAAATAAAGTCTTGCCAATTACTTTTGAAATAGTAACCGACGAATATGTTGAAAATAAAAATCTTGCCGATTACTTTTGAAATAGTAACCGACGAATATGTTGAAAATAAAAATCTTGCCGATTACTTTTGAAATAGTAACCGACGAATGTGCTGAAAATAAAGTCTTGCCGATTACTTTTAAAATAGTAACCGACAAATATGCTGAAAATAAAAATCTTGCCGATTACTTTTGAAATAGTAACCAACGAACATGCTGAAAATAAAAATCTTCCCGATTACTTTTGAAATAGTAACCGACGAAGGTGCTGAAAATAAAGTCTTGCCGATTACTTTTGAAATAGTAACCGACGAATGTGCTGAAAATAAATCATGCTGATTACTTTTGAAATAGTAAGCGATGAATATGCTGGAAATAAAAATCTTACCAATTACTTTTAAAAAAAGTAACCAATGAATGTGCTGAAAATAAAGTCTTGCCAATTACTTTTGAAATAGTAACCGACAAATATGTTGAAAATAAAAATCTTGCCGATTACTTTTGAAATAGTAACCGACGAATGTGCTGAAAATAAAGTCTTGCCGATTACTTTTAAAATAGTAACCGACAAATATGCTGAAAATAAAAATCTTGCCGATTACTTTTGAAATAGTAACCGACGAACATGCTGAAAATAAAAATCTTTCCGATTACTTTTAAAACACTAACCGACGAATGTGCTGAAAATAAAGTCTTGCCGATTACTTTTAAAATAGTAACAGACAAATATGCTAAAAATAAAAATCTTGCCGATTACTTTTGAAATAGTAACCGACGAATGTGCTGAAAATAAATCTTGCCGATTAGCTTTGAAATAGTAACCGACGAATGTGCTGAAAATAAAAATCTTGCCGATTACTTTTGAAATAGTTACCGACGAACATGCTGAAAATAAAAATCTTGCCGTTTACTTTTGAAATAGTAACCGACGAATGTGCAGAAAATAGATCATGCCGATTACTTTTGAAATAGTAACCGACGAATGTGTTGAAAATAAATCATGTCGATTACCTTTGAAATAGTAACCGACGAATATGCTGAAAATAAATCATGCCGATTACTTTTGAAATAGTCATTGACGAATATGCTGAAAATAAAAATCTTGCCGATTACTTTTGAAATAGTAACCGACGAACATGCTGAAAATAAAAATCTTGCTGATTACTTTTGAAATAGTAACCGACGAATGTGCAGAAAATAGATCATGCCGATTACTTTTGAAATAGTAACCGACGAATGTGCTGAAAATGAATCATGCCGATTACTTTTGAAATAGTAACCGACAAATGTGCTGAAAATAAATCATGCCGATTACTATTGAAATAGTAACCGACAAATGTGGTGAAAATAGAAATAGGAACCGACGAATATGTTGAAAATAAAAATCATGTCGATTACTTTTAAAATAGTAACCGACAAATATGCTGAAAATAAAAATCTTGCCGATTACTTTTGAAATAGTAACCGACGAATGTGCTGAAAATAAATCATGCTGATTACTTTTGAAATAGTAAGCGATGAATATGTTGGAAATAAAAATCTTACCAATTACTTTTAAAAAAGTAACCAATGAATGTGCTGAAAATAAAGTCTTGCCGATTACTTTTGAAATAGTAACCGATGAATATGTTGAAAATAAAAATCTTGCCGATTACTTTTGAAATAGTAACCGACGAATGTGCTGAAAATAAAGTCTTGCCGATTACTTTTAAAATAGTAACCGACAAATATGATGAAAATAAAAATCTTGCCGATTACTTTTAAAATAGTAACAGACAAATATGCTAAAAATAAAAATCTTGCCGATTACTTTTGAAATAGTAACCGACGAATGTGCTGAAAATAAATCTTGCCGATTAGCTTTAAAATAGTAACCGACGAATGTGCTGAAAATAAAGTCTTGCCGATTACTTCTAAAATAGTAACAAACAAATATGCTAAAAATAAAAATCTTGCCGATTACTTTTGAAATAGTAACCGACGAATGTGCTGAAAATAAATAATGCTGATTACTTTTGAAGTAGTAAGCGATGAATATGTTGGAAATAAAAATCTTACCAATTACTTTTAAAAAAGTAACCAATGAATGTGCTGAAAATAAAGTCTTGCTGATTACTTTTGAAATAGTAACCGACGAATATGTTGAAAATAAAAATCTTGTCGATTACTTTTAAAACAGTAACCGACAAATATGCTGAAAATAAAAATCTTGCCGATTACTTTTGAAATAGTAAACGACGAATATGCTGAAAAGAAAAATCTTGCCGATTACTTTTGAAATAGTAACCGACGAATGTGCTGAAAATAAAAATCTTGCCGATTACCTTTGAAATAGTAACCGAAGAACATGCTGAAAATAAAAATCTTGCCGATTACTTTTGAAATAGTAACCGATGAATATGTTGAAAATAAAAATCTTGCCGATTACTTTTGAAATAGTAACCGACGAATGTGCTGAAAATAAAGTCTTGCCGATTACTTTTAAAATAGTAACCGACAAATATGATGAAAATAAAAATCTTGCCGATTACTTTTAAAATAGTAACAGACAAATATGCTAAAAATAAAAATCTTGCCGATTACTTTTGAAATAGTAACCGACGAATGTGCTGAAAATAAATCTTGCCGATTAGCTTTAAAATAGTAACCGACGAATGTGCTGAAAATAAAGTCTTGCCGATTACTTCTAAAATAGTAACAAACAAATATGCTAAAAATAAAAATCTTGCCGATTACTTTTGAAATAGTAACCGACGAATGTGCTGAAAATAAATAATGCTGATTACTTTTGAAGTAGTAAGCGATGAATATGTTGGAAATAAAAATCTTACCAATTACTTTTAAAAAAGTAACCAATGAATGTGCTGAAAATAAAGTCTTGCTGATTACTTTTGAAATAGTAACCGACGAATATGTTGAAAATAAAAATCTTGTCGATTACTTTTAAAACAGTAACCGACAAATATGCTGAAAATAAAAATCTTGCCGATTACTTTTGAAATAGTAAACGACGAATATGCTGAAAATAAAAATCTTGCCGATTACTTTTGAAATAGTAACCGACGAATGTGCTGAAAATAAAAATCTTGCCGATTACCTTTGAAATAGTAACCGAAGAACATGCTGAAAATAAAAATCTTGCCGATTACTTTTGAAATAGTAACCGACGAATATGCAGAAAATAGATCATGTCGATGACTTTTGAAATAGTAACCGACGAATATGTTGAAAATAAAAATCTTGCCGATTACTTTTGAAATAGTAACCGACGAATGTGCTGAAAATAAAGTCTTGCCGATTACTTTTGAAATAGTAAGCGACGAATATGTTGAAAATAAAAATCTTACCGATTACTTTTGAAATAGTAACCAACGAATATGCTGAAAATAAAGACTTGCCGATTACTTTTGAAATAGTAACCGACGAATATGTTGAAAATAAAAATCTTGTCGATTACTTTTAAAACAGTAACCGACAAATATGCTGAAAATAAAAATCTTGCCGATTACTTTTGAAATAGTAAACGACGAATATGGTGAAAATAAAAATCTTGCCAATTACTTTTGAAATAGTAACCGACGAATGTGCTGAAAATAAAGTCTTGCCGATTACTTTTGAAATAGTAACCGACGAATATGTTGAAAATAAAAATCTTGTCGATTACTTTTAAAATAGTAACCGACAAATATGCTAAAAATAAAAATCTTGCCGATTACTTTTGAAATAGGAACCGACGAATATGTTGAAAATAAAAATCTTGTCGATTACTTTTAAAAAAGTAACCGACAAATATGTTGAAAATAAAAATCTTGTCGATTACTTTTGAAATAGTAACCGACGAATGTGCAGAAAATAGATCATGCCGATTACTTTTGAAATAGTAACCGACGATTGTGTTGAAAATAAATCATGCCGATTACCTTTGAAATAGTAACCGACGAATATGTTGAAAATAAAAATCTTACCGATTTCTTTTGAAATAGTAACCAACGAATATGCTGAAAATAAAGTATTGCCGATTACTTTTGAAATAGTAACCGACGAATATGTTGAAAATAAAAATCTTGTTGATTACTTTTAAAACAGTAACCGACAAATATGCTGAAAATAAAAATCTTGCCGATTACTTTTGAAATAGTCATCGACGAATATGCTGAAAATAAAAATCTTGCTGATTACTTTTGAAATAGTAACCGACGAATGTGCTGAAAATAAATAATGCTGATTACTTTTGAAATAGTAAGCGACGAATATGTTGGAAATAAAAATCTTACCGATTAATTTTAAAAAAGTAACCAATGAATGTGCTTAAAATAATGTCTTGCCGATTACTTTTGAAATAGTAACCGACGAATATGTTGAAAATAAAAATCTTGCCGTTTACTTTTGAAATAGTAACCGACGAATGTGCTGAAAATAAAAATCTTGCCGATTACCTATGAAATAGTAACCGATGAACATGCTGAAAATAAAAATCTTGCCGATTACTTTTGAAATAGTAACCGACGAATATGCAGAAAATAGATCATGTCGATGACTTTTGAAATAGTAACCGACGAATATGTTGAAAATAAAAATCTTGCCGATTACTTTTGAAATAGTAACCGAGGAATGTGCTGAAAATAAAGTCTTGCCGATTACTTTTGAAATAGTAAGCGACGAATATGTTGAAAATAAAAATCTTACCGATTACTTTTGAAATAGTAACCAACGAATATGCTGAAAATAAAGTCTTGCCGATTACTTTTGAAATAGTAACCGACGAATATGTTGAAAATAAAAATCTTTTCGATTACTTTTAAAACAGTAACCGACAAATATGCTGAAAATAAAAATCTTGCCGATTACTTTTGAAATAGTAACCGACGAATGTGCTGAAAATAAAGTCTTTCCGATTACTTTTGAAATAGTAAGCGACGAATATGTTGAAAATAAAAATCTTACCGATTACTTTTGAAATAGTAACCAACGAATATGCTGAAAATAAAGTCTTGCCGATTACTTTTGAAATAGTAACCGACGAATATGTTGAAAATAAAAATCTTGTCGATTACTTTTAAAACAGTAACCGACAAATATGCTGAAAATAAAAATCTTGCCGTTACTTTTGAAATAGTAAACGACGAATATGCTGAAAATAAAAATCTTGCCGATTACTTTTGAAATAGTAACCGACGAATGTGCTGAAAATAAAGTCTTGCCGATTACTTTTGAAATAGTAACCGACGAATATGTTGAAAATAAAAATCTTGCCGATTACTTTTGAAATAGTAACCGACGAATGTCCTGAAAATAAAGTCTTGCCGATTACTTTTAAAATAGTAACCGACAAATATGCTGAAAATAAAAATCTTGCCGATTACTTTTGAAATAGTAACCGACGAACATGCTGAAAATAAAAATCTTCCCGATTACTTTTAAAACACTAACCGACGAATGTGCTGAAAATAAAGTCTTGCCGATTACTTTTAAAATAGTAACAGACAAATATGCTAAAAATAAAAATCTTGCCGATTACTTTTGAAATAGTAACCGACGAATGTGCTGAAAATAAATCTTGCCGATTAGCTTTGAAATAGTAACCGACGAATGTGCTGAAAATAAAAATCTTGCCGATTACTTTTGAAATAGTTACCGACGAACATGCTGAAAATAAAAATCTTGCCGTTTACTTTTGAAATAGTAACCGACGAATGTGCAGAAAATAGATCATGCCGATTACTTTTGAAATAGTAACCGACGAATGTGTTGAAAATAAATCATGTCGATTACCTTTGAAATAGTAACCGACGAATATGCTGAATATAAATCATGCCGATTACTTTTGAAATAGTCATTGACGAATATGCTGAAAATAAAAATCTTGCCGATTACTTTTGAAATAGTAACCGACGAACATGCTGAAAATAAAAATCTTGCTGATTACTTTTGAAATAGTAACCGACGAATGTGCAGAAAATAGATCATGCCGATTACTTTTGAAATAGTAACCGACGAATGTGCTGAAAATGAATCATGCCGATTACTTTTGAAATAGTAACCGACAAATGTGCTGAAAATAAATCATGCCGATTACTATTGAAATAGTAACCGACAAATGTGGTGAAAATAGAAATAGGAACCGACGAATATGTTGAAAATAAAAATCATGTCGATTACTTTTAAAATAGTAACCGACAAATATGCTGAAAATAAAAATCTTGCCGATTACTTTTGAAATAGTAACCGACGAATGTGCTGAAAATAAATCATGCTGATTACTTTTGAAATAGTAAGCGATGAATATGTTGGAAATAAAAATCTTACCAATTACTTTTAAAAAAGTAACCAATGAATGTGCTGAAAATAAAGTCTTGCCGATTACTTTTGAAATAGTAACCGATGAATATGTTGAAAATAAAAATCTTGCCGATTACTTTTGAAATAGTAACCGACGAATGTGCTGAAAATAAAGTCTTGCCGATTACTTTTAAAATAGTAACCGACAAATATGATGAAAATAAAAATCTTGCCGATTACTTTTAAAATAGTAACAGACAAATATGCTAAAAATAAAAATCTTGCCGATTACTTTTGAAATAGTAACCGACGAATGTGCTGAAAATAAATCTTGCCGATTAGCTTTAAAATAGTAACCGACGAATGTGTTGAAAATAAAGTCTTGCCGATTACTTCTAAAATAGTAACAGAAAAATATGCTAAAAATAAAAATCTTGCCGATTACTTTTGAAATAGTAACCGACGAATGTGCTGAAAATAAATAATGCTGATTACTTTTGAAGTAGTAAGCGATGAATATGTTGGAAATAAAAATCTTACCAATTACTTTTAAAAAAGTAACCAATGAATGTGCTGAAAATAAAGTCTTGCTGATTACTTTTGAAATAGTAACCGACGAATATGTTGAAAATAAAAATCTTGCCGATTACTTTTGAAATAGTAACCGACGAATGTGCTGAAAATAAAGTCTTGCCGATTACTTTTAAAATAGTAACCGACAAATATGCTGAAAATAAAAATCTTGCCGATTACTTTTGAAATAGTAACCAACGAACATGCTGAAAATAAAAATCTTCCCGATTACTTTTGAAATAGTAACCGACGAAGGTGCTGAAAATAAAGTCTTGCCAATTACTTTTGAAATAGTAACCGACGAATGTGCTGAAAATAAATCATGCTGATTACTTTTGAAATTGTAAGCGATGAATATGCTGGAAATAAAAATCTTACCAATTACTTTTAAAAAAGTAACCAATGAATGTGCTGAAAATAAAGTCTTGCCAATTACTTTTGAAATAGTAACCGACAAATATGTTGAAAATAAAAATCTTGCCGATTACTTTTGAAATAGTAACCGACGAATGTGCTGAAAATAAAGTCTTGCCGATTACTTTTAAAATAGTAACCGACAAATATGCTGAAAATAAAAATCTTGCCGATTACTTTTGAAATAGTAACCGACGAACATGCTGAAAATAAAAATCTTCCCGATTACTTTTAAAACACTAACCGACGAATGTGCTGAAAATAAAGTCTTGCCGATTACTTTTAAAATAGTAACAGACAAATATGCTAAAAATAAAAATCTTGCCGATTACTTTTGAAATAGTAACCGACGAATGTGCTGAAAATAAATCTTGCCGATTAGCTTTGAAATAGTAACCGACGAATGTGCTGAAAATAAAAATCTTGCCGATTACTTTTGAAATAGTTACCGACGAACATGCTGAAAATAAAAATCTTGCCGTTTACTTTTGAAATAGTAACCGACGAATGTGCAGAAAATAGATCATGCCGATTACTTTTGAAATAGTAACCGACGAATGTGTTGAAAATAAATCATGTCGATTACCTTTGAAATAGTAACCGACGAATATGCTGAAAATAAATCATGCCGATTACTTTTGAAATAGTCATTGACGAATATGCTGAAAATAAAAATCTTGCCGATTACTTTTGAAATAGTAACCGACGAACATGCTGAAAATAAAAATCTTGCTGATTACTTTTGAAATAGTAACCGACGAATGTGCAGAAAATAGATCATGCCGATTACTTTTGAAATAGTAACCGACGAATGTGCTGAAAATGAATCATGCCGATTACTTTTGAAATAGTAACCGACAAATGTGCTGAAAATAAATCATGCCGATTACTATTGAAATAGTAACCGACAAATGTGGTGAAAATAGAAATAGGAACCGACGAATATGTTGAAAATAAAAATCATGTCGATTACTTTTAAAATAGTAACCGACAAATATGCTGAAAATAAAAATCTTGCCGATTACTTTTGAAATAGTAACCGACGAATGTGCTGAAAATAAATCATGCTGATTACTTTTGAAATAGTAAGCGATGAATATGTTGGAAATAAAAATCTTACCAATTACTTTTAAAAAAGTAACCAATGAATGTGCTGAAAATAAAGTCTTGCCGATTACTTTTGAAATAGTAACCGATGAATATGTTGAAAATAAAAATCTTGCCGATTACTTTTGAAATAGTAACCGACGAATGTGCTGAAAATAAAGTCTTGCCGATTACTTTTAAAATAGTAACCGACAAATATGATGAAAATAAAAATCTTGCCGATTACTTTTAAAATAGTAACAGACAAATATGCTAAAAATAAAAATCTTGCCGATTACTTTTGAAATAGTAACCGACGAATGTGCTGAAAATGAATCATGCCGATTACTTTTGAAATAGTAACCGACAAATGTGCTGAAAATAAATCATGCCGATTACTATTGAAATAGTAACCGACAAATGTGGTGAAAATAGAAATAGGAACCGACGAATATGTTGAAAATAAAAATCATGTCGATTACTTTTAAAATAGTAACCGACAAATATGCTGAAAATAAAAATCTTGCCGATTACTTTTGAAATAGTAACCGACGAATGTGCTGAAAATAAATCATGCTGATTACTTTTGAAATAGTAAGCGATGAATATGTTGGAAATAAAAATCTTACCAATTACTTTTAAAAAAGTAACCAATGAATGTGCTGAAAATAAAGTCTTGCCGATTACTTTTGAAATAGTAACCGATGAATATGTTGAAAATAAAAATCTTGCCGATTACTTTTGAAATAGTAACCGACGAATGTGCTGAAAATAAAGTCTTGCCGATTACTTTTAAAATAGTAACCGACAAATATGCTGAAAATAAAAATCTTGCCGATTACTTTTAAAATAGTAACAGACAAATATGCTAAAAATAAAAATCTTGCCGATTACTTTTGAAATAGTAACCGACGAATGTGCTGAAAATAAATCTTGCCGATTAGCTTTAAAATAGTAACCGACGAATGTGCTGAAAATAAAGTCTTGCCGATTACTTCTAAAATAGTAACAGACAAATATGCTAAAAATAAAAATCTTGCCGATTACTTTTGAAATAGTAACCGACGAATGTGCTGAAAATAAATAATGCTGATTACTTTTGAAGTAGTAAGCGATGAATATGTTGGAAATAAAAATCTTACCAATTACTTTTAAAAAAGTAACCAATGAATGTGCTGAAAATAAAGTCTTGCCAATTACTTTTGAAATAGTAACCGACGAATATGTTGAAAATAAAAATCTTGCCGATTACTTTTGAAATAGTAACCGACGAATATGTTGAAAATAAAAATCTTGCCGATTACTTTTGAAATAGTAACCGACGAATGTGCTGAAAATAAAGTCTTGCCGATTACTTTTAAAATAGTAACCGACAAATATGCTGAAAATAAAAATCTTGCCGATTACTTTTGAAATAGTAACCAACGAACATGCTGAAAATAAAAATCTTCCCGATTACTTTTGAAATAGTAACCGACGAAGGTGCTGAAAATAAAGTCTTGCCGATTACTTTTGAAATAGTAACCGACGAATGTGCTGAAAATAAATCATGCTGATTACTTTTGAAATAGTAAGCGATGAATATGCTGGAAATAAAAATCTTACCAATTACTTTTAAAAAAGTAACCAATGAATGTGCTGAAAATAAAGTCTTGCCAATTACTTTTGAAATAGTAACCGACAAATATGTTGAAAATAAAAATCTTGCCGATTACTTTTGAAATAGTAACCGACGAATGTGCTGAAAATAAAGTCTTGCCGATTACTTTTAAAATAGTAACCGACAAATATGCTGAAAATAAAAATCTTGCCGATTACTTTTGAAATAGTAACCGACGAACATGCTGAAAATAAAAATCTTTCCGATTACTTTTAAAACACTAACCGACGAATGTGCTGAAAATAAAGTCTTGCCGATTACTTTTAAAATAGTAACAGACAAATATGCTAAAAATAAAAATCTTGCCGATTACTTTTGAAATAGTAACCGACGAATGTGCTGAAAATAAATCTTGCCGATTAGCTTTGAAATAGTAACCGACGAATGTGCTGAAAATAAAAATCTTGCCGATTACTTTTGAAATAGTTACCGACGAACATGCTGAAAATAAAAATCTTGCCGTTTACTTTTGAAATAGTAACCGACGAATGTGCAGAAAATAGATCATGCCGATTACTTTTGAAATAGTAACCGACGAATGTGTTGAAAATAAATCATGTCGATTACCTTTGAAATAGTAACCGACGAATATGCTGAAAATAAATCATGCCGATTACTTTTGAAATAGTCATTGACGAATATGCTGAAAATAAAAATCTTGCCGATTACTTTTGAAATAGTAACCGACGAACATGCTGAAAATAAAAATCTTGCTGATTACTTTTGAAATAGTAACCGACGAATGTGCAGAAAATAGATCATGCCGATTACTTTTGAAATAGTAACCGACGAATGTGCTGAAAATGAATCATGCCGATTACTTTTGAAATAGTAACCGACAAATGTGCTGAAAATAAATCATGCCGATTACTATTGAAATAGTAACCGACAAATGTGGTGAAAATAGAAATAGGAACCGACGAATATGTTGAAAATAAAAATCATGTCGATTACTTTTAAAATAGTAACCGACAAATATGCTGAAAATAAAAATCTTGCCGATTACTTTTAAAATAGTAACCGACGAATGTGCTGAAAATAAATCATGCTGATTACTTTTGAAATAGTAAGCGATGAATATGTTGGAAATAAAAATCTTACCAATTACTTTTAAAAAAGTAACCAATGAATGTGCTGAAAATAAAGTCTTGCCGATTACTTTTGAAATAGTAACCGATGAATATGTTGAAAATAAAAATCTTGCCGATTACTTTTGAAATAGTAACCGACGAATGTGCTGAAAATAAAGTCTTGCCGATTACTTTTAAAATAGTAACCGACAAATATGATGAAAATAAAAATCTTGCCGATTACTTTTAAAATAGTAACAGACAAATATGCTAAAAATAAAAATCTTGCCGATTACTTTTGAAATAGTAACCGACGAATGTGCTGAAAATAAATCTTGCCGATTAGCTTTAAAATAGTAACCGACGAATGTGCTGAAAATAAAGTCTTGCCGATTACTTCTAAAATAGTAACAAACAAATATGCTAAAAATAAAAATCTTGCCGATTACTTTTGAAATAGTAACCGACGAATGTGCTGAAAATAAATAATGCTGATTACTTTTGAAGTAGTAAGCGATGAATATGTTGGAAATAAAAATCTTACCAATTACTTTTAAAAAAGTAACCAATGAATGTGCTGAAAATAAAGTCTTGCTGATTACTTTTGAAATAGTAACCGACGAATATGTTGAAAATAAAAATCTTGTCGATTACTTTTAAAACAGTAACCGACAAATATGCTGAAAATAAAAATCTTGCCGATTACTTTTGAAATAGTAAACGACGAATATGCTGAAAATAAAAATCTTGCCGATTACTTTTGAAATAGTAACCGACGAATGTGCTGAAAATAAAAATCTTGCCGATTACCTTTGAAATAGTAACCGATGAACATGCTGAAAATAAAAATCTTGCCGATTACTTTTGAAATAGTAACCGACGAATATGCAGAAAATAGATCATGTCGATGACTTTTGAAATAGTAACCGACGAATATGTTGAAAATAAAAATCTTGCCGATTACTTTTGAAATAGTAACCGACGAATGTGCTGAAAATAAAGTCTTGCCGATTACTTTTGAAATAGTAAGCGACGAATATGTTGAAAATAAAAATCTTACCGATTACTTTTGAAATAGTAACCAACGAATATGCTGAAAATAAAGTCTTGCCGATTACTTTTGAAATAGTAACCGACGAATATGTTGAAAATAAAAATCTTGTCGATTACTTTTAAAACAGTAACCGACAAATATGCTGAAAATAAAAATCTTGCCGATTACTTTTGAAATAGTAAACGACGAATATGGTGAAAATAAAAATCTTGCCAATTACTTTTGAAATAGTAACCGACGAATGTGCTGAAAATAAAGTCTTGCCGATTACTTTTGAAATAGTAACCGACGAATATGTTGAAAATAAAAATCTTGTCGATTACTTTTAAAATAGTAACCGACAAATATGCTAAAAATAAAAATCTTGCCGATTACTTTTGAAATAGGAACCGACGAATATGTTGAAAATAAAAATCTTGTCGATTACTTTTAAAAAAGTAACCGACAAATATGTTGAAAATAAAAATCTTGTCGATTACTTTTGAAATAGTAACCGACGAATGTGCAGAAAATAGATCATGCCGATTACTTTTGAAATAGTAACCGACGATTGTGTTGAAAATAAATCATGCCGATTACCTTTGAAATAGTAACCGACGAATATGTTGAAAATAAAAATCTTACCGATTTCTTTTGAAATAGTAACCAACGAATATGCTGAAAATAAAGTATTGCCGATTACTTTTGAAATAGTAACCGACGAATATGTTGAAAATAAAAATCTTGTTGATTACTTTTAAAACAGTAACCGACAAATATGCTGAAAATAAAAATCTTGCCGATTACTTTTGAAATAGTCATCGACGAATATGCTGAAAATAAAAATCTTGCTGATTACTTTTGAAATAGTAACCGACGAATGTGCTGAAAATAAATAATGCTGATTACTTTTGAAATAGTAAGCGACGAATATGTTGGAAATAAAAATCTTACCGATTAATTTTAAAAAAGTAACCCATGAATGTGCTTAAAATAATGTCTTGCCGATTACTTTTGAAATAGTAACCGACGAATATGTTGAAAATAAAAATCTTGCCGTTTACTTTTGAAATAGTAACCGACGAATGTGCTGAAAATAAAAATCTTGCCGATTACCTATGAAATAGTAACCGATGAACATGCTGAAAATAAAGTCTTGCCGATTACTTTTGAAATAGTAAGCGACGAATATGTTGAAAATAAAAATCTTACCGATTACTTTTGAAATAGTAACCAACGAATATGCTGAAAATAAAGTCTTGCCGATTACTTTTGAAATAGTAACCGACGAATATGTTGAAAATAAAAATCTTTTCGATTACTTTTAAAACAGTAACCGACAAATATGCTGAAAATAAAAATCTTGCCGATTACTTTTGAAATAGTAACCGACGAATGTGCTGAAAATAAAGTCTTTCCGATTACTTTTGAAATAGTAAGCGACGAATATGTTGAAAATAAAAATCTTACCGATTACTTTTGAAATAGTAACCAACGAATATGCTGAAAATAAAGTCTTGCCGATTACTTTTGAAATAGTAACCGACGAATATGTTGAAAATAAAAATCTTGTCGATTACTTTTAAAACAGTAACCGACAAATATGCTGAAAATAAAAATCTTGCCGTTACTTTTGAAATAGTAAACGACGAATATGCTGAAAATAAAAATCTTGCCGATTACTTTTGAAATAGTAACCGACGAATGTGCTGAAAATAAAGTCTTGCCGATTACATTTGAAATAGTAACCGACGAATATGTTGAAAATAAAAATCTTGCCGTTTACTTTTGAAATAGTAACCGACGAATGTGCTGAAAATAAAAATCTTGCCGATTACCTTTGAAATAGTAACCGATGAACATGCTGAAAATAAAAATCTTGCCGATTACTTTTGAAATAGTAACCGACGAATATGCAGAAAATAGATCATGTCGATGACTTTTGAAATAGTAACCGACGAATATGTTGAAAATAAAAATCTTGCCGATTACTTTTGAAATAGTAACCGACGAATGTGCTGAAAATAAAGTCTTGCCGATTACTTTTGAAATAGTAAGCGACGAATATGTTGAAAATAAAAATCTTACCGATTACTTTTGAAAAAGTAACCGACAAATATGCTGAAAATAAAGTCTTGCCGATTACTTTTGAAATAGTAACCGACGAATATGTTGAAAATAAAAATCTTGTCGATTACTTTTAAAACATTAACCGACAAATATGCTGAAAATAAAAATCTTGCCGATTACTTTTGAAATAGTAAACGATGAATATGTTGGAAATAAAAATCTTGCCGATTACTTTTGAAATAGTAACCGACGAATGTGCTGAAAATAAAGTCTTGCCGATTACTTTTGAAATAGTAACCGACGAATATGTTGAAAATAAAAATCTTACCGATTTCTTTTGAAATAGTAACCAACGAATATGCTGAAAATAAAGTATTGCCGATTACTTTTGAAATAGTAACCGACGAATATGTTGAAAATAAAAATCTTACCGATTACTTTTGAAATAGTAACCAACGAATATGCTGAAAATAAAAATCTTGCCTATTACTTTTGAAATAGTAACCGACGAATATGTTGAAAATAAAAATCTTGTCGATTACTTTTAAAACAGTAACCGACAAATATGCTGAAAATAAAAATCTTGCCGATTACTTTTGAAATAGTAAACGACGAATATGCTGAAAATAAAAATCTTGCCGATTACTTTTGAAATAGTAACCGACGAATGTGCTGAAAATAAAAATCTTGCCGATTACCTTTGAAATAGTAACCGATGAACATGCTGAAAATAAAAATCTTGCCGATTACTTTTGAAATAGTAACCGACGAATATGCAGAAAATAGATCATGTCGATGACTTTTGAAATAATAACCGACGAATATGTTGAAAATAAAAATCTTGCCGATTACTTTTGAAATAGTAACCGACGAATGTGCTGAAAATAAAGTCTTGCCGATTACTTTTGAAATAGTAAGCGACGAATATGTTGAAAATAAAAATCTTACCGATTACTTTTGAAATAGTAACTAACGAATATGCTGAAAATAAAGTCTTGACGATTACTTTTGAAATAGTAACCGACGAATATGTTGAAAATAAAAATCTTGTCGATTACTTTTAAAACAGTAACCGACAAATATGCTGAAAATAAAAATCTTGCCGATTACTTTTGAAATAGTAAACGACGAATATGGTGAAAATAAAAATCTTGCCGATTACTTTTGAAATAGTAACCGACGAATGTGCTGAAAATAAATCATGCTGATTACTTTTGAAATAGTAAGCGACGAATATGTTGGAAATAAAAATCTTACCGATTAATTTTAAAAAAGTAACCAATGAATGTGCTTAAAATAATGTCTTGCCGATTACTTTTGAAATAGTAACCGACGAATATGTTGAAAATAAAAATCTTGCCGTTTACTTTTGAAATAGTAACCGACGAATGTGCTGAAAATAAAAATCTTGCCGATTACCTATGAAATAGTAACCGATGAACATGCTGAAAATAAAAATCTTGCCGATTACTTTTGAAATAGTAACCGACGAATGTGCTGAAAATAAATCATGCTGATTACTTTTGAAATAGTAAGCGACGAATATGTTGGAAATAAAAATCTTACCGATTAATTTTAAAAAAGTAACCAATGAATGTGCTTAAAATAATGTCTTGCCGATTACTTTTGAAATAGTAACCGACGAATATGTTGAAAATAAAAATCTTGCCGTTTACTTTTGAAATAGTAACCGACGAATGTGCTGAAAATAAAAATCTTGCCGATTACCTATGAAATAGTAACCGATGAACATGCTGAAAATAAAAATCTTGCCGATTACTTTTGAAATAGTAACCGACGAATATGTTGAAAATAAAAATCTTGCCGTTTACTTTTGAAATAGTAACCGACGAATGTGCTGAAAATAAAAATCTTGCCGATTACCTATGAAATAGTAACCGATGAACATGCTGAAAATAAAAATCTTGCCGATTACTTTTGAAATAGTAACCGACGAATGTGCTGAAAATAAATCATGCTGATTACTTTTGAAATAGTAAGCGACGAATATGTTGGAAATAAAAATCTTACCGATTAATTTTAAAAAAGTAACCAATGAATGTGCTTAAAATAATGTCTTGCCGATTACTTTTGAAATAGTAACCGACGAATATGTTGAAAATAAAAATCTTGCCGTTTACTTTTGAAATAGTAACCGACGAATGTGCTGAAAATAAAAATCTTGCCGATTACCTATGAAATAGTAACCGATGAACATGCTGAAAATAAAAATCTTGCCGATTACTTTTGAAATAGTAACCGACGAATATGCAGAAAATAGATCATGTCGATGACTTTTGAAATAGTAACCGACGAATATGTTGAAAATAAAAATCTTGCCGATTACTTTTGAAATAGTAACCGAGGAATGTGCTGAAAATAAAGTCTTGCCGATTACTTTTGAAATAGTAAGCGACGAATATGTTGAAAATAAAAGTCTTACCGATTACTTTTGAAATAGTAACCAACGAATATGCTGAAAATAAAGTCTTGCCGATTACTTTTGAAATAGTAACCGACGAATATGTTGAAAATAAAAATCTTTTCGATTACTTTTAAAACAGTAACCGACAAATATGCTGAAAATAAAAATCTTGCCGATTACTTTTGAAATAGTAAACGACGAATATGCTGAAAATAAAAATCTTGCCGATTACTTTTGAAATAGTAACCGACGAATGTGCTGAAAATAAAGTCTTGCCGATTACTTTTGAAATAGTAACCGACGAATATGTTGAAAATAAAAATCTTGTCGATTACTTTTAAAATAGTAACCGACAAATATGCTAAAAATAAAAATCTTGCCGATTACTTTTGAAATAGGAAGCGACGAATATGTTGAAAATAAAAATCTTGTCGATTACTTTTAAAATAGTAACCGACAAATATGTTGAAAATAAAAATCTTGCCGATTACTTTTGAAATAGTAACCGACGAATGTGCAGAAAATAGATCATGCCGATTACTTTTGAAATAGTAACCGACGATTGTGTTGAAAATAAATCATGCCGATTACCTTTGAAATAGTAACCGATGAATATGTTGAAAATAAAAATCTTACCGATTTCTTTTGAAATAGTAACCGATGAACATGCTGAAAATGAAAATCTTGCCGATTACTTTTGAAATAGTAACCGACGAATATGCAGAAAATAGATCATGCCGATGACTTTTGAAATAGTAACCGACGAATGTGTTGAAAATAAAACATGTCGATTACCTTTGAAATAGTAACCGACGAATATGCTGAAAATAAATCATGCAGATTACTTTTGAAATAGTCACCGACGAATATGCTGAAAATAAAAATCTTGCCGATTAGTTTTGAAATAGTAACCGACGAATGTGCTGAAAATAAATCATGCCGATTACTTTTGAAATAGTAAGCGACGAATATGTTGAAAATAAAAATCTTACCGATTACTTTTGAAATAGTAACCAACGAATATGCTGAAAATAAAGTCTTGCCGATTACTTTTGAAATAGTAACCGACAAATATGTTGAAAATAAAAATCTTGCCGATTACTTTTGAAAAAGTAACCGACAAATATGCTGAAAATAAAAATCTTGCCTGTAACGCCTTATTTTAGATTTTACTAATTTTGGTTGATTTTTAATATGATTGGTGTACTTCATGTGAAAATGTTGATTTATATGAATATTGGTGTGTTGTTAATTGATATATATTTTCATTTTAATTATTATTTTGGGAATTATGAAAATAGGTAGAATAATTATTAATTATTAGAATTATGGGGTTAATGTGAATTAAAAGAAATTTAGTGAGGAGTTAAGAGTAATAGGAGAGGTTACACTTTGTGGAAAATAGGAAAATAGAAAGAGTCAGTAAAAGGAAATAAGGAAAAGAGCACGTATCAGTAAAACAAAGAAACAGACTTTTGGGAAGAGAGAAGAGTAGAGCCAAGAACCAAAGGGAGATTGCTAAGGTTGCTGTAGCTTTTGTTTAATTCATCTAATCAGGTAAGGGTGGGTTTATGATTCAATTGTTAATATATATGTGTATGATTTCATGAATTTGTATTGAAAATTAGTAGTTTTGAAACTAGGTTTTGAATATGTTGAATTGCTCATTCTTGATGAATTGTGTTGCTAATGATGTTGTTATGATATGTTCTGATGTTTTGTTGTGCCTTAAACCCATAAACATTGTTCCTAAACCATTTTGGGTGATTGGGGGATTAAAAATGGGATTTTTGGATGAAAATGGAGTTAGAAATCGTAGGTTATACTCTGCCCAGATGAACACTCGCTTAAGCGAGATGCCCTTCGCTCAAGCGAGCAACACTTTGCTACGCCCAGTCTGAATTTTTAGCCGCTCGCTTAAGCGAGCCATGAGCGAACCCCGAGCGAGCAAAACGCTAACCTTCGTCATTTGCGTCGCTTAAGCGAGATTCCCGTCGCTTAAGCGAGATACGCCCAGGACTGTGTATTTGACCTGTTCGCTTAAGCGAACCAGAAGCGAGCTTCAAGCGAACTAAAACCCAACTTTCGTCATTTGACTCGCTCAAGCGAGATGCTGCTCGCTTAAGCGAGCAGGGTCCTGTGCGACCCAAAATGTGATTTTTCTAAGATGTTCTAAACCCAAACCTAAGCTTTCTAAGATGTTTATTGGATTTATTAAGAATTGTTTAGATGATAAAACTTATATATGAAGATGATTAAGATGGAATTATGTATGCTTATGTGCAAATATTTATACTTTGCTAAAGTTGAATTGCCTTGTTGATGATAAGTGGTATTGTCCAGTTGGGGAGGGTATCCTAAGTTGTTGTTGTTGTTGGTTGCATGCTGATATGCTCCATTAAGATGTTGGGTTGTATGCTGATATACACCATAGAGTCATTCATACTCATTTGCATTTGTTGGGGGCTTATTGCCCTGGAATGTTTATCATTCACCTGTTGGGGGCTTATTGCCCTGGAACGCTTTATCGTTCACCTGTTGGGGGCTTATTGCCCTGGGATGCTTTAACCATCCAAACTGTTGGGAGCTTATTGCCCTGGAATGCTTAGCATTCAACGCGCGTAGTTGGTACCACATGCATAATGCATTCGTTGTTGGAGTCTTGCATTAGTTGTCATAGGTGTGGGTTGACAGTTGTGAGTTGTTGGTGAGGTGTCGCCACAAATGGTTGTTGTTGATGTTAATCAAAGATGAATCAATATGATAATGTTTAGTTGATGATGTTGATGATGATGCTGCTGATTGTTAATATTGTTGTTGTTTTCAATGTATTTTGATGAATCCATATATTGTATATTACTTTTGATTTGTGAACTCACCCCTTCTGCTGGAATTGCCGCCTTGTGGGCAAGTGCAGGTAGCGAAGATTAGTGATGTTGGCTCTTACGTCTAGGGCTCTGATATATAGTAGGGATGGGAAGCGTTATCTTTCTTGTATTCCTTTATGTATCATTTATTTGAAGAAGATGTTGTTGTGATTAATTTGTTGGATAATTTTACGAAGTTAATGGCCTTTGTGCCAAGATTATGATGTAGTTGTTGAATATGATTTCTAATTAAAGACTTTCCGCTGCATAATTTTAATATGATGAAATTGTTGATGGTTTTAAATAGTTTTTATATTCTATTTAAATGAAATTTGAAAAAGAAGTGTAATACTCCGTTGTTTGTTGAGTAACTCTGATTATTATTTTATGATTATTGTTATTATTACGTTATTTTGGGAACGGGGTGTTACAATTGGTATCAGAGCAAGTCGGTCCGTCAGACCATTAGAAGAGTCGTGTCGAGCCATGTAGAGTAGTGTGACAGGTTTAAACTGTCTTTGTTGTTCTAATTCTTGTTGTTATGTAGAACTATCGAGATGGCCGGAAGGAATGATGCTGCTCTTGCTGCTGCTTTGCAAGCAATGGCTCAAGTCGTCGGACAACAGCAAGGTGCTGGTGGAGCTGGTGGAGGTGTAAGGATGCTTGAAACCTTCTTGAGGAATCATCCACCAACCTTCAAGGGAAGGTACGACCCCGATGGAGCGCAGACTTGGCTGAAGGAGGTCGAGAGGATCTTCCGGGTGATGCAGTGTACGGATGTTCAGATGGTGCGGTTTGGCACTCATATGTTGGCTGAAGAGGCTGACGACTGGTGGGTAAGCACTCAACCCATTCTCCAAGCTGAAGGAGCTGAGATTACATGGGCTGTGTTCAGAAGAGAGTTCTTGAGGAGGTATTTTCCGGAGGATGTCCGAGGTAAGAAGGAGATAGAATTCCTTGAGCTGAAACAAGGAGACATGTCCATTACGGAATATGCTGCTAAGTTCGTGGAGCTTGCCAAGTTCTATCCTCACTATGCTGCGGAGACTGCTGAGTTCTCCAAATGTATCAAGTTTGAAAATGGTCTACGAGCTGATATTAAGCGGGCTATTGGTTATCAGAAGATCAGAGACTTCTCTGAGTTGGTGAGCAGCTGCCGTATTTATGAAGAGGACACTAAAGCTCACTATAAGATAATGAATGACCGTAGAGGTAAGGGGCAGCAGAGTCGCCCGATACCTTATAGTGCCCCAGCTGATAAAGGTAAGCAAAGAATGCATGATGAGAGGAGGCCTGCACGTAGAGATGCTCCTGCTGAGGTGGTTTGTTACAAGTGTGGTGTGAAAGGCCACAAGAGTAATGCTTGTACCCGTGATGAGAAGAAATGTTTTCGTTGTGGAAAGAAGGGCCACACTGTCACCGAATGCAAGCGTGGGGATATTGTTTGTTTCAACTGTAATGAAGAAGGTCACATTGGTTCCCAGTGCACTAAGCCTAAGAAGGCGCAGACCAGTGGTAGAGTTTTTGCCTTGACCGGTACTCAGACTGATCAGGAGGATCGACTTATCAGAGGTACTTGTTTCTTTAGTGGTACTCCTTTAATTGCTATTATAGATACTGGTGCAACGCATTGTTTCATTGCTATTGATTGTGCACAAAGATTGGGTTTGATTATGTCTGATATGCATGGGGAGATGGTTGTTGAAACTCCAGCTAAGGGTTCAGTAACTACTTCCCTTGTCTGTTTAAGTTGTCCGTTGTCTGTATTTGGTAGAGATTTTGAGGTGGACCTTGTATGTTTGCCGTTGGTGGGAATGGATGTAATATTGGGAATGAATTGGTTGGAATACAATCATGTCCTGATCAATTGCTTTACCAAGACTGTGCGGTTTTCTTCTGCTGAAGAAGAGAGTGGAACAGAATTTTTATCCACTAAAGAGATGAAGCGTTTAGAAAAGGATGGCGTGTTGATGTTTTCTTTGTTGGCATTCTTGTCGGTGGAGAACCAAGCTGTGATTGATAGGCTGCCTGTTGTGAAGGAATTTCCTGAGGTTTTTCCTGATGAGATTCCAGATGTGCCACCAGAGAGAGAGGTTGAATTTTCGATAGACCTGGTGCCGGGTACGAAGCCTGTGTCGATGGCTCCTTACCGTATGTCAGCTTCGGAGTTGGCTGAGTTGAAGAAACAATTAGAAGACTTGCTTGATAAGAAGTTTGTGAGACCGAGTGTTTCACCATGGGGAGCGCCGGTGTTGTTAGTAAAGAAGAAGGATGGTAGCATGCGGTTGTGCATTGATTACCGTCAGTTGAATAAAGTGACGATTAAGAATAGGTATCCACTACCGAGGATTGATGACTTGATGGATCAACTAGTGGGTGCCCGCGTTTTTAGCAAGATTGATTTGAGGTCAGGTTACCATCAGATAAAGGTGAAGGATGAGGATATGCAAAAGACGGCGTTTAGGACGCGTTATGGTCACTATGAATATAAGGTGATGCCTTTCGGTGTAACGAATGCACCTGGTGTGTTTATGGAATATATGAACAGAATTTTTCATGAATATCTGGATCAATTTGTTGTGGTTTTTATTGATGATATTTTGATCTATTCTAAGACTGAAGCTGAGCATGCAGAGCATTTGAAGATTGTATTGCAAGTGCTGAGGGAGAAGAAATTGTATGCCAAGTTATCCAAGTGCGAGTTCTGGCTGAATGAAGTAAGTTTTCTTGGCCACATTATTTCTGGTAATGGTATTGCTGTAGATCCTTCGAAGGTTGATGCTGTGTCGCAGTGGGAGACACCAAAGTCAGTTACTGAGGTAAGAAGTTTTCTTGGTCTGGCTGGTTATTATCGCAGATTTATTGAAGGATTTTCGAAGTTGGCACTTCCTTTGACGCAGTTGACTTGTAAAGGGAAAGCATTTGTGTGGGATGCTCAATGTGAGAGTAGTTTCAATGAGTTGAAACAAAGATTGACGACTGCTCCTATCTTAATTTTGCCGAAGCCAGAAGAACCTTTTGTTGTGTATTGTGATGCATCTAAGCTGGGATTAGGTGGTGTTTTGATGCAAGATGGCAAGGTGGTCGCGTATGCTTCTAGACAGCTGAGAGTGCATGAGAAGAATTATCCTACGCATGATCTAGAATTGGCAGCCGTGGTATTTGTGTTGAAAATTTGGAGGCACCATTTGTATGGTTCCAGGTTTGAAGTGTTTAGTGACCATAAGAGTTTAAAGTATTTGTTCGATCAGAAGGAGTTGAACATGAGGCAGAGGAGGTGGCTTGAGTTGCTTAAGGACTACGATTTTGGCTTGAATTACCATCCTGGTAAAGCCAATGTGGTTGCGGATGCATTGAGTAGAAAGACGTTGCATATGTCTGCTTTGATGGTGAAAGAGTTTGAGCTACTTGAACAGTTTAGAGATTTGAGTCTTGTTTGTGAGAGATCGTCTCAAAGTGTACGGTTGGGAATGTTAAAGATTAATAGTGATTTCTTGAACAGTATCAAAGAAGCGCAGAAGCTAGATGTTAAGTTTGTGGATTTGATGGCTGTTAGTGACCAAAATGCAGATGGTGACTTCAAGGTTGATGACCAAGGTGTGTTGAGGTTTAGAGGAAGGATTTGTATTCCGGATGATGAGGATTTGAAGAAGTTGATCTTAGAAGAAAGTCACAAGAGTAGTTTGAGTATTCATCCTGGAGCTACTAAAATGTATCATGATTTGAAGAAATTGTTTTGGTGGTCCGGTTTGAAAAGAGATGTTGCTCAGTTTGTGTATGCATGTTTGACTTGCCAGAAGTCGAAGGTTGAGCACCAGAAGCCTGCAGGGCTGTTGACTCCATTAGATGTGCCTGAGTGGAAGTGGGATAGCATTTCTATGGACTTTGTAACGAGTTTACCGAATACTCCAAGAGGGTATGATGCCATTTGGGTTGTGGTTGACAGGTTGACTAAGTCGGCGCACTTTATTCCGATCAACATTTCTTATCCGGTAGCTCAGTTGGCGGAAATTTATATCCGTGATATTGTGAAGTTGCATGGTGTTCCATCTAGCATTGTGTCGGATAGAGATCCGAGGTTTACTTCAAGGTTTTGGAAGAGTTTGCAAGATGCATTGGGCTCGAGATTGAGGCTGAGTTCGGCTTATCATCCGCAGACAGATGGTCAGTCGGAGAGGACTATCCAATCCTTGGAGGATTTGTTGAGAGTGTGTGTACTCGAGCAAGGTGGAGCTTGGGACAGCCACTTACCGTTGATAGAGTTCACCTATAACAATAGTTACCATGCGAGTATTGGTATGGCACCGTTCGAAGCTTTGTATGGTCGAAGGTGTAGAACTCCTCTATGTTGGTTTGAGTCGGGTGAAAGTGTTGTATTAGGACCTGAGTTAGTGCAGCAGACTACGGAAAAGGTCAAGATGATAAGAGAAAAGATGAAAGAATCTCAAGATCGTCAGAAGTGTTATCATGATAAGCGTAGAAAAGCCCTTGAGTTTCAGGAGGGTGAGCATGTGTTTTTGAGGGTTACTCCGATGACGGGTGTAGGACGTGCATTGAAGTCGAGGAAGTTGACTCCAAAGTTCATTGGTCCTTATCAGATTTCCGAGAGAGTTGGAACCGTGGCATATCGGATTGGATTGCCACCGCATCTATCAAACTTGCATGATGTGTTTCATGTGTCGCAGTTGAGGAAGTATGTAGCTGATCCTTCGCATGTGATTCCTAGGGACGATGTGCAAGTTAGAGATAATCTTACCGTGGAGACTTTGCCTTTGAGGATTGATGATCGTAAGGTGAAGCAGCTGAGAGGTAAGGAGATACCTCTAGTAAGAGTTGTTTGGGGCGGTGTGACCGGTGAGAGTTTGACTTGGGAATTGGAGAGCAAGATGCAAGAATCCTATCCTGAGTTGTTTGTTGCTTGAGGTATTATTTCGAGGACGAAATTCTCTAAGTTGGGGAGAGTTGTAACGCCTTATTTTAGATTTTACTAATTTTGGTTGATTTTTAATATGATTGGTGTACTTCATGTGAAAATGTTGATTTATATGAATATTGGTGTGTTGTTAATTGATATATATTTTCATTTTAATTATTATTTTGGGAATTATGAAAATAGGTAGAATAATTATTAATTATTAGAATTATGGGGTTAATGTGAATTAAAAGAAATTTAGTGAGGAGTTAAGAGTAATAGGAGAGGTTACACTTTGTGGAAAATAGGAAAATAGAAAGAGTCAGTAAAAGGAAATAAGGAAAAGAGCACGTATCAGTAAAACAAAGAAACAGACTTTTGGGAAGAGAGAAGAGTAGAGCCAAGAACCAAAGGGAGATTGCTAAGGTTGCTGTAGCTTTTGTTTAATTCATCTAATCAGGTAAGGGTGGGTTTATGATTCAATTGTTAATATATTTGTGTATGATTTCATGAATTTGTATTGAAAATTAGTAGTTTTGAAACTAGGTTTTGAATATGTTGAATTGCTCATTCTTGATGAATTGTGTTGCTAATGATGTTGTTATGATATGTTCTGATGTTTTGTTGTGCCTTAAACCCATAAACATTGTTCCTAAACCATTTTGGGTGATTGGGGGATTAAAAATGGGATTTTTGGATGAAAATGGAGTTAGGAATCGTAGGTTATATTCTGCCCAGATGAACACTCGCTTAAGCGAGATGCCCTTCGCTCAAGCGAGCAACTCTTTGCTACGCCCAGTCTGAATTTTTAGCCGCTCGCTTAAGCGAGCCACGAGCGAACCCCAAGCGAGCAAATTGCTAACCTTCGTCATTTGCGTCGCTTAAGCGAGATTCCCGTCGCTTAAGCGAGAGACGCCAGATTTTGTCCAGAACTGTGTATTTAACCTGTTCGCTTAAGCGAACCAGAAGCGAGCTTCAAGCGAACTAAAACCCAACCTTCGTCATTTGACTCGCTCAAGCGAGATGCTGCTCGCTTAAGCGAGCAGGGTCCTGTGCGACCCAAAATGTGATTTTTCTAAGATGTTCTAAACCCAAACCTAAGCTTTCTAAGATGTTTATTGGATTTATTAAGAATTGTTTAGATGATAAAACTTATATATGAAGATGATTAAGATGGAATTATGTATGCTTATGTGCAAATATTTATACTTTGCTAAAGTTGAATTGCCTTGTTGATGATAAGTGGTATTGTCCAGTTGGGGAGGGTATCCTAAGTTGTTGTTGTTGTTGGTTGCATGCTGATATGCTCCATTAAGATGTTGGGTTGTATGCTGATATACACCATAGAGTCATTCATACTCATTTGCATTTGTTGGGGGCTTATTGCCCTGGAATGTTTATCATTCACCTGTTGGGGGCTTATTGCCCTGGAACGCTTTATCGTTCACCTGTTGGGGGCTTATTGCCCTGGGATGCTTTAACCATCCAAACTGTTGGGGGCTTATTGCCCTGGAATGCTTAGCATTCAACGCGCGTAGTTGGTACCACATGCATAATGCATTCGTTGTTGGAGTCTTGCATTAGTTGTCATAGGTGTGGGTTGACAGTTGTGAGTTGTTGGTGAGGTGTCGCCACAAATGGTTGTTGTTGATGTTAATCAAAGATGAATCAATATGATAATGTTTAGTTGATGATGTTGATGATGATGCTGCTGATTGTTAATATTGTTGTTGTTTTCAATGTATTTTGATGAATTCATATATTGTATATTACTTTTGATTTGTGAACTCACCCCTTCTGCTGGAATTGCCGCCTTGTGGGCAAGTGCAGGTAGCGAAGATTAGTGATGTTGGCTCTTACGTCTAGGGCTCTGATATATAGTAGGGATGGGAAGCGTTATCTTTCTTGTATTCCTTTATGTATCATTTATTTGAAGAAGATGTTGTTGTGATTAATTTGTTGGATAATTTTACGAAGTTAATGGCCTTTGTGCCAAGATTATGATGTAGTTGTTGAATATGATTTCTAATTAAAGACTTTCCGCTGCATAATTTTAATATGATGAAATTGTTGATGGTTTTAAATAGTTTTTATATTCTATTTAAATGAAATTTGAAAAAGAAGTGTAATACTCCGTTGTTTGTTGAGTAACTCTGATTATTATTTTATGATTATTGTTATTATTACGTTATTTTGGGAACGGGGTGTTACAACGAATGTGCAGAAAATAGATCATGCCGATTACTTTTGAAATAGTAACCGACGAATGTCTTGAAAATGAATCATGCCGATTACTTTTGAGATAGTAACCGACGAATGTGCTGAAAATAAATCATGCCGATTACTTTTGAGATAGTAACCGACGAATGTGCTGAAAATAAAAATCTTGTCGATTACTTTTAAAATAGTAACCGACAAATATGCTAAAAATAAAAATCTTGCCGATTACTTTTGAAATAGTAACCGACGAATGTGCTGAAAATAAATAATGCTGATTACTTTTGAAATAGTAAGCGATGAATATGTTGGAAATAAAAATCTTACCAATTACTTTTAAAAAAGTAACCAATGAATGTGCTGAAAATAAAGTCTTGCCGATTACTTTTGAAATAGTAACCGACGAATATGTTGAAAATAAAAATCTTGCCGATTACTTTTGAAATAGTAACCGACAAATGTGCTGAAAATAAATCATGCCGATTACTATTGAAATAGTAACCGACAAATGTGGTGAAAATAGAAATAGGAACCGACGAATATGTTGAAAATAAAAATCATGTCGATTACTTTTAAAATAGTAACCGACAAATATGCTGAAAATAAAAATCTTGCCGATTACTTTTGAAATAGTAACCGACGAATGTGCTGAAAATAAATCATGCTGATTACTTTTGAAATAGTAAGCGATGAATATGTTGGAAATAAAAATCTTACCAATTACTTTTAAAAAAGTAACCAATGAATGTGCTGAAAATAAAGTCTTGCCGATTACTTTTGAAATAGTAACCGATGAATATGTTGAAAATAAAAATCTTGCCGATTACTTTTGAAATAGTAACCGATGAATGTGCTGAAAATAAAGTCTTGCCGATTACTTTTAAAATCGTAACCGACAAATATGCTGAAAATAAAAATCTTGCCGATTACTTTTAAAATAGTAACAGACAAATATGCTAAAAATAAAAATCTTGCCGATTACTTTTGAAATAGTAACCGACGAATGTGCTGAAAATAAATCTTCCCGATTAGCTTTGAAATAGTAACCGACGAATGTGCTGAAAATAAAGTCTTGCCGATTACTTTTGAAATAGGAACCGACGAATATGTTGAAAATAAAAATCTTGTCGATTACTTTTAAAATAGTAACCGACAAATATGCTGAAAATAAAAATCTTGCCGATTACTTTTGAAATAGTAACCGACGAATGTGCTGAAAATAAAAATCTTGCCGATTACTTTTGAAATAGTAACCGACAAACATGCTGAAAATAAAAATCTTGCCGTTTACTTTTGAAATAGTAACCGATGAATGTGCAGAAAGTAGATCATGCCGATTACTTTTGAAATAGTAACCGACGAATGTGTTGAAAATAAATCATGTCGATTACCTTTGAAATAGTAACTGACGAATATGCTGAAAATAAATCATGCCGATTACTTTTGAAATAGTCATTGACGAATATGCTGAAAATAAAAATCTTGCCGATTACTTTTGAAATAGTAACCGACGAATGTGCAGAAAATAGATCATGCCGATTACTTTTGAAATAGTAACCGACTTATGTCTTGAAAATGAATCATGCCGATTACTTTTGAGATAGTAACCGACGAATGTGCAGAAAATAGATCATGCCGATTACTTTTGAAATAGTAACCGACGAATGTCTTGAAAATGAAGCATGCCGATTACTTTTGAGATAGTAACCGACGAATGTGCTGAAAATAAATCATGCCGATTACTATTGAAATAGTAACCGACAAATGCGCTGAAAATAAAAATCTTGTCGATTACTTTTAAAATAGTAACCGACAAATATGCTAAAAATAAAAATCTTGCCGATTACTTTTGAAATAGGAACCGACGAATATGTTGAAAATAAAAATCTTGTCGATTACTTTTAAAATAGTAACCGACAAATATGCTGAAAATAAAAATCTTGCCGATTACTTTTGAAATAGTAACCGACGAATGTGCTGAAAATAAAAATCTTGCCGATTACTTTTGAAATAGTAACCGACGAACATGCTGAAAATAAAAATCTTGCTGTTTACTTTTGAAATAGTAACCGATGAATGTGCAGAAAGTAGATCATGCCGATTACTTTTGAAATAGTAACCGACGAATGTGTTGAAAATAAATCATGTCGATTACCTTTGAAATAGTAACTGACGAATATGCTGAAAATAAATCATGCCGATTACTTTTGAAATAGTCATTGACGAATATGCTGAAAATAAAAATCTTGCCGATTACTTTTGAAATAGTAACCGACGAATGTGCAGAAAATAGATCATGCCGATTACTTTTGAAATAGTAACCGACGAATGTCTTGAAAATGAATCATGCCGATTACTTTTGAGATAGTAACCGACGAATGTGCAGAAAATAGATCATGCCGATTACTTTTGAAATAGTAACCGACGAATGTCTTGAAAATGAATCATGCCGATTACTTTTGAGATAGTAACCGACGAATGTGCTGAAAATAAATCATGCCGATTACTATTGAAATAGTAACCGACAAATGCGCTGAAAATAAAAATCTTGTCGATTACTTTTAAAATAGTAACCGACAAATATGCTAAAAATAAAAATCTTGCCGATTACTTTTGAAATAGGAACCGACGAATATGTTGAAAATAAAAATCTTGTCGATTACTTTTAAAATAGTAACCGACAAATATGCTGAAAATAAAAATCTTGCCGATTACTTTTGAAATAGTAACCGACGAATGTGCTGAAAATAAATAATGCTGATTACTTTTGAAATAGTAAGCGATGAATATGTTGGAAATAAAAATCTTACCAATTACTTTTAAAAAAGTAACCAATGAATGTGCTGAAAATAAAGTCTTGCCGATTACTTTTGAAATAGTAACCGACGAATATGTTGAAAATAAAAATCTTGCCGATTACTTTTGAAGTAACCGACAAATATGCTGAAAATAAAAATCTTGCCGATTACTTTTGAAATAGTAACCGACGAACATGCTGAAAATAAAAATCTTGCTGATTACTTTTGAAATAGTAACCGACGAAGGTGCTGAAAATAAAGTCTTGCCGATCACTTTTGAAATAGTAACCGACGAATGTGCTGAAAATAAAGTCTTGCCGATTACTTTTAAAATAGTAACAGACAAATATGCTAAAAATAAAAATCTTGCCGATTACTTTTGAAATTGTAACCGACGAATGTGCTGAAAATAAATCTTGCTGATTAGCTTTGAAATAGTAACCGACGAATGTGCTGAAAATAAAGTCTTGCCGATTACTTCTAAAATAGTAACAGACAAATATGCTAAAAATAAAAATCTTGCCGATTACTTTTGAAATAGTAACCGAAAAATATGCTGAAAATAAAAATCTTGCCGATTACTTTTGAAATAGTAACCGACGAATGTGCTGAAAATAAAAATCTTGCCGATTACTTTTGAAATAGTAACCGACGAACATGCTGAAAATAAAAATCTTGCCGTTTACTTTTGAAATAGTAACCGACGAATGTGCAGAAAATAGATCATGCCGATTACTTTTGAGATAGTAACCGACGAATGTGCAGAAAATAGATCATGCCGATTACTTTTGAAATAGTAACCGACGAATGTCTTGAAAATGAATCATGCCGATTACTTTTGAGATAGTAACCGACGAATGTGCTGAAAATAAATCATGCCGATTACTATTGAAATAGTAACCGACAAATGCGCTGAAAATAAAAATCTTGTCGATTACTTTTAAAATAGTAACCGACAAATATGCTAAAAATAAAAATCTTGCCGATTACTTTTGAAATAGGAACCGACGAATATGTTGAAAATAAAAATCTTGTCGATTACTTTTAAAATAGTAACCGACAAATATGCTGAAAATAAAAATCTTGCCGATTACTTTTGAAATAGTAACCGACGAATGTGCTGAAAATAAATAATGCTGATTACTTTTGAAATAGTAAGCGATGAATATGTTGGAAATAAAAATCTTACCAATTACTTTTAAAAAAGTAACCAATGAATGTGCTGAAAATAAAGTCTTGCCGATTACTTTTGAAATAGTAACCGACGAATATGTTGAAAATAAAAATCTTGCCGATTACTTTTGAAGTAACCGACAAATATGCTGAAAATAAAAATCTTGCCGATTACTTTTGAAATAGTAACCGACGAACATGCTGAAAATAAAAATCTTGCTGATTACTTTTGAAATAGTAACCGACGAAGGTGCTGAAAATAAAGTCTTGCCGATCACTTTTGAAATAGTAACCGACGAATGTGCTGAAAATAAAGTCTTGCCGATTACTTTTAAAATAGTAACAGACAAATATGCTAAAAATAAAAATCTTGCCGATTACTTTTGAAATTGTAACCGACGAATGTGCTGAAAATAAATCTTGCTGATTAGCTTTGAAATAGTAACCGACGAATGTGCTGAAAATAAAGTCTTGCCGATTACTTCTAAAATAGTAACAGACAAATATGCTAAAAATAAAAATCTTGCCGATTACTTTTGAAATAGTAACCGAAAAATATGCTGAAAATAAAAATCTTGCCGATTACTTTTGAAATAGTAACCGACGAATGTGCTGAAAATAAAAATCTTGCCGATTACTTTTGAAATAGTAACCGACGAACATGCTGAAAATAAAAATCTTGCCGTTTACTTTTGAAATAGTAACCGACGAATGTGCAGAAAATAGATCATGCCGATTACTTTTGAAATAGTAACCGACGAATGTGTTGAAAATAAATCATGTCGATTACCTTTGAAATAGTAACCGACGAATGTCTTGAAAATGAATCATGCCGATTACTTTTGAAATAGTAACCGACGAATGTGCTGAAAATAAATCATGCCGATTACTATTGAAATAGTAACCGACAAATGCGCTGAAAATAAAAATCTTGTCGATTACTTTTAAAATAGTAACCGACAAATATGCTAAAAATAAAAATCTTGCCGATTACTTTTGAAATAGGAACCGACGAATATGTTGAAAATAAAAATCTTGTCGATTACTTTTAAAATAGTAATCGACAAATATGCTGAAAATAAAAATCTTGCCGATTACTTTTGAAATAGTAACCGACGAATGTGCTGAAAATAAATCATGCTGATTACTTTTGAAATAGTAAGCGATGAATATGTTGGAAATAAAAATCTTACCAATTACTTTTAAAAAAGTAACCAATGAATGTGCTGAAAATAAAGTCTTGCCGATTACTTTTGAAATAGTAACCGACGAATATGTTGAAAATAAAAATCTTGCCGATTACTTTTGAAATAGTAACCGACAAATGTGCTGAAAATAAATCATGCCGATTACTATTGAAATAGTAACCGACAAATGTGGTGAAAATAGAAATAGGAACCGACGAATATGTTGAAAATAAAAATCATGTCGATTACTTTTAAAATAGTAACCGACAAATATGCTGAAAATAAAAATCTTGCCGATTACTTTTGAAATAGTAACCGACGAATGTGCTGAAAATAAATCATGCTGATTACTTTTGAAATAGTAAGCGATGAATATGTTGGAAATAAAAATCTTACCAATTACTTTTAAAAAAGTAACCAATGAATGTGCTGAAAATAAAGTCTTGCCGATTACTTTTGAAATAGTAACCGATGAATATGTTGAAAATAAAAATCTTGCTGATTACTTTTGAAATAGTAACCGACGAATGTGCTGAAAATAAAGTCTTGCCGATTACTTTTAAAATCGTAACCGACAAATATGCTGAAAATAAAAATCTTGCCGATTACTTTTAAAATAGTAACAGACAAATATGCTAAAAATAAAAATCTTGCCGATTACTTTTGAAATAGTAACCGACGAATGTGCTGAAAATAAATCTTGCCGATTAGCTTTGAAATAGTAACCGACGAATGTGCTGAAAATAAAGTCTTGCCGATTACTTCTAAAATAGTAACAGACAAATATGCTAAAAATAAAAATCTTGCCGATTACTTTTGAAATAGTAACCGACAAATATGCTGAAAATAAAAATCTTGCCGATTACTTTTGAAATAGTAACCGACGAATGTGCTGAAAATAAAAATCTTGCCGATTACTTTTGAAATAGTAACCGACGAACATGCTGAAAATAAAAATCTTGCCGTTTACTTTTGAAATAGTAACCGATGAATGTGCAGAAAGTAGATCATGCCGATTACTTTTGAAATAGTAACCGACGAATGTGTTGAAAATAAATCATGTCGATTACCTTTGAAATAGTAACTGACGAATATGCTGAAAATAAATCATGCCGATTACTTTTGAAATAGTCATTGACGAATATGCTGAAAATAAAAATCTTGCCGATTACTTTTGAAATAGTAACCGACGAATGTGCAGAAAATAGATCATGCCAATTACTTTTGAAATAGTAACCGACGAATGTCTTGAAAATGAATCATGCCGATTACTTTTGAGATAGTAACCGACGAATGTGCAGAAAATAGATCATGCCGATTACTTTTGAAATAGTAACCGACGAATGTCTTGAAAATGAATCATGCCGATTACTTTTGAGATAGTAACCGACGAATGTGCTGAAAATAAATCATGCCGATTACTATTGAAATAGTAACCGACAAATGCGCTGAAAATAAAAATCTTGTCGATTACTTTTAAAATAGTAACCGACAAATATGCTAAAAATAAAAATCTTGCCGATTACTTTTGAAATAGGAACCGACGAATATGTTGAAAATAAAAATCTTGTCGATTACTTTTAAAATAGTAACCGACAAATATGCTGAAAATAAAAATCTTGCCGATTACTTTTGAAATAGTAACCGACGAATGTGCTGAAAATAAATAATGCTGATTACTTTTGAAATAGTAAGCGATGAATATGTTGGAAATAAAAATCTTACCAATTACTTTTAAAAAAGTAACCAATGAATGTGCTGAAAATAAAGTCTTGCCGATTACTTTTGAAATAGTAACCGACGAATATGTTGAAAATAAAAATCTTGCCGATTACTTTTGAAATAGTAACCGACGAATGTGCTGAAAATAAAGTCTTGCCGATTACTTTTAAAATAGTAACCGACAAATATGCTGAAAATAAAAATCTTGCCGATTACTTTTGAAATAGTAACCGACGAATGTGCTGAAAATAAAGTCTTGCCGATTACTTTTAAAATAGTAACCGACAAATATGTTGAAAATAAAAATCTTGCCGATTACTTTTGAAATAGTAACCAACGAACATGCTGAAAATAAAAATCATCCAGATTACTTTTGAAATAGTAACCGACGAAGGTGCTGAAAATAAAGTCTTGCCGATCACTTTTGAAATAGTAACCGACGAATGTGCTGAAAATAAAGTCTTGCCGATTACTTTTAAAATAGTAACAGACAAATATGCTAAAAATAAAAATCTTGCCGATTACTTTTGAAATTGTAACCGACGAATGTGCTGAAAATAAATCTTGCCGATTAGCTTTGAAATAGTAACCGACGAATGTGCTGAAAATAAAGTCTTGCCGATTACTTCTAAAATAGTAACAGACAAATATGCTAAAAATAAAAATCTTGCCGATTACTTTTGAAATAGTAACCGACAAATATGCTGAAAATGAAAATCTTGCCGATTACGTTTGAAATAGTAACCGACGAATGTGCTGAAAATAAAAATCTTGCCGATTACTTTTGAAATAGTAACCGACGAACATGCTGAAAATAAAAATCTTGCCGTTTACTTTTGAAATAGTAACCGACGAATGTGCAGAAAATAGATCATGCCGATTACTTTTGAAATAGTAACCGACGAATGTGTTGAAAATAAATCATGTCGATTACCTTTGAAATAGTAACCGACGAATATGCTGAAAATAAATCATGCCGATTACTTTTGAAATAGTCATTGACGAATATGCTGAAAATAAAAATCTTGCCGATTACTTTTGAAATAGTAACCGACGAATGTGCAGAAAATAGATCATGCCGATTACTTTTGAAATAGTAACCGACGAATGTCTTGAAAATGAATCATGCCGATTACTTTTGAAATAGTAACCGACGAATGTGCTGAAAATAAATCATGCCGATTACTGTTGAAATAGTAACCGACAAATGCGCTGAAAATAAAAATCTTGTCGATTACTTTTAAAATAGTAACCGACAAATATGCTAAAAATAAAAATCTTGCCGATTACTTTTGAAATAGGAACCGACGAATATGTTGAAAATAAAAATCTTGTCGATTACTTTTAAAATAGTAACCGACAAATATGCTGAAAATAAAAATCTTGCCGATTACTTTTGAAATTGTAACCGACGAATGTGCTGAAAATAAATCATGCTGATTACTTTTGAAATAGTAAGCGATGAATATGTTGGAAATAAAAATCTTACCAATTACTTTTAAAAAAGTAACCAATGAATGTGCTGAAAATAAAGTCTTGCCGATTACTTTTGAAATAGTAACCGACGAATATGTTGAAAATAAAAATCTTGCCGATTACTTTTGAAATAGTAACCGACGAATGTGCTGAAAATAAAGTCTTGCCGATTACTTTTAAAATAGTAACCGACAAATATGCTGAAAATAAAAATTTTGCCGATTACTTTTGAAATAGTAAGCGACGAACATGCTGAAAATAAAAATCTTCCCGATTACTTTTGAAATAGTAACCGACGAATGTGCTGAAAATAAAGTCTTGCCGATTACTTTTGAAATAGTAACCGACGAATGTGCTGAAAATAAAGTCTTGCCGATTACTTTTAAAATAGTAACAGACAAATATGCTAAAAATAAAAATCTTGCCGATTACTTTTGAAATAGTAACCGACGAATGTGCTGAAAATAAATCTTGCCGATTTGCTTTGAAATAGTAACCGACGACTGTGCTGAAAATAAAGTCTTGCCGATTACATCTAAAATAGTAACAGACAAATATGCTAAAAATAAAAATCTTGCCGATTACTTTTGAAATAGTAACCGACAAATATGCTGAAAATAAAAATCTTGCCGATTGCTTTTGAAATAGTAACCGACGAACATGCTGAAAATAAAAATCTTGCCGTTTACTTTTGAAATAGTAACCGACAAATGTGCAGAAAATAGATCATGCCGATTACTTTTGAAATAGTAACCGACGAATGTGTTGAAAATAAATCATGTCGATTACCTTTGAAATAGTAACCGACGAATATGCTGAAAATAAATCATGCCGATTACTTTTGAAATAGTCATTGACGAATATGCTGAAAATAAAAATCTTACCGATTACTTTTGAAATAGTAACCGACGAATGTGCAGAAAATAGATCATGCCGATTACTTTTGAAATAGTAACCGACAAATGTGCTGAAAATAAATCATGCCGATTACTATTGAAATAGTAACCGACAAATGTGCTGAAAATAAAAATCTTGTCGATTACTTTTAAAATAGTAACCGACAAATATGCTGAAAATAAAAATCTTGCCGATTACTTTTGAAATAGTAACCGACGAACATGCTGAAAATAAAAATCTTCCCGATTACTTTTGAAATAGTAACCGACGAATGTGCATAAAATAGATCATGCCGACTACTTTGGAAATAGTAACCGACGAATGTCTTGAAAATGAATCATGCCGATTACTTTTGAAATAGTAACCGACGAATGTGCTGAAAATAAATCATGCCGATTACTATTGAAATAGTAACCGACAAATGCGCTGAAAATAAAAATCTTGTCGATTACTTTTAAAATAGTAACCGACAAATATGCTAAAAATAAAAATCTTGCCGATTACTTTTGAAATAGGAACCGACGAATATGTTGAAAATAAAAATCTTGTCGATTACTTTTAAAATAGTAACCGACAAATATGCTGAAAATAAAAATCTTGCCGATTACTTTTGAAATTGTAACCGACGAATGTGCTGAAAATAAATCATGCTGATTACTTTTGAAATAGTAAGCGATGAATATGTTGGAAATAAAAATCTTACCAATTACTTTTAAAAAAGTAACCAATGAATGTGCTGAAAATAAAGTCTTGCCGATTACTTTTGAAATAGTAACCGACGAATATGTTGAAAATAAAAATCTTGCCGATTACTTTTGAAATAGTAACCGACGAATGTGCTGAAAATAAAGTCTTGCCGATTACTTTTGAAATAGTAACCGACGAATGTGCTGAAAATAAAGTCTTGCCGATTACTTTTAAAATAGTAACAGACAAATATGCTAAAAATAAAAATCTTGCCGATTACTTTTGAAATAGTAACCGACGAATGTGCTGAAAATAAATCTTGCTGATTTGCTTTGAAATAGTAACCGACGAATGTGCTGAAAATAAAGTCTTGCCGATTACATCTAAAGTAGTAACAGACAAATATGCTAAAAATAAAAATCTTGCCGATTACTTTTGAAATAGTAACCGACAAATATGCTGAAAATAAAAATCTTGCCGATTACTTTTGAAATAGTAACCGACGAATGTGCTGAAAATAAAAATCTTGCCGATTGCTTTTGAAATAGTAACCGACGAACATGCTGAAAATAAAAATCTTGCCGTTTACTTTTGAAATAGTAACCGACGAATGTGCAGAAAATAGATCATGCCGATTACTTTTGAAATAGTAACCGACGAATGTGCTGAAAATAAATCTTGCCGATTTGCTTTGAAATAGTAACCGACGAATGTGCTGAAAATAAAGTCTTGCCGATTACATCTAAAATAGTAACAGACAAATATGCTAAAAATAAAAATCTTGCCGATTACTTTTGAAATAGTAACCGACAAATATGCTGAAAATAAAAATCTTGCTGATTACTTTTGAAATAGTAACCAACGAACATGCTGAAAATAAAAATCTTCCAGATTACTTTTGAAATAGTAACCGACGAAGGTGCTGAAAATAAAGTCTTGCCGATCACTTTTGAAACAGTAACCGACGAATGTGCTGAAAATAAAGTCTTGCCGATTACTTTTAAAATAGTAACAGACAAATATGCTAAAAATAAAAATCTTGCTGATTACTTTTGAAATTGTAACCGACGAATGTGCTGAAAATAAATCTTGCTGATTAGCTTTGAAATAGTAACCGACGAATGTGCTGAAAATAAAGTCTTGCCGATTACTTCTAAAATAGTAACAGACAAATATGCTAAAAATAAAAATCTTGCCGATTACTTTTGAAATAGTAACCGACAAATATGCTGAAAATAAAAATCTTGCCGCTTACTTTTGAAATAGTAACCGACGAACATGCTGAAAATAAAAATCTTGCCGTTTACTTTTGAAATAGTAACCGACGAATGTGCAGAAAATAGATCATGCCGATTACTTTTGAAATAGTAACCGACGAATGTCTTGAAAATAAATCATGTCGATTACCTTTGAAATAGTAACCGACGAATATGCTGAAAATAAATCATGCCGATTACTTTTGAAATAGTCATTGACGAATATGCTGAAAATAAAAATCTTGCCGATTACTTTTGAAATAGTAACCGACGAATGTGCAGAAAATAGATCATGCCGATTACTTTTGAAATAGTAACCGACGAATGTGTTGAAAATGAATCATGCCGATTACTTTTGAAATAGTAACCGACGAATGTGCTGAAAATAAATCATGCCGATTACTATTGAAATAGTAACCGACAAATGCGCTGAAAATAAAAATCTTGTCGATTACTTTTAAAATAGTAACCGACAAATATGCTAAAAATAAAAATTTTGCCGATTACTTTTGAAATAGGAACCGACGAATATGTTGAAAATAAAAATCTTGTCGATTACTTTTAAAATAGTAACCGACAAATATGCTGAAAATAAAAATCTTGCCGATTACTTTTGAAATTGTAACCGACGAATGTGCTGAAAATAAATCATGCTGATTACTTTTGAAATAGTAAGCGATGAATATGTTGGAAATAAAAATCTTACCAATTACTTTTAAAAAAGTAACCAATGAATGTGCTGAAAATAAAGTCTTGCCGATTACTTTTGAAATAGTAACCGACGAATATGTTGAAAATAAAAATCTTGCCGATTACTTTTGAAATAGTAACCGACGAATGTGCTGAAAATAAAGTCTTGCCGATTACTTTTAAAATAGTAACCGACAAATATGCTGAAAATAAAAATCTTGCCGATTACTTTTGAAATAGTAAGCGACGAACATGCTGAAAATAAAAATCTTCCCGATTACTTTTGAAATAGTAACCGACGAATGTGCTGAAAATAAAGTCTTGCCGATTACTTTTGAAATAGTAACCGACGAATGTGCTGAAAATAAAGTCTTGCCGATTACTTTTAAAATAGTAACAGACAAATATGCTAAAAATAAAAATCTTGCCGATTACTTTTGAAATAGTAACCGACGAATGTGCTGAAAATAAATCTTGCCGATTTGCTTTGAAATAGTAACCGACGAATGTGCTGAAAATAAAGTCTTGCCGATTACATCTAAAATAGTAACAGACAAATATGCTAAAAATAAAAATCTTGCCGATTACTTTTGAAATAGTAACCGACAAATATGCTGAAAATAAAAATCTTGCCGATTGCTTTTGAAATAGTAACCGACGAACATGCTGAAAATAAAAATCTTGCCGTTTACTTTTGAAATAGTAACCGACGAATGTGCAGAAAATAGATCATGCCGATTACTTTTGAAATAGTAACCGACGAATGTGTTGAAAATAAATCATGTCGATTACCTTTGAAATAGTAACCGACGAATATGCTGAAAATAAATCATGCCGATTACTTTTGAAATAGTCATTGACGAATATGTTGAAAATAAAAATCTTGCCGATTACTTTTGAAATAGTAACCGACGAATGTGCAGAAAATAGATCATGCCGATTACTTTTGAAATAGTAACCGACAAATGTGCTGAAAATAAATCATGCCGATTACTATTGAAATAGTAACCGACAAATGTGCTGAAAATAAAAATCTTGTCGATTACTTTTAAAATAGTAACCGACAAATATGCTGAAAATAAAAATCTTGCCGATTACTTTTGAAATAGTAACCGACGAACATGCTGAAAATAAAAATCTTCCCGATTACTTTTGAAATAGTAACCGACGAATGTGCAGAAAATAGATCATGCCGATTACTTTTGAAATAGTAACCGACGAATGTCTTGAAAATGAATCATGCCGATTACTTTTGAAATAGTAACCGACGAATATGCTGAAAATAAATCATGCCGATTACTATTGAAATAGTAACCGACAAATGCGCTGAAAATAAAAATCTTGTCGATTACTTTTAAAATAGTAACCGACAAATATGCTAAAAATAAAAATCTTGCCGATTACTTTTGAAATAGGAACCGACGAATATGTTGAAAATAAAAATCTTGTCGATTACTTTTAAAATAGTAACCGACAAATATGCTGAAAATAAAAATCTTGCCGATTACTTTTGAAATTGTAACCGACGAATGTGCTGAAAATAAATCATGCTGATTACTTTTGAAATAGTAAGCGATGAATATGTTGGAAATAAAAATCTTACCAATTACTTTTAAAAAAGTAACCAATGAATGTGCTGAAAATAAAGTCTTGCCGATTACTTTTGAAATAGTAACCGACGAATATGTTGAAAATAAAAATCTTGCCGATTACTTTTGAAATAGTAACCGACGAATGTGCTGAAAATAAAGTCTTGCCGATTACTTTTAAAATAGTAACCGACAAATATGCTGAAAATAAAAATCTTGCCGATTACTTTTGAAATAGTAAGCGACGAACATGCTGAAAATAAAAATCTTTCCGATTACTTTTGAAATAGTAACCGACGAATGTGCTGAAAATAAAGTCTTGCAGATTACTTTTGAAATAGTAACCGACGAATGTGCTGAAAATAAAGTCTTGCCGATTACATCTAAAATAGTAACAGACAAATATGCTAAAAATAAAAATCTTGCCGATTACTTTTGAAATAGTAACCGACAAATATGCTGAAAATAAAAATCTTGCCGATTACTTTTGAAATAGTAACCGACGAATGTGCTGAAAATAAAAATCTTGCCGATTGCTTTTGAAATAGTAACCGACGAACATGCTGAAAATAAAAATCTTGCCGTTTACTTTTGAAATAGTAACCGACGAATGTGCAGAAAATAGATCATGCCGATTACTTTTGAAATAGTAACCGACGAATGTTTTGAAAATAAATCATGTCGATTACCTTTGAAATAGTAACCCACGAATATGCTGAAAATAAATCATGCCGATTACTTTTGAAATAGTCATTGACGAATATGCTGAAAATAAAAATCTTGCCGATTACGTTTGAAATAGTAACCGACGAACATGCTGAAAATAAAAATCTTGCCGATTACTTTTGAAATAGTAACCGACGAATGTGCAGAAAATAGATCATGCCGATTACTTTTGAAATAGTAACCGACAAATGTGCTGAAAATGAATCATGCCGATTACTTTTGAAATAGTAACCGACAAATGTGCTGAAAATAAATCATGCCGATTACTATTAAAATAGTAACCGACAAATGTGCTGAAAATAAAAATCTTGTCGATTACTTTTAAAATAGTAACCGACAAATATGCTGAAAATAAAAATCTTGCCGATTACTTTTGAAATAGTAACCGACGAACATGCTGAAAATAAAAATCTTCCCGATTACTTTTGAAATAGTAACCGACGAATGTGCTGAAAATAAAGTCTTGCCGATTACTTTTGAAATAGTAACCGACGAATGTGCTAAAAATAAAGTCTTGCCGATTACTTTTAAAATAGTAACAGACAAATATGCTAAAAATAAAAATCTTGCCGATTACTTTTGAAATAGTAACCGACGAATGTGCTGAAAATAAATCTTGCCGATTTGCTTTGAAATAGTAACCGACGAATGTGCTGAAAATAAAGTCTTGCCGATTACATCTAAAATAGTAACAGACAAATATGCTAAAAATAAAAATCTTGCCGATTACTTTTGAAATAGTAACCGACAAATATGCTGAAAATAAAAATCTTGCCGATTACTTTTGAAATAGTAACCGACGAATGTGCTGAAAATAAAAATCTTGCCGATTGCTTTTGAAATAGTAACCGACGAACATGCTGAAAATAAAAATCTTGCCGTTTACTTTTGAAATAGTAACCGACGAATGTGCAGAAAATAGATCATGCCGATTACTTTTGAAATAGTAACCGACGAATGTGTTGAAAATAAATCATGTCGATTAGCTTTGAAATAGTAACCGACGAATATGCTGAAAATAAATCATGCCGATTACTTTTGAAATAGTCATTGACGAATATGCTGAAAATAAAAATCTTGCCGATTACGTTTGAAATAGTAACCGACGAACATGCTGAAAATAAAAATCTTGCCGATTACTTTTGAAATAGTAACCGACGAATGTGCAGAAAATAGATCATGCCGATTACTTTTGAAATAGTAACCGACAAATGTGCTGAAAATAAATCATGCCGATTACTATTAAAATAGTAACCGACAAATGTGCTGAAAATAAAAATCTTGTCGATTACTTTTAAAATAGTAACCGACAAATATGCTGAAAATAAAAATCTTGCCGATTACTTTTGAAATAGTAACCGACGAACATGCTGAAAATAAAAATCTTCCCGATTACTTTTGAAATAGTAACCGACGAATGTGCTGAAAATAAAGTCTTGCCGATTACTTTTGAAATAGTAACCGACGAATGTGCTGAAAATAAAGTCTTGCCGATTACTTTTAAAATAGTAACAGACAAATATGCTAAAAATAAAAATCTTGCCGATTACTTTTGAAATAGTAACCGACGAATGTGCTGAAAATAAATCTTGCCGATTTGCTTTGAAATAGTAACCGACGAATGTGCTGAAAATAAAGTCTTGCCGATTACATCTAAAATAGTAACAGACAAATATGCTAAAAATAAAAATCTTGCCGATTACTTTTGAAATAGTAACCGACAAATATGCTGAAAATAAAAATCTTGCCGATTACTTTTGAAATAGTAACCGACGAATGTGCTGAAAATAAAAATCTTGCCGATTGCTTTTGAAATAGTAACCGACGAACATGCTGAAAATAAAAATTTTGCCGTTTACTTTTGAAATAGTAACCGACGAATGTGCAGAAAATAGATCATGCCGATTACTTTTGAAATAGTAACCGACGAATGTGTTGAAAATAAATCATGTCGATTAGCTTTGAAATAGTAACCGACGAATATGCTGAAAATAAATCATGCCGATTACTTTTGAAATAGTCATTGGCGAATATGCTGAAAATAAAAATCTTGCCGATTACGTTTGAAATAGTAACCGACGAACATGCTGAAAATAAAAATCTTGCCGATTACTTTTGAAATAGTAACCGACGAATGTGCAGAAAATAGATCATGCCGATAACTTTTGAAATAGTAACCGACAAATGTGCTGAAAATAAATCATGCCGATTACTATTGAAATAGTAACCGACAAATGTGCTGAAAATAAATACTTGTCGATTACTTTTAAAATAGTAACCGACAAATATGCTGAAAATAAAAATCTTGCCGATTACTTTTGAAATAGTAACCGACGAACATGCTGAAAATAAAAATCTTCCCGATTACTTTTGAAATAGTAACCGACGAATGTGCAGAAAATAGATCATGCCGATTACTTTTGAAATAGTAACCGACGAATGTCTTGAAAATGAATCATGCCGATTACTTTTGAAATAGTAACCGACGAATGTGCTGAAAATAAATCATGCCGATTACTATTGAAATAGTAACCGACAAATGCGCTGAAAATAAAAATCTTGTCGATTACTTTTAAAATAGTAACCGACAAATATGCTAAAAATAAAAATCTTGCCGATTACTTTTGAAATAGGAACCGACGAATATGTTGAAAATAAAAATCTTGTCGATTACTTTTAAAATAGTAACCGACAAATATGCTGAAAATAAAAATCTTGCCGATTACTTTTGAAATTGTAACCGACGAATGTGCTGAAAATAAATCATGCTGATTACTTTTGAAATAGTAAGCGATGAATATGTTGGAAATAAAAATCTTACCAATTACTTTTAAAAAAGTAACCAATGAATGTGCTGAAAATAAAGTCTTGCCGATTACTTTTGAAATAGTAACCGACGAATATGTTGAAAATAAAAATCTTGCCGATTACTTTTGAAATAGTAACCGACGAATGTGCTGAAAATAAAGTCTTGCCGATTACTTTTAAAATAGTAACCGACAAATATGCTGAAAATAAAAATCTTGCCGATTACTTTTGAAATAGTAAGCGACGAACATGCTGAAAATAAAATTCTTCCCGATTACTTTTGAAATAGTAACCGACGAATGTGCTGAAAATAAAGTCTTGCCGATTACTTTTGAAATAGTAACCGACGAATGTGCTGAAAATAAAGTCTTGCCGATTACTTTTAAAATAGTAACAGACAAATATGCTAAAAATAAAAATCTTGCCGATTACTTTTGAAATAGTAACCGACGAATGTGCTGAAAATAAATCTTGCTGATTTGCTTTGAAATAGTAACCGACGAATGTGTTGAAAATAAAGTCTTGCCGATTACATCTAAAATAGTAACAGACAAATATGCTAAAAATAAAAATCTTGCCGATTACTTTTGAAATAGTAACCGACAAATATGCTGAAAATAAAAATCTTGCCGATTACTTTTGAAATAGTAACCGACGAATGTGCTGAAAATTAAAATCTTGCCGATTGCTTTTGAAATAGTAACCGACGAACATGCTGAAAATAAAAATCTTGCCGTTTACTTTTGAAATAGTAACCGACGAATGTGCAGAAAATAGATCATGCCGATTACTTTTGAAATAGTAACCGACGAATGTGTTGAAAATAAATCATGTCGATTAGCTTTGAAATAGTAACCGACGAATATGCTGAAAATAAATCATGCCGATTACTTTTGAAATAGTCATTGACGAATATGCTGAAAATAAAAATCTTGCCGATTACGTTTGAAATAGTAACCGACGAACATGCTGAAAATAAAAATCTTGCCGATTACTTTTGAAATAGTAACCGACGAATGTGCAGAAAATAGATCATGCCGATTACTTTTGAAATAGTAACCGACAAATGTGTTGAAAATAAATCATGTCGATTAGCTTTGAAATAGTAACCGACGAATATGCTGAAAATAAATCATGCCGATTACTTTTGAAATAGTAACCGACGAATGTGCTGAAAATAAAGTCTTGCCGATTACTTTTAAAATAGTAACAGACAAATATGCTAAAAATAAAAATCTTGCCGATTACTTTTGAAATAGTAACCGACGAATGTGCTGAAAATAAATCTTGCCGATTTGCTTTGAAATAGTAACCGACGAATGTGCTGAAAATAAAGTCTTGCCGATTACATCTAAAATAGTAACAGACAAATATGCTAAAAATAAAAATCGTGCCGATTACTTTTGAAATAGTAACCGACAAATATGCTGAAAATAAAAATCTTGCCGATTACTTTTGAAATAGTAACCGACGAATGTGCTGAAAATAAAAATCTTGCCGATTGCTTTTGAAATAGTAACCGACGAACATGCTGAAAATAAAAATCTTGCCGTTTACTTTTGAAATAGTAACCGACGAATGTGCAGAAAATAGATCATGCCGATTACTTTTGAAATAGTAACCGACGAATGTGTTGAAAATAAATCATGTCGATTAGCTTTGAAATAGTAACCGACGAATATGCTGAAAATAAATCATGCCGAGTACTTTTGAAATAGTCATTGACGAATATGCTGAAAATAAAAATCTTGCCGATTACGTTTGAAATAGTAACCGACGAACATGCTGAAAATAAAAATCTTGCCGATTACTTTTGAAATAGTAACCGACGAATGTGCAGAAAATAGATCATGCCGATTACTTTTGAAATAGTAACCGACAAATGTGCTGAAAATGAATCATGCCGATTACTTTTGAAATAGTAACCGACAAATGTGCTGAAAATAAATCATGCCGATTACTATTAAAATAGTAACCGACAAATGTGCTGAAAATAAAAATCTTGTCGATTACTTTTAAAATAGTAACCGACAAATATGCTGAAAATAAAAATCTTGCCGATTACTTTTGAAATAGTAACCGACGAACATGCTGAAAATAAAAATCTTCCCGATTACTTTTGAAATAGTAACCGACGAATGTGCTGAAAATAAAGTCTTGCCGATTACTTTTGAAATAGTAACCGACGAATGTGCTGAAAATAAAGTCTTGCCGATTACTTTTAAAATAGTAACAGACAAATATGCTAAAAATAAAAATCTTGCCGATTACTTTTGAAATAGTAACCGACGAATGTGCTGAAAATAAATCTTGCCGATTTGCTTTGAAATAGTAACCGACGAATGTGCTGAAAATAAAGTCTTGCCGATTACATCTAAAATAGTAACAGACAAATATGCTAAAAATAAAAATCTTGCCGATTACTTTTGAAATAGTAACCGACAAATATGCTGAAAATAAAAATCTTGCCGATTACTTTTGAAATAGTAACCGACGAATGTGCTGAAAATAAAAATCTTGCCGATTGCTTTTGAAATAGTAACCGACGAACATGCTGAAAATAAAAATCTTGCCGTTTACTTTTGAAATAGTAACCGACGAATGTGCAGAAAATAGATCATGCCGATTACTTTTGAAATAGTAACCGACGAATGTGTTGAAAATAAATCATGTCGATTAGCTTTGAAATAGTAACCGACGAATATGCTGAAAATAAATCATGCCGATTACTTTTGAAATAGTCATTGACGAATATGCTGAAAATAAAAATCTTGCCGATTACGTTTGAAATAGTAACCGACGAACATGCTGAAAATAAAAATCTTGCCGATTACTTTTGAAATAGTAACCGACGAATGTGCAGAAAATAGATCATGCCGATTACTTTTGAAATAGTAACCGACAAATGTGCTGAAAATGAATCATGCCGATTACTTTTGAAATAGTAACCGACAAATGTGCTGAAAATAAATCATGCCGATTACTATTAAAATAGTAACCGACAAATGTGCTGAAAATAAAAATCTTGTCGATTACTTTTAAAATAGTAACCGACAAATATGCTGAAAATAAAAATCTTGCCGATTACTTTTGAAATAGTAACCGACGAACATGCTGAAAATAAAAATCTTCCCGATTACTTTTGAAATAGTAACCGACGAATGTGCTGAAAATAAAGTCTTGCCGATTACTTTTGAAATAGTAACCGACGAATGTGCTGAAAATAAAGTCTTGCCGATTACTTTTAAAATAGTAACAGACAAATATGCTAAAAATAAAAATCTTGCCGATTACTTTTGAAATAGTAACCGACGAATGTGCTGAAAATAAATCTTGCCGATTTGCTTTGAAATAGTAACCGACGAATGTGCTGAAAATAAAGTCTTGCCGATTACATCTAAAATAGTAACAGACAAATATGCTAAAAATAAAAATCTTGCCGATTACTTTTGAAATAGTAACCGACAAATATGCTGAAAATAAAAATCTTGCCGATTACTTTTGAAATAGTAACCGACGAATGTGCTGAAAATAAAAATCTTGCCGATTGCTTTTGAAATAGTAACCGACGAACATGCTGAAAATAAAAATCTTGCCGTTTACTTTTGAAATAGTAACCGACGAATGTGCAGAAAATAGATCATGCCGATTACTTTTGAAATAGTAACCGACGAATGTGTTGAAAATAAATCATGTCGATTAGCTTTGAAATAGTAACCGACGAATATGCTGAAAATAAATCATGCCGATTACTTTTGAAATAGTCATTGACGAATATGCTGAAAATAAAAATCTTGCCGATTACGTTTGAAATAGTAACCGACGAACATGCTGAAAATAAAAATCTTGCCGATTACTTTTGAAATAGTAACCGACGAATGTGCAGAAAATAGATCATGCCGATTACTTTTGAAATAGTAACCGACAAATGTGCTGAAAATGAATCATGCCGATTACTTTTGAAATAGTAACCGACAAATGTGCTGAAAATAAATCATGCCGATTACTATTAAAATAGTAACCGACAAATGTGCTGAAAATAAAAATCTTGTCGATTACTTTTAAAATAGTAACCGACAAATATGCTGAAAATAAAAATCTTGCCGATTACTTTTGAAATAGTAACCGACGAACATGCTGAAAATAAAAATCTTCCCGATTACTTTTGAAATAGTAACCGACGAATGTGCTGAAAATAAAGTCTTGCCGATTACTTTTGAAATAGTAACCGACGAATGTGCTGAAAATAAAGTCTTGCCGATTACTTTTAAAATAGTAACAGACAAATATGCTAAAAATAAAAATCTTGCCGATTACTTTTGAAATAGTAACCGACGAATGTGCTGAAAATAAATCTTGCCGATTTGCTTTGAAATAGTAACCGACGAATGTGCTGAAAATAAAGTCTTGCCGATTACATCTAAAATAGTAACAGACAAATATGCTAAAAATAAAAATCTTGCCGATTACTTTTGAAATAGTAACCGACAAATATGCTGAAAATAAAAATCTTGCCGATTACTTTTGAAATAGTAACCGACGAATGTGCTGAAAATAAAAATCTTGCCGATTGCTTTTGAAATAGTAACCGACGAACATGCTGAAAATAAAAATCTTGCCGTTTACTTTTGAAATAGTAACCGACGAATGTGCAGAAAATAGATCATGCCGATTACTTTTGAAATAGTAACCGACGAATGTGTTGAAAATAAATCATGTCGATTAGCTTTGAAATAGTAACCGACGAATATGCTGAAAATAAATCATGCCGATTACTTTTGAAATAGTCATTGACGAATATGCTGAAAATAAAAATCTTGCCGATTACGTTTGAAATAGTAACCGACGAACATGCTGAAAATAAAAATCTTGCCGATTACTTTTGAAATAGTAACCGACGAATGTGCAGAAAATAGATCATGCCGATTACTTTTGAAATAGTAACCGACAAATGTGCTGAAAATGAATCATGCCGATTACTTTTGAAATAGTAACCGACAAATGTGCTGAAAATAAATCATGCCGATTACTATTAAAATAGTAACCGACAAATGTGCTGAAAATAAAAATCTTGTCGATTACTTTTAAAATAGTAACCGACAAATATGCTGAAAATAAAAATCTTGCCGATTACTTTTGAAATAGTAACCGACGAACATGCTGAAAATAAAAATCTTCCCGATTACTTTTGAAATAGTAACCGACGAATGTGCTGAAAATAAAGTCTTGCCGATTACTTTTGAAATAGTAACCGACGAATGTGCTGAAAATAAAGTCTTGCCGATTACTTTTAAAATAGTAACAGACAAATATGCTAAAAATAAAAATCTTGCCGATTACTTTTGAAATAGTAACCGACGAATGTGCTGAAAATAAATCTTGCCGATTTGCTTTGAAATAGTAACCTACGAATGTGCTGAAAATAAAGTCTTGCCGATTACATCTAAAATAGTAACAGACAAATATGCTAAAAATAAAAATCTTGCCGATTACTTTTGAAATAGTAACCGAAAAATATGCTGAAAATAAAAATCTTGCCGATTACTTTTGAAATAGTAACCGACGAATGTGCTGAAAATAAAAATCTTGCCGATTGCTTTTGAAATAGTAACCGACGAACATGCTGAAAATAAAAATCTTGCCGTTTACTTTTGAAATAGTAACCGACGAATGTGCAGAAAATAGATCATGCCGATTACTTTTGAAATAGTAACCGACGAATGTGTTGAAAATAAATCATGTCGATTAGCTTTGAAATAGTAACCGACGAATATGCTGAAAATAAATCATGCCGATTACTTTTGAAATAGTCATTGACGAATATGCTGAAAATAAAAATCTTGCCGATTACGTTTGAAATAGTAACCGACGAACATGCTGAAAATAAAAATCTTGCCGATTACTTTTGAAATAGTAACCGACGAATGTGCAGAAAATAGATCATGCCGATTACTTTTGAAATAGTAACCGACAAATGTGCTGAAAATGAATCATGCCGATTACTTTTGAAATAGTAACCGACAAATGTGCTGAAAATAAATCATGCCGATTACTATTGAAATAGTAACCGACAAATGCGCTGAAAATAAAAATCTTGTCGATTACTTTTAAAATAGTAACCGACAAATATGCTGAAAATAAATCATGCTGATTACTTTTGAAATAGTAAGCGATGAATATGCTGGAAATAAAAATCTTACCAATTACTTTTAAAAAAGTAACCAATGAATGTGCTGAAAATAAAGTCTTGCCAATTACTTTTGAAATAGTAACCGACAAATATGTTGAAAATAAAAATCTTGCCGATTACTTTTGAAATAGTAACCGACGAATGTGCTGAAAATAAAGTCTTGCCGATTACTTTTAAAATAGTAACCGACAAATATGCTGAAAATAAAAATCTTGCCGATTACTTTTGAAATAGTAACCGACGAACATGCTGAAAATAAAAATCTTCCCGATTACTTTTAAAACACTAACCGACGAATGTGCTGAAAATAAAGTCTTGCCGATTACTTTTAAAATAGTAACAGACAAATATGCTAAAAATAAAAATCTTGCCGATTACTTTTGAAATAGTAACCGACGAATGTGCTGAAAATAAATCTTGCCGATTAGCTTTGAAATAGTAACCGACGAATGTGCTGAAAATAAAAATCTTGCCGATTACTTTTGAAATAGTTACCGACGAACATGCTGAAAATAAAAATCTTGCCGTTTACTTTTGAAATAGTAACCGACGAATGTGCAGAAAATAGATCATGCCGATTACTTTTGAAATAGTAACCGACGAATGTGTTGAAAATAAATCATGTCGATTACCTTTGAAATAGTAACCGACGAATATGCTGAAAATAAATCATGCCGATTACTTTTGAAATAGCCATTGACGAATATGCTGAAAATAAAAATCTTGCCGATTACTTTTGAAATAGTAACCGACGAACATGCTGAAAATAAAAATCTTGCTGATTACTTTTGAAATAGTAACCGACGAATGTGCAGAAAATAGATCATGCCGATTACTTTTGAAATAGTAACCGACGAATGTGCTGAAAATGAATCATGCCGATTACTTTTGAAATAGTAACCGACAAATGTGCTGAAAATAAATCATGCCGATTACTATTGAAATAGTAACCGACAAATGTGGTGAAAATAGAAATAGGAACCGACGAATATGTTGAAAATAAAAATCATGTCGATTACTTTTAAAATAGTAACCGACAAATATGCTGAAAATAAAAATCTTGCCGATTACTTTTGAAATAGTAACCGACGAACATGCTGAAAATAAAAATCTTCCCGATTACTTTTGAAATAGTAACCGACGAATGTGCTGAAAATAAAGTCTTGCCGATTACTTTTGAAATAGTAACCGACGAATGTGCTGAAAATAAATCATGCTGATTACTTTTGAAATAGTAAGCGATGAATATGTTGGAAATAAAAATCTTACCAATTACTTTTAAAAAAGTAACCAATGAATGTGCTGAAAATAAAGTCTTGCCGATTACTTTTGAAATAGTAACCGACGAATATGTTGAAAATAAAAATCTTGCCGATTACTTTTGAAATAGTAACCGACGAATGTGCTGAAAATAAACTCTTGCCGATTACTTTTAAAATAGTAACCGACAAATATGCTGAAAAAAAAAATCTTGCCGGTTACTTTTGAAATAGTAAGCGACGAACATGCTGAAAATAAAAATCATGCCGATTACTTTTGAAATAGTAACCGACGAATGTGCTGAAAATAAAGTCTTGCCGATTACTTTTGAAATAGTAACCGACGAATGTGCTGAAAATAAAGTCTTGCCGATTACTTTTAAAATAGTAACAGACAAATATGCTAAAAATAAAAATCTTGCCGATTACTTTTGAAATAGTAACCGACGAATGTGCTGAAAATAAATCTTCCTGATTTGCTTTGAAATAGTAACCGACGAATGTGCTGAAAATAAAGTCTTGCCGATTACATCTAAAACAATAACAGACAAATATGCTAAAAATAAAAATCTTGCCGATTACTTTTGAAATAGTAACCGACAAATATGCTGAAAATAAAAATCTTGCCGATTACTTTTGAAATAGTAACCGACGAATGTGCTGAAAATAAAAATCTTGCCGATTGCTTTTGAAATAGTAACCGACGAACATGCTGAAAATAAAAATCTTGCCGTTTACTTTTGAAATAGTAACCGACGAATGTGCAGAAAATAGATCATGCCGATTACTTTTGAAATAGTAACCGACGAATGTGTTGAAAATAAATCATGTCGATTACCTTTGAAATAGTAACCCACGAATATGCTGAAAATAAAAATCTTGCTGATTACTTTTGAAATAGTAACCGACGAATATGTTGAAAATAAAAATCTTGCCGATTACTTTTGAAGTAACCGACAAATATGCTGAAAATAAAAATCTTGCCGATTACTTTTGAAATAGTAACCGACGAACATGCTGAAAATAAAAATCTTGCTGATTACTTTTGAAATAGTAACCGACGAAGGTGCTGAAAATAAAGTCTTGCCGATCACTTTTGAAATAGTAACCGACGAATGTGCTGAAAATAAAGTCTTGCCGATTACTTTTAAAATAGTAACAGACAAATATGCTAAAAATAAAAATCTTGCTGATTACTTTTGAAATTGTAACCGACGAATGTGCTGAAAATAAAAATCTTGCCGATTACTTTTGAAATAGTAACCGACGAACATGCTGAAAATAAAAATCTTGCCGTTTACTTTTGAAATAGTAACCGACGAATGTGCAGAAAATAGATCATGCCGATTACTTTTGAAATAGTAACCGACGAATGTGTTGAAAATAAATCATGTCGATTACCTTTGAAATAGTAACCGACGAATATGCTGAAAATAAATCATGCCGATTACTTTTGAAATAGTCATTGACGAATATGCTGAAAATAAAAATCTTGCCGATTACTTTTGAAATAGTAACCGACGAACATGCTGAAAATAAAAATCTTGCTGATTACTTTTGAAATAGTAACCGACGAATGTGCAGAAAATAGATCATGCCGATTACTTTTTAAATAGTAACCGACGAATGTGCTGAAAATGAATCATGCCGATTACTTTTGAAATAGTAACCGACAAATGTGCTGAAAATAAATCATGCCGATTACTATTGAAATAGTAACCGACAAATGTGGTGAAAATAGAAATAGGAACCGACGAATATGTTGAAAATAAAAATCATGTCGATTACTTTTAAAATAGTAACAGACAAATATGCTGAAAATAAAAATCTTGCCGATTACTTTTGAAATAGTAACCGACGAATGTGCTGAAAATAAATCATGCTGATTACTTTTGAAATAGTAAGCGATGAATATGTTGGAAATAAAAATCTTACCAATTACTTTTAAAAAAGTAACCAATGAATGTGCTGAAAATAAAGTCTTGCCGATTACTTTTGAAATAGTAACCGACGAATATGTTGAAAATAAAAATCTTGCCGATTACTTTTGAAATAGTAACCGACGAATGTGCTGAAAATAAAGTCTTGCCGATTACTTTTAAAATAGTAACCGACAAATATGCTGAAAATAAAAATCTTGCCGATTACTTTTAAAATAGTAACAGACAAATATGCTAAAAATAAAAATCTTGCCGATTACTTTTGAAATAGTAACCGACGAATGTGCTGAAAATAAATCTTGCCGATTAGCTTTGAAATAGTAACCGACGAATGTGCTGAAAATAAAGTCTTGCCGATTACTTCTAAAATAGTAACAGACAAATATGCTAAAAATAAAAATCTTGCCGATTACTTTTGAAATAGTAACCGACAAATATGCTGAAAATAAAAATCTTGCCGATTACTTTTGAAATAGTAACCGACGAATGTGCTGAAAATAAAAATCTTGCCGATTACTTTTGAAATAGTAACCGACGAATGTGCTTAAAATAAAGTCTTGCCGATTACTTTTGAAATAGTAACCGACGAATGTGCTGAAAATAAAGTCTTGCCGATTACTTTTAAAATAGTAACAGACAAACATGCTAAAAATAAAAATCTTGCCGATTACTTTTGAAATAGTAACCGACGAATGTGCTGAAAATAAATCTTGCCGATTTGCTTTGAAATAGTAACCGACGAATGTGCTGAAAATAAAGTCTTGCCGATTACATCTAAAATAGTAACAGACAAATATGCTAAAAATAAAAATCTTGCCGATTACTTTTGAAATAGTAACCGACAAATATGCTGAAAATAAAAATCTTGCCGATTACTTTTGAAATAGTAACCGACGAATGTGCTGAAAATAAAAATCTTGCCGATTGCTTTTGAAATAGTAACCGACGAACATGCTGAAAATAAAAATCTTGCCGTTTACTTTTGAAATAGTAACCGACGAATGTGCAGAAAATAGATCATGCCGATTACTTTTGAAATAGTAACCGACGAATGTGTTGAAAATAAATCATGTCGATTACCTTTGAAATAGTAACCGACGAATATGCTGAAAATAAATCATGTCGATTACTTTTGAAATAGTCATTGACGAATATGCTGAAAATAAAAATCTTGCCGATTACGTTTGAAATAGTAACCGACAAATATGCTGAAAATAAAAATCTTGCCGATTACTTTTGAAATAGTAACCGACGAATGTGCTGAAAATAAAAATCTTGCCGATTACTTTTGAAATAGTAACCGACGAACATGCTGAAAATAAAAATCTTGCCGTTTACTTTTGAAATAGTAACCGACGAATGTGCAGAAAATAGATCATGCCGATTACTTTTGAAATAGTAACCGACGAATGTGTTGAAAATAAATCATGTCGATTACCTTTGAAATAGTAACCGACGAATATGCTGAAAATAAATCATGCCGATTACTTTTGAAATAGTCATTGACGAATATGCTGAAAATAAAAATCTTGCCGATTACTTTTGAAATAGTAACCGACGAACATGCTGAAAATAAAAATCTTGCTGATTACTTTTGAAATAGTAACCGACGAATGTGCAGAAAATAGATCATGCCGATTACTTTTGAAATAGTAACCCACGAATGTGCTGAAAATGAATCATGCCGATTACTTTTGAAATAGTAACCGACAAATGTGCTGAAAATAAATCATGCCGATTACTATTGAAATAGTAACCGACAAATGTGGTGAAAATAGAAATAGGAACCGACGAATATGTTGAAAATAAAAATCATGTCGATTACTTTTAAAATAGTAACCGACAAATATGCTGAAAATAAAAATCTTGCCGATTACTTTTGAAATAGTAACCGACGAATGTGCTGAAAATAAAAATCTTGCCGATTGCTTTTGAAATAGTAACCGACGAACATGCTGAAAATAAAAATCTTGCCGTTTACTTTTGAAATAGTAACCGACGAATGTGCAGAAAATAGATCATGCCGATTACTTTTGAAATAGTAACCGACGAATGTGTTGAAAATAAATCATGTCGATTACCTTTGAAATAGTAACCGACGAATATGCTGAAAATAAATCATGCCGATTACTTTTGAAATAGTCATTGACGAATATGCTGAAAATAAAAATCTTGCCGATTACGTTTGAAATAGTAACCGACAAATATGCTGAAAATAAAAATCTTGCCGATTACTTTTGAAATAGTAACCGACGAATGTGCTGAAAATAAAAATCTTGCCGATTACTTTTGAAATAGTAACCGACGAACATGCTGAAAATAAAAATCTTGCCGTTTACTTTTGAAATAGTAACCGACGAATGTGCAGAAAATAGATCATGCCGATTACTTTTGAAATAGTAACCGACGAATGTGTTGAAAATAAATCATGTCGATTACCTTTGAAATAGTAACCGACGAATATGCTGAAAATAAATCATGCCGATTACTTTTGAAATAGTCATTGACGAATATGCTGAAAATAAAAATCTTGCCGATTACTTTTGAAATAGTAACCGACGAACATGCTGAAAATAAAAATCTTGCTGATTACTTTTGAAATAGTAACCGACGAATGTGCAGAAAATAGATCATGCCGATTACTTTTGAAATAGTAACCGACGAATGTGCTGAAAATGAATCATGCCGATTACTTTTGAAATAGTAACCGACAAATGTGCTGAAAATAAATCATGCCGATTACTATTGAAATAGTAACCGACAAATGTGGTGAAAATAGAAATAGGAACCGACGAATATGTTGAAAATAAAAATCATGTCGATTACTTTTAAAATAGTAACCGACAAATATGCTGAAAATAAAAATCTTGCCGATTACTTTTGAAATAGTAACCGACGAATGTGCTGAAAATAAATCATGCTGATTACTTTTGAAATAGTAAGCGATGAATATGTTGGAAATAAAAATCTTACCAATTACTTTTAAAAAAGTAACCAATGAATGTGCTGAAAATAAAGTCTTGCCGATTACTTTTGAAATAGTAACCGACGAATATGTTGAAAATAAAAATCTTGCCGATTACTTTTGAAATAGTAACCGACGAATGTGCTGAAAATAAAGTCTTGCCGATTACTTTTAAAATAGTAACCGACAAATATGCTGAAAATAAAAATCTTGCCGATTACTTTTAAAATAGTAACAGACAAATATGCTAAAAATAAAAATCTTGCCGATTACTTTTGAAATAGTAACCGACGAATGTGCTGAAAATAAATCTTGCCGATTAGCTTTGAAATAGTAACCGACGAATGTGCTGAAAATAAAGTCTTGCCGATTACTTCTAAAATAGTAACAGACAAATATGCTAAAAATAAAAATCTTGCCGATTACTTTTGAAATAGTAACCGACAAATATGCTGAAAATAAAAATCTTGCCGATTACTTTTGAAATAGTAACCACCGAATGTGCTGAAAATAAAAATCTTGCCGATTACTTTTGAAATAGTAACCGACGAACATGCTGAAAATAAAAATCTTGCCGTTTACTTTTGAAATAGTAACCGATGAATGTGCAGAAAATAGATCATGCCGATTACTTTTGAAATAGTAACCGACGAATGTGTTGAAAACAAATCATGTCGATTACCTTTGAAATAGTAACTGACGAATATGCTGAAAATAAATCATGCCGATTACTTTTGAAATAGTCATTGACGAATATGCTGAAAATAAAAATCTTGCCGATTACTTTTGAAATAGTAACCGACGAATGTGCAGAAAATAGATCATGCCGATTACTTTTGAAATAGTAACCGACGAATGTCTTGAAAATGAATCATGCCGATTACTTTTGAGATAGTAACCGACGAATGTGCTGAAAATAAATCATGCCGATTACTATTGAAATAGTAACCGACAAATGCGCTGAAAATAAAAATCTTGTCGATTACTTTTAAAATAGTAACCGACAAATATGCTAAAAATAAAAATCTTGCCGATTACTTTTGAAATAGTAACCGCCGAATGTGCTGAAAATAAATCATGCTGATTACTTTTGAAATAGTAAGCGATGAATATGTTGGAAATAAAAATCTTACCAATTACTTTTAAAAAAGTAACCAATGAATGTGCTGAAAATAAAGTCTTGCCGATTACTTTTAAAATAGTAACCGACGAATATGTTGAAAATAAAAATCTTGCTGATTACTTTTAAAATAGTAACCGACAAATATGCTGAAAATAAAAATCTTGCCGATTACTTTTGAAATAGTAACCGACGAATGTGCTGAAAATAAATCATGCTGATTACTTTTGAAATAGTAAGCGATGAATATGTTGGAAATAAAAATCTTACCAATTACTTTTAAAAAAGTAACCAATGAATGTGCTGAAAATAAAGTCTTGCCGATTACTTTTAAAATAGTAACCGACGAATATGTTGAAAATAAAAATCTTGCCGATTACTTTTGAAATAGTAACCGACGAATGTGCTGAAAATAAAGTCTTGCCGATTACTTTTAAAATAGTAACCGACAAATATGCTAAAAATAAAAATCTTGCCGATTACTTTTGAAATAGTAAGCGACGAACATGCTGAAAATAAAAATCTTCCCGATTACTTTTGAAATAGTAACCGACGAATGTGCTGAAAATAAAGTCTTGCCGATTACTTTTGAAATAGTAACCGACGAATGTGCTGAAAATAAAGTCTTGCCGATTACTTTTAAAATAGTAACAGACAAATATGCTAAAAATAAAAATCTTGCCGATTACTTTTGAAATAGTAACCGACGAATGTGCTGAAAATAAATCTTGCCGATTTGCTTTGAAATAGTAACCGACGAATGTGCTGAAAATAAAGTCTTGCCGATTACATCTAAAATAGTAACAGACAAATATGCTAAAAATAAAAATCTTGCCGATTACTTTTGAAATAGTAACCGACAAATATGCTGAAAATAAAAATCTTGCCGATTACTTTTGAAATAGTAACCGACGAATGTGCTGAAAATAAAAATCTTGCCGATTGCTTTTGAAATAGTAACCGACGAACATGCTGAAAATAAAAATCTTGCCGTTTACTTTTGAAATAGTAACCGACGAATGTGCAGAAAATAGATCATGCCGATTACTTTTGAAATAGTAACCGACGAATGTGTTGAAAATAAATCATGTCGATTACCTTTGAAATAGTAACCGACGAATATGCTGAAAATAAATCATGCCGATTACTTTTGAAATAGTCATTGACGAATATGCTGAAAATAAAAATCTTGCCGATTACGTTTGAAATAGTAACCGACGAACATGCTGAAAATAAAAATCTTGCCGATTACTTTTGAAATAGTAACCGACGAATGTGCAGAAAATAGATCATGCCGATTACTTTTGAAATAGTAACCAACAAATGTGCTGAAAATGAATCATGCCGATTACTTTTGAAATAGTAACCGACAAATGTGCTGAAAATAAATCATGCCGATTACTATTGAAATAGTAACCGACAAATGTGCTAAAAATAAAAATCTTGTCGATTACTTTTAAAATAGTAACCGACAAATATGCTGAAAATAAAAATCTTGGCGATTACTTTTGAAATAGTAACCGACGAACATGCTGAAAATAAAAATCTTGCCGATTACTTTTGAAATAGTAACCGACGAATGTGCTGAAAATAAAGTCTTGCCGATTACTTTTGAAATAGTAACCGACGAATGTGCTGAAAATATAGTCTTGCCGATTACTTTTAAAATAGTAACAGACAAATATGCTAAAAATAAAAATCTTGCCGATTACTTTTGAAATAGTAACCGACGAATGTGCTGAAAATAAATCTTGCCGCTTTGCTTTGAAATAGTAACCGACGAATGTGCTGAAAATAAAGTCTTGCCGATTACATCTAAAATAGTAACAGACAAATATGCTAAAAATAAAAATCTTGCCGATTACTTTTGAAATAGTAACCGACAAATATGCTAAAAATAAAAATCTTGCCGATTACTTTTGAAATAGTAACCGACGAATGTGCTGAAAATAAAAATCTTGCCGATTACTTTTGAAATAGTAACCGACGAACATGCTGAAAATAAAAATCTTGCCGTTTACTTTTGAAATAGTAACCGACGAATGTGCAGAAAATAGATCATGCCGATTACTTTTGAAATAGTAACCGACGAATGTGTTGAAAATAAATCATGTCGATTACCTTTGAAATAGTAACCGACGAATATGCTGAAAATAAATCATGCCGATTACTTTTGAAATAGTCATTGACGAATATGCTGAAAATAAAAATCTTGCCGATTACTTTTGAAATAGTAACCGACGAACATGCTGAAAATAAAAATCTTGCTGATTACTTTTGAAATAGTAACCGACGAATGTGCAGAAAATAGATCATGCCGATTACTTTTGAAATAGTAACCGACGAATGTGCTGAAAATGAATCATGCCGATTACTTTTGAAATAGTAACCGACAAATGTGCTGAAAATAAATCATGCCGATTACTATTGAAATAGTAACCGACAAATGTGGTGAAAATAGAAATAGGAACCGACGAATATGTTGAAAATAAAAATCATGTCGATTACTTTTAAAATAGTAACCGACAAATATGCTGAAAATAAAAATCTTGCCGATTACTTTTGAAATAGTAACCGACGAATGTGCTGAAAATAAATCATGCTGATTACTTTTGAAATAGTAAGCGATGAATATGTTGGAAATAAAAATCTTACCAATTACTTTTAAAAAAGTAACCAATGAATGTGCTGAAAATAAAGTCTTGCCGATTACTTTTGAAATAGTAACCGACGAATATGTTGAAAATAAAAATCTTGCCGATTACTTTTGAAATAGTAACCGACGAATGTGCTGAAAATAAAGTCTTGCCGATTACTTTTAAAATAGTAACCGACAAATATGCTGAAAATAAAAATCTTGCCGATTACTTTTAAAATAGTAACAGACAAATATGCTAAAAATAAAAATCTTGCCGATTACTTTTGAAATAGTAACCGACGAATGTGCTGAAAATAAATCTTGCCGATTAGCTTTGAAATAGTAACCGACGAATGTGCTGAAAATAAATCTTGCCGCTTTGCTTTGAAATAGTAACCGACGAATGTGCTGAAAATAAAGTCTTGCCGATTACATCTAAAATAGTAACAGACAAATATGCTAAAAATAAAAATCTTGCCGATTACTTTTGAAATAGTAACCGACAAATATGCTGAAAATAAAAATCTTGCCGATTACTTTTGAAATAGTAACCGACGAATGTGCTGAAAATAAAAATCTTGCCGATTACTTTTGAAATAGTAACCGACGAACATGCTGAAAATAAAAATCTTGCCGTTTACTTTTGAAATAGTAACCGACGAATGTGCAGAAAATAGATCATGCCGATTACTTTTGAAATAGTAACCGACGAATGTGTTGAAAATAAATCATGTCGATTACCTTTGAAATAGTAACCGACGAATATGCTGAAAATAAATCATGCCGATTACTTTTGAAATAGTCATTGACGAATATGCTGAAAATAAAAATCTTGCCGATTACTTTTGAAATAGTAACCGACGAACATGCTGAAAATATAAATCTTGCTGATTACTTTTGAAATAGTAACCGACGAATGTGCTGAAAATGAATCATGCCGATTACTTTTGAAATAGTAACCGACAAATGTGCTGAAAATAAATCATGCCGATTACTATTGAAATAGTAACCGACAAATGTGGTGAAAATAGAAATAGGAACCGACGAATATGTTGAAAATAAAAATCATGTCGATTACTTTTAAAATAGTAACCGACAAATATGCTGAAAATAAAAATCTTGCCGATTACTTTTGAAATAGTAACCGACGAATGTGCTGAAAATAAATCATGCTGATTACTTTTGAAATAGTAAGCGATGAATATGTTGGAAATAAAAATCTTACCAATTACTTTTAAAAAAGTAACCAATGAATGTGCTGAAAATAAAGTCTTGCCGATTACTTTTGAAATAGTAACCGACGAATATGTTGAAAATAAAAATCTTGCCGATTACTTTTGAAATAGTAACCGACGAATGTGCTGAAAATAAAGTCTTGCCGATTACTTTTAAAATAGTAACCGACAAATATGCTGAAAATAAAAATCTTGCCGATTACTTTTAAAATAGTAACAGACAAATATGCTAAAAATAAAAATCTTGCCGATTACTTTTGAAATAGTAACCGACGAATGTGCTGAAAATAAATCTTGCCGATTAGCTTTGAAATAGTAACCGACGAATGTGCTGAAAATAAAGTCTTGCCGATTACTTCTAAAATAGTAACAGACAAATATGCTAAAAATAAAAATCTTGCCGATTACTTTTGAAATAGTAACCGACAAATATGCTGAAAATAAAAATCTTGCCGATTACTTTTGAAATAGTAACCGACGAATGTGCTGAAAATAAAAATCTTGCCGATTACTTTTGAAATAGTAACCGACGAACATGCTGAAAATAAAAATCTTGCCGTTTACTTTTGAAATAGTAACCGATGAATGTGCAGAAAATAGATCATGCCGATTACTTTTGAAATAGTAACCGACGAATGTGTTGAAAACAAATCATGTCGATTACCTTTGAAATAGTAACTGACGAATATGCTGAAAATAAATCATGCCGATTACTTTTGAAATAGTCATTGACGAATATGCTGAAAATAAAAATCTTGCCGATTACTTTTGAAATAGTAACCGACGAATGTGCAGAAAATAGATCATGCCGATTACTTTTGAAATAGTAACCGACGAATGTCTTGAAAATGAATCATGCCGATTACTTTTGAGATAGTAACCGACGAATGTGCTGAAAATAAATCATGCCGATTACTATTGAAATAGTAACCGACAAATATGCTAAAAATAAAAATCTTGCCGATTACTTTTGAAATAGTAACCGACGAATGTGCTGAAAATAAATCATGCTGATTACTTTTGAAATAGTAAGCGATGAATATGTTGGAAATAAAAATCTTACCAATTACTTTTAAAAAAGTAACCAATGAATGTGCTGAAAATAAAGTCTTGCCGATTACTTTTGAAATAGTAACCGACGAATATGTTGAAAATAAAAATCTTGCCGATTACTTTTGAAATAGTAACCGACGAATGTATTGAAAATAAAGTCTTGCCGATTACTTTTAAAATAGTAACCGACAAATATGCTAAAAATAAAAATCTTTCCGATTACTTTTGAAATAGTAAGCGACGAACATGCTGAAAATAAAAATCTTCCCGATTACTTTTGAAATAGTAACCGACGAATGTGCTGAAAATAAAGTCTTGCCGATTACTTTTGAAATAGTAACCGACGAATGTGCTGAAAATAGATCATGCCGATTACTTTTGAAATAGTAACCGACGAATGTGCTGAAAATGAATCATGCCGATTACTTTTGAAATAGTAACCGACAAATGTGCTGAAAATAAATCATGCCGATTACTATTGAAATAGTAACCGACAAATGTGGTGAAAATAGAAATAGGAACCGACGAATATGTTGAAAATAAAAATCATGTCGATTACTTTTGAAATAGTAACCGACGAATGTGCTGAAAATAAAGTCTTGCCGATTACTTTTGAAATAGTAACCGACGAATGTGCTGAAAATAGATCATGCCGATTACTTTTGAAATAGTAACCGACGAATGTGCTGAAAATAAATCATGCTGATTACTTTTGAAATAGTAAGCGATGAATATGTTGGAAATAAAAATCTTACCAATTACTTTTAAAAAAGTAACCAATGAATGTGCTGAAAATAAAGTCTTGCCGATTACTTTTGAAATAGTAACCGACGAACATGCTGAAAATAAAAATCTTGCCGATTACTTTTGAAATAGTAACCGACGAATGTGCTGAAAATAAAGTCTTGCCGATTACTTTTGAAATAGTAACCGACGAATGTGCTGAAAATAAAGTCTTGCCGATTACTTTTAAAATAGTAACAGACAAATATGCTAAAAATAAAAATCTTGCCGATTACTTTTGAAATAGTAACCGACGAATGTGCTGAAAATAAATCTTGCCGCTTTGCTTTGAAATAGTAACCGACGAATGTGCTGAAAATAAAGTCTTGCCGATTACATCTAAAATAGTAACAGACAAATATGCTAAAAATAAAAATCTTGCCGATTACTTTTGAAATAGTAACCGACAAATATGCTGAAAATAAAAATCTTGCCGATTACTTTTGAAATAGTAACCGACGAATGTGCTGAAAATAAAAATCTTGCCGATTACTTTTGAAATAGTAACCGACGAACATGCTGAAAATAAAAATCTTGCCGTTTACTTTTGAAATAGTAACCGACGAATGTGCAGAAAATAGATCATGCCGATTACTTTTGAAATAGTAACCGACGAATGTGTTGAAAATAAATCATGTCGATTACCTTTGAAATAGTAACCGACGAATATGCTGAAAATAAATCATGCCGATTACTTTTGAAATAGTCATTGACGAATATGCTGAAAATAAAAATCTTGCCGATTACTTTTGAAATAGTAACCGACGAACATGCTGAAAATAAAAATCTTGCTGATTACTTTTGAAATAGTAACCGACGAATGTGCAGAAAATAGATCATGCCGATTACTTTTGAAATAGTAACCGACGAATGTGCTGAAAATGAATCATGCCGATTACTTTTGAAATAGTAACCGACAAATGTGCTGAAAATAAATCATGCCGATTACTATTGAAATAGTAACCGACAAATGTGGTGAAAATAGAAATAGGAACCGACGAATATGTTGAAAATAAAAATCATGTCGATTACTTTTAAAATAGTAACCGACAAATATGCTGAAAATAAAAATCTTGCCGATTACTTTTGAAATAGTAACCGACGAATGTGCTGAAAATAAATCATGCTGATTACTTTTGAAATAGTAAGCGATGAATATGTTGGAAATAAAAATCTTACCAATTACTTTTAAAAAAGTAACCAATGAATGTGCTGAAAATAAAGTCTTGCCGATTACTTTTGAAATAGTAACCGACGAATATGTTGAAAATAAAAATCTTGCCGATTACTTTTGAAATAGTAACCGACGAATGTGCTGAAAATAAATCTTGCCGATTAGCTTTGAAATAGTAACCGACGAATGTGCTGAAAATAAATCATGCTGATTACTTTTGAAATAGTAAGCGATGAATATGTTGGAAATAAAAATCTTACCAATTACTTTTAAAAAAGTAACCAATGAATGTGCTGAAAATAAAGTCTTGCCGATTACTTTTGAAATAGTAACCGACGAATATGTTGAAAATAAAAATCTTGCCGATTACTTTTGAAATAGTAACCGACGAATGTATTGAAAATAAAGTCTTGCCGATTACTTTTAAAATAGTAACCGACAAATATGCTAAAAATAAAAATCTTTCCGATTACTTTTGAAATAGTAAGCGACGAACATGCTGAAAATAAAAATCTTCCCGATTACTTTTGAAATAGTAACCGACGAATGTGCTGAAAATAAAGTCTTGCCGATTACTTTTGAAATAGTAACCGACGAATGTGCTGAAAATAGATCATGCCGATTACTTTTGAAATAGTAACCGACGAATGTGCTGAAAATGAATCATGCCGATTACTTTTGAAATAGTAACCGACAAATGTGCTGAAAATAAATCATGCCGATTACTATTGAAATAGTAACCGACAAATGTGGTGAAAATAGAAATAGGAACCGACGAATATGTTGAAAATAAAAATCATGTCGATTACTTTTGAAATAGTAACCGACGAATGTGCTGAAAATAAAGTCTTGCCGATTACTTTTGAAATAGTAACCGACGAATGTGCTGAAAATAGATCATGCCGATTACTTTTGAAATAGTAACCGACGAATGTGCTGAAAATAAATCATGCTGATTACTTTTGAAATAGTAAGCGATGAATATGTTGGAAATAAAAATCTTACCAATTACTTTTAAAAAAGTAACCAATGAATGTGCTGAAAATAAAGTCTTGCCGATTACTTTTGAAATAGTAACCGACGAACATGCTGAAAATAAAAATCTTGCCGATTACTTTTGAAATAGTAACCGACGAATGTGCTGAAAATAAAGTCTTGCCGATTACTTTTGAAATAGTAACCGACGAATGTGCTGAAAATAAAGTCTTGCCGATTACTTTTAAAATAGTAACAGACAAATATGCTAAAAATAAAAATCTTGCCGATTACTTTTGAAATAGTAACCGACGAATGTGCTGAAAATAAATCTTGCCGCTTTGCTTTGAAATAGTAACCGACGAATGTGCTGAAAATAAAGTCTTGCCGATTACATCTAAAATAGTAACAGACAAATATGCTAAAAATAAAAATCTTGCCGATTACTTTTGAAATAGTAACCGACAAATATGCTGAAAATAAAAATCTTGCCGATTACTTTTGAAATAGTAACCGACGAATGTGCTGAAAATAAAAATCTTGCCGATTACTTTTGAAATAGTAACCGACGAACATGCTGAAAATAAAAATCTTGCCGTTTACTTTTGAAATAGTAACCGACGAATGTGCAGAAAATAGATCATGCCGATTACTTTTGAAATAGTAACCGACGAATGTGTTGAAAATAAATCATGTCGATTACCTTTGAAATAGTAACCGACGAATATGCTGAAAATAAATCATGCCGATTACTTTTGAAATAGTCATTGACGAATATGCTGAAAATAAAAATCTTGCCGATTACTTTTGAAATAGTAACCGACGAACATGCTGAAAATAAAAATCTTGCTGATTACTTTTGAAATAGTAACCGACGAATGTGCAGAAAATAGATCATGCCGATTACTTTTGAAATAGTAACCGACGAATGTGCTGAAAATGAATCATGCCGATTACTTTTGAAATAGTAACCGACAAATGTGCTGAAAATAAATCATGCCGATTACTATTGAAATAGTAACCGACAAATGTGGTGAAAATAGAAATAGGAACCGACGAATATGTTGAAAATAAAAATCATGTCGATTACTTTTAAAATAGTAACCGACAAATATGCTGAAAATAAAAATCTTGCCGATTACTTTTGAAATAGTAACCGACGAATGTGCTGAAAATAAATCATGCTGATTACTTTTGAAATAGTAAGCGATGAATATATTGGAAATAAAAATCTTACCAATTACTTTTAAAAAAGTAACCAATGAATGTGCTGAAAATAAAGTCTTGCCGATTACTTTTGAAATAGTAACCGACAAATATGTTGAAAATAAAAATCTTGCCGATTACTTTTGAAATAGTAACCGACGAATGTGCTGAAAATAAATCTTGCCGATTAGCTTTGAAATAGTAACCGACGAATGTGCTGAAAATAAAGTCTTGCCGATTACTTCTAAAATAGTAACAGACAAATATGCTAAAAATAAAAATCTTGCCGATTACTTTTGAAATAGTAACCGACAAATATGCTGAAAATAAAAATCTTGCCGATTACTTTTGAAATAGTAACCGACGAATGTGCTGAAAATAAAAATCTTGCCGATTACTTTTGAAATAGTAACCGACGAACATGCTGAAAATAAAAATCTTGCCGTTTACTTTTGAAATAGTAACCGATGAATGTGCAGAAAATAGATCATGCCGATTACTTTTGAAATAGTAACCGACGAATGTGTTGAAAACAAATCATGTCGATTACCTTTGAAATAGTAACTGACGAATATGCTCAAAATAAATCATGCCGATTACTTTTGAAATAGTCATTGACGAATATGCTGAAAATAAAAATCTTGCCGATTACTTTTGAAATAGTAACCGACGAATGTGCAGAAAATAGATCATGCCGATTACTTTTGAAATAGTAACCGACGAATGTCTTGAAAATGAATCATGCCGATTACTTTTGAGATAGTAACCGACGAATGTGCTGAAAATAAATCATGCCGATTACTATTGAAATAGTAACCGACAAATACGCTAAAAATAAAAATCTTGCCGATTACTTTTGAAATAGTAACCGACGAATGTGCTGAAAATAAATCATGCTGATTACTTTTGAAATAGTAAGCGATGAATATGTTGGAAATAAAAATCTTACCAATTACTTTTAAAAAAGTAACCAATGAATGTGCTGAAAATAAAGTCTTGCCGATTACTTTTGAAATAGTAACCGACGAATATGTTGAAAATAAAAATCTTGCCGATTACTTTTGAAATAGTAACCGACGAATGTGCTGAAAATAAAAATCTTGCCGATTACTTTTGAAATAGTAACCGACGAACATGCTGAAAATAAAAATCTTGCCGTTTACTTTTGAAATAGTAACCGACGAATGTGCAGAAAATAGATCATGCCGATTACTTTTGAAATAGTAACCGACGAATGTGTTGAAAATAAATCATGTCGATTACCTTTGAAATAGTAACCGACGAATATGCTGAAAATAAATCATGCCGATTACTTTTGAAATAGTCATTGACGAATATGCTGAAAATAAAAATCTTGCCGATTACTTTTGAAATAGTAACCGACGAACATGCTGAAAATAAAAATCTTGCTGATTACTTTTGAAATAGTAACCGACGAATGTGCAGAAAATAGATCATGCCGATTACTTTTGAAATAGTAACCGACGAATGTGCTGAAAATGAATCATGCCGATTACTTTTGAAATAGTAACCGACAAATGTGCTGAAAATAAATCATGCCGATTACTATTGAAATAGTAACCGACAAATGTGGTGAAAATAGAAATAGGAACCGACGAATATGTTGAAAATAAAAATCATGTCGATTACTTTTAAAATAGTAACCGACAAATATGCTGAAAATAAAAATCTTGCCGATTACTTTTGAAATAGTAACCGACGAATGTGCTGAAAATAAATCATGCTGATTACTTTTGAAATAGTAAGCGATGAATATGTTGGAAATAAAAATCTTACCAATTACTTTTAAAAAAGTAACCAATGAATGTGCTGAAAATAAAGTCTTGCCGATTACTTTTGAAATAGTAACCGACAAATATGTTGAAAATAAAAATCTTGCCGATTACTTTTGAAATAGTAACCGACGAATGTGCTGAAAATAAATCTTGCCGATTAGCTTTGAAATAGTAACCGACGAATGTGCTGAAAATAAAGTCTTGCCGATTACTTCTAAAATAGTAACAGACAAATATGCTAAAAATAAAAATCTTGCCGATTACTTTTGAAATAGTAACCGACAAATATGCTGAAAATAAAAATCTTGCCGATTACTTTTGAAATAGTAACCGACGAATGTGCTGAAAATAAAAATCTTGCCGATTACTTTTGAAATAGTAACCGACGAACATGCTGAAAATAAAAATCTTGCCGTTTACTTTTGAAATAGTAACCGATGAATGTGCAGAAAATAGATCATGCCGATTACTTTTGAAATAGTAACCGACGAATGTGTTGAAAACAAATCATGTCGATTACCTTTGAAATAGTAACTGACGAATATGCTGAAAATAAATCATGCCGATTACTTTTGAAATAGTCATTGACGAATATGCTGAAAATAAAAATCTTGCCGATTACTTTTGAAATAGTAACCGACGAATGTGCAGAAAATAGATCATGCCGATTACTTTTGAAATAGTAACCGACGAATGTCTTGAAAATGAATCATGCCGATTACTTTTGAGATAGTAACCGACGAATGTGCTGAAAATAAATCATGCCGATTACTATTGAAATAGTAACCGACAAATACGCTAAAAATAAAAATCTTGCCGATTACTTTTGAAATAGTAACCGACGAATGTGCTGAAAATAAATCATGCTGATTACTTTTGAAATAGTAAGCGATGAATATGTTGGAAATAAAAATCTTACCAATTACTTTTAAAAAAGTAACCAATGAATGTGCTGAAAATAAAGTCTTGCCGATTACTTTTGAAATAGTAACCGACGAATATGTTGAAAATAAAAATCTTGCCGATTACTTTTGAAATAGTAACCGACGAATGTGCTGAAAATAAAAATCTTGCCGATTACTTTTGAAATAGTAACCGACGAACATGCTGAAAATAAAAATCTTGCCGTTTACTTTTGAAATAGTAACCGACGAATGTGCAGAAAATAGATCATGCCGATTACTTTTGAAATAGTAACCGACGAATGTGTTGAAAATAAATCATGTCGATTACCTTTGAAATAGTAACCGACGAATATGCTGAAAATAAATCATGCCGATTACTTTTGAAATAGTCATTGACGAATATGCTGAAAATAAAAATCTTGCCGATTACTTTTGAAATAGTAACCGACGAACATGCTGAAAATAAAAATCTTGCTGATTAGTTTTGAAATAGTAACCGACGAATGTGCAGAAAATAGATCATGCCGATTACTTTTGAAATAGTAACCGACGAATGTGCTGAAAATGAATCATGCCGATTACTTTTGAAATAGTAACCGACAAATGTGGTGAAAATAGAAATAGGAACCGACGAATATGTTGAAAATAAAAATCATGTCGATTACTTTTAAAATAGTAACCGACAAATATGCTGAAAATAAAAATCTTGCCGATTACTTTTGAAATAGTAACCGACGAATGTGCTGAAAATAAATCATGCTGATTACTTTTGAAATAGTAAGCGATGAATATGTTGGAAATAAAAATCTTACCAATTACTTTTAAAAAAGTAACCAATGAATGTGCTGAAAATAAAGTCTTGCCGATTACTTTTGAAATAGTAACCGACGAACATGCTGAAAATAAAAATCTTGCCGTTTACTTTTGAAATAGTAACCGATGAATGTGCAGAAAATAGATCATGCCGATTACTTTTGAAATAGTAACCGACGAATGTGTTGAAAACAAATCATGTCGATTACCTTTGAAATAGTAACTGACGAATATGCTGAAAATAAATCATGCCGATTACTTTTGAAATAGTCATTGACGAATATGCTGAAAATAAAAATCTTGCCGATTACTTTTGAAATAGTAACCGACGAATGTGCAGAAAATAGATCATGCCGATTACTTTTGAAATAGTAACCGACGAATGTCTTGAAAATGAATCATGCCGATTACTTTTGAGATAGTAACCGACGAATGTGCTGAAAATAAATCATGCCGATTACTATTGAAATAGTAACCGACAAATACGCTAAAAATAAAAATCTTGCCGATTACTTTTGAAATAGTAACCGACGAATGTGCTGAAAATAAATCATGCTGATTACTTTTGAAATAGTAAGCGATGAATATGTTGGAAATAAAAATCTTACCAATTACTTTTAAAAAAGTAACCAATGAATGTGCTGAAAATAAAGTCTTGCCGATTACTTTTGAAATAGTAACCGACGAATATGTTGAAAATAAAAATCTTGCCGATTACTTTTGAAATAGTAACCGACGAATGTGCTGAAAATAAAAATCTTGCCGATTACTTTTGAAATAGTAACCGACGAACATGCTGAAAATAAAAATCTTGCCGTTTACTTTTGAAATAGTAACCGACGAATGTGCAGAAAATAGATCATGCCGATTACTTTTGAAATAGTAACCGACGAATGTGTTGAAAATAAATCATGTCGATTACCTTTGAAATAGTAACCGACGAATATGCTGAAAATAAATCATGCCGATTACTTTTGAAATAGTCATTGACGAATATGCTGAAAATAAAAATCTTGCCGATTACTTTTGAAATAGTAACCGACGAACATGCTGAAAATAAAAATCTTGCTGATTACTTTTGAAATAGTAACCGACGAATGTGCAGAAAATAGATCATGCCGATTACTTTTGAAATAGTAACCGACGAATGTGCTGAAAATGAATCATGCCGATTACTTTTGAAATAGTAACCGACAAATGTGGTGAAAATAGAAATAGGAACCGACGAATATGTTGAAAATAAAAATCATGTCGATTACTTTTAAAATAGTAACCGACAAATATGCTGAAAATAAAAATCTTGCCGATTACTTTTGAAATAGTAACCGACGAATGTGCTGAAAATAAATCATGCTGATTACTTTTGAAATAGTAAGCGATGAATATGTTGGAAATAAAAATCTTACCAATTACTTTTAAAAAAGTAACCAATGAATGTGCTGAAAATAAAGTCTTGCCGATTACTTTTGAAATAGTAACCGACAAATATGTTGAAAATAAAAATCTTGCCGATTACTTTTGAAATAGTAACCGACGAATGTGCTGAAAATAAATCTTGCCGATTAGCTTTGAAATAGTAACCGACGAATGTGCTGAAAATAAAGTCTTGCCGATTACTTCTAAAATAGTAACAGACAAATATGCTAAAAATAAAAATCTTGCCGATTACTTTTGAAATAGTAACCGACAAATATGCTGAAAATAAAAATCTTGCCGATTACTTTTGAAATAGTAACCGACGAATGTGCTGAAAATAAAAATCTTGCCGATTACTTTTGAAATAGTAACCGACGAACATGCTGAAAATAAAAATCTTGCCGTTTGCTTTTGAAATAGTAACCGATGAATGTGCAGAAAATAGATCATGCCGATTACTTTTGAAATAGTAACCGACGAATGTGTTGAAAACAAATCATGTCGATTACCTTTGAAATAGTAACTGACGAATATGCTGAAAATAAATCATGCCGATTACTTTTGAAATAGTCATTGACGAATATGCTGAAAATAAAAATCTTGCCGATTACTTTTGAAATAGTAACCGACGAATGTGCAGAAAATAGATCATGCCGATTACTTTTGAAATAGTAACCGACGAATGTCTTGAAAATGAATCATGCCGATTACTTTTGAGATAGTAACCGACGAATGTGCTGAAAATAAATCATGCCGATTACTATTGAAATAGTAACCGACAAATATGCTAAAAATAAAAATCTTGCCGATTACTTTTGAAATAGTAACCGACAAATATGCTGAAAATAAAAATCTTGCCGATTACTTTTGAAATAGTAACCGACGAATGTGCTGAAAATAAAAATCTTGCCGTTTACTTTTGAAATAGTAACCGATGAATGTGCAGAAAATAGATCATGCCGATTACTTTTGAAATAGTAACCGACGAATGTGTTGAAAACAAATCATGTCGATTACCTTTGAAATAGTAACTGACGAATATGCTGAAAATAAATCATGCCGATTACTTTTGAAATAGTCATTGACGAATATGCTGAAAATAAAAATCTTGCCGATTACTTTTGAAATAGTAACCGACGAATGTGCAGAAAATAGATCATGCCGATTACTTTTGAAATAGTAACCGACGAATGTCTTGAAAATGAATCATGCCGATTACTTTTGAGATAGTAACCGACGAATGTGCTGAAAATAAATCATGCCGATTACTATTGAAATAGTAACCGACAAATACGCTAAAAATAAAAATCTTGCCGATTACTTTTGAAATAGTAACCGACGAATGTGCTGAAAATAAATCATGCTGATTACTTTTGAAATAGTAAGCGATGAATATGTTGGAAATAAAAATCTTACCAATTACTTTTAAAAAAGTAACCAATGAATGTGCTGAAAATAAAGTCTTGCCGATTACTTTTGAAATAGTAACCGACGAATATGTTGAAAATAAAAATCTTGCCGATTACTTTTGAAATAGTAACCGACGAATGTGCTGAAAATAAAAATCTTGCCGATTACTTTTGAAATAGTAACCGACGAACATGCTGAAAATAAAAATCTTGCCGTTTACTTTTGAAATAGTAACCGACGAATGTGCAGAAAATAGATCATGCCGATTACTTTTGAAATAGTAACCGACGAATGTGTTGAAAATAAATCATGTCGATTACCTTTGAAATAGTAACCGACGAATATGCTGAAAATAAATCATGCCGATTACTTTTGAAATAGTCATTGACGAATATGCTGAAAATAAAAATCTTGCCGATTACTTTTGAAATAGTAACCGACAAACATGCTGAAAATAAAAATCTTGCTGATTACTTTTGAAATAGTAACCGACGAATGTGCAGAAAATAGATCATGCCGATTACTTTTGAAATAGTAACCGACGAATGTGCTGAAAATGAATCATGCCGATTACTTTTGAAATAGTAACCGACAAATGTGGTGAAAATAGAAATAGGAACCGACGAATATGTTGAAAATAAAAATCATGTCGATTACTTTTAAAATAGTAACCGACAAATATGCTGAAAATAAAAATCTTGCCGATTACTTTTGAAATAGTAACCGACGAATGTGCTGAAAATAAATCATGCTGATTACTTTTGAAATAGTAAGCGATGAATATGTTGGAAATAAAAATCTTACCAATTACTTTTAAAAAAGTAACCAATGAATGTGCTGAAAATAAAGTCTTGCCGATTACTTTTGAAATAGTAACCGACAAATATGTTGAAAATAAAAATCTTGCCGATTACTTTTGAAATAGTAACCGACGAATGTGCTGAAAATAAATCTTGCCGATTAGCTTTGAAATAGTAACCAACGAATGTGCTGAAAATAAAGTCTTGCCGATTACTTCTAAAATAGTAACAGACAAATATGCTAAAAATAAAAATCTTGCCGATTACTTTTGAAATAGTAACCGACAAATATGCTGAAAATAAAAATCTTGCCGATTACTTTTGAAATAGTAACCGACGAATGTGCTGAAAATAAAAATCTTGCCGATTACTTTTGAAATAGTAACCGACGAACATGCTGAAAATAAAAATCTTGCCGTTTGCTTTTGAAATAGTAACCGATGAATGTGCAGAAAATAGATCATGCCGATTACTTTTGAAATAGTAACCGACGAATGTGTTGAAAACAAATCATGTCGATTACCTTTGAAATAGTAACTGACGAATATGCTGAAAATAAATCATGCCGATTACTTTTGAAATAGTCATTGACGAATATGCTGAAAATAAAAATCTTGCCGATTACTTTTGAAATAGTAACCGACGAATGTGCAGAAAATAGATCATGCCGATTACTTTTGAAATAGTAACCGACGAATGTCTTGAAAATGAATCATGCCGATTACTTTTGAGATAGTAACCGACGAATGTGCTGAAAATAAATCATGCCGATTACTATTGAAATAGTAACCGACAAATATGCTAAAAATAAAAATCTTGCCGATTACTTTTGAAATAGTAACCGACGAATGTGCTGAAAATAAATCTTGCCGATTAGCTTTGAAATAGTAACCGACGAATGTGCTGAAAATAAAGTCTTGCCGATTACTTCTAAAATAGTAACAGACAAATATGCTAAAAATAAAAATCTTGCCGATTACTTTTGAAATAGTAACCGACAAATATGCTGAAAATAAAAATCTTGCCGATTACTTTTGAAATAGTAACCGACGAATGTGCTGAAAATAAAAATCTTGCCGATTACTTTTGAAATAGTAACCGACGAACATGCTGAAAATAAAAATCTTGCCGTTTGCTTTTGAAATAGTAACCGATGAATGTGCAGAAAATAGATCATGCCGATTACTTTTGAAATAGTAACCGACGAATGTGTTGAAAACAAATCATGTCGATTACCTTTGAAATAGTAACTGACGAATATGCTGAAAATAAATCATGCCGATTACTTTTGAAATAGTCATTGACGAATATGCTGAAAATAAAAATCTTGCCGATTACTTTTGAAATAGTAACCGACGAATGTGCAGAAAATAGATCATGCCGATTACTTTTGAAATAGTAACCGACGAATGTCTTGAAAATGAATCATGCCGATTACTTTTGAGATAGTAACCGACGAATGTGCTGAAAATAAATCATGCCGATTACTATTGAAATAGTAACCGACAAATATGCTAAAAATAAAAATCTTGCCGATTACTTTTGAAATAGTAACCGACGAATGTGCTGAAAATAAATCATGCTGATTACTTTTGAAATAGTAAGCGATGAATATGTTGGAAATAAAAATCTTACCAATTACTTTTAAAAAAGTAACCAATGAATGTGCTGAAAATAAAGTCTTGCCGATTACTTTTGAAATAGTAACCGACGAATATGTTGAAAATAAAAATCTTGCCGATTACTTTTGAAATAGTAACCGACGAATGTGCTGAAAATAAAAATCTTGCCGATTACTTTTGAAATAGTAACCGACGAACATGCTGAAAATAAAAATCTTGCCGTTTACTTTTGAAATAGTAACCGACGAATGTGCAGAAAATAGATCATGCCGATTACTTTTGAAATAGTAACCGACGAATGTGTTGAAAATAAATCATGTCGATTACCTTTGAAATAGTAACCGACGAATATGCTGAAAATAAATCATGCCGATTACTTTTGGAATAGTCATTGACGAATATGCTGAAAATAAAAATCTTGCCGATTACTTTTGAAATAGTAACCGACGAACATGCTGAAAATAAAAATCTTGCTGATTACTTTTGAAATAGTAACCGACGAATGTGCAGAAAATAGATCATGCCGATTACTTTTGAAATAGTAACCGACGAATGTGCTGAAAATGAATCATGCCGATTACTTTTGAAATAGTAACCGACAAATGTGCTGAAAATAAATCATGCCGATTACTATTGAAATAGTAACCGACAAATGTGGTGAAAATAGAAATAGGAACCGACGAATATGTTGAAAATAAAAATCATGTCGATTACTTTTAAAATAGTAACCGACAAATATGCTGAAAATAAAAATCTTGCCGATTACTTTTGAAATAGTAACCGACGAATGTGCTGAAAATAAATCATGCTGATTACTTTTGAAATAGTAAGCGATGAATATGTTGGAAATAAAAATCTTACCAATTACTTTTAAAAAAGTAACCAATGAATGTGCTGAAAATAAAGTCTTGCCGATTACTTTTGAAATAGTAACCGACAAATATGTTGAAAATAAAAATCTTGCCGATTACTTTTGAAATAGTAACCGACGAATGTGCTGAAAATAAATCTTGCCGATTAGCTTTGAAATAGTAACCGACGAATGTGCTGAAAATAAAGTCTTGCCGATTACTTCTAAAATAGTAACAGACAAATATGCTAAAAATAAAAATCTTGCCGATTACTTTTGAAATAGTAACCGACAAATATGCTGAAAATAAAAATCTTGCCGATTACTTTTGAAATAGTAACCGACGAATGTGCTGAAAATAAAAATCTTGCCGATTACTTTTGAAATAGTAACCGACGAACATGCTGAAAATAAAAATCTTGCCGTTTACTTTTGAAATAGTAACCGATGAATGTGCAGAAAATAGATCATGCCGATTACTTTTGAAATAGTAACCGACGAATGTGTTGAAAACAAATCATGTCGATTACCTTTGAAATAGTAACTGACGAATATGCTGAAAATAAATCATGCCGATTACTTTTGAAATAGTCATTGACGAATATGCTGAAAATAAAAATCTTGCCGATTACTTTTGAAATAGTAACCGACGAATGTGCAGAAAATAGATCATGCCGATTACTTTTGAAATAGTAACCGACGAATGTCTTGAAAATGAATCATGCCGATTACTTTTGAGATAGTAACCGACGAATGTGCTGAAAATAAATCATGCCGATTACTATTGAAATAGTAACCGACAAATATGCTAAAAATAAAAATCTTGCCGATTACTTTTGAAATAGTAACCGACGAATGTGCTGAAAATAAATCATGTTGATTACTTTTGAAATAGTAAGCGATGAATATGTTGGAAATAAAAATCTTACCAATTACTTTTAAAAAAGTAACCAATGAATGTGCTGAAAATAAAGTCTTGCCGATTACTTTTGAAATAGTAACCGACGAATATGTTGAAAATAAAAATCTTGCCGATTACTTTTGAAATAGTAACCGACGAATGTGCTGAAAATAAAGTCTTGCCGATTACTTCTAAAATAGTAACAGACAAATATGCTAAAAATAAAAATCTTGCCGATTACTTTTGAAATAGTAACCGACAAATATGTTGAAAATAAAAATCTTGCCGATTACTTTTGAAATAGTAACCGACGAATGTGCTGAAAATAAAAATCTTGCCGATTACTTTTGAAATAGTAACCGACGAACATGCTGAAAATAAAAATCTTGCCGTTTACTTTTGAAATAGTAACCGATGAATGTGCAGAAAATAGATCATGCCGATTACTTTTGAAATAGTAACCGACGAATGTGTTGAAAACAAATCATGTCGATTACCTTTGAAATAGTAACTGACGAATATGCTGAAAATAAATCATGCCGATTACTTTTGAAATAGTCATTGACGAATATGCTGAAAATAAAAATCTTGCCGATTACTTTTGAAATAGTAACCGACGAATGTGCAGAAAATAGATCATGCCGATTACTTTTGAAATAGTAACCGACGAATGTCTTGAAAATGAATCATGTCGATTACTTTTGAGATAGTAACCGACGAATGTGCTGAAAATAAATCATGCCGATTACTATTGAAATAGTAACCGACAAATATGCTAAAAATAAAAATCTTGCCGATTACTTTTGAAATAGTAACCGACGAATGTGCTGAAAATAAATCATGCTGATTACTTTTGAAATAGTAAGCGATGAATATGTTGGAAATAAAAATCTTACCAATTACTTTTAAAAAAGTAACCAATGAATGTGCTGAAAATAAAGTCTTGCCGATTACTTTTGAAATAGTAACCGACGAATATGTTGAAAATAAAAATCTTGCCGATTACTTTTGAAATAGTAACCGACGAATGTGCTGAAAATAAAAATCTTGCCGATTACTTTTGAAATAGTAACCGACGAACATGCTGAAAATAAAAATCTTGCCGTTTACTTTTGAAATAGTAACCGACGAATGTGCAGAAAATAGATCATGCCGATTACTTTTGAAATAGTAACCGACGAATGTGTTGAAAATAAATCATGTCGATTACCTTTGAAATAGTAACCGACGAATATGCTGAAAATAAATCATGCCGATTACTTTTGGAATAGTCATTGACGAATATGCTGAAAATAAAAATCTTGCCGATTACTTTTGAAATAGTAACCGACGAACATGCTGAAAATAAAAATCTTGCTGATTACTTTTGAAATAGTAACCGACGAATGTGCAGAAAATAGATCATGCCGATTACTTTTGAAATAGTAACCGACGAATGTGCTGAAAATGAATCATGCCGATTACTTTTGAAATAGTAACCGACAAATGTGCTGAAAATAAATCATGCCGATTACTATTGAAATAGTAACCGACAAATGTGGTGAAAATAGAAATAGGAACCGACGAATATGTTGAAAATAAAAATCATGTCGATTACTTTTAAAATAGTAACCGACAAATATGCTGAAAATAAAAATCTTGCCGATTACTTTTGAAATAGTAACCGACGAATGTGCTGAAAATAAATCATGCTGATTACTTTTGAAATAGTAAGCGATGAATATGTTGGAAATAAAAATCTTACCAATTACTTTTAAAAAAGTAACCAATGAATGTGCTGAAAATAAAGTCTTGCCGATTACTTTTGAAATAGTAACCGACAAATATGTTGAAAATAAAAATCTTGCCGATTACTTTTGAAATAGTAACCGACGAATGTGCTGAAAATAAATCTTGCCGATTAGCTTTGAAATAGTAACCGACGAATGTGCTGAAAATAAAGTCTTGCCGATTACTTCTAAAATAGTAACAGACAAATATGCTAAAAATAAAAATCTTGCCGATTACTTTTGAAATAGTAACCGACAAATATGCTGAAAATAAAAATCTTGCCGATTACTTTTGAAATAGTAACCGACGAATGTGCTGAAAATAAAAATCTTGCCGATTACTTTTGAAATAGTAACCGACGAACATGCTGAAAATAAAAATCTTGCCGTTTACTTTTGAAATAGTAACCGATGAATGTGCAGAAAATAGATCATGCCGATTACTTTTGAAATAGTAACCGACGAATGTGTTGAAAACAAATCATGTCGATTACCTTTGAAATAGTAACTGACGAATATGCTGAAAATAAATCATGCCGATTACTTTTGAAATAGTCATTGACGAATATGCTGAAAATAAAAATCTTGCCGATTACTTTTGAAATAGTAACCGACGAATGTGCAGAAAATAGATCATGCCGATTACTTTTGAAATAGTAACCGACGAATGTCTTGAAAATGAATCATGCCGATTACTTTTGAGATAGTAACCGACGAATGTGCTGAAAATAAATCATGCCGATTACTATTGAAATAGTAACCGACAAATATGCTAAAAATAAAAATCTTGCCGATTACTTTTGAAATAGTAACCGACGAATGTGCTGAAAATAAATCATGTTGATTACTTTTGAAATAGTAAGCGATGAATATGTTGGAAATAAAAATCTTACCAATTACTTTTAAAAAAGTAACCAATGAATGTGCTGAAAATAAAGTCTTGCCGATTACTTTTGAAATAGTAACCGACGAATATGTTGAAAATAAAAATCTTGCCGATTACTTTTGAAATAGTAACCGACGAATGTGCTGAAAATAAAGTCTTGCCGATTACTTCTAAAATAGTAACAGACAAATATGCTAAAAATAAAAATCTTGCCGATTACTTTTGAAATAGTAACCGACAAATATGTTGAAAATAAAAATCTTGCCGATTACTTTTGAAATAGTAACCGACGAATGTGCTGAAAATAAAAATCTTGCCGATTACTTTTGAAATAGTAACCGACGAACATGCTGAAAATAAAAATCTTGCCGTTTACTTTTGAAATAGTAACCGATGAATGTGCAGAAAATAGATCATGCCGATTACTTTTGAAATAGTAACCGACGAATGTGTTGAAAACAAATCATGTCGATTACCTTTGAAATAGTAACTGACGAATATGCTGAAAATAAATCATGCCGATTACTTTTGAAATAGTCATTGACGAATATGCTGAAAATAAAAATCTTGCCGATTACTTTTGAAATAGTAACCGACGAATGTGCAGAAAATAGATCATGCCGATTACTTTTGAAATAGTAACCGACGAATGTCTTGAAAATGAATCATGTCGATTACTTTTGAGATAGTAACCGACGAATGTGCTGAAAATAAATCATGCCGATTACTATTGAAATAGTAACCGACAAATATGCTAAAAATAAAAATCTTGCCGATTACTTTTGAAATAGTAACCGACGAATGTGCTGAAAATAAATCATGCTGATTACTTTTGAAATAGTAAGCGATGAATATGTTGGAAATAAAAATCTTACCAATTACTTTTAAAAAAGTAACCAATGAATGTGCTGAAAATAAAGTCTTGCCGATTACTTTTGAAATAGTAACCGACGAATATGTTGAAAATAAAAATCTTGCCGATTACTTTTGAAATAGTAACCGACGAATGTATTGAAAATAAAGTCTTGCCGATTACTTTTAAAATAGTAACCGACAAATATGCTAAAAATAAAAATCTTTCCGATTACTTTTGAAATAGTAAGCGACGAACATGCTGAAAATAAAAATCTTCCCGATTACTTTTGAAATAGTAACCGACGAATGTGCTGAAAATAAAGTCTTGCCGATTACTTTTGAAATAGTAACCGACGAATGTGCTGAAAATAGATCATGCCGATTACTTTTGAAATAGTAACCGACGAATGTGCTGAAAATGAATCATGCCGATTACTTTTGAAATAGTAACCGACAAATGTGCTGAAAATAAATCATGCCGATTACTATTGAAATAGTAACCGAGAAATGTGGTGAAAATAGAAATAGGAACCGACGAATATGTTGAAAATAAAAATCATGTCGATTACTTTTGAAATAGTAACCGACGAATGTGCTGAAAATAAAGTCTTGCCGATTACTTTTGAAATAGTAACCGACGAATGTGCTGAAAATAGATCATGCCGATTACTTTTGAAATAGTAACCGACGAATGTGCTGAAAATAAATCATGCTGATTACTTTTGAAATAGTAAGCGATGAATATGTTGGAAATAAAAATCTTACCAATTACTTTTAAAAAAGTAACCAATGAATGTGCTGAAAATAAAGTCTTGCCGATTACTTTTGAAATAGTAACCGACGAATATGTTGAAAATAAAAATCTTGCCGATTACTTTTGAAATAGTAACCGACGAATGTGCTGAAAATAAAGTCTTGCCGATTACTTTTAAAATAGTAACCGACAAATATGCTGAAAATAAAAATCTTGCCGATTACTTTTAAAATAGTAACAGACAAATATGCTAAAAATAAAAATCTTGCCGATTACTTTTGAAATAGTAACCGACGAATGTGCTGAAAATAAATCTTGCCGATTAGCTTTGAAATAGTAACCGACGAATGTGCTGAAAATAAAGTCTTGCCGATTACTTCTAAAATAGTAACAGACAAATATGCTAAAAATAAAAATCTTGCCGATTACTTTTGAAATAGTAACCGACAAATATGCTGAAAATAAAAATCTTGCCGATTACTTTTGAAATAGTAACCGACGAATGTGCTGAAAATAAAAATCTTGCCGATTACTTTTGAAATAGTAACCGACGAACATGCTGAAAAAATTCTTATACATCTCAAAAATTCTTATACATCAACATTGTCTGGCACAAAGGCCTCACCATAACAAAAAGGTTCTCCAACGTATAACAAATATTTATTCAACAAATCTTCAACATAAATGATACATAAAGGAATGAAATTATAAAACATAATATCCCATCCCGTTACGTATCAGAGCCTACGACACAATGAGCCAACTCCTATCTATCCATCGCTACCTGCACTTGCCCACAAGGCGGCAATTCCAGCAGAAGGGGTGAGTTCACAAAACAAAGCAATATATATATATATATAATTCATCAAGTTGTATTGAAAACAACATAAACAAGAACATTCATCATCACCATAATCATCAACAATCTTCATAAACAATTCATCAAATAATATTTAGATTCACCTTAATTAACAACACCGACAACAACACCGCTTGTGGTGACACCTCACCAACAACAACTCACACCTTAACTTCTAATGCAAGACTCCATTAACGACCAATGCATTATGCAAATGTGGTACCAACTACGCGCGTTGAATGCTAAGCATTCCGGGGCATAAGCCCCCACCAAATTGGATGGTTAAAGCATCCCAGGGCATAAGCCCTCACCAAAGTGAATGACTAGCATTCCAGGGCATGAGCCCTCACCAGTTGAATGTATAAACATTCCGGGGCATGAGCCCCCACCAATGCAAATGAGTTATGAGACTCAAGGAGTATATCTACATACAACCATACGACAAAATAGTGGTGCATTTTCACCATGCAACCAACGACAACACCAACTAGGACACCTCCCCAACTAGACTCAACCACACCACAACACCATGAACAATTGCAAACTTAGCAAAGTATGTTTTATTTCATGTAAACATACATAATTCCATCATATTCAACCACAATAGCAACATATACATTAATCAATTACATTCATATCAAAGTCCAAAACATCCTTCAAAAGCAACCAAGTTTGATCAATAAGACATAAGCTAAATACTCATAAAACACCTCAATTAAACCTCTAATACTTAAGTTTGAAGTTTGGGAACTAACCATAGGTTTTGGACTAACTTGGAATAAGTTATACTAAGTTTTCTTAAAGTTTTCCTCAAGACCCACTTGGAGTATTTTCATCATAACTCAAAATCCATAAAACATTTTCAAGCCCAACCAACGCCATTAGAAAGCTAACTTAATTACCTACAACTTTCATGTTTACACCAAAAGCTAGTTCAAAGCAGAAATGGGTGAAAAATAGTGAAATATGAAGGATCTGGTTCACAAAAATCGTGTCACGATTTTGGAAATCGCGACGCGTTTTTACGTCCAGAACCACTTAGCATTCTGCCATCAAAATCGCGTTATGGTTGCCAAAATCGCGGCACGGTTTGACAGTATCAGGTCAAAAAAACAGCTTTTTCAGAAATGCGATTTCAGCATGGTTTTACCCCAAAAATCCCAACTTTGATCCTTTTAACACCCAAAATGAATTGTTACATTGTTTATGGGTTCATTATACAACAAAACATCAGAAACATCTCATGGAAACATCATCAACAACATAAAACAACATCATAGAGCAATTTATCATGTTCTTAAACCTAATTCCAAAAACCACCATTTTCAATCCAATTTTCATGAAATCACATATGTATATATAGCATTTGAATCATAAACCCACCCTTACCTCAAATAAGCAAATTCCTACAGCAAAATGGCAGCTTCTCCCTTCCTAGTTCTTCCCCTTGGTTTCTCTCAAAAGCTATGCTCTTCTCTTGTTTTTCTCTGATACGTGAAATGTTTTTCTTTCCTTACTGGTTTTTCTCTTTTCTTTCCAACAAAGCATAACCCCCCTTTTTCTCTTTACTCCCTCACTTAATTTTCTTTTAATTCCTCATTAACCCTCCTTAAATCTAATAATTCTAAATAACTATTATTCTCCTATTTTCATAAAATACTACAAATAAATATAACAAATAATAACACACCAATATCTCATATATCATTTTTAAATCCACGTAAAATACACCAAGCACACCAAAATCAATTAAAAATCACCACAAATCATAAAATAGAATTTAGAGTGTTACAACTCTCCCCAACTTAGAAAATTTCGTCCTCGAAATATTACCTTAAGCAACAAACAACTCAGGATAGGACTCTTGCATCTTGCTCTCCAACTCCCAAGTCAAACTCTCACCGGTTACACCGCCCCAAACCACTCTAACCAGAGGTATTTCCTTGCCTCTCAACTGCTTCACCTTGCGATCATCAATCCTCAAAGGTAAAGTCTCAACAGTAAGATTATCTCTAACTTGCACATCATCTCTAGGAATAACATGCGAAGGATCAGCTACATACTTTCTCAACTGCGACACATGAAACACATCATGCAAGTTTGATAGATGGGGTGGCAATCCAATCCGATACGCCACGGTTCCAATTCTCTCGGAAATCTGATAAGGACCAATGAACTTTGGAGTCAACTTCTTCGACTTCAATGCACGCCCTACACCCGTCATCGGAGTAACCCTCAAAAACACATGCTCACCCTCCTGAAACTCAAGGGCTTTTCTCCTTTTGTCATGATAACTCTTCTGACGATCTTGAGATGCCTTCATCTTTTCTCTTATCATCTTGACCTTTTCCGTAGTCTGCTGCACTAACTCAGGTCCTAACACAATACTTTCACCCGACTCAAACCAACATAGAGGAGTTCTACACCTTCGACCATACAAAGCTTCGAACGGTGCCATACCAATACTCGAATGGTAACTATTATTATAAGTAAACTCTATCAACGGCAAGTGGCTGTCCCAAGCTCCACCCTGCTCGAGTACACACACCCTCAACAAATCCTCCAAGGATTGGATAGTCCTCTCCGACTGACCATCTGTCTGCGGATGATAAGCCGAACTCAGCCTCAATTTCGAACCCAAGGCATCTTGCAAACTCTTCCAAAACCTTGAAGTAAACCTCGGATCTCTATCCGACACAATACTAGATGGAACACCATGCAACTTCACAATGTCCCGGATATAAATCTCCGTCAACTGAGCTACCGGATAAGTAATATTGATCGGAATAAAGTGCGCCGACTTAGTCAACCTGTCGACCACGACCCAAATGGCATCATGCCCTCTTGGAGTATTCGGCAAACTCGTCACAAAATCCATCGAAATGCTATCCCACTTCCACTCAGGCACATCTAACGGGGTCAACAGCCCTGCAGGCTTCTGATGTTCAACCTTGGACTTCTGGCAAGTCAAACACGCATACACAAATTGCGCAACATCCCTCTTCAATCCGGACCACCAAAATAATTTCTTCAAGTCATGATACATTTTAGTAGCTCCAGGATGAATACTCAAACTACTCTTATGACTTTCTTCTAAGATTAACTTTTTCAAATCCTCATCATCCGGAATACAAATCCTTCCTCTAAACCTCAACACACCTTGGTCATCGATTTTAAAGTCACCATCTGCATTTTGGTCACTAACAGCCATCAAATCCACAAACTTAACATCAAGCTTCTGCGACTCTTTGATATCATTCAAGAAGTCACTATTAATCTTCAACATGCCCAACTTCACACTCTGAGGCGATCTTTCACAAACAAGACTCAAGTCCCTAAACTGTTCAAGCAACTCGAACTCTTTCACCATCAAAGCAGACATATGCAACGTCTTTCTACTCAACGCATCAGCCACAACATTAGCTTTACCAGGATGGTAATTCAAGCCAAAATCGTAATCCTTAAGTAACTCAAGCCACCTCCTCTGCCTCATGTTCAACTCCTTCTGATCAAACAGATACTTTAAACTTTTATGATCACTAAACACCTCGAATCTGGAACCATACAAATAATGCCTCCAAATTTTCAACGCAAAAACCACGGCTGCCAATTCTAGATCATGCGTAGGATAATTCTTCTCATGCACTCTCAGCTGTCTAGAAGCATACGCGACCACCTTGCCATCTTGCATCAAAACACCACCTAATCCCAGCTTAGATGCATCACAATACCCAACAAAAGGTTCTTCTGGCTTCGGCAAAATCAAAATAGGAGCAGTCGTCAATCTTCGCTTCAACTCATTGAAACTACTCTCACATTGAGCATCCCACACAAATGCCTTTCCTTTACAAGTCAGCTGCGTCAAAGGAAGTGCCAACTTCGAAAATCCCTCAATGAATCTGCGGTAATAACCAGCCAACCCAAGAAAACTTCTTACCTCAGTAACTGACTTTGGTGTCTCTCACTGCGACACAGCATCAACCTTCGAAGGATCTACAGCAATACCCTTACCAGAAATAATGTGGCCAAGAAAACTTACTTCATTCAACCAGAATTCGCACTTGGATAACTTGGCATACAATTTCTTTTCCTTCAGCACTTGCAAAACAATCTTCAAATGTTCTGCATGCTCAGCTTCAGTCTTAGAATAAATCAAAATATCATCAATAAAAACCACAACAAATTGATCCAGATATTCATGGAAAATTCGGTTCATGTATTCCATAAACACACCAGGTGCATTCGTCACACCAAAAGGCATCACCTTATATTCATAATGACCATACCGCGTCCTAAACGCCGTCTTTTGCATATCCTCATCCTTCACCATTATCTGATGGTAACCTGACCTCAAATCAATTTTGCTGAACACACGGGCACCCACTAGTTGATCCATCAAGTCATCTATTCTCGGAAGTGGATACCTATTCTTGATCGTCACTTTATTCAACTGACGGTAATCAATACACAACCGCATGCTACCATCCTTCTTTTTTTACCAACAACACCGGCGCTCCCCATGGTGAAACACTCGGTCTCACAAACTTCTTGTCAAGCAAGTCTTCCAACTGCTTCTTCAGCTCAGCTAACTCCGAAGCTGACATACGGTAAGGAGCCATCGACACAGGCTTCGTACCCGGCACAAGGTCAATTGAAAATTCCACTTCTCTCTCCGGTGGCACATCTGGAATCTCATCAGGGAAAACTTCAGGAAATTCCTTCACAACAGGCAGCCCATCAATTACAGCTTGGTTCTCCACCGACACGTATGCCAACAAGGAAAACATCAACACACCATCTTGTTCTAATCGCTTCATCTCCTTAGTAGATAGAAACTCTGCTCCACTTTCTTCTTCAGCAGAAGAAAATCTCACCGTCTTGCTAAAACAACTACTACGAACATGGTTATACTCTAACCAGTTCTCTACGCAACAGACAACAAAACAGGGCAACAAAAGACAGTTTAAAGCTGTCACACAACACTACTGGCTCGACACGACTCTCCTAATGGCCGGACAGACCGACTTGCTCTGATACCAATTGTAACACCCCGTTTCCCAAAATGATATAATAATATCCAAACATCAGAGTTAATCAACAATCAACGGAGTATTACATGCATATCTCAAAAATAATTTATTTAAATAGAAACATAAAACTATTTAAATAATCCTCCAAAACAACATCTTTATAAAATAGTCTGCAGCGGAATAATTATCATAAAATCATCTCAAAAATTCTTATACATCAACATTGTCTGGCACAAAGGCCTCACCATAACAAAAAGGTTCTCCAACGTATAACAAATATTTATTCAACAAATCTTCAACATAAATGATACATAAAGGAATGAAATTATAAAACATAATATCCCATCCCGTTACGTATCAGAGCCTACGACACAATGAGCCAACTCCTATCTATCCATCGCTACCTGCACTTGCCCACAAGGCGGCAATTCCAGCAGAAGGGGTGAGTTCACAAAACAAAGCAATATATATATATATATAATTCATCAAGTTGTATTGAAAACAACATAAACAAGAACATTCATCATCACCATAATCATCAACAATCTTCATAAACAATTCATCAAATAATATTTAGATTCACCTTAATTAACAACACCGACAACAACACCGCTTGTGGTGACACCTCACCAACAACAACTCACACCTTAACTTCTAATGCAAGACTCCATTAACGACCAATGCATTATGCAAATGTGGTACCAACTACGCGCGTTGAATGCTAAGCATTCCGGGGCATAAGCCCCCACCAAATTGGATGGTTAAAGCATCCCAGGGCATAAGCCCTCACCAAAGTGAATGACTAGCATTCCAGGGCATGAGCCCTCACCAGTTGAATGTATAAACATTCCGGGGCATGAGCCCCCACCAATGCAAATGAGTTATGAGACTCAAGGAGTATATCTACATACAACCATACGACAAAATAGTGGTGCATTTTCACCATGCAACCAACGACAACACCAACTAGGACACCTCCCCAACTAGACTCAACCACACCACAACACCATGAACAATTGCAAACTTAGCAAAGTATGTTTTATTTCATGTAAACATACATAATTCCATCATATTCAACCACAATAGCAACATATACATTAATCAATTACATTCATATCAAAGTCCAAAACATCCTTCAAAAGCAACCAAGTTTGATCAATAAGACATAAGCTAAATACTCATAAAACACCTCAATTAAACCTCTAATACTTAAGTTTGAAGTTTGGGAACTAACCATAGGTTTTGGACTAACTTGGAATAAGTTATACTAAGTTTTCTTAAAGTTTTCCTCAAGACCCACTTGGAGTATTTTCATCATAACTCAAAATCCATGAAACATTTTCAAGCCCAACCAACGCCATTAGAAAGCTAACTTAATTACCTACAACTTTCATGTTTACACCAAAAGCTAGTTCAAAGCAGAAATGGGTGAAAAATAGTGAAATATGAAGGATCTGGTTCACAAAAATCGTGTCACGATTTTGGAAATCGCGACGCGTTTTTACGTCCAGAACCACTTAGCATTCTGCCATCAAAATCGCGTTATGGTTGCCAAAATCGCGGCACGGTTTGACAGTATCAGGTCAAAAAAACAGCTTTTTCAGAAATGCGATTTCAGCATGGTTTTACCCCAAAAATCCCAACTTTGATCCTTTTAACACCCAAAATGAATTGTTACATTGTTTATGGGTTCATTATACAACAAAACATCAGAAACATCTCATGGAAACATCATCAACAACATAAAACAACATCATAGAGCAATTTATCATGTTCTTAAACCTAATTCCAAAAACCACCATTTTCAATCCAATTTTCATGAAATCACATATGTATATATAGCATTTGAATCATAAACCCACCCTTACCTCAAATAAGCAAATTCCTACAGCAAAATGGCAGCTTCTCCCTTCCTAGTTCTTCCCCTTGGTTTCTCTCAAAAGCTATGCTCTTCTCTTGTTTTTCTCTGATACGTGAAATGTTTTTCTTTCCTTACTGGTTTTTCTCTTTTCTTTCCAACAAAGCATAACCCCCCTTTTTCTCTTTACTCCCTCACTTAATTTTCTTTTAATTCCTCATTAACCCTCCTTAAATCTAATAATTCTAAATAACTATTATTCTCCTATTTTCATAAAATACTACAAATAAATATAACAAATAATAACACACCAATATCTCATATATCATTTTTAAATCCACGTAAAATACACCAAGCACACCAAAATCAATTAAAAATCACCACAAATCATAAAATAGAATTTAGAGTGTTACAGAAATAGTAACCGACGAATGTGCAGAAAATAGATCATGCCGATTACTTTTGAAATAGTAACCGACGAATGTCTTGAAAATGAATCATGCCGATTACTTTTGAGATAGTAACCGACGAATGTGCTGAAAATAAATCATGCCGATTACTATTGAAATAGTAACCGACAAATATGCTAAAAATAAAAATCTTGCCGATTACTTTTGAAATAGTAACCGACGAATGTGCTGAAAATAAATCATGCTGATTACTTTTGAAATAGTAAGCGATGAATATGTTGGAAATAAAAATCTTACCAATTACTTTTAAAAAAGTAACCTATGAATGTGCTGAAAATAAAGTCGTGCCGATTACTTTTGAAATAGTAACCGACGAATATGTTGAAAATAAAAATCTTGCCGATTACTTTTGAAATAGTAACCGACGAATGTATTGAAAATAAAGTCTTGCCGATTACTTTTAAAATAGTAACCGACAAATATGCTAAAAATAAAAATCTTTCCGATTACTTTTGAAATAGTAAGCGACGAACATGCTGAAAATAAAAATCTTCCCGATTACTTTTGAAATAGTAACCGACGAATGTGCTGAAAATAAAGTCTTGCCGATTACTTTTGAAATAGTAACCGACGAATGTGCTGAAAATAGATCATGCCGATTACTTTTGAAATAGTAACCGACGAATGTGCTGAAAATGAATCATGCCGATTACTTTTGAAATAGTAACCGACGAATGTGTTGAAAATAAATCATGTCGATTACCTTTGAAATAGTAACCGACGAATATGCTGAAAATAAATCATGCCGATTACTTTTGAAATAGTCATTGACGAATATGCTGAAAATAAAAATCTTGCCGATTACTTTTGAAATAGTAACCGACGAACATGCTGAAAATAAAAATCTTGCTGATTACTTTTGAAATAGTAACCGACGAATGTGCAGAAAATAGATCATGCCGATTACTTTTGAAATAGTAACCGACGAATGTGCTGAAAATGAATCATGCCGATTACTTTTGAAATAGTAACCGACAAATGTGCTGAAAATAAATCATGCCGATTACTATTGAAATAGTAACCGACAAATGTGGTGAAAATAGAAATAGGAACCGACGAATATGTTGAAAATAAAAATCATGTCGATTACTTTTAAAATAGTAACCGACAAATATGCTGAAAATAAAAATCTTGCCGATTACTTTTGAAATAGTAACCGACGAATGTGCTGAAAATAAATCATGCTGATTACTTTTAAAATAGTAAGCGATGAATATGTTGGAAATAAAAATCTTACCAATTACTTTTAAAAAAGTAACCAATGAATGTGCTGAAAATAAAGTCTTGCCGATTACTTTTGAAATAGTAACCGACGAATATGTTGAAAATAAAAATCTTGCCGATTACTTTTGAAATAGTAACCGACGAATGTGCTGAAAATAAAGTCTTGCCGATTACTTTTAAAATAGTAACCGATAAATATGCTGAAAATAAAAATCTTGCCGATTACTTTTAAAATAGTAACAGACAAATATGCTAAAAATAAAAATCTTGCCGATTACTTTTGAAATAGTAACCGACGAATGTGCTGAAAATAAATCTTGCCGATTAGCTTTGAAATAGTAACCGACGAATGTGCTGAAAATAAAGTCTTGCCGATTACTTCTAAAATAGTAACAGACAAATATGCTAAAAATAAAAATCTTGCCAATTACTTTTGAAATAGTAACCGACAAATATGCTGAAAATAAAAATCTTGCCGATTACTTTTGAAATAGTAACCGACGAATGTGCTGAAAATAAAAATCTTGCCGATTACTTTTGAAATAGTAACCGACGAACATGCTGAAAATAAAAATCTTGCCGTTTACTTTTGAAATAGTAACCAATGAATGTGCAGAAAATAGATCATGCCGATTACTTTTGAAATAGTAACCGACGAATGTGTTGAAAACAAATCATGTCGATTACCTTTGAAATAGTAACTGACGATTATGCTGAAAATAAATCATGCCGATTACTTTTGAAATAGTCATTGACGAATATGCTGAAAATAAAAATCTTGCCGATTACTTTTGAAATAGTAACCGACGAATGTGCAGAAAATAGATCATGCCGATTACTTTTGAAATAGTAACCGACGAATGTCTTGAAAATGAATCATGCCGATTACTTTTGAGATAGTAACCGACGAATGTGCTGAAAATAAATCATGCCGATTACTATTGAAATAGTAACCGACAAATGCGCTGAAAATAAAAATCTTGTCGATTACTTTTAAAATAGTAACCGACAAATATGCTAAAAATAAAAATCTTGCCGATTACTTTTGAAATAGTAACCGACGAATGTGCTGAAAATAAATCATGCTGATTACTTTTGAAATAGTAAGCGATGAATATGTTGGAAATAAAAATCTTACCAATTACTTTTAAAAAAGTAACCAATGAATGTGTTGAAAATAAAGTCTTGCCGATTACTTTTGAAATAGTAACCGACGAATATGTTGAAAATAAAAATCTTGCCGATTACTTTTGAAATAGTAACCGACGAATGTGCTGAAAATAAAGTCTTGCCGATTACTTTTAAAATAGTAACCGACAAATATGCTAAAAATAAAAATCTTTCCGATTACTTTTGAAATAGTAAGCGACGAACATGCTGAAAATAAAAATCTTCCCGATTACTTTTGAAATAGTAACCGACGAATGTGCTGAAAATAAAGTCTTGCCGATTACTTTTGAAATAGTAACCGACGAATGTGCTGAAAATAAAGTCTTGCCGATTACTTTTAAAATAGTAACAGACAAATATGCTAAAAATAAAAATCTTGCCGATTACTTTTGAAATAGTAACCGACGAATGTCTTGAAAATGAATCATGCCGATTACTTTCGAGATAGTAACCGACGAATGTGCTCAAAATAAATCATGCCGATTACTATTGAAATAGTAACCGACAAATGCGCTGAAAATAAAGTCTTGCCGATTACTTTTGAAATAGTAACCGACGAATGTGCTGAAAATAAATGTTGCCGATTTGCTTTGAAATAGTAACCGACGAATGTGCTGAAAATAAAGTCTTGCCGATTACATCTAAAATAGTAACAGACAAATATGCTAAAAATAAAAATCTTGCCGATTACTTTTGAAATAGTAACCGACAAATATGCTGAAAATAAAAATCTTGCCGATTACTTTTGAAATAGTAACCGACGAATGTGCTGAAAATAAAAATCTTGCCGATTGCTTTTGAAATAGTAACCGACGAACATGCTGAAAATAAAAATCTTGCCGTTTACTTTTGAAATAGTAACCGACGAATGTGCAGAAAATAGATCATGCCGATTACTTTTGAAATAGTAACCGACGAATGTGTTGAAAATAAATCATGTCGATTACCTTTGAAATAGTAACCGACGAATATGCTGAAAATAAATCATGCCGATTACTTTTGAAATAGTCATTGACGAATATGCTGAAAATAAAAATCTTGCCGATTACGTTTGAAATAGTAACCGACGAACATGCTGAAAATAAAAATCTTGCCGATTACTTTTGAAATAGTAACCGACGAATGTGCAGAAAATAGATCATGCCGATTACTTTTGAAATAGTAACCGACAAATGTGCTGAAAATGAATCATGCCGATTACTTTTGAAATAGTAACCGACAAATGTGCTGAAAATAAATCATGCCGATTACTATTGAAATAGTAACCGACAAATGTGCTGAAAATAAAAACCTTGTCGATTACTTTTAAAATAGTAACCGACAAATATGCTGAAAATAAAAATCTTGCCGATTACTTTTGAAATAGTAACCGACGAACATGCTGAAAATAAAAATCTTCCCGATTACTTTTGAAATAGTAACCGACGAATGTGCTGAAAATAAAGTCTTGCCGATTACTTTTGAAATAGTAACCGACGAATGTGCTGAAAATAAAGTCTTGCCGATTACTTTTAAAATAGTAACAGACAAATATGCTAAAAATAAAAATCTTGCCGATTACTTTTGAAATAGTAACCGACGAATGTGCTGAAAATAAATCTTGCCGCTTTGCTTTGAAATAGTAACCGACGAATGTGCTGAAAAAAAAGTCTTGCCGATTACATCTAAAATAGTAACAGACAAATATGCTAAAAATAAAAATCTTGCCGATTACTTTTGAAATAGTAACCGACAAATATGCTGAAAATAAAAATCTTGCCGATTACTTTTGAAATAGTAACCGACGAATGTGCTGAAAATAAAAATCTTGCCGATTACTTTTGAAATAGTAACCGACGAACATGCTGAAAATAAAAATCTTGCCGTTTACTTTTGAAATAGTAACCGACGAATGTGCAGAAAATAGATCATGCCGATTACTTTTGAAATAGTAACCGACGAATGTGTTGAAAATAAATCATGTCGATTACCTTTGAAATAGTAACCGACGAATATGCTGAAAATAAATCATGCCGATTACTTTTGAAATAGTCATTGACGAATATGCTGAAAATAAAAATCTTGCCGATTACTTTTGAAATAGTAACCGACGAATATGCTGAAAATAAAAATCTTGCTGATTACTTTTGAAATAGTAACCGATGAATGTGCAGAAAATAGATCATGCCGATTACTTTTGAAATAGTAACCGACGAATGTGTTGAAAACAAATCATGTCGATTACCTTTGAAATAGTAACTGACGAATATGCTGAAAATAAATCATGCCGATTACTTTTGAAATAGTCATTGACGAATATGCTGAAAATAAAAATCTTGCCGATTACTTTTGAAATAGTAACCGACAAATATGCTGAAAATAAAAATCTTGCCGATTACTTTTGAAATAGTAACCGACGAATGTGCAGAAAATAGATCATGCCGATTACTTTTGAAATAGTAACCGACGAATGTCTTGAAAATGAATCATGCCGATTACTTTTGAGATAGTAACCGACGAATGTGCTGAAAATAAATCATGCCGATTACTATTGAAATAGTAACCGACAAATGCATTGAAAATAAAAATCTTGTCGATTACTTTTAAAATAGTAACCGACAAATATGCTAAAAATAAAAATCTTGCCGATTACTTTTGAAATAGTAACCGACGAATGTGCTGAAAATAAATAATGCTGATTACTTTCGAAATAGTAAGCGATGAATATGTTGGAAATAAAAATCTTACCAAGTACTTTTAAAAAAGTAACCAATGAATGTGCTGAAAATAAAGTCTTGCCGATTACTTTTGAAATAGTAACCGACGAATATGTTGAAAATAAAAATCTTGCCGATTACTTTTGAAATAGTAACCGACAAATGTGCTGAAAATAAATCATGCCGATTACTATTGAAATAGTAACCGACAAATGTGGTGAAAATAGAAATAGGAACCGACGAATATTTGAAAATAAAAATCATGTCGATTACGTTTAAAATAGTAACCGACAAATATGCTGAAAATAAAAATCTTGCCGATTACTTTTGAAATAGTAACCGACGAATGTTCCTAAAATAAATCATGTTGATTACTTTTGAAATAGTAAGCGATGAATATGTTGGAAATAAAAATCTTACCAATTACTTTTAAAAAAGTAACCAATGAATGTGCTGAAAATAAAGTCTTGCCGATTACTTTTGAAATAGTAACCGACGAATATGTTGAAAATAAAAATCTTACCGATTACTTTTGAAATAGTAACCGACGAATATGTTGAAAATAAAAATCTCGCCGATTACTTTTGAAATAGTAACCGACAAATGTGCTGAAAATAAATCATGCCGATTACTATTGAAATAGTAACCGACAAATGTGGTGAAAATAGAAATAGGAACCGACGAATATTTGAAAATAAAAATCATGTCGATTACTTTTAAAATAGTAACCGACAAATATGCTGAAAATAAAAATCTTGCCGATTACTTTTGAAATAGTAACCGACGAATGTTCCTAAAATAAATCATGCTGATTACTTTTGAAATAGTAAGCGATGAATATGTTGGAAATAAAAATCTTACCAATTACTTTTAAAAAAGTAACCAATGAATGTGCTGAAAATAAAGTCTTGCCGATTACTTTTGAAATAGTAACCGACGAATATGTTGAAAATAAAAATCTTGCCGATTACTTTTGAAATAGTAACAGACGAATGTGCTGAAAATAAAGTCTTGCCGATTACTTTTAAAATAGTAACCGACAAATATGCTGAAAATAAAAATCTTGCCGATTACTTTTAAAATAGTAACAGACAAATATGCTAAAAATAAAAATCTTGCCGATTACTTTTGAAATAGTAACCGACGAATGTGCTGAAAATAAATGTTGCCGATTTGCTTTGAAATAGTAACCGACGAATGTGCTGAAAATAAAGTCTTGCCGATTACATCTAAAATAGTAACAGACAAATATGCTAAAAATAAAAATCTTGCCGATTACTTTTGAAATAGTAACCGACAAATATGCTGAAAATAAAAATCTTGCCGATTACTTTTGAAATAGTAACCGACGAATGTGCTGAAAATAAAAATCTTGCCGATTGCTTTTGAAATAGTAACCGACGAACATGCTGAAAATAAAAATCTTGCCGTTTACTTTTGAAATAGTAACCGACGAATGTGCAGAAAATAGATCATGCCGATTACTTTTGAAATAGTAACCGACGAAAGTGTTGAAAATAAATCATGTCGATTACCTTTGAAATAGTAACCGACGAATATGCTGAAAATAAATCATGCCGATTACTTTTGAAATAGTCATTGACGAATATGCTGAAAATAAAAATCTTGCCGATTACGTTTGAAATAGTAACCGACGAACATGCTGAAAATAAAAATCTTGCCGATTACTTTTGAAATAGTAACCGACGAATGTGCAGAAAATAGATCATGCCGATTACTTTTGAAATAGTAACCGACAAATGTGCTGAAAATGAATCATGCCGATTACTTTTGAAATAGTAACCGACAAATGTGCTGAAAATAAATCATGCCGATTACTATTGAAATAGTAACCGACAAATGTGCTGAAAATAAAAATCTTGTCGATTACTTTTAAAATAGTAACCGACAAATATGCTGAAAATAAAAATCTTGCCGATTACTTTTGAAATAGTAACCGACGAACATGCTGAAAATAAAAATCTTCCCGATTACTTTTGAAATAGTAACCGACGAATGTGCTGAAAATAAAGTCTTGCCGATTACTTTTGAAATAGTAACCGACGAATGTGCTGAAAATAAAGTCTTGCCGATTACTTTTAAAATAGTAACAGACAAATATGCTAAAAATAAAAATCTTGCCGATTACTTTTGAAATAGTAACCGACGAATGTGCTGAAAATAAATCTTGCCGCTTTGCTTTGAAATAGTAACCGACGAATGTGCTGAAAATAAAGTCTTGCCGATTACATCTAAAATAGTAACAGACAAATATGCTAAAAATAAAAATCTTGCCGATTACTTTTGAAATAGTAACCGACAAATATGCTGAAAATAAAAATCTTGCCGATTACTTTTGAAATAGTAACCGACGAATGTGCTGAAAATAAAAATCTTGCCGATTACTTTTGAAATAGTAACCGACGAACATGCTGAAAATAAAAATCTTGCCGTTTACTTTTGAAATAGTAACCGACGAATGTGCAGAAAATAGATCATGCCGATTACTTTTGAAATAGTAACCGACGAATGTGTTGAAAATAAATCATGTCGATTACCTTTGAAATAGTAACCGACGAATATGCTGAAAATAAATCATGCCGATTACTTTTGAAATAGTCATTGACGAATATGCTGAAAATAAAAATCTTGCCGATTACTTTTGAAATAGTAACCGACGAATATGCTGAAAATAAAAATCTTGCTGATTACTTTTGAAATAGTAACCGATGAATGTGCAGAAAATAGATCATGCCGATTACTTTTGAAATAGTAACCGACGAATGTGTTGAAAACAAATCATGTCGATTACCTTTGAAATAGTAACTGACGAATATGCTGAAAATAAATCATGCCGATTACTTTTGAAATAGTCATTGACGAATATGCTGAAAATAAAAATCTTGCCGATTACTTTTGAAATAGTAACCGACAAATATGCTGAAAATAAAAATCTTGCCGATTACTTTTGAAATAGTAACCGACGAATGTGCAGAAAATAGATCATGCCGATTACTTTTGAAATAGTAACCGACGAATGTCTTGAAAATGAATCATGCCGATTACTTTTGAGATAGTAACCGACGAATGTGCTGAAAATAAATCATGCCGATTACTATTGAAATAGTAACCGACAAATGCACTGAAAATAAAAATCTTGTCGATTACTTTTAAAATAGTAACCGACAAATATGCTAAAAATAAAAATCTTGCCGATTACTTTTGAAATAGTAACCGACGAATGTGCTGAAAATAAATAATGCTGATTACTTTCGAAATAGTAAGCGATGAATATGTTGGAAATAAAAATCTTACCAAGTACTTTTAAAAAAGTAACCAATGAATGTGCTGAAAATAAAGTCTTGCCGATTACTTTTGAAATAGTAACCGACGAATATGTTGAAAATAAAAATCTTGCCGATTACTTTTGAAATAGTAACCGACAAATGTGCTGAAAATAAATCATGCCGATTACTATTGAAATAGTAACCGACAAATGTGGTGAAAATAGAAATAGGAACCGACGAATATTTGAAAATAAAAATCATGTCGATTACGTTTAAAATAGTAACCGACAAATATGCTGAAAATAAAAATCTTGCCGATTACTTTTGAAATAGTAACCGACGAATGTTCCTAAAATAAATCATGTTGATTACTTTTGAAATAGTAAGCGATGAATATGTTGGAAATAAAAATCTTACCAATTACTTTTAAAAAAGTAACCAATGAATGTGCTGAAAATAAAGTCTTGCCGATTACTTTTGAAATAGTAACCGACGAATATGTTGAAAATAAAAATCTTACCGATTACTTTTGAAATAGTAACCGACGAATATGTTGAAAATAAAAATCTTGCCGATTACTTTTGAAATAGTAACCGACAAATGTGCTGAAAATAAATCATGCCGATTACTATTGAAATAGTAACCGACAAATGTGGTGAAAATAGAAATAGGAACCGACGAATATTTGAAAATAAAAATCATGTCGATTACTTTTAAAATAGTAACCGACAAATATGCTGAAAATAAAAATCTTGCCGATTACTTTTGAAATAGTAACCGACGAATGTTCCTAAAATAAATCATGCTGATTACTTTTGAAATAGTAAGCGATGAATATGTTGGAAATAAAAATCTTACCAATTACTTTTAAAAAAGTAACCAATGAATGTGCTGAAAATAAAGTCTTGCCGATTACTTTTGAAATAGTAACCGACGAATATGTTGAAAATAAAAATCTTGCCGATTACTTTTGAAATAGTAACAGACGAATGTGCTGAAAATAAAGTCTTGCCGATTACTTTTAAAATAGTAACCGACAAATATGCTGAAAATAAAAATCTTGCCGATTACTTTTAAAATAGTAACAGACAAATATGCTAAAAATAAAAATCTTGCCGATTACTTTTGAAATAGTAACCGACGAATGTGCTGAAAATAAATGTTGCCGATTTGCTTTGAAATAGTAACCGACGAATGTGCTGAAAATAAAGTCTTGCCGATTACATCTAAAATAGTAACAGACAAATATGCTAAAAATAAAAATCTTGCCGATTACTTTTGAAATAGTAACCGACAAATATGCTGAAAATAAAAATCTTGCCGATTACTTTTGAAATAGTAACCGACGAATGTGCTGAAAATAAAAATCTTGCCGATTGCTTTTGAAATAGTAACCGACGAACATGCTGAAAATAAAAATCTTGCCGTTTACTTTTGAAATAGTAACCGACGAATGTGCAGAAAATAGATCATGCCGATTACTTTTGAAATAGTAACCGACGAAAGTGTTGAAAATAAATCATGTCGATTACCTTTGAAATAGTAACCGACGAATATGCTGAAAATAAATCATGCCGATTACTTTTGAAATAGTCATTGACGAATATGCTGAAAATAAAAATCTTGCCGATTACGTTTGAAATAGTAACCGACGAACATGCTGAAAATAAAAATCTTGCCGATTACTTTTGAAATAGTAACCGACGAATGTGCAGAAAATAGATCATGCCGATTACTTTTGAAATAGTAACCGACAAATGTGCTGAAAATGAATCATGCCGATTACTTTTGAAATAGTAACCGACAAATGTGCTGAAAATAAATCATGCCGATTACTATTGAAATAGTAACCGACAAATGTGCTGAAAATAAAAATCTTGTCGATTACTTTTAAAATAGTAACCGACAAATATGCTGAAAATAAAAATCTTGCCGATTACTTTTGAAATAGTAACCGACGAACATGCTGAAAATAAAAATCTTCCCGATTACTTTTGAAATAGTAACCGACGAATGTGCTGAAAATAAAGTCTTGCCGATTACTTTTGAAATAGTAACCGACGAATGTGCTGAAAATAAAGTCTTGCCGATTACTTTTAAAATAGTAACAGACAAATATGCTAAAAATAAAAATCTTGCCGATTACTTTTGAAATAGTAACCGACGAATGTGCTGAAAATAAATCTTGCCGCTTTGCTTTGAAATAGTAACCGACGAATGTGCTGAAAATAAAGTCTTGCCGATTACATCTAAAATAGTAACAGACAAATATGCTAAAAATAAAAATCTTGCCGATTACTTTTGAAATAGTAACCGACAAATATGCTGAAAATAAAAATCTTGCCGATTACTTTTGAAATAGTAACCGACGAATGTGCTGAAAATAAAAATCTTGCCGATTACTTTTGAAATAGTAACCGACGAACATGCTGAAAATAAAAATCTTGCCGTTTACTTTTGAAATAGTAACCGACGAATGTGCAGAAAATAGATCATGCCGATTACTTTTGAAATAGTAACCGACGAATGTGTTGAAAATAAATCATGTCGATTACCTTTGAAATAGTAACCGACGAATATGCTGAAAATAAATCATGCCGATTACTTTTGAAATAGTCATTGACGAATATGCTGAAAATAAAAATCTTGCCGATTACTTTTGAAATAGTAACCGACGAATATGCTGAAAATAAAAATCTTGCTGATTACTTTTGAAATAGTAACCGATGAATGTGCAGAAAATAGATCATGCCGATTACTTTTGAAATAGTAACCGACGAATGTGTTGAAAACAAATCATGTCGATTACCTTTGAAATAGTAACTGACGAATATGCTGAAAATAAATCATGCCGATTACTTTTGAAATAGTCATTGACGAATATGCTGAAAATAAAAATCTTGCCGATTACTTTTGAAATAGTAACCGACAAATATGCTGAAAATAAAAATCTTGCCGATTACTTTTGAAATAGTAACCGACGAATGTGCAGAAAATAGATCATGCCGATTACTTTTGAAATAGTAACCGACGAATGTCTTGAAAATGAATCATGCCGATTACTTTTGAGATAGTAACCGACGAATGTGCTGAAAATAAATCATGCCGATTACTATTGAAATAGTAACCGACAAATGCACTGAAAATAAAAATCTTGTCGATTACTTTTAAAATAGTAACCGACAAATATGCTAAAAATAAAAATCTTGCCGATTACTTTTGAAATAGTAACCGACGAATGTGCTGAAAATAAATAATGCTGATTACTTTCGAAATAGTAAGCGATGAATATGTTGGAAATAAAAATCTTACCAAGTACTTTTAAAAAAGTAACCAATGAATGTGCTGAAAATAAAGTCTTGCCGATTACTTTTGAAATAGTAACCGACGAATATGTTGAAAATAAAAATCTTGCCGATTACTTTTGAAATAGTAACCGACAAATGTGCTGAAAATAAATCATGCCGATTACTATTGAAATAGTAACCGACAAATGTGGTGAAAATAGAAATAGGAACCGACGAATATTTGACAATAAAAATCATGTCGATTACGTTTAAAATAGTAACCGACAAATATGCTGAAAATAAAAATCTTGCCGATTACTTTTGAAATAGTAACCGACGAATGTTCCTAAAATAAATCATGTTGATTACTTTTGAAATAGTAAGCGATGAATATGTTGGAAATAAAAATCTTACCAATTACTTTTAAAAAAGTAACCAATGAATGTGCTGAAAATAAAGTCTTGCCGATTACTTTTGAAATAGTAACCGACGAATATGTTGAAAATAAAAATCTTACCGATTACTTTTGAAATAGTAACCGACGAATATGTTGAAAATAAAAATCTTGCCGATTACTTTTGAAATAGTAACCGACAAATGTGCTGAAAATAAAAATCTTGCCGATTACTTTTAAAATAGTAACAGACAAATATGCTAAAAATAAAAATCTTGCCGATTACTTTTGAAATAGTAACCGACGAATGTGCTGAAAATAAATCTTGCCGATTAGCTTTGAAATAGTAACCGACGAATGTGCTGAAAATAAAGTCTTGCCGATTACTTCTAAAATAGTAACAGACAAATATGCTAAAAATAAAAATCTTGCCGATTACTTTTGAAATAGTAACCGACAAATATGCTGAAAATAAAAATCTTGCCGATTACTTTTGAAATAGTAACCGACGAATGTGCTGAAAATAAAAATCTTGCCGATTACTTTTGAAATAGTAACCGACGAATGTGCAGAAAATAGATCATGCCGATTACTTTTGAAATAGTAACCGACGAATGTGTTGAAAATAAATCATGTCGATTACCTTTGAAATAGTAACCGACGAATATGCTGAAAATAAATCATGCCGATTACTTTTGAAATAGTCATTGACGAATATGCTGAAAATAAAAATCTTGCCGATTACTTTTGAAATAGTAACCGACGAATGTGCAGAAAATAGATCATGCCGATTACTTTTGAAATAGTAACCGACGACTGTCTTGAAAATGAATCATGCCGATTACTTTTGAAATAGTAACCGACGAATGTGCTGAAAATAAATCATGCCGATTACCATTGAAATAGTAACCGACAAATGCGCTGAAAATAAAAATCTTGTCGATTACTTTTAAAATAGTAACCGACAAATATGCTAAAAATAAAAATCTTGCCGATTACTTTTGAAATAGGAACCGACGAATATGTTGAAAATAAAAATCTTGTAGATTACTTTTAAAATAGTAACCGACAAATATGCTGAAAATAAAAATCTTGCCGATTAATTTTGAAATAGTAACCGACGAATGTGCTGAAAATAAATCATGCTGATTACTATTGAAATAGTAAGCGATGAATATGTTGGAAATAAAAATCTTACCAATTACTTTTAAAAAAGTAACCAATGAATGTGCTGAAAATAAAGTCTTGCCGATTACTTTTGAAATAGTAATCGACGAATATGTTGAAAATAAAAATCTTGCCGAATACTTTTGAAATAGTAACCGACGAACATGCTGAAAATAAAAATCTTCCCGATTACTTTTGAAATAGTAACCGACGAAGGTGCTGAAAATAAAGTCTTGCCGATCACTTTTGAAATAGTTACCGACGAATGTGCTGAAAATAAAGTCTTGCCGATTACTTTTAAAATAGTAACAGACAAATATGCTAAAAATAAAAATCTTGCCGATTACTTTTGAAATAGTAACCGACGAATGTGCTGAAAATAAATCTTGCCGCTTTGCTTTGAAATAGTAACCGACGAATGTGCTGAAAATAAAGTCTTGCCGATTACATCTAAAATAGTAACAGACAAATATGCTAAAAATAAAAATCTTGCCGATTACTTTTGAAATAGTAACCGACAAATATGCTGAAAATAAAAATCTTGCCGATTACTTTTGAAATAGTAACCGACGAATGTGCTGAAAATAAAAATCTTGCCGATTACTTTTGAAATAGTAACCGACGAACATGCTGAAAATAAAAATCTTGCCGTTTACTTTTGAAATAGTAACCGACGAATGTGCAGAAAATAGATCATGCCGATTACTTTTGAAATAGTAACCGACGAATGTGTTGAAAATAAATCATGTCGATTACCTTTGAAATAGTAACCGACGAATATGCTGAAAATAAATCATGCCGATTACTTTTGAAATAGTCATTGACGAATATGCTGAAAATAAAAATCTTGCCGATTACTTTTGAAATAGTAACCGACGAATATGCTGAAAATAAAAATCTTGCTGATTACTTTTGAAATAGTAACCGATGAATGTGCAGAAAATAGATCATGCCGATTACTTTTGAAATAGTAACCGACGAATGTGTTGAAAACAAATCATGTCGATTACCTTTGAAATAGTAACTGACGAATATGCTGAAAATAAATCATGCCGATTACTTTTGAAATAGTCATTGACGAATATGCTGAAAATAAAAATCTTGCCGATTACTTTTGAAATAGTAACCGACAAATATGCTGAAAATAAAAATCTTGCCGATTACTTTTGAAATAGTAACCGACGAATGTGCAGAAAATAGATCATGCCGATTACTTTTCAAATAGTAACCGACGAATGTCTTGAAAATGAATCATGCCGATTACTTTTGAGATAGTAACCGACGAATGTGCTGAAAATAAATCATGCCGATTACTATTGAAATAGTAACCGACAAATGCACTGAAAATAAAAATCTTGTCGATTACTTTTAAAATAGTAACCGACAAATATGCTAAAAATAAAAATCTTGCCGATTACTTTTGAAATAGTAACCGACGAATGTGCTGAAAATAAATAATGCTGATTACTTTCGAAATAGTAAGCGATGAATATGTTGGAAATAAAAATCTTACCAAGTACTTTTAAAAAAGTAACCAATGAATGTGCTGAAAATAAAGTCTTGCCGATTACTTTTGAAATAGTAACCGACGAATATGTTGAAAATAAAAATCTTGCCGATTACTTTTGAAATAGTAACCGACAAATGTGCTGAAAATAAATCATGCCGATTACTATTGAAATAGTAACCGACAAATGTGGTGAAAATAGAAATAGGAACCGACGAATATTTGAAAATAAAAATCATGTCGATTACGTTTAAAATAGTAACCGACAAATATGCTGAAAATAAAAATCTTGCCGATTACTTTTGAAATAGTAACCGACGAATGTTCCTAAAATAAATCATGTTGATTACTTTTGAAATAGTAAGCGATGAATATGTTGGAAATAAAAATCTTACCAATTACTTTTAAAAAAGTAACCAATGAATGTGCTGAAAATAAAGTCTTGCCGATTACTTTTGAAATAGTAACCGACGAATATGTTGAAAATAAAAATCTTACCGATTACTTTTGAAATAGTAACCGACGAATATGTTGAAAATAAAAATCTTGCCGATTACTTTTGAAATAGTAACCGACAAATGTGCTGAAAATAAATCATGCCGATTACTATTGAAATAGTAACCGACAAATGTGGTGAAAATAGAAATAGGAACCGACGAATATTTGAAAATAAAAATCATGTCGATTACTTTTAAAATAGTAACCGACAAATATGCTGAAAATAAAAATCTTGCCGATTACTTTTGAAATAGTAACCGACGAATGTTCCTAAAATAAATCATGCTGATTACTTTTGAAATAGTAAGCGATGAATATGTTGGAAATAAAAATCTTACCAATTACTTTTAAAAAAGTAACCAATGAATGTGCTGAAAATAAAGTCTTGCCGATTACTTTTGAAATAGTAACCGACGAATATGTTGAAAATAAAAATCTTGCCGATTACTTTTGAAATAGTAACAGACGAATGTGCTGAAAATAAAGTCTTGCCGATTACTTTTAAAATAGTAACCGACAAATATGCTGAAAATAAAAATCTTGCCGATTACTTTTAAAATAGTAACAGACAAATATGCTAAAAATAAAAATCTTGCCGATTACTTTTGAAATAGTAACCGACGAATGTGCTGAAAATAAATCTTGCCGATTAGCTTTGAAATAGTAACCGACGAATGTGCTGAAAATAAAGTCTTGCCGATTACTTCTAAAATAGTAACAGACAAATATGCTAAAAATAAAAATCTTGCCGATTACTTTTGAAATAGTAACCGACAAATATGCTGAAAATAAAAATCTTGCCGATTACTTTTGAAATAGTAACCGACGAATGTGCTGAAAATAAAAATCTTGCCGATTACTTTTGAAATAGTAACCGACGAATGTGCAGAAAATAGATCATGCCGATTACTTTTGAAATAGTAACCGACGAATGTGTTGAAAATAAATCATGTCGATTACCTTTGAAATAGTAACCGACGAATATGCTGAAAATAAATCATGCCGATTACTTTTGAAATAGTCATTGACGAATATGCTGAAAATAAAAATCTTGCCGATTACTTTTGAAATAGTAACCGACGAATATGCAGAAAATAGATCATGCCGATTACTTTTGAAATAGTAACCGACGACTGTCTTGAAAATGAATCATGCCGATTACTTTTGAAATAGTAACCGACGAATGTGCTGAAAATAAATCATGCCGATTACCATTGAAATAGTAACCGACAAATGCGCTGAAAATAAAAATCTTGTCGATTACTTTTAAAATAGTAACCGACAAATATGCTAAAAATAAAAATCTTGCCGATTACTTTTGAAATAGGAACCGACGAATATGTTGAAAATAAAAATCTTGTAGATTACTTTTAAAATAGTAACCGACAAATATGCTGAAAATAAAAATCTTGCCGATTAATTTTGAAATAGTAACCGACGAATGTGCTGAAAATAAATCATGCTGATTACTATTGAAATAGTAAGCGATGAATATGTTGGAAATAAAAATCTTACCAATTACTTTTAAAAAAGTAACCAATGAATGTGCTGAAAATAAAGTCTTGCCGATTACTTTTGAAATAGTAATCGACGAATATGTTGAAAATAAAAATCTTGCCGATTACTTTTGAAATAGTAACCGACGAACATGCTGAAAATAAAAATCTTCCCGATTACTTTTGAAATAGTAACCGACGAAGGTGCTGAAAATAAAGTCTTGCCGATCACTTTTGAAATAGTTACCGACGAATGTGCTGAAAATAAAGTCTTGCCGATTACTTTTAAAATAGTAACAGACAAATATGCTAAAAATAAAAATCTTGCCGATTACTTTTGAAATAGTAACCGACGAATGTGTTGAAAATAAATCTTGCCGATTAGCTTTGAAATAGTAACCGACGAATGTGCTGAAAATAAAGTCTTGCCGATTACTTCTAAAATAGTAACAGACAAATATGCTAAAAATAAAAATCTTGCCGATTACTTTTGAAATAGTAACCGACAAATATGCTGAATATAAAAATCTTGCCGATTACTTTTGAAATAGTAACCGACGAATGTGCTGAAAATAAAAATCTTGCCGATTACTTTTGAAATAGTAACCGACAAATATGCTGAAAATAAAAATCTTGCCGATTACTTTTGAAATAGTAACCGACGAACTTGCTGAAAATAAAAATCTTCCCGATTACTTTTGAAATAGTAACCGACGAATGTGCTGAAAATAAATCATGCCGATTACTTTTGAAATAGTCATTGACGAATATGCTGAAAATAAAAATCTTGCCGATTACTTTTGAAATAGTAACCGACGAATGTGCAGAAAATAGATCATGCCGATTACTTTTGAAATAGTAACCGACGAATGTCTTGAAAATGAATCATGCCGATTACTTTTGAAATAGTAACCGACGAATGTGCTGAAAATAAATCATGCCGATTACTATTGAAATAGTAACCGACAAATGCGCTGAAAATAAAAATCTTGTCGATTACTTTTAAAATAGTAACCGACAAATATGCTAAAAATAAAAATCTTGCCGATTACTTTTGAAATAGTAACCGACAAATGTGCTGAAAATAAATCATGCCGATTACTATTGAAATAGTAACCGACAAATGTGCTGAAAATAAAAATCTTGTCGATTACTTTTAAAATAGTAACCGACAAATATGCTGAAAATAAAAATCTTGCCGATTACTTTTGAAATAGTAACCGACGAACATGCTGAAAATAAAAATCTTCCCGATTACTTTTGAAATAGTAACCGACGAATGTGCTGAAAAAAAAGTCTTGCCGATTACTTTTGAAATAGTAACCGACAAATATGCTGAAAATAAAAATCTTGCCGATTACTTTTGAAATAGTAACCGACGAATGTGCAGAAAATAGATCATGCCGATTACTTTTGAAATAGTAACCGACGAATGTCTTGAAAATGAATCATGCCGATTACTTTTGAGATAGTAACCGACGAATGTGCTGAAAATAAATCATGCCGATTACTATTGAAATAGTAACCGACAAATGCACTGAAAATAAAAATCTTGCCGATTACTTTTGAAATAGTAACCGACAAATATGCTGAAAATAAAAATCTTGCCGATTACTTTTGAAATAGTAACCGACGAATGTGCAGAAAATAGATCATGCCGATTACTTTTGAAATAGTAACCGACGAATGTCTTGAAAATGAATCATGCCGATTACTTTTGAGATAGTAACCGACGAATGTGCTGAAAATAAATCATGCCGATTACTATTGAAATAGTAACCGACAAATGCACTGAAAATAAAAATCTTGTCGATTACTTTTAAAATAGTAACCGACAAATATGCTAAAAATAAAAATCTTGCCGATTACTTTTGAAATAGGAACCGACGAATATGTTGAAAATAAAAATCTTGTAGATTACTTTTAAAATAGTAACCGACAAATATGCTGAAAATAAAAATCTTGCCGATTAATTTTGAAATAGTAACCGACGAATGTGCTGAAAATAAATCATGCTGATTACTATTGAAATAGTAAGCGATGAATATGTTGGAAATAAAAATCTTACCAATTACTTTTAAAAAAGTAACCAATGAATGTGCTGAAAATAAAGTCTTGCCGATTACTTTTGAAATAGTAATCGACGAATATGTTGAAAATAAAAATCTTGCCGATTACTTTTGAAATAGTAACCGACGAACATGCTGAAAATAAAAATCTTCCCGATTACTTTTGAAATAGTAACCGACGAAGGTGCTGAAAATAAAGTCTTGCCGATCACTTTTGAAATAGTTACCGACGAATGTGCTGAAAATAAAGTCTTGCCGATTACTTTTAAAATAGTAACAGACAAATATGCTAAAAATAAAAATCTTGCCGATTACTTTTGAAATAGTAACCGACGAATGTGTTGAAAATAAATCTTGCCGATTAGCTTTGAAATAGTAACCGACGAATGTGCTGAAAATAAAGTCTTGCCGATTACTTCTAAAATAGTAACAGACAAATATGCTAAAAATAAAAATCTTGCCGATTACTTTTGAAATAGTAACCGACAAATATGCTGAAAATAAAAATCTTGCCGATTACTTTTGAAATAGTAACCGACGAATGTGCTGAAAATAAAAATCTTGCCGATTACTTTTGAAATAGTAACCGACAAATATGCTGAAAATAAAAATCTTGCCGATTACTTTTGAAATAGTAACCGACGAACTTGCTGAAAATAAAAATCTTCCCGATTACTTTTGAAATAGTAACCGACGAATGTGCTGAAAATAAATCATGCCGATTACTTTTGAAATAGTCATTGACGAATATGCTGAAAATAAAAATCTTGCCGATTACTTTTGAAATAGTAACCGACGAATGTGCAGAAAATAGATCATGCCGATTACTTTTGAAATAGTAACCGACGAATGTCTTGAAAATGAATCATGCCGATTACTTTTGAAATAGTAACCGACGAATGTGCTGAAAATAAATCATGCCGATTACTATTGAAATAGTAACCGACAAATGCGCTGAAAATAAAAATCTTGTCGATTACTTTTAAAATAGTAACCGACAAATATGCTAAAAATAAAAATCTTGCCGATTACTTTTGAAATAGTAACCGACAAATGTGCTGAAAATAAATCATGCCGATTACTATTGAAATAGTAACCGACAAATGTGCTGAAAATAAAAATCTTGTCGATTACTTTTAAAATAGTAACCGACAAATATGCTGAAAATAAAAATCTTGCCGATTACTTTTGAAATAGTAACCGACGAACATGCTGAAAATAAAAATCTTCCCGATTACTTTTGAAATAGTAACCGACGAATGTGCTGAAAAAAAAGTCTTGCCGATTACTTTTGAAATAGTAACCGACAAATATGCTGAAAATAAAAATCTTGCCGATTACTTTTGAAATAGTAACCGACGAATGTGCAGAAAATAGATCATGCCGATTACTTTTGAAATAGTAACCGACGAATGTCTTGAAAATGAATCATGCCGATTACTTTTGAGATAGTAACCGACGAATGTGCTGAAAATAAATCATGCCGATTACTATTGAAATAGTAACCGACAAATGCACTGAAAATAAAAATCTTGCCGATTACTTTTGAAATAGTAACCGACAAATATGCTGAAAATAAAAATCTTGCCGATTACTTTTGAAATAGTAACCGACGAATGTGCAGAAAATAGATCATGCCGATTACTTTTGAAATAGTAACCGACGAATGTCTTGAAAATGAATCATGCCGATTACTTTTGAGATAGTAACCGACGAATGTGCTGAAAATAAATCATGCCGATTACTATTGAAATAGTAACCGACAAATGCACTGAAAATAAAAATCTTGTCGATTACTTTTAAAATAGTAACCGACAAATATGCTAAAAATAAAAATCTTGCCGATTACTTTTGAAATAGTAACCGACGAATGTGCTGAAAATAAATAATGCTGATTACTTTGGAAATAGTAAGCGATGAATATGTTGGAAATAAAAATCTTACCAAGTACTTTTAAAAAAGTAACCAATGAATGTGCTGAAAATAAAGTCTTGCCGATTACTTTTGAAATAGTAACCGACGAATATGTTGAAAATAAAAATCTTGCCGATTACTTTTGAAATAGTAACCGACAAATGTGCTGAAAATAAATCATGCCGATTACTATTGAAATAGTAACCGACAAATTTGGTGAAAATAGAAATAGGAACCGACGAATATTTGAAAATAAAAATCATGTCGATTACGTTTAAAATAGTAACCGACAAATATGCTGAAAATAAAAATCTTGCCGATTACTTTTGAAATAGTAACCGACGAATGTTCCTAAAATAAATCATGTTGATTACTTTTGAAATAGTAAGCGATGAATATGTTGGAAATAAAAATCTTACCAATTACTTTTAAAAAAGTAACCAATGAATGTGCAGAAAATAGATCATGCCGATTACTTTTGAAATAGTAACCGACGAATGTGTTGAAAATAAATCATGTCGATTACCTTTGAAATAGTAACCGACGAATATGCTGAAAATAAATCATGCCGATTACTTTTGAAATAGTCATTGACGAATATGCTGAAAATAAAAATCTTGCCGATTAATTTTGAAATAGTAACCGACGAATGTGCTGAAAATAAATCATGCTGATTACTTTTGAAATAGTAACCGATGAATATGTTGGAAATAAAAATCTTACCAATTACTTTTAAAAAAGTAACCAATGAATGTGCTGAAAATAAAGTCTTGCCGATTACTTTTGAAATAGTAACCGACGAATATGTTGAAAATAAAAATCTTGCCGATTACTTTTGAAATAGTAACCGACGAATGTTCCTAAAATAAATCATGCTGATTACTTTTGAAATAGTAAGCGATGAATATGTTGGAAATAAAAATCTTACCAATTACTTTTAAAAAAGTAACCAATGAATGTGCTGAAAATAAAGTCTTGCCGATTACTTTTGAAATAGTAACCGACGAATATGTTGAAAATAAAAATCTTGCCGATTACTTTTGAAATAGTAACCGACGAATGTTCCTAAAATAAATCATGCTGATTACTTTTGAAATAGTAAGCGATGAATATGTTGGAAATAAAAATCTTACCAATTACTTTTAAAAAAGTAACCAATGAATGTGCTGAAAATAAAGTCTTGCCGATTACTTTTAAAATAGTAACCGACAAATATGCTGAAAATAAAAATCTTGCCGATTACTTTTGAAATAGTAACCGACGAACATGCTGAAAATAAAAATCTTCCCGATTACTTTTGAAATAGTAACCGACGAATGTGCTGAAAAAAAAGTCTTGCCGATTACTTTTGAAATAGTAACCGACAAATATGCTGAAAATAAAAATCTTGCCGATTACTTTTGAAATAGTAACCGACGAATGTGCAGAAAATAGATCATGCCGATTACTTTTGAAATAGTAACCGACGAATGTCTTGAAAATGAATCATGCCGATTACTTTTGAGATAGTAACCGACGAATGTGCTGAAAATAAATCATGCCGATTACTATTGAAATAGTAACCGACAAATGCACTGAAAATAAAAATCTTGCCGATTACTTTTGAAATAGTAACCGACAAATATGCTGAAAATAAAAATCTTGCCGATTACTTTTGAAATAGTAACCGACGAATGTGCAGAAAATAGATCATGCCGATTACTTTTGAAATAGTAACCGACGAATGTCTTGAAAATGAATCATGCCGATTACTTTTGAGATAGTAACCGACGAATGTGCTGAAAATAAATCATGCCGATTACTATTGAAATAGTAACCGACAAATGCACTGAAAATAAAAATCTTGTCGATTACTTTTAAAATAGTAACCGACAAATATGCTAAAAATAAAAATCTTGCCGATTACTTTTGAAATAGTAACCGACGAATGTGCTGAAAATAAATAATGCTGATTACTTTGGAAATAGTAAGCGATGAATATGTTGGAAATAAAAATCTTACCAAGTACTTTTAAAAAAGTAACCAATGAATGTGCTGAAAATAAAGTCTTGCCGATTACTTTTGAAATAGTAACCGACGAATATGTTGAAAATAAAAATCTTGCCGATTACTTTTGAAATAGTAACCGACAAATGTGCTGAAAATAAATCATGCCGATTACTATTGAAATAGTAACCGACAAATTTGGTGGAAATAGAAATAGGAACCGACGAATATTTGAAAATAAAAATCATGTCGATTACGTTTAAAATAGTAACCGACAAATATGCTGAAAATAAAAATCTTGCCGATTACTTTTGAAATAGTAACCGACGAATGTTCCTAAAATAAATCATGTTGATTACTTTTGAAATAGTAAGCGATGAATATGTTGGAAATAAAAATCTTACCAATTACTTTTAAAAAAGTAACCAATGAATGTGCAGAAAATAGATCATGCCGATTACTTTTGAAATAGTAACCGACGAATGTGTTGAAAATAAATCATGTCGATTACCTTTGAAATAGTAACCGACGAATATGCTGAAAATAAATCATGCCGATTACTTTTGAAATAGTCATTGACGAATATGCTGAAAATAAAAATCTTGCCGATTAATTTTGAAATAGTAACCGACGAATGTGCTGAAAATAAATCATGCTGATTACTTTTGAAATAGTAACCGATGAATATGTTGGAAATAAAAATCTTACCAATTACTTTTAAAAAAGTAACCAATGAATGTGCTGAAAATAAAGTCTTGCCGATTACTTTTGAAATAGTAACCGACGAATATGTTGAAAATAAAAATCTTGCCGATTACTTTTGAAATAGTAACCGACGAATGTTCCTAAAATAAATCATGCTGATTACTTTTGAAATAGTAAGCGATGAATATGTTGGAAATAAAAATCTTACCAATTACTTTTAAAAAAGTAACCAATGAATATGCTGAAAATAAAGTCTTGCCGATTACTTTTGAAATAGTAACCGACGAATATGTTGAAAATAAAAATCTTGCCGATTACTTTTGAAATAGTAACAGACGAATGTGCTGAAAATAAAGTCTTGCCGATTACTTTTAAAATAGTAACCGACAAATATGCTGAAAATAAAAATCTTGCCGATTACTTTTAAAATAGTAACAGACAAATATGCTAAAAATAAAAATCTTGCCGATTACTTTTGAAATAGTAACCGACGAATGTGCTGAAAATAAATCTTGCCGATTAGCTTTGAAATAGTAACCGACGAATGTGCTGAAAATAAAGTCTTGCCGATTACTTCTAAAATAGTAACAGACAAATATGCTAAAAATAAAAATCTTGCCGATTACTTTTGAAATAGTAACCGACAAATATGCTGAAAATAAAAATCTTGCCGATTACTTTTGAAATAGTAACCGACGAATGTGCTGAAAATAAAAATCTTGCCGATTACTTTTGAAATAGTAACCGACGAATGTGCAGAAAATAGATCATGCCGATTACTTTTGAAATAGTAACCGACGAATGTGTTGAAAATAAATCATGTCGATTACCTTTGAAATAGTAACCGACGAATATGCTGAAAATAAATCATGCCGATTACTTTTGAAACAGTCATTGACGAATATGCTGAAAATAAAAATCTTGCCGATTACTTTTGAAATAGTAACCGACGAATGTGCAGAAAATAGATCATGCCGATTACTTTTGAAATAGTAACCGACGACTGTCTTGAAAATGAATCATGTCGATTACTTTTGAAATAGTAACCGACGAATGTGCTGAAAATAAATCATGCCGATTACCATTGAAATAGTAACCGACAAATGCGCTGAAAATAAAAATCTTGTCGATTACTTTTAAAATAGTAACCGACAAATATGCTAAAAATAAAAATCTTGCCGATTACTTTTGAAATAGGAACCGACGAATATGTTGAAAATAAAAATCTTGTAGATTACTTTTAAAATAGTAACCGACAAATATGCTGAAAATAAAAATCTTGCCGATTAATTTTGAAATAGTAACCGACGAATGTGCTGAAAATAAATCATGCTGATTACTATTGAAATAGTAAGCGATGAATATGTTGGAAATAAAAATCTTACCAATTACTTTTAAAAAAGTAACCAATGAATGTGCTGAAAATAAAGTCTTGCCGATTACTTTTGAAATAGTAATCGACGAATATGTTGAAAATAAAAATCTTGCCGATTACTTTTGAAATAGTAACCGACGAACATGCTGAAAATAAAAATCTTCCCGATTACTTTTGAAATAGTAACCGACGAAGGTGCTGAAAATAAAGTCTTGCCGATCACTTTTGAAATAGTTACCGACGAATGTGCTGAAAATAAAGTCTTGCCGATTACTTTTAAAATAGTAACAGACAAATATGCTAAAAATAAAAATCTTGCCGATTACTTTTGAAATAGTAACCGACGAATGTGCTGAAAATAAATCTTGCCGATTAGCTTTGAAATAGTAACCGACGAATGTGCTGAAAATAAAGTCTTGCCGATTACTTCTAAAATAGTAACAGACAAATATGCTAAAAATAAAAATCTTGCCGATTACTTTTGAAATAGTAACCGACAAATATGCTGAAAATAAAAATCTTGCCGATTACTTTTGAAATAGTAACCGACGAATGTGCTGAAAATAAAAATCTTGCCGATTACTTTTGAAATAGTAACCGACAAATATGCTGAAAATAAAAATCTTGCCGATTACTTTTGAAATAGTAACCGACGAACTTGCTGAAAATAAAAATCTTCCCGATTACTTTTGAAATAGTAACCGACGAATGTGCTGAAAATAAATCATGCCGATTACTTTTGAAATAGTCATTGACGAATATGCTGAAAATAAAAATCTTGCCGATTACTTTTGAAATAGTAACCGACGAATGTGCAGAAAATAGATCATGCCGATTACTTTTGAAATAGTAACCGACGAATGTCTTGAAAATGAATCATGCCGATTACTTTTGAAATAGTAACCGACGAATGTGCTGAAAATAAATCATGCCGATTACTATTGAAATAGTAACCGACAAATGCGCTGAAAATAAAAATCTTGTCGATTACTTTTAAAATAGTAACCGACAAATATGCTAAAAATAAAAATCTTGCCGATTACTTTTGAAATAGTAACCGACAAATGTGCTGAAAATAAATCATGCCGATTACTATTGAAATAGTAACCGACAAATGTGCTGAAAATAAAAATCTTGTCGATTACTTTTAAAATAGTAACCGACAAATATGCTGAAAATAAAAATCTTGCCGATTACTTTTGAAATAGTAATCGACGAATATGTTGAAAATAAAAATCTTGCCGATTACTTTTGAAATAGTAACCGACGAACATGCTGAAAATAAAAATCTTCCCGATTACTTTTGAAATAGTAACCGACGAAGGTGCTGAAAATAAAGTCTTGCCGATCACTTTTGAAATAGTTACCGACGAATGTGCTGAAAATAAAGTCTTGCCGATTACTTTTAAAATAGTAACAGACAAATATGCTAAAAATAAAAATCTTGCCGATTACTTTTGAAATAGTAACCGACGAATGTGCTGAAAATAAATCTTGCCGATTAGCTTTGAAATAGTAACCGACGAATGTGCTGAAAATAAAGTCTTGCCGATTACTTCTAAAATAGTAACAGACAAATATGCTAAAAATAAAAATCTTGCCGATTACTTTTGAAATAGTAACCGACAAATATGCTGAAAATAAAAATCTTGCCGATTACTTTTGAAATAGTAACCGACGAATGTGCTGAAAATAAAAATCTTGCCGATTACTTTTGAAATAGTAACCGACAAATATGCTGAAAATAAAAATCTTGCCGATTACTTTTGAAATAGTAACCGACGAACTTGCTGAAAATAAAAATCTTCCCGATTACTTTTGAAATAGTAACCGACGAATGTGCTGAAAATAAATCATGCCGATTACTTTTGAAATAGTCATTGACGAATATGCTGAAAATAAAAATCTTGCCGATTACTTTTGAAATAGTAACCGACGAATGTGCAGAAAATAGATCATGCCGATTACTTTTGAAATAGTAACCGACGAATGTCTTGAAAATGAATCATGCCGATTACTTTTGAAATAGTAACCGACGAATGTGCTGAAAATAAATCATGCCGATTACTATTGAAATAGTAACCGACAAATGCGCTGAAAATAAAAATCTTGTCGATTACTTTTAAAATAGTAACCGACAAATATGCTAAAAATAAAAATCTTGCCGATTACTTTTGAAATAGTAACCGACAAATGTGCTGAAAATAAATCATGCCGATTACTATTGAAATAGTAACCGACAAATGTGCTGAAAATAAAAATCTTGTCGATTACTTTTAAAATAGTAACCGACAAATATGCTGAAAATAAAAATCTTGCCGATTACTTTTGAAATAGTAACCGACGAACATGCTGAAAATAAAAATCTTCCCGATTACTTTTGAAATAGTAACCGACGAATGTGCTGAAAAAAAAGTCTTGCCGATTACTTTTGAAATAGTAACCGACGAATGTGCTGAAAATAAAGTCTTGCCGATTACTTTTAAAATAGTAACAGACAAATATGCTAAAAATAAAAATCTTGCCGATTACTTTTGAAATAGTAACCGACGAATGTGCTGAAAATAAATCTTGCCGCTTTGCTTTGAAATAGTAACCGACGAATGTGCTGAAAATAAAGTCTTGCCGATTACATCTAAAATAGTAACAGACAAATATGCTAAAAATAAAAATCTTGCCGATTACTTTTGAAATAGTAACCGACAAATATGCTGAAAATAAAAATCTTGCCGATTACTTTTGAAATAGTAACCGACGAATGTGCTGAAAATAAAAATCTTGCCGATTACTTTTGAAATAGTAACCGACGAACATGCTGAAAATAAAAATCTTGTCGTTTACTTTTGAAATAGTAACCGACGAATGTGCAGAAAATAGATCATGCCGATTACTTTTGAAATAGTAACCGACGAATGTGTTGAAAATAAATCATGTCGATTACCTTTGAAATAGTAACCGACGAATATGCTGAAAATAAATCATGCCGATTACTTTTGAAATAGTCATTGACGAATATGCTGAAAATAAAAATCTTGCCGATTACTTTTGAAATAGTAACCGACGAATATGCTGAAAATAAAAATCTTGCTGATTACTTTTGAAATAGTAACCGATGAATGTGCAGAAAATAGATCATGCCGATTACTTTTGAAATAGTAACCGACGAATGTGTTGAAAACAAATCATGTCGATTACCTTTGAAATAGTAACTGACGAATATGCTGAAAATAAATCATGCCGATTACTTTTGAAATAGTCATTGACGAATATGCTGAAAATAAAAATCTTGCCGATTACTTTTGAAATAGTAACCGACAAATATGCTGAAAATAAAAATCTTGCCGATTACTTTTGAAATAGTAACCGACGAATGTGCAGAAAATAGATCATGCCGATTACTTTTGAAATAGTAACCGACGAATGTCTTGAAAATGAATCATGCCGATTACTTTTGAGATAGTAACCGACGAATGTGCTGAAAATAAATCATGCCGATTACTATTGAAATAGTAACCGACAAATGCGCTGAAAATAAAAATCTTGTCGATTACTTTTAAAATAGTAACCGACAAATATGCTAAAAATAAAAATCTTGCCGATTACTTTTGAAATAGTAACCGACGAATGTGCTGAAAATAAATAATGCTGATTACTTTGGAAATAGTAAGCGATGAATATGTTGGAAATAAAAATCTTACCAAGTACTTTTAAAAAAGTAACCAATGAATGTGCTGAAAATAAAGTCTTGCCGATTACTTTTGAAATAGTAACCGACGAATATGTTGAAAATAAAAATCTTGCCGATTACTTTTGAAATAGTAACCGACAAATGTGCTGAAAATAAATCATGCCGATTACTATTGAAATAGTAACCGACAAATGTGGTGAAAATAGAAATAGGAACCGACGAATATTTGAAAATAAAAATCATGTCGATTACGTTTAAAATAGTAACCGACAAATATGCTGAAAATAAAAATCTTGCCGATTACTTTTGAAATAGTAACCGACGAATGTTCCTAAAATAAATCATGTTGATTACTTTTGAAATAGTAAGCGATGAATATGTTGGAAATAAAAATCTTACCAATTACTTTTAAAAAAGTAACCAATGAATGTGCTGAAAATAAAGTCTTGCCGATTACTTTTGAAATAGTAACCGACGAATATGTTGAAAATAAAAATCTTACCGATTACTTTTGAAATAGTAACCGACGAATATGTTGAAAATAAAAATCTTGCCGATTACTTTTGAAATAGTAACCGACAAATGTGCTGAAAATAAATTATGCCGATTACTATTGAAATAGTAACCGACAAATGTGGTGAAAATAGAAATAGGAACCGACGAATATTTGAAAATAAAAATCATGTCGATTACTTTTAAAATAGTAACCGACAAATATGCTGAAAATAAAAATCTTGCCGATTACTTTTGAAATAGTAACCGACGAATGTTCCTAAAATAAATCATGCTGATTACTTTTGAAATAGTAAGCGATGAATATGTTGGAAATAAAAATCTTACCAATTACTTTTAAAAAAGTAACCAATGAATGTGCTGAAAATAAAGTCTTGCCGATTACTTTTGAAATAGTAACCGACGAATATGTTGAAAATAAAAATCTTGCCGATTACTTTTGAAATAGTAACAGACGAATGTGCTGAAAATAAAGTCTTGCCGATTACTTTTAAAATAGTAACCGACAAATATGCTGAAAATAAAAATCTTGCCGATTACTTTTAAAATAGTAACAGACAAATATGCTAAAAATAAAAATCTTGCCGATTACTTTTGAAATAGTAACCGACGAATGTGCTGAAAATAAATCTTGCCGATTAGCTTTGAAATAGTAACCGACGAATGTGCTGAAAATAAAGTCTTGCCGATTACTTCTAAAATAGTAACAGACAAATATGCTAAAAATAAAAATCTTGCTGATTACTTTTGAAATAGTAACCGACAAATATGCTGAAAATAAAAATCTTGCCGATTACTTTTGAAATAGTAACCGACGAATGTTCCTAAAATAAATCATGCTGATTACTTTTGAAATAGTAAGCGATGAATATGTTGGAAATAAAAATCTTACCAATTACTTTTAAAAAAGTAACCAATGAATGTGCTGAAAATAAAGTCTTGCCGATTACTTTTGAAATAGTAACCGACGAATATGTTGAAAATAAAAATCTTGCCGATTACTTTTGAAATAGTAACAGACGAATGTGCTGAAAATAAAGTCTTGCCGATTACTTTTAAAATAGTAACCGACAAATATGCTGAAAATAAAAATCTTGCCGATTACTTTTAAAATAGTAACAGACAAATATGCTAAAAATAAAAATCTTGCCGATTACTTTTGAAATAGTAACCGACGAATGTGCTGAAAATAAATCTTGCCGATTAGCTTTGAAATAGTAACCGACGAATGTGCTGAAAATAAAGTCTTGCCGATTACTTCTAAAATAGTAACAGACAAATATGCTAAAAATAAAAATCTTGCTGATTACTTTTGAAATAGTAACCGACAAATATGCTGAAAATAAAAATCTTGCCGATTACTTTTGAAATAGTAACCGACGAATGTGCTGAAAATAAAAATCTTGCCGATTACTTTTGAAATAGTAACCGACGAATGTGCAGAAAATAGATCATGCCGATTACTTTTGAAATAGTAACCGACGAATGTGTTGAAAATAAATCATGTCGATTACCTTTGAAATAGTAACCGACGAATATGCTGAAAATAAATCATGCCGATTACTTTTGAAATAGTCATTGACGAATATGCTGAAAATAAAAATCTTGCCGATTAATTTTGAAATAGTAACCGACGAATGTGCAGAAAATAGATCATGCCGATTACTTTTGAAATAGTAACCGACGACTGTCTTGAAAATGAATCATGCCGATTACTTTTGAAATAGTAACCGACGAATGTGCTGAAAATAAATCATGCCGATTACCATTGAAATAGTAACCGACAAATGCGCTGAAAATAAAAATCTTGTCGATTACTTTTAAAATAGTAACCGACAAATATGCTAAAAATAAAAATCTTGCCGATTACTTTTGAAATAGGAACCGACGAATATGTTGAAAATAAAAATCTTGTAGATTACTTTTAAAATAGTAACCGACAAATATGCTGAAAATAAAAATCTTGCCGATTACTTTTGAAATAGTAACCGACGAATGTGCTGAAAATAAATCATGCTGATTACTATTGAAATAGTAAGCGATGAATATGTTGGAAATAAAAATCTTACCAATTACTTTTAAAAAAGTAACCAATGAATGTGCTGAAAATAAAGTCTTGCCGATTACTTTTGAAATAGTAATCGACGAATATGTTGAAAATAAAAATCTTGCCGATTACTTTTGAAATAGTAACCGACGAACATGCTGAAAATAAAAATCTTCCCGATTACTTTTGAAATAGTAACCGACGAAGGTGCTGAAAATAAAGTCTTGCCGATCACTTTTGAAATAGTTACCGACGAATGTGCTGAAAATAAAGTCTTGCCGATTACTTTTAAAATAGTAACAGACAAATATGCTAAAAATAAAAATCTTGCCGATTACTTTTGAAATAGTAACCGACGAATGTGCTGAAAATAAATCTTGCCGATTAGCTTTGAAATAGTAACCGACGAATGTGCTGAAAATAAAGTCTTGCCGATTACTTCAAAAATAGTAACAGACAAATATGCTAAAAATAAAAATCTTGCCGATTACTTTTGAAATAGTAACCGACAAATATGCTGAAAATAAAAATCTTGCCGATTACTTTTGAAATAGTAACCGACGAATGTGCTGAAAATAAAAATCTTGCCGATTACTTTTGAAATAGTAACCGACAAATATGCTGAAAATAAAAATCTTGCCGATTACTTTTGAAATAGTAACCGACGAACTTGCTGAAAATAAAAATCTTCCCGATTAGTTTTGAAATAGTAACCGACGAATGTGCTGAAAATAAATCATGCCGATTACTTTTGAAATAGTCATTGACGAATATGCTGAAAATAAAAATCTTGCCGATTACTTTTGAAATAGTAACCGACGAATGTGCAGAAAATAGATCATGCCGTTTACTTTTGAAATAGTAACCGACGAATGTCTTGAAAATGAATCATGCCGATTACTTTTGAAATAGTAACCGACGAATGTGCTGAAAATAAATCATGCCGATTACCATTGAAATAGTAACCGACAAATGCGCTGAAAATAAAAATCTTGTCGATTACTTTTAAAATAGTAACCGACAAATATGCTAAAAATAAAAATCTTGCCGATTACTTTTGAAATAGGAACCGACGAATATGTTGAAAATAAAAATCTTGTAGATTACTTTTAAAATAGTAACCGACAAATATGCTGAAAATAAAAATCTTGCCGATTACTTTTGAAATAGTAACCGACGAATGTGCTGAAAATAAATCATGCTGATTACTATTGAAATAGTAAGCGATGAATATGTTGGAAATAAAAATCTTACCAATTACTTTTAAAAAAGTAACCAATGAATGTGCTGAAAATAAAGTCTTGCCGATTACTTTTGAAATAGTAATCGACGAATATGTTGAAAATAAAAATCTTGCCGATTACTTTTGAAATAGTAACCGACGAACATGCTGAAAATAAAAATCTTCCCGATTACTTTTGAAATAGTAACCGACGAAGGTGCTGAAAATAAAGTCTTGCCGATCACTTTTGAAATAGTTACCGACGAATGTGCTGAAAATAAAGTCTTGCCGATTACTTTTAAAATAGTAACAGACAAATATGCTAAAAATAAAAATCTTGCCGATTACTTTTGAAATAGTAACCGACGAATGTGCTGAAAATAAATCTTGCCGATTAGCTTTGAAATAGTAACCGACGAATGTGCTGAAAATAAAGTCTTGCCGATTACTTCAAAAATAGTAACAGACAAATATGCTAAAAATAAAAATCTTGCCGATTACTTTTGAAATAGTAACCGACAAATATGCTGAAAATAAAAATCTTGCCGATTACTTTTGAAATAGTAACCGACGAATGTGCTGAAAATAAAAATCTTGCCGATTACTTTTGAAATAGTAACCGACAAATATGCTGAAAATAAAAATCTTGCCGATTACTTTTGAAATAGTAACCGACGAACTTGCTGAAAATAAAAATCTTCCCGATTAGTTTTGAAATAGTAACCGACGAATGTGCTGAAAATAAATCATGCCGATTACTTTTGAAATAGTCATTGACGAATATGCTGAAAATAAAAATCTTGCCGATTACTTTTGAAATAGTAACCGACGAATGTGCAGAAAATAGATCATGCCGTTTACTTTTGAAATAGTAACCGACGAATGTCTTGAAAATGAATCATGCCGATTACTTTTGAAATAGTAACCGACGAATGTGCTGAAAATAAATCATGCCGATTACTATTGAAATAGTAACCGACAAATGCGCTGAAAATAAAAATCTTGTCGATTACTTTTAAAATAGTAACCGACAAATATGCTAAAAATAAAAATCTTGCCGATTACTTTTGAAATAGTAACCGACGAATATGTTGAAAATAAAAATCTTGCCGATTACTTTTGAAATAGTAACCGACGAATGTGCTGAAAATAAAGTCTTGCCGATTACTTTTAAAATAGTAACCGACAAATATCCTGAAAATAAAAATCTTGCCGATTACTTTTGAAATAGTAACCGACGAACTTGCTGAAAATAAAAATCTTGCCGATTACTTTTGAAATAGTAACCGACGAATGTGCTGAAAATAAAGTCTTGCCGATTACTTTTGAAATAGTAACCGACGAATGTGCTGAAAATAAAGTCTTGCCGATTACTTTTAAAATAGTAACAGACAAATATGCTAAAAATAAAAATCTTGCCGATTACTTTTGAAATAGTAACCGACGAATGTGCTGAAAATAAATCTTGCCGATTAGCTTTGAAATAGTAACCGACGAATGTGCTGAAAATAAAGTCTTGCCGATTACTTCTAAAATAGTAACAGACAAATATGCTAAAAATAAAAATCTTGTCGATTACTTTTGAAATAGTAACCGACAAATATGCTGAAAATAAAAATCTTGCCGATTACTTTTGAAATAGTAACCGACGAATGTGCTGAAAATAAAAATCTTGCCGATTACTTTTGAAATAGTAACCGACAAATATGCTGAAAATAAAAATCTTGCCGATTACTTTTGAAATAGTAACCGACGAACTTGCTGAAAATAAAAATCTTCCCGATTACTTTTGAAATAGTAACCGACGAATGTGCTGAAAATAAATCATGCCGATTACTTTTGAAATAGTCATTGACGAATATGCTGAAAATAAAAATCTTGCCGATTACTTTTGAAATAGTAACCGACGAATGTGCAGAAAATAGATCATGCCGATTACTTTTGAAATAGTAACCGACGAATGTCTTGAAAATGAATCATGCCGATTACTTTTGAAATAGTAACCGACGAATGTGCTGAAAATAAATCATGCCGATTACTATTGAAATAGTAACCGACAAATGCGCTGAAAATAAAAATCTTGTCGATTACTTTTAAAATAGTAACCGACAAATATGCTAAAAATAAAAATCTTGCCGATTACTTTTGAAATAGTAACCGACGAATGTGTTGAAAACAAATCATGTCGATTACTTTTGAAATAGTAACCGACGAATGTGCTGAAAATAAAGTCTTGCCGATTACTTTTAAAATAGTAACCGACAAATATCCTGAAAATAAAAATCTTGCCGATTACTTTTGAAATAGTAACCGACGAACTTGCTGAAAATAAAAATCTTCCCGATTACTTTTGAAATAGTAACCGACGAATGTGCTGAAAATAAAGTCTTGCCGATTACTTTTGAAATAGTAACCGACGAATGTGCTGAAAATAAAGTCTTGCCGATTACTTTTAAAATAGTAACCGACAAATATCCTGAAAATAAAAATCTTGCCGATTACTTTTGAAATAGTAACCGACGAACTTGCTGAAAATAAAAATCTTCCCGATTACTTTTGAAATAGTAACCGACGAATGTGCTGAAAATAAAGTCTTGCCGATTACTTTTGAAATAGTAACCGACGAATGTGCTGAAAATAAAGTCTTGCCGATTACTTTTAAAATAGTAACAGACAAATATGCTAAAAATAAAAATCTTGCCGATTACTTTTGAAATAGTAACCGACGAATGTGCTGAAAATAAATCTTGCCGATTAGCTTTGAAATAGTAACCGACGAATGTGCTGAAAATAAAGTCTTGCCGATTACTTCTAAAATAGTAACAGACAAATATGCTAAAAATAAAAATCTTGTCGATTACTTTTGAAATAGTAACCGACAAATATGCTGAAAATAAAAATCTTGCCGATTACTTTTGAAATAGTAACCGACGAATGTGCTGAAAATAAAAATCTTGCCGATTACTTTTGAAATAGTAACCGACAAATATGCTGAAAATAAAAATCTTGCCGATTACTTTTGAAATAGTAACCGACGAACTTGCTGAAAATAAAAATCTTCCCGATTACTTTTGAAATAGTAACCGACGAATGTGCTGAAAATAAATCATGCCGATTACTTTTGAAATAGTCATTGACGAATATGCTGAAAATAAAAATCTTGCCGATTACTTTTGAAATAGTAACCGACGAATGTGCAGAAAATAGATCATGCCGATTACTTTTGAAATAGTAACCGACGAATGTCTTGAAAATGAATCATGCCGATTACTTTTGAAATAGTAACCGACGAATGTGCTGAAAATAAATCATGCCGATTACTATTGAAATAGTAACCGACAAATGCGCTGAAAATAAAAATCTTGTCGATTACTTTTAAAATAGTAACCGACAAATATGCTAAAAATAAAAATCTTGCCGATTACTTTTGAAATAGTAACCGACGAATATGTTGAAAATAAAAATCTTGCCGATTACTTTTGAAATAGTAACCGACGAATGTGCTGAAAATAAAGTCTTGCCGATTACTTTTAAAATAGTAACCGACAAATATCCTGAAAATAAAAATCTTGCCGATTACTTTTGAAATAGTAACCGACGAACTTGCTGAAAATAAAAATCTTCCCGATTACTTTTGAAATAGTAACCGACGAATGTGCTGAAAATAAAGTCTTGCCGATTACTTTTGAAATAGTAACCGACGAATGTGCTGAAAATAAAGTCTTGCCGATTACTTTTAAAATAGTAACAGACAAATATGCTAAAAATAAAAATCTTGCCGATTACTTTTGAAATAGTAACCGACGAATGTGCTGAAAATAAATCTTGCCGATTAGCTTTGAAATAGTAACCGACGAATGTGCTGAAAATAAAGTCTTGCCGATTACTTCTAAAATAGTAACAGACAAATATGCTAAAAATAAAAATCTTGTCGATTACTTTTGAAATAGTAACCGACAAATATGCTGAAAATAAAAATCTTGCCGATTACTTTTGAAATAGTAACCGACGAATGTGCTGAAAATAAAAATCTTGCCGATTACTTTTGAAATAGTAACCGACAAATATGCTGAAAATAAAAATCTTGCCGATTACTTTTGAAATAGTAACCGACGAACTTGCTGAAAATAAAAATCTTCCCGATTACTTTTGAAATAGTAACCGACGAATGTGCTGAAAATAAATCATGCCGATTACTTTTGAAATAGTCATTGACGAATATGCTGAAAATAAAAATCTTGCCGATTACTTTTGAAATAGTAACCGACGAATGTGCAGAAAATAGATCATGCCGATTACTTTTGAAATAGTAACCGACGAATGTCTTGAAAATGAATCATGCCGATTACTTTTGAAATAGTAACCGACGAATGTGCTGAAAATAAATCATGCCGATTACTATTGAAATAGTAACCGACAAATGCGCTGAAAATAAAAATCTTGTCGATTACTTTTAAAATAGTAACCGACAAATATGCTAAAAATAAAAATCTTGCCGATTACTTTTGAAATAGTAACCGACGAATATGTTGAAAATAAAAATCTTGCCGATTACTTTTGAAATAGTAACCGACGAATGTGCTGAAAATAAAGTCTTGCCGATTACTTTTAAAATAGTAACCGACAAATATGCTGAAAATAAAAATCTTGCCGATTACTTTTGAAATAGTAACCGACGAACTTGCTGAAAATAAAAATCTTCCCGATTACTTTTGAAATAGTAACCGACGAATGTGCTGAAAATAAAGTCTTGCCGATTACTTTTGAAATAGTAACCGACGAATGTGCTGAAAATAAAGTCTTGCCGATTACTTTTAAAATAGTAACAGACAAATATGCTAAAAATAAAAATCTTGCCGATTACTTTTGAAATAGTAACCGACGAATGTGCTGAAAATAAATCTTGCCGATTAGCTTTGAAATAGTAACCGACGAATGTGCTGAAAATAATGTCTTGCCGATTACTTCTAAAATAGTAACAGACAAATATGCTAAAAATAAAAATCTTGTCGATTACTTTTGAAATAGTAACCGACAAATATGCTGAAAATAAAAATCTTGCTGATTACTTTTGAAATAGTAACCGACGAATGTGCTGAAAATAAAAATCTTGCCGATTACTTTTGAAATAGTAACCGACAAATATGCTGAAAATAAAAATCTTGCCGATTACTTTTGAAATAGTAACCGACGAACTTGCTGAAAATAAAAATCTTCCCGATTACTTTTGAAATAGTAACCGACGAATGTGCTGAAAATAAATCATGCCGATTACTTTTGAAATAGTCATTGACGAATATGCTGAAAATAAAAATCTTGCCGATTACTTTTGAAATAGTAACCGACGAATGTGCAGAAAATAGATCATGCCGATTACTTTTGAAATAGTAACCGACGAATGTCTTGAAAATGAATCATGCCGATTACTTTTGAAATAGTAACCGACGAATGTGCTGAAAATAAATCATGCCGATTACTATTGAAATAGTAACCGACAAATGCGCTGAAAATAAAAATCTTGTCGATTACTTTTAAAATAGTAACCGACAAATATGCTAAAAATAAAAATCTTGCCGATTACTTTTGAAATAGTAACCGACGAATATGTTGAAAATAAAAATCTTGCCGATTACTTTTGAAATAGTAACCGACGAATGTGCTGAAAATAAAGTCTTGCCGATTACTTTTAAAATAGTAACCGACAAATATCCTGAAAATAAAAATCTTGCCGATTACTTTTGAAATAGTAACCGACGAACTTGCTGAAAATAAAAATCTTCCCGATTACTTTTGAAATAGTAACCGAGGAATGTGCTGAAAATAAAGTCTTGCCGATTACTTTTGAAATAGTAACCGACGAATGTGCTGAAAATAAAGTCTTGCCGATTACTTTTAAAATAGTAACAGACAAATATGCTAAAAATAAAAATCTTGCCGATTACTTTTGAAATAGTAACCGACGAATGTGCTGAAAATAAATCTTGCCGATTAGCTTTGAAATAGTAACCGACGAATGTGCTGAAAATAAAGTCTTGCCGATTACTTCTAAAATAGTAACAGACAAATATGCTAAAAATAAAAATCTTGTCGATTACTTTTGAAATAGTAACCGACAAATATGCTGAAAATAAAAATCTTGCCGATTACTTTTGAAATAGTAACCGACGAATGTGCTGAAAATAAAAATCTTGCCGATTACTTTTGAAATAGTAACCGACAAATATGCTGAAAATAAAAATCTTGCCGATTACTTTTGAAATAGTAACCGACGAACTTGCTGAAAATAAAAATCTTCCCGATTACTTTTGAAATAGTAACCGACGAATGTGCTGAAAATAAATCATGCCGATTACTTTTGAAATAGTCATTGACGAATATGCTGAAAATAAAAATCTTGCCGATTACTTTTGAAATAGTAACCGACGAATGTGCAGAAAATAGATCATGCCGATTACTTTTGAAATAGTAACCGACGAATGTCTTGAAAATGAATCATGCCGATTACTTTTGAAATAGTAACCGACGAATGTGCTGAAAATAAATCATGCCGATTACTATTGAAATAGTAACCGACAAATGCGCTGAAAATAAAAATCTTGTCGATTACTTTTAAAATAGTAACCGAAAAATATGCTAAAAATAAAAATCTTGCCGATTACTTTTGAAATAGTAACCGACGAATATGTTGAAAATAAAAATCTTGCCGATTACTTTTGAAATAGTAACCGACGAATGTGCTGAAAATAAAGTCTTGCCGATTACTTTTAAAATAGTAACCGACAAATATGCTGAAAATAAAAATCTTGCCGATTACTTTTGAAATAGTAACCGACGAACTTGCTGAAAATAAAAATCTTCCCGATTACTTTTGAAATAGTAACCGACGAATGTGCTGAAAATAAAGTCTTGCCGATTACTTTTGAAATAGTAACCGACGAATGTGCTGAAAATAAAGTCTTGCCGATTACTTTTAAAATAGTAACAGACAAATATGCTAAAAATAAAAATCTTGCCGATTACTTTTGAAATAGTAACCGACGAATGTGCTGAAAATAAATCTTGCCGATTTGCTTTGAAATAGTAACCGACGAATGTGCTGAAAATAAAGTCTTGCCGATTACTTTTAAAATAGTAACAGACAAATATGCTAAAAATAAAAATCTTGCCGATTACTTTTGAAATAGTAACCGACGAATATGCTGAAAATAAAAATCTTGCTGATTACTTTTGAAATAGTAACTGATGAATGTGCAGAAAATAGATCATGCCGATTACTTTTGAAATAGTAACCGACGAATGTGTTGAAAACAAATCATGTCGATTACCTTTGAAATAGTAACTGACGAATATGCTGAAAATAAATCATGCCGATTACTTTTGAAATAGTCATTGACGAATATGCTGAAAATAAAAATCTTGCCGATTACTTTTGAAATAGTAACCGACAAATATGCTGAAAATAAAAATCTTGCCGATTACTTTTGAAATAGTAACCGACGAATGTGCAGAAAATAGATCATGCCGATTACTTTTGAAATAGTAACCGACGAATGTCTTGAAAATGAATCATGCCGATTACTTTTGAGATAGTAACCGACGAATGTGCTGAAAATAAATCATGCCGATTACTATTGAAATAGTAACCGACAAATGCGCTGAAAATAAAAATCTTGTCGATTACTTTTAAAATAGTAACCGACAAATATGCTAAAAATAAAAATCTTGCCGATTACTTTTGAAATAGTAACCGACGAATGTGCTGAAAATAAATAATGCTGATTACTTTTGAAATAGTAAGCGATGAATATGTTGGAAATAAAAATCTTACCAAGTACTTTTAAAAAAGTAACCAATGAATGTGCTGAAAATAAAGTCTTGCCGATTACTTTTGAAATAGTAACCGACGAATATGTTGAAAATAAAAATCTTGCCGATTACTTTTGAAATAGTAACCGACAAATGTGCTGAAAATAAATCATGCCGATTACTATTGAAATAGTAACCGACAAATGTGGTGAAAATAGAAATAGGAACCGACGAATATTTGAAAATAAAAATCATGTCGATTACTTTTAAAATAGTAACCGACAAATATGCTGAAAATAAAAATCTTGCCGATTACTTTTGAAATAGTAACCGACGAATGTTCCTAAAATAAATCATGCTGATTACTTTTGAAATAGTAAGCGATGAATATGTTGGAAATAAAAATCTTACCAATTACTTTTAAAAAAGTAACCAATGAATGTGCTGAAAATAAAGTCTTGCCGATTACTTTTGAAATAGTAACCGACGAATATGTTGAAAATAAAACTCTTGCCGATTACTTTTGAAATAGTAACAGACGAATGTGCTGAAAATAAAGTCTTGCCGATTACTTTTAAAATAGTAACCGACAAATATGCTGAAAATAAAAATCTTGCCGATTACTTTTAAAATAGTAACAGACAAATATGCTAAAAATAAAAATCTTGCCGATTACTTTTGAAATAGTAACCGACGAATGTGCTGAAAATAAATCTTGCCGATTAGCTTTGAAATAGTAACCGACGAATGTGCTGAAAATAAAGTCTTGCCGATTACTTCTAAAATAGTAACAGACAAATATGCTAAAAATAAAAATCTTGCCGATTACTTTTGAAATAGTAACCGACAAATATGCTGAAAATAAAAATCTTGCCGATTACTTTTGAAATAGTAACCGACGAATGTGCTGAAAATAAAAATCTTGCCGATTACTTTTGAAATAGTAACCGACGAATGTGCAGAAAATAGATCATGCCGATTACTTTTGAAATAGTAACCAACGAATGTGTTGAAAATAAATCATGTCGATTACCTTTGAAATAGTAACCGACGAATATGCTGAAAATAAATCATGCCGATTACTTTTGAAATAGTCATTGACGAATATGCTGAAAATAAAAATCTTGCCGATTACTTTTGAAATAGTAACCGACGAATGTGCAGAAAATAGATCATGCCGATTACTTTTGAAATAGTAACCGACGACTGTCTTGAAAATGAATCATGCCGATTACTTTTGAAATAGTAACCGATAATGTGCTGAAAATAAATCATGCCGATTACCATTGAAATAGTAACCGACAAATGCGCTGAAAATAAAAATCTTGTCGATTACTTTTAAAATAGTAACCGACAAATATGCTAAAAATAAAAATCTTGCCGATTACTTTTGAAATAGGAACCGACGAATATGTTGAAAATAAAAATCTTGTAGATTACTTTTAAAATAGTAACCGACAAATATGCTGAAAATAAAAATCTTGCCGATTACTTTTGAAATAGTAACCGACGAATGTGCTGAAAATAAATCATGCTGATTACTATTGAAATAGTAAGCGATGAATATGTTGGAAATAAAAATCTTACCAATTACTTTTAAAAAAGTAACCAATGAATGTGCTGAAAATAAAGTCTTGCCGATTACTTTTGAAATAGTAATCGACGAATATGTTGAAAATAAAAATCTTGCCGATTACTTTTGAAATAGTAACCGACGAACATGCTGAAAATAAAAATCTTCCCGATTACTTTTGAAATAGTAACCGACGAAGGTGCTGAAAATAAAGTCTTGCCGATCACTTTTGAAATAGTAACCGACGAATGTGCTGAAAATAAAGTCTTGCCGATTACTTTTAAAATAGTAACAGACAAATATGCTAAAAATAAAAATCTTGCCGATTACTTTTGAAATAGTAACCGACGAATGTGCTGAAAATAAATCTTGCCGATTAGCTTTGAAATAGTAACCGACGAATGTGCTGAAAATAAAGTCTTGCCGATTACTTCTAAAATAGTAACAGACAAATATGCTAAAAATAAAAATCTTGCCGATTACTTTTGAAATAGTAACCGACAAATATGCTGAAAATAAAAATCTTGCCGATTACTTTTGAAATAGTAACCGACGAATGTGCTGAAAATAAAAATCTTGCCGATTACTTTTGAAATAGTAACCGACAAATATGCTGAAAATAAAAATCTTGCCGATTACTTTTGAAATAGTAACCGACGAACTTGCTGAAAATAAAAATCTTCCCGATTACTTTTGAAATAGTAACCGACGAATGTGCTTAAAATAAATCATGCCGATTACTTTTGAAATAGTCATTGACGAATATGCTGAAAATAAAAATCTTGCCGATTACTTTTGAAATAGTAACCGACAAATATGCTGAAAATAAAAATCTTGCCGATTACTTTTGAAATAGTAACCGACGAACTTGCTGAAAATAAAAATCTTCCCGATTACTTTTGAAATAGTAACCGACGAATGTGCTGAAAATAAATCATGCCGATTACTTTTGAAATAGTCATTGACGAATATGCTGAAAATAAAAATCTTGCCGATTACTTTTGAAATAGTAACCGACGAATGTGCTGAAAATAAATCTTGCCGATTAGCTTTGAAATAGTAACCGACGAATGTGCTGAAAATAAAGTCTTGCCGATTACTTCTAAAATAGTAACAGACAAATATGCTAAAAATAAAAATCTTGCCGATTACTTTTGAAATAGTAACCGACAAATATGCTGAAAATAAAAATCTTGCCGATTACTTTTGAAATAGTAACCGACGAATGTGCTGAAAATAAAAATCTTGCCGATTACTTTTGAAATAGTAACCGACGAATGTGCAGAAAATAGATCATGCCGATTACTTTTGAAATAGTAACCAACGAATGTGTTGAAAATAAATCATGTCGATTACCTTTGAAATAGTAACCGACGAATATGCTGAAAATAAATCATGCCGATTACTTTTGAAATAGTCATTGACGAATATGCTGAAAATAAAAATCTTGCCGATTACTTTTGAAATAGTAACCGACGAATGTGCAGAAAATAGATCATGCCGATTACTTTTGAAATAGTAACCGACGACTGTCTTGAAAATGAATCATGCCGATTACTTTTGAAATAGTAACCGATAATGTGCTGAAAATAAATCATGCCGATTACCATTGAAATAGTAACCGACAAATGCGCTGAAAATAAAAATCTTGTCGATTACTTTTAAAATAGTAACCGACAAATATGCTAAAAATAAAAATCTTGCCGATTACTTTTGAAATAGGAACCGACGAATATGTTGAAAATAAAAATCTTGTAGATTACTTTTAAAATAGTAACCGACAAATATGCTGAAAATAAAAATCTTGCCGATTACTTTTGAAATAGTAACCGACGAATGTGCTGAAAATAAATCATGCTGATTACTATTGAAATAGTAAGCGATGAATATGTTGGAAATAAAAATCTTACCAATTACTTTTAAAAAAGTAACCAATGAATGTGCTGAAAATAAAGTCTTGCCGATTACTTTTGAAATAGTAATCGACGAATATGTTGAAAATAAAAATCTTGCCGATTACTTTTGAAATAGTAACCGACGAACATGCTGAAAATAAAAATCTTCCCGATTACTTTTGAAATAGTAACCGACGAAGGTGCTGAAAATAAAGTCTTGCCGATCACTTTTGAAATAGTAACCGACGAATGTGCTGAAAATAAAGTCTTGCCGATTACTTTTAAAATAGTAACAGACAAATATGCTAAAAATAAAAATCTTGCCGATTACTTTTGAAATAGTAACCGACGAATGTGCTGAAAATAAATCTTGCCGATTAGCTTTGAAATAGTAACCGACGAATGTGCTGAAAATAAAGTCTTGCCGATTACTTCTAAAATAGTAACAGACAAATATGCTAAAAATAAAAATCTTGCCGATTACTTTTGAAATAGTAACCGACAAATATGCTGAAAATAAAAATCTTGCCGATTACTTTTGAAATAGTAACCGACGAATGTGCTGAAAATAAAAATCTTGCCGATTACTTTTGAAATAGTAACCGACAAATATGCTGAAAATAAAAATCTTGCCGATTACTTTTGAAATAGTAACCGACGAACTTGCTGAAAATAAAAATCTTCCCGATTACTTTTGAAATAGTAACCGACGAATGTGCTTAAAATAAATCATGCCGATTACTTTTGAAATAGTCATTGACGAATATGCTGAAAATAAAAATCTTGCCGATTACTTTTGAAATAGTAACCGACAAATATGCTGAAAATAAAAATCTTGCCGATTACTTTTGAAATAGTAACCGACGAACTTGCTGAAAATAAAAATCTTCCCGATTACTTTTGAAATAGTAACCGACGAATGTGCTGAAAATAAATCATGCCGATTACTTTTGAAATAGTCATTGACGAATATGCTGAAAATAAAAATCTTGCCGATTACTTTTGAAATAGTAACCGACGAATGTGCTGAAAATAAATCTTGCCGATTAGCTTTGAAATAGTAACCGACGAATGTGCTGAAAATAAAGTCTTGCCGATTACTTCTAAAATAGTAACAGACAAATATGCTAAAAATAAAAATCTTGCCGATTACTTTTGAAATAGTAACCGACAAATATGCTGAAAATAAAAATCTTGCCGATTACTTTTGAAATAGTAACCGACGAATGTGCTGAAAATAAAAATCTTGCCGATTACTTTTGAAATAGTAACCGACGAATGTGCAGAAAATAGATCATGCCGATTACTTTTGAAATAGTAACCAACGAATGTGTTGAAAATAAATCATGTCGATTACCTTTGAAATAGTAACCGACGAATATGCTGAAAATAAATCATGCCGATTACTTTTGAAATAGTCATTGACGAATATGCTGAAAATAAAAATCTTGCCGATTACTTTTGAAATAGTAACCGACGAATGTGCAGAAAATAGATCATGCCGATTACTTTTGAAATAGTAACCGACGACTGTCTTGAAAATGAATCATGCCGATTACTTTTGAAATAGTAACCGATAATGTGCTGAAAATAAATCATGCCGATTACCATTGAAATAGTAACCGACAAATGCGCTGAAAATAAAAATCTTGTCGATTACTTTTAAAATAGTAACCGACAAATATGCTAAAAATAAAAATCTTGCCGATTACTTTTGAAATAGGAACCGACGAATATGTTGAAAATAAAAATCTTGTAGATTACTTTTAAAATAGTAACCGACAAATATGCTGAAAATAAAAATCTTGCCGATTACTTTTGAAATAGTAACCGACGAATGTGCTGAAAATAAATCATGCTGATTACTATTGAAATAGTAAGCGATGAATATGTTGGAAATAAAAATCTTACCAATTACTTTTAAAAAAGTAACCAATGAATGTGCTGAAAATAAAGTCTTGCCGATTACTTTTGAAATAGTAATCGACGAATATGTTGAAAATAAAAATCTTGCCGATTACTTTTGAAATAGTAACCGACGAACATGCTGAAAATAAAAATCTTCCCGATTACTTTTGAAATAGTAACCGACGAAGGTGCTGAAAATAAAGTCTTGCCGATCACTTTTGAAATAGTAACCGACGAATGTGCTGAAAATAAAGTCTTGCCGATTACTTTTAAAATAGTAACAGACAAATATGCTAAAAATAAAAATCTTGCCGATTACTTTTGAAATAGTAACCGACGAATGTGCTGAAAATAAATCTTGCCGATTAGCTTTGAAATAGTAACCGACGAATGTGCTGAAAATAAAGTCTTGCCGATTACTTCTAAAATAGTAACAGACAAATATGCTAAAAATAAAAATCTTGCCGATTACTTTTGAAATAGTAACCGACAAATATGCTGAAAATAAAAATCTTGCCGATTACTTTTGAAATAGTAACCGACGAATGTGCTGAAAATAAAAATCTTGCCGATTACTTTTGAAATAGTAACCGACAAATATGCTGAAAATAAAAATCTTGCCGATTACTTTTGAAATAGTAACCGACGAACTTGCTGAAAATAAAAATCTTCCCGATTACTTTTGAAATAGTAACCGACGAATGTGCTTAAAATAAATCATGCCGATTACTTTTGAAATAGTCATTGACGAATATGCTGAAAATAAAAATCTTGCCGATTACTTTTGAAATAGTAACCGACAAATATGCTGAAAATAAAAATCTTGCCGATTACTTTTGAAATAGTAACCGACGAACTTGCTGAAAATAAAAATCTTCCCGATTACTTTTGAAATAGTAACCGACGAATGTGCTGAAAATAAATCATGCCGATTACTTTTGAAATAGTCATTGACGAATATGCTGAAAATAAAAATCTTGCCGATTACTTTTGAAATAGTAACCGACGAATGTGCTGAAAATAAATCTTGCCGATTAGCTTTGAAATAGTAACCGACGAATGTGCTGAAAATAAAGTCTTGCCGATTACTTCTAAAATAGTAACAGACAAATATGCTAAAAATAAAAATCTTGCCGATTACTTTTGAAATAGTAACCGACAAATATGCTGAAAATAAAAATCTTGCCGATTACTTTTGAAATAGTAACCGACGAATGTGCTGAAAATAAAAATCTTGCCGATTACTTTTGAAATAGTAACCGACGAATGTGCAGAAAATAGATCATGCCGATTACTTTTGAAATAGTAACCAACGAATGTGTTGAAAATAAATCATGTCGATTACCTTTGAAATAGTAACCGACGAATATGCTGAAAATAAATCATGCCGATTACTTTTGAAATAGTCATTGACGAATATGCTGAAAATAAAAATCTTGCCGATTACTTTTGAAATAGTAACCGACGAATGTGCAGAAAATAGATCATGCCGATTACTTTTGAAATAGTAACCGACGACTGTCTTGAAAATGAATCATGCCGATTACTTTTGAAATAGTAACCGATAATGTGCTGAAAATAAATCATGCCGATTACCATTGAAATAGTAACCGACAAATGCGCTGAAAATAAAAATCTTGTCGATTACTTTTAAAATAGTAACCGACAAATATGCTAAAAATAAAAATCTTGCCGATTACTTTTGAAATAGGAACCGACGAATATGTTGAAAATAAAAATCTTGTAGATTACTTTTAAAATAGTAACCGACAAATATGCTGAAAATAAAAATCTTGCCGATTACTTTTGAAATAGTAACCGACGAATGTGCTGAAAATAAATCATGCTGATTACTATTGAAATAGTAAGCGATGAATATGTTGGAAATAAAAATCTTACCAATTACTTTTAAAAAAGTAACCAATGAATGTGCTGAAAATAAAGTCTTGCCGATTACTTTTGAAATAGTAATCGACGAATATGTTGAAAATAAAAATCTTGCCGATTACTTTTGAAATAGTAACCGACGAACATGCTGAAAATAAAAATCTTCCCGATTACTTTTGAAATAGTAACCGACGAAGGTGCTGAAAATAAAGTCTTGCCGATCACTTTTGAAATAGTAACCGACGAATGTGCTGAAAATAAAGTCTTGCCGATTACTTTTAAAATAGTAACAGACAAATATGCTAAAAATAAAAATCTTGCCGATTACTTTTGAAATAGTAACCGACGAATGTGCTGAAAATAAAGTCTTGCCGATTACTTCTAAAATAGTAACAGACAAATATGCTAAAAATAAAAATCTTGCCGATTACTTTTAAAATAGTAACCGACAAATATGCTGAAAATAAAAATCTTGCCGATTACTTTTGAAATAGTAACCGACGAATGTGCTGAAAATAAAAATCTTGCCGATTACTTTTGAAATAGTAACCGACAAATATGCTGAAAATAAAAATCTTGCCGATTACTTTTGAAATAGTAACCGACGAACTTGCTGAAAATAAAAATCTTCCCGATTACTTTTGAAATAGTAACCGACGAATGTGCTGAAAATAAATCATGCCGATTACTTTTGAAATAGTCATTGACGAATATGCTGAAAATAAAAATCTTGCCGATTACTTTTGAAATAGTAACCGACAAATATGCTGAAAATAAAAATCTTGCCGATTACTTTTGAAATAGTAACCGACGAACTTACTGAAAATAAAAATCTTCCCGATTACTTTTGAAATAGTAACCGACGAATGTGCTGAAAATAAATCATGCCGATTACTTTTGAAATAGTCATTGACGAATATGCTGAAAATAAAAATCTTGCCGATTACTTTTGAAATAGTAACCGACGAATGTGCAGAAAATAGATCATGCCGATTACTTTTGAAATAGTAACCGACGAATGTCTTGAAAATGAATCATGCCGATTACTTTTGAAATAGTAACCGACGAATGTGCTGAAAATAAATCATGCCGATTACTATTGAAATAGTAACCGACAAATGCGCTGAAAATAAAAATCTTGTCGATTACTTTTAAAATAGTAACCGACAAATATGCTAAAAATAAAAATCTTGCCGATTACTTTTGAAATAGTAACCGACGAATATGTTGAAAATAAAAATCTTGCCGATTACTTTTGAAATAGTAACCGACGAATGTGCTGAAAATAAAGTCTTGCCGATTACTTTTAAAATAGTAACCGACAAATATGCTGAAAATAAAAATCTTGCCGATTACTTTTGAAATAGTAACCGACGAACTTGCTGAAAATAAAAATCTTCCCGATTACTTTTGAAATAGTAACCGACGAATGTGCTGAAAATAAAGTCTTGCCGATTACTTTTAAAATAGTAACAGACAAATATGCTAAAAATAAAAATCTTGCCGATTACTTTTGAAATAGTAACCGACGAATGTGCTGAAAATAAATCATGCTGATTACTATTGAAATAGTAAGCGATGAATATGTTGGAAATAAAAATCTTACCAATTACTTTTAAAAAAGTAACCAATGAATGTGCTGAAAATAAAGTCTTGCCGATTACTTTTGAAATAGTAATCGACGAATATGTTGAAAATAAAAATCTTGCCGATTACTTTTGAAATAGTAACCGACGAACATGCTGAAAATAAAAATCTTCCCGATTACTTTTGAAATAGTAACCGACGAAGGTGCTGAAAATAAAGTCTTGCCGATCACTTTTGAAATAGTAACCGACGAATGTGCTGAAAATAAAGTCTTGCCGATTACTTTTAAAATAGTAACAGACAAATATGCTAAAAATAAAAATCTTGCCGATTACTTTTGAAATAGTAACCGACGAATGTGCTGAAAATAAATCTTGCCGATTAGCTTTGAAATAGTAACCGACGAATGTGCTGAAAATAAAGTCTTGCCGATTACTTCTAAAATAGTAACAGACAAATATGCTAAAAATAAAAATCTTGCCGATTACTTTTGAAATAGTAACCGACAAATATGCTGAAAATAAAAATCTTGCCGATTACTTTTGAAATAGTAACCGACGAATGTGCTGAAAATAAAAATCTTGCCGATTACTTTTGAAATAGTAACCGACAAATATGCTGAAAATAAAAATCTTGCCGATTACTTTTGAAATAGTAACCGACGAACATGCTGAAAATAAAAATCTTCCCGATTACTTTTGAAATAGTAACCGACGAAGGTGCTGAAAATAAAGTCTTGCCGATCACTTTTGAAATAGTAACCGACGAATGTGCTGAAAATAAAGTCTTGCCGATTACTTTTAAAATAGTAACAGACAAATATGCTAAAAATAAAAATCTTGCCGATTACTTTTGAAATAGTAACCGACGAATGTGCTGAAAATAAAGTCTTGCCGATTACTTCTAAAATAGTAACAGACAAATATGCTAAAAATAAAAATCTTGCCGATTACTTTTGAAATAGTAACCGACAAATATGCTGAAAATAAAAATCTTGCCGATTACTTTTGAAATAGTAACCGACGAATGTGCTGAAAATAAAAATCTTGCCGATTACTTTTGAAATAGTAACCGACAAATATGCTGAAAATAAAAATCTTGCCGATTACTTTTGAAATAGTAACCGACGAACTTGCTGAAAATAAAAATCTTCCCGATTACTTTTGAAATAGTAACCGACGAATGTGCTGAAAATAAATCATGCCGATTACTTTTGAAATAGTCATTGACGAATATGCTGAAAATAAAAATCTTGCCGATTACTTTTGAAATAGTAACCGACGAACTTACTGAAAATAAAAATCTTCCCGATTACTTTTGAAATAGTAACCGACGAATGTGCTGAAAATAAATCATGCCGATTACTTTTGAAATAGTCATTGACGAATATGCTGAAAATAAAAATCTTGCCGATTACTTTTGAAATAGTAACCGACGAATGTGCAGAAAATAGATCATGCCGATTACTTTTGAAATAGTAACCGACGAATGTCTTGAAAATGAATCATGCCGATTACTTTGGAAATAGTAACCGACGAATGTGCTGAAAATAAATCATGCCGATTACTATTGAAATAGTAACCGACAAATGCGCTGAAAATAAAAATCTTGTCGATTACTTTTAAAATAGTAACCGACAAATATGCTAAAAATAAAAATCTTGCCGATTACTTTTGAAATAGTAACCGACGAATATGTTGAAAATAAAAATCTTGCCGATTACTTTTGAAATAGTAACCGACGAATGTGCTGAAAATAAAGTCTTGCCGATTACTTTTAAAATAGTAACCGACAAATATGCTGAAAATAAAAATCTTGCCGATTACTTTTGAAATAGTAACCGACGAACTTGCTGAAAATAAAAATCTTCCCGATTACTTTTGAAATAGTAACCGACGAATGTGCTGAAAATAAAATCTTGCCGATTACTTTTGAAATAGTAACCGACGAATGTGCTGAAAATAAAGTCTTGCCGATTACTTTTAAAATAGTAACAGACAAATATGCTAAAAATAAAAATCTTGCCGATTACTTTTGAAATAGTAACCGACGAATGTGCTGAAAATAAATCATGCTGATTACTATTGAAATAGTAAGCGATGAATATGTTGGAAATAAAAATCTTACCAATTACTTTTAAAAAAGTAACCAATGAATGTGCTGAAAATAAAGTCTTGCCGATTACTTTTGAAATAGTAATCGACGAATATGTTGAAAATAAAAATCTTGCCGATTACTTTTGAAATAGTAACCGACGAACATGCTGAAAATAAAAATCTTCCCGATTACTTTTGAAATAGTAATCGACGAAGGTGCTGAAAATAAAGTCTTGCCGATCACTTTTGAAATAGTAACCGACGAATGTGCTGAAAATAAAGTCTTGCCGATTACTTTTAAAATAGTAACAGACAAATATGCTAAAAATAAAAATCTTGCCGATTACTTTTGAAATAGTAACCGACGAATGTGCTGAAAATAAATCTTGCCGATTAGCTTTGAAATAGTAACCGACGAATGTGCTGAAAATAAAGTCTTGCCGATTACTTCTAAAATAGTAACAGACAAATATGCTAAAAATAAAAATCTTGCCGATTACTTTTGAAATAGTAACCGACAAATATGCTGAAAATAAAAATCTTGCCGATTACTTTTGAAATAGTAACCGACGAATGTGCTGAAAATAAAAATCTTGCCGATTACTTTTGAAATAGTAACCGACAAATATGCTGAAAATAAAAATCTTGCCGATTACTTTTGAAATAGTAACCGACGAACTTGCTGAAAATAAAAATCTTCCCGATTACTTTTGAAATAGTAACCGACGAATGTGCTGAAAATAAATCATGCCGATTACTTTTGAAATAGTCATTGACGAATATGCTGAAAATAAAAATCTTGCCGATTACTTTTGAAATAGTAACCGACAAATATGCTGAAAATAAAAATCTTGCCGATTACTTTTGAAATAGTAACCGACGAACTTGCTGAAAATAAAAATCTTCCCGATTACTTTTGAAATAGTAACCGACGAATGTGCTGAAAATAAATCATGCCGATTACTTTTGAAATAGTCATTGACGAATATGCTGAAAATAAAAATCTTGCCGATTACTTTTGAAATAGTAACCGACGAATGTGCAGAAAATAGATCATGCCGATTACTTTTGAAATAGTAACCGACGAATGTCTTGAAAATGAATCATGCCGATTACTTTTGAAATAGTAACCGACGAATGTGCTGAAAATAAATCATGCCGATTACTATTGAAATAGTAACCGACAAATGCGCTGAAAATAAAAATCTTGCCGATTACTTTTGAAATAGTAACCGACGAATGTGCTGAAAATAAATCATGCTGATTACTATTGAAATAGTAAGCGATGAATATGTTGGAAATAAAAATCTTACCAATTACTTTTAAAAAAGTAACCAATGAATGTGCTGAAAATAAAGTCTTGCCGATTACTTTTGAAATAGTAATCGACGAATATGTTGAAAATAAAAATCTTGCCGATTACTTTTGAAATAGTAACCGACGAACATGCTGAAAATAAAAATCTTCCCGATTACTTTTGAAATAGTAACCGACGAAGGTGCTGAAAATAAAGTCTTGCCGATCACTTTTGAAATAGTAACCGACGAATGTGCTGAAAATAAAGTCTTGCCGATTACTTTTAAAATAGTAACAGACAAATATGCTAAAAATAAAAATCTTGCCGATTACTTTTGAAATAGTAACCGACGAATGTGCTGAAAATAAATCTTGCCGATTAGCTTTGAAATAGTAACCGACGAATGTGCTGAAAATAAAGTCTTGCCGATTACTTCTAAAATAGTAACAGACAAATATGCTAAAAATAAAAATCTTGCCGATTACTTTTGAAATAGTAACCGACAAATATGCTGAAAATAAAAATCTTGCCGATTACTTTTGAAATAGTAACCGACGAATGTGCTGAAAATAAAAATCTTGCCGATTACTTTTGAAATAGTAACCGACAAATATGCTGAAAATAAAAATCTTGCCGATTACTTTTGAAATAGTAACCGACGAACTTGCTGAAAATAAAAATCTTCCCGATTACTTTTGAAATAGTAACCGACGAATGTGCTGAAAATAAATCATGCCGATTACTTTTGAAATAGTCATTGACGAATATGCTGAAAATAAAAATCTTGCCGATTACTTTTGAAATAGTAACCGACGAACTTACTGAAAATAAAAATCTTCCCGATTACTTTTGAAATAGTAACCGACGAATGTGCTGAAAATAAATCATGCCGATTACTTTTGAAATAGTCATTGACGAATATGCTGAAAATAAAAATCTTGCCGATTACTTTTGAAATAGTAACCGACGAATGTGCAGAAAATAGATCATGCCGATTACTTTTGAAATAGTAACCGACGAATGTCTTGAAAATGAATCATGCCGATTACTTTGGAAATAGTAACCGACGAATGTGCTGAAAATAAATCATGCCGATTACTATTGAAATAGTAACCGACAAATGCGCTGAAAATAAAAATCTTGTCGATTACTTTTAAAATAGTAACCGACAAATATGCTAAAAATAAAAATCTTGCCGATTACTTTTGAAATAGTAACCGACGAATATGTTGAAAATAAAAATCTTGCCGATTACTTTTGAAATAGTAACCGACGAATGTGCTGAAAATAAAGTCTTGCCGATTACTTTTAAAATAGTAACCGACAAATATGCTGAAAATAAAAATCTTGCCGATTACTTTTGAAATAGTAACCGACGAACTTGCTGAAAATAAAAATCTTCCCGATTACTTTTGAAATAGTAACCGACGAATGTGCTGAAAATAAAATCTTGCCGATTACTTTTGAAATAGTAACCGACGAATGTGCTGAAAATAAAGTCTTGCCGATTACTTTTAAAATAGTAACAGACAAATATGCTAAAAATAAAAATCTTGCCGATTACTTTTGAAATAGTAACCGACGAATGTGCTGAAAATAAATCATGCTGATTACTATTGAAATAGTAAGCGATGAATATGTTGGAAATAAAAATCTTACCAATTACTTTTAAAAAAGTAACCAATGAATGTGCTGAAAATAAAGTCTTGCCGATTACTTTTGAAATAGTAATCGACGAATATGTTGAAAATAAAAATCTTGCCGATTACTTTTGAAATAGTAACCGACGAACATGCTGAAAATAAAAATCTTCCCGATTACTTTTGAAATAGTAATCGACGAAGGTGCTGAAAATAAAGTCTTGCCGATCACTTTTGAAATAGTAACCGACGAATGTGCTGAAAATAAAGTCTTGCCGATTACTTTTAAAATAGTAACAGACAAATATGCTAAAAATAAAAATCTTGCCGATTACTTTTGAAATAGTAACCGACGAATGTGCTGAAAATAAATCTTGCCGATTAGCTTTGAAATAGTAACCGACGAATGTGCTGAAAATAAAGTCTTGCCGATTACTTCTAAAATAGTAACAGACAAATATGCTAAAAATAAAAATCTTGCCGATTACTTTTGAAATAGTAACCGACAAATATGCTGAAAATAAAAATCTTGCCGATTACTTTTGAAATAGTAACCGACGAATGTGCTGAAAATAAAAATCTTGCCGATTACTTTTGAAATAGTAACCGACAAATATGCTGAAAATAAAAATCTTGCCGATTACTTTTGAAATAGTAACCGACGAACTTGCTGAAAATAAAAATCTTCCCGATTACTTTTGAAATAGTAACCGACGAATGTGCTGAAAATAAATCATGCCGATTACTTTTGAAATAGTCATTGACGAATATGCTGAAAATAAAAATCTTGCCGATTACTTTTGAAATAGTAACCGACAAATATGTTGAAAATAAAAATCTTGCCGATTACTTTTGAAATAGTAACCGACGAACTTGCTGAAAATAAAAATCTTCCCGATTACTTTTGAAATAGTAACCGACGAATGTGCTGAAAATAAATCATGCCGATTACTTTTGAAATAGTCATTGACGAATATGCTGAAAATAAAAATCTTGCCGATTACTTTTGAAATAGTAACCGACGAATGTGCAGAAAATAGATCATGCCGATTACTTTTGAAATAGTAACCGACGAATGTCTTGAAAATGAATCATGCCGATTACTTTTGAAATAGTAACCGACGAATGTGCTGAAAATAAATCATGCCGATTACTATTGAAATAGTAACCGACAAATGCGCTGAAAATAAAAATCTTGTCGATTACTTTTAAAATAGTAACCGACAAATATGCTAAAAATAAAAATCTTGCCGATTACTTTTGAAATAGTAACCGACGAATATGTTGAAAATAAAAATCTTGCCGATTACTTTTGAAATAGTAACCGACGAATGTGCTGAAAATAAAGTCTTGCCGATTACTTTTAAAATAGTAACCGACAAATATGCTGAAAATAAAAATCTTGCCGATTACTTTTGAAATAGTAACCGACGAACTTGCTGAAAATAAAAATCTTCCCGATTACTTTTGAAATAGTAACCGACGAATGTGCTGAAAATAAAATCTTGCCGATTACTTTTGAAATAGTAACCGACGAATGTGCTGAAAATAAAGTCTTGCCGATTACTTTTAAAATAGTAACAGACAAATATGCTAAAAATAAAAATCTTGCCGATTACTTTTGAAATAGTAACCGACGAATGTGCTGAAAATAAATCTTGCCGATTAGCTTTGAAATAGTAACCGACGAATGTGCTGAAAATAAAGTCTTGCCGATTACTTCTAAAATAGTAACAGACAAATATGCTAAAAATAAAAATCTTGCCGATTACTTTTGAAATAGTAACCGACAAATATGCTGAAAATAAAAATCTTGCCGATTACTTTTGAAATAGTAACCGACGAATGTGCTGAAAATAAAAATCTTGCCGATTACTTTTGAAATAGTAACCGACAAATATGCTGAAAATAAAAATCTTGCCGATTACTTTTGAAATAGTAACCGACGAACTTGCTGAAAATAAAAATCTTCCCGATTACTTTTGAAATAGTAACCGACGAATGTGCTGAAAATAAATCATGCCGATTACTTTTGAAATAGTCATTGACGAATATGCTGAAAATAAAAATCTTGCCGATTACTTTTGAAATAGTAACCGACGAATGTGCAGAAAATAGATCATGCCGATTACTTTTGAAATAGTAACCGACGAATGTCTTGAAAATGAATCATGCCGATTACTTTTGAAATAGTAACCGACGAATGTGCTGAAAATAAATCATGCCGATTACTATTGAAATAGTAACCGACAAATGCGCTGAAAATAAAAATCTTGTCGATTACTTTTAAAATAGTAACCGACAAATATGCTAAAAATAAAAATCTTGCCGATTACTTTTGAAATAGTAACCGACGAATATGTTGAAAATAAAAATCTTGCCGATTACTTTTGAAATAGTAACCGACGAATGTGCTGAAAATAAAGTCTTGCCGATTACTTTTAAAATAGTAACCGACAAATATGCTGAAAATAAAAATCTTGCCGATTACTTTTGAAATAGTAACCGACGAACTTGCTGAAAATAAAAATCTTCCCGATTACTTTTGAAATAGTAACCGACGAATGTGCTGAAAATAAAGTCTTGCCGATTACTTTTGAAATAGTAACCGACGAATGTGCTGAAAATAAAGTCTTGCCGATTACTTTTAAAATAGTAACAGACAAATATGCTAAAAATAAAAATCTTGCCGATTACTTTTGAAATAGTAACCGACGAATGTGCTGAAAATAAATCTTGCCGATTTGCTTTGAAATAGTAACCGACGAATGTGCTGAAAATAAAGTCTTGCCGATTACTTTTAAAATAGTAACAGACAAATATGCTAAAAATAAAAATCTTGCCGATTACTTTTGAAATAGTAACCGACGAATATGCTGAAAATAAAAATCTTGCTGATTACTTTTGAAATAGTAACCGATGAATGTGCAGAAAATAGATCATGCCGATTACTTTTGAAATAGTAACCGACGAATGTGTTGAAAACAAATCATGTCGATTACCTTTGAAATAGTAACTGACGAATATGCTGAAAATAAATCATGCCGATTACTTTTGAAATAGTCATTGACGAATATGCTGAAAATAAAAATCTTGCCGATTACTTTTGAAATAGTAACCGACAAATATGCTGAAAATAAAAATCTTGCCGATTACTTTTGAAATAGTAACCGACGAATGTGCAGAAAATAGATCATGCCGATTACTTTTGAAATAGTAACCGACGAATGTCTTGAAAATGAATCATGCCGATTACTTTTGAGATAGTAACCGACGAATGTGCTGAAAATAAATCATGCCGATTACTATTAAAATAGTAACCGACAAATGCGCTGAAAATAAAAATCTTGTCGATTACTTTTAAAATAGTAACCGACAAATATGCTAAAAATAAAAATCTTGCCGATTACTTTTGAAATAGTAACCGACGAATGTGCTGAAAATAAATAATGCTGATTACTTTTGAAATAGTAAGCGATGAATATGTTGGAAATAAAAATCTTACCAAGTACTTTTAAAAAAGTAACCAATGAATGTGCTGAAAATAAAGTCTTGCCGATTACTTTTGAAATAGTAACCGACGAATATGTTGAAAATAAAAATCTTGCCGATTACTTTTGAAATAGTAACCGACAAATGTGCTGAAAATAAATCATGCCGATTACTATTGAAATAGTAACCGACAAATGTGGTGAAAATAGAAATAGGAACCGACGAATATTTGAAAATAAAAATCATGTCGATTACGTTTAAAATAGTAACCGACAAATATGCTGAAAATAAAAATCTTGCCGATTACTTTTGAAATAGTAACCGACGAATGTTCCTAAAATAAATCATGTTGATTACTTTTGAAATAGTAAGCGATGAATATGTTGGAGATAAAAATCTTACCAATTACTTTTAAAAAAGTAACCAATGAATGTGCTGAAAATAAAGTCTTGCCGATTACTTTTGAAATAGTAACCGACGAATATGTTGAAAATAAAAATCTTACCGATTACTTTTGAAATAGTAACCGACGAATATGTTGAAAATAAAAATCTTGCCGATTACTTTTGAAATAGTAACCGACAAATGTGCTGAAAATAAATCATGCCGATTACTATTGAAATAGTAACCGACAAATGTGGTGAAAATAGAAATAGGAACCGACGAATATTTGAAAATAAAAATCATGTCGATTACTTTTAAAATAGTAACCGACAAATATGCTGAAAATAAAGTCTTGCCGATTACTTTTAAAATAGTAACAGACAAATATGCTAAAAATAAAAATCTTGCCGATTACTTTTGAAATAGTAACCGACGAATGTGCTGAAAATAAATCTTGCCGATTAGCTTTGAAATAGTAACCGACGAATGTGCTGAAAATAAAGTCTTGCCGATTACTTCTAAAATAGTAACAGACAAATATGCTAAAAATAAAAATCTTGCCGATTACTTTTGAAATAGTAACCGACGAATGTGCTGAAAATAAAAATCTTGCCGATTACTTTTGAAATAGTAAACGACAAATATGCTGAAAATAAAAATCTTGCCGATTACTTTTGAAATAGTAAACGACAAATATGCTGAAAATAAAAATCTTCCCGATTACTTTTGAAATAGTAACCGACGAACTTGCTGAAAATAAAAATCTTCCCGATTACTTTTGAAATAGTAACCGACGAATGTGCTGAAAATAAATCATGCCGATTACTTTTGAAATAGTCATTGACGAATATGCTGAAAATAAAAATCTTGCCGATTACTTTTGAAATAGTAACCGACGAATGTGCAGAAAATAGATCATGCCGATTACTTTTGAAATAGTAACCGACGAATGTCTTGAAAATGAATCATGCCGATTACTTTTGAAATAGTAACCGACGAATGTGCTGAAAATAAATCATGCCGATTACTATTGAAATAGTAACCGACAAATGCGCTGAAAATAAAAATCTTGTCGATTACTTTTAAAATAGTAACCGACAAATATGCTAAAAATAAAAATCTTGCCGATTACTTTTGAAATAGTAACCGACGAATATGTTGAAAATAAAAATCTTGCCGATTACTTTTGAAATAGTAACCGACGAATGTGCTGAAAATAAAGTCTTGCCGATTACTTTTAAAATAGTAACCGACAAATATGCTGAAAATAAAAATCTTGCCGATTACTTTTGAAATAGTAACCGACGAACTTGCTGAAAATAAAAATCTTCCCGATTACTTTTGAAATAGTAACCGATGAATGTGCTGAAAATAAAGTCTTGCCGATTACTTTTGAAATAGTAACCGACGAATGTGCTGAAAATAAAGTCTTGCCGATTACTTTTAAAATAGTAACAGACAAATATGCTAAAAATAAAAATCTTGCCGATTACTTTTGAAATAGTAACCGACGAATGTGCTGAAAATAAATCTTGCCGATTTGCTTTGAAATAGTAACCGACGAATGTGCTGAAAATAAAGTCTTGCCGATTACTTTTAAAATAGTAACAGACAAATATGCTAAAAATAAAAATCTTGCCGATTACTTTTGAAATAGTAACCGACGAATATGCTGAAAATAAAAATCTTGCTGATTACTTTTGAAATAGTAACCGATGAATGTGCAGAAAATAGATCATGCCGATTACTTTTGAAATAGTAACCGACGAATGTGTTGAAAACAAATCATGTCGATTACCTTTGAAATAGTAACTGACGAATATGCTGAAAATAAATCATGCCGATTACTTTTGAAATAGTCATTGACGAATATGCTGAAAATAAAAATCTTGCCGATTACTTTTGAAATAGTAACCGACAAATATGCTGAAAATAAAAATCTTGCCGATTACTTTTGAAATAGTAACCGACGAATGTGCAGAAAATAGATCATGCCGATTACTTTTGAAATAGTAACCGACGAATGTCTTGAAAATGAATCATGCCGATTACTTTTGAGATAGTAACCGACGAATGTGCTGAAAATAAATCATGCCGATTACTATTAAAATAGTAACCGACAAATGCGCTGAAAATAAAAATCTTGTCGATTACTTTTAAAATAGTAACCGACAAATATGCTAAAAATAAAAATCTTGCCGATTACTTTTGAAATAGTAACCGACGAATGTGCTGAAAATAAATAATGCTGATTACTTTTGAAATAGTAAGCGATGAATATGTTGGAAATAAAAATCTTACCAAGTACTTTTAAAAAAGTAACCAATGAATGTGCTGAAAATAAAGTCTTGCCGATTACTTTTGAAATAGTAACCGACGAATATGTTGAAAATAAAAATCTTGCCGATTACTTTTGAAATAGTAACCGACAAATGTGCTGAAAATAAATCATGCCGATTACTATTGAAATAGTAACCGACAAATGTGGTGAAAATAGAAATAGGAACCGACGAATATTTGAAAATAAAAATCATGTCGATTACGTTTAAAATAGTAACCGACAAATATGCTGAAAATAAAAATCTTGCCGATTACTTTTGAAATAGTAACCGACGAATGTTCCTAAAATAAATCATGTTGATTACTTTTGAAATAGTAAGCGATGAATATGTTGGAGATAAAAATCTTACCAATTACTTTTAAAAAAGTAACCAATGAATGTGCTGAAAATAAAGTCTTGCCGATTACTTTTGAAATAGTAACCGACGAATATGTTGAAAATAAAAATCTTACCGATTACTTTTGAAATAGTAACCGACGAATATGTTGAAAATAAAAATCTTGCCGATTACTTTTGAAATAGTAACCGACAAATGTGCTGAAAATAAATCATGCCGATTACTATTGAAATAGTAACCGACAAATGTGGTGAAAATAGAAATAGGAACCGACGAATATTTGAAAATAAAAATCATGTCGATTACTTTTAAAATAGTAACCGACAAATATGCTGAAAATAAAAATCTTGCCGATTACTTTTGAAATAGTAACCGACGAATGTTCCTAAAATAAATCATGCTGATTACTTTTGAAATAGTAAGCGATGAATATGTTGGAAATAAAAATCTTACCAATTACTTTTAAAAAAGTAACCAATGAATGTGCTGAAAATAAAGTCTTGCCGATTACTTTTGAAATAGTAACCGACGAATATGTTGAAAATAAAAATCTTGCCGATTACTTTTGAAATAGTAACAGACGAATGTGCTGAAAATAAAGTCTTGCCGATTACTTTTAAAATAGTAACCGACAAATATGCTGAAAATAAAAATCTTGCCGATTACTTTTAAAATAGTAACAGACAAATATGCTAAAAATAAAAATCTTGCCGATTACTTTTGAAATAGTAACAGACGAATGTGCTGAAAATAAATCTTGCCGATTAGCTTTGAAATAGTAACCGACGAATGTGCTGAAAATAAAGTCTTGCCGATTACTTCTAAAATAGTAACAGACAAATATGCTAAAAATAAAAATCTTGCCGATTACTTTTGAAATAGTAACCGACAAATGTGCTGAAAATAAATCATGCCGATTACTATTGAAATAGTAACCGACAAATGTGGTGAAAATAGAAATAGGAACCGACGAATATTTGAAAATAAAAATCATGTCGATTACTTTTAAAATAGTAACCGACAAATATGCTGAAAATAAAAATCTTGCCGATTACTTTTGAAATAGTAACCGACGAATGTTCCTAAAATAAATCATGCTGATTACTTTTGAAATAGTAAGCGATGAATATGTTGGAAATAAAAATCTTACCAATTACTTTTAAAAAAGTAACCAATGAATGTGCTGAAAATAAAGTCTTGCCGATTACTTTTGAAATAGTAACCGACGAATATGTTGAAAATAAAAATCTTGCCGATTACTTTTGAAATAGTAACAGACGAATGTGCTGAAAATAAAGTCTTGCCGATTACTTTTAAAATAGTAACCGACAAATATGCTGAAAATAAAAATCTTGCCAATTACTTTTAAAATAGTAACAGACAAATATGCTAAAAATAAAAATCTTGCCGATTACTTTTGAAATAGTAACCGACGAATGTGCTGAAAATAAATCTTGCCGATTAGCTTTGAAATAGTAACCGACGAATGTGCTGAAAATAAAGTCTTGCCGATTACTTCTAAAATAGTAACAGACAAATATGCTAAAAATAAAAATCTTGCCGATTACTTTTGAAATAGTAACCGACAAATATGCTGAAAATAAAAATCTTGCCGATTACTTTTGAAATAGTAACCGACGAATGTGCTGAAAATAAAAATCTTGCCGATTACTTTTGAAATAGTAACCGACGAATGTGCAGAAAATAGATCATGCCGATTACTTTTGAAATAGTAACCGACGAATGTGTTGAAAATAAATCATGTCGATTACCTTTGAAATAGTAACCGACGAATATGCTGAAAATAAATCATGCCGATTACTTTTGAAATAGTCATTGACGAATATGCTGAAAATAAAAATCTTGCCGATTACTTTTGAAATAGTAACCGACGAATGTGCAGAAAATAGATCATGCCGATTACTTTTGAAATAGTAACCGACGACTGTCTTGAAAATGAATCATGCCGATTACTTTTGAAATAGTAACCGACGAATGTGCTGAAAATAAATCATGCCGATTACCATTGAAATAGTAACCGACAAATGCGCTGAAAATAAAAATCTTGTCGATTACTTTTAAAATAGTAACCGACAAATATGCTAAAAATAAAAATCTTGCCGATTACTTTTGAAATAGGAACCGACGAATATGTTGAAAATAAAAATCTTGTAGATTACTTTTAAAATAGTAACCGACAAATATGCTGAAAATAAAAATCTTGCCGATTACTTTTGAAATAGTAACCGACGAATGTGCTGAAAATAAATCATGCTGATTACTATTGAAATAGTAAGCGATGAATATGTTGGAAATAAAAATCTTACCAATTACTTTTAAAAAAGTAACCAATGAATGTGCTGAAAATAAAGTCTTGCCGATTACTTTTGAAATAGTAATCGACGAATATGTTGAAAATAAAAATCTTGCCGATTACTTTTGAAATAGTAACCGACGAACATGCTGAAAATAAAAATCTTCCCGATTACTTTTGAAATAGTAACCGACGAAGGTGCTGAAAATAAAGTCTTGCCGATCACTTTTGAAATAGTAACCGACGAATGTGCTGAAAATAAAGTCTTGCCGATTACTTTTAAAATAGTAACAGACAAATATGCTAAAAATAAAAATCTTGCCGATTACTTTTGAAATAGTAACCGACGAATGTGCTGAAAATAAATCTTGCCGATTAGCTTTGAAATAGTAACCGACGAATGTGCTGAAAATAAAGTCTTGCCGATTACTTCTAAAATAGTAACAGACAAATATGCTAAAAATAAAAATCTTGCCGATTACTTTTGAAATAGTCATTGACGAAAATGCTGAAAATAAAAATCTTGCCGATTACTTTTGAAATAGTAACCGACGAATGTGCAGAAAATAGATCATGCCGATTACTTTTGAAATAGTAACCGACGAATGTCTTGAAAATGAATCATGCCGATTACTTTTGAAATAGTAACCAACGAATGTGCTGAAAATAAATCATGCCGATTACTATTGAAATTGTAACCGACAAATGCGCTGAAAATAAAAATCTTGTCGATTACTTTTAAAATAGTAACCGACAAATATGCTAAAAATAAAAATCTTGCCGATTACTTTTGAAATAGTAACCGACGAATATGTTGAAAATAAAAATCTTGCCGATTACTTTTGAAATAGTAACCGACGAATGTGCTGAAAATAAAGTCTTGCCGATTACTTTTAAAATAGTAACAGACAAATATGCTAAAAATAAAAATCTTGCCGATTACTTTTGAAATAGTAACCGACGAATGTGCTGAAAATAAATCTTGCCGATTAGCTTTGAAATAGTAACCGACGAATGTGCTGAAAATAAAGTCTTCCCGATTACATCTAAAATAGTAACAGACAAATATGCTAAAAATAAAAATCTTGCCGATTACTTTTGAAATAGTAACCGACAAATATGCTGAAAATAAAAATCTTGCCGATTACTTTTGAAATAGTAACCGACGAATGTGCTGAAAATAAAAATCTTGCCGATTACTTTTGAAATAGTAACCGACAAATATGCTGAAAATAAAAATCTTGCCGATTACTTTTGAAATAGTAACCGACGAACTTGCTGAAAATAAAAATCTTCCCGATTACTTTTGAAATAGTAACCGACGAATGTGCTGAAAATAAATCATGCTGATTACTTTTGAAATAGTCATTGACGAATATGCTGAAAATAAAAATCTTGCCGATTACTTTTGAAATAGTAACCGACAAATATGCTGAAAATAAAAATCTTGCCGATTACTTTTGAAATAGTATCCGACGAATGTGCTGAAAATAAAAATCTTGCCGATTACTTTTGAAATAGTAACCGACGAACATGCTGAAAATAAAAATCTTGCCGTTTACTTTTGAAATAGTAACCGACGAATGTGCAGAAAATAGATCATGCCGATTACTTTTGAAATAGTAACCGACGAATGTGTTGAAAATAAATCATGTCGATTACCTTTGAAATAGTAACTGACGAATATGCTGAAAATAAATCATGCCGATTACTTTTGAAATAGTCATTGACGAATATGCTGAAAATAAAAATCTTGCCGATTACTTTTGAAATAGTAACCGACGAACATGCTGAAAATAAAAATCTTGCCGATTACTTTTGAAATAGTAACCGATGAATGTGCAGAAAATAGATCATGCCGATTACTTTTGAAATAGTAACCGACAAATGTGCTGAAAATAAATCATGCCGATTACTATTGAAATAGTAACCGACAAATGCGCTGAAAATAAAAATCTTGTCGATTACTTTTAAAATAGTAACCGACAAATATGCTAAAAATAAAAATCTTGCCGATTACTTTTGAAATAGGAACCGACGAATATGTTGAAAATAAAAATCTTGTAGATTACTTTTAAAATAGTAACCGACAAATATGCTGAAAATAAAAATCTTGCCGATTACTTTTGAAATAGTAACCGACGAATGTGCTGAAAATAAAAATCTTGCCGATTACTTTTGAAATAGTAACCGACAAATATGCTGAAAATAAAAATCTTGCCGATTACTTTTGAAATAGTAACCGACGAACTTGCTGAAAATAAAAATCTTCCCGATTACTTTTGAAATAGTAACCGACGAATGTGCTGAAAATAAATCATGCCGATTACTTTTGAAATAGTCATTGACGAATATGCTGAAAATAAAAATCTTGCCGATTACTTTTGAAATAGTAACCGACAAATATGCTGAAAATAAAAATCTTGCCGATTACTTTTGAAATAGTAACCGACGAATGTGCGGAAAATAAAAATCTTGCCGATTACTTTTGAAATAGTAACCGACGAACATGCTGAAAATAAAAATCTTGCCGTTTACTTTTGAAATAGTAACCGACGAATGTGCAGAAAATAGATCATGCCGATTACTTTTGAAATAGTAACCGACGAATGTGTTGAAAATAAATCATGTCGATTACCTTTGAAATAGTAACTGACGAATATGCTGAAAATAAATCATGCCGATTACTTTTGAAATAGTCATTGACGAATATGCTGAAAATAAAAATCTTGCCGATTACTTTTGAAATAGTAACCGACGAACATGCTGAAAATAAAAATCTTGCCGATTACTTTTGAAATAGTAACCGATGAATGTGCAGAAAATAGATCATGCCGATTACTTTTGAAATAGTAACCGACAAATGTGCTGAAAATAAATCATGCCGATTACTATTGAAATAGTAACCGACAAATGCGCTGAAAATAAAAATCTTGTCGATTACTTTTAAAATAGTAACCGACAAATATGCTAAAAATAAAAATCTTGCCGATTACTTTTGAAATAGGAACCGACGAATATGTTGAAAATAAAAATCTTGTAGATTACTTTTAAAATAGTAACCGACAAATATGCTGAAAATAAAAATCTTGCCGATTACTTTTGAAATAGTAACCGACGAATGTGCTGAAAATAAATCATGCTGATTACTATTGAAATAGTAAGCGATGAATATGTTGGAAATAAAAATCTTACCAATTACTTTTAAAAAAGTAACCAATGAATGTGCTGAAAATAAAGTCTTGCCGATTACTTTTGAAATAGTAATCGACGAATATGTTGAAAATAAAAATCTTGCCGATTACTTTTGAAATAGTAACCGACAAATATGCTGAAAATAAAAATCTTGCCGATTACTTTTGAAATAGTAACCGACAAATATGCTGAAAATAAAAATCTTGCCGATTACTTTTGAAATAGTATCCGACGAATGTGCTGAAAATAAAAATCTTGCCGATTACTTTTGAAATAGTAACCGACGAACATGCTGAAAATAAAAATCTTGCCGTTTACTTTTGAAATAGTAACCGACGAATGTGCAGAAAATAGATCATGCCGATTACTTTTGAAATAGTAACCGACGAATGTGTTGAAAATAAATCATGTCGATTACCTTTGAAATAGTAACTGACGAATATGCTGAAAATAAATCATGCCGATTACTTTTGAAATAGTCATTGACGAATATGCTGAAAATAAAAATCTTGCCGATTACTTTTGAAATAGTAACCGACGAACATGCTGAAAATAAAAATCTTGCCGATTACTTTTGAAATAGTAACCGATGAATGTGCAGAAAATAGATCATGCCGATTACTTTTGAAATAGTAACCGACAAATGTGCTGAAAATAAATCATGCCGATTACTATTGAAATAGTAACCGACAAATGCGCTGAAAATAAAAATCTTGTCGATTACTTTTAAAATAGTAACCGACAAATATGCTAAAAATAAAAATCTTGCCGATTACTTTTGAAATAGGAACCGACGAATATGTTGAAAATAAAAATCTTGTAGATTACTTTTAAAATAGTAACCGACAAATATGCTGAAAATAAAAATCTTGCCGATTACTTTTGAAATAGTAACCGACGAATGTGCTGAAAATAAAAATCTTGCCGATTACTTTTGAAATAGTAACCGACAAATATGCTGAAAATAAAAATCTTGCCGATTACTTTTGAAATAGTAACCGACGAACTTGCTGAAAATAAAAATCTTCCCGATTACTTTTGAAATAGTAACCGACGAATGTGCTGAAAATAAATCATGCCGATTACTTTTGAAATAGTCATTGACGAATATGCTGAAAATAAAAATCTTGCCGATTACTTTTGAAATAGTAACCGACAAATATGCTGAAAATAAAAATCTTGCCGATTACTTTTGAAATAGTAACCGACGAATGTGCGGAAAATAAAAATCTTGCCGATTACTTTTGAAATAGTAACCGACGAACATGCTGAAAATAAAAATCTTGCCGTTTACTTTTGAAATAGTAACCGACGAATGTGCAGAAAATAGATCATGCCGATTACTTTTGAAATAGTAACCGACGAATGTGTTGAAAATAAATCATGTCGATTACCTTTGAAATAGTAACTGACGAATATGCTGAAAATAAATCATGCCGATTACTTTTGAAATAGTCATAGACGAATATGCTGAAAATAAAAATCTTGCCGATTACTTTTGAAATAGTAACCGACGAACATGCTGAAAATAAAAATCTTGCCGATTACTTTTGAAATAGTAACCGATGAATGTGCAGAAAATAGATCATGCCGATTACTTTTGAAATAGTAACCGACAAATGTGCTGAAAATAAATCATGCCGATTACTATTGAAATAGTAACCGACAAATGCGCTGAAAATAAAAATCTTGTCGATTACTTTTAAAATAGTAACCGACAAATATGCTAAAAATAAAAATCTTGCCGATTACTTTTGAAATAGGAACCGACGAATATGTTGAAAATAAAAATCTTGTAGATTACTTTTAAAATAGTAACCGACAAATATGCTGAAAATAAAAATCTTGCCGATTACTTTTGAAATAGTAACCGACGAATGTGCTGAAAATAAATCATGCTGATTACTATTGAAATAGTAAGCGATGAATATGTTGGAAATAAAAATCTTACCAATTACTTTTAAAAAAGTAACCAATGAATGTGCTGAAAATAAAGTCTTGCCGATTACTTTTGAAATAGTAATCGACGAATATGTTGAAAATAAAAATCTTGCCGATTACTTTTGAAATAGTAACCGACAAATATGCTGAAAATAAAAATCTTGCCGATTACTTTTGAAATAGTAACCGACGAACTTGCTGAAAATAAAAATCTTCCCGATTACTTTTGAAATAGTAACCGACGAATGTGCTGAAAATAAATCATGCCGATTACTTTTGAAATAGTCATTGACGAATATGCTGAAAATAAAAATCTTGCCGATTACTTTTGAAATAGTAACCGACGAATGTGCAGAAAATAGATCATGCCGATTACTTTTGAAATAGTAACCGACGAATGTCTTGGAAATGAATCATGCCGATTACTTTTGAAATAGTAACCGACGAATGTGCTGAAAATAAATCATGCCGATTACTATTGAAATAGTAACCGACAAATGCGCTGAAAATAAAAATCTTGTCGATTACTTTTAAAATAGTAACCGACAAATATGCTAAAAATAAAAATCTTGCCGATTACTTTTGAAATAGTAACCGACGAACTTGCTGAAAATAAAAATCTTCCCGATTACTTTTGAAATAGTAACCGACGAATGTGCTGAAAATAAAGTCTTGCCGATTACTTTTGAAATAGTAACCGACGAATGTGCTGAAAATAAAGTCTTGCCGATTACTTTTAAAATAGTAACAGACAAATATGCTAAAAATAAAAATCTTGCCGATTACTTTTGAAATAGTAACCGACGAATGTGCTGAAAATAAAGTCTTGCCGATTACTTTTAAAATAGTAACCGACAAATATGCTGAAAATAAAAATCTTGCCGATTACTTTTGAAATAGTAACCGACGAACTTGCTGAAAATAAAAATCTTCCCGATTACTTTTGAAATAGTAACCGACGAATGTGCTGAAAATAAAGTCTTGCCGATTACTTTTGAAATAGTAACCGACGAATGTGCTGAAAATAAAATCTTGCCGATTACTTTTAAAATAGTAACAGACAAATATGCTAAAAATAAAAATCTTGCCGATTACTTTTGAAATAGTAACCGACGAATGTGCTGAAAATAAAGTCTTCCCGATTACATCTAAAATAGTAACAGACAAATATGCTAAAAATAAAAATCTTGCCGATTACTTTTGAAATAGTAACCGACAAATATGCTGAAAATAAAAATCTTGCCGATTACTTTTGAAATAGTAACCGACGAATGTGCTGAAAATAAAAATCTTGCCGATTACTTTTGAAATAGTAACCGACGAACATGCTGAAAATAAAAATCTTGCCGTTTACTTTTGAAATAGTAACCGACGAATGTGCAGAAAATAGATCATGCCGATTACTTTTGAAATAGTAACCGACGAATGTGTTGAAAATAAATCATGTCGATTACCTTTGAAATAGTAACCGACGAATATGCTGAAAATAAATCATGCCGATTACTTTTGAAATAGTCATTGACAAATATGCTGAAAATAAAAATCTTGCCGATTACTTTTGAAATAGTAACCGACGAACATGCTGAAAATAAAAATCTTGCCGATTACTTTTGAAATAGTAACCGATGAATGTGCAGAAAATAGATCATGCCGATTACTTTTGAAATAGTAACCGACAAATGTGCTGAAAATAAATCATGCCGATTACTATTGAAATAGTAACCGACAAATGCGCTGAAAATAAAAATCTTGTCGATTACTTTTAAAATAGTAACCGACAAATATGCTAAAAATAAAAATCTTGCCGATTACTTTTGAAATAGGAACCGACGAATATGTTGAAAATAAAAATCTTGTAGATTACTTTTAAAATAGTAACCGACAAATATGCTGAAAATAAAAATCTTGCCGATTACTTTTGAAATAGTAACCGACGAATGTGCTGAAAATAAATCATGCTGATTACTATTGAAATAGTAAGCGATGAATATGTTGGAAATAAAAATCTTACCAATTACTTTTAAAAAAGTAACCAATGAATGTGCTGAAAATAAAGTCTTGCCGATTACTTTTGAAATAGTAATCGACGAATATGTTGAAAATAAAAATCTTGCCGATTACTTTTGAAATAGTAACCGACAAATATGCTGAAAATAAAAATCTTGCCGATTACTTTTGAAATAGTAACCGACGAACTTGCTGAAAATAAAAATCTTCCCGATTACTTTTGAAATAGTAACCGACGAATGTGCTGAAAATAAATCATGCCGATTACTTTTGAAATAGTCATTGACGAATATGCTGAAAATAAAAATCTTGCCGATTACTTTTGAAATAGTAACCGACGAATGTGCAGAAAATAGATCATGCCGATTACTTTTGAAATAGTAACCGACGAATGTCTTGAAAATGAATCATGCCGATTACTTTTGAAATAGTAACCGACGAATGTGCTGAAAATAAATCATGCCGATTACTATTGAAATAGTAACCGACAAATGCGCTGAAAATAAAAATCTTGTCGATTACTTTTAAAATAGTAACCGACAAATATGCTAAAAATAAAAATCTTGCCGATTACTTTTGAAATAGTAACCGACGAATATGTTGAAAATAAAAATCTTGCCGATTACTTTTGAAATAGTAACCGACGAATGTGCTGAAAATAAAGTCTTGCCGATTACTTTTAAAATAGTAACCGACAAATATGCTGAAAATAAAAATCTTGCCGATTACTTTTGAAATAGTAACCGACGAACTTGCTGAAAATAAAAATCTTCCCGATTACTTTTGAAATAGTAACCGACGAATGTGCTGAAAATAAAGTCTTGCCGATTACTTTTGAAATAGTAACCGACGAATGTGCTGAAAATAAAGTCTTGCCGATTACTTTTAAAATAGTAACAGACAAATATGCTAAAAATAAAAATCTTGCCGATTACTTTTGAAATAGTAACCGACGAATGTCCTGAAAATAAATCTTGCCGATTTGCTTTGAAATAGTAACCGACGAATGTGCTGAAAATAAAGTCTTCCCGATTACATCTAAAATAGTAACAGACAAATATGCTAAAAATAAAAATCTTGCCGATTACTTTTGAAATAGTAACCGACAAATATGCTGAAAATAAAAATCTTGCCGATTACTTTTGAAATAGTAACCGACGAATGTGCTGAAAATAAAAATCTTGCCGATTACTTTTGAAATAGTAACCGACGAACATGCTGAAAATAAAAATCTTGCCGTTTACTTTTGAAATAGTAACCGACGAATGTGCAGAAAATAGATCATGCCGATTACTTTTGAAATAGTAACCGACGAATGTGTTGAAAATAAATCATGTCGATTACCTTTGAAATAGTAACCGACGAATATGCTGAAAATAAATCATGCCGATTACTTTTGAAATAGTCATTGACAAATATGCTGAAAATAAAAATCTTGCCGATTACTTTTGAAATAGTAACCGACGAACATGCTGAAAATAAAAATCTTGCCGATTACTTTTGAAATAGTAACCGATGAATGTGCAGAAAATAGATCATGCCGATTACTTTTGAAATAGTAACCGACAAATGTGCTGAAAATAAATCATGCCGATTACTATTGAAATAGTAACCGACAAATGCGCTGAAAATAAAAATCTTGTCGATTACTTTTAAAATAGTAACCGACAAATATGCTAAAAATAAAAATCTTGCCGATTACTTTTGAAATAGGAACCGACGAATATGTTGAAAATAAAAATCTTGTAGATTACTTTTAAAATAGTAACCGACAAATATGCTGAAAATAAAAATCTTGCCGATTACTTTTGAAATAGTAACCGACGAATGTGCTGAAAATAAATCATGCTGATTACTATTGAAATAATAAGCGATGAATATGTTGGAAATAAAAATCTTACCAATTACTTTTAAAAAAGTAACCAATGAATGTGCTGAAAATAAAGTCTTGCCGATTACTTTTGAAATAGTAATCGACGAATATGTTGAAAATAAAAATCTTGCCGATTACTTTTGAAATAGTAACCGACAAATATGCTGAAAATAAAAATCTTGCCGATTACTTTTGAAATAGTAACCGACGAACTTGCTGAAAATAAAAATCTTCCCGATTACTTTTGAAATAGTAACCGACGAATGTGCTGAAAATAAATCATGCCGATTACTTTTGAAATAGTCATTGACGAATATGCTGAAAATAAAAATCTTGCCGATTACTTTTGAAATAGTAACCGACGAATGTGCAGAAAATAGATCATGCCGATTACTTTTGAAATAGTAACCGACGAATGTCTTGAAAATGAATCATGCCGATTACTTTTGAAATAGTAACCGACGAATGTGCTGAAAATAAATCATGCCGATTACTATTGAAATAGTAACCGACAAATGCGCTGAAAATAAAAATCTTGTCGATTACTTTTAAAATAGTAACCGACAAATATGCTAAAAATAAAAATCTTGCCGATTACTTTTGAAATAGTAACCGACGAATATGTTGAAAATAAAAATCTTGCCGATTACTTTTGAAATAGTAACCGACGAATGTGCTGAAAATAAAGTCTTGCCGATTACTTTTAAAATAGTAACCGACAAATATGCTGAAAATAAAAATCTTGCCGATTACTTTTGAAATAGTAACCGACGAACTTGCTGAAAATAAAAATCTTCCCGATTACTTTTGAAATAGTAACCGACGAATGTGCTGAAAATAAAGTCTTGCCGATTACTTTTGAAATAGTAACCGACGAATGTGCTGAAAATAAAGTCTTGCCGATTACTTTTAAAATAGTAACAGACAAATATGCTAAAAATAAAAATCTTGCCGATTACTTTTGAAATAGTAACCGACGAATGTGCTGAAAATAAAGTCTTGCCGATTACTTTTAAAATAGTAACCGACAAATATGCTGAAAATAAAAATCTTGCCGATTACTTTTGAAATAGTAACCGACGAACTTGCTGAAAATAAAAATCTTCCCGATTACTTTTGAAATAGTAACCGACGAATGTGCTGAAAATAAAGTCTTGCCGATTACTTTTGAAATAGTAACCGACGAATGTGCTGAAAATAAAATCTTGCCGATTACTTTTAAAATAGTAACAGACAAATATGCTAAAAATAAAAATCTTGCCGATTACTTTTGAAATAGTAACCGACGAATGTGCTGAAAATAAAGTCTTCCCGATTACATCTAAAATAGTAACAGACAAATATGCTAAAAATAAAAATCTTGCCGATTACTTTTGAAATAGTAACCGACAAATATGCTGAAAATAAAAATCTTGCCGATTACTTTTGAAATAGTAACCGACGAATGTGCTGAAAATAAAAATCTTGCCGATTACTTTTGAAATAGTAACCGACGAACATGCTGAAAATAAAAATCTTGCCGTTTACTTTTGAAATAGTAACCGACGAATGTGCAGAAAATAGATCATGCCGATTACTTTTGAAATAGTAACCGACGAATGTGTTGAAAATAAATCATGTCGATTACCTTTGAAATAGTAACCGACGAATATGCTGAAAATAAATCATGCCGATTACTTTTGAAATAGTCATTGACAAATATGCTGAAAATAAAAATCTTGCCGATTACTTTTGAAATAGTAACCGACGAACATGCTGAAAATAAAAATCTTGCCGATTACTTTTGAAATAGTAACCGATGAATGTGCAGAAAATAGATCATGCCGATTACTTTTGAAATAGTAACCGACAAATGTGCTGAAAATAAATCATGCCGATTACTATTGAAATAGTAACCGACAAATGCGCTGAAAATAAAAATCTTGTCGATTACTTTTAAAATAGTAACCGACAAATATGCTAAAAATAAAAATCTTGCCGATTACTTTTGAAATAGGAACCGACGAATATGTTGAAAATAAAAATCTTGTAGATTACTTTTAAAATAGTAACCGACAAATATGCTGAAAATAAAAATCTTGCCGATTACTTTTGAAATAGTAACCGACGAATGTGCTGAAAATAAATCATGCTGATTACTATTGAAATAGTAAGCGATGAATATGTTGGAAATAAAAATCTTACCAATTACTTTTAAAAAAGTAACCAATGAATGTGCTGAAAATAAAGTCTTGCCGATTACTTTTGAAATAGTAATCGACGAATATGTTGAAAATAAAAATCTTGCCGATTACTTTTGAAATAGTAACCGACAAATATGCTGAAAATAAAAATCTTGCCGATTACTTTTGAAATAGTAACCGACGAACTTGCTGAAAATAAAAATCTTCCCGATTACTTTTGAAATAGTAACCGACGAATGTGCTGAAAATAAATCATGCCGATTACTTTTGAAATAGTCATTGACGAATATGCTGAAAATAAAAATCTTGCCGATTACTTTTGAAATAGTAACCGACGAATGTGCAGAAAATAGATCATGCCGATTACTTTTGAAATAGTAACCGACGAATGTCTTGAAAATGAATCATGCCGATTACTTTTGAAATAGTAACCGACGAATGTGCTGAAAATAAATCATGCCGATTACTATTGAAATAGTAACCGACAAATGCGCTGAAAATAAAAATCTTGTCGATTACTTTTAAAATAGTAACCGACAAATATGCTAAAAATAAAAATCTTGCCGATTACTTTTGAAATAGTAACCGACGAATATGTTGAAAATAAAAATCTTGCCGATTACTTTTGAAATAGTAACCGACGAATGTGCTGAAAATAAAGTCTTGCCGATTACTTTTAAAATAGTAACCGACAAATATGCTGAAAATAAAAATCTTGCCGATTACTTTTGAAATAGTAACCGACGAACTTGCTGAAAATAAAAATCTTCCCGATTACTTTTGAAATAGTAACCGACGAATGTGCTGAAAATAAAGTCTTGCCGATTACTTTTGAAATAGTAACCGACGAATGTGCTGAAAATAAAGTCTTGCCGATTACTTTTAAAATAGTAACAGACAAATATGCTAAAAATAAAAATCTTGCCGATTACTTTTGAAATAGTAACCGACGAATGTGCTGAAAATAAATCTTGCCGATTTGCTTTGAAATAGTAACCGACGAATGTGCTGAAAATAAAGTCTTCCCGATTACATCTAAAATAGTAACAGACAAATATGCTAAAAATAAAAATCTTGCCGATTACTTTTGAAATAGTAACCGACAAATATGCTGAAAATAAAAATCTTGCCGATTACTTTTGAAATAGTAACCGACGAATGTGCTGAAAATAAAAATCTTGCCGATTACTTTTGAAATAGTAACCGACGAACATGCTGAAAATAAAAATCTTGCCGTTTACTTTTGAAATAGTAACCGACGAATGTGCAGAAAATAGATCATGCCGATTACTTTTGAAATAGTAACCGACGAATGTGTTGAAAATAAATCATGTCGATTACCTTTGAAATAGTAACCGACGAATATGCTGAAAATAAATCATGCCGATTACTTTTGAAATAGTCATTGACAAATATGCTGAAAATAAAAATCTTGCCGATTACTTTTGAAATAGTAACCGACGAACATGCTGAAAATAAAAATCTTGCCGATTACTTTTGAAATAGTAACCGATGAATGTGCAGAAAATAGATCATGCCGATTACTTTTGAAATAGTAACCGACAAATGTGCTGAAAATAAATCATGCCGATTACTATTGAAATAGTAACCGACAAATGCGCTGAAAATAAAAATCTTGTCGATTACTTTTAAAATAGTAACCGACAAATATGCTAAAAATAAAAATCTTGCCGATTACTTTTGAAATAGGAACCGACGAATATGTTGAAAATAAAAATCTTGTAGATTACTTTTAAAATAGTAACCGACAAATATGCTGAAAATAAAAATCTTGCCGATTACTTTTGAAATAGTAACCGACGAATGTGCTGAAAATAAATCATGCTGATTACTATTGAAATAATAAGCGATGAATATGTTGGAAATAAAAATCTTACCAATTACTTTTAAAAAAGTAACCAATGAATGTGCTGAAAATAAAGTCTTGCCGATTACTTTTGAAATAGTAATCGACGAATATGTTGAAAATAAAAATCTTGCCGATTACTTTTGAAATAGTAACCGACAAATATGCTGAAAATAAAAATCTTGCCGATTACTTTTGAAATAGTAACCGACGAACTTGCTGAAAATAAAAATCTTCCCGATTACTTTTGAAATAGTAACCGACGAATGTGCTGAAAATAAATCATGCCGATTACTTTTGAAATAGTCATTGACGAATATGCTGAAAATAAAAATCTTGCCGATTACTTTTGAAATAGTAACCGACGAATGTGCAGAAAATAGATCATGCCGATTACTTTTGAAATAGTAACCGACGAATGTCTTGAAAATGAATCATGCCGATTACTTTTGAAATAGTAACCGACGAATGTGCTGAAAATAAATCATGCCGATTACTATTGAAATAGTAACCGACAAATGCGCTGAAAATAAAAATCTTGTCGATTACTTTTAAAATAGTAACCGACAAATATGCTAAAAATAAAAATCTTGCCGATTACTTTTGAAATAGTAACCGACGAATATGTTGAAAATAAAAATCTTGCCGATTACTTTTGAAATAGTAACCGACGAATGTGCTGAAAATAAAGTCTTGCCGATTACTTTTAAAATAGTAACCGACAAATATGCTGAAAATAAAAATCTTGCCGATTACTTTTGAAATAGTAACCGACGAACTTGCTGAAAATAAAAATCTTCCCGATTACTTTTGAAATAGTAACCGACGAATGTGCTGAAAATAAAGTCTTGCCGATTACTTTTGAAATAGTAACCGACGAATGTGCTGAAAATAAAGTCTTGCCGATTACTTTTAAAATAGTAACAGACAAATATGCTAAAAATAAAAATCTTGCCGATTACTTTTGAAATAGTAACCGACGAATGTGCTGAAAATAAAGTCTTGCCGATTACTTTTAAAATAGTAACCGACAAATATGCTGAAAATAAAAATCTTGCCGATTACTTTTGAAATAGTAACCGACGAACTTGCTGAAAATAAAAATCTTCCCGATTACTTTTGAAATAGTAACCGACGAATGTGCTGAAAATAAAGTCTTGCCGATTACTTTTGAAATAGTAACCGACGAATGTGCTGAAAATAAAATCTTGCCGATTACTTTTAAAATAGTAACAGACAAATATGCTAAAAATAAAAATCTTGCCGATTACTTTTGAAATAGTAACCGACGAATGTGCTGAAAATAAAGTCTTCCCGATTACATCTAAAATAGTAACAGACAAATATGCTAAAAATAAAAATCTTGCCGATTACTTTTGAAATAGTAACCGACAAATATGCTGAAAATAAAAATCTTGCCGATTACTTTTGAAATAGTAACCGACGAATGTGCTGAAAATAAAAATCTTGCCGATTACTTTTGAAATAGTAACCGACGAACATGCTGAAAATAAAAATCTTGCCGTTTACTTTTGAAATAGTAACCGACGAATGTGCAGAAAATAGATCATGCCGATTACTTTTGAAATAGTAACCGACGAATGTGTTGAAAATAAATCATGTCGATTACCTTTGAAATAGTAACCGACGAATATGCTGAAAATAAATCATGCCGATTACTTTTGAAATAGTCATTGACAAATATGCTGAAAATAAAAATCTTGCCGATTACTTTTGAAATAGTAACCGACGAACATGCTGAAAATAAAAATCTTGCCGATTACTTTTGAAATAGTAACCGATGAATGTGCAGAAAATAGATCATGCCGATTACTTTTGAAATAGTAACCGACAAATGTGCTGAAAATAAATCATGCCGATTACTATTGAAATAGTAACCGACAAATGCGCTGAAAATAAAAATCTTGTCGATTACTTTTAAAATAGTAACCGACAAATATGCTAAAAATAAAAATCTTGCCGATTACTTTTGAAATAGGAACCGACGAATATGTTGAAAATAAAAATCTTGTAGATTACTTTTAAAATAGTAACCGACAAATATGCTGAAAATAAAAATCTTGCCGATTACTTTTGAAATAGTAACCGACGAATGTGCTGAAAATAAATCATGCTGATTACTATTGAAATAGTAAGCGATGAATATGTTGGAAATAAAAATCTTACCAATTACTTTTAAAAAAGTAACCAATGAATGTGCTGAAAATAAAGTCTTGCCGATTACTTTTGAAATAGTAATCGACGAATATGTTGAAAATAAAAATCTTGCCGATTACTTTTGAAATAGTAACCGACAAATATGCTGAAAATAAAAATCTTGCCGATTACTTTTGAAATAGTAACCGACGAACTTGCTGAAAATAAAAATCTTCCCGATTACTTTTGAAATAGTAACCGACGAATGTGCTGAAAATAAATCATGCCGATTACTTTTGAAATAGTCATTGACGAATATGCTGAAAATAAAAATCTTGCCGATTACTTTTGAAATAGTAACCGACGAATGTGCAGAAAATAGATCATGCCGATTACTTTTGAAATAGTAACCGACGAATGTCTTGAAAATGAATCATGCCGATTACTTTTGAAATAGTAACCGACGAATGTGCTGAAAATAAATCATGCCGATTACTATTGAAATAGTAACCGACAAATGCGCTGAAAATAAAAATCTTGTCGATTACTTTTAAAATAGTAACCGACAAATATGCTAAAAATAAAAATCTTGCCGATTACTTTTGAAATAGTAACCGACGAATATGTTGAAAATAAAAATCTTGCCGATTACTTTTGAAATAGTAACCGACGAATGTGCTGAAAATAAAGTCTTGCCGATTACTTTTAAAATAGTAACCGACAAATATGCTGAAAATAAAAATCTTGCCGATTACTTTTGAAATAGTAACCGACGAACTTGCTGAAAATAAAAATCTTCCCGATTACTTTTGAAATAGTAACCGACGAATGTGCTGAAAATAAAGTCTTGCCGATTACTTTTGAAATAGTAACCGACGAATGTGCTGAAAATAAAGTCTTGCCGATTACTTTTAAAATAGTAACAGACAAATATGCTAAAAATAAAAATCTTGCCGATTACTTTTGAAATAGTAACCGACGAATGTGCTGAAAATAAATCTTGCCGATTTGCTTTGAAATAGTAACCGACGAATGTGCTGAAAATAAAGTCTTCCCGATTACATCTAAAATAGTAACAGACAAATATGCTAAAAATAAAAATCTTGCCGATTACTTTTGAAATAGTAACCGACAAATATGCTGAAAATAAAAATCTTGCCGATTACTTTTGAAATAGTAACCGACGAATGTGCTGAAAATAAAAATCTTGCCGATTACTTTTGAAATAGTAACCGACGAACATGCTGAAAATAAAAATCTTGCCGTTTACTTTTGAAATAGTAACCGACGAATGTGCAGAAAATAGATCATGCCGATTACTTTTGAAATAGTAACCGACGAATGTGTTGAAAATAAATCATGTCGATTACCTTTGAAATAGTAACCGACGAATATGCTGAAAATAAATCATGCCGATTACTTTTGAAATAGTCATTGACAAATATGCTGAAAATAAAAATCTTGCCGATTACTTTTGAAATAGTAACCGACGAACATGCTGAAAATAAAAATCTTGCCGATTACTTTTGAAATAGTAACCGATGAATGTGCAGAAAATAGATCATGCCGATTACTTTTGAAATAGTAACCGACAAATGTGCTGAAAATAAATCATGCCGATTACTATTGAAATAGTAACCGACAAATGCGCTGAAAATAAAAATCTTGTCGATTACTTTTAAAATAGTAACCGACAAATATGCTAAAAATAAAAATCTTGCCGATTACTTTTGAAATAGGAACCGACGAATATGTTGAAAATAAAAATCTTGTAGATTACTTTTAAAATAGTAACCGACAAATATGCTGAAAATAAAAATCTTGCCGATTACTTTTGAAATAGTAACCGACGAATGTGCTGAAAATAAATCATGCTGATTACTATTGAAATAATAAGCGATGAATATGTTGGAAATAAAAATCTTACCAATTACTTTTAAAAAAGTAACCAATGAATGTGCTGAAAATAAAGTCTTGCCGATTACTTTTGAAATAGTAATCGACGAATATGTTGAAAATAAAAATCTTGCCGATTACTTTTGAAATAGTAACCGACAAATATGCTGAAAATAAAAATCTTGCCGATTACTTTTGAAATAGTAACCGACGAACTTGCTGAAAATAAAAATCTTCCCGATTACTTTTGAAATAGTAACCGACGAATGTGCTGAAAATAAATCATGCCGATTACTTTTGAAATAGTCATTGACGAATATGCTGAAAATAAAAATCTTGCCGATTACTTTTGAAATAGTAACCGACGAATGTGCAGAAAATAGATCATGCCGATTACTTTTGAAATAGTAACCGACGAATGTCTTGAAAATGAATCATGCCGATTACTTTTGAAATAGTAACCGACGAATGTGCTGAAAATAAATCATGCCGATTACTATTGAAATAGTAACCGACAAATGCGCTGAAAATAAAAATCCTGTCGATTACTTTTAAAATAGTAACCGACAAATATGCTAAAAATAAAAATCTTGCCGATTACTTTTGAAATAGTAACTGACGAATATGTTGAAAATAAAAATCTTGCCGATTACTTTTGAAATAGTAACCGACGAATGTGCTGAAAATAAAGTCTTGCCGATTACTTTTAAAATAGTAACCGACAAATATGCTGAAAATAAAAATCTTGCCGATTACTTTTGAAATAGTAACCGACGAACTTGCTGAAAATAAAAATCTTCCCGATTACTTTTGAAATAGTAACCGACGAATGTGCTGAAAATAAAGTCTTGCCGATTACTTTTGAAATAGTAACCGACGAATGTGCTGAAAATAAAGTCTTGCCGATTACTTTTAAAATAGTAACAGACAAATATGCTAAAAATAAAAATCTTGCCGATTACTTTTGAAATAGTAACCGACGAATGTGCTGAAAATAAAGTCTTGCCGATTACTTTTAAAATAGTAACCGACAAATATGCTGAAAATAAAAATCTTGCCGATTACTTTTGAAATAGTAACCGACGAACTTGCTGAAAATAAAAATCTTCCCGATTACTTTTGAAATAGTAACCGACGAATGTGCTGAAAATAAAGTCTTGCCGATTACTTTTGAAATAGTAACCGACGAATGTGCTGAAAATAAAATCTTGCCGATTACTTTTAAAATAGTAACAGACAAATATGCTAAAAATAAAAATCTTGCCGATTACTTTTGAAATAGTAACCGACGAATGTGCTGAAAATAAAGTCTTCCCGATTACATCTAAAATAGTAACAGACAAATATGCTAAAAATAAAAATCTTGCCGATTACTTTTGAAATAGTAACCGACAAATATGCTGAAAATAAAAATCTTGCCGATTACTTTTGAAATAGTAACCGACGAATGTGCTGAAAATAAAAATCTTGCCGATTACTTTTGAAATAGTAACCGACGAACATGCTGAAAATAAAAATCTTGCCGTTTACTTTTGAAATAGTAACCGACGAATGTGCAGAAAATAGATCATGCCGATTACTTTTGAAATAGTAACCAACGAATGTGTTGAAAATAAATCATGTCGATTACCTTTGAAATAGTAACCGACGAATATGCTGAAAATAAATCATGCCGATTACTTTTGAAATAGTCATTGACAAATATGCTGAAAATAAAAATCTTGCCGATTACTTTTGAAATAGTAACCGACGAACATGCTGAAAATAAAAATCTTGCCGATTACTTTTGAAATAGTAACCGATGAATGTGCAGAAAATAGATCATGCCGATTACTTTTGAAATAGTAACCGACAAATGTGCTGAAAATAAATCATGCCGATTACTATTGAAATAGTAACCGACAAATGCGCTGAAAATAAAAATCTTGTCGATTACTTTTAAAATAGTAACCGACAAATATGCTAAAAATAAAAATCTTGCCGATTACTTTTGAAATAGGAACCGACGAATATGTTGAAAATAAAAATCTTGTAGATTACTTTTAAAATAGTAACCGACAAATATGCTGAAAATAAAAATCTTGCCGATTACTTTTGAAATAGTAACCGACGAATGTGCTGAAAATAAATCATGCTGATTACTATTGAAATAGTAAGCGATGAATATGTTGGAAATAAAAATCTTACCAATTACTTTTAAAAAAGTAACCAATGAATGTGCTGAAAATAAAGTCTTGCCGATTACTTTTGAAATAGTAATCGACGAATATGTTGAAAATAAAAATCTTGCCGATTACTTTTGAAATAGTAACCGACAAATATGCTGAAAATAAAAATCTTGCCGATTACTTTTGAAATAGTAACCGACGAACTTGCTGAAAATAAAAATCTTCCCGATTACTTTTGAAATATTAACCGACGAATGTGCTGAAAATAAATCATGCCGATTACTTTTGAAATAGTCATTGACGAATATGCTGAAAATAAAAATCTTGCCGATTACTTTTGAAATAGTAACCGACGAATGTGCAGAAAATAGATCATGCCGATTACTTTTGAAATAGTAACCGACGAATGTCTTGAAAATGAATCATGCCGATTACTTTTGAAATAGTAACCGACGAATGTGCTGAAAATAAATCATGCCGATTACTATTGAAATAGTAACCGACAAATGCGCTGAAAATAAAAATCTTGTCGATTACTTTTAAAATAGTAACCGACAAATATGCTAAAAATAAAAATCTTGCCGATTACTTTTGAAATAGTAACCGACGAATATGTTGAAAATAAAAATCTTGCCGATTACTTTTGAAATAGTAACCGACGAATGTGCTGAAAATAAAGTCTTGCCGATTACTTTTAAAATAGTAACCGACAAATATGCTGAAAATAAAAATCTTGCCGATTACTTTTGAAATAGTAACCGACGAACTTGCTGAAAATAAAAATCTTCCCGATTACTTTTGAAATAGTAACCGACGAATGTGCTGAAAATAAAGTCTTGCCGATTACTTTTGAAATAGTAACCGACGAATGTGCTGAAAATAAAGTCTTGCCGATTACTTTTAAAATAGTAACAGACAAATATGCTAAAAATAAAAATCTTGCCGATTACTTTTGAAATAGTAACCGACGAATGTGCTGAAAATAAATCTTGCCGATTTGCTTTGAAATAGTAACCGACGAATGTGCTGAAAATAAAGTCTTCCCGATTACATCTAAAATAGTAACAGACAAATATGCTAAAAATAAAAATCTTGCCGATTACTTTTGAAATAGTAACCGACAAATATGCTGAAAATAAAAATCTTGCCGATTACTTTTGAAATAGTAACCGACGAATGTGCTGAAAATAAAAATCTTGCCGATTACTTTTGAAATAGTAACCGACGAACATGCTGAAAATAAAAATCTTGCCGTTTACTTTTGAAATAGTAACCGACGAATGTGCAGAAAATAGATCATGCCGATTACTTTTGAAATAGTAACCGACGAATGTGTTGAAAATAAATCATGTCGATTACCTTTGAAATAGTAACCGACGAATATGCTGAAAATAAATCATGCCGATTACTTTTGAAATAGTCATTGACAAATATGCTGAAAATAAAAATCTTGCCGATTACTTTTGAAATAGTAACCGACGAACATGCTGAAAATAAAAATCTTGCCGATTACTTTTGAAATAGTAACCGATGAATGTGCAGAAAATAGATCATGCCGATTACTTTTGAAATAGTAACCGACAAATGTGCTGAAAATAAATCATGCCGATTACTATTGAAATAGTAACCGACAAATGCGCTGAAAATAAAAATCTTGTCGATTACTTTTAAAATAGTAACCGACAAATATGCTAAAAATAAAAATCTTGCCGATTACTTTTGAAATAGGAACCGACGAATATGTTGAAAATAAAAATCTTGTAGATTACTTTTAAAATAGTAACCGACAAATATGCTGAAAATAAAAATCTTGCCGATTACTTTTGAAATAGTAACCGACGAATGTGCTGAAAATAAATCATGCTGATTACTATTGAAATAATAAGCGATGAATATGTTGGAAATAAAAATCTTACCAATTACTTTTAAAAAAGTAACCAATGAATGTGCTGAAAATAAAGTCTTGCCGATTACTTTTGAAATAGTAATCGACGAATATGTTGAAAATAAAAATCTTGCCGATTACTTTTGAAATAGTAACCGACAAATATGCTGAAAATAAAAATCTTGCCGATTACTTTTGAAATAGTAACCGACGAACTTGCTGAAAATAAAAATCTTCCCGATTACTTTTAAAATAGTAACCGACGAATGTGCTGAAAATAAATCATGCCGATTACTTTTGAAATAGTCATTGACGAATATGCTGAAAATAAAAATCTTGCCGATTACTTTTGAAATAGTAACCGACGAATGTGCAGAAAATAGATCATGCCGATTACTTTTGAAATAGTAACCGACGAATGTCTTGAAAATGAATCATGCCGATTACTTTTGAAATAGTAACCGACGAATGTGCTGAAAATAAATCATGCCGATTACTATTGAAATAGTAACCGACAAATGCGCTGAAAATAAAAATCTTGTCGATTACTTTTAAAATAGTAACCGACAAATATGCTAAAAATAAAAATCTTGCCGATTACTTTTGAAATAGTAACTGACGAATATGTTGAAAATAAAAATCTTGCCGATTACTTTTGAAATAGTAACCGACGAATGTGCTGAAAATAAAGTCTTGCCGATTACTTTTAAAATAGTAACCGACAAATATGCTGAAAATAAAAATCTTGCCGATTACTTTTGAAATAGTAACCGACGAACTTGCTGAAAATAAAAATCTTCCCGATTACTTTTGAAATAGTAACCGACGAATGTGCTGAAAATAAAGTCTTGCCGATTACTTTTGAAATAGTAACCGACGAATGTGCTGAAAATAAAGTCTTGCCGATTACTTTTAAAATAGTAACAGACAAATATGCTAAAAATAAAAATCTTGCCGATTACTTTTGAAATAGTAACCGACGAATGTGCTGAAAATAAAGTCTTGCCGATTACTTTTCAAATAGTAACCGACAAATATGCTGAAAATAAAAATCTTGCCGATTACTTTTGAAATAGTAACCGACGAACTTGCTGAAAATAAAAATCTTCCCGATTACTTTTGAAATAGTAACCGACGAATGTGCTGAAAATAAAGTCTTGCCGATTACTTTTGAAATAGTAACCGACGAATGTGCTGAAAATAAAATCTTGCCGATTACTTTTAAAATAGTAACAGACAAATATGCTAAAAATAAAAATCTTGCCGATTACTTTTGAAATAGTAACCGACGAATGTGCTGAAAATAAAGTCTTCCCGATTACATCTAAAATAGTAACAGACAAATATGCTAAAAATAAAAATCTTGCCGATTACTTTTGAAATAGTAACCGACAAATATGCTGAAAATAAAAATCTTGCCGATTACTTTTGAAATAGTAACCGACGAATGTGCTGAAAATAAAAATTTTGCCGATTACTTTTGAAATAGTAACCGACGAACATGCTGAAAATAAAAATCTTGCCGTTTACTTTTGAAATAGTAACCGACGAATGTGCAGAAAATAGATCATGCCGATTACTTTTGAAATAGTAACCGACGAATGTGTTGAAAATAAATCATGTCGATTACCTTTGAAATAGTAACCGACGAATATGCTGAAAATAAATCATGCCGATTACTTTTGAAATAGTCATTGACAAATATGCTGAAAATAAAAATCTTGCCGATTACTTTTGAAATAGTAACCGACGAACATGCTGAAAATAAAAATCTTGCCGATTACTTTTGAAATAGTAACCGATGAATGTGCAGAAAATAGATCATGCCGATTACTTTTGAAATAGTAACCGACAAATGTGCTGAAAATAAATCATGCCGATTACTATTGAAATAGTAACCGACAAATGCGCTGAAAATAAAAATCTTGTCGATTACTTTTAAAATAGTAACCGACAAATATGCTAAAAATAAAAATCTTGCCGATTACTTTTGAAATAGGAACCGACGAATATGTTGAAAATAAAAATCTTGTAGATTACTTTTAAAATAGTAACCGACAAATATGCTGAAAATAAAAATCTTGCCGATTACTTTTGAAATAGTAACCGACGAATGTGCTGAAAATAAATCATGCTGATTACTATTGAAATAGTAAGCGATGAATATGTTGGAAATAAAAATCTTACCAATTACTTTTAAAAAAGTAACCAATGAATGTGCTGAAAATAAAGTCTTGCCGATTACTTTTGAAATAGTAATCGACGAATATGTTGAAAATAAAAATCTTGCCGATTACTTTTGAAATAGTAACCGACAAATATGCTGAAAATAAAAATCTTGCCGATTACTTTTGAAATAGTAACCGACGAACTTGCTGAAAATAAAAATCTTCCCGATTACTTTTGAAATAGTAACCGACGAATGTGCTGAAAATAAATCATGCCGATTACTTTTGAAATAGTCATTGACGAATATGCTGAAAATAAAAATCTTGCCGATTACTTTTGAAATAGTAACCGACGAATGTGCAGAAAATAGATCATGCCGATTACTTTTGAAATAGTAACCGACGAATGTCTTGAAAATGAATCATGCCGATTACTTTTGAAATAGTAACCGACGAATGTGCTGAAAATAAATCATGCCGATTACTATTGAAATAGTAACCGACAAATGCGCTGAAAATAAAAATCTTGTCGATTACTTTTAAAATAGTAACCGACAAATATGCTAAAAATAAAAATCTTGCCGATTACTTTTGAAATAGTAACCGACGAATATGTTGAAAATAAAAATCTTGCCGATTACTTTTGAAATAGTAACCGACGAATGTGCTGAAAATAAAGTCTTGCCGATTACTTTTAAAATAGTAACCGACAAATATGTTGAAAATAAAAATCTTGCCGATTACTTTTGAAATAGTAACCGACGAACTTGCTGAAAATAAAAATCTTCCCGATTACTTTTGAAATAGTAACCGACGAATGTGCTGAAAATAAAGTCTTGCCGATTACTTTTGAAATAGTAACCGACGAATGTGCTGAAAATAAAGTCTTGCCGATTACTTTTAAAATAGTAACAGACAAATATGCTAAAAATAAAAATCTTGCCGATTACTTTTGAAATAGTAACCGACGAATGTGCTGAAAATAAATCTTGCCGATTTGCTTTGAAATAGTAACCGACGAATGTGCTGAAAATAAAGTCTTCCCGATTACATCTAAAATAGTAACAGACAAATATGCTAAAAATAAAAATCTTGCCGATTACTTTTGAAATAGTAACCGACAAATATGCTGAAAATAAAAATCTTGCCGATTACTTTTGAAATAGTAACCGACGAGTGTGCTGAAAATAAAAATCTTGCCGATTACTTTTGAAATAGTAACCGACGAACATGCTGAAAATAAAAATCTTGCCGTTTACTTTTGAAATAGTAACCGACGAATGTGCAGAAAATAGATCATGCCGATTACTTTTGAAATAGTAACCGACGAATGTGTTGAAAATAAATCATGTCGATTACCTTTGAAATAGTAACCGACGAATATGCTGAAAATAAATCATGCCGATTACTTTTGAAATAGTCATTGACAAATATGCTGAAAATAAAAATCTTGCCGATTACTTTTGAAATAGGAACCGACTAATATCTCATTTTCGCGACAAGGGTCATCCCAATACATTATATTTACCATATTTAGAACCAAAAAGGTTCAAATATCATCTTTCGCACCAAAGAACGACGAGGGACAAGCTCAACCTTCATACATATATCAAACATATAACCATATAGGCTAAAATCTCATTTTTACGCATGGGTCGTTCCAATACTTTCATTTTATCGAATACAAAACCAAATAGATTCATATATCATGATTTAAATCAAGGGAAATGTTAACCTTCTTATTTCTCAAACTTGTAATCACATAGGCCAAAATCTCATTTTTGCGCAAGGGTCATTCCAATACAGTTATTTTATCGAATACACAACCAAAGAGGTTCACAAATCATGCATTAAATCAAGGGAGAAATTCAACCTTCACATTTATCAAATTTGCAACCATATAGGCTAATATTTCATTTTCGCGACAAGGGTCATCCCAATACATAATATTTACCGAATTTAGAACCAAATAGGTTCAAATATCATGTTTCGCATCAAGGGACATCGAGGGACAAGCTCAACCTTCATATTTATCAAACATGTAACCATATAGGCTACAATCTCATTTTTGCACAAGGGTCATTCTAATACTTTCATATTACCGAATACATAACCAAATAGGTTCACAAATCATGCTTTAAATCAAGGGACAAATTCAACCTTCCCATTTATCAAATTTGCAACCATATAGGCTAATATCTCATTTTCGCGACAAGGGTCATCCCAATACTTTATATTTACCGAATTTAGAACCAAATAGGTACAAATATCATGTTTCGCATCAATGGACATCGAGGGACAAGTTCAACCTTCATATTTATCAAACATGTAACCATATAGGCTACAATCTCATTTTTGCACAAGGGTCATTCTAATACTTTCATTTTACCGAATACATAACCAAATAGGTTCACAAATCATGCTTTAAATCAAGGGACAAATTCAACCTTCCCATTTATCAAATTTGCAACCATATAGAGTAATATCTCTTTTTCGCAACAAGGGTCATCCCTACACTTTATATTTACCGAATTTAGAACCAAATAGGTTCAAATATCATGTTTCGCCCCAAGAGACATCGAGGGACAAGCTCAACCTTCATATTTATCAAACATGTAACCATATAGGCTACAATCTCATTTTTGCACAAGGGTAATTCTAATGCTTTCATTTTACCGAATACACAACCAAAGAGGTTCACAAATCATGCATTAAATCAAGGGAGAAATTCAACCTTCACATTTATCAAATTTGCAACCATATAGGCTAATATTTCATTTTCGCGACAAGGGTCATCCCAATACATAATATTTACCGAATTTAGAACCAAATAGGTTCAAATATCATGTTTCGCATCAAGGGACATCGAGGGACAAGCTCAACCTTCATATTTATCAAACATGTAACCATATAGGCTACAATCTCATTTTTGCACAAGGGTCATTCTAATACTTTCATATTACCGAATACATAACCAAATAGGTTCACAAATCATGCTTTAAATCAAGGGACAAATTCAACCTTCCCATTTATCAAATTTGCAACCATATAGGCTAATATCTCATTTTCGCGACAAGGGTCATCCCAATACTTTATATTTACCGAATTTAGAACCAAATAGGTACAAATATCATGTTTCGCATCAATGGACATCGAGGGACAAGTTCAACCTTCATATTTATCAAACATGTAACCATATAGGCTACAATCTCATTTTTGCACAAGGGTCATTCTAATACTTTCATTTTACCGAATACATAACCAAATAGGTTCACAAATCATGCTTTAAATCAAGGGACAAATTCAACCTTCCCATTTATCAAATTTGCAACCATATAGAGTAATATCTCTTTTTCGCGACAAGGGTCATCCCTATACTTTATATTTACCGAATTTAGAACCAAATAGGTTCAAATATCATGTTTCGCCCCAAGAGACATCGAGGGACAAGCTCAACCTTCATATTTATCAAACATGTAACCATATAGGCTACAATCTCATTTTTGCACAAGGGTCATTCTAATGCTTTCATTTTACCGAATACATAACCAAATAGGTTCACAAATCATGATTTAAATCAAGGGACAAATTGAACCTTCACATTTATCAAATTTGCAACCATATAGGCTAATATCCCTTTTTCGCAACAAGGGTCATCCACAATACTTTATATTTACCGAATTTAGAAACAAATAGGTTCAAATATCATGTTTCGCATCAAGGGACATCGAGGGACAAGCTCAACCTTCATATTTATCAAAACATGTAATCATAAAGGCTACAATCTCATTTTTCCACAAGGGTCATTCTAATACTTTCATTTTGCCGAATACATAACCAAATAGGTTCGCAAATCATACTTTTAATCAAGGAACATATTCAACCTTCCCATTTATCAAATATGCAACCATATAGGCTAATATCTCATTTTCGCGACAAGGGTCATCCCAATACATTATATTTACCAAATTTAGAACCAAAAAGGTTCAAATATCATCTTTCGCACCAAAGAACGTCGAGGGACAAGCTCAACCTTCATACATATATCAAACATATAACCATATAGGCTAAAATCTCATTTTTACGCAAGGGTCGTTCCAATACTTTCATTTTATCGAATACAAAACCAAATAGATTCATATATCATGATTTAAATCAAGGGAAATGTTAACCTTCTTATTTCTCAAACTTATAATCACATAGGCCAAAATCTCATTTTTGCGCAAGGGTCATTCCAATACTTTTATTTTATCGAATACACAACCAAAGAGGTTCACAAATCATGCATTAAATCAAGGGAGAAATTGAACCTTCACATTTATCAAATTTGCAACCATATAGGCTAATATTTCATTTTCGCGACACGGGTCATCCCAATACTTTATATTTACCGAATTTAGAACCAAATAGGTTCAAATATCATGTTTCGCATCAAGGGACATCGAGGGACATGCTCAACCTTCATATTTATCAAACATGTAACCATATAGGCTACAATCTCATTTTTGCACAAGGGTCATTCTAATACTTTCATATTACCGAATACATAACCAAATAGGTTCACAAATCATGCTTTAAATCAAGGAACATATTCAACCTTCCCATTTATCAAATATGCAACCATATAGGCTAATATCTCATTTTCGCGACAAGGGTCATCCCAATACATTATATTTACAAAATTTAGAACCAAAAAGGTTCAAATATCATCTTTCGCACCAAAGAACGTCGAAGGACAAGCTCAACCTTCATACATATATCAAACATATAACCATAGAGGCTAAAATCTCATTTTTACGCAAGGGTTGTTCCAATACTTTCATTTTATCGAATACAAAACCAAATAGATTCATATATCATGATTTAAATCAAGGGAAATGTTAATCATCTTATTTCTCAAACTTGTAATCATATAGGCCAAAATCTCATTTTTGCGCAAGGGTCATTCCAATACTTTTATTTTATCGAATACACAACCAAAGAGGTTCACAAATCATGCATTAAATCAAGGGACAAATTCAACCTTCACATTTATCAAATTTGCAACCATATAGGCTAATATCTCATTTTCGCGACACGGGTCATCCCAATACTTTATATTTACCGAATTTAGAACCAAATAGGTTCAAATATCATCTTTCGCACCAAAGAACGTCGAGGGACAAGCTCAACCTTCATACATATATCAAACATATAACCATATTGGCTACAATCTCATTTTTGCACAAGGGTCATTCTCATACTTTCATATTACCGAATACATAACCAAATAGGTTCACAAATCATGCTTTAAATCAAGGGACAAATTCAACCTTCCCATTTATCAAATTTGCAACCATATAGAGTAATATCTCTTTTTCGCGACAAGGGTCATCCCTATACTTTATATTTACCGAATTTAGAACCAAATAGGTTCAAATATCATGTTTCGCCCCAAGAGACATCGAGGGACAAGCTCAACCTTCATATTTATCAAACATGTAACCATATAGGCTACAATCTCATTTTTGCACAAGGGTCATTCTAATGCTTTCATTTTACCGAATACATAACCAAATAGGTTCACAAATCATGATTTAAATCAAGGGACAAATTGAACCTTCACATTTATCAAATTTGCAACCATATAGGCTAATATCCCTTTTTTGCAACAAGGGTCATCCACAATACTTTATATTTACCGAATTTAGAAACAAATAGGTTCAAATATCATGTTTCGCATCAAGGGACATCGAGGGACAAGCTCAACCTTCATATTTATCAAAACATGTAATCATATAGGCTACAATCTCATTTTTCCACAAGGGTCATTCTAATACTTTCATTTTGCCGAATACATAACCAAATAGGTTCGCAAATCATACTTTTAATCAAGGAACATATTCAACCTTCCCATTTATCAAATATGCAACCATATAGGCTAATATCTCATTTTCGCGACAAGGGTCATCCCAATACATTATATTTACCAAATTTAGAACCAAAAAGGTTCAAATATCATCTTTCGCACCAAAGAACGTCGAGGGACAAGCTCAACCTTCATACATATATCAAACATATAACCATATAGGCTAAAATCTCATTTTTACGCAAGGGTCGTTCCAATACTTTCATTTTATCGAATACAAAACCAAATAGATTCATATATCATGATTTAAATCAAGGGAAATGTTAACCTTCTTATTTCTCAAACTTATAATCACATAGGCCAAAATCTCATTTTTGCGCAAGGGTCATTCCAATACTTTTATTTTATCGAATACACAACCAAAGAGGTTCACAAATCATGCATTAAATCAAGGGAGAAATTCAACCATCACATTTATCAAATTTGCAACCATATAGGCTAATATTTCATTTTCGCGACACGGGTCATCCCAATACTTTATATTTACCGAATTTAGAACCAAATAGGTTCAAATATAATGTTTCGCATCAAGGGACATCGAGGGACAAGCTCAACCTTCATATTTATCAAACATGTAACCATATAGGCTACAATCTCATTTTTGCACAAGGGTCATTCTAATACTTTCATATTACCGAATACATAACCAAATAGGTTCACAAATCATGCTTTAAATCAAGGAACATATTCAACCTTCCCATTTATCAAATATGCAACCATATAGGCTAATATCTCATTTTCGCGACAAGGGTCATCCCAATACATTATATTTACCAAATTTAGAACCAAAAAGGTTCAAATATCATCTTTCGCACCAAAGAACGTCGAAGGACAAGCTCAATCTTCATACATATATCAAACATATAACCATAGAGGCTAAAATCTCATTTTTACGCAAGGGTCGTTCCAATACTTTCATTTTATCGAATACAAAACCAAATAGATTCATATATCATGATTTAAATCACGGGAAATGTTAACCTTCTTATTTCTCAAACTTGTAATCATATAGGCCAAAATCTCATTTTTGCGCAAGGGTCATTCCAATACTTTTATTTTATCGAATACACAACCAAAGAGGTTCACAAATCATGCATTAAATCAAGGGACAAATTCAACCTTCACATTTATCAAATTTGCAACCATATAGGCTAATATCTCATTTTCGCGACAAGGGTCATCCCAATACATTATATTTACCAAATTTAGAACCAAAAAGGTTCAAATATCATCTTTCGCACCAAAGAACGTCGAGGGACAAGCTCAACCTTCATACATATATCAAACATATAACCATATTGGCTACAATCTCATTTTTGCACAAGGGTCATTCTCATACTTTCATATTACCGAATACATAACCAAATAGGTTCACAAATCATGCTTTAAATCAAGGGACAAATTCAACCTTCCCATTTATCAAATTTGCAACCATATAGAGTAATATCTCTTTTTCGCGACAAGGGTCATCCCTATACTTTATATTTACCGAATTTAGAACCAAATAGGTTCAAATATCATGTTTCGCCCCAAGAGACATCGAGGGACAAGCTCAACCTTCATATTTATCAAACATGTAACCATATAGGCTACAATCTCATTTTTGCACAAGGGTCATTCTAATGCTTTCATTTTACCGAATACATAACCAAATAGGTTCACAAATCATGATTTAAATCAAGGGACAAATTGAACCTTCACATTTATCAAATTTGCAACCATATAGGCTAATATCCCTTTTTTGCAACAAGGGTCATCCACAATACTTTATATTTACCGAATTTAGAAACAAATAGGTTCAAATATCATGTTTCGCATCAAGGGACATCGAGGGACAAGCTCAACCTTCATATTTATCAAAACATGTAATCATATAGGCTACAATCTCATTTTTCCACAAGGGTCATTCTAATACTTTCATTTTGCCGAATACATAACCAAATAGGTTCGCAAATCATACTTTTAATCAAGGAACATATTCAACCTTCCCATTTATCAAATATGCAACCATATAGGCTAATATCTCATTTTCGCGACAAGGGTCATCCCAATACATTATATTTACCAAATTTAGAACCAAAAAGGTTCAAATATCATCTTTCGCACCAAAGAACGTCGAGGGACAAGCTCAACCTTCATACATATATCAAACATATAACCATATAGGCTAAAATCTCATTTTTACGCAAGGGTCGTTCCAATACTTTCATTTTATCGAATACAAAACCAAATAGATTCATATATCATGATTTAAATCAAGGGAAATGTTAACCTTCTTATTTCTCAAACTTATAATCACATAGGCCAAAATCTCATTTTTGCGCAAGGGTCATTCCAATACTTTTATTTTATCGAATACACAACCAAAGAGGTTCACAAATCATGCATTAAATCAAGGGAGAAATTCAACCTTCACATTTATCAAATTTGCAACCATATAGGCTAATATTTCATTTTCGCGACACGGGTCATCCCAATACTTTATATTTACCGAATTTAGAACCAAATAGGTTCAAATATAATGTTTCGCATCAAGGGACATCGAGGGACAAGCTCAACCTTCATATTTATCAAACATGTAACCATATAGGCTACAATCTCATTTTTGCACAAGGGTCATTCTAATACTTTCATATTACCGAATACATAACCAAATAGGTTCACAAATCATGCTTTAAATCAAGGAACATATTCAACCTTCCCATTTATCAAATATGCAACCATATAGGCTAATATCTCATTTTCGCGACAAGGGTCATCCCAATACATTATATTTACCAAATTTAGAACCAAAAAGGTTCAAATATCATCTTTCGCACCAAAGAACGTCGAAGGACAAGCTCAATCTTCATACATATATCAAACATATAACCATAGAGGCTAAAATCTCATTTTTACGCAAGGGTCGTTCCAATACTTTCATTTTATCGAATACAAAACCAAATAGATTCATATATCATGATTTAAATCACGGGAAATGTTAACCTTCTTATTTCTCAAACTTGTAATCATATAGGCCAAAATCTCATTTTTGCGCAAGGGTCATTCCAATACTTTTATTTTATCGAATACACAACCAAAGAGGTTCACAAATCATGCATTAAATCAAGGGACAAATTCAACCTTCACATTTATCAAATTTGCAACCATATAGGCTAATATCTCATTTTCGCGACAAGGGTCATCCCAATACATTATATTTACCAAATTTAGAACCAAAAAGGTTCAAATATCATCTTTCGCACCAAAGAACGTCGAGGGACAAGCTCAACCTTCATACATATATCAAACATATAACCATATTGGCTACAATCTCATTTTTGCACAAGGGTCATTCTCATACTTTCATATTACCGAATACATAACCAAATAGGTTCACAAATCATGCTTTAAATCAAGGGACAAATTCAACCTTCCCATTTATCAAATTTGCAACCATATAGAGTAATATCTCTTTTTCGCGACAAGGGTCATCCCTATACTTTATATTTACCGAATTTAGAACCAAATAGGTTCAAATATCATGTTTCGCCCCAAGAGACATCGAGGGACAAGCTCAACCTTCATATTTATCAAACATGTAACCATATAGGCTACAATCTCATTTTTGCACAAGGGTCATTCTAATGCTTTCATTTTACCGAATACATAACCAAATAGGTTCACAAATCATGATTTAAATCAAGGGACAAATTGAACCTTCACATTTATCAAATTTGCAACCATATAGGCTAATATCCCTTTTTTGCAACAAGGGTCATCCACAATACTTTATATTTACCGAATTTAGAAACAAATAGGTTCAAATATCATGTTTCGCATCAAGGGACATCGAGGGACAAGCTCAACCTTCATATTTATCAAAACATGTAATCATATAGGCTACAATCTCATTTTTCCACAAGGGTCATTCTAATACTTTCATTTTGCCAAATACATAACCAAATAGGTTCGCAAATCATACTTTTAATCAAGGAACATATTCAACCTTCCCATTTATCAAATATGCAACCATATAGGCTAATATCTCATTTTCGCGACAAGGGTCATCCCAATACATTATATTTACCAAATTTAGAACCAAAAAGGTTCAAATATCATCTTTCGCACCAAAGAACGTCGAGGGACAAGCTCAACCTTCATACATATATCAAACATATAACCATATAGGCTAAAATCTCATTTTTACGCAAGGGTCGTTCCAATACTTTCATTTTATCGAATACAAAACCAAATAGATTCATATATCATGATTTAAATCAAGGGAAATGTTAACCTTCTTATTTCTCAAACTTATAATCACATAGGCCAAAATCTCATTTTTGCGCAAGGGTCATTCCAATACTTTTATTTTATCGAATACACAACCAAAGAGGTTCACAAATCATGCATTAAATCAAGGGAGAAATTCAACCTTCACATTTATCAAATTTGCAACCATATAGGCTAATATTTCATTTTCGCGACACGGGTCATCCCAATACTTTATATTTACCGAATTTAGAACCAAATAGGTTCAAATATAATGTTTCGCATCAAGGGACATCGAGGGACAAGCTCAACCTTCATATTTATCAAACATGTAACCATATAGGCTACAATCTCATTTTTGCACAAGGGTCATTCTAATACTTTCATATTACCGAATACATAACCAAATAGGTTCACAAATCATGCTTTAAATCAAGGAACATATTCAACCTTCCCATTTATCAAATATGCAACCATATAGGCTAATATCTCATTTTCGCGACAAGGGTCATCCCAATACATTATATTTACCAAATTTAGAACCAAAAAGGTTCAAATATCATCTTTCGCACCAAAGAACGTCGAAGGACAAGCTCAATCTTCATACATATATCAAACATATAACCATAGAGGCTAAAATCTCATTTTTACGCAAGGGTCGTTCCAATACTTTCATTTTATCGAATACAAAACCAAATAGATTCATATATCATGATTTAAATCACGGGAAATGTTAACCTTCTTATTTCTCAAACTTGTAATCATATAGGCCAAAATCTCATTTTTGCGCAAGGGTCATTCCAATACTTTTATTTTATCGAATACACAACCAAAGAGGTTCACAAATCATGCATTAAATCAAGGGACAAATTCAACCTTCACATTTATCAAATTTGCAACCATATAGGCTAATATCTCATTTTCGCGACAAGGGTCATCCCAATACATTATATTTACCAAATTTAGAACCAAAAAGGTTCAAATATCATCTTTCGCACCAAAGAACGTCGAGGGACAAGCTCAACCTTCATACATATATCAAACATATAACCATATTGGCTACAATCTCATTTTTGCACAAGGGTCATTCTCATACTTTCATATTACCGAATACATAACCAAATAGGTTCACAAATCATGCTTTAAATCAAGGGACAAATTCAACCTTCCCATTTATCAAATTTGCAACCATATAGAGTAATATCTCTTTTTCGCGACAAGGGTCATCCCTCTACTTTATATTTACCGAATTTAGAACCAAATAGGTTCAAATATCATGTTTCGCCCCAAGAGACATCGAGGGACAAGCTCAACCTTCATATTTATCAAACATGTAACCATATAGGCTACAATCTCATTTTTGCACAAGGGTCATTCTAATGCTTTCATTTTACCGAATACATAACCAAATAGGTTCACAAATCATGATTTAAATCAAGGGACAAATTGAACCTTCACATTTATCAAATTTGCAACCATATAGGCTAATATCCCTTTTTCGCAACAAGGGTCATCCACAATACTTTATATTTACCGAATTTAGAAACAAATAGGTTCAAATATCATGTTTCGCATCAAGGGACATCGAGGGACAAGCTCAACCTTCATATTTATCAAAACATGTAATCATATAGGCTACAATCTCATTTTTCCACAAGGGTCATTCTAATACTTTCATTTTGCCGAATACATAACCAAATAGGTTCGCAAATCATACTTTTAATCAAGGAACATATTCAACCTTCCCATTTATCAAATATGCAACCATATAGGCTAATATCTCATTTTCGCGACAAGGGTCATCCCAATACATTATATTTACCAAATTTAGAACCAAAAAGGTTCAAATATCATCTTTCGCACCAAAGAACGTCGAGGGACAAGCTCAACCTTCATACATATATCAAACATATAACCATATAGGCTAAAATCTCATTTTTACGCAAGGGTCGTTCCAATACTTTCATTTTATCGAATACAAAACCAAATAGATTCATATATCATGATTTAAATCAAGGGAAATGTTAACCTTCTTATTTCTCAAACTTATAATCACATAGGCCAAAATCTCATTTTTGCGCAAGGGTCATTCCAATACTTTTATTTTATCGAATACACAACCAAAGAGGTTCACAAATCATGCATTAAATCAAGGGAGAAATTCAACCTTCACATTTATCAAATTTGCAACCATATAGGCTAATATTTCATTTTCGCGACACGGGTCATCCCAATACTTTATATTTACCGAATTTAGAACCAAATAGGTTCAAATATAATGTTTCGCATCAAGGGACATCGAGGGACAAGCTCAACCTTCATATTTATCAAACATGTAACCATATAGGCTACAATCTCATTTTTGCACAAGGGTCATTCTAATACTTTCATATTACCGAATACATAACCAAATAGGTTCACAAATCATGCTTTAAATCAAGGAACATATTCAACCTTCCCATTTATCAAATATGCAACCATATAGGCTAATATCTCATTTTCGCGACAAGGGTCATCCCAATACATTATATTTACCAAATTTAGAACCAAAAAGGTTCAAATATCATCTTTCGCACCAAAGAACGTCGAAGGACAAGCTCAATCTTCATACATATATCAAACATATAACCATAGAGGCTAAAATCTCATTTTTACGCAAGGGTCGTTCCAATACTTTCATTTTATCGAATACAAAACCAAATAGATTCATATATCATGATTTAAATCAAGGGAAATGTTAACCTTCTTATTTCTCAAACTTGTAATCATATAGGCCAAAATCTCATTTTTGCGCAAGGGTCATTCCAATACTTTTATTTTATCGAATACACAACCAAAGAGGTTCACAAATCATGCATTAAATCAAGGGACAAATTCAACCTTCACATTTATCAAATTTGCAACCATATAGGCTAATATCTCATTTTCGCGACAAGGGTCATCCCAATACATTATATTTACCAAATTTAGAACCAAAAAGGTTCAAATATCATCTTTCGCACCAAAGAACGTCGAGGGATAAGCTCAACCTTCATACATATATCAAACATATAACCATATTGGCTACAATCTCATTTTTGCACAAGGGTCATTCTCATACTTTCATATTACCGAATACATAACCAAATAGGTTCACAAATCATGCTTTAAATCAAGGGACAAATTTAACCTTCCCATTTATCAAATTTGCAACCATATAGAGTAATATCTCTTTTTCGCGACAAGGGTCATCCCTATACTTTATATTTACCGAATTTAGAACCAAATAGGTTCAAATATCATGTTTCGCCCCAAGAGACATCGAGGGACAAGCTCAACCTTCATATTTATCAAACATGTAACCATATAGGCTACAATCTCATTTTTGCACAAGGGTCATTCTAATGCTTTCATTTTACCGAATACATAACCAAATAGGTTCACAAATCATGATTTAAATCAAGGGACAAATTCAACCTTCACATTTATCAAATTTGCAACCATATAGGCTAATATCTCTTTTTCGCAACAAGGGTCATCCGCAATACTTTATATTTACCGAATTTAGAAACAAATAGGTTTAAATATCATGTTTCGCATCAAGGGACATCGAGGGACAAGCTCAACCTTCATATTTATCAAAACATGTAATCTTATAGGCTACAATCTCATTTTTCCACAAGGGTCATTCTAGTGCTTTCATTTTACCGAATACATAACCAAATAGGTTCACAAATCATGATTTAAATCAAGGGACAAAGTCAACCTTCACATTTATCAAATTTGCAACCATATAGGCTAATATCTCATTTTCGCGACAAAGGTCATCCCAATACATTATATTTACCAAATTTAGAACCAAAAAGGTTCAAATATCATCTTTCGCACCAAAGAACGTCGAGGGACAAGCTCAACCTTCATACATATATCAAACATATAACCATATAGGCTACAATCTCATTTTTGCACAAGGGTCATTCTAATACTTTCATATTACCGAATACATAACCAAATAGGTTCACAAATCATGCTTTAAATCAAGGGACAAATTCAACCTTCCCATTTATCAAATTTGCAACCATATAGGGTAATATCTCTTTTTCGCGACAAGGGTCATCCCTATACTTTATATTTACCGAATTTAGAACCAAAAAGGTTCAAATATCATTTTCGCCCCAAGAGACATCGAGGGACAAGCTCAACCTTCATATTTATCAAACATGTAACCATATAGGCTACAATCTCATTTTTGCACAAGGGTCATTCTAATGCTTTCATTTTACCGAATACATAACCAAATAGGTTCACAAATCATGATTTAAATCAGGGGACAAATTCAACCTTCACATTTATCAAATTTGCAACCATATAGGCTAATATCTCTTTTTCGCAACAAGGGTCATCCACAATACTTTATATTTACCGAATTTAGAAACAAATAGGTTCAAATATCATGTTTCGCATCAAGGGACATCGAGGGACAAGCTCAGCCTTCATATTTATCAAAACATGTAATCTTATAGGCTACAATCTCATTTTTCCACAAGGGTCATTCTAGTGCTTTCATTTTACCGAATACATAACCAAATAGGTTCACAAATCATGATTTAAATCCAGGGACAAATTCAACCTTCACATTTATCAAATTTGCAACCATATAGGCTAATATCTCATTTTCGCGACAAGGGTCATCCCAATACATTATATTTACCAAATTTAGAACCAAAAAGGTTCAAATATCATCTCTCGCACCAAAGAACGTCGAGGGACAAGCTCAACCTTCATACATATATCAAACATATAACCATATTGGCTACAATCTCATTTTTGCACAAGGGTCATTCTCACACTTTCATATTACCGAATACATAACCAAATAGGTTCACAAATCATGCTTTAAATCAAGGGACAAATTCAACCTTCCCATTTATCAAATTTGCAACCATATAGAGTAATATCTCTTTTTCGCGACAAGGGTCATCCCTATACTTTATATTTACCGAATTTAGAACCAAATAGGTTCAAATATCATGTTTCGCCCCAAGAGACATCGAGGGACAAGCTCAACCTTCATATTTATCAAACATGTAACCATATAGGCTACAATCTCATTTTTGCACAAGGGTCATTCTAATGCTTTCATTTTACCGAATACATAACCAAATAGGTTCACAAATCATGATTTAAATCAAGGGACAAATTCAACCTTCACATTTATCAAATTTGCAACCATATAGGCTAATATCTCTTTTTCGCAACAAGGGTCATCCGCAATACTTTATATTTACCGAATTTAGAAACAAATAGGTTTAAATATCATGTTTCGCATCAAGGGACATCGAGGGACAGGCTCAACCTTCATATTTATCAAAACATGTAATCTTATAGGCTACAATCTCATTTTTCCACAAGGGTCATTCTAGTGCTTTCATTTTACCGAATACATAACCAAATAGGTTCACAAATCATGATTTAAATCAAGGGACAAAGTCAACCTTCACATTTATCAAATTTGCAACCATATAGGCTAATATCTCATTTTCGCGACAAGGGTCATCCCAATACATTATATTTACCAAATTTAGAACCAAAAAGGTTCAAATATCATCTTTCGCACCAAAGAACGTCGAGGGACAAGCTCAACCTTCATACATATATCAAACATATAACCATATAGGCTACAATCTCATTTTTGCACAAGGGTCATTCTAATACTTTCATATTACCGAATACATAACCAAATAGGTTCACAAATCATGCTTTAAATCAAGGGACAAATTCAACCTTCCCATTTATCAAATTTGCAACCATATAGGGTAATATCTCTTTTTCGCGACAAGGGTCATCCCTATACTTTATATTTACCGAATTTAGAACCAAAAAGGTTCAAATATCATTTTCGCCCCAAGAGACATCGAGGGACAAGCTCAACCTTCATATTTATCAAACATGTAACCATATAGGCTACAATCTCATTTTTGCACAAGGGTCATTCTAATGCTTTCATTTTACCGAATACATAACCAAATAGGTTCACAAATCATGATTTAAATCAGGGGACAAATTCAACCTTCACATTTATCAAATTTGCAACCATATAGGCTAATATCTCTTTTTCGCAACAAGGGTCATCCACAATACTTTATATTTACCGAATTTAGAAACAAATAGGTTCAAATATCATGTTTCGCATCAAGGGACATCGAGGGACAAGCTCAACCTTCATATTTATCAAAACATGTAATCTTATAGGCTACAATCTCATTTTTCCACAAGGGTCATTCTAATACTTTCATTTTGCCGAATACATAACCAAATAGGTTCGCAAATCATGCTTTAAATCAAGGAACATATTCAACCTTCCCATTTATCAAATATGCAACCATATAGGCTAATATCTCATTTTCGCGACAAGGGTCATCCCAATACATTATATTTACCAAATTTAGAACCAAAAAGGTTCAAATAACATCTTTCGCACCAAAGAACGTCGAGGGACAAGCTCAACCTTCATACATATATCAAACATATAACCATATAGGCTAAAATCTCATTTTTACGCAAGGGTCGTTCCAATACTTTCATTTTATCGAATACAAAACCAAATAGATTCATATATCAGGATTTAAATCAAGGGAAATGTTAACGTTCTTATTTCTCAAACTTGTAATCACATAGGCCAAAATCTCATTTTTGTGCAAGGGTCATTCCAATACTTTTATTTTATCAAATACACAACCAAAGAGGTTCACAAATCATGCATTAAATCAAGGGAGAAATTCAACCTTCACATTTATCAAATTTGCAACCATATAGGCTAATATCTCATTTTCGCGACAAGGGTCATCCCAATACTTTATATTTACCGAATTTAGAACCAAATAGGTTCAAATATCATGTTTCGCATCAAGGGACATCGAGGGACAAGCTCAACCTTCATATTTGTCAAACATGTAACCATATAGGCTACAATCTCATAGTTGCACAAGGGTCATTCTAACACCTTCATATTACCGAATACATAACCAAATAGGTTCACAAATCATGCTTTAAATCAAGGGACAAATTCAACCTTCACATTTATCAAATTTGCAACCATATAGGCTAATATCTCTTTTTCGCAACAAGGGTCATCCACAATACCTTATATTTACCGAATTTAGAAACAAATAGGTTCAAATATCATGTTTCGCATCAAGGGACATCGAGGGACAAGCTCAACCTTCATATTTATCAAAACATGTAATCATATAGGCTACAATCTCATTTTTCCACAAGGGTCATTCTAATACTTTCATTTTGCCGAATACATAACCAAATAGGTTCACAAATCATGCTTTAAATCAAGGAACATATTCAACCTTCCCATTTATCAAATATGCAACCATATAGGCTAATATCTCATTTTCGCGACAAGGGTCATCCCAATACATTATATTTACCAAATTTAGAACCAAAAAGGTTCAAATAACATCTTTCGCATCAAGGGACATCGAGGGACAAGCTCAACCTTCATATTTATCAAAACATGTAATCATATAGGCTACAATCTCATTTTTCCACAAGGGTCATTCTAATACTTTCATTTTGCCGAATACATAACCAAATAGGTTCACAAATCATGCTTTAAATCAAGGAACATATTCAACCTTCTCATTTATCAAATATGCAACCATATAGGCTAATATCTCATTTTCGCGACAAGGGTCATCCCAATACATTATATTTACCAAATTTAGAACCAAAAAGGTTCAAATAACATCTTTCGAACCAAAGAACGTCGAGGGACAAGCTCAACCTACATACATATATCAAACATATAACCATATAGGCTAAAATCTCATTTTTACCCATGGGTCGTTCCAATACTTTCATTTTATCGAATACAATACCAAATAGATTCATATATCATGATTTAAATCAAGGGAAATGTTAACCTTCTTATTTCTCAAACTTGTAATCACATAGGCCAAAATCTCATTTTTGTGCAAGGGTCATTCCAATACTTTTATTTTATCAAATACACAACCAAAGAGGTTCACAAATCATGCATTAAATCAAGGGAGAAATTCAACCTTCACATTTATCAAATTTGTAACCATATAGGCTAATATCTCATTTTCGCGACATGGGTCATCCCAATACTTCATATTTACCGAATTTAGAACCAAATAGGTTCAAATATCATGTTTCGCATCAAGGGACATCGAGGGACAAGCTCAACCTTCATATTTATCAAACATGTAACCATATAGGCTACAATCTCATTTTTGCACAAGGGTCATTCTAATACTTTCAGATTACCGAATACATAACCAAATAGGTTCACAAATCATGCTTTAAATCAAGGGACAAATTCAACCTTCCCATTTATCAAATTTGCAACCATATAGGCTAATATCTCATTTTCGCGACAAGGGTCATCCCAATACTTTATATTTACCGAATTTAGAACCAAACAGGTACAAATATCATGTTTCGCATCAATGGACATCGAGGGACAAATTCAACCTTCATATTTATCAAACATGTAACCATATAGGCTACAATCTCATTTTTGCACAAGGGTCATTCTAATATTTTCATTTTACCGAATACATAACCAAATAGGTTCACAAATCTTGCTTTAAATCAAGGGACAAATTCAACCTTCCCATTTATCAAATTTGCAACCATATAGGGTCATATCTCTTTTTTCGCAACAAGGGTCATCCCTATACTTTATATTTACCGAATTTAGAACCAAATAGGTTCAAATATCATGTTTCGCATCAAGGGACATCGAGGGACAAGCTCAACCTTCATATTTATCAAAACATGTAACCATATAGGCTACAATCTCATTTTTGCACAAGGGTCATTCTAATACTTTCATATTACCGAATACATAACCAAATAGGTTCACAAATCATGCTTTAAATCAAGGGACAAATTCAACCTTCACATTTATCAAATTTGCAACCATATAGGCTAATATCTCTTTTTCGCGACAAGGGTCATCCCAATACTTTATATTTACCGAATTTAGAACCAAATAGGTTCAAATATCATGTTTCGCATCAAGGGACATCGAGGGACAAGCTCAACCTTCATATTTGTCAAACATATAACCATATAGGCTACAATCTCATTTTTGCACAAGGGTCATTCTAATACTTTCATATTACCGAATACATAACCAAATAGGTTCACAAATCATGCTTTAAATCAAGGGACAAATTCAACCTTCCCATTTATCAAATTTGCAACCATATAGGGTAATATCTCTTTTTCGCGACAAGGGTCATCCCTATACGTTATATTTACCGAATTTAGAACCAAAAAGGTTCAAATATCATTTTCGCCCCAAGAGACATCGAGGGACAAGCTCAACCTTCATATTTATCAAACATGTAACCATATAGGCTACAATCTCATTTTTGCACAAGGGTCATTCTAATGCTTTCATTTTACCGAATACATAACCAAATAGGTTCACAAATCATGATTTAAATCAGGGGACAAATTCACCCTTCACATTTATCAAATTTGCAACCATATAGGCTAATATCTCTTTTTCGCAACAAGGGTCATCCACAATACTTTATATTTACCGAATTTAGAAACAAATAGGTTCAAATATCATGTTTCGCATCAAGGGACATCGAGGGACAAGCTCAACCTTCATATTTATCAAAACATGTAATCTTATAGGCTACAATCTCATTTTTCCACAAGGGTCATTCTAATACTTTCATTTTGCCGAATACATAACCAAATAGGTTCGCAAATCATGCTTTAAATCAAGGAACATATTCAACCTTCTCATTTATCAAATATGCAACCATATAGGCTAATATCTCATTTTCGCGACAAGGGTCATCCCAATACATTATATTTACCAAATTTAGAACCAAAAAGGTTCAAATAACATCTTTCGAACCAAAGAACGTCGAGGGACAAGCTCAACCTACATACATATATCAAACATATAACCATATAGGCTAAAATCTCATTTTTACCCATGGGTCGTTCCAATACTTTCATTTTATCGAATACAATACCAAATAGATTCATATATCATGATTTAAATCAAGGGAAATGTTAACCTTCTTATTTCTCAAACTTGTAATCACATAGGCCAAAATCTCATTTTTGTGCAAGGGTCATTCCAATACTTTTATTTTATCAAATACACAACCAAAGAGGTTCACAAATCATGCATTAAATCAAGGGAGAAATTCAACCTTCACATTTATCAAATTTGTAACCATATAGGCTAATATCTCATTTTCGCGACATGGGTCATCCCAATACTTCATATTTACCGAATTTAGAACCAAATAGGTTCAAATATCATGTTTCGCATCAAGGGACATCGAGGGACAAGCTCAACCTTCATATTTATCAAACATGTAACCATATAGGCTACAATCTCATTTTTGCACAAGGGTCATTCTAATACTTTCAGATTACCGAATACATAACCAAATAGGTTCACAAATCATGCTTTAAATCAAGGGACAAATTCAACCTTCCCATTTATCAAATTTGCAACCATATAGGCTAATATCTCATTTTCGCGACAAGGGTCATCCCAATACTTTATATTTACCGAATTTAGAACCAAACAGGTACAAATATCATGTTTCGCATCAATGGACATCGAGGGACAAATTCAACCTTCATATTTATCAAACATGTAACCATATAGGCTACAATCTCATTTTTGCACAAGGGTCATTCTAATATTTTCATTTTACCGAATACATAACCAAATAGGTTCACAAATCTTGCTTTAAATCAAGGGACAAATTCAACCTTCCCATTTATCAAATTTGCAACCATATAGGGTCATATCTCTTTTTTCGCAACAAGGGTCATCCCTATACTTTATATTTACCGAATTTAGAACCAAATAGGTTCAAATATCATGTTTCGCATCAAGGGACATCGAGGGACAAGCTCAACCTTCATATTTATCAAACATGTAACCATATAGGCTACAATCTCATTTTTGCACAAGGGTCATTCTAATACTTTCATATTACCGAATACATAACCAAATAGGTTCACAAATCATGCTTTAAATCAAGGGACAAATTCAACCTTCACATTTATCAAATTTGCAACCATATAGGCTAATATCTCTTTTTCGCGACAAGGGTCATCCCAATACTTTATATTTACCGAATTTAGAACCAAATAGGTTCAAATATCATGTTTCGCATCAAGGGACATCGAGGGACAAGCTCAACCTTCATATTTGTCAAACATGTAACCATATAGGCTACAATCTCATTTTTGCACAAGGGTCATTCTAACACCTTCATATTACCGAATACATAACCAAATAGGTTCACAAATCATGCTTTAAATCAAGGGACAAATTCAACCTTCACATTTATCAAATTTGCAACCATATAGGCTAATATCTCTTTTTCGCAACAAGGGTCATCCACAATACTTTATATTTACCGAATTTAGAAACAAATAGGTTCAAATATCATGTTTCGCATCAAGGGACATCGAGGGACAAGCTCAACCTTCATATTTATCAAAACATGTAATCATATAGGCTACAATCTCATTTTTCCACAAGGGTCATTCTAATACTTTCATTTTGCCGAATACATAACCAAATAGGTTCACAAATCATGCTTTAAATCAAGGAACATATTCAACCTTCTCATTTATCAAATATGCAACCATATAGGCTAATATCTCATTTTCGCGACAAGGGTCATCCCAATACATTATATTTACCAAATTTAGAACCAAAAAGGTTCAAATAACATCTTTCGAACCAAAGAACGTCGAGGGACAAGCTCAACCTACATACATATATCAAACATATAACCATATAGGCTAAAATCTCATTTTTACCCATGGGTCGTTCCAATACTTTCATTTTATCGAATACAATACCAAATAGATTCATATATCATGATTTAAATCAAGGGAAATGTTAACCTTCTTATTTCTCAAACTTGTAATCACATAGGCCAAAATCTCATTTTTGTGCAAGGGTCATTCCAATACTTTTATTTTATCAAATACACAACCAAAGAGGTTCACAAATCATGCATTAAATCAAGGGAGAAATTCAACCTTCACATTTATCAAATTTGTAACCATATAGGCTAATATCTCATTTTCGCGACATGGGTCATCCCAATACTTCATATTTACCAAATTTAGAACCAAATAGGTTCAAATATCATGTTTCGCATCAAGGGACATCGGGGGACAAGCTCAACCTTCATATTTATCAAACATGTAACCATATAGGCTACAATCTCATTTTTGCACAAGGGTCATTCTGATACTTTCAGATTACCGAATACATAACCAAATAGGTTCACAAATCATGCTTTAAATCAAGGGACAAATTCAACCTTCCCATTTATCAAATTTGCAACCATATAGGCTAATATCTCATTTTCGCAACAAGGGTCATCCCAATACTTTATATTTACCGAATTTAGAACCAAACAGGTACAAATATCATGTTTCGCATCAATGGACATCGAGGGACAAATTCAACCTTCATATTTATCAAACATGTAACCATATAGGCTACAATCTCATTTTTGCACAAGGGTCATTCTAATATTTTCATTTTACCGAATACATAACCAAATAGGTTCACAAATCTTGCTTTAAATCAAGGGACAAATTCAACCTTCCCATTTATCAAATTTGCAACCATATAGGGTCATATCTCTTTTTTCGCAACAAGGGTCATCCCTATACTTTATATTTACCGAATTTAGAACCAAATAGGTTCAAATATCATGTTTCGCATCAAGGGACATCGAGGGACAAGCTCAACCTTCATATTTATCAAAACATGTAACCATATAGGCTACAATCTCATTTTTGCACAAGGGTCATTCTAATACTTTCATATTACCGAATACATAACCAAATATGTTCACAAATCATGCTTTAAATCAAGGGACAAATTCAACCTTCACATTTATCAAATTTGCAACCATATAGGCTAATATCTCTTTTTCGCGACAAGGGTCATCCCAATACTTTATATTTACCGAATTTAGAACCAAATAGGTTCAAATATCATGTTTCGCATCAAGGGACATCGAGGGACAAGCTCAACCTTCATATTTGTCAAACATGTAACCATATAGGCTACAATCTCATTTTTGCACAAGGGTCATTCTAACACCTTCATATTACCGAATACATAACCAAATAGGTTCACAAATCATGCTTTAAATCAAGGGACAAATTCAACCTTCACATTTATCAAATTTGCAACCATATAGGCTAATATCTCTTTTTCGCAACAAGGGTCATCCACAATACTTTATATTTACCGAGTTTAGAAACAAATAGGTTCAAATATCATGTTTCGCATCAAGGGACATCGAGGGACAAGCTCAACCTTCATATTTATCAAAACATGTAATCATATAGGCTACAATCTCATTTTTCCACAAGGGTCATTCTAATACTTTCATTTTGCCGAATACATAACCAAATAGGTTCACAAATCATGCTTTAAATCAAGGAACATATTCAACCTTCTCATTTATCAAATATGCAACCATATAGGCTAATATCTCATTTTCGCGACAAGGGTCATCCCAATACATTATATTTACCAAATTTAGAACCAAAAAGGTTCAAATAACATCTTTTGAACCAAAGAACGTCGAGGGACAAGCTCAACCTACATAAGTATATCAAACATATAACCATATAGGCTAAAATCTCATTTTTACCCATGGGTCGTTCCAATACTTTCATTTTATCGAATACAATACCAAATAGATTCATATATCATGATTTAAATCAAGGGAAATGTTAACCTTCTTATTTCTCAAACTTGTAATCACATAGGCCAAAATCTCATTTTTGTGCAAGGGTCATTCCAATACTTTTATTTTATCAAATACACAACCAAAGAGGTTCACAAATCATGCATTAAATCAAGGGAGAAATTCAACCTTCACATTTATCAAATTTGTAACCATATAGGCTAATATCTCATTTTCGCGACATGGGTCATCCCAATACTTCATATTTACCAAATTTAGAACCAAATAGGTTCAAATATCATGTTTCGCATCAAGGGACATCGAGGGACAAGCTCAACCTTCATATTTATCAAACATGTAACCATATAGGCTACAATCTCATTTTTGCACAAGGGTCATTCTAATACTTTCAGATTACCGAATACATAACCAAATAGGTTCACAAATCATGCTTTAAATCAAGGGACAAATTCAACCTTCCCATTTATCAAATTTGCAACCATATAGGCTAATATCTCATTTTCGCGACAAGGGTCATCCCAATACTTTATATTTACCGAATTTAGAACCAAACAGGTACAAATATCATGTTTCGCATCAATGGACATCGAGGGACAAATTCAACCTTCATATTTATCAAACATGTAACCATATAGGCTACAATCTCATTTTTGCACAAGGGTCATTCTAATATTTTCATTTTACCGAATACATAACCAAATAGGTTCACAAATCTTGCTTTAAATCAAGGGACAAATTCAACCTTCCCATTTATCAAATTTGCAACCATATATGGTCATATCTCTTTTTTCGCAACAAGGGTCATCCCTATACTTTATATTTACCGAATTTAGAACCAAATAGGTTCAAATATCATGTTTCGCATCAAGGGACATCGAGGGACAAGCTCAACCTTCATATTTATCAAAACATGTAACCATATAGGCTACAATCTCATTTTTGCACAAGGGTCATTCTAATACTTTCATATTACCGAATACATAACCAAATAGGTTCACAAATCATGCTTTAAATCAAGGGACAAATTCAACCTTCACATTTATCAAATTTGCAACCATATAGGCTAATATCTCTTTTTCGCGACAAGGGTCATCCCAATACTTTATATTTACCGAATTTAGAACCAAATAGGTTCAAATATCATGTTTCGCATCAAGGGACATCGAGGGACAAGCTCAACCTTCATATTTGTCAAACATGTAACCATATAGGCTACAATCTCATTTTTGCACAAGGGTCATTCTAACACCTTCATATTACCGAATACATAACCAAATAGGTTCACAAATCATGCTTTAAATCAAGGGACAAATTCAACCTTCACATTTATCAAATTTGCAACCATATAGGCTAATATCTCTTTTTCGCAACAAGGGTCATCCACAATACTTTATATTTACCGAATTTAGAAACAAATAGGTTCAAATATCATGTTTCGCATCAAGGGACATCGAGGGACAAGCTCAACCTTCATATTTATCAAAACATGTAATCATATAGGCTACAATCTCATTTTTCCACAAGGGTCATTCTAATACTTTCATTTTGCCGAATACATAACCAAATAGGTTCACAAATCATGCTTTAAATCAAGGAACATATTCAACCTTCCCATTTATCAAATATGCAACCATATAGGCTAATATCTCATTTTCGCGACAAGGGTCATCCCAATACATTATATTTACCAAATTTAGAACCAAAAAGGTTCAAATAACATCTTTCGCATCAAGGGACATCGAGGGACAAGCTCAACCTTCATATTTATCAAAACATGTAATCATATAGGCTACAATCTCATTTTTCCACAAGGGTCATTCTAATACTTTCATTTTGCCGAATACATAACCAAATAGGTTCACAAATCATGCTTTAAATCAAGGAACATATTCAACCTTCCCATTTATCAAATATGCAACCATATAGGCTAATATCTCATTTTCGCGACAAGGGTCATCCCAATACATTATATTTACCAAATTTAGAACCAAAAAGGTTCAAATAACATCTTTCGCATCAAGGGACATCGAGGGACAAGCTCAACCTTCATATTTATCAAAACATGTAATCATATAGGCTACAATCTCATTTTTCCACAAGGGTCATTCTAATACTTTCATTTTGCCGAATACATAACCAAATAGGTTCACAAATCATGCTTTAAATCAAGGAACATATTCAACCTTCTCATTTATCAAATATGCAACCATATAGGCTAATATCTCATTTTCGCGACAAGGGTCATCCCAATACATTATATTTACCAAATTTAGAACCAAAAAGGTTCAAATAACATCTTTCGAACCAAAGAACGTCGAGGGACAAGCTCAACCTACATACATATATCAAACATATAACCATATAGGCTAAAATCTCATTTTTACCCATGGGTCGTTCCAATACTTTCATTTTATCGAATACAATACCAAATAGATTCATATATCATGATTTAAATCAAGGGAAATGTTAACCTTCTTATTTCTCAAACTTGTAATCACATAGGCCAAAATCTCATTTTTGTGCAAGGGTCATTCCAATACTTTTATTTTATCAAATACACAACCAAAGAGGTTCACAAATCATGCATTAAATCAAGGGAGAAATTCAACCTTCACATTTATCAAATTTGTAACCATATAGGCTAATATCTCATTTTCGCGACATGGGTCATCCCAATACTTCATATTTACCGAATTTAGAACCAAATAGGTTCAAATATCATGTTTCGCATCAAGGGACATCGAGGGACAAGCTCAACCTTCATATTTATCAAACATGTAACCATATAGGCTACAATCTCATTTTTGCACAAGGGTCATTCTAATACTTTCAGATTACCGAATACATAACCAAATAGGTTCACAAATCATGCTTTAAATCAAGGGACAAATTCAACCTTCCCATTTATCAAATTTGCAACCATATATGGTCATATCTCTTTTTTCGCAACAAGGGTCATCCCTATACTTTATATTTACCGAATTTAGAACCAAATAGGTTCAAATATCATGTTTCGCATCAAGGGACATCGAGGGACAAGCTCAACCTTCATATTTATCAAAACATGTAACCATATAGGCTACAATCTCATTTTTGCACAAGGGTCATTCTAATACTTTCATATTACCGAATACATAACCAAATAGGTTCACAAATCATGCTTTAAATCAAGGGACAAATTCAACCTTCACATTTATCAAATTTGCAACCATATAGGCTAATATCTCTTTTTCGCGACAAGGGTCATCCCAATACTTTATATTTACCGAATTTAGAACCAAATAGGTTCAAATATCATGTTTCGCATCAAGGGACATCGAGGGACAAGCTCAACCTTCATATTTGTCAAACATGTAACCATATAGGCTACAATCTCATTTTTGCACAAGGGTCATTCTAACACCTTCATATTACCGAATACATAACCAAATAGGTTCACAAATCATGCTTTAAATCAAGGGACAAATTCAACCTTCACATTTATCAAATTTGCAACCATATAGGCTAATATCTCTTTTTCGCAACAAGGGTCATCCACAATACTTTATATTTACCGAATTTAGAAACAAATAGGTTCAAATATCATGTTTCGCATCAAGGGACATCGAGGGACAAGCTCAACCTTCATATTTATCAAAACATGTAATCATATAGGCTACAATCTCATTTTTCCACAAGGGTCATTCTAATACTTTCATTTTGCCGAATACATAACCAAATAGGTTCACAAATCATGCTTTAAATCAAGGAACATATTCAACCTTCCCATTTATCAAATATGCAACCATATAGGCTAATATCTCATTTTCGCGACAAGGGTCATCCCAATACATTATATTTACCAAATTTAGAACCAAAAAGGTTCAAATAACATCTTTCGCATCAAGGGACATCGAGGGACAAGCTCAACCTTCATATTTATCAAAACATGTAATCATATAGGCTACAATCTCATTTTTCCACAAGGGTCATTCTAATACTTTCATTTTGCCGAATACATAACCAAATAGGTTCACAAATCATGCTTTAAATCAAGGAACATATTCAACCTTCCCATTTATCAAATATGCAACCATATAGGCTAATATCTCATTTTCGCGACAAGGGTCATCCCAATACATTATATTTACCAAATTTAGAACCAAAAAGGTTCAAATAACATCTTTCGCATCAAGGGACATCGAGGGACAAGCTCAACCTTCATATTTATCAAAACATGTAATCATATAGGCTACAATCTCATTTTTCCACAAGGGTCATTCTAATACTTTCATTTTGCCGAATACATAACCAAATAGGTTCACAAATCATGCTTTAAATCAAGGAACATATTCAACCTTCTCATTTATCAAATATGCAACCATATAGGCTAATATCTCATTTTCGCGACAAGGGTCATCCCAATACATTATATTTACCAAATTTAGAACCAAAAAGGTTCAAATAACATCTTTCGAACCAAAGAACGTCGAGGGACAAGCTCAACCTACATACATATATCAAACATATAACCATATAGGCTAAAATCTCATTTTTACCCATGGGTCGTTCCAATACTTTCATTTTATCGAATACAATACCAAATAGATTCATATATCATGATTTAAATCAAGGGAAATGTTAACCTTCTTATTTCTCAAACTTGTAATCACATAGGCCAAAATCTCATTTTTGTGCAAGGGTCATTCCAATACTTTTATTTTATCAAATACACAACCAAAGAGGTTCACAAATCATGCATTAAATCAAGGGAGAAATTCAACCTTCACATTTATCAAATTTGTAACCATATAGGCTAATATCTCATTTTCGCGACATGGGTCATCCCAATACTTCATATTTACCGAATTTAGAACCAAATAGGTTCAAATATCATGTTTCGCATCAAGGGACATCGAGGGACAAGCTCAACCTTCATATTTATCAAACATGTAACCATATAGGCTACAATCTCATTTTTGCACAAGGGTCATTCTAATACTTTCAGATTACCGAATACATAACCAAATAGGTTCACAAATCATGCTTTAAATCAAGGGACAAATTCAACCTTCCCATTTATCAAATTTGCAACCATATAGGCTAATATCTCATTTTCGCGACAAGGGTCATCCCAATACTTTATATTTACCGAATTTAGAACCAAACAGGTACAAATATCATGTTTCGCATCAATGGACATCGAGGGACAAATTCAACCTTCATATTTATCAAACATGTAACCATATAGGCTACAATCTCATTTTTGCACAAGGGTCATTCTAATATTTTCATTTTACCGAATACATAACCAAATAGGTTCACAAATCTTGCTTTAAATCAAGGGACAAATTCAACCTTCCCATTTATCAAATTTGCAACCATATAGGGTCATATCTCTTTTTTCGCAACAAGGGTCATCCCTATACTTTATATTTACCGAATTTAGAACCAAATAGGTTCAAATATCATGTTTCGCATCAAGGGACATCGAGGGACAAGCTCAACCTTCATATTTATCAAAACATGTAACCATATAGGCTACAATCTCATTTTTGCACAAGGGTCATTCTAATACTTTCATATTACCGAATACATAACCAAATAGGTTCACAAATCATGCTTTAAATCAAGGGACAAATTCAACCTTCACATTTATCAAATTTGCAACCATATAGGCTAATATCTCTTTTTCGCGACAAGGGTCATCCCAATACTTTATATTTACTGAATTTAGAACCAAATAGGTTCAAATATCATGTTTCGCATCAAGGGACATCGAGGGACAAGCTCAACCTTCATATTTGTCAAACATGTAACCATATAGGCTACAATCTCATTTTTGCACAAGGGTCATTCTAACACCTTCATATTACCGAATACATAACCAAATAGGTTCACAAATCATGCTTTAAATCAAGGGACAAATTCAACCTTCACATTTATCAAATTTTCAACCATATAGGCTAATATCTCTTTTTCGCAACAAGGGTCATCCACAATACTTTATATTTACCGAATTTAGAAACAAATAGGTTCAAATGTCATGTTTCGCATCAAGGGACATCGAGGGACAAGCTCAACCTTCATATTTATCAAAACATGTAATCATATAGGCTACAATCTCATTTTTCCACAAGGGTCATTCTAATACTTTCATTTTGCCGAATACATAACCAAATAGGTTCACAAATCATGCTTTAAATCAAGGAACATATTCAACCTTCTCATTTATCAAATATGCAACCATATAGGCTAATATCTCATTTTCGCGACAAGGGTCATCCCAATACATTATATTTACCAAATTTAGAACCAAAAAGGTTCAAATAACATCTTTCGAACCAAAGAACGTCGAGGGACAAGCTCAACCTACATACATATATCAAACATATAACCATATAGGCTAAAATCTCATTTTTACCCATGGGTCGTTCCAATACTTTCATTTTATCGAATACAATACCAAATAGATTCATATATCATGATTTAAATCAAGGGAAATGTTAACCTTCTTATTTCTCAAACTTGTAATCACATAGGCCAAAATCTCATTTTTGTGCAAGGGTCATTCCAATACTTTTATTTTATCAAATACACAACCAAAGAGGTTCACAAATCATGCATTAAATCAAGGGAGAAATTCAACCTTCACATTTATCAAATTTGTAACCATATAGGCTAATATCTCATTTTCGCGACATGGGTCATCCCAATACTTCATATTTACCGAATTTAGAACCAAATAGGTTCAAATATCATGTTTCGCATCAAGGGACATCGAGGGACAAGCTCAACCTTCATATTTATCAAACATGTAACCATATAGGCTACAATCTCATTTTTGCACAAGGGTCATTCTAATACTTTCAGATTACCGAATACATAACCAAATAGGTTCACAAATCATGCTTTAAATCAAGGGACAAATTCAACCTTCCCATTTATCAAATTTGCAACCATATAGGCTAATATCTCATTTTCGCGACAAGGGTCATCCCAATACTTTATATTTACCGAATTTAGAACCAAACAGGTACAAATATCATGTTTCGCATCAATGGACATCGAGGGACAAATTCAACCTTCATATTTATCAAACATGTAACCATATAGGCTACAATCTCATTTTTGCACAAGGGTCATTCTAATATTTTCATTTTACCGAATACATAACCAAATAGGTTCACAAATCTTGCTTTAAATCAAGGGACAAATTCAACCTTCCCATTTATCAAATTTGCAACCATATAGGGTCATATCTCTTTTTTCGCAACAAGGGTCATCCCTATACTTTATATTTACCGAATTTAGAACCAAATAGGTTCAAATATCATGTTTCGCATCAAGGGACATCGAGGGACAAGCTCAACCTTCATATTTATCAAAACATGTAACCATATAGGCTACAATCTCATTTTTGCACAAGGGTCATTCTAATACTTTCATATTACCGAATACATAACCAAATAGGTTCACAAATCATGCTTTAAATCAAGGGACAAATTCAACCTTCACATTTATCAAATTTGCAACCATATAGGCTAATATCTCTTTTTCGCGACAAGGGTCATCCCAATACTTTATATTTACCGAATTTAGAACCAAATAGGTTCAAATATCATGTTTCGCATCAAGGGACATCGAGGGACAAGCTCAACCTTCATATTTGTCAAACATGTAACCATATAGGCTACAGTCTCATTTTTGCACAAGGGTCATTCTAACACCTTCATATTACCGAATACATAACCAAATAGGTTCACAAATCATGCTTTAAATCAAGGGACAAATTCAACCTTCACATTTATCAAATTTGCAACCATATAGGCTAATATCTCTTTTTCGCAACAAGGGTCATCCACAATACTTTATATTTACCGAATTTAGAAACAAATAGGTTCAAATATCATGTTTCGCATCAAGGGACATCGAGGGACAAGCTCAACCTTCATATTTATCAAAACATGTAATCATATAGGCTACAATCTCATTTTTCCACAAGGGTCATTCTAATACTTTCATTTTGCCGAATACATAACCAAATAGGTTCACAAATCATGCTTTAAATCAAGGAACATATTCAACCTTCTCATTTATCAAATATGCAACCATATAGGCTAATATCTCATTTTCGCGACAAGGGTCATCCCAATACATTATATTTACCAAATTTAGAACCAAAAAGGTTCAAATAACATCTTTCGAACCAAAGAACGTCGAGGGACAAGCTCAACCTACATACATATATCAAACATATAACCATATAGGCTAAAATCTCATTTTTACCCATGGGTCGTTCCAATACTTTCATTTTATCGAATACAATACCAAATAGATTCATATATCATGATTTAAATCAAGGGAAATGTTAACCTTCTTATTTCTCAAACTTGTAATCACATAGGCCAAAATCTCATTTTTGTGCAAGGGTCATTCCAATACTTTTATTTTATCAAATACACAACCAAAGAGGTTCACAAATCATGCATTAAATCAAGGGAGAAATTCAACCTTCACATTTATCAAATTTGTAACCATATAGGCTAATATCTCATTTTCGCGACATGGGTCATCCCAATACTTCATATTTACCGAATTTAGAACCAAATAGGTTCAAATATCATGTTTCGCATCAAGGGACATCGAGGGACAAGCTCAACCTTCATATTTATCAAACATGTAACCATATAGGCTACAATCTCATTTTTGCACAAGGGTCATTCTAATCCTTTCAGATTACCGAATACATAACCAAATAGGTTCACAAATCATGCTTTAAATCAAGGGACAAATTCAACCTTCCCATTTATCAAATTTGCAACCATATAGGCTAATATCTCATTTTCGCGACAAGGGTCATCCCAATACTTTATATTTACCGAATTTAGAACCAAACAGGTACAAATATCATGTTTCGCATCAATGGACATCGAGGGACAAATTCAACCTTCATATTTATCAAACATGTAACCATATAGGCTACAATCTCATTTTTGCACAAGGGTCATTCTAATATTTTCATTTTACCGAATACATAACCAAATAGGTTCACAAATCTTGCTTTAAATCAAGGGACAAATTCAACCTTCCCATTTATCAAATTTGCAACCATATAGGGTCATATCTCTTTTTTCGCAACAAGGGTCATCCCTATACTTTATATTTACCGAATTTAGAACCAAATAGGTTCAAATATCATGTTTCGCATCAAGGGACATCGAGGGACAAGCTCAACCTTCATATTTATCAAAACATGTAACCATATAGGCTACAATCTCATTTTTGCACAAGGGTCATTCTAATACTTTCATATTACCGAATACATAACCAAATAGGTTCACAAATCATGCTTTAAATCAAGGGACAAATTCAACCTTCACATTTATCAAATTTGCAACCATATAGGCTAATATCTCTTTTTCGCGACAAGGGTCATCCCAATACTTTATATTTACCGAATTTAGAACCAAATAGGTTCAAATATCATGTTTCGCATCAAGGGACATCGAGGGACAAGCTCAACCTTCATATTTGTCAAACATGTAACCATATAGGCTACAGTCTCATTTTTGCACAAGGGTCATTCTAACACCTTCATATTACCGAATACATAACCAAATAGGTTCACAAATCATGCTTTAAATCAAGGGACAAATTCAACCTTCACATTTATCAAATTTGCAACCATATAGGCTAATATCTCTTTTTCGCAACAAGGGTCATCCACAATACTTTATATTTACCGAATTTAGAAACAAATAGGTTCAAATATCATGTTTCGCATCAAGGGACATCGAGGGACAAGCTCAACCTTCATATTTATCAAAACATGTAATCATATAGGCTACAATCTCATTTTTCCACAAGGGTCATTCTAATACTTTCATTTTGCCGAATACATAACCAAATAGGTTCACAAATCATGCTTTAAATCAAGGAACATATTCAACCTTCTCATTTATCAAATATGCAACCATATAGGCTAATATCTCATTTTCGCGACAAGGGTCATCCCAATACATTATATTTACCAAATTTAGAACCAAAAAGGTTCAAATAACATCTTTCGAACCAAAGAACGTCGAGGGACAAGCTCAACCTACATACATATATCAAACATATAACCATATAGGCTAAAATCTCATTTTTACCCATGGGTCGTTCCAATACTTTCATTTTATCGAATACAATACCAAATAGATTCATATATCATGATTTAAATCAAGGGAAATGTTAACCTTCTTATTTCTCAAACTTGTAATCACATAGGCCAAAATCTCATTTTTGTGCAAGGGTCATTCCAATACTTTTATTTTATCAAATACACAACCAAAGAGGTTCACAAATCATGCATTAAATCAAGGGAGAAATTCAACCTTCACATTTATCAAATTTGTAACCATATAGGCTAATATCTCATTTTCGCGACATGGGTCATCCCAATACTTCATATTTACCAAATTTAGAACCAAATAGGTTCAAATATCATGTTTCGCATCAAGGGACATCGAGGGACAAGCTCAACCTTCATATTTATCAAACATGTAACCATATAGGCTACAATCTCATTTTTGCACAAGGGTCATTCTAATACTTTCAGATTACCGAATACATAACCAAATAGGTTCACAAATCATGCTTTAAATCAAGGGACAAATTCAACCTTCCCATTTATCAAATTTGCAACCATATAGGCTAATATCTCATTTTCGCGACAAGGGTCATCCCAATACTTTATATTTACCGAATTTAGAACCAAACAGGTACAAATATCATGTTTCGCATCAATGGACATCGAGGGACAAATTCAACCTTCATATTTATCAAACATGTAACCATATAGGCTACAATCTCATTTTTGCACAAGGGTCATTCTAATATTTTCATTTTACCGAATACATAACCAAATAGGTTCACAAATCTTGCTTTAAATCAAGGGACAAATTCAACCTTCCCATTTATCAAATTTGCAACCATATAGGGTCATATCTCTTTTTTCGCAACAAGGGTCATCCCTATACTTTATATTTACCGAATTTAGAACCAAATAGGTTCAAATATCATGTTTCGCATCAAGGGACATCGAGGGACAAGCTCAACCTTCATATTTATCAAAACATGTAACCATATAGGCTACAATCTCATTTTTGCACAAGGGTCATTCTAATACTTTCATATTACCGAATACATAACCAAATAGGTTCACAAATCATGCTTTAAATCAAGGGACAAATTCAACCTTCACATTTATCAAATTTGCAACCATATAGGCTAATATCTCTTTTTCGCGACAAGGGTCATCCCAATACTTTATATTTACCGAATTTAGAACCAAATAGGTTCAAATATCATGTTTCGCATCAAGGGACATCGAGGGACAAGCTCAACCTTCATATTTGTCAAACATGTAACCATATAGGCTACAATCTCATTTTTGCACAAGGGTCATTCTAACACCTTCATATTACCGAATACATAACCAAATAGGTTCACAAATCATGCTTTAAATCAAGGGACAAATTCAACCTTCACATTTATCAAATTTGCAACCATATAGGCTAATATCTCTTTTTCGCAACAAGGGTCATCCACAATACTTTATATTTACCGAATTTAGAAACAAATAGGTTCAAATATCATGTTTCGCATCAAGGGACATCGAGGGACAAGCTCAACCTTCATATTTATCAAAACATGTAATCATATAGGCTACAATCTCATTTTTCCACAAGGGTCATTCTAATACTTTCATTTTGCCGAATACATAACCAAATAGGTTCACAAATCATGCTTTAAATCAAGGAACATATTCAACCTTCCCATTTATCAAATATGCAACCATATAGGCTAATATCTCATTTTCGCGACAAGGGTCATCCCAATACATTATATTTACCAAATTTAGAACCAAAAAGGTTCAAATAACATCTTTCGCATCAAGGGACATCGAGGGACAAGCTCAACCTTCATATTTATCAAAACATGTAATCATATAGGCTACAATCTCATTTTTCCACAAGGGTCATTCTAATACTTTCATTTTGCCGAATACATAACCAAATAGGTTCACAAATCATGCTTTAAATCAAGGAACATATTCAACCTTCCCATTTATCAAATATGCAACCATATAGGCTAATATCTCATTTTCGCGACAAGGGTCATCCCAATACATTATATTTACCAAATTTAGAACCAAAAAGGTTCAAATAACATCTTTCGCATCAAGGGACATCGAGGGACAAGCTCAACCTTCATATTTATCAAAACATGTAATCATATAGGCTACAATCTCATTTTTCCACAAGGGTCATTCTAATACTTTCATTTTGCCGAATACATAACCAAATAGGTTCACAAATCATGCTTTAAATCAAGGAACATATTCAACCTTCTCATTTATCAAATATGCAACCATATAGGCTAATATCTCATTTTCGCGACAAGGGTCATCCCAATACATTATATTTACCAAATTTAGAACCAAAAAGGTTCAAATAACATCTTTCGAACCAAAGAACGTCGAGGGACAAGCTCAACCTACATACATATATCAAACATATAACCATATAGGCTAAAATCTCATTTTTACCCATGGGTCGTTCCAATACTTTCATTTTATCGAATACAATACCAAATAGATTCATATATCATGATTTAAATCAAGGGAAATGTTAACCTTCTTATTTCTCAAACTTGTAATCACATAGGCCAAAATCTCATTTTTGTGCAAGGGTCATTCCAATACTTTTATTTTATCAAATACACAACCAAAGAGGTTCACAAATCATGCATTAAATCAAGGGAGAAATTCAACCTTCACATTTATCAAATTTGTAACCATATAGGCTAATATCTCATTTTCGCGACATGGGTCATCCCAATACTTCATATTTACCGAATTTAGAACCAAATAGGTTCAAATATCATGTTTCGCATCAAGGGACATCGAGGGACAAGCTCAACCTTCATATTTATCAAACATGTAACCATATAGGCTACAATCTCATTTTTGCACAAGGGTCATTCTAATACTTTCAGATTACCGAATACATAACCAAATAGGTTCACAAATCATGCTTTAAATCAAGGGACAAATTCAACCTTCCCATTTATCAAATTTGCAACCATATAGGCTAATATCTCATTTTCGCGACAAGGGTCATCCCAATACTTTATATTTACCGAATTTAGAACCAAACAGGTACAAATATCATGTTTCGCATCAATGGACATCGAGGGACAAATTCAACCTTCATATTTATCAAACATGTAACCATATAGGCTACAATCTCATTTTTGCACAAGGGTCATTCTAATATTTTCATTTTACCGAATACATAACCAAATAGGTTCACAAATCTTGCTTTAAATCAAGGGACAAATTCAACCTTCCCATTTATCAAATTTGCAACCATATAGGGTCATATCTCTTTTTTCGCAACAAGGGTCATCCCTATACTTTATATTTACCGAATTTAGAACCAAATAGGTTCAAATATCATGTTTCGCATCAAGGGACATCGAGGGACAAGCTCAACCTTCATATTTATCAAAACATGTAACCATATAGGCTACAATCTCATTTTTGCACAAGGGTCATTCTAATACTTTCATATTACCGAATACATAACCAAATAGGTTCACAAATCATGCTTTAAATCAAGGGACAAATTCAACCTTCACATTTATCAAATTTGCAACCATATAGGCTAATATCTCTTTTTCGCGACAAGGGTCATCCCAATACTTTATATTTACCGAATTTAGAACCAAATAGGTTCAAATATCATGTTTCGCATCAAGGGACATCGAGGGACAAGCTCAACCTTCATATTTGTCAAACATGTAACCATATAGGCTACAATCTCATTTTTGCACAAGGGTCATTCTAACACCTTCATATTACCGAATACATAACCAAATAGGTTCACAAATCATGCTTTAAATCAAGGGACAAATTCAACCTTCACATTTATCAAATTTGCAACCATATAGGCTAATATCTCTTTTTCGCAACAAGGGTCATCCACAATACTTTATATTTACCGAATTTAGAAACAAATAGGTTCAAATATCATGTTTCGCATCAAGGGACATCGAGGGACAAGCTCAACCTTCATATTTATCAAAACATGTAATCATATAGGCTACAATCTCATTTTTCCACAAGGGTCATTCTAATACTTTCATTTTGCCGAATACATAACCAAATAGGTTCACAAATCATGCTTTAAATCAAGGAACATATTCAACCTTCTCATTTATCAAATATGCAACCATATAGGCTAATATCTCATTTTCGCGACAAGGGTCATCCCAATACATTATATTTACCAAATTTAGAACCAAAAAGGTTCAAATAACATCTTTCGAACCAAAGAACGTCGAGGGACAAGCTCAACCTACATACATATATCAAACATATAACCAGATAGGCTAAAATCTCATTTTTGTGCAAGGGTCATTCTAATATTTTTATTTTATCAAATACACAACCAAAGAGGTTCACAAATCATGCATTAAATCAAGGGAGAAATTCAACCTTCACATTTATCAAATTTGTAACCATATAGGCTAATATCTCATTTTCGCGACATGGGTCATCCCAATACTTCATATTTACCAAATTTAGAACCAAATAGGTTCAAATATCATGTTTCGCATCAAGGGACATCGAGGGACAAGCTCAACCTTCATATTTATCAAACATGTAACCATATAGGCTACAATCTCATTTTTGCACAAGGGTCATTCTAATACTTTCAGATTACCGAATACATAACCAAATAGGTTCACAAATCATGCTTTAAATCAAGGGACAAATTCAACCTTCCCATTTATCAAATTTGCAACCATATAGGCTAATATCTCATTTTCGCGACAAGGGTCATCCCAATACTTTATATTTACCGAATTTAGAACCAAACAGGTACAAATATCATGTTTCGCATCAATGGACATCGAGGGACAAATTCAACCTTCATATTTATCAAACATGTAACCATATAGGCTACAATCTCATTTTTGCACAAGGGTCATTCTAATATTTTCATTTTACCGAATACATAACCAAATAGGTTCACAAATCTTGCTTTAAATCAAGGGACAAATTCAACCTTCCCATTTATCAAATTTGCAACCATATAGGGTCATATCTCTTTTTTCGCAACAAGGGTCATCCCTATACTTTATATTTACCGAATTTAGAACCAAATAGGTTCAAATATCATGTTTCGCATCAAGGGACATCGAGGGACAAGCTCAACCTTCATATTTATCAAAACATGTAACCATATAGGCTACAATCTCATTTTTGCACAAGGGTCATTCTAATACTTTCATATTACCGAATACATAACCAAATAGGTTCACAAATCATGCTTTAAATCAAGGGACAAATTCAACCTTCACATTTATCATATTTGCAACCATATAGGCTAATATCTCTTTTTCGCGACAAGGGTCATCCCAATACTTTATATTTACCGAATTTAGAACCAAATAGGTTCAAATATCATGTTTCGCATCAAGGGACATCGAGGGACAAGCTCAACCTTCATATTTGTCAAACATGTAACCATATAGGCTACAATCTCATTTTTGCACAAGGGTCATTCTAACACCTTCATATTACCGAATACATAACCAAATAGGTTCACAAATCATGCTTTAAATCAAGGGACAAATTCAACCTTCACATTTATCAAATTTGCAACCATATAGGCTAATATCTCTTTTTCGCAACAAGGGTCATCCACAATACTTTATATTTACCGAATTTAGAAACAAATAGGTTCAAATATCATGTTTCGCATCAAGGGACATTGAGGGACAAGCTCAACCTTCATATTTATCAAAACATGTAATCATATAGGCTACAATCTCATTTTTCCACAAGGGTCATTCTAATACTTTCATTTTGCCGAATACATAACCAAATAGGTTCACAAATCATGCTTTAAATCAAGGAACATATTCAACCTTCCCATTTATCAAATATGCAACCATATAGGCTAATATCTCATTTTCGCGACAAGGGTCATCCCAATACATTATATTTACCAAATTTAGAACCAAAAAGGTTCAAATAACATCTTTCGCATCAAGGGACATCGAGGGACAAGCTCAACCTTCATATTTATCAAAACATGTAATCATATAGGCTACAATCTCATTTTTCCACAAGGGTCATTCTAATACTTTCATTTTGCCGAATACATAACCAAATAGGTTCACAAATCATGCTTTAAATCAAGGAACATATTCAACCTTCTCATTTATCAAATATGCAACCATATAGGCTAATATCTCATTTTCGCGACAAGGGTCATCCCAATACATTATATTTACCAAATTTAGAACCAAAAAGGTTCAAATAACATCTTTCGAACCAAAGAACGTCGAGGGACAAGCTCAACCTACATACATATATCAAACATATAACCATATAGGCTAAAATCTCATTTTTACCCATGGGTCGTTCCAATACTTTCATTTTATCGAATACAATACCAAATAGATTCATATATCATGATTTAAATCAAGGGAAATGTTAACCTTCTTATTTCTCAAACTTGTAATCACATAGGCCAAAATCTCATTTTTGTGCAAGGGTCATTCCAATACTTTTATTTTATCAAATACACAACCAAAGAGGTTCACAAATCATGCATTAAATCAAGGGAGAAATTCAACCTTCACATTTATCAAATTTGTAACCATATAGGCTAATATCTCATTTTCGCGACATGGGTCATCCCAATACTTCATATTTACCGAATTTAGAACCAAATAGGTTCAAATATCATGTTTCGCATCAAGGGACATCGAGGGACAAGCTCAACCTTCATATTTATCAAACATGTAACCATATAGGCTACAATCTCATTTTTGCACAAGGGTCATTCTAATACTTTCAGATTACCGAATACATAACCAAATAGGTTCACAAATCATGCTTTAAATCAAGGGACAAATTCAACCTTCCCATTTATCAAATTTGCAACCATATAGGCTAATATCTCATTTTCGCGACAAGGGTCATCCCAATACTTTATATTTACCGAATTTAGAACCAAACAGGTACAAATATCATGTTTCGCATCAATGGACATCGAGGGACAAATTCAACCTTCATATTTATCAAACATGTAACCATATAGGCTACAATCTCATTTTTGCACAAGGGTCATGCTAATATTTTCATTTTACCGAATACATAACCAAATAGGTTCACAAATCTTGCTTTAAATCAAGGGACAAATTCAACCTTCCCATTTATCAAATTTGCAACCATATAGGGTCATATCTCTTTTTTCGCAACAAGGGTCATCCCTATACTTTATATTTACAGAATTTAGAACCAAATAGGTTCAAATATCATGTTTCGCATCAAGGGACATCGAGGGACAGGCTCAACCTTCATATTTATCAAAACATGTAACCATATAGGCTACAATCTCATTTTTGCACAAGGGTCATTCTAATACTTTCATATTACCGAATACATAACCAAATAGGTTCACAAATCATGCTTTAAATCAAGGGACAAATTCAACCTTCACATTTATCAAATTTGCAACCATATAGGCTAATATCTCTTTTTCGCGACAAGGGTCATCCCAATACTTTATATTTACCGAATTTAGAACCAAATAGGTTCAAATATCATGTTTCGCATCAAGGGACATCGAGGGACAAGCTCAACCTTCATATTTGTCAAACATGTAACCATATAGGCTACAATCTCATTTTTGCACAAGGGTCATTCTAACACCTTCATATTACCGAATACATAACCAAATAGGTTCACAAATCATGCTTTAAATCAAGGGACAAATTCAACCTTCACATTTATCAAATTTGCAACCATATAGGCTAATATCTCTTTTTCGCAACAAGGGTCATCCACAATACTTTATATTTACCGAATTTAGAAACAAATAGGTTCAAATATCATGTTTCGCATCAAGGGACATCGAGGGACAAGCTCAACCTTCATATTTATCAAAACATGTAATCATATAGGCTACAATTTTATTTTTCCACAAGGGTCATTCTAATACTTTCATTTTGCCGAATACATAACCAAATAGGTTCACAAATCATGCTTTAAATCAAGGAACATATTCAACCTTCCCATTTATCAAATATGCAACCATATAGGCTAATATCTCATTTTCGCGACAAGGGTCATCCCAATACATTATATTTACCAAATTTAGAACCAAAAAGGTTCAAATAACATCTTTCGCATCAAGGGACATCGAGGGACAAGCTCAACCTTCATATTTATCAAAACATGTAATCATATAGGCTACAATCTCATTTTTCCACAAGGGTCATTCTAATACTTTCATTTTGCCGAATACATAACCAAATAGGTTCACAAATCATGCTTTAAATCAAGGAACATATTCAACCTTCCCATTTATCAAATATGCAACCATATAGGCTAATATCTCATTTTCGCGACAAGGGTCATCCCAATACATTATATTTACCAAATTTAGAACCAAAAAGGTTCAAATAACATCTTTCGCATCAAGGGACATCGAGGGACAAGCTCAACCTTCATATTTATCAAAACATGTAATCATATAGGCTACAATCTCATTTTTCCACAAGGGTCATTCTAATACTTTCATTTTGCCGAATACATAACCAAATAGGTTCACAAATCATGCTTTAAATCAAGGAACATATTCAACCTTCTCATTTATCAAATATGCAACCATATAGGCTAATATCTCATTTTCGCGACAAGGGTCATCCCAATACATTATATTTACCAAATTTAGAACCAAAAAGGTTCAAATAACATCTTTCGAACCAAAGAACGTCGAGGGACAAGCTCAACCTACATACATATATCAAACATATAACCATATAGGCTAAAATCTCATTTTTACCCATGGGTCGTTCCAATACTTTCATTTTATCGAATACAATACCAAATAGATTCATATATCATGATTTAAATCAAGGGAAATGTTAACCTTCTTATTTCTCAAACTTGTAATCACATAGGCCAAAATCTCATTTTTGTGCAAGGGTCATTCCAATACTTTTATTTTATCAAATACACAACCAAAGAGGTTCACAAATCATGCATTAAATCAAGGGAGAAATTCAACCTTCACATTTATCAAATTTGTAACCATATAGGCTAATATCTCATTTTCGCGACATGGGTCATCCCAATACTTCATATTTACCGAATTTAGAACCAAATAGGTTCAAATATCATGTTTCGCATCAAGGGACATCGAGGGACAAGCTCAACCTTCATATTTATCAAACATGTAACCATATAGGCTACAATCTCATTTTTGCACAAGGGTCATTCTAATACTTTCAGATTACCGAATACATAACCAAATAGGTTCACAAATCATGCTTTAAATCAAGGGACAAATTCAACCTTCCCATTTATCAAATTTGCAACCATATAGGCTAATATCTCATTTTCGCGACAAGGGTCATCCCAATACTTTATATTTACCGAATTTAGAACCAAACAGGTACAAATATCATGTTTCGCATCAATGGACATCGAGGGACAAATTCAACCTTCATATTTATCAAACATGTAACCATATAGGCTACAATCTCATTTTTGCACAAGGGTCATTCTAATATTTTCATTTTACCGAATACATAACCAAATAGGTTCACAAATCTTGCTTTAAATCAAGGGACAAATTCAACCTTCCCATTTATCAAATTTGCAACCATATAGGGTCATATCTCTTTTTTCGCAACAAGGGTCATCCCTATACTTTATATTTACCGAATTTAGAACCAAATAGGTTCAAATATCATGTTTCGCATCAAGGGACATCGAGGGACAAGCTCAACCTTCATATTTATCAAAACATGTAACCATATAGGCTACAATCTCATTTTTGCACAAGGGTCATTCTAATACTTTCATATTACCGAATACATAACCAAATAGGTTCACAAATCATGCTTTAAATCAAGGGACAAATTCAACCTTCACATTTATCAAATTTGCAACCATATAGGCTAATATCTCTTTTTCGCAACAAGGGTCATCCACAATACTTTATATTTACTGAATTTAGAAACAAATAGGTTCAAATATCATGTTTCGCATCAAGGGACATCGAGGGACAAGCTCAACCTTCATATTTATCAAAACATGTAATCATATAGGCTACAATCTCATTTTTGCACAAGGGTCATTCTAATACTTTCATTTTGCCGAATACATAACCAAATAGGTTCACAAATCATGCTTTAAATCAAGGAACATATTCAACCTTCTCATTTATCAAATATGCAACCATATAGGCTAATATCTCATTTTCGCGACAAGGGTCATCCCAATACATTATATTTACCAAATTTAGAACCAAAAAGGTTCAAATAATATCTTTCGCACCAAAGAACGTCGAGGGACAAGCTCAACCTACATACATATATCAAACATATAACCATATAGGCTAAAATCTCATTTTTACCCAAGGGTCGTTCCAATACTTTCATTTTATCGAATACAAAACCAAATAGATTCATATATCATGATTTAAATCAAGGGAAATGTTAACCTTCTTATTTCTCAAACTTGTAATCACATAGGCCAAAATCTCATTTTTGTGCAAGGGTCATTCCAATACTTTTATTTTATCAAATACACAACCAAAGAGGTTCACAAATCATGCATTAAATCAAGGGAGAAATTCAACCTTCACATTTATCAAATTTGTAACCATATAGGCTAATATCTCATTTTCGCGACATGGGTCATCCCAATACTTCATATTTACCGAATTTAGAACCAAATAGGTTCAAATATCATGTTTCGCATCAAGGGACATCGAGGGACAAGCTCAACCTTCATATTTATCAAACATGTAACCATATAGGCTACAATCTCATTTTTGCACAAGGGTCATTCTAATACTTTCAGATTACCGAATACATAACCAAATAGGTTCACAAATCATGCTTTAAATCAAGGGACAAATTCAACCTTCCCATTTATCAAATTTGCAACCATATAGGCTAATATCTCATTTTCGCGACAAGGGTCATCCCAATACTTTATATTTACCGAATTTAGAACCAAACAGGTACAAATATCATGTTTCGCATCAATGGACATCGAGGGACAAATTCAACCTTCATATTTATCAAACATGTAACCATATAGGCTACAATCTCATTTTTGCACAAGGGTCATTCTAATATTTTCATTTTACCGAATACATAACCAAATAGGTTCACAAATCTTGCTTTAAATCAAGGGACAAATTCAACCTTCCCATTTATCAAATTTGCAACCATATAGGGTCATATCTCTTTTTTCGCAACAAGGGTCATCCCTATACTTTATATTTACCGAATTTAGAACCAAATAGGTTCAAATATCATGTTTCGCATCAAGGGACATCGAGGGACAAGCTCAACCTTCATATTTATCAAAACATGTAACCATATAGGCTACAATCTCATTTTTGCACAAGGGTCATTCTAATACTTTCATATTACCGAATACATAACCAAATAGGTTCACAAATCATGCTTTAAATCAAGGGACAAATTCAACCTTCACATTTATCAAATTTGCAACCATATAGGCTAATATCTCTTTTTCGCAACAAGGGTCATCCACAATACTTTATATTTACTGAATTTAGAAACAAATAGGTTCAAATATCATGTTTCGCATCAAGGGACATCGAGGGACAAGCTCAACCTTCATATTTATCAAAACATGTAATCATATAGGCTACAATCTCATTTTTGCACAAGGGTCATTCTAATACTTTCATTTTGCCGAATACATAACCAAATAGGTTCACAAATCATGCTTTAAATCAAGGAACATATTCAACCTTCTCATTTATCAAATATGCAACCATATAGGCTAATATCTCATTTTCGCGACAAGGGTCATCCCAATACATTATATTTACCAAATTTAGAACCAAAAAGGTTCAAATAACATCTTTCGCACCAAAGAACGTCAAGGGACAAGCTCAACCTACATACATATATCAAACATATAACCATATAGGCTAAAATCTCATTTTTACCCAAGGGTCGTTCCAATACTTTCATTTTATCGAATACAAAACCAAATAGATTCATATATCATGATTTAAATCAAGGGAAATGTTAACCTTCTTATTTCTCAAACTTGTAATCACATAGGCCAAAATCTCATTTTTGTGCAAGGGTCATTCCAATACTTTTATTTTAACAAATACACAACCAAAGAGGTTCACAAATCATGCATTAAATCAAGGGAGAAATTCAACCTTCACATTTATCAAATTTGTAACCATATAGGCTAATATCTCATTTTCGCGACATGGGTCATCCCAATACTTCATATTTACCGAATTTAGAACCAAATAGGTTCAAATATCATGTTTCGCATCAAGGGACATCGAGGGACAAGCTCAACCTTCATATTTATCAAACATGTAACCATATAGGCTACAATCTCATTTTTGCACAAGGGTCATTCTAATACTTTCAGATTACCGAATACATAACCAAATAGGTTCACAAATCATGCTTTAAATCAAGGGACAAATTCAACCTTCCCATTTATCAAATTTGCAACCATATAGGCTAATATCTCATTTTCGCGACAAGGGTCATCCCAATACTTTATATTTACCGAATTTAGAACCAAATAGGTACAAATATCATGTTTCGCATCAATGGACATCGAGGGACAAGTTCAACCTTCATATTTATCAAACATGTAACCATATAGGCTACAATCTCATTTTTGCACAAGGGTCATTCTAATACTTTCATTTTACCGAATACATAACCAAATAGGTTCACAAATCATGCTTTAAATCAAGGGACAAATTCAACCTTCCCATTTATCAAATTTGCAACCATATAGGGTCATATCTCTTTTTTCGCAACAAGGGTCATCCCTATACTTTATATTTACCGAATTTAGAACTAAATAGGTTCAAATATCATGTTTCGCCCCAAGAGACATCGAGGGACAAGCTCAACCTTCATATTTATCAAACATGTAAACATATAGGCTACAATCTCATTTTTGCACAAGGGTCATTCTAATGCTTTCATTTTACCGAATACATAACCAAATAGGTTCACAAATCATGATTTAAATCAAGGGACAAATTCAACCTTCACATTTATCAAATTTGCAACCATATAGGCTAATATCTCTTTTTCGCAACAAGGGTCATCCACAATACTTTATATTTACCGAATAACATGTAACCATATAGGCTACAATCTCATTTTTGCACAAGGGTCATTCTAATGCTTTCATTTTACCGAATACATAACCAAATAGGTTCACAAATCATGCTTTAAATCAAGGGACAAATTCAACCTTCCCATTTATCAAATTTGCAACCATATAGGCTAATATCTCATTTTCGCGACAAGGGTCATCCCAATACTTTATATTTACCGAATTTAGAACCAAATAGGTACAAATATCATGTTTCGCATCAATGGACATCGAGGCACAAGTTCAACCTTCATATTTATCAAACATTTACAATCTCATTTTTGCACAAGGGTCATTCTAATACTTTCATTTTACCGAATACATAACCAAATAGGTTCACAAATCATGCTTTAAATCAAGGAACATATTCAACCTTCTCATTTATCAAATATGCAACCATATAGGCTAATATCTCATTTTCGCGACAAGGGTCATCCCAATACTTCATATTTACCGAATTTAGAACCAAATAGGTTCAAATATCATGTTTCGCATCAAGGGACATCGAGGGACAAGCTCAACCTTCATATTTATCAAACATGTAACCATATAGGCTATAATCTCATTTTTGCACAAGGGTCATTCTAATACTTTCAGATTACCGAATACATAACCAAATAGGTTCACAAATCATGCTTTAAATCAAGGGACAAATTCAACCTTCCCATTTATCAAATTTGCAAACATATAGGCTAATATCTCATTTTCGCGACAAGTGTCATCCCAATACTTTATATTTACCGAATTTAGAACCAAATAGGTACAAATATCATGTTTCGCATCAATGGACATCGAGGGACAAGTTCAACCTTCATATTTATCAAACATGTAACCATATAGGCTACAATCTCATTTTTGCACAAGGGTCATTCTAATACTTTCATTTTACCGAATACATAACCAAATAGGTTCACAAATCATGCTTTAAATCAAGGGACAAATTCAACCTTCCCATTTATCAAATTTGCAACCATATAGGGTCATATCTCTTTTTTCGCAACAAGGGTCATCCCTATACTTTATATTTACCGAATTTAGAACCAAATAGGTTCAAATATCATGTTTCGCCCCAAGAGACATCGAGGGACAAGCTCAACCTTCATATTTATCAAACATGTAAACATATAGGCTACAATCTCATTTTTGCACAAGGGTCATTCTAATGCTTTCATTTTACCGAATACATAACCAAATAGGTTCACAAATCATGATTTAAATCAAGGGACAAATTCAACCTTCACATTTATCAAATTTGCAATCATATAGGCTAATATCTCTTTTTCGCAACAAGGGTCATCCACAATACTTTATATTTACCGAATAACATGTAACCATATAGGCTACAATCTCATTTTTGCACAAGGGTCATTCTAATGCTTTCATTTTACTGAATACATAACCAAATAGGTTCACAAATCATGCTTTAAATCAAGGGACAAATTCAACCTTCCCATTTATCAAATTTGCAACCATATAGGCTAATATCTCATTTTCGCGACAAGGGTCATCCCAATACTTTATATTTACCGAATTTAGAACCAAATAGGTACAAATATCATGTTTCGCATCAATGGACATCGAGGGACAAGTTCAACCTTCATATTTATCAAACATGTAACCATATAGGCTACAATCTCATTTTTGCACAAGGGTCATTCTAATATTTTCATTTTACCGAATACATAACCAAATAGGTTCACAAATCATGCTTTAAATCAAGGGACAAATTCAACCTTCCCATTTATCAAATTTGCAACCATATAGGGTCATATCTCTTTTTTCGCAACAAAGAAGTCACTATTTATTTTCAGCATACCCAACTTCACGCTTTGAGGTGATCTTTCACAAACAAGGCTCAAGTCCCTAAACTGTTCAAGCAACTCGAACTCTTTTACCATCAACGCCGACATATGCAATGTCTTTCTACTCAACGCATCAGCCACAACATTAGCTTTACCAGGGTGGTAATTCAAGCCAAAATCGTAGTCCTTAAGTAACTCAAGCCACCTTCTCTGCCTCATGTTCAACTCCTTCTGGTCAAACAGGTACTTTAAACTCTTATGATCACTAAACACCTCGAATCTGGAACCATACAAATAGTGCCTCCAAATCTTCAACACAAATACCACGGCTGCCAATTCTAGATCATGAGTAGGATAATTCTTCTCATGCACTCTCAGCTGTCTAGAAGCATACGCTACCACCTTGCCATCTTGCATCAAAACACCACCTAATCCCAGCTTAGATGCATCACAATACACAACAAAAGGTTCTTCTGACTTTGGCAAAATCAAAATAGGAGCAGTCGTCAATCTTTGCTTCAACTCATTGAAACCACTCTCACATTGAGCATCCCACACAACTGCTTTCCCCTTACAAGTCAACTGCGTCAGAGGAAGTGCTAACTTCGAGAATCCTTCAATAAACCTGCGGTAATAACCAGCCAACCCAAGAAAACTTCTTACCTCAGTAACTGACTTTGGTGTCTCCCACTGCGACACAGCATCAACCTTCGAAGGATCTACAGCAATACCTTTACCAGAAATAATGTGGCCAAGAAAACTTACTTCATTCAGCCAGAACTCACACTTGGACAGCTTGGCATACAACTTCTTCTCTTTCAGCACTTGCAATACAATCTTCAAATGCTCTGCATGCTCAGCTTCAGTCTTAGAATAAATCAATATGTCATCAATAAAGACTACTACAAACTGATCCAGATACTCATGAAAAATTCTGTTCATGTATTCCATAAACACACCAGGTGCATTCGTCACACCGAAAGGCATCACCTTATATTCATAATGACCATAACGCGTCCTAAACGCCGTCTTTTGCATGTCCTCATCCTTCACCTTTATCTGATGGTAACCCGACCTCAAATCAATTTTGCTAAATACACGGGCACCCACGAGTTGATCCATCAAATCGTCTATCCTCGGTAGTGGATACCTATTCTTAATAGTCACCTTATTCAACTGACGGTAATCAATACACAACCGCATGCTACCATCCTTCTTCTTTACCAACAACACCGGCGCTCCCCACGGTGAAACACTCGGTCTCACAAACTTCTTATCAAGCAAGTCTTCTAATTGTTTCTTTAATTCAGCCAACTCCGAAGCTGACATACGGTAAGGAGCCATCGACACAGGCTTCGTACCCGGCACCAGGTCTATCGAAAATTCCACTTCTCTCTCCGGTGGCACATCTGGAATCTCATCAGGGAAAACTTCAGGAAATTCCTTCACAACAGGCAGCCCATCAATCACAGCTTGGTTCTCCACCGACAAGAATGCCAACAAAGAAAACATCATTACACCATCTTGTTCTAGCCGCTTCATCTCCTTAGTGGATAAAAATTCTGCTCCACTCTCTTCTTCAGCAGAAGAAAACCGTACCGTCTTGGTAAAACAATGGATCAAGACATGATTGTACTCCAACCAATTCATCCCCAATATTACATCCATTCCCACCAATGGCAAACAAACGAGATCAACTTCAAAATCTCTACCAAAAACAGACAACGGACAACTTAAACAGACAAGGGAAGTAGTCACTGAACCCTTAGCTGGAGTTTCAACAACCATCTCCCCTTTCATATCAGACATAATCAAACCCAATCTTTGTGCACAGTCAATAGCAATGAAACAATGCGTAGCACCAGTATCTATTATAGCAATTAAAGGAGTACCACTAAAGAAACAAGTACCTCTGATAAGTCGATCCTCCTGATCAGTCTGAGTACCCGTCAAGGCAAAAACTCTACCACTGGTCTGCGCCTTCTTAGGCTTAGTACACTGAGAACCGATGTGACCTTCCTCATTACAGTTGAAACAAACAATGTCCCCACGCTTGCATTCGGTGACAGTATGGCCCTTCTTTCCGCATCTGAAACACTTCTTCTCATCACGGGTACAAGCATTACTCTTGTGGCCTTTCACACCACACTTATAACAAACCACTTCAGCAGGAGCATCCCTACGTGCTGGCCTCCTCTCATCATGCATCCTTTGCTTACCTTTATCAGCTGGGGCACTATAAGGCTTCGGGCGACTCTGCTGCCCCTTACCTCTACGGTCATTCATTATCTTGTAGTGAGCTTTGGTATCCTCTTCATAGATACGACAGCTGCTCACCAACTCAGAGAAGTCTCTGATCTTCTGATAGCCAATGGCCCGCTTGATATCAGCTCGCAGACCATTTTCAAATTTGATACACTTGGAGAACTCAGCAGTCTCCGCAGCATAGTGTGGATAGAACTTGGCAAGCTCCACGAACTTAGCAGCATACTCCGTAATGGACATGTCTCCTTGCTTCAGCTCAAGGAATTCTATCTCCTTCTTACCTCGGACATCCTCCGGAAAATACCTCCTCAAGAACTCTCTTCGGAACACAGCCCATGTAATCTCAGCTCCTTCAGCTTGGAGTATGGGTTGAGTGCTTACCCACCAGTCGTCAGCCTCTTCAGCCAACATATGGGTGCCAAACCGCACCATCTGAACATCAGTACACTGCATCACCCGGAAGATCCTCTCGACCTCCTTCAGCCAAGTCTGCACTCCATCGGGGTCGTACCTTCCCTTAAAGGTTGGTGGATGATTCCTCAAGAAGGTTTCAAGCATCCTTACACCTTCACCAGCCCCACCAACACCTTGCTGTTGTCCAACAACTTGAGCCATTGCTTGCAAAGCAGCAGCAAGAGCAGCATCATTTCTTCCGGCCATCTCGATAGTTCTACATAACAACAAAAATTAGAACAACAAAGACAGTTTAAACCTGTCACACTACTCTACATGGCTCGACACGACTCTTCTAATGGTCTGACAGACCGACCTGCTCTGATACCAATTGTAACACCCCGTTCCCAAATATGACATAATAATATGCAACAATTATCAGAGTTCAACAAACAACGGAGTATTACATCTACTTTTTCAAAATCTCATTTAAATAGAATATAAAACTATTTAAAAACATCAAGAAATTCCATCATATCAAATTTCTGCAGCGGAATATTTATTATAAAAATATCTCAAGTCATCTACATCAATCCTTGGCACAAAGGCCTCAACATAACAATTATTCTCCAATAATGAAATCAACAACATAGTTCAACAAGTGATACATAAGGAATGAAGAATTAAATATGCAATATTCCCATCCCTCTACGCATCAGAGCCCTAGACACAGGAGCCATCAACCTACAAGCCTTCACTACCTGCACTTGCCCACAAGGCGGCAATTCCAGCAGAAGGGGTGAGTTCACAAATCAAAAGTAAATATACAGATATATGAATCATCAAAGTAAATTGAAACAACAACAACAAACAGCAACATTATCAACATCATCTCAACTTTATAATTTAAATACATCTTTGATTAATATCAGCAACAACAACAACAACACTTGTGGCGACATCTCACCAACAACAATCCCAAAAGGACAACTCACTCCTACGACTAATGCAAGACTCCATCAACATCTAATGCATTATGCAAATGTGGTACCAACTACGCACGTTGAATGCTAAGCATTCCAGGGCAATAAGCCCCCAACAATTTGGATGGTTAAAGCATCCCAGGGCAATGAGCCCCCAACAGGTGAACGATAAAGCGTTCCAGGGCAATAAGCCCCCAACAGTGAATGATAAACATTCCAGGGCAATAAGCCCCCAACAAATGCATATGAGTATGAATGACTCTATGGTGTATATCTGCATACAACCCAACATCTTAATGGAGCATATCAGCATGCAACCAACAACAACAACAACTTAGGATACCCTCCCCAACTGGACTATACCACTTCACAACAACAAGGCAATTCAACTTAACAAGTATAATTATTTGCACATAAGCATACATAATTCCATCTTAATCATCTTCATATATAAATTTTATCATCTAAACAATTCTTAATAAATCCAATAAACATCTTAGAAAGCTTAGGTTTGGGTTTGGAACACTTTGAAAAATCACACAAAATGGTCGTTCAGGACCAATCTCGCTTAAGCGAGCAGAATCTCGCTTGAGCGAGTCAAATGACGAAGGTCAGGTTGTTCCTCGCTTGAGGCCCGCTTGGCGTTCGCTTGAGCGACGCTCACTTTACTACAGGTTTTGGCAGACTTCGCTTGAGCGACGGACATTTCGCTCGAGCGAAACAAATGACGAAAGTTTGGTTTTGGTTCGCTTACTGTTCGCTTAGAGTTCGCTTGAGCGAACTGACGCGAAACGATTCTGGACAGGGAATAGTGCCGCTCGCTTGAGCGAACAGCTATCTCGCTTGAGCGAGAATTCATCTGGGCAGAATTCTAACTTACGATTTTCTAACCCTATAACATCCAAAAATCCCATTTTGATTTCCCAATCACCCAAAATGGTTTAGAAACAATGTCTATGGGTTCAAGGCACAACAAAACAGCAGAACATATCATAACAACAACATTACAACACAATTCATCAAGAAATGAGCAATTCATCATATTCATAAACCTAATTCAACTATCACCAATTTCAATCCATTTTCATGAAAACACATACTTGTACATTAACAATTGAAGAGTAAACCCACCCTTACCTTAATTCAGCAAAATCTACAGCAAATGGATGAATTTCCCTCTTCCTAGTTCTCCCCTTGTTCTTGGCTCTTTCTCCCAAAACTCTTGTTTTCTTTCTTACTGGTACGTGAAAATATTTGTCTGACTCTCTATTTTCTTACCAACCAAAACATAACCCCCTTTTCTTTCTATTTACTCCCTCACTAACTTTCTATTAATTCTCCTTAACTCCATTAACTCTAAATAATTCCCTTTTTCTAAATTAACTATTATTTCTACTATTTCCACTTAAATAATAAAATCATTACTAATTCTCATATAATAAAATACAACAAAATAACAATTACCAATAATTCACATAACTCAACATAAATAATTTTGAAGCACATAAAACACACAAAAATCAACTAAAATAAATAAATAACAACTTAGGGCGTTACAGTTACTATTTCAAAAGTGATCGGTTTTAGAAGTAATCGACAGGATTTTTTTTTTCAACATATTCGTCGGTTACTATTTCAAAAGTAATCGACAAGATTTTTATTTTCAGCATATTTGTCGGTTGCTATTTTAAAAGTAATCTGCAAGACTTTATTTTCAGCACATTCGTCGGTTACTATTTCAAAGGTAATCGACAAGATTTTTATTTTCAGCATATTCGTCGGTTACTATTTCAAAAGTAATCGGCAAGATTTTTATTTTCAGCATATTTGTCGGTTACTATTTTAAAAGTAATCGGCAACACTTTATTTTCAGCACATTCGTCGGTTACTATTTCAAAAGTAATCGGCAAGACTTTTTTTTCAGCACATTCGTCGGTTACTATTTCAAAAGTAATCGGCAAGATTTTTATTTTCAGCATATTCGTCGGTGACTATTTCAAAAGTAATCGGCAATATTTTTATTTTCAACATAATCGTCGGTTACTATTTCAAAAGTAATCGGCAAGATTTATTTGCAGCACATTCGTCGGTTACTATTTCAAAAGTTATCGGCAAGATTTTTCTTTTCAGCATATTCGTCGGTGACTATTTCAAAAGTAATCGGCATGATTTATTTTCAGCATATTTGTCGGTTACTATTTTAAAAGTAAACGACAAGATTTTATTTTCAACATATTCGTCGGTTACTATTTCAAGAGTAATCGGCATGATTTATTTTAAGCACATTTGTCGGTTACTATTTCAAAAGTAATTGGCATGATTTATTTTCAGCACATTCGTCGGTTACTATTTTAAATGTAATCGACAAGACTTTATTTTCAGCACATTTGTTGGTTACGATTTCAAAAGTAATCGGCAAGACTTTTATTTTCAGCATATTTGTCGGTTACTATTTTAGAAGTAATCGACAGGATTTTTATGCAGCACATTCGTCGGTTACTATTTCAAAAGTAATCGGCAAGATTTTTCTTTTCAGCATATTCGTCGGTGACTATTTCAAAAGTAATCGGCATTATTTATTTTCAGCATATTTGTCGGTTACTATTTCAAAAGTAATCGGCATGATTTATTTTCAGCACATTCGTCGGTTACTATTTCAAAAGTAATCGGCAAGACTTTATTTTCGGCAGATTCTGTAACACCCCGTTTCCCAAAACAACGTTTAATAAAGAATATATAATCAGAGTTCAACAAATACGGGCATGTCACACTACTTTTCAAAATTTGTTAAATAGAAAATAAAACTATTTAACTTCAACAACTTTAATCTCATAAATAATTGCAGCGGAAAAATTCTTTCAACATAATAAATCTTCTTCAACAAAATCTTGGCACAAAGGCCTCAACAATAAAATGATATCCAACATAATTAAGGTTCAACAACATTATTTAAAAATTTGATACATAAAGGAATGAAAGAATAAGACAACGTTTCCCATCCCGTTACGTATCAGAGCCCTAAGACACTTGAGCCAACATCCTACTAGCCTTGGGAATCTGCACTTGCCCACAAGGCGGCAATTCCAACAGAAGGGGTGAGAAACACATTCAATAATAATAATAATATATAATTCATCAAATCGATGAAACAACAACAAATTATACCACAAGTATCAACAAGTTCATATATGTATGTATACATATATATATAGCAACAACAACGTTATCAACATCAACGACATTTAGCAAGATACAACAACAATAAACAATCAACAACAACAATATCAACAACATCAACAAATCATCACATATAACGAAAACATCTCAAACATTCACAAGTACATCATAACATCACAAATACTTCAACACGTCATAAATACATCAACAAGTCACAATTACACCATCACGAATACATCATCACTTTGCAAATTACATCATCACTTCACAATTACATCATCACTTCACAAACGACACGACACGACTATGCAACACTTAGACCTCATGCATGTGGTACCAACCAGGGCATCAAGCCCTCAACGTATAAGCGTAAATAGGCTCACAGGGCATCAAGCCCTCAACTTACAGGGCATCAAGCCCTCAACGTAATATGTATAAATATACATTACAGGGCATCAAGCCCTCAACTTAAATGAGTATGCATGGACTCAACGTCTTACAACTTAAACAACTTAGACATCTCATATGACTCCAATAATTTGGATCGACATCTTACAATTTAAACAACTTAGACCAACATTAACATCCTAATCACGACAGCAAGGCAGCACCATTAAATAATATGCAGCAAGTCAACATCAACAAATAATCGCCCAGTATAACCATTACCACTTCATATGAACATCTTTCACAATATATAAATCTGCCACATAATTCCAACTCTAAATCATCAATCATTACATTATTTATAAATTACACTTAGTCAAATAATTCATCAATCAAACTATCACATCAATTCAATTTATCATAACATTATACACGGCATATACATTCATTAAATTACCTTATTATTAAAATGACACATCTTTAAATGATACATCTTTATATAACACATCTTTAAATCAATACATATTCAAATAACACATCTTTATATCACACATCTTCAAATGATACATCAATTACATCATTAAATAACACATCATCAATTATTTATCTTTGCTCATCAATTCATATCTAATCAAAACATTCTTCAAAAATAAAGCTAGTTGATCAGTAAAACATAAGCCAAATACTCATAAAACACTCCGACTAAATCCCTAATACTTAAGTTTGAAGTTGGGAAATCAACCATAAGTTTTGGACTAACTTGGGATTAGTTAAGCTAAGTTTTCTTAAAATTTTCTGAAGACCTACTTGGACTAATTTTATCATAACTCGAGATTTACAAAACATTTTCGAGTCAAACCAGTGCCATTAGAAAGCTAACTCAATTATCTACAAATTTCATGTTTACACCTAAGACCAATTATGTACCAATCAATACCAGTTTTCATTTCAAATTCGGACAAAGTTGTGCTGAAATTCATAAAAATTCACTGTGACCTACGTTCAGTAATTTGACCATAACTCAAGTTCTATAAATCATTTTGACGTCAGACCAACGGCATTAGAAAGATAACATTCATACCTACAACTTTCGTGTTTACACCGAAAGCTAGTTCGAAACAGAAACCAATGCAAAAGACGCAACAACATGGAACAGGGTATGCTGTCAAAGGTAGCTCTCGGGAAAACTCTATTTTTCACTCAAAACCCAAATTTCATCTACCCAAATCCCAAATTTGATAGAGAACAATGTTTACAGGTTCTATATACAACATAACAATCAAAACAACACAGAAACATGCATTAAACAACACAATTCATCACATCATATCAATTATCATAAACTTTCTAAACCCTAAACCTAGAACACAATTTCATCAACAATCAAAATTATATATACATATTATTGAAGGAATCCAACCCTTACCTTAGATTATGACTCCTGAATTAAGCTGCGTTCTTCTCTCTTCTTCTAGCCTCTTCTCTTGGTTCTAGGTTTTCTCCTCTTTTTCTCTCAAAAACTCACTTTCTCTCTTTTTTTTCAATTGTACGTAAAACTCTTTCCGACTCTCCTTTTCTTTTTATTGTAAACTATAACCCCCTCTTATTTCCTTAACTCCCACTTATTCCTCATAATTATACTTAATTCCCTTTAAACCAAATAATACCATTTTCTACCTTTTTATTAAATAAATAAAATAATCAAACAACATTTATTTAAGTAAAACACAACACCATAAATCATATAATAAATTATCATCACACCAAATATCACACAATTCATACCAAGTCATATATTTCACATAAAATCATATCTAAATCATATATGTCAAATATAGTCATATAAAATCATATAAAAATACTCAAACATCAACTAAAAATAATTAAATAAAAATGGGGCGTTACAGATTCGTTGGTTACTATTTCAAAATTAATCGGCAAGACTTTATTTTCAACACATTCGTCGGTTACTATTTCAAAAGTGATCGGTTTTAGAAGTAATCGACAGGATTTTTATTTTCAACATATTCGTCGGTTACTATTTCAAAAGTAATCGACAAGATTTTTATTTTCAGCATATTTGTCGGTTACTATTTTAAAAGTAATCTGCAAGACTTTATTTTCAGCACATTCGTCGGTTACTATTTCAAAGGTAATCGACAAGATTTTTATTTTCAGCATATTCGTCGGTTACTATTTCAAAAGTAATCGGCAAGATTTTTATTTTCAGCATATTTGTCGGTTACTATTTTAAAAGTAATCGGCAACACTTTATTTTCAGCACATTCGTCGGTTACTATTTCAAAAGTAATCGGCAAGACTTTATTTTCAGCACATTCGTCGGTTACTATTTCAAAAGTAATCGGCAAGATTTTTATTTTCAGCATATTCGTCGGTGACTATTTCAAAAGTAATCGGCAATATTTTTATTTTCAACATATTCGTCGGTTACTATTTCAAAAGTAATCGGCAAGATTTATTTGCAGCACATTCGTCGGTTACTATTTCAAAAGTTATCGGCAAGATTTTTCTTTTCAGCATATTCGTCGGTGACTATTTCAAAAGTAATCGGCATGATTTATTTTCAGCATATTTGTCGGTTACTATTTTAAAAGTAAACGACAAGATTTTATTTTCAACATATTCGTCGGTTACTATTTCAAGAGTAATCGGCATGATTTATTTTCAGCAAATTTGTCGGTTACTATTTCAAAAGTAATTGGCATGATTTATTTTCAGCACATTCGTCGGTTACTATTTTAAATGTAATCGACAAGATTTTTATTTTCAACATATTCGTCGGTTACTATTTCAAAAGTAATCGGCAAAACTTTATTTTCAGCACATTTGTTGGTTACAATTTCAAAAGTAATCGGCAAGACTTTTATTTTCAGCATATTTGTCGGTTACTATTTTAGAAGTAATCGACAGGATTTTTATTTTCAACATATTCGTCGGTTACTATTTCATAAGTAATCGGCAAGACTTTATTTTCAGCACATTCGTCGGTTACTATTTCCAAAGTAATCAGCATGATTTATTTTCAGCACATTCGTCGGTTACTATTTCAAAAGTAATCGGCAGGACTTTTATTTTCAGCACATTTGTCGGTTACTATTTCAAAAGTAATCGGCATGATTTATTTTCAGCACATTCGTCGGTTACTATTTCAAAAGTAATCGGCAAGACTTTATTTTCGGCAGATTCGTTGGTTACTATTTCAAAAGTAATCGGCAAGACTTTATTTTTAGCACATTCGTTGGTTACTATTTCAAAAGTAATCGGCATGATCTATTTTCTGCACATTCGTCGATTACTATTTCAAAAGTAATCGGCAAGACTTTATTTTCAACACATTCGTCGGTTACTATTTCAAAAGTAATCGGTTTTAGAAGTAATCGACAGGATTTTTATTTTCAACATATTCGTCGGTTACTATTTCAAAAGTAATCGACAAGATTTTTATTTTCAGCATATTTGTCGGTTACTATTTTAAAAGTAATCTGCAAGACTTTATTTTCAGCACATTCGTCGGTTACTATTTCAAAAGTAATCGGCAAGATTTTTATTTTCAGCATATTTGTCGGTTACTATTTTAAAAGTAATCGGCAAGATTTATTTGCAGCACATTCGTCGGTTACTATTTCAAAAGTTATCGACAAGATTTTTCTTTTCAGCATATTCGTCGGTGACTCTTTCAAAAGTAATCGGCATTATTTATTTTCAGCATATTTGTCGGTTACTATTTTAAAAGTAAACGACAAGATTTTATTTTCAACATATTCGTCGGTTACTATTTCAAAAGTAATCGGCAAAACTTTATTTTCAGCACATTTGTTGTTTACAATTTCAAAAGTAATCGGTAAGATTTTTATTTTCAACATATTTATTGCGTACTATTTCAAAAGTAATCGGCATGATTTATTTTCAGCACAGTCGTCGGTTACTATTTCAAAAGTAATCGGCAAGATTTTTATTTTCAGCATATTCGTCGGTGACTATTTCAAAAGTAATCGGCATGATTTATTTTCAGCACATTCGTCGGTTACTATTTCAAAAGTAATCGGCAGGACTTTTATTTTCAGCACATTTGTCGGTTACTATTTCAAAAGTAATCGGCATGATTTATTTTCAGCACATTCGTCGGTTACTATTTCAAAAGTAATCGGCAAGACTTTATTTTCGGCAGATTCGTTGGTTACTATTTCAAAAGTAATCGGCAAGACTTTATTTTTAGCACATTCGTTGGTTACTATTTCAAAAGTAATCAGCATGATCTATTTTCTGCACATTCGTCGATTACTATTTCAAAAGTAATCGGCAAGACTTTATTTTCAACACATTCGTCGGTTACTATTTCAAAAGTAATCGGTTTTAGAAGTAATCGACAGGATTTTTATTTTCAGTATATTTGTCGGTTACTATTTTAAAAGTAATCTGCAAGACTTTATTTTCAGCACATTCGTCGGTTACTATTTCAAAGGTAATCGACAAGATTTTTATTTTCAGCATATTTGTCGGTTACTATTTCAAAAGTAATCGGCAAGATTTTTATTTACAGCATATTTGTCGGTTACTATTTTAAAAGTAATCGGCAAGATTTATTTGCAGCACATTCGTCGGTTACTATTTCAAAAGTAATCTGCAAGACTTTATTTTCAGCACATTCATCGGTTACTATTTCAAAAGTAATCGGCAAGATTTTTATTTTCAGCATATTCGTCGGTGACTATTTCAAAAGTAATCGGCAATATTTTTATTTTGAACATATTCGTCGGTTACTATTTCAAAAGTAATCGGCAAGATTTATTTGCAGCACATTCGTCGGTTACTATTTCAAAAGTTATCGGCAAGATTTTTCTTTTCAGCATATTCGTCGGTGACTATTTCAAAAGTAATCGGCATGATTTATTTTCAGCATATTTGTCGGTTACTATTTTAAAAGTAAACGACAAGATTTTATTTTCAACAAATTCGTCGGTCACTATTTCAAGAGTAATCGGCATGATTTATTTTCAGCACATTTGTCGGTTACTATTTCAAAAGTAATTGGCATGATTTATTTTCAGCACATTCGTCGGTTACTTTTTTAAATGTAATCGACAAGATTTTTATTTTCAACATATTCGTTGGGTACTATTTCAAAAGTAATCGGCAAAACTTTATTTTCAGCACATTTGTTGGTTACAATTTCAAAAGTAATCGGCAAGACTTTTATTTTCAGCATATTCGTCGGTGACTATTTCAAAAGTAATCGGCATGATCTATTTTCTGCACATTCGTCGGTTACTATTTCAAAAGTAATCGGCAAGATTTTTATTTTCAACATATTCGTCGGTTACTATTTCAAAAGTAATCGGCATGATTTATTTTCAGCACATTCGTCGGTTACTATTTCAAAAGTAATCGGCAAGATTTTTATTTTCAACATATTCGTCGGTTACTATTTCAAAAGTAATCGTCAAGATTTATTTGCAGCACATTCGTCGGTTACTATTTCAAAAGTTATCGGCAAGATTTTTCTTTTCAGCATATTCGTCGGTGACTATTTCAAAAGTAATCGGCATGATTTATTTTCAGCATATTTGTCGGTTACTATTTTAAAAGTAAACGACAAGATTTTATTTTCAACATATTCGTCGGTTACTATTTCAAAAGTAATCGGCATGATTTATTTTCAGCACATTTGTCGGTTACTATTTCAAAAGTAATTGGCATGATTTATTTTCAGCACATTCGTCGGTTACTATTTTAAATGTAATCGACAAGATTTTTATTTTCAACATATTCGTTGGGTACTATTTCAAAAGTAATCGGCAAAACTTTATTTTCAGCACATTTGTTGGTTACAATTTCAAAAGTAATCGGCAAGACTTTTATTTTCAGCATATTCGTCGGTGACTATTTCAAAAGTAATCGGCATGATCTATTTTCTGCACATTCGTCGGTTACTATTTCAAAAGTAATCGGCAAGATTTTTATTTTCAACATATTCGTCGGTTACTATTTCAAAAGTAATCGGCATGATTTATTTTCAGCACATTCGTCGGTTACTATTTCAAAAGTAATCGGCAAGATTTTTATTTTCAGCATATTCGTCGGTTACTATTTCAAAAGTAATCGTCAAGATTTATTTGCAGCACATTCGTCGGTTACTATTTCAAAAGTTATCGGCAAGATTTTTCTTTTCAGCATATTCGTCGGTGACTATTTCAAAAGTAATCGGCATGATTTATTTTCAGCATATTTGTCGGTTACTATTTTAAAAGTAAACGACAAGATTTTATTTTCAACATATTCGTCGGTTACTATTTCAAAAGTAATCGGCATGATTTATTTTCAGCACATTTGTCGGTTACTATTTCAAAAGTAATTGGCATGATTTATTTTCAGCACATTCGTCGGTTACTATTTTAAATGTAATCGACAAGATTTTTATTTTCAACATATTCGTCGGTTACTATTTCAAAAGTAATCGGCAAAACTTTATTTTCAGCACATTTGTTGGTTACAATTTCAAAAGTAATCGGTAAGATTTTTATTTTCAACATATTCGTTGCGTACTATTTCAAAAGTAATCGGCATGATTTATTTTCAGCACATTCGTCGGTTACTATTTCAAAAGTAATCGGCAAGATTTTTATTTTCAACATATTCGTCGGTGACTATTTCAAAAGTAATCGGCATGATTTATTTTCAGCACATTCGTCGGTTACTATTTCAAAAGTAATCGGCAGGACTTTTATTTTCAGCACATTTGTCGGTTACTATTTCAAAAGTAATCGGCATGATTTATTTTCAGCACATTCGTCGGTTACTATTTCAAAAGTAATCGGCAAGACTTTATTTTCGGCAGATTCGTTGGTTACTATTTCAAAAGTAATCGGCAAGACTTTATTTTTAGCACATTCGTTGGTTACTATTTCAAAAGTAATCGGCATGATCTATTTTCTGCACATTCGTCGATTACTATTTCAAAAGTAATCGGCAAGACTTTATTTTCAACACATTCGTTGGTTACTATTTCAAAAGTAATCGGTTTTAGAAGTAATCGACAGGATTTTTATTTTCAACATATTCGTCGGTTACTATATCAAAAGTAATCGACAAGATTTTCATTTTCAGCATATTTGTCGGTTACTATTTTAAAAGTAATCTGCAAGACTTTATTTTCAGCACATTCGTCGGTTACTATTTCAAAGGTAATCGACAAGATTTTTATTTTCAGCATATTCGTCAATTACTATTTCAAAAGTAATCGGCAAGATTTTTATTTTCAGCATATTTGTCGGTTACTATTTTAAAAGTAATCGGCAAGATTTATTTGCAGCACATTCGTCGGTTACTATTTCAAAAGTTATCGGCAAGATTTTTCTTTTCAGCATATTCGTCGGTGACTATTTCAAAAGTAATCGGCATTATTTATTTTCAGCATATTTGTCGGTTACTATTTTAAAAGTAAACGACAAGATTTTATTTTCAACATATTCGTCGGTTACTATTTCAAAAGTAATCGGCATGATTTATTTTCAGCACATTTGTCGGTTACTATTTCAAAAGTAATTGGCATGATTTATTTTCAGCACATTCGTCGGTTACTATTTTAAATGTAATCGACAAGATTTTTATTTTCAACATATTCGTCGGTTACTATTTCAAAAGTAATCGGCAAAACTTTATTTTCAGCACATTTGTTGGTTACAATTTCAAAAGTAATCGGTAAGATTTTTATTTTCAACATATTTGTTGCGTACTATTTCAAAAGTAATCGGCATGATTTATTTTCAGCACATTCGTCGGTTACTATTTTAAAAGTAATCGGCAAGATTTTTATTTTCAGCATATTCGTCGGTGACTATTTCAAAAGTAATCGGCATGATTTATTTTCAGCACATTCGTCGGTTACTATTTCAAAAGTAATCGGCAAGATTTTTATTTTCAACATATTCGTCGGTTACTATTTCAAAAGTAATCGGCATGATTTATTTTCAGCACATTCGTCGGTTACTATTTCAAAAGTAATCGGCAAGATTTTTATTTTCAACATATTCGTCGGTTACTATTTCAAAAGTAATCGTCAAGATTTTTATTTTCAACATATTCGTCGGTTACTATTTCAAAAGTAATCGTCAAGATTTATTTGCAGCACATTCGTCGGTTACTATTTCAAAAGTTATCGGCAAGATTTTTCTTTTCAGCATATTCGTCGGTGACTATTTCAAAAGTAATCGGCATGATTTATTTTCAGCATATTTGTCGGTTACTATTTTAAAAGTAAACGACAAGATTTTATTTTCAACATATTCGTCGGTTACTATTTCAAAAGTAATCGGCATGATTTATTTTCAGCACATTTGTCGGTTACTATTTCAAAAGTAATTGGCATGATTTATTTTCAGCACATTCGTCGGTTACTATTTTAAATGTAATCGACAAGATTTTTATTTTCAACATATTCGTTGGGTACTATTTCAAAAGTAATCGGCAAAACTTTATTTTCAGCACATTTGTTGGTTACAATTTCAAAAGTAATCGGCAAGACTTTTATTTTCAGCATATTCGTCGGTGACTATTTCAAAAGTAATCGGCATGATCTATTTTCTGCACATTCGTCGGTTACTATTTCAAAAGTAATCGGCAAGATTTTTATTTTCAACATATTCGTCGGTTACTATTTCAAAAGTAATCGGCATGATTTATTTTCAGCACATTCGTCGGTTACTATTTCAAAAGTAATCGGCAAGATTTTTATTTTCAGCATATTCGTCGGTTACTATTTCAAAAGTAATCGTCAAGATTTATTTGCAGCACATTCGTCGGTTACTATTTCAAAAGTTATCGGCAAGATTTTTCTTTTCAGCATATTCGTCGGTGACTATTTCAAAAGTAATCGGCATGATTTATTTTCAGCATATTTGTCGGTTACTATTTTAAAAGTAAACGACAAGATTTTATTTTCAACATATTCGTCGGTTACTATTTCAAAAGTAATCGGCATGATTTATTTTCAGCACATTTGTCGGTTACTATTTCAAAAGTAATTGGCATGATTTATTTTCAGCACATTCGTCGGTTACTATTTTAAATGTAATCGACAAGATTTTTATTTTCAACATATTCGTCGGTTACTATTTCAAAAGTAATCGGCAAAACTTTATTTTCAGCACATTTGTTGGTTACAATTTCAAAAGTAATCGGTAAGATTTTTATTTTCAACATATTCGTTGCGTACTATTTCAAAAGTAATCGGCATGATTTATTTTCAGCACATTCGTCGGTTACTATTTCAAAAGTAATCGGCAAGATTTTTATTTTCAACATATTCGTCGGTGACTATTTCAAAAGTAATCGGCATGATTTATTTTCAGCACATTCGTCGGTTACTATTTCAAAAGTAATCGGCAGGACTTTTATTTTCAGCACATTTGTCGGTTACTATTTCAAAAGTAATCGGCATGATTTATTTTCAGCACATTCGTCGGTTACTATTTCAAAAGTAATCGGCAAGACTTTATTTTCGGCAGATTCGTTGGTTACTATTTCAAAAGTAATCGGCAAGACTTTATTTTTAGCACATTCGTTGGTTACTATTTCAAAAGTAATCGGCATGATCTATTTTCTGCACATTCGTCGATTACTATTTCAAAAGTAATCGGCAAGACTTTATTTTCAACACATTCGTTGGTTACTATTTCAAAAGTAATCGGTTTTAGAAGTAATCGACAGGATTTTTATTTTCAACATATTCGTCGGTTACTATATCAAAAGTAATCGACAAGATTTTCATTTTCAGCATATTTGTCGGTTACTATTTTAAAAGTAATCTGCAAGACTTTATTTTCAGCACATTCGTCGGTTACTATTTCAAAGGTAATCGACAAGATTTTTATTTTCAGCATATTCGTCAATTACTATTTCAAAAGTAATCGGCAAGATTTTTATTTTCAGCATATTTGTCGGTTACTATTTTAAAAGTAATCGGCAAGATTTATTTGCAGCACATTCGTCGGTTACTATTTCAAAAGTTATCGGCAAGATTTTTCTTTTCAGCATATTCGTCGGTGACTATTTCAAAAGTAATCGGCATTATTTATTTTCAGCATATTTGTCGGTTACTATTTTAAAAGTAAACGACAAGATTTTATTTTCAACATATTCGTCGGTTACTATTTCAAAAGTAATCGGCATGATTTATTTTCAGCACATTTGTCGGTTACTATTTCAAAAGTAATTGGCATGATTTATTTTCAGCACATTCGTCGGTTACTATTTTAAATGTAATCGACAAGATTTTTATTTTCAACATATTCGTCGGTTACTATTTCAAAAGTAATCGGCAAAACTTTATTTTCAGCACATTTGTTGGTTACAATTTCAAAAGTAATCGGTAAGATTTTTATTTTCAACATATTTGTTGCGTACTATTTCAAAAGTAATCGGCATGATTTATTTTCAGCACATTCGTCGGTTACTATTTTAAAAGTAATCGGCAAGATTTTTATTTTCAGCATATTCGTCGGTGACTATTTCAAAAGTAATCGGCATGATTTATTTTCAGCACATTCGTCGGTTACTATTTCAAAAGTAATCTGCAGGACTTTTATTTTCAGCACATTTGTCGGTTACTATTTCAAAAGTAATCGGCATGATCTATTTTCTGCACATTCGTCGATTACTATTTCAAAAGTAATCGGCAAGACTTTATTTTCAACACATTCGTCGGTTACTATTTCAAAAGTGATCGGTTTTAGAAGTAATCGACAGGATTTTTATTTTCAACATATTCGTCGGTTACTATTTCAAAAGTAATCGACAAGATTTTTATTTTCAGCATATTCGTCGGTTCTTATTTCAAAAGTAATCGGCAAGATTTTTATTTTCAGCATATTTGTCGGTTACTATTTTAAAAGTAATCGGCAACACTTTATTTTCAGCACATTCGTCGGTTACTATTTCAAAAGTAATCGGCAAGACTTTATTTTCAGCACATTCGTCGGTTACTATTTCAAAAGTAATCGGCAAGATTTTTATTTTCAGCATATTCGTCGGTGACTATTTCAAAAGTAATAGGCAATATTTTTATTTTCAACATATTCGTCGGTTACTATTTCAAAAGTAATCGGCAAGATTTATTTGCAGCACATTCGTCGGTTACTATTTCAAAAGTTATCGGCAAGATTTTTCTTTTCAGCATATTCGTCGGTGACTATTTCAAAAGTAATCGGCATGATTTATTTTCAGCATATTTGTCGGTTACTATTTTAAAAGTAAACGACAAGATTTTATTTTCAACATATTCGTGGGTTACTATTTCAAAAGTAATCGGCATGATTTATTTTCAGCACATTTGTCGGTTACTATTTCAAAAGTAATTGACATGATTTATTTTCAGCACATTCATCGGTTACTATTTTAAATGTAATCGACAAGATTTTTATTTTCAACATATTCGTCGGTTACTATTTCAAAAGTAATCGGCAAAACTTTATTTTCAGCACATTTGTTGGTTACAATTTCAAAAGTAATCGGTAAGATTTTTATTTTCAACATATTCGTTGCGTACTATTTCAAAAGTAATCGGCATGATTTATTTTCAGCACATTCGTCGGTTACTATTTCAAAAGTAATCGGCAAGATTTTTATTTTCAGCATATTCGTCGGTGGCTATTTCAAAAGTAATCGGCAGGACTTTTATTTTCAGCACATTTGTCGGTTACTATTTCAAAAGTAATCGGCATGATTTTGTTTTCAGCACATTCGTCGGTTACTATTTCAAAAGTAATCGGCAAGAGTTTATTTTCGGCAGATTCGTTGGTTACTATTTCAAAATTAATCGGCAAGACTTTATTTTCAACACATTCGTCGGTTACTATTTCAAAAGTGATCGGTTTTAGAAGTAATCGACAGGATTTTTTTTTTCAACATATTCGTCGGTTACTATTTCAAAAGTAATCGACAAGATTTTTATTTTCAGCATATTTGTCGGTTGCTATTTTAAAAGTAATCTGCAAGACTTTATTTTCAGCACATTCGTCGGTTACTATTTCAAAGGTAATCGACAAGATTTTTATTTTCAGCATATTCGTCGGTTACTATTTCAAAAGTAATCGGCAAGATTTTTATTTTCAGCATATTTGTCGGTTACTATTTTAAAAGTAATCGGCAACACTTTATTTTCAGCACATTCGTCGGTTACTATTTCAAAAGTAACCGACAAGATTTTTATTTTCAGCAAATTCGTCAGTGACTGTTTCAAATGTAATCGGCATGATTTATTTTCAGCATATTCGTCGGTGACTATTTCAAAAGTAATCGGCAATATTTTTATTTTTAACATAATCGTCGGTTACTATTTCAAAAGTAATCGGCAAGATTTATTTGCAGCACATTCGTCGGTTACTATTTCAAAAGTTATCGGCAAGATTTTTATTTTCAGCATATTCGTCGGTGACTATTTCAAAAGTAATCGGCAAGATTTTTCTTTTCAGCATATTCGTCGGTGACTATTTCAAAAGTAATCGGCATGATTTATTTTTAGCATATTTGTCGGTTACTATTTTAAAAGTAAACGACAAGATTTTATTTTCAACATATTCGTGGGTTACTATTTCAAAAGTAATCGGCATGATTTATTTTCAGCACATTTGTCGGTTACTATTTCAAAAGTAATTGACATGATTTATTTTCAGCACATTCATCGGTTACTATTTTAAATGTAATCGACAAGATTTTTATTTTCAACATATTCGTCGGTTACTATTTCAAAAGTAATCGGCAAAACTTTATTTTCAGCACATTTGTTGGTTACAATTTCAAAAGTAATCGGTAAGATTTTTATTTTCAACATATTCGTTGCGTACTATTTCAAAAGTAATCGGCATGATTTATTTTCAGCACATTCGTCGGTTACTATTTCAAAAGTAATCGGCAAGATTTTTATTTTCAGCATATTCGTCGGTGGCTATTTCAAAAGTAATCGGCAGGACTTTTATTTTCAGCACATTTGTCGGTTACTATTTCAAAAGTAATCGGCATGATTTATTTTCAGCACATTCGTCGGTTACTATTTCAAAAGTAATCGGCAAGACTTTATTTTCGGCAGATTCGTTGGTTACTATTTCAAAAGTGATCGGTTTTAGAAGTAATCGACAGGATTTTTTTTTTCAACATATTCGTCGGTTACTATTTCAAAAGTAATCGACAAGATTTTTATTTTCAGCATATTTGTCGGTTGCTATTTTAAAAGTAATCTGCAAGACTTTATTTTCAGCACATTCGTCGGTTACTATTTCAAAGGTAATCGACAAGATTTTTATTTTCAGCATATTCGTCGGTTACTATTTCAAAAGTAATCGGCAAGATTTTTATTTTCAGCATATTTGTCGGTTACTATTTTAAAAGTAATCGGCAACACTTTATTTTCAGCACATTCGTCGGTTACTATTTCAAAAGTAATCGGCAAGACTTTATTTTCAGCACATTCGTCGGTTACTATTTCAAAAGTAATCGGCAAGATTTTTATTTTCAGCATATTCGTCGGTGACTATTTCAAAAGTAATCGGCAATATTTTTATTTTCAACATAATCGTCGGTTACTATTTCAAAAGTAATCGGCAAGATTTATTTGCAGCACATTCGTCGGTTACTATTTCAAAAGTTATCGGCAAGATTTTTCTTTTCAGCATATTCGTCGGTGACTATTTCAAAAGTAATCGGCATGATTTATTTTCAGCATATTTGTCGGTTACTATTTTAAAAGTAAACGACAAGATTTTATTTTCAACATATTCGTCGGTTACTATTTCAAGAGTAATCGGCATGATTTATTTTCAGCACATTTGTCGGTTACTATTTCAAAAGTTATTGGCATGATTTATTTTCAGCACATTCGTCGGTTACTATTTTAAATGTAATCGACAAGACTTTATTTTCAGCACATTTGTTGGTTACAATTTCAAAAGTAATCGGCAAGACTTTTATTTTCAGCATATTTGTCGGTTACTATTTTAGAAGTAATCGACAGGATTTTTATGCAGCACATTCGTCGGTTACTATTTCAAAAGTAATCAGCAAGATTTTTCTTTTCAGCATATTCGTCGGTGACTATTTCAAAAGTAATCGGCATTATTTATTTTCAGCATATTTGTCAGTTACTATTTCAAAAGTAATCGGCATGATTTATTTTCAGCACATTCGTCGGTTACTATTTCAAAAGTAATCGGCAAGACTTTATTTTCGGCAGATTCGTCGGTGACTATTTCAAAAGTAATCGGCATTATTTATTTTCAGCATATTTGTCAGTTACTATTTCAAAAGTAATCTGCAAGACTTTATTTTCAGCACATTCGTCGGTTACTATTTCAAAAGTAATCGGCAAGATTTTTATTTTCAGCATATTCGTCGGTTACTATTTCAAAAGTAATCGGCAAGATTTATTTGCAGCACATTCGTCGGTTACTATTTCAAAAGTTATCGGCAAGATTTTTCTTTTCAGCATATTCGTCGGTGACTATTTCAAAAGTAATCGGCATGATTTATTTTCAGCATATTTGTCGGTTACTATTTTAAAAGTAAACGACAAGATTTTATTTTCAACATATTCGTCGGTTACTATTTCAAGAGTAATCGGCATGATTTATTTTCAGCACATTTGTCGGTTACTATTTCAAAAGTAATTGGCATGATTTATTTTCAGCACATTCGTCGGTTACTTTTTTAAATGTAATCGACAAGATTTTTATTTTCAACATATTCGTCGGTTACTATTTCAAAAGTAATCGGCAAAACTTTATTTTCAGCACATTTGTTGGTTACAATTTCAAAAGTAATCGGCAAGACTTTTATTTTCAGCATATTTGTCGGTTACTATTTTAGAAGTAATCGACAGGATTTTTATTTTCAACATATTCGTCGGTTACTATTTCATAAGTAATCGGCAAGACTTTATTTTCAGCACATTCGTCGGTTACTATTTCCAAAGTAATCAGCATGATTTATTTTCAGCACATTCGTCGGTTACTATTTCAAAAGTAATCGGCAGGACTTTTATTTTCAGCACATTTGTCGGTTACTATTTTAAAAGTAATCTGCAAGACTTTATTTTCAGCACATTCGTCGGTTACTATTTCAAAGGTAATCGACAAGATTTTTATTTTCAGCATATTTGTCGGTTACTATTTCAAAAGTAATCGGCAAGATTTTTATTTTCAGCATATTTGTCGGTTACTATTTTAAAAGTAATCGGCAAGATTTATTTGCAGCACATTCGTCGGTTACTATTTCAAAAGTAATCTGCAAGACTTTATTTTCAGCACATTCGTCGGTTACTATTTCAAAAGTAATCGGCAAGATTTTTATTTTCAGCATATTCGTCGGTGACTATTTCAAAAGTAATCGGCAATATTTTTATTTTCAACATATTCGTCGGTTACTATTTCAAAAGTAATCGGCAAGATTTATTTGCAGCACATTCGTCGGTTACTATTTCAAAAGTTATCGGCAAGATTTTTCTTTTCAGCATATTCGTCGGTGACTATTTCAAAAGTAATCGGCATGATTTATTTTCAGCATATTTGTCGGTTACTATTTTAAAAGTAAACGACAAGATTTTATTTTCAACATATTCGTCGGTTACTATTTCAAGAGTAATCGGCATGATTTATTTTCAGCACATTTGTCGGTTACTATTTCAAAAGTAATTGGCATGATTTATTTTCAGCACATTCGTCGGTTACTTTTTTAAATGTAATCGACAAGATTTTTATTTTCAACATATTCGTCGGTTACTATTTCAAAAGTAATCGGCAAAACTTTATTTTCAGCACGTTTGTTGGTTACAATTTCAAAAGTAATCGGCAAGACTTTTATTTTCAGCATATTTGTCGGTTACTATTTTAGAAGTAATCGACAGGATTTTTATTTTCAACATATTCGTCGGTTACTATTTCATAAGTAATCGGCAAGACTTTATTTTCAGCACATTCGTAGGTTACTATTTCCAAAATAATCAGCATGATTTATTTTCAGCACATTCGTCGGTTACTATTTCAAAAGTAATCGGCAGGACTTTTATTTTCAGCACATTTGTCGGTTACTATTTCAAAAGTAATCGGCATGATTTATTTTCAGCACATTCGTCGGTTACTATTTCAAAAGTAATCGGCAAGACTTTATTTTCGGCAGATTCGTTGGTTACTATTTCAAAAGTAATCGGCAAGACTTTATTTTTAGCACATTCGTTGGTTACTATTTCAAAAGTAATCGGCATGATCTATTTTCTGCACATTCGTCGATTACTATTTCAAAAGTAATCGGCAAGACTTTATTTTCAACACATTCGTCGGTTACTATTTCAAAAGTAATCGGTTTTAGAAGTAATCGACAGGATTTTTATTTTCAACATATTCGTCGGTTACTATTTCAAAAGTAATCGACAAGATTTTTATTTTCAGCATATTTGTCGGTTACTATTTTAAAAGTAATCTGCAAGACTTTATTTTTAGCACATTCGTTGGTTACTATTTCAAAAGTAATCGGCATGATCTATTTTCTGCACATTCGTCGATTACTATTTCAAAAGTAATCGGCAAGACTTTATTTTCAACACATTCGTCGGTTACTATTTCAAAAGTAATCGGTTTTAGAAGTAATCGACAGGATTTTTATTTTCAACATATTCGTCGGTTACTATTTCAAAAGTAATCGACAAGATTTTTATTTTCAGCATATTTGTCGGTTACTATTTTAAAAGTAATCTGCAAGACTTTATTTTCAGCACATTCGTCGGTTACTATTTCAAAGGTAATCGACAAGATTTTTATTTTCAGCATATTCGTCGGTTACTATTTCAAAAGTAATCGGCAAGATTTTTATTTTCAGCATATTTGTCGGTTACTATTTTAAAAGTAATCAGCAAGATTTATTTGCAGCACATTCGTCGGTTACTATTTCAAAAGTTATCGACAAGATTTATTTGCAGCACATTCGTCGGTTACTATTTCAAAAGTTATCGGCAAGATTTTTCTTTTCAGCATATTCGTCGGTGACTATTTCAAAAGTAATCGGCATGATTTATTTTCAGCATATTTGTCGGTTACTATTTTAAAAGTAAACGACAAGATTTTATTTTCAACATATTCGTCGGTTACTATTTCAAGAGTAATCGGCATGATTTATTTTCAGCACATTTGTCGGTTACTATTTCAAAAGTAATTGGCATGATTTATTTTCAGCACATTCGTCGGTTACTTTTTTAAATGTAATCGACAAGATTTTTATTTTCAACATATTCGTCGGTTACTATTTCAAAAGTAATCGGCAAAACTTTATTTTCAGCACATTTGTTGGTTACAATTTCAAAAGTAATCGGCAAGACTTTTATTTTCAGCATATTTGTCGGTTACTATTTTAGAAGTAATCGACAGGATTTTTATTTTCAACATATTCGTCGGTTACTATTTCATAAGTAATCGGCAAGACTTTATTTTCAGCACATTCGTCGGTTACTATTTCCAAAGTAATCAGCATGATTTATTTTCAGCACATTCGTCGGTTACTATTTCAAAAGTAATCGGCAGGACTTTTATTTTCAGCACATTTGTCGGTTACTATTTTAAAAGTAATCTGCAAGACTTTATTTTCAGCACATTCGTCGGTTACTATTTCAAAGGTAATCGACAAGATTTTTATTTTCAGCATATTTGTCGGTTACTATTTCAAAAGTAATCGGCAAGATTTTTATTTTCAGCATATTTGTCGGTTACTATTTTAAAAGTAATCGGCAAGATTTATTTGCAGCACATTCGTCGGTTACTATTTTAAAAGTAATCTGCAAGACTTTATTTTCAGCACATTCGTCGGTTACTATTTCAAAAGTAATCGGCAAGATTTTTATTTTCAGCATATTCGTCGGTGACTATTTCAAAAGTAATCGGCAATATTTTTATTTTCAACATATTCGTCGGTTACTATTTCAAAAGTAATCGGCAAGATTTATTTGCAGCACATTCGTCGGTTACTATTTCAAAAGTTATCGGCAAGATTTTTCTTTTCAGCATATTCGTCGGTGACTATTTCAAAAGTAATCGGCATGATTTATTTTCAGCATATTTGTCGGTTACTATTTTAAAAGTAAACGACAAGATTTTATTTTCAACATATTCGTCGGTTACTATTTCAAGAGTAATCGGCATGATTTATTTTCAGCACATTTGTCGGTTACTATTTCAAAAGTAATTGGCATGATTTATTTTCAGCACATTCGTCGGTTACTTTTTTAAATGTAATCGACAAGATTTTTATTTTCAACATATTCGTCGGTTACTATTTCAAAAGTAATCGGCAAAACTTTATTTTCAGCACGTTTGTTGGTTACAATTTCAAAAGTAATCGGCAAGACTTTTATTTTCAGCATATTTGTCGGTTACTATTTTAGAAGTAATCGACAGGATTTTTATTTTCAACATATTCGTCGGTTACTATTTCATAAGTAATCGGCAAGACTTTATTTTCAGCACATTCGTAGGTTACTATTTCCAAAATAATCAGCATGATTTATTTTCAGCACATTCGTCGGTTACTATTTCAAAAGTAATCGGCAGGACTTTTATTTTCAGCACATTTGTCGGTTACTATTTCAAAAGTAATCGGCATGATTTATTTTCAGCACATTCGTCGGTTACTATTTCAAAAGTAATCGGCAAGACTTTATTTTCGGCAGATTCGTTGGTTACTATTTCAAAAGTAATCGGCAAGACTTTATTTTTAGCACATTCGTTGGTTACTATTTCAAAAGTAATCGGCATGATCTATTTTCTGCACATTCGTCGATTACTATTTCAAAAGTAATCGGCAAGACTTTATTTTCAACACATTCGTCGGTTACTATTTCAAAAGTAATCGGTTTTAGAAGTAATCGACAGGATTTTTATTTTCAACATATTCGTCGGTTACTATTTCAAAAGTAATCGACAAGATTTTTATTTTCAGCATATTTGTCGGTTACTATTTTAAAAGTAATCTGCAAGACTTTATTTTTAGCACATTCGTTGGTTACTATTTCAAAAGTAATCGGCATGATCTATTTTCTGCACATTCGTCGATTACTATTTCAAAAGTAATCGGCAAGACTTTATTTTCAACACATTCGTCGGTTACTATTTCAAAAGTAATCGGTTTTAGAAGTAATCGACAGGATTTTTATTTTCAACATATTCGTCGGTTACTATTTCAAAAGTAATCGACAAGATTTTTATTTTCAGCATATTTGTCGGTTACTATTTTAAAAGTAATCTGCAAGACTTTATTTTCAGCACATTCGTCGGTTACTATTTCAAAGGTAATCGACAAGATTTTTATTTTCAGCATATTCGTCGGTTACTATTTCAAAAGTAATCGGCAAGATTTTTATTTTCAGCATATTTGTCGGTTACTATTTTAAAAGTAATCAGCAAGATTTATTTGCAGCACATTCGTCGGTTACTATTTCAAAAGTTATCGACAAGATTTTTCTTTTCAGCATATTCGTCGGTGACTATTTCAAAAGTAATCGGCATTATTTATTTTCAGCATATTTGTCGGTTACTATTTTAAAAGTAAACGACAAGATTTTATTTTCAACATATTCGTCGGTTACTATTTCAAAAGTAATCGGCAAAACTTTATTTTCAGCACATTTGTTGTTTACAATTTCAAAAGTAATCGGTAAGATTTTTATTTTCAACATATTTATTGCCCAGTCTGAGATTTTAGCCGCTCGCTTAAGCGAGCCACGAGCGAACCCCAAGCGAGCAAAATGCTAACCTTCGTCATTTGCGTCGCTTAAGCGAGATTCCCGTCGCTTAAGCGAGTGACGCTAATTCCTGTGTATTTAACCTGTTCGCTTAAGCGAACCAAAAGCGAACCAGAAGCGAGCCAGAAGCGAACTAAAACCAAACTTACGTGTTTTGACTCGCTTAAGCGAGATGCTGCTCGCTCAAGCGAGCTGGGTCCTGTGCGACCCAAGATGTGATTTTTCTAAGATGTTCCAAACCCAAACCTAAGCTTTCTAAGATGATTATTATAATTTTTAAGAATTGTTTGAATGATAAAGACTATATTATGAAGATGATTAAGATGAAATTATGTATGCTTATGTGCAAATAATTATACTTGCTAAGTGATTTGCCTTGTTGACGTTAAGTGGTATTGTCCAGTTGGGGAGGGTATCCTAAGTTGTTGTTGTTGTTGGTTGCATGCTGATATGCTCCATTAAGATGTTGGGTTGTATGCTGATATACACCATAGAGTCATTTCATACTCATTTGCATTTGTTGGGGGCTTATTGCCCTGGAATGTTTATCATTCACTGTTGGGGGCTTATTGCCCTGGAACGCTTTATCGTTCACCTGTTGGGGGCTTATTGCCCTGGGATGCTTTAACCATCCAAACTGTTGGGGGCTTATTGCCCTGGAATGCTTAGCATTCAACGCGCGTAGTTGGTACCACATGCATAATGCATTAGATGTTGATGGAGTCTTGCATTAGTTGTAGGAGTGAGTCGTCCTTTTTGGGGATTATGTTGGTGAGATGTCGCCACAAGTGTTGTTGTTGTTGTTGCAGATATTAATCAAAGATGTATTTAATTTATAAAGTTGAGATGATGTTGATAATGTTGCTGTTTGTTGTTGTTGTTGTTTTCAATTTACTTTGATGATTCATATATCTGTATATTTACCTTTGATTTGTGAACTCACCCCTTCTGCTGGAATTGCCGCCTTGTGGGCAAGTGCAGGTAGCGAAGACTAGTGATGTTGGCTCTTGTGTCTAGGGCTCTGATACATAGTAGGGATGGGGGAACGTTGTCTTTCTTGTATTCCTTTATGTATCATTTCTTTGAAGAAGATGTTGATGAGATTTGATTGTCAAACAATTTTATTATGTTAATGGCCTTTGTGCCAAGATTATGATGTAGTTGTTGAATATGATTTTTATATAAAGACTTTCCGCTGCAGAATTTTAATATGATGATATTATATGATGATGGTTTTAAATAGTTTTATATTCTATTTAAATAATTTTGAAAAAGAAGTGTGATACTCCGTTGATATGTTGAATAACTCTGATTATGATTATTAGTAATATTATTATTATTTTATTTCGGGAACGGGGTGTTACATTCGTCGGTTACTATTTCAAAAGTTATCGACAAGATTTTTCTTTTCAGCATATTCGTCGGTGACAATTTCAAAAGTAATCGGCATTATTTATTTTCAGCAAATTTGTCGGTTACTATTTTAAAAGTAAACGACAAGATTTTATTTTCAACATATTCGTCGGTTACTATTTCAAAAGTAATCGGCAAAACTTTATTTTCAGCACATTTGTTGTTTACAATTTCAAAAGTAATCGGTAAGATTTTTATTTTCAACATATTTATTGCGTACTATTTCAAAAGTAATCGGCATGATTTATTTTCAGCACATTCGTCGGTTACTATTTCAAAAGTAATCGGCAAGATTTTTATTTTCAGCATATTCGTCGGTGACTATTTCAAAAGTAATCGGCATGATTTATTTTCAGCACATTCGTCGGTTACTATTTCAAAAGTAATCGGCAGGACTTTTATTTTCAGCACATTTGTCTGTTACTATTTCAAAAGTAATCGGCAAGATTTTTATTTTCAGCATATTTGTCGGTTACTATTTTAAAAGTAATCGGCAAGATTTATTTGCAGCACATTCGTCGGTTACTATTTCAAAAGTAATCTGCAAGACTTTATTTTCAGCACATTCGTCGGTTACTATTTCAAAAGTAATCGGCAAGATTTTTATTTTCAGCATATTCGTCGGTTACTATTTCAAAAGTAATCGGCAAGATTTATTTGCAGCACATTCGTCGGTTACTATTTCAAAAGTTATCGGCAAGATTTTTCTTTTCAGCATATTCGTCGGTGACTATTTCAAAAGTAATCGGCATGATTTATTTTCAGCATATTTGTCGGTTACTATTTTAAAAGTAAACGACAAGATTTTATTTTCAACATATTCGTCGGTTACTATTTCAAGAGTAATCGGCATGATTTATTTTCAGCACATTTGTCGGTTACTATTTCAAAAGTAATTGGCATGATTTATTTTCAGCACATTCGTCGGTTAATTTTTTAAATGTAATCGACAAGATTTTTATTTTCAACATATTCGTCGGTTACTATTTCAAAAGTAATCGGCAAAACTTTATTTTCAGCACATTTGTTGGTTACAATTTCAAAAGTAATCGGCAAGACTTTTATTTTCAGCATATTTGTCGGTTACTATTTTAGAAGTAATCGACAGGATTTTTATTTTCAACATATTCGTCGGTTACTATTTCATAAGTAATCGGCAAGACTTTATTTTCAGCACATTCGTCGGTTACTATTTCCAAAGTAATCAGCATGATTTATTTTCAGCACATTCGTCGGTTACTATTTCAAAAGTAATCGGCAGGACTTTTATTTTCAGCACATTTGTCGGTTACTATTTCAAAAGTAACCGGCATGATTTATTTTCAGCACATTCGTCGGTTACTATTTCAAAAGTAATCGGCAAGACTTTATTTTCGGCAGATTCGTTGGTTACTATTTCAAAAGTAATCGGCAAGACTTTATTTTTAGCACATTCGTTGGTTACTATTTCAAAGGTAATCGGCATGATCTATTTTCTGCACGTTCGTCGATTACTATTTCAAAAGTAATCGGCAAGACTTTATTTTCAACACATTCGTCGGTTACTATTTCAAAAGTAATCGGTTTTAGAAGTAATCGACAGGATTTTTATTTTCAACATATTCGTCGGTTACTATTTCAAAAGTAATCGACAAGATTTTTATTTTCAGCATATTTGTCGGTTACTATTTTAAAAGTAATCTGCAAGACTTTATTTTCAGCACATTCGTCGGTTACTATTTCAAAGGTAATCGAGAAGATTTTTATTTTCAGCATATTCGTCGGTTACTATTTCAAAAGTAATCGGCAAGATTTTTATTTTCAGCATATTTGTCGGTTACTATTTTAAAAGTAATCAGCAAGATTTATTTGCAGCACATTCGTCGGTTACTATTTCAAAAGTTATCGACAAGATTTTTCTTTTCAGCATATTCGTCGGTGACTATTTCAAAAGTAATCGGCATTATTTATTTTCAGCATATTTGTCGGTTACTATTTTAAAAGTAAACGACAAGATTTTATTTTCAACATATTCGTCGGTTACTATTTCAAAAGTAATCGGCAAAACTTTATTTTCAGCACATTTGTTGTTTACAATTTCAAAAGTAATCGGTAAGATTTTTATTTTCAACATATTTATTGCGTACTATTTCAAAAGTAATCGACATGATTTATTTTCAGCACATTCGTCGGTTACTATTTCAAAAGTAATCGGCATGATTTATTTTCAGCACATTCGTCGGTTACTATTTCAAAAGTAATCGGCAGGACTTTTATTTTCAGCACATTTGTCGGTTACTATTTCAAAAGTAATCGGCATGATTTATTTTCAGCACATTCGTCGGTTACTATTTCAAAAGTAATCGGCAAGACTTTATTTTCGGCAGATTCGTTGGTTACTATTTCAAAAGTAATTGGCAAGACTTTATTTTTAGCACATTCGTTGGTTACTATTTCAAAAGTAATCGGCATGATCTATTTTCTGCACATTCGTCGATTACTATTTCAAAAGTAATCGGCAAGACTTTATTTTCAACACATTCGTCGGTTACTATTTCAAAAGTAATCGGTTTTAGAAGTAATCGACAGGATTTTTATTTTCAACATATTCGTCGGTTACTATTTCAAAAGTAATCGACAAGATTTTTATTTTCAGTATATTTGTCGGTTACTATTTTAAAAGTAATCTGCAAGACTTTATTTTCAGCACATTCGTCGGTTACTATTTCAAAGGTAATCGACAAGATTTTTATTTTCAGCATATTTGTCGGTTACTATTTCAAAAGTAATCGGCAAGATTTTTATTTTCAGCATATTTGTCGGTTACTATTTTAAAAGTAATCGGCAAGATTTATTTGCAGCACATTCGTCGGTTACTATTTCAAAAGTTATCGACAAGATTTTTCTTTTCAGCATATTCGTCGGTGACTATTTCAATAGTAATCGGCATTATTTATTTTCAGCATATTTGTCGGTTACTATTTTAAAAGTAAACGACGAGATTTTATTATCAACATATTCGTCGGTTACTATTTCAAAAGTAATCGGCATGATTTATTTTCAGCACATTTGTCGGTTACTATTTCAAAAGTAATTGGCATGATTTATTTTCAGCACATTCGTCGGTTACTATTTTAAATGTAATCGACAAGATTTTTATTTTCAACATATTCGTCGGTTACTTTTTCAAAAGTAATCGGCAAAACTTTATTTTCAGCACATTTGTTGGTTACAATTTCAAAAGTAATCGGTAAGATTTTTATTTTCAACATATTTGTTGCGTACTATTTCAAAAGTAATCGGCATGATTTATTTTCAGCACATTCGTCGGTTACTATTTCAAAAGTAATCGGCAAGATTTTTATTTTCGGCATATTCGTCGTTGACTATTTCAAAAGTAATCGGCATGATTTATTTTCAGCACATTCGTCGGTTACTATTTCAAAAGTAATCGGCAGGACTTTTATTTTCAGCACATTTGTCGGTTACTATTTCAAAAGTAATCGGCATGATTTATTTTCAGCACATTCGTCGGTTACTATTTCAAAAGTAATCAGCAAGACTTTATTTTCGGCAGATTCGTTGGTTACTATTTCAAAAGTAATCGGCAAGACTTTATTTTTAGCACATTCGTTGGTTACTATTTCAAAAGTAATCGGCATGATCTATTTTCTACACATTCGTCGATTACTATTTCAAAAGTAATCGGCATTATTTATTTTCAGCATATTTGTCGGTTACTATTTTAAAAGTAAACGACAAGATTTTATTTTCAACATATTTGTTGCGTACTATTTCAAAAGTAATTGGCATGATTTATTTTCAGCACATTCGTCGGTTACTATTTCAAAAGTAATCGGCATGATTTATTTTCAGCACATTCGTCGGTTACTATTTCAAAAGTAATCGGCAGGACTTTTATTTTCAGCACATTTGTCTGTTACTATTTCAAAAGTAATCGGCAAGATTTTTATTTTCAGCATATTTGTCGGTTACTATTTTAAAAGTAATCGGCAAGATTTATTTGCAGCACATTCGTCGGTTACTATTTCAAAAGTAATCTGCAAGACTTTATTTTCAGCACATTCGTCGGTTACTATTTCAAAAGTAATCGGCAAGATTTTTATTTTCAGCATATTCGTCGGTTACTATTTCAAAAGTAATCGGCAAGATTTATTTGCAGCACATTCGTCGGTTACTATTTCAAAAGTTATCGGCAAGATTTTTCTTTTCAGCATATTCGTCGGTGACTATTTCAAAAGTAATCGGCAAGATTTTTATTTTCAGCATATTCGTCGGTGACTATTTCAAAAGTAATCGGCATGATTTATTTTCAGCACATTCGTCGGTTACTATTTCAAAAGTAATCGGCAGGACTTTTATTTTCAGCACATTTGTCTGTTACTATTTCAAAAGTAATCGGCAAGATTTTTATTTTCAGCATATTTGTCGGTTACTATTTTAAAAGTAATCGGCAAGATTTATTTGCAGCACATTCGTCGGTTACTATTTCAAAAGTAATCTGCAAGACTTTATTTTCAGCACATTCGTCGGTTACTATTTCAAAAGTAATCGGCAAGATTTTTATTTTCAGCATATTCGTCGGTTACTATTTCAAAAGTAATCGGCAAGATTTATTTGCAGCACATTCGTCGGTTACTATTTCAAAAGTTATCGGCAAGATTTTTCTTTTCAGCATATTCGTCGGTGACTATTTCAAAAGTAATCGGCATGATTTATTTTCAGCATATTTGTCGGTTACTATTTTAAAAGTAAACGACAAGATTTTATTTTCAACATATTCGTCGGTTACTATTTCAAGAGTAATCGGCATGATTTATTTTCAGCACATTTGTCGGTTACTATTTCAAAAGTAATTGGCATGATTTATTTTCAGCACATTCGTCGGTTAATTTTTTAAATGTAATCGACAAGATTTTTATTTTCAACATATTCGTCGGTTACTATTTCAAAAGTAATCGGCAAAACTTTATTTTCAGCACATTTGTTGGTTACAATTTCAAAAGTAATCGGCAAGACTTTTATTTTCAGCATATTTGTCGGTTACTATTTTAGAAGTAATCGACAGGATTTTTATTTTCAACATATTCGTCGGTTACTATTTCATAAGTAATCGGCAAGACTTTATTTTCAGCACATTCGTCGGTTACTATTTCCAAAGTAATCAGCATGATTTATTTTCAGCACATTCGTCGGTTACTATTTCAAAAGTAATCGGCAGGACTTTTATTTTCAGCACATTTGTCGGTTACTATTTCAAAAGTAACCGGCATGATTTATTTTCAGCACATTCGTCGGTTACTATTTCAAAAGTAATCGGCAAGACTTTATTTTCGGCAGATTCGTTGGTTACTATTTCAAAAGTAATCGGCAAGACTTTATTTTTAGCACATTCGTTGGTTACTATTTCAAAGGTAATCGGCATGATCTATTTTCTGCACGTTCGTCGATTACTATTTCAAAAGTAATCGGCAAGACTTTATTTTCAACACATTCGTCGGTTACTATTTCAAAAGTAATCGGTTTTAGAAGTAATCGACAGGATTTTTATTTTCAACATATTCGTCGGTTACTATTTCAAAAGTAATCGACAAGATTTTTATTTTCAGCATATTTGTCGGTTACTATTTTAAAAGTAATCTGCAAGACTTTATTTTCAGCACATTCGTCGGTTACTATTTCAAAGGTAATCGAGAAGATTTTTATTTTCAGCATATTCGTCGGTTACTATTTCAAAAGTAATCGGCAAGATTTTTATTTTCAGCATATTTGTCGGTTACTATTTTAAAAGTAATCAGCAAGATTTATTTGCAGCACATTCGTCGGTTACTATTTCAAAAGTTATCGACAAGATTTTTCTTTTCAGCATATTCGTCGGTGACTATTTCAAAAGTAATCGGCATTATTTATTTTCAGCATATTTGTCGGTTACTATTTTAAAAGTAAACGACAAGATTTTATTTTCAACATATTCGTCGGTTACTATTTCAAAAGTAATCGGCAAAACTTTATTTTCAGCACATTTGTTGTTTACAATTTCAAAAGTAATCGGTAAGATTTTTATTTTCAACATATTTATTGCGTACTATTTCAAAAGTAATCGACATGATTTATTTTCAGCACATTCGTCGGTTACTATTTCAAAAGTAATCGGCATGATTTATTTTCAGCACATTCGTCGGTTACTATTTCAAAAGTAATCGGCAGGACTTTTATTTTCAGCACATTTGTCGGTTACTATTTCAAAAGTAATCGGCATGATTTATTTTCAGCACATTCGTCGGTTACTATTTCAAAAGTAATCGGCAAGACTTTATTTTCGGCAGATTCGTTGGTTACTATTTCAAAAGTAATTGGCAAGACTTTATTTTTAGCACATTCGTTGGTTACTATTTCAAAAGTAATCGGCATGATCTATTTTCTGCACATTCGTCGATTACTATTTCAAAAGTAATCGGCAAGACTTTATTTTCAACACATTCGTCGGTTACTATTTCAAAAGTAATCGGTTTTAGAAGTAATCGACAGGATTTTTATTTTCAACATATTCGTCGGTTACTATTTCAAAAGTAATCGACAAGATTTTTATTTTCAGTATATTTGTCGGTTACTATTTTAAAAGTAATCTGCAAGACTTTATTTTCAGCACATTCGTCGGTTACTATTTCAAAGGTAATCGACAAGATTTTTATTTTCAGCATATTTGTCGGTTACTATTTCAAAAGTAATCGGCAAGATTTTTATTTTCAGCATATTTGTCGGTTACTATTTTAAAAGTAATCGGCAAGATTTATTTGCAGCACATTCGTCGGTTACTATTTCAAAAGTTATCGACAAGATTTTTCTTTTCAGCATATTCGTCGGTGACTATTTCAATAGTAATCGGCATTATTTATTTTCAGCATATTTGTCGGTTACTATTTTAAAAGTAAACGACGAGATTTTATTATCAACATATTCGTCGGTTACTATTTCAAAAGTAATCGGCATGATTTATTTTCAGCACATTTGTCGGTTACTATTTCAAAAGTAATTGGCATGATTTATTTTCAGCACATTCGTCGGTTACTATTTTAAATGTAATCGACAAGATTTTTATTTTCAACATATTCGTCGGTTACTTTTTCAAAAGTAATCGGCAAAACTTTATTTTCAGCACATTTGTTGGTTACAATTTCAAAAGTAATCGGTAAGATTTTTATTTTCAACATATTTGTTGCGTACTATTTCAAAAGTAATCGGCATGATTTATTTTCAGCACATTCGTCGGTTACTATTTCAAAAGTAATCGGCAAGATTTTTATTTTCGGCATATTCGTCGTTGACTATTTCAAAAGTAATCGGCATGATTTATTTTCAGCACATTCGTCGGTTACTATTTCAAAAGTAATCGGCAGGACTTTTATTTTCAGCACATTTGTCGGTTACTATTTCAAAAGTAATCGGCATGATTTATTTTCAGCACATTCGTCGGTTACTATTTCAAAAGTAATCAGCAAGACTTTATTTTCGGCAGATTCGTTGGTTACTATTTCAAAAGTAATCGGCAAGACTTTATTTTTAGCACATTCGTTGGTTACTATTTCAAAAGTAATCGGCATGATCTATTTTCTACACATTCGTCGATTACTATTTCAAAAGTAAACGGCAAGACTTTATTTTCAACACATTCGTCGGTTACTATTTCAAAAGTAATCGGCATTATTTATTTTCAGCATATTTGTCGGTTACTATTTTAAAAGTAAACGACAAGATTTTATTTTCAACATATTTGTTGCGTACTATTTCAAAAGTAATTGGCATGATTTATTTTCAGCACATTCGTCGGTTACTATTTCAAAAGTAATCGGCAAGATTTTTATTTTCAGCATATTCGTTGGTTACTATTTCAAAAGTAATCGGCATGATCTATTTTCTACACATTCGTCGATTACTATTTCAAAAGTAATCGGCAAGACTTTATTTTCAACATATTCGTCGGTGACTATTTCAAAAGTAATCGGCATTATTTATTTTCAGCATATTTGTCGGTTACTATTTTAAAAGTAAACGACAAGATTTTATTATCAACATATTCGTCGGTTACTATTTCAAAAGTAATCGGCATGATTTATTTTCAGCACATTTGTCGGTTACTATTTCAAAAGTAATTGGCATGATTTATTTTCAGCACATTCGTCGGTTACTATTTTAAATGTAATCGACAAGATTTTTATTTTCAACATATTCGTCGGTTACTTTTTCAAAAGTAATCGGCAAAACTTTATTTTCAGCACATTTGTTGGTTACAATTTCAAAAGTAATCGGTAAGATTTTTATTTTCAACATATTTGTTGCGTACTATTTCAAAAGTAATCGGCATGATTTATTTTCAGCACATTCGTCGGTTACTATTTCAAAAGTAATCGGTTTTAGAAGTAATCGACAGGATTTTTATTTTCAACATATTCGTCGGTTACTATTTCAAAAGTAATCGGTAAGATTTTTATTTTCAACATATTTGTTGCGTACTATTTCAAAAGTAATCGGCATGATTTATTTTCAGCACATTCGTCGGTTACTATTTCAAAAGTAATCGGCAAGATTTTTATTTTCAGCATATTCGTTGGTTACTATTTCAAAAGTAATCGGCATGATCTATTTTCTACACATTCGTCGATTACTATTTCAAAAGTAATCGGCAAGACTTTATTTTCAACACATTCGTCGGTTACTATTTCAAAAGTAATCGGTTTTAGAAGTAATCGACAGGATTTTTATTTTCAACATACTCGTCGGTTACTATTTCAAAAGTAATCGACAAGATTTTTATTTTCAGCATATTTGTCGGTTACTATTTTAAAAGTAATCTGCAAGACTTTATTTTCAGCACATTCGTCGGTTACTATTTCAAAGGTAATCGACAAGATTTTTATTTTCAGCATATTCGTCGGTTACTATTTCAAAAGTAATCGGCAAGATTTTTATTTTCAGCATATTTGTCGGTTACTATTTTAAAAGTAATCGGCAAGATTTATTTGCAGCACATTCGTAGGTTACTATTTCAAAAGTTATCGACAAGATCTTTCTTTTCAGCATATTCGTCGGTGACTATTTCAAAAGTAATCGGCATTATTTATTTTCAGCATATTTGTCGGTTACTATTTTAAAAGTAAACGACAAGATTTTATTATCAACATATTCGTCGGTTACTATTTCAAAAGTAATCGGCATGATTTATTTTCAGCACATTTGTCGGTAACTATTTCAAAAGTAATTGGCATGATTTATTTTCAGCACATTCGTCGGTTACTATTTTAAATGTAATCGACAAGATTTTTATTTTCAACATATTCGTCGGTTACTTTTTCAAAAGTAATCGGCAAAACTTTATTTTCAGCACATTTGTTGGTTACAATTTCAAAAGTAATCGGTAAGATTTTTATTTTCAACATATTTGTTGCGTACTATTTCAAAAGTAATCGGCATGATTTATTTTCAGCACATTCGTCGGTTACTATTTCAAAAGTAATCGGCAAGACTTTATTTTCAGCACATTCGTCGGTTACTATTTCAAAAGTAATCGACAAGATTTTTATTTTCAGCATATTCGTCGGTTACTATTTCAAAGGTAATCGACAAGATTTTTATTTTCAACATATTCGTCGGTTACTTTTTCAAAAGTAATCGGCAAAACTTTATTTTCAGCATATTCGTTGGTTACTATTTCAAAAGTAATCGGCATGATCTATTTTCTACACATTCGTCGATTACTATTTCAAAAGTAATCGGCAAGACTTTATTTTCAACACATTCGTCGGTTACTATTTCAAAAGTAATCGGTTTTAGAAGTAATCGACAGGATTTTTATTTTCAACATACTCGTCGGTTACTATTTCAAAAGTAATCGACAAGATTTTTATTTTCAGCATATTTGTCGGTTACTATTTTAAAAGTAATCTGCAAGACTTTATTTTCAGCACATTCGTCGGTTACTATTTCAAAGGTAATCGACAAGATTTTTATTTTCAGCATATTCGTCGGTTACTATTTGAAAAGTAATCGGCAAGATTTTTATTTTCAGCATATTTGTCGGTTACTATTTTAAAAGTAATCGGCAAGATTTATTTGCAGCACATTCGTTGGTTACTATTTCAAAAGTTATCGACAAGATCTTTCTTTTCAGCATATTCGTCGGTGACTATTTCAAAAGTAATCGGCATTATTTATTTTCAGCATATTTGTCGGTTACTATTTTAAAAGTAAACGACAAGATTTTATTATCAACATATTCGTCGGTTACTATTTCAAAAGTAATCGGCATGATTTATTTTCAGCACATTTGTCGGTAACTATTTCAAAAGTAATTGGCATGATTTATTTTCAGCACATTCGTCGGTTACTATTTTAAATGTAATCGACAAGATTTTTATTTTCAACATATTCGTCGGTTACTTTTTCAAAAGTAATCGGCAAAACTTTATTTTCAGCACATTTGTTGGTTACAATTTCAAAAGTAATCGGTAAGATTTTTATTTTCAACATATGTGTTGCGTACTATTTCAAAAGTAATCGGCATGATTTATTTTCAGCACATTCGTCGGTTACTATTTCAAAAGTAATCGGCAAGATTTTTATTTTCAGCATATTCGTCGGTGACTATTTCAAAAGTAATCGGCATGATTTATTTTCAGCACATTCGTCGGTTACTATTTCAAAAGTAATCGGCAGGACTTTTATTTTCAGCACATTTGTCGGTTACTATTTCAAAAGTAATCGGCATGATTTATTTTCAGCACATTCGTCGGTTACTATTTCAAAAGTAATCGGCAAGACTTTATTTTCAGCACATTCGTCGGTTACTATTTCAAAAGTAATCGACAAGATTTTTATTTTCAGCATATTCGTCGGTTACTATTTCAAAAGTAATCGACAAGATTTTTATTTTCAACATATTCGTCGGTTACTTTTTCAAAAGTAATCGGCAAAACTTTATTTTCAGCACATTTGTTGGTTACAATTTCAAAAGTAATCGGTAAGATTTTTATTTTCAACATATGTGTTGCGTACTATTTCAAAAGTAATCGGCATGATTTATTTTCAGCACATTCGTCGGTTACTATTTCAAAAGTAATCGGCAAGATTTTTATTTTCAGCATATTCGTCGGTGACTATTTCAAAAGTAATCGGCAGGACTTTTATTTTCAGCACATTTGTCGGTTACTATTTCAAAAGTAATCGGCATGATTTATTTACAGCACATTCGTCGGTTACTATTTCAAAAGTAATCGGCATGATTTATTTTCAGCACATTCGTTGGTTACTATTTCAAAAGTAATCGGCAAGACTTTATTTTTAGCACATTCGTTGGTTACTATTTCAAAAGTAATCGGCATGATCTATTTTCTACACATTCGTCGATTACTATTTCAAAAGTAATCGGCAAGACTTTATTTTCAACACATTCGTCGGTTACTAATTCAAAAGTAATCGGTTTTAGAAGTAATCGACAGGATTTTTATTTTCAACATATTCGTCGGTTACTATTTCAAAAGTAATCGACAAGATTTTTATTTTCAGCATATTTGTCGGTTACTATTTTAAAAGTAATCTGCAAGACTTTATTTTCTGCACATTCGTCGGTTACTATTTCAAAGGTAATCGACAAGATTTTTATTTTCAACATATTCGTCGGTTACTTTTTCAAAAGTAATCGGCAAAACTTTATTTTCAGCACATTTGTTGGTTACAATTTCAAAAGTAATCGGTAAGATTTTTATTTTCAACATATTTGTTGCGTACTATTTCAAAAGTAATCGGCATGATTTATTTTCAGCACATTCGTCGGTTACTATTTCAAAAGTAATCGGCAAGATTTTTATTTTCAGCATATTCGTTGGTTACTATTTCAAAAGTAATCGGCATGATCTATTTTCTACACATTCGTCGATTACTATTTCAAAAGTAATCGGCAAGACTTTATTTTCAACACATTCGTCGGTTACTATTTCAAAAGTAATCGGTTTTAGAAGTAATCGACAGGATTTTTATTTTCAACATACTCGTCGGTTACTATTTCAAAAGTAATCGACAAGATTTTTATTTTCAGCATATTTGTCCGTTACTATTTTAAAAGTAATCTGCAAGACTTTATTTTCAGCACATTCGTCGGTTACTATTTCAAAGGTAATCGACAAGATTTTTATTTTCAGCATATTCGTCGGTTACTATTTCAAAAGTAATCGGCAAGATTTTTATTTTCAGCATATTTGTCGGTTACTATTTTAAAAGTAATCGGCAAGATTTATTTGCAGCACATTCGTCGGTTACTATTTCAAAAGTTATCGACAAGATCTTTCTTTTCAGCATATTCGTCGGTGACTATTTCAAAAGTAATCGGCATTATTTATTTTCAGCATATTTGTCGGTTACTATTTTAAAAGTAAACGACAAGATTTTATTATCAACATATTCGTCGGTTACTATTTCAAAAGTAATCGGCATGATTTATTTTCAGCACATTTGTCGGTAACTATTTCAAAAGTAATTGGCATGATTTATTTTCAGCACATTCGTCGGTTACTATTTTAAATGTAATCGACAAGATTTTTATTTTCAACATATTCGTCGGTTACTTTTTCAAAAGTAATCGGCAAAACTTTATTTTCAGCACATTTGTTGGTTACAATTTCAAAAGTAATCGGTAAGATTTTTATTTTCAACATATTTGTTGCGTACTATTTCAAAAGTAATCGGCATGATTTATTTTCAGCACATTCGTCGGTTACTATTTCAAAAGTAATCGGCAAGACTTTATTTTCAACACATTCGTCGGTTACTAATTCAAAAGTAATCGGTTTTAGAAGTAATCGACAGGATTTTTATTTTCAACATATTCGTCGGTTACTATTTCAAAAGTAATCGACAAGATTTTTATTTTCAGCATATTTGTCGGTTACTATTTTAAAAGTAATCTGCAAGACTTTATTTTCTGCACATTCGTCGGTTACTATTTCAAAGGTAATCGACAAGATTTTTATTTTCAACATATTCGTCGGTTACTTTTTCAAAAGTAATCGGCAAAACTTTATTTTCAGCACATTTGTTGGTTACAATTTCAAAAGTAATCGGTAAGATTTTTATTTTCAACATATTTGTTGCGTACTATTTCAAAAGTAATCGGCATGATTTATTTTCAGCACATTCGTCGGTTACTATTTCAAAAGTAATCGGCAAGATTTTTATTTTCAGCATATTCGTTGGTTACTATTTCAAAAGTAATCGGCATGATCTATTTTCTACACATTCGTCGATTACTATTTCAAAAGTAATCGGCAAGACTTTATTTTCAACACATTCGTCGGTTACTATTTCAAAAGTAATCGGTTTTAGAAGTAATCGACAGGATTTTTATTTTCAACATACTCGTCGGTTACTATTTCAAAAGTAATCGACAAGATTTTTATTTTCAGCATATTTGTCCGTTACTATTTTAAAAGTAATCTGCAAGACTTTATTTTCAGCACATTCGTCGGTTACTATTTCAAAGGTAATCGACAAGATTTTTATTTTCAGCATATTCGTCGGTTACTATTTCAAAAGTAATCGGCAAGATTTTTATTTTCAGCATATTTGTCGGTTACTATTTTAAAAGTAATCGGCAAGATTTATTTGCAGCACATTCGTCGGTTACTATTTCAAAAGTTATCGACAAGATCTTTCTTTTCAGCATATTCGTCGGTGACTATTTCAAAAGTAATCGGCATTATTTATTTTCAGCATATTTGTCGGTTACTATTTTAAAAGTAAACGACAAGATTTTATTATCAACATATTCGTCGGTTACTATTTCAAAAGTAATCGGCATGATTTATTTTCAGCACATTTGTCGGTAACTATTTCAAAAGTAATTGGCATGATTTATTTTCAGCACATTCGTCGGTTACTATTTTAAATGTAATCGACAAGATTTTTATTTTCAACATATTCGTCGGTTACTTTTTCAAAAGTAATCGGCAAAACTTTATTTTCAGCACATTTGTTGGTTACAATTTCAAAAGTAATCGGTAAGATTTTTATTTTCAACATATTTGTTGCGTACTATTTCAAAAGTAATCGGCATGATTTATTTTCAGCACATTCGTCGGTTACTATTTCAAAAGTAATCGGCAAGACTTTATTTTCAGCACATTCGTCGGTTACTATTTCAAAAGTAATCGGCATGATCTATTTTCTACACATTCGTCGATTACTATTTCAAAAGTAATCGGCAAGACTTTATTTTCAACACATTCGTCGGTTACTATTTCAAAAGTAATCGGTTTTAGAAGTAATCGACAGGATTTTTATTTTCAACATACTCGTCGGTTACTATTTCAAAAGTAATCGACAAGATTTTTATTTTCAGCATATTTGTCCGTTACTATTTTAAAAGTAATCTGCAAGACTTTATTTTCAGCACATTCGTCGGTTACTATTTCAAAGGTAATCGACAAGATTTTTATTTTCAGCATATTCGTCGGTTACTATTTCAAAAGTAATCGGCAAGATTTTTATTTTCAGCATATTTGTCGGTTACTATTTTAAAAGTAATCGGCAAGATTTATTTGCAGCACATACGTCGGTTACTATTTCAAAAGTTATCGACAAGATCTTTCTTTTCAGCATATTCGTCGGTGACTATTTCAAAAGTAATCGGCATTATTTATTTTCAGCATATTTGTCGGTTACTATTTTAAAAGTAAACGACAAGATTTTATTATCAACATATTCGTCGGTTACTATTTCAAAAGTAATCGGCATGATTTATTTTCAGCACATTTGTCGGTAACTATTTCAAAAGTAATTGGCATGATTTATTTTCAGCACATTCGTCGGTTACTATTTTAAATGTAATCGACAAGATTTTTATTTTCAACATATTCGTCGGTTACTTTTTCAAAAGTAATCGGCAAAACTTTATTTTCAGCACATTTGTTGGTTACAATTTCAAAAGTAATCGGTAAGATTTTTATTTTCAACATATTTGTTGCGTACTATTTCAAAAGTAATCGGCATGATTTATTTTCAGCACATTCGTCGGTTACTATTTCAAAAGTAATCGGCAAGACTTTATTTTCAGCACATTCGTCGGTTACTATTTCAAAAGTAATCGACAAGATTTTTATTTTCAGCATATTCGTCGGTTACTATTTCAAAAGTAATCGACAAGATTTTTATTTTCAACATATTCGTCGGTTACTTTTTCAAAAGTAATCGGCAAAACTTTATTTTCAGCACATTTGTTGGTTACAATTTCAAAAGTAATCGGTAAGATTTTTATTTTCAACATATGTGTTGCGTACTATTTCAAAAGTAATCGGCATGATTTATTTTCAGCACATTCGTCGGTTACTATTTCAAAAGTAATCGGCAGGACTTTTATTTTCAGCACATTTGTCGGTTACTATTTCAAAAGTAATCGGCATGATTTATTTACAGCACATTCGTCGGTTACTATTTCAAAAGTAATCGGCATGATTTATTTTCAGCACATTCGTTGGTTACTATTTCAAAAGTAATCGGCAAGACTTTATTTTTAGCACATTCGTTGGTTACTATTTCAAAAGTAATCGGCATGATCTATTTTCTACACATTCGTCGATTACTATTTCAAAAGTAATCGGCAAGACTTTATTTTCAACACATTCGTCGGTTACTAATTCAAAAGTAATCGGTTTTAGAAGTAATCGACAGGATTTTTATTTTCAACATATTCGTCGGTTACTATTTCAAAAGTAATCGACAAGATTTTTATTTTCAGCATATTTGTCGGTTACTATTTTAAAAGTAATCTGCAAGACTTTATTTTCTGCACATTCGTCGGTTACTATTTCAAAGGTAATCGACAAGATTTTTATTTTCAACATATTCGTCGGTTACTTTTTCAAAAGTAATCGGCAAAACTTTATTTTCAGCACATTTGTTGGTTACAATTTCAAAAGTAATCGGTAAGATTTTTATTTTCAACATATTTGTTGCGTACTATTTCAAAAGTAATCGGCATGATTTATTTTCAGCACATTCGTCGGTTACTATTTCAAAAGTAATCGGCAAGATTTTTATTTTCAGCATATTCGTTGGTTACTATTTCAAAAGTAATCGGCATGATCTATTTTCTACACATTCGTCGATTACTATTTCAAAAGTAATCGGCAAGACTTTATTTTCAACACATTCGTCGGTTACTATTTCAAAAGTAATCGGTTTTAGAAGTAATCGACAGGATTTTTATTTTCAACATACTCGTCGGTTACTATTTCAAAAGTAATCGACAAGATTTTTATTTTCAGCATATTTGTCCGTTACTATTTTAAAAGTAATCTGCAAGACTTTATTTTCAGCACATTCGTCGGTTACTATTTCAAAGGTAATCGACAAGATTTTTATTTTCAGCATATTCGTCGGTTACTATTTCAAAAGTAATCGGCAAGATTTTTATTTTCAGCATATTTGTTGGTTACTATTTTAAAAGTAATCGGCAAGATTTATTTGCAGCACATTCGTCGGTTACTATTTCAAAAGTTATCGACAAGATCTTTCTTTTCAGCATATTCGTCGGTGACTATTTCAAAAGTAATCGGCATTATTTATTTTCAGCATATTTGTCGGTTACTATTTTAAAAGTAAACGACAAGATTTTATTATCAACATATTCGTCGGTTACTATTTCAAAAGTAATCGGCATGATTTATTTTCAGCACATTTGTCGGTAACTATTTCAAAAGTAATTGGCATGATTTATTTTCAGCACATTCGTCGGTTACTATTTTAAATGTAATCGACAAGATTTTTATTTTCAACATATTCGTCGGTTACTTTTTCAAAAGTAATCGGCAAAACTTTATTTTCAGCACATTTGTTGGTTACAATTTCAAAAGTAATCGGTAAGATTTTTATTTTCAACATATTTGTTGCGTACTATTTCAAAAGTAATCGGCATGATTTATTTTCAGCACATTCGTCGGTTACTATTTCAAAAGTAATCGGCAAGACTTTATTTTCAGCACATTCGTCGGTTACTATTTCAAAAGTAATCGACAAGATTTTTATTTTCAGCATATTCGTCGGTTACTATTTCAAAAGTAATCGACAAGATTTTTATTTTCAACATATTCGTCGGTTACTTTTTCAAAAGTAATCGGCAAAACTTTATTTTCAGCACATTTGTTGGTTACAATTTCAAAAGTAATCGGTAAGATTTTTATTTTCAACATATGTGTTGCGTACTATTTCAAAAGTAATCGGCATGATTTATTTTCAGCACATTCGTCGGTTACTATTTCAAAAGTAATCGGCAGGACTTTTATTTTCAGCACATTTGTCGGTTACTATTTCAAAAGTAATCGGCATGATTTATTTACAGCACATTCGTCGGTTACTATTTCAAAAGTAATCGGCATGATTTATTTTCAGCACATTCGTTGGTTACTATTTCAAAAGTAATCGGCAAGACTTTATTTTTAGCACATTCGTTGGTTACTATTTCAAAAGTAATCGGCATGATCTATTTTCTACACATTCGTCGATTACTATTTCAAAAGTAATCGGCAAGACTTTATTTTCAACACATTCGTCGGTTACTAATTCAAAAGTAATCGGTTTTAGAAGTAATCGACAGGATTTTTATTTTCAACATATTCGTCGGTTACTATTTCAAAAGTAATCGACAAGATTTTTATTTTCAGCATATTTGTCGGTTACTATTTTAAAAGTAATCTGCAAGACTTTATTTTCTGCACATTCGTCGGTTACTATTTCAAAGGTAATCGACAAGATTTTTATTTTCAACATATTCGTCGGTTACTTTTTCAAAAGTAATCGGCAAAACTTTATTTTCAGCACATTTGTTGGTTACAATTTCAAAAGTAATCGGTAAGATTTTTATTTTCAACATATTTGTTGCGTACTATTTCAAAAGTAATCGGCATGATTTATTTTCAGCACATTCGTCGGTTACTATTTCAAAAGTAATCGGCAAGATTTTTATTTTCAGCATATTCGTTGGTTACTATTTCAAAAGTAATCGGCATGATCTATTTTCTACACATTCGTCGATTACTATTTCAAAAGTAATCGGCAAGACTTTATTTTCAACACATTCGTCGGTTACTATTTCAAAAGTAATCGGTTTTAGAAGTAATCGACAGGATTTTTATTTTCAACATACTCGTCGGTTACTATTTCAAAAGTAATCGACAAGATTTTTATTTTCAGCATATTTGTCCGTTACTATTTTAAAAGTAATCTGCAAGACTTTATTTTCAGCACATTCGTCGGTTACTATTTCAAAGGTAATCGACAAGATTTTTATTTTCAGCATATTCGTCGGTTACTATTTCAAAAGTAATCGGCAAGATTTTTATTTTCAGCATATTTGTCGGTTACTATTTTAAAAGTAATCGGCAAGATTTATTTGCAGCACATTCGTCGGTTACTATTTCAAAAGTTATCGACAAGATCTTTCTTTTCAGCATATTCGTCGGTGACTATTTCAAAAGTAATCGGCATTATTTATTTTCAGCATATTTGTCGGTTACTATTTTAAAAGTAAACGACAAGATTTTATTATCAACATATTCGTCGGTTACTATTTCAAAAGTAATCGGCATGATTTATTTTCAGCACATTTGTTGGTAACTATTTCAAAAGTAATTGGCATGATTTATTTTCAGCACATTCGTCGGTTACTATTTTAAATGTAATCGACAAGATTTTTATTTTCAACATATTCGTCGGTTACTTTTTCAAAAGTAATCGGCAAAACTTTATTTTCAGCACATTTGTTGGTTACAATTTCAAAAGTAATCGGTAAGATTTTTATTTTCAACATATTTGTTGCGTACTATTTCAAAAGTAATCGGCATGATTTATTTTCAGCACATTCGTCGGTTACTATTTCAAAAGTAATCGGCAAGACTTTATTTTCAGCACATTCGTCGGTTACTATTTCAAAAGTAATCGACAAGATTTTTATTTTCAGCATATTCGTCGGTTACTATTTCAAAAGTAATCGACAAGATTTTTATTTTCAACATATTCGTCGGTTACTTTTTCAAAAGTAATCGGCAAAACTTTATTTTCAGCACATTTGTTGGTTACAATTTCAAAAGTAATCGGTAAGATTTTTATTTTCAACATATGTGTTGCGTACTATTTCAAAAGTAATCGGCATGATTTATTTTCAGCACATTCGTCGGTTACTATTTCAAAAGTAATCGGCAGGACTTTTATTTTCAGCACATTTGTCGGTTACTATTTCAAAAGTAATCGGCATGATTTATTTACAGCACATTCGTCGGTTACTATTTCAAAAGTAATCGGCATGATTTATTTTCAGCACATTCGTTGGTTACTATTTCAAAAGTAATCGGCAAGACTTTATTTTTAGCACATTCGTTGGTTACTATTTCAAAAGTAATCGGCATGATCTATTTTCTACACATTCGTCGATTACTATTTCAAAAGTAATCGGCAAGACTTTATTTTCAACACATTCGTCGGTTACTAATTCAAAAGTAATCGGTTTTAGAAGTAATCGACAGGATTTTTATTTTCAACATATTCGTCGGTTACTATTTCAAAAGTAATCGACAAGATTTTTATTTTCAGCATATTTGTCGGTTACTATTTTAAAAGTAATCTGCAAGACTTTATTTTCTGCACATTCGTCGGTTACTATTTCAAAGGTAATCGACAAGATTTTTATTTTCAACATATTCGTCGGTTACTTTTTCAAAAGTAATCGGCAAAACTTTATTTTCAGCACATTTGTTGGTTACAATTTCAAAAGTAATCGGTAAGATTTTTATTTTCAACATATTTGTTGCGTACTATTTCAAAAGTAATCGGCATGATTTATTTTCAGCACATTCGTCGGTTACTATTTCAAAAGTAATCGGCAAGATTTTTATTTTCAGCATATTCGTTGGTTACTATTTCAAAAGTAATCGGCATGATCTATTTTCTACACATTCGTCGATTACTATTTCAAAAGTAATCGGCAAGACTTTATTTTCAACACATTCGTCGGTTACTATTTCAAAAGTAATCGGTTTTAGAAGTAATCGACAGGATTTTTATTTTCAACATACTCGTCGGTTACTATTTCAAAAGTAATCGACAAGATTTTTATTTTCAGCATATTTGTCCGTTACTATTTTAAAAGTAATCTGCAAGACTTTATTTTCAGCACATTCGTCGGTTACTATTTCAAAGGTAATCGACAAGATTTTTATTTTCAGCATATTCGTCGGTTACTATTTCAAAAGTAATCGGCAAGATTTTTATTTTCAGCATATTCGTCGGTTACTATTTCAAAAGTAATCGACAAGATTTTTATTTTCAACATATTCGTCGGTTACTTTTTCAAAAGTAATCGGCAAAACTTTATTTTCAGCACATTTGTTGGTTACAATTTCAAAAGTAATCGGTAAGATTTTTATTTTCAACATATGTGTTGCGTACTATTTCAAAAGTAATCGGCATGATTTATTTTCAGCACATTCGTCGGTTACTATTTCAAAAGTAATCGGCAGGACTTTTATTTTCAGCACATTTGTCGGTTACTATTTCAAAAGTAATCGGCATGATTTATTTACAGCACATTCGTCGGTTACTATTTCAAAAGTAATCGGCATGATTTATTTTCAGCACATTCGTTGGTTACTATTTCAAAAGTAATCGGCAAGACTTTATTTTTAGCACATTCGTTGGTTACTATTTCAAAAGTAATCGGCATGATCTATTTTCTACACATTCGTCGATTACTATTTCAAAAGTAATCGGCAAGACTTTATTTTCAACACATTCGTCGGTTACTAATTCAAAAGTAATCGGTTTTAGAAGTAATCGACAGGATTTTTATTTTCAACATATTCGTCGGTTACTATTTCAAAAGTAATCGACAAGATTTTTATTTTCAGCATATTTGTCGGTTACTATTTTAAAAGTAATCTGCAAGACTTTATTTTCTGCACATTCGTCGGTTACTATTTCAAAGGTAATCGACAAGATTTTTATTTTCAACATATTCGTCGGTTACTTTTTCAAAAGTAATCGGCAAAACTTTATTTTCAGCACATTTGTTGGTTACAATTTCAAAAGTAATCGGTAAGATTTTTATTTTCAACATATTTGTTGCGTACTATTTCAAAAGTAATCGGCATGATTTATTTTCAGCACATTCGTCGGTTACTATTTCAAAAGTAATCGGCAAGATTTTTATTTTCAGCATATTCGTTGGTTACTATTTCAAAAGTAATCGGCATGATCTATTTTCTACACATTCGTCGATTACTATTTCAAAAGTAATCGGCAAGACTTTATTTTCAACACATTCGTCGGTTACTATTTCAAAAGTAATCGGTTTTAGAAGTAATCGACAGGATTTTTATTTTCAACATACTCGTCGGTTACTATTTCAAAAGTAATCGACAAGATTTTTATTTTCAGCATATTTGTCCGTTACTATTTTAAAAGTAATCTGCAAGACTTTATTTTCAGCACATTCGTCGGTTACTATTTCAAAGGTAATCGACAAGATTTTTATTTTCAGCATATTCGTCGGTTACTATTTCAAAAGTAATCGGCAAGATTTTTATTTTCAGCATATTCGTCGGTTACTATTTCAAAAGTAATCGACAAGATTTTTATTTTCAACATATTCGTCGGTTACTTTTTCAAAAGTAATCGGCAAAACTTTATTTTCAGCACATTTGTTGGTTACAATTTCAAAAGTAATCGGTAAGATTTTTATTTTCAACATATGTGTTGCGTACTATTTCAAAAGTAATCGGCATGATTTATTTTCAGCACATTCGTCGGTTACTATTTCAAAAGTAATCGGCAGGACTTTTATTTTCAGCACATTTGTCGGTTACTATTTCAAAAGTAATCGGCATGATTTATTTACAGCACATTCGTCGGTTACTATTTCAAAAGTAATCGGCATGATTTATTTTCAGCACATTCGTTGGTTACTATTTCAAAAGTAATCGGCAAGACTTTATTTTTAGCACATTCGTTGGTTACTATTTCAAAAGTAATCGGCATGATCTATTTTCTACACATTCGTCGATTACTATTTCAAAAGTAATCGGCAAGACTTTATTTTCAACACATTCGTCGGTTACTAATTCAAAAGTAATCGGTTTTAGAAGTAATCGACAGGATTTTTATTTTCAACATATTCGTCGGTTACTATTTCAAAAGTAATCGACAAGATTTTTATTTTCAGCATATTTGTCGGTTACTATTTTAAAAGTAATCTGCAAGACTTTATTTTCTGCACATTCGTCGGTTACTATTTCAAAGGTAATCGACAAGATTTTTATTTTCAACATATTCGTCGGTTACTTTTTCAAAAGTAATCGGCAAAACTTTATTTTCAGCACATTTGTTGGTTACAATTTCAAAAGTAATCGGTAAGATTTTTATTTTCAACATATTTGTTGCGTACTATTTCAAAAGTAATCGGCATGATTTATTTTCAGCACATTCGTCGGTTACTATTTCAAAAGTAATCGGCAAGATTTTTATTTTCAGCATATTCGTTGGTTACTATTTCAAAAGTAATCGGCATGATCTATTTTCTACACATTCGTCGATTACTATTTCAAAAGTAATCGGCAAGACTTTATTTTCAACACATTCGTCGGTTACTATTTCAAAAGTAATCGGTTTTAGAAGTAATCGACAGGATTTTTATTTTCAACATACTCGTCGGTTACTATTTCAAAAGTAATCGACAAGATTTTTATTTTCAGCATATTTGTCCGTTACTATTTTAAAAGTAATCTGCAAGACTTTATTTTCAGCACATTCGTCGGTTACTATTTCAAAGGTAATCGACAAGATTTTTATTTTCAGCATATTCGTCGGTTACTATTTCAAAAGTAATCGGCAAGATTTTTATTTTCAGCATATTCGTCGGTTACTATTTCAAAAGTAATCGACAAGATTTTTATTTTCAACATATTCGTCGGTTACTTTTTCAAAAGTAATCGGCAAAACTTTATTTTCAGCACATTTGTTGGTTACAATTTCAAAAGTAATCGGTAAGATTTTTATTTTCAACATATGTGTTGCGTACTATTTCAAAAGTAATCGGCATGATTTATTTTCAGCACATTCGTCGGTTACTATTTCAAAAGTAATCGGCAGGACTTTTATTTTCAGCACATTTGTCGGTTACTATTTCAAAAGTAATCGGCATGATTTATTTACAGCACATTCGTCGGTTACTATTTCAAAAGTAATCGGCATGATTTATTTTCAGCACATTCGTTGGTTACTATTTCAAAAGTAATCGGCAAGACTTTATTTTTAGCACATTCGTTGGTTACTATTTCAAAAGTAATCGGCATGATCTATTTTCTACACATTCGTCGATTACTATTTCAAAAGTAATCGGCAAGACTTTATTTTCAACACATTCGTCGGTTACTAATTCAAAAGTAATCGGTTTTAGAAGTAATCGACAGGATTTTTATTTTCAACATATTCGTCGGTTACTATTTCAAAAGTAATCGACAAGATTTTTATTTTCAGCATATTTGTCGGTTACTATTTTAAAAGTAATCTGCAAGACTTTATTTTCTGCACATTCGTCGGTTACTATTTCAAAGGTAATCGACAAGATTTTTATTTTCAACATATTCGTCGGTTACTTTTTCAAAAGTAATCGGCAAAACTTTATTTTCAGCACATTTGTTGGTTACAATTTCAAAAGTAATCGGTAAGATTTTTATTTTCAACATATTTGTTGCGTACTATTTCAAAAGTAATCGGCATGATTTATTTTCAGCACATTCGTCGGTTACTATTTCAAAAGTAATCGGCAAGATTTTTATTTTCAGCATATTCGTTGGTTACTATTTCAAAAGTAATCGGCATGATCTATTTTCTACACATTCGTCGATTACTATTTCAAAAGTAATCGGCAAGACTTTATTTTCAACACATTCGTCGGTTACTATTTCAAAAGTAATCGGTTTTAGAAGTAATCGACAGGATTTTTATTTTCAACATACTCGTCGGTTACTATTTCAAAAGTAATCGACAAGATTTTTATTTTCAGCATATTTGTCCGTTACTATTTTAAAAGTAATCTGCAAGACTTTATTTTCAGCACATTCGTCGGTTACTATTTCAAAGGTAATCGACAAGATTTTTATTTTCAGCATATTCGTCGGTTACTATTTCAAAAGTAATCGGCAAGATTTTTATTTTCAGCATATTCGTCGGTTACTATTTCAAAAGTAATCGACAAGATTTTTATTTTCAACATATTCGTCGGTTACTTTTTCAAAAGTAATCGGCAAAACTTTATTTTCAGCACATTTGTTGGTTACAATTTCAAAAGTAATCGGTAAGATTTTTATTTTCAACATATGTGTTGCGTACTATTTCAAAAGTAATCGGCATGATTTATTTTCAGCACATTCGTCGGTTACTATTTCAAAAGTAATCGGCAGGACTTTTATTTTCAGCACATTTGTCGGTTACTATTTCAAAAGTAATCGGCATGATTTATTTACAGCACATTCGTCGGTTACTATTTCAAAAGTAATCGGCATGATTTATTTTCAGCACATTCGTTGGTTACTATTTCAAAAGTAATCGGCAAGACTTTATTTTTAGCACATTCGTTGGTTACTATTTCAAAAGTAATCGGCATGATCTATTTTCTACACATTCGTCGATTACTATTTCAAAAGTAATCGGCAAGACTTTATTTTCAACACATTCGTCGGTTACTAATTCAAAAGTAATCGGTTTTAGAAGTAATCGACAGGATTTTTATTTTCAACATATTCGTCGGTTACTATTTCAAAAGTAATCGACAAGATTTTTATTTTCAGCATATTTGTCGGTTACTATTTTAAAAGTAATCTGCAAGACTTTATTTTCTGCACATTCGTCGGTTACTATTTCAAAGGTAATCGACAAGATTTTTATTTTCAACATATTCGTCGGTTACTTTTTCAAAAGTAATCGGCAAAACTTTATTTTCAGCACATTTGTTGGTTACAATTTCAAAAGTAATCGGTAAGATTTTTATTTTCAACATATTTGTTGCGTACTATTTCAAAAGTAATCGGCATGATTTATTTTCAGCACATTCGTCGGTTACTATTTCAAAAGTAATCGGCAAGATTTTTATTTTCAGCATATTCGTTGGTTACTATTTCAAAAGTAATCGGCATGATCTATTTTCTACACATTCGTCGATTACTATTTCAAAAGTAATCGGCAAGACTTTATTTTCAACACATTCGTCGGTTACTATTTCAAAAGTAATCGGTTTTAGAAGTAATCGACAGGATTTTTATTTTCAACATACTCGTCGGTTACTATTTCAAAAGTAATCGACAAGATTTTTATTTTCAGCATATTTGTCCGTTACTATTTTAAAAGTAATCTGCAAGACTTTATTTTCAGCACATTCGTCGGTTACTATTTCAAAGGTAATCGACAAGATTTTTATTTTCAGCATATTCGTCGGTTACTATTTCAAAAGTAATCGGCAAGATTTTTATTTTCAGCATATTCGTCGGTTACTATTTCAAAAGTAATCGACAAGATTTTTATTTTCAACATATTCGTCGGTTACTTTTTCAAAAGTAATCGGCAAAACTTTATTTTCAGCACATTTGTTGGTTACAATTTCAAAAGTAATCGGTAAGATTTTTATTTTCAACATATGTGTTGCGTACTATTTCAAAAGTAATCGGCATGATTTATTTTCAGCACATTCGTCGGTTACTATTTCAAAAGTAATCGGCAGGACTTTTATTTTCAGCACATTTGTCGGTTACTATTTCAAAAGTAATCGGCATGATTTATTTACAGCACATTCGTCGGTTACTATTTCAAAAGTAATCGGCAGGACTTTTATTTTCAGCACATTTGTCGGTTACTATTTCAAAAGTAATCGGCATGATTTATTTACAGCACATTCGTCGGTTACTATTTCAAAAGTAATCGGCATGATTTATTTTCAGCACATTCGTTGGTTACTATTTCAAAAGTAATCGGCAAGACTTTATTTTTAGCACATTCGTTGGTTACTATTTCAAAAGTAATCGGCATGATCTATTTTCTACACATTCGTCGATTACTATTTCAAAAGTAATCGGCAAGACTTTATTTTCAACACATTCGTCGGTTACTAATTCAAAAGTAATCGGTTTTAGAAGTAATCGACAGGATTTTTATTTTCAACATATTCGTCGGTTACTATTTCAAAAGTAATCGACAAGATTTTTATTTTCAGCATATTTGTCGGTTACTATTTTAAAAGTAATCTGCAAGACTTTATTTTCTGCACATTCGTCGGTTACTATTTCAAAGGTAATCGACAAGATTTTTATTTTCAACATATTCGTCGGTTACTTTTTCAAAAGTAATCGGCAAAACTTTATTTTCAGCACATTTGTTGGTTACAATTTCAAAAGTAATCGGTAAGATTTTTATTTTCAACATATTTGTTGCGTACTATTTCAAAAATAATCGGCATGATTTATTTTCAGCACATTCGTCGGTTACTATTTCAAAAGTAATCGGCAAGATTTTTATTTTCAGCATATTCGTTGGTTACTATTTCAAAAGTAATCGGCATGATCTATTTTCTACACATTCGTCGATTACTATTTCAAAAGTAATCGGCAAGACTTTATTTTCAACACATTCGTCGGTTACTATTTCAAAAGTAATCGGTTTTAGAAGTAATCGACAGGATTTTTATTTTCAACATACTCGTCGGTTACTATTTCAAAAGTAATCGACAAGATTTTTATTTTCAGCATATTTGTCCGTTACTATTTTAAAAGTAATCTGCAAGACTTTATTTTCAGCACATTCGTCGGTTACTATTTCAAAGGTAATCGACAAGATTTTTATTTTCAGCATATTCGTCGGTTACTATTTCAAAAGTAATCGGCAAGATTTTTATTTTCAGCATATTCGTCGGTTACTATTTCAAAAGTAATCGACAAGATTTTTATTTTCAACATATTCGTCGGTTACTTTTTCAAAAATAATCGGCAAAACTTTATTTTCAGCACATTTGTTGGTTACAATTTCAAAAGTAATCGGTAAGATTTTTATTTTCAACATATGTGTTGCGTACTATTTCAAAAGTAATCGGCATGATTTATTTTCAGCACATTCGTCGGTTACTATTTCAAAAGTAATCGGCAGGACTTTTATTTTCAGCACATTTGTCGGTTACTATTTCAAAAGTAATCGGCATGATTTATTTACAGCACATTCGTCGGTTACTATTTCAAAAGTAATCGGCATGATTTATTTTCAGCACATTCGTTGGTTACTATTTCAAAAGTAATCGGCAAGACTTTATTTTTAGCACATTCGTTGGTTACTATTTCAAAAGTAATCGGCATGATCTATTTTCTACACATTCGTCGATTACTATTTCAAAAGTAATCGGCAAGACTTTATTTTCAACACATTCGTCGGTTACTAATTCAAAAGTAATCGGTTTTAGAAGTAATCGACAGGATTTTTATTTTCAACATATTCGTCGGTTACTATTTCAAAAGTAATCGACAAGATTTTTATTTTCAGCATATTTGTCGGTTACTATTTTAAAAGTAATCTGCAAGACTTTATTTTCTGCACATTCGTCGGTTACTATTTCAAAGGTAATCGACAAGATTTTTATTTTCAACATATTCGTCGGTTACTTTTTCAAAAGTAATCGGCAAAACTTTATTTTCAGCACATTTGTTGGTTACAATTTCAAAAGTAATCGGTAAGATTTTTATTTTCAACATATTTGTTGCGTACTATTTCAAAAGTAATCGGCATGATTTATTTTCAGCACATTCGTCGGTTACTATTTCAAAAGTAATCGGCAAGATTTTTATTTTCAGCATATTCGTTGGTTACTATTTCAAAAGTAATCGGCATGATCTATTTTCTACACATTCGTCGATTACTATTTCAAAAGTAATCGGCAAGACTTTATTTTCAACACATTCGTCGGTTACTATTTCAAAAGTAATCGGTTTTAGAAGTAATCGACAGGATTTTTATTTTCAACATACTCGTCGGTTACTATTTCAAAAGTAATCGACAAGATTTTTATTTTCAGCATATTTGTCCGTTACTATTTTAAAAGTAATCTGCAAGACTTTATTTTCAGCACATTCGTCGGTTACTATTTCAAAGGTAATCGACAAGATTTTTATTTTCAGCATATTCGTCGGTTACTATTTCAAAAGTAATCGGCAAGATTTTTATTTTCAGCATATTTGTCGGTTACTATTTTAAAAGTAATCGGCAAGATTTATTTGCAGCACATTCGTCGGTTACTATTTCAAAAGTTATCGACAAGATCTTTCTTTTCAGCATATTCGTCGGTGACTATTTCAAAAGTAATCGGCATTATTTATTTTCAGCATATTTGTCGGTTACTATTTTAAAAGTAAACGACAAGATTTTATTATCAACATATTCGTCGGTTACTATTTCAAAAGTAATCGACAAGATTTTTATTTTCAGCATATTTGTCCGTTACTATTTTAAAAGTAATCTGCAAGACTTTATTTTCAGCACATTCGTCGGTTACTATTTCAAAGGTAATCGACAAGATTTTTATTTTCAGCATATTCGTCGGTTACTATTTCAAAAGTAATCGGCAAGATTTTTATTTTCAGCATATTCGTCGGTTACTATTTCAAAAGTAATCGACAAGATTTTTATTTTCAACATATTCGTCGGTTACTTTTTCAAAAGTAATCGGCAAAACTTTATTTTCAGCACATTTGTTGGTTACAATTTCAAAAGTAATCGGTAAGATTTTTATTTTCAACATATGTGTTGCGTACTATTTCAAAAGTAATCGGCATGATTTATTTTCAGCACATTCGTCGGTTACTATTTCAAAAGTAATCGGCAGGACTTTTATTTTCAGCACATTTGTCGGTTACTATTTCAAAAGTAATCGGCATGATTTATTTACAGCACATTCGTCGGTTACTATTTCAAAAGTAATCGGCATGATTTATTTTCAGCACATTCGTTGGTTACTATTTCAAAAGTAATCGGTTTTAGAAGTAATCGACAGGATTTTTATTTTCAACATACTCGTCGGTTACTATTTCAAAAGTAATCGACAAGATTTTTATTTTCAGCATATTTGTCCGTTACTATTTTAAAAGTAATCTGCAAGACTTTATTTTCAGCACATTCGTCGGTTACTATTTCAAAGGTAATCGACAAGATTTTTATTTTCAGCATATTCGTCGGTTACTATTTCAAAAGTAATCGGCAAGATTTTTATTTTCAGCATATTTGTCGGTTACTATTTTAAAAGTAATCGGCAAGATTTATTTGCAGCACATTCGTCGGTTACTATTTCAAAAGTTATCGACAAGATCTTTCTTTTCAGCATATTCGTCGGTGACTATTTCAAAAGTAATCGGCATTATTTATTTTCAGCATATTTGTCGGTTACTATTTTAAAAGTAAACGACAAGATTTTATTATCAACATATTCGTCGGTTACTATTTCAAAAGTAATCGACAAGATTTTTATTTTCAGCATATTTGTCCGTTACTATTTTAAAAGTAATCTGCAAGACTTTATTTTCAGCACATTCGTCGGTTACTATTTCAAAGGTAATCGACAAGATTTTTATTTTCAGCATATTCGTCGGTTACTATTTCAAAAGTAATCGGCAAGATTTTTATTTTCAGCATATTCGTCGGTTACTATTTCAAAAGTAATCGACAAGATTTTTATTTTCAACATATTCGTCGGTTACTTTTTCAAAAGTAATCGGCAAAACTTTATTTTCAGCACATTTGTTGGTTACAATTTCAAAAGTAATCGGTAAGATTTTTATTTTCAACATATGTGTTGCGTACTATTTCAAAAGTAATCGGCATGATTTATTTTCAGCACATTCGTCGGTTACTATTTCAAAAGTAATCGGCAGGACTTTTATTTTCAGCACATTTGTCGGTTACTATTTCAAAAGTAATCGGCATGATTTATTTACAGCACATTCGTCGGTTACTATTTCAAAAGTAATCGGCATGATTTATTTTCAGCACATTCGTTGGTTACTATTTCAAAAGTAATCGGCAAGACTTTATTTTTAGCACATTCGTTGGTTACTATTTCAAAAGTAATCGGCATGATCTATTTTCTACACATTCGTCGATTACTATTTCAAAAGTAATCGGCAAGACTTTATTTTCAACACATTCGTCGGTTACTATTTCAAAAGTAATCGGTTTTAGAAGTAATCGACAGGATTTTTATTTTCAACATATTCGTCGGTTACTATTTCAAAAGTAATCGACAAGATTTTTATTTTCAGCATATTTGTCGGTTACTATTTTAAAAGTAATCTGCAAGACTTTATTTTCTGCACATTCGTCGGTTACTATTTCAAAGGTAATCGACAAGATTTTTATTTTCAACATATTCGTCGGTTACTTTTTCAAAAGTAATCGGCAAAACTTTATTTTCAGCACATTTGTTGGTTACAATTTCAAAAGTAATCGGTAAGATTTTTATTTTCAACATATTTGTTGCGACTATTTCAAAAGTAATCGGCATGATTTATTTTCAGCACATTCGTCGGTTACTATTTCAAAAGTAATCGGCAAGATTTTTATTTTCAGCATATTCGTTGGTTACTATTTCAAAAGTAATCGGCATGATCTATTTTCTACACATTCGTCGATTACTATTTCAAAAGTAATCGGCAAGACTTTATTTTCAACACATTCGTCGGTTACTATTTCAAAAGTAATCGGTTTTAGAAGTAATCGACAGGATTTTTATTTTCAACATACTCGTCGGTTACTATTTCAAAAGTAATCGACAAGATTTTTATTTTCAGCATATTTGTCCATTACTATTTTAAAAGTAATCTGCAAGACTTTATTTTCAGCACATTCGTCGGTTACTATTTCAAAGGTAATCGACAAGATTTTTATTTTCAGCATATTCGTCGGTTACTATTTCAAAAGTAATCGGCAAGATTTTTATTTTCAGCATATTCGTCGGTTACTATTTCAAAAGTAATCGACAAGATTTTTATTTTCAACATATTCGTCGGTTACTTTTTCAAAAGTAATCGGCAAAACTTTATTTTCAGCACATTTGTTGGTTACAATTTCAAAAGTAATCGGTAAGATTTTTATTTTCAACATATGTGTTGCGTACTATTTCAAAAGTAATCGGCATGATTTATTTTCAGCACATTCGTCGGTTACTATTTCAAAAGTAATCGGCAGGACTTTTATTTTCAGCACATTTGTCGGTTACTATTTCAAAAGTAATCGGCATGATTTATTTACAGCACATTCGTCGGTTACTATTTCAAAAGTAATCGGCATGATTTATTTTCAGCACATTCGTTGGTTACTATTTCAAAAGTAATCGGCAAGACTTTATTTTTAGCACATTCGTTGGTTACTATTTCAAAAGTAATCGGCATGATCTATTTTCTACACATTCGTCGATTACTATTTCAAAAGTAATCGGCAAGACTTTATTTTCAACACATTCGTCGGTTACTAATTCAAAAGTAATCGGTTTTAGAAGTAATCGACAGGATTTTTATTTTCAACATATTCGTCGGTTACTATTTCAAAAGTAATCGACAAGATTTTTATTTTCAGCATATTTGTCGGTTACTATTTTAAAAGTAATCTGCAAGACTTTATTTTCTGCACATTCGTCGGTTACTATTTCAAAGGTAATCGACAAGATTTTTATTTTCAACATATTCGTCGGTTACTTTTTCAAAAGTAATCGGCAAAACTTTATTTTCAGCACATTTGTTGGTTACAATTTCAAAAGTAATCGGTAAGATTTTTATTTTCAACATATTTGTTGCGTACTATTTCAAAAGTAATCGGCATGATTTATTTTCAGCACATTCGTCGGTTACTATTTCAAAAGTAATCGGCAAGATTTTTATTTTCAGCATATTCGTTGGTTACTATTTCAAAAGTAATCGGCATGATCTATTTTCTACACATTCGTCGATTACTATTTCAAAAGTAATCGGCAAGACTTTATTTTCAACACATTCGTCGGTTACTATTTCAAAAGTAATCGGTTTTAGAAGTAATCGACAGGATTTTTATTTTCAACATACTCGTCGGTTACTATTTCAAAAGTAATCGACAAGATTTTTATTTTCAGCATATTTGTCCGTTACTATTTTAAAAGTAATCTGCAAGACTTTATTTTCAGCACATTCGTCGGTTACTATTTCAAAGGTAATCGACAAGATTTTTATTTTCAGCATATTCGTCGGTTACTATTTCAAAAGTAATCGGCAAGATTTTTATTTTCAGCATATTTGTCGGTTACTATTTTAAAAGTAATCGGCAAGATTTATTTGCAGCACATTCGTCGGTTACTATTTCAAAAGTTATCGACAAGATCTTTCTTTTCAGCATATTCGTCGGTGACTATTTCAAAAGTAATCGGCATTATTTATTTTCAGCATATTTGTCGGTTACTATTTTAAAAGTAAACGACAAGATTTTATTATCAACATATTCGTCGGTTACTATTTCAAAAGTAATCGGCATGATTTATTTTCAGCACATTTGTCGGTAACTATTTCAAAAGTAATTGGCATGATTTATTTTCAGCACATTCGTCGGTTACTATTTCAAAAGTAATCGACAAGATTTTTATTTTCAGCATATTCGTCGGTTACTATTTCAAAAGTAATCGACAAGATTTTTATTTTCAACATATTCGTCGGTTACTTTTTCAAAAGTAATCGGCAAAACTTTATTTTCAGCACATTTGTTGGTTATAATTTCAAAAGTAATCGGTAAGATTTTTATTTTCAACATATGTGTTGCGTACTATTTCAAAAGTAATCGGCATGATTTATTTTCAGCACATTCGTCGGTTACTATTTCAAAAGTAATCGGCAGGACTTTTATTTTCAGCACATTTGTCGGTTACTATTTCAAAAGTAATCGGCATGATTTATTTACAGCACATTCGTCGGTTACTATTTCAAAAGTAATCGGCATGATTTATTTTCAGCACATTCGTTGGTTACTATTTCAAAAGTAATCGGCAAGACTTTATTTTTAGCACATTCGTTGGTTACTATTTCAAAAGTAATCGGCATGATCTATTTTCTACACATTCGTCGATTACTATTTCAAAAGTAATCGGCAAGACTTTATTTTCAACACATTCGTCGGTTACTATTTCAAAAGTAATCGGTTTTAGAAGTAATCGACAGGATTTTTATTTTCAACATATTCGTCGGTTACTATTTCAAAAGTAATCGACAAGATTTTTATTTTCAGCATATTTGTCGGTTACTATTTTAAAAGTAATCTGCAAGACTTTATTTTCAGCACATTCGTCGGTTACTATTTCAAAGGTAATCGACAAGATTTTTATTTTCAGCATATTCGTCGGTTACTATTTCAAAAGTAATCGGCAAGATTTTTATTTTCAGCATATTTGTCGGTTACTATTTTAAAAGTAATCGGCAAGATTTATTTGTAGCACATTCGTCGGTTACTATTTCAAAAGTTATCGACAAGATTTTTCTTTTCAGCATATTCGTCGGTGACTATTTCAAAAGTAATCGGCATTATTTATTTTCAGCATATTTGTCGGTTACTATTTTAAAAGTAAACGACAAGATTTTATTATCAACATATTCGTCGGTTACTATTTCAAAAGTAATCGGCATGATTTATTTTCAGCACATTTGTCGGTTACTATTTCAAAATTAATTGGCATGATTTATTTTCAGCACATTCGTCGGTTACTATTTTAAATGTAATCGACAAGATTTTTATTTTCAACATATTCGTCGGTTACTTTTTCAAAAGTAATCGGCAAAACTTTATTTTCAGCACATTTGTTGGTTACAATTTCAAAAGTAATCGGTAAGATTTTTATTTTCAACATATTTGTTGCGTACTATTTCAAAAGTAATCGGCATGATTTATTTTCAGCACATTCGTCGGTTACTATTTCAAAAGTAATCGGCAAGATTTTTATTTTCAGCATATTCGTCGGTGACTATTTCAAAAGTAATCGGCATGATTTATTTTCAGCACATTCGTCGGTTACTATTTCAAAAGTAATCGGCAGGACTTTTATTTTCAGCACATTTGTCGGTTACTATTTCAAAAGTAATCGGCATGATTTATTTTCAGCACATTCGTCGGTTACTATTTCAAAAGTAATCGGCAAGACTTTATTTTCGGCAGATTCGTTGGTTACTATTTCAAAAGTAATCGGCAAGACTTTATTTTTAGCACATTCGTTGGTTACTATTTCAAAAATAATCGGCATGATCTATTTTCTGCACATTCGTCGATTACTATTTCAAAAGTAATCGGCAAGACTTTATTTTCAACACATTCGTCGGTTACTATTTCAAAAGTAATCGGTTTTAGAAGTAATCGACAGGATTTTTATTTTCAACATATTCGTCGGTTACTATTTCAAAAGTAATCGACAAGATTTTTATTTTCAGCATATTTGTCGGTTACTATTTTAAAAGTAATCTGCAAGACTTTATTTTCAGCACATTCGTCGGTTACTATTTCAAAGGTAATCGACAAGATTTTTATTTTCAGCATATTCGTCGGTTACAATTTCAAAAGTAATCGGCAAGATTTTTATTTTCAGCATATTTGTCGGTTACTATTTTAAAAGTAATCGGCAACACTTTATTTTCAGCACATTCGTCGGTTACTATTTCAAAAGTAATCGGCAAGACTTTATTTTCAGCACATTCGTCGGTTACTATTTCAAAAGTAATCGGCAAGATTTTTATTTTCAGCATATTCGTCGGTGACTATTTCAAAAGTAATCGGCAATATTTTTATTTTCAACATATTCGTCGGTTACTATTTCAAAAGTAATCGGCAAGATTTATTTGCAGCACATTCGTCGGTTACTATTTCAAAAGTTATCGGCAAGATTTTTCTTTTCAGCATATTCGTCGGTGACTATTTCAAAAGTAATCGGCATGATTTATTTTCAGCATATTTGTCGGTTACTATTTTAAAAGTAAACGACAAGATTTTATTTTCAACATATTCGTCGGTTACTATTTCAAAAGTAATCGGCATGATTTATTTTCAGCGCATTTGTCGGTTACTATTTCAAAATTAATTGGCATGATTTATTTTCAGCACATTCGTCGGTTACTATTTTAAATGTAATCGACAAGATTTTTATTTTCAACATATTCGTCGGTTACTTTTTCAAAAGTAATCGGCAAAACTTTATTTTCAGCACATTTGTTGGTTACAATTTCAAAAGTAATCGGTAAGATTTTTATTTTCAACATATTTGTTGCGTACTATTTCAAAAGTAATCGGCATGATTTATTTTCAGCACATTCGTCGGTTACTATTTCAAAAGTAATCGGCAAGATTTTTATTTTCAGCATATTCGTCGGTGACTATTTCAAAAGTAATCGGCATGATTTATTTTCAGCACATTCGTCGGTTACTATTTCAAAAGTAATCGGCAGGACTTTTATTTTCAGCACATTTGTCGGTTACTATTTCAAAAGTAATCGGCATGATTTATTTTCAGCACATTCGTCGGTTACTATTTCAAAAGTAATCGGCAAGACTTTATTTTCGGCAGATTCGTTGGTTACTATTTCAAAAGTAATCGGCAAGACTTTATTTTTAGCACATTCGTTGGTTACTATTTCAAAAATAATCGGCATGATCTATTTTCTGCACATTCGTCGATTACTATTTCAAAAGTAATCGGCAAGACTTTATTTTCAACACATTCGTCGGTTACTATTTCAAAAGTAATCGGTTTTAGAAGTAATCGACAGGATTTTTATTTTCAACATATTCGTCGGTTACTATTTCAAAAGTAATCGACAAGATTTTTATTTTCAGCATATTTGTCGGTTACTATTTTAAAAGTAATCTGCAAGACTTTATTTTCAGCACATTCGTCGGTTACTATTTCAAAGGTAATCGACAAGATTTTTATTTTCAGCATATTCGTCGGTTACAATTTCAAAAGTAATCGGCAAGATTTTTATTTTCAGCATATTTGTCGGTTACTATTTTAAAAGTAATCGGCAACACTTTATTTTCAGCACATTCGTCGGTTACTATTTCAAAAGTAATCGGCAAGACTTTATTTTCGGCAGATTCGTTGGTTACTATTTCAAAAGTAATCGGCAAGACTTTATTTTTAGCACATTCGTTGGTTACTATTTCAAAAATAATCGGCATGATCTATTTTCTGCACATTCGTCGATTACTATTTCAAAAGTAATCGGCAAGACTTTATTTTCAACACATTCGTCGGTTACTATTTCAAAAGTAATCGGTTTTAGAAGTAATCGACAGGATTTTTATTTTCAACATATTCGTCGGTTACTATTTCAAAAGTAATCGACAAGATTTTTATTTTCAGCATATTTGTCGGTTACTATTTTAAAAGTAATCTGCAAGACTTTATTTTCAGCACATTCGTCGGTTACTATTTCAAAGGTAATCGACAAGATTTTTATTTTCAGCATATTCGTCGGTTACAATTTCAAAAGTAATCGGCAAGATTTTTATTTTCAGCATATTTGTCGGTTACTATTTTAAAAGTAATCGGCAACACTTTATTTTCAGCACATTCGTCGGTTACTATTTCAAAAGTAATCGGCAAGACTTTATTTTCAGCACATTCGTCGGTTACTATTTCAAAAGTAATCGGCAAGATTTTTATTTTCAGCATATTCGTCGGTGACTATTTCAAAAGTAATCGGCAATATTTTTATTTTCAACATATTCGTCGGTTACTATTTCAAAAGTAATCGGCAAGATTTATTTGCAGCACATTCGTCGGTTACTATTTCAAAAGTTATCGGCAAGATTTTTCTTTTCAGCATATTCGTCGGTGACTATTTCAAAAGTAATCGGCATGATTTATTTTCAGCATATTTGTCGGTTACTATTTTAAAAGTAAACGACAAGATTTTATTTTCAACATATTCGTCGGTTACTATTTCAAAAGTAATCGGCATGATTTATTTTCAGCGCATTTGTCGGTTACTATTTCAAAAGTAATTGACATGATTTATTTTCAGCACATTCGTCGGTTACTATTTTAAATGTAATCGACAAGATTTTTATTTTCAACATATTCGTCGGTTACTATTTCAAAAGTAATCGGCAAAACTTTATTTTCAGCACATTTGTTGGTTACAATTTCAAAAGTAATCGGTAAGATTTTTATTTTCAACATATTTGTTGCGTACTATTTCAAAAGTAATCGGCATGATTTATTTTCAGCACATTCGTCGGTTACTATTTCAAAAGTAATCGGCAAGATTTTTATTTTCAGCATATTCGTTGGTTACTATTTCAAAAGTAATCGGCATGATCTATTTTCTACACATTCGTCGATTACTATTTCAAAAGTAATCGGCAAGACTTTATTTTCAACACATTCGTCGGTTACTATTTCAAAAGTAATCGGTTTTAGAAGTAATCGACAGGATTTTTATTTTCAACATACTCGTCGGTTACTATTTCAAAAGTAATCGACAAGATTTTTATTTTCAGCATATTTGTCCGTTACTATTTTAAAAGTAATCTGCAAGACTTTATTTTCAGCACATTCGTCGGTTACTATTTCAAAGGTAATCGACAAGATTTTTATTTTCAGCATATTCGTCGGTTACAATTTCAAAAGTAATCGGCAAGATTTTTATTTTCAGCATATTTGTCGGTTACTATTTTAAAAGTAATCGGCAACACTTTATTTTCAGCACATTCGTCGGTTACTATTTCAAAAGTAATCGGCAAGACTTTATTTTCAGCACATTCGTCGGTTACTATTTCAAAAGTAATCGGCAAGATTTTTATTTTCAGCATATTCGTCGGTGACTATTTCAAAAGTAATCGGCAATATTTTTATTTTCAACATATTCGTCGGTTACTATTTCAAAAGTAATTGGCAAGATTTATTTGCAGCACATTCGTCGGTTACTATTTCAAAAGTTATCGGCAAGATTTTTCTTTTCAGCATATTCGTCGGTAACTATTTCAAAAGTAATCGGCATGATTTATTTTCAGCATATTTGTCGGTTACTATTTTAAAAGTAAACGACAAGATTTTATTTTCAACATATTCGTCGGTTACTATTTCAAAAGTAATCGGCATGATTTATTTTCAGCGCATTTGTCGGTTACTATTTCAAAAGTAATTGACATGATTTATTTTCAGCACATTCGTCGGTTACTATTTTAAATGTAATCGACAAGATTTTTATTTTCAACATATTCGTCGGTTACTATTTCAAAAGTAATCGGCAAAACTTTATTTTCAGCACATTTGTTGGTTACAATTTCAAAAGTAATCGGTAAGATTTTTATTTTCAACATATTTGTTGCGTACTATTTCAAAAGTAATCGGCATAATTTATTTTCAGCACATTCGTCGGTTACTATTTCAAAAGTAATCGGCAAGATTTTTATTTTCAGCATATTCGTTGGTTACTATTTCAAAAGTAATCGGCATGATCTATTTTCTACACATTCGTCGATTACTATTTCAAAAGTAATCGGCAAGACTTTATTTTCAACACATTCGTCGGTTACTATTTCAAAAGTAATCGGTTTTAGAAGTAATCGACAGGATTTTTATTTTCAACATACTCGTCGGTTACTATTTCAAAAGTAATCGACAAGATTTTTATTTTCAGCATATTTGTCCGTTACTATTTTAAAAGTAATCTGCAAGACTTTATTTTCAGCACATTCGTCGGTTACGATTTCAAAGGTAATCGACAAGATTTTTATTTTCAGCATATTCGTCGGTTACTATTTCAAAAGTAATCGGCAAGATTTTTATTTTCAGCATATTTGTCGGTTACTATTTTAAAAGTAATCGGCAAGATTTATTTGCAGCACATTCGTCGGTTACTATTTCAAAAGTTATCGACAAGATCTTTCTTTTCAGCATATTCGTCGGTGACTATTTCAAAAGTAATCGGCATTATTTATTTTCAGCATATTTGTCGGTTACTATTTTAAAAGTAAACGACAAGATTTTATTATCAACATATTCGTCGGTTACTATTTCAAAAGTAATCGGCATGATTTATTTTCAGCACATTTGTCGGTAACTATTTCAAAAGTAATTGGCATGATTTATTTTCAGCACATTCGTTGGTTACTATTTCAAAAGTAATCGACAAGATTTTTATTTTCAGCATATTCGTCGGTTACTATTTCAAAAGTAATCGACAAGATTTTTATTTTCAACATATTCGTCGGTTACTTTTTCAAAAGTAATCGGCAAAACTTTATTTTCAGCACATTTGTTGGTTATAATTTCAAAAGTAATCGGTAAGATTTTTATTTTCAACATATGTGTTGCGTACTATTTCAAATGTAATCGGCATGATTTATTTTCAGCACATTCGTCGGTTACTATTTCAAAAGTAATCGGCAGGACTTTTATTTTCAGCACATTTGTCGGTTACTATTTCAAAAGTAATCGGCATGATTTATTTACAGCACATTCGTCGGTTACTATTTCAAAAGTAATCGGCATGATTTATTTTCAGCACATTCGTTGGTTACTATTTCAAAAGTAATCGGCAAGACTTTATTTTTAGCACATTCGTTGGTTACTATTTCAAAAGTAATCGGCATGATCTATTTTCTACACATTCGTCGATTACTATTTCAAAAGTAATCGGCAAGACTTTATTTTCAACACATTCGTCGGTTACTATTTCAAAAGTAATCGGTTTTAGAAGTAATCGACAGGATTTTTATTTTCAACATATTCGTCGGTTACTATTTCAAAAGTAATCGACAAGATTTTTATTTTCAGCATATTTGTCGGTTACTATTTTAAAAGTAATCTGCAAGACTTTATTTTCAGCACATTCGTCGGTTACTATTTCAAAGGTAATCGACAAGATTTTTATTTTCAGCATATTCGTCGGTTACTATTTCAAAAGTAATCGGCAAGATTTTTATTTTCAGCATATTTGTCGGTTACTATTTTAAAAGTAATCGGCAAGATTTATTTGTAGCACATTCGTCGGTTACTATTTCAAAAGTTATCGACAAGATTTTTCTTTTCAGCATATTCGTCGGTGACTATTTCAAAAGTAATCGGCATTATTTATTTTCAGCATATTTGTCGGTTACTATTTTAAAAGTAAACGACAAGATTTTATTATCAACATATTCGTCGGTTACTATTTCAAAAGTAATCGGCATGATTTATTTTCAGCACATTTGTCGGTTACTATTTCAAAAGTAATTGGCATGATTTATTTTCAGCACATTCGTCGGTTACTATTTTAAATGTAATCGACAAGATTTTTATTTTCAACATATTCGTCGGTTACTTTTTCAAAAGTAATCGGCAAAACTTTATTTTCAGCACATTTGTTGGTTACAATTTCAAAAGTAATCGGTAAGATTTTTATTTTCAACATATTTGTTGCGTACTATTTCAAAAGTAATCGGCATGATTTATTTTCAGCACATTCGTCGGTTACTATTTCAAAAGTAATCGGCAAGATTTTTATTTTCAGCATATTCGTCGGTGACTATTTCAAAAGTAATCGGCATGATTTATTTTCAGCACATTCGTCGGTTACTATTTCAAAAGTAATCGGCAGGACTTTTATTTTCAGCACATTTGTCGGTTACTATTTCAAAAGTAATCGGCATGATTTATTTTCAGCACATTCGTCGGTTACTATTTCAAAAGTAATCGGCAAGACTTTATTTTCGGCAGATTCGTTGGTTACTATTTCAAAAGTAATCGGCAAGACTTTATTTTTAGCACATTCGTTGGTTACTATTTCAAAAATAATCGGCATGATCTATTTTCTGCACATTCGTCGATTACTATTTCAAAAGTAATCGGCAAGACTTTATTTTCAACACATTCGTCGGTTACTATTTCAAAAGTAATCGGTTTTAGAAGTAATCGACAGGATTTTTATTTTCAACATATTCGTCGGTTACTATTTCAAAAGTAATCGACAAGATTTTTATTTTCAGCATATTTGTCGGTTACTATTTTAAAAGTAATCTGCAAGACTTTATTTTCAGCACATTCGTCGGTTACTATTTCAAAGGTAATCGACAAGATTTTTATTTTCAGCATATTCGTCGGTTACAATTTCAAAAGTAATCGGCAAGATTTTTATTTTCAGCATATTTGTCGGTTACTATTTTAAAAGTAATCGGCAACACTTTATTTTCAGCACATTCGTCGGTTACTATTTCAAAAGTAATCGGCAAGACTTTATTTTCAGCACATTCGTCGGTTACTATTTCAAAAGTAATCGGCAAGATTTTTATTTTCAGCATATTCGTCGGTGACTATTTCAAAAGTAATCGGCAATATTTTTATTTTCAACATATTCGTCGGTTACTATTTCAAAAGTAATCGGCAAGATTTATTTGCAGCACATTCGTCGGTTACTATTTCAAAAGTTATCGGCAAGATTTTTCTTTTCAGCATATTCGTCGGTGACTATTTCAAAAGTAATCGGCATGATTTATTTTCAGCATATTTGTCGGTTACTATTTTAAAAGTAAACGACAAGATTTTATTTTCAACATATTCGTCGGTTACTATTTCAAAAGTAATCGGCATGATTTATTTTCAGCGCATTTGTCGGTTACTATTTCAAAAGTAATTGACATGATTTATTTTCAGCACATTCGTCGGTTACTATTTTAAATGTAATCGACAAGATTTTTATTTTCAACATATTCGTCGGTTACTATTTCAAAAGTAATCGGCAAAACTTTATTTTCAGCACATTTGTTGGTTAAAATTTCAAAAGTAATCGGTAAGATTTTTATTTTCAACATATTCGTTGCGTACTATTTCAAAAGTAATCGGCATGATTTATTTTCAGCACATTCGTCGATTACTATTTCAAAAGTAATCGGCAAGATTTTTATTTTCAGCATATTCGTCGGTGACTATTTCAAAAGTAATTGGCAGGACTTTTATTTTCAGCACATTTGTCGGTTACTATTTCAAAAGTAATCGGCATGATTTATTTTCAGCACATTCGTCGGTTACTATTTCAAAAGTAATCGGCATGATTTTTATTTTCAGCATATTCGTCAGTTACTATTTCAAAAGTAATCAGCATGATTTTTATTTTCAGCATATTCGTCGGTTACTATTTCAAAAGTAATCGACAAGATTTTTATTTTCAGCATATTCGTCGGTTACTATTTCAAAAGTAATCGGCAAGATTTTTATTTTCAACATATTCGTTGGTTACTATTTCAAAAGTAATCGCAAGACTTTATTTTCAGCACATTCGTTGGTTACTATTTCAAAAGTAATCGGTAAGATTTTTATTTTCAACATAATCATCGCTTAATATTTCAAAAGTAATCGGCATGATTTATTTTCAGCACATTCATCGGTTACTATTTCAAAAGTAACCGAAAAGATTTTTATTTTCAGAAAATTCGTCGGTGACTATTTCAAAAGTAATCAGCATGATTTATTTTCAGCACATTCGTCGGTTACTATTTCAAAAGTAATCGGCAAGACTTTATTTGCAGCACATTCGTCGGTTACTATTTCAAAAGTTATCGGCAAGATTTTTCTTTTCAGCATATTCGTCGGTGACTATTTCAAAAGTAATCGGCATGATTTATTTTCAGCATATTTGTCGGTTACTATTTTAAAAGTAAACGACAAGATTTTATTTTCAACATATTCGTCGGTTACTATTTCAAAAGTAATCGGCATGATTTATTTTCAGCGCATTTGTCGGTTACTATTTCAAAAGTAATTGACATGATTTATTTTCAGCACATTCGTCGGTTACTATTTTAAATGTAATCGACAAGATTTTTATTTTCAACATATTCGTCGGTTACTATTTCAAAAGTAATCGGCAAAACTTTATTTTCAGCACATTTGTTGGTTAAAATTTCAAAAGTAATCGGTAAGATTTTTATTTTCAACATATTCGTTGCGTACTATTTCAAAAGTAATCGGCATGATTTATTTTCAGCACATTCGTCGATTACTATTTCAAAAGTAATCGGCAAGATTTTTATTTTCAGCATATTCGTCGGTGACTATTTCAAAAGTAATTGGCAGGACTTTTATTTTCAGCACATTTGTCGGTTACTATTTCAAAAGTAATCGGCATGATTTATTTTCAGCACATTCGTCGGTTACTATTTCAAAAGTAATCGGCATGATTTTTATTTTCAGCATATTCGTCAGTTACTATTTCAAAAGTAATCAGCATGATTTTTATTTTCAGCATATTCGTCGGTTACTATTTCAAAAGTAATCGACAAGATTTTTATTTTCAGCATATTCGTCGGTTACTATTTCAAAAGTAATCGGCAAGATTTTTATTTTCAACATATTCGTTGGTTACTATTTCAAAAGTAATCGCAAGACTTTATTTTCAGCACATTCGTTGGTTACTATTTCAAAAGTAATCGGTAAGATTTTTATTTTCAACATAATCGTCGCTTAATATTTCAAAAGTAATCGGCATGATTTATTTTCAGCACATTCATCGGTTACTATTTCAAAAGTAACCGAAAAGATTTTTATTTTCAGAAAATTCGTCGGTGACTATTTCAAAAGTAATCAGCATGATTTATTTTCAGCACATTCGTCGGTTACTATTTCAAAAGTAATCGGCAAGACTTTATTTTCAGCACATTCGTCGGTTACTATTTCAAAAGTTATCGGCAAGATTTTTCTTTTCAGCATATTCGTCGGTGACTATTTCAAAAGTAATCGGCATGATTTATTTTCAGCATATTTGTCGGTTACTATTTTAAAAGTAAACGACAAGATTTTATTTTCAACATATTCGTCGGTTACTATTTCAAAAGTAATCGGCATGATTTATTTTCAGCGCATTCGTCGGTTACTATTTCAAAAGTAATTGACATGATTTATTTTCAGCACATTCGTCGGTTACTATTTTAAATGTAATCGACAAGATTTTTATTTTCAACATATTCGTCGGTTACTATTTCAAAAGTAATCGGCAAAACTTTATTTTCAGCACATTTGTTGGTTAAAATTTCAAAAGTAATCGGTAAGATTTTTATTTTCAACATATTCGTTGCGTACTATTTCAAAAGTAATCGGCATGATTTATTTTCAGCACATTCGTCGATTACTATTTCCAAAGTAATCGGCAAGATTTTTATTTTCAGCATATTCGTCGGTGACTATTTCAAAAGTAATTGGCAGGACTTTTATTTTCAGCACATTGGTCGGTTACTATTTCAAAAGTAATCGGCATGATTTATTTTCAGCACATTCGTCGGTTACTATTTCAAAAGTAATCGGCATGATTTTTATTTTCAGCATATTCGTCAGTTACTATTTCAAAAGTAATCAGCATGATTTTTATTTTCAGCATATTCGTCGGTTACTATTTCAAAAGTAATCGACAAGATTTTTATTTTCAGCATATTCGTCGGTTACTATTTCAAAAGTAATCGGCAAGATTTTTATTTTCAACATATTCGTTGGTTACAATTTCAAAAGTAATCGCAAGACTTTATTTTCAGCACATTCGTTGGTTACTATTTCAAAAGTAATCGGTAAGATTTTTATTTTCAACATAATCGTCGCTTAATATTTCAAAAGTAATCGGCATGATTTATTTTCAGCACATTCATCGGTTACTATTTCAAAAGTAACCGAAAAGATTTTTATTTTCAGAAAATTCGTCGGTGACTATTTCAAAAGTAATCAGCATGATTTATTTTCAGCACATTCGTCGGTTACTATTTCAAAAGTAATCGGCAAGACTTTATTTTCAGCACATTCGTCGGTTACTATTTCAAAAGTAATCGGCAAGACTTTATTTTCAGCACATTCGTCGGTTACTATTTCAAAAGTAATCGGCAAGATTTTTATTTACAGCATATTCGTCAGTTACTATTTCAAAAGTAATCGGCAAGACTTTATTTTCAGCACATTCGTCGGTTACTATTTCAAAAGTAATCGGCAAGACTTTATTTTCAGCACATTCGTCGGTTACTATTTCAAAAGTAATCTGCAAGATTTTTATTTTCAACATATTCGTCGGTTACTATTTCAAAAGTAAGCGGCAAGATTTTTATTTTCAGCATATTTGTCGGTTACTATTTTAAAAGTAATCGGCAAGACTTTATTTTCAGCACATTCGTCGGTTACTATTTCAAAAGTAATCGGCAAGACTTTATTTTCAGCACATTCGTCGGTTACTAATTCAAAAGTAATCGGCAAGATTTTTATTTTCAGCATATTCATCGGTTACTATTTCAAAAGTAATCGACAAGATTTTTATTTTCAGCATATTCGTCGGTTACTACTTCATAAGTAATCGGTAAGATTTTTATTTTCAGCATATTTGTCGGTTACTATTTTAAAAGTAATCGGCAAGATTTATTTGTAGCACATTCGTCGGTTACTATTTCAAAAGTTATCGACAAGATTTTTCTTTTCAGCATATTCGTCGGTGACTATTTCAAAAGTAATCGGCATTATTTATTTTCAGCATATTTGTCGGTTACTATTTTAAAAGTAAACGACAAGATTTTATTATCAACATATTCGTCGGTTACTATTTCAAAAGTAATCGGCATGATTTATTTTCAGCACATTTGTCGGTTACTATTTCAAAAGTAATTGGCATGATTTATTTTCAGCACATTCGTCGGTTATTATTTTAAATGTAATCGACAAGATTTTTATTTTCAACATATTCGTCGGTTACTTTTTCAAAAGTAATCGGCAAAACTTTATTTTCAGCACATTTGTTGGTTACAATTTCAAAAGTAATCGGTAAGATTTTTATTTTCAACATATTTGTTGCGTACTATTTCAAAAGTAATCGGCATGATTTATTTTCAGCACATTCGTCGGTTACTATTTCAAAAGTAATCGGCAAGATATTTATTTTCAACATATTCGTTGGTTACTATTTCAAAAGTAATCGCAAGACTTTATTTTCAGCACATTCGTTGGTTACTATTTCAAAAGTAATCGGTAAGATTTTTATTTTCAACATAATCGTCGCTTAATATTTCAAAAGTAATCGGCATGATTTATTTTCAGCACATTCATTGGTTACTATTTCAAAAGTAACCGAAAAGATTTTTATGTTCAGAAAATTCGTCGGTGACTATTTCAAAAGTAATCAGCATGATTTATTTTCAGCACATTCGTCGGTTACTATTTCAAAAGTAATCGGCAAGACTTTATTTTCAGCACATTCGTCGGTTACTATTTCAAAAGTAATCGGCAAGACTTTATTTTCAGCACATTCGTCGGTTACTATTTCAAAAGTAATCGGCAAGATTTTTATTTTCAGCATATTCGTCGGTTACTATTTCAAAAGTAAGCGGCAAGATTTTTATTTTCAGCATATTTGTCGGTTACTATTTTAAAAGTAATCGGCAAGACTTTATTTTCAGCACATTCGTCGGTTACTATTTCAAAAGTAATCGGCAAGACTTTATTTTCAGCACATTCGTCGGTTACTAATTCAAAAGTAATCGGCAAGATTTTTATTTTCAGCATATTCATCGGTTACTATTTCAAAAGTAATCGACAAGATTTTTATTTTCAGCATATTCGTCGGTTACTACTTCATAAGTAATCGGTAAGATTTTTATTTTCAGCATATTTGTCGGTTACTATTTTAAAAGTAATCGGCAAGATTTATTTGTAGCACATTCGTCGGTTACTATTTCAAAAGTTATCGACAAGATTTTTCTTTTCAGCATATTCGTCGGTGACTATTTCAAAAGTAATCGGCATTATTTATTTTCAGCATATTTGTCGGTTACTATTTTAAAAGTAAACGACAAGATTTTATTATCAACATATTCGTCGGTTACTATTTCAAAAGTAATCGGCATGATTTATTTTCAGCACATTTGTCGGTTACTATTTCAAAAGTAATTGGCATGATTTATTTTCAGCACATTCGTCGGTTATTATTTTAAATGTAATCGACAAGATTTTTATTTTCAACATATTCGTCGGTTACTTTTTCAAAAGTAATCGGCAAAACTTTATTTTCAGCACATTTGTTGGTTACAATTTCAAAAGTAATCGGTAAGATTTTTATTTTCAACATATTTGTTGCGTACTATTTCAAAAGTAATCGGCATGATTTATTTTCAGCACATTCGTCGGTTACTATTTCAAAAGTAATCGGCAAGATATTTATTTTCAGCATATTCGTCGGTGACTATTTCAAAAGTAATCGGCATGATTTATTTTCAGCACATTCGTCGGTTACTATTTCAAAAGTAATCGGCAGGACTTTTATTTTCAGCACATTTGTCGGTTACTATTTCAAAAGTAATCGGCATGATTTATTTTCAGCACATTCGTCGGTTACTATTTCAAAAGTAATCGGCAAGACTTTATTTTCGGCAGATTCGTTGGTTACGATTTCAAAAGTAATCGGCAAGACTTTATTTTTAGCACATTCGTTGGTTACTATTTCAAAAATAATCGGCATGATCTATTTTCTGCACATTCGTCGATTACTATTTCAAAAGTAATCGGCAAGACTTTATTTTCAACACATTCGTCGGTTACTATTTCAAAAGTAATCGGTTTTAGAAGTAATCGACAGGATTTTTATTTTCAACATATTCGTCGGTTACTATTTCAAAAGTAATCGACAAGATTTTTATTTTCAGCATATTTGTCGGTTACTATTTTAAAAGTAATCTGCAAGACTTTATTTTCAGCACATTCGTCGGTTACTATTTCAAAGGTAATCGACAAGATTTTTATTTTCAGCATATTCGTCGGTTACAATTTCAAAAGTAATCGGCAAGATTTTTATTTTCAGCATATTTGTCGGTTACTATTTTAAAAGTAATCGGCAACACTTTATTTTCAGCACATTCGTCGGTTACTATTTCAAAAGTAATCGGCAAGACTTTATTTTCAACACATTCGTCGGTTACTATTTCAAAAGTAATCGGTTTTAGAAGTAATCGACAGGATTTTTATTTTCAACATATTCGTCGGTTACTATTTCAAAAGTAATCGACAAGATTTTTATTTTCAGCATATTTGTCGGTTACTATTTTAAAAGTAATCTGCAAGACTTTATTTTCAGCACATTCGTCGGTTACTATTTCAAAGGTAATCGACAAGATTTTTATTTTCAGCATATTCGTCGGTTACAATTTCAAAAGTAATCGGCAAGATTTTTATTTTCAGCATATTTGTCGGTTACTATTTTAAAAGTAATCGGCAACACTTTATTTTCAGCACATTCGTCGGTTACTATTTCAAAAGTAATCGGCAAGACTTTATTTTCAGCACATTCGTCGGTTACTATTTCAAAAGTAATCGGCAAGACTTTATTTTCAGCACATTCGTCGGTTACTAATTCAAAAGTAATCGGCAAGATTTTTATTTTCAGCATATTCATCGGTTACTATTTCAAAAGTAATCGACAAGATTTTTATTTTCAGCATATTCGTCGGTTACTACTTCATAAGTAATCGGTAAGATTTTTATTTTCAGCATATTTGTCGGTTACTATTTTAAAAGTAATCGGCAAGATTTATTTGTAGCACATTCGTCGGTTACTATTTCAAAAGTTATCGACAAGATTTTTCTTTTCAGCATATTCGTCGGTGACTATTTCAAAAGTAATCGGCATTATTTATTTTCAGCATATTTGTCGGTTACTATTTTAAAAGTAAACGACAAGATTTTATTATCAACATATTCGTCGGTTACTATTTCAAAAGTAATCGGCATGATTTATTTTCAGCACATTTGTCGGTTACTATTTCAAAAGTAATTGGCATGATTTATTTTCAGCACATTCGTCGGTTATTATTTTAAATGTAATCGACAAGATTTTTATTTTCAACATATTCGTCGGTTACTTTTTCAAAAGTAATCGGCAAAACTTTATTTTCAGCACATTTGTTGGTTACAATTTCAAAAGTAATCGGTAAGATTTTTATTTTCAACATATTTGTTGCGTACTATTTCAAAAGTAATCGGCGTGATTTATTTTCAGCACATTCGTCGGTTACTATTTCAAAAGTAATCGGCAAGATATTTATTTTCAGCATATTCGTCGGTGACTATTTCAAAAGTAATCGGCATGATTTATTTTCAGCACATTCGTCGGTTACTATTTCAAAAGTAATCGGCAGGACTTTTATTTTCAGCACATTTGTCGGTTACTATTTCAAAAGTAATCGGCATGATTTATTTTCAGCACATTTGTCGGTTACTATTTCAAAAGTAATCGGCAAGACTTTATTTTCGGCAGATTCGTTGGTTACGATTTCAAAAGTAATCGGCAAGACTTTATTTTTAGCACATTCGTTGGTTACTATTTCAAAAATAATCGGCATGATCTATTTTCTGCACATTCGTCGATTACTATTTCAAAAGTAATCGGCAAGACTTTATTTTCAACACATTCGTCGGTTACTATTTCAAAAGTAATCGGTTTTAGAAGTAATCGACAGGATTTTTATTTTCAACATATTCGTCGGTTACTATTTCAAAAGTAATCGACAAGATTTTTATTTTCAGCATATTTGTCGGTTACTATTTTAAAAGTAATCTGCAAGACTTTATTTTCAGCACATTCGTCGGTTACTATTTCAAAGGTAATCGACAAGATTTTTATTTTCAGCATATTCGTCGGTTACAATTTCAAAAGTAATCGGCAAGATTTTTATTTTCAGCATATTTGTCGGTTACTATTTTAAAAGTAATCGGCAACACTTTATTTTCAGCACATTCGTCGGTTACTATTTCAAAAGTAATCGGCAAGACTTTATTTTCAGCACATTCGTCGGTTACTATTTCAAAAGTAATCGGCAAGACTTTATTTTCAGCACATTCGTCGGTTACTAATTCAAAAGTAATCGGCAAGATTTTTATTTTCAGCATATTCATCGGTTACTATTTCAAAAGTAATCGACAAGATTTTTATTTTCAGCATATTCGTCGGTTACTACTTCATAAGTAATCGGTAAGATTTTTATTTTCAGCATATTTGTCGGTTACTATTTTAAAAGTAATCGGCAAGATTTATTTGTAGCACATTCGTCGGTTACTATTTCAAAAGTTATCGACAAGATTTTTCTTTTCAGCATATTCGTCGGTGACTATTTCAAAAGTAATCGGCATTATTTATTTTCAGCATATTTGTCGGTTACTATTTTAAAAGTAAACGACAAGATTTTATTATCAACATATTCGTCGGTTACTATTTCAAAAGTAATCGGCATGATTTATTTTCAGCACATTTGTCGGTTACTATTTCAAAAGTAATTGGCATGATTTATTTTCAGCACATTCGTCGGTTATTATTTTAAATGTAATCGACAAGATTTTTATTTTCAACATATTCGTCGGTTACTTTTTCAAAAGTAATCGGCAAAACTTTATTTTCAGCACATTTGTTGGTTACAATTTCAAAAGTAATCGGTAAGATTTTTATTTTCAACATATTTGTTGCGTACTATTTCAAAAGTAATCGGCATGATTTATTTTCAGCACATTCGTCGGTTACTATTTCAAAAGTAATCGGCAAGATATTTATTTTCAACATATTCGTTGGTTACTATTTCAAAAGTAATCGCAAGACTTTATTTTCAGCACATTCGTTGGTTACTATTTCAAAAGTAATCGGTAAGATTTTTATTTTCAACATAATCGTCGCTTAATATTTCAAAAGTAATCGGCATGATTTATTTTCAGCACATTCATTGGTTACTATTTCAAAAGTAACCGAAAAGATTTTTATGTTCAGAAAATTCGTCGGTGACTATTTCAAAAGTAATCAGCATGATTTATTTTCAGCACATTCGTCGGTTACTATTTCAAAAGTAATCGGCAAGACTTTATTTTCAGCACATTCGTCGGTTACTATTTCAAAAGTAATCGGCAAGACTTTATTTTCAGCACATTCGTCGGTTACTATTTCAAAAGTAATCGGCAAGATTTTTATTTTCAGCATATTCGTCGGTTACTATTTCAAAAGTAAGCGGCAAGATTTTTATTTTCAGCATATTTGTCGGTTACTATTTTAAAAGTAATCGGCAAGACTTTATTTTCAGCACATTCGTCGGTTACTATTTCAAAAGTAATCGGCAAGACTTTATTTTCAGCACATTCGTCGGTTACTAATTCAAAAGTAATCGGCAAGATTTTTATTTTCAGCATATTCATCGGTTACTATTTCAAAAGTAATCGACAAGATTTTTATTTTCAGCATATTCGTCGGTTACTACTTCATAAGTAATCGGTAAGATTTTTATTTTCAGCATATTTGTCGGTTACTATTTTAAAAGTAATCGGCAAGATTTATTTGTAGCACATTCGTCGGTTACTATTTCAAAAGTTATCGACAAGATTTTTCTTTTCAGCATATTCGTCGGTGACTATTTCAAAAGTAATCGGCATTATTTCTTTTCAGCATATTCGTCGGTTACTATTTCAAAAGTAATTGGCATGATTTATTTTCAGCACATTCGTCGGTTATTATTTTAAATGTAATCGACAAGATTTTTATTTTCAACATATTCGTCGGTTACTTTTTCAAAAGTAATCGGCAAAACTTTATTTTCAGCACATTTGTTGGTTACAATTTCAAAAGTAATCGGTAAGATTTTTATTTTCAACATATTTGTTGCGTACTATTTCAAAAGTAATCGGCATGATTTATTTTCAGCACATTCGTCGGTTACTATTTCAAAAGTAATCGGCAAGATATTTATTTTCAGCATATTCGTCGGTGACTATTTCAAAAGTAATCGGCATGATTTATTTTCAGCACATTCGTCGGTTACTATTTCAAAAGTAATCGGCAGGACTTTTATTTTCAGCACATTTGTCGGTTACTATTTCAAAAGTAATCGGCATGATTTATTTTCAGCACATTCGTCGGTTACTATTTCAAAAGTAATCGGCAAGACTTTATTTTCGGCAGATTCGTTGGTTACGATTTCAAAAGTAATCGGCAAGACTTTATTTTTAGCACATTCGTTGGTTACTATTTCAAAAATAATCGGCATGATCTATTTTCTGCACATTCGTCGATTACTATTTCAAAAGTAATCGGCAAGACTTTATTTTCAACACATTCGTCGGTTACTATTTCAAAAGTAATCGGTTTTAGAAGTAATCGACAGGATTTTTATTTTCAACATATTCGTCGGTTACTATTTCAAAAGTAATCGACAAGATTTTTATTTTCAGCATATTTGTCGGTTACTATTTTAAAAGTAATCTGCAAGACTTTATTTTCAGCACATTCGTCGGTTACTATTTCAAAGGTAATCGACAAGATTTTTATTTTCAGCATATTCGTCGGTTACAATTTCAAAAGTAATCGGCAAGATTTTTATTTTCAGCATATTTGTCGGTTACTATTTTAAAAGTAATCGGCAACACTTTATTTTCAGCACATTCGTCGGTTACTATTTCAAAAGTAATCGGCAAGACTTTATTTTCAACACATTCGTCGGTTACTATTTCAAAAGTAATCGGTTTTAGAAGTAATCGACAGGATTTTTATTTTCAACATATTCGTCGGTTACTATTTCAAAAGTAATCGACAAGATTTTTATTTTCAGCATATTTGTCGGTTACTATTTTAAAAGTAATCTGCAAGACTTTATTTTCAGCACATTCGTCGGTTACTATTTCAAAGGTAATCGACAAGATTTTTATTTTCAGCATATTCGTCGGTTACAATTTCAAAAGTAATCGGCAAGATTTTTATTTTCAGCATATTTGTCGGTTACTATTTTAAAAGTAATCGGCAACACTTTATTTTCAGCACATTCGTCGGTTACTATTTCAAAAGTAATCGGCAAGACTTTATTTTCAGCACATTCGTCGGTTACTATTTCAAAAGTAATCGGCAAGACTTTATTTTCAGCACATTCGTCGGTTACTAATTCAAAAGTAATCGGCAAGATTTTTATTTTCAGCATATTCATCGGTTACTATTTCAAAAGTAATCGACAAGATTTTTATTTTCAGCATATTCGTCGGTTACTACTTCATAAGTAATCGGTAAGATTTTTATTTTCAGCATATTTGTCGGTTACTATTTTAAAAGTAATCGGCAAGATTTATTTGTAGCACATTCGTCGGTTACTATTTCAAAAGTTATCGACAAGATTTTTCTTTTCAGCATATTCGTCGGTGACTATTTCAAAAGTAATCGGCATTATTTATTTTCAGCATATTTGTCGGTTACTATTTTAAAAGTAAACGACAAGATTTTATTATCAACATATTCGTCGGTTACTATTTCAAAAGTAATCGGCATGATTTATTTTCAGCACATTTGTCGGTTACTATTTCAAAAGTAATTGGCATGATTTATTTTCAGCACATTCGTCGGTTATTATTTTAAATGTAATCGACAAGATTTTTATTTTCAACATATTCGTCGGTTACTTTTTCAAAAGTAATCGGCAAAACTTTATTTTCAGCACATTTGTTGGTTACAATTTCAAAAGTAATCGGTAAGATTTTTATTTTCAACATATTTGTTGCGTACTATTTCAAAAGTAATCGGCGTGATTTATTTTCAGCACATTCGTCGGTTACTATTTCAAAAGTAATCGGCAAGATATTTATTTTCAGCATATTCGTCGGTGACTATTTCAAAAGTAATCGGCATGATTTATTTTCAGCACATTCGTCGGTTACTATTTCAAAAGTAATCGGCAGGACTTTTATTTTCAGCACATTTGTCGGTTACTATTTCAAAAGTAATCGGCATGATTTATTTTCAGCACATTCGTCGGTTACTATTTCAAAAGTAATCGGCAAGACTTTATTTTCGGCAGATTCGTTGGTTACGATTTCAAAAGTAATCGGCAAGACTTTATTTTTAGCACATTCGTTGGTTACTATTTCAAAAATAATCGGCATGATCTATTTTCTGCACATTCGTCGATTACTATTTCAAAAGTAATCGGCAAGACTTTATTTTCAACACATTCGTCGGTTACTATTTCAAAAGTAATCGGTTTTAGAAGTAATCGACAGGATTTTTATTTTCAACATATTCGTCGGTTACTATTTCAAAAGTAATCGACAAGATTTTTATTTTCAGCATATTTGTCGGTTACTATTTTAAAAGTAATCTGCAAGACTTTATTTTCAGCACATTCGTCGGTTACTATTTCAAAGGTAATCGACAAGATTTTTATTTTCAGCATATTCGTCGGTTACAATTTCAAAAGTAATCGGCAAGATTTTTATTTTCAGCATATTTGTCGGTTACTATTTTAAAAGTAATCGGCAACACTTTATTTTCAGCACATTCGTCGGTTACTATTTCAAAAGTAATCGGCAAGACTTTATTTTCAGCACATTCGTCGGTTACTATTTCAAAAGTAATCGGCAAGACTTTATTTTCAGCACATTCGTCGGTTACTAATTCAAAAGTAATCGGCAAGATTTTTATTTTCAGCATATTCATCGGTTACTATTTCAAAAGTAATCGACAAGATTTTTATTTTCAGCATATTCGTCGGTTACTACATCATAAGTAATCGGTAAGATTTTTATTTTCAGCATATTTGTCGGTTACTATTTTAAAAGTAATCGGCAAGATTTATTTGTAGCACATTCGTCGGTTACTATTTCAAAAGTTATCGACAAGATTTTTCTTTTCAGCATATTCGTCGGTGACTATTTCAAAAGTAATCGGCATTATTTATTTTCAGCATATTTGTCGGTTACTATTTTAAAAGTAAACGACAAGATTTTATTATCAACATATTCGTCGGTTACTATTTCAAAAGTAATCGGCATGATTTATTTTCAGCACATTTGTCGGTTACTATTTCAAAAGTAATTGGCATGATTTATTTTCAGCACATTCGTCGGTTATTATTTTAAATGTAATCGACAAGATTTTTATTTTCAACATATTCGTCGGTTACTTTTTCAAAAGTAATCGGCAAAACTTTATTTTCAGCACATTTGTTGGTTACAATTTCAAAAGTAATCGGTAAGATTTTTATTTTCAACATATTTGTTGCGTACTATTTCAAAAGTAATCGGCGTGATTTATTTTCAGCACATTCGTCGGTTACTATTTCAAAAGTAATCGGCAAGATATTTATTTTCAGCATATTCGTCGGTGACTATTTCAAAAGTAATCGGCATGATTTATTTTCAGCACATTCGTCGGTTACTATTTCAAAAGTAATCGGCAGGACTTTTATTTTCAGCACATTTGTCGGTTACTATTTCAAAAGTAATCGGCATGATTTATTTTCAGCACATTCGTCGGTTACTATTTCAAAAGTAATCGGCAAGACTTTATTTTCGGCAGATTCGTTGGTTACGATTTCAAAAGTAATCGGCAAGACTTTATTTTTAGCACATTCGTTGGTTACTATTTCAAAAATAATCGGCATGATCTATTTTCTGCACATTCGTCGATTACTATTTCAAAAGTAATCGGCAAGACTTTATTTTCAACACATTCGTCGGTTACTATTTCAAAAGTAATCGGTTTTAGAAGTAATCGACAGGATTTTTATTTTCAACATATTCGTCGGTTACTATTTCAAAAGTAATCGACAAGATTTTTATTTTCAGCATATTTGTCGGTTACTATTTTAAAAGTAATCTGCAAGACTTTATTTTCAGCACATTCGTCGGTTACTATTTCAAAGGTAATCGACAAGATTTTTATTTTCAGCATATTCGTCGGTTACAATTTCAAAAGTAATCGGCAAGATTTTTATTTTCAGCATATTTGTCGGTTACTATTTTAAAAGTAATCGGCAACACTTTATTTTCAGCACATTCGTCGGTTACTATTTCAAAAGTAATCGGCAAGACTTTATTTTCAACACATTCGTCGGTTACTATTTCAAAAGTAATCGGTTTTAGAAGTAATCGACAGGATTTTTATTTTCAACATATTCGTCGGTTACTATTTCAAAAGTAATCGACAAGATTTTTATTTTCAGCATATTTGTCGGTTACTATTTTAAAAGTAATCTGCAAGACTTTATTTTCAGCACATTCGTCGGTTACTATTTCAAAGGTAATCGACAAGATTTTTATTTTCAGCATATTCGTCGGTTACAATTTCAAAAGTAATCGGCAAGATTTTTATTTTCAGCATATTTGTCGGTTACTATTTTAAAAGTAATCGGCAACACTTTATTTTCAGCACATTCGTCGGTTACTATTTCAAAAGTAATCGGCAAGACTTTATTTTCAGCACATTCGTCGGTTACTATTTCAAAAGTAATCGGCAAGACTTTATTTTCAGCACATTCGTCGGTTACTAATTCAAAAGTAATCGGCAAGATTTTTATTTTCAGCATATTCATCGGTTACTATTTCAAAAGTAATCGACAAGATTTTTATTTTCAGCATATTCGTCGGTTACTACTTCATAAGTAATCGGTAAGATTTTTATTTTCAGCATATTTGTCGGTTACTATTTTAAAAGTAATCGGCAAGATTTATTTGTAGCACATTCGTCGGTTACTATTTCAAAAGTTATCGACAAGATTTTTCTTTTCAGCATATTCGTCGGTGACTATTTCAAAAGTAATCGGCATTATTTATTTTCAGCATATTTGTCGGTTACTATTTTAAAAGTAAACGACAAGATTTTATTATCAACATATTCGTCGGTTACTATTTCAAAAGTAATCGGCATGATTTATTTTCAGCACATTTGTCGGTTACTATTTCAAAAGTAATTGGCATGATTTATTTTCAGCACATTCGTCGGTTATTATTTTAAATGTAATCGACAAGATTTTTATTTTCAACATATTCGTCGGTTACTTTTTCAAAAGTAATCGGCAAAACTTTATTTTCAGCACATTTGTTGGTTACAATTTCAAAAGTAATCGGTAAGATTTTTATTTTCAACATATTTGTTGCGTACTATTTCAAAAGTAATCGGCGTGATTTATTTTCAGCACATTCGTCGGTTACTATTTCAAAAGTAATCGGCAAGATATTTATTTTCAGCATATTCGTCGGTGACTATTTCAAAAGTAATCGGCATGATTTATTTTCAGCACATTCGTCGGTTACTATTTCAAAAGTAATCGGCAGGACTTTTATTTTCAGCACATTTGTCGGTTACTATTTCAAAAGTAATCGGCATGATTTATTTTCAGCACATTCGTCGGTTACTATTTCAAAAGTAATCGGCAAGACTTTATTTTCGGCAGATTCGTTGGTTACGATTTCAAAAGTAATCGGCAAGACTTTATTTTTAGCACATTCGTTGGTTACTATTTCAAAAATAATCGGCATGATCTATTTTCTTCACATTCGTCGATTACTATTTCAAAAGTAATCGGCAAGACTTTATTTTCAACACATTCGTCGGTTACTATTTCAAAAGTAATCGGTTTTAGAAGTAATCGACAGGATTTTTATTTTCAACATATTCGTCGGTTACTATTTCAAAAGTAATCGACAAGATTTTTATTTTCAGCATATTTGTCGGTTACTATTTTAAAAGTAATCTGCAAGACTTTATTTTCAGCACATTCGTCGGTTACTATTTCAAAGGTAATCGACAAGATTTTTATTTTCAGCATATTCGTCGGTTACAATTTCAAAAGTAATCGGCAAGATTTTTATTTTCAGCATATTTGTCGGTTACTATTTTAAAAGTAATCGCCAACACTTTATTTTCAGCACATTCGTCGGTTACTATTTCAAAAGTAATCGGCAAGACTTTATTTTCAGCACATTCGTCGGTTACTATTTCAAAAGTAATCGGCAAGATTTTTATTTTCAGCATATTCGTCGGTGACTATTTCAAAAGTAATCGGCAATATTTTTATTTTCAACATATTCGTCGGTTACTATTTCAAAAGTAATCGGCAAGATTTATTTGCAGCACATTCGTCGGTTACTATTTCAAAAGTTATCGGCAAGATTTTTCTTTTCAGCATATTCGTCGGTGACTATTTCAAAAGTAATCGGCATGATTTATTTTCAGCATATTTGTCGGTTACTATTTTAAAAGTAAACGACAAGATTTTATTATCAACATATTCGTCGGTTACTATTTCAAAAGTAATCGGCATGATTTATTTTCAGCACATTTGTCGGTTACTATTTCAAAAGTAATTGGCATGATTTATTTTTAGCACATTCGTCGGTTACTATTTTAAATGTAATCGACAAGATTTTTATTTTCAACATAATCGTCGGTTACTTTTTCAAAAGTAATCGGCAAAACTTTATTTTCAGCACATTTGTTGGTTACAATTTCAAAAGTAATCGGTAAGATTTTTATTTTCAACATATTTGTTGCGTACTATTTCAAAAGTAATCGGCATGATTTATTTTCAGCACATTCGTCGGTTACTATTTCAAAAGTAATCGGCAAGATTTTTATTTTCAGCATATTCGTCGGTGACTATTTCAAAAGTAATCGGCATGATTTATTTTCAGCACATTCGTCGGTTACTATTTCAAAAGTAATCGGCAGGACTTTTATTTTCAGCACATTTGTCGGTTACTATTTCAAAAGTAATCGGCATGATTTATTTTCAGCACATTCGTCGGTTACTATTTCAAAAGTAATCGGCAAGACTTTATTTTCGGCAGATTCGTTGGTTACTATTTCAAAAGTAATCGGCAAGACTTTATTTTTAGCACATTCGTTGGTTACTATTTCAAAAATAATCGGCATGATCTATTTTCTGCACATTCGTCGATTACTATTTCAAAAGTAATCGGCAAGACTTAATTTTCAACACATTCGTCGGTTACTATTTCAAAAGTAATCGGTTTTAGAAGTAATCGACAGGATTTTTATTTTCAACATATTCGTCGGTTACTATTTCAAAAGTAATCGACAAGATTTTTATTTTCAGCATATTTGTCGGTTACTATTTTAAAAGTAATCTGCAAGACTTTATTTTCAGCACATTCGTCGGTTACTATTTCAAAGGTAATCGACAAGATTTTTATTTTCAGCATATTCGTCGGTTACAATTTCAAAAGTAATCGGCAAGATTTTTATTTTCAGCATATTTGTCGGTTACTATTTTAAAAGTAATCGGCAACACTTTATTTTCAGCACATTCGTCGGTTACTATTTCAAAAGTAATCGGCAAGACTTTATTTTCAGCACATTCGTCGGTTACTATTTCAAAAGTAATCGACAAGATTTTTATTTTCAGCATATTCGTCGGTGACTATTTCAAAAGTAATCGGCAATATTTTTATTTTCAACATATTCGTCGGTTACTATTTCAAAAGTAATCGGCAAGATTTATTTGCAGCACATTCGTCGGTTACTATTTCAAAAGTTATCGGCAAGATTTTTCTTTTCAGCATATTCGTCGGTGACTATTTCAAAAGTAATCGGCATGATTTATTTTCAGCATATTTGTCGGTTACTATTTCAAAAGTAATCGGCATGATTTTTATTTTCAGCATATTCGTCAGTTACTATTTCAAAAGTAATCAGCATGATTTTTATTTTCAGCATATTCGTCGGTTACTATTTCAAAAGTAATCGACAAGATTTTTATTTTCAGCATATTCGTCGGTTACTATTTCAAAAGTAATCGGCAAGATTTTTATTTTCAACATATTCGTTGGTTACTATTTCAAAAGTAATCGCAAGACTTTATTTTCAGCACATTCGTCGGTTACTATTTCAAAAGTAATCGGCATGATTTTTATTTTCAGCATATTCGTCAGTTACTATTTCAAAAGTAATCAGCATGATTTTTATTTTCAGCATATTCGTCGGTTACTATTTCAAAAGTAATCGACAAGATTTTTATTTTCAGCATATTCGTCGGTTACTATTTCAAAAGTAATCGGCAAGATTTTTATTTTCAACATATTCGTTGGTTACTATTTCAAAAGTAATCGCAAGACTTTATTTTCAGCACATTCGTTGGTTACTATTTCAAAAGTAATCGGTAAGATTTTTATTTTCAACATAATCGTCGCTTAATATTTCAAAAGTAATCGGCATGATTTATTTTCAGCACATTCATCGGTTACTATTTCAAAAGTAACCGAAAAGATTTTTATTTTCAGAAAATTCGTCGGTGACTATTTCAAAAGTAATCAGCATGATTTATTTTCAGCACATTCGTCGGTTACTATTTCAAAAGTAATCGGCAAGACTTTATTTTCAGCACATTCGTCGGTTACTATTTCAAAAGTAATCGGCAAGACTTTATTTTCAGCACATTCGTCGGTTACTATTTCAAAAGTAATCGGCAAGATTTTTATTTACAGCATATTCGTCAGTTACTATTTCAAAAGTAATCGGCAAGACTTTATTTCAGCACATTCGTCGGTTACTATTTCAAAAGTAATCGGCAAGACTTTATTTTCAGCACATTCGTCGGTTACTATTTCAAAAGTAATCGGCAAGATTTTTATTTTCAGCATATTCGTCGATTACTATTTCAAAAGTAATCGGCAAGACTTTATTTTCAACACATTCGTCGGTTACTATTTCAAAAGTAATCGGTTTTAGAAGTAATCGACAGGATTTTTATTTTCAACATATTCGTCGGTTACTATTTCAAAAGTAATCGACAAGATTTTTATTTTCAGCATATTTGTCGGTTACTATTTTAAAAGTAATCTGCAAGACTTTATTTTCAGCACATTCGTCGGTTACTATTTCAAAGGTAATCGACAAGATTTTTATTTTCAGCATATTCGTCGGTTACAATTTCAAAAGTAATCGGCAAGATTTTTATTTTCAGCATATTTGTCGGTTACTATTTTAAAAGTAATCGGCAACACTTTATTTTCAGCACATTCGTCGGTTACTATTTCAAAAGTAATCGGCAAGACTTTATTTTCAGCACATTCGTCGGTTACTATTTCAAAAGTAATCGGCAAGATTTTTATTTTCAGCATATTCGTCGGTGACTATTTCAAAAGTAATCGGCAATATTTTTATTTTCAACATATTCGTCGGTTACTATTTCAAAAGTAATCGGCAAAACTTTATTTTCAGCACATTTGTTGGTTAAAATTTCAAAAGTAATGGGTAAGATTTTTATTTTCAACATATTCGTTGCGTACTATTTCAAAAGTAATCGGCATGATTTATTTTCAGCACATTCGTCGATTACTATTTCAAAAGTAATCGGCAAGATTTTTATTTTCAGCATATTCGTCGGTGACTATTTCAAAAGTAATCGGCAAGACTTTATTTTTAGCACATTCGTTGGTTACTATTTCAAAAATAATCGGCATGATCTATTTTCTGCACATTCGTCGATTACTATTTCAAAAGTAATCGGCAAGACTTAATTTTCAACACATTCGTCGGTTACTATTTCAAAAGTAATCGGTTTTAGAAGTAATCGACAGGATTTTTATTTTCAACATATTCGTCGGTTACTATTTCAAAAGTAATCGACAAGATTTTTATTTTCAGCATATTTGTCGGTTACTATTTTAAAAGTAATCTGCAAGACTTTATTTTCAGCACATTCGTCGGTTACTATTTCAAAGGTAATCGACAAGATTTTTATTTTCAGCATATTCGTCGGTTACAATTTCAAAAGTAATCGGCAAGATTTTTATTTTCAGCATATTTGTCGGTTACTATTTTAAAAGTAATCGGCAACACTTTATTTTCAGCACATTCGTCGGTTACTATTTCAAAAGTAATCGGCAAGACTTTATTTTCAGCACATTCGTCGGTTACTATTTCAAAAGTAATCGACAAGATTTTTATTTTCAGCATATTCGTCGGTGACTATTTCAAAAGTAATCGGCAATATTTTTATTTTCAACATATTCGTCGGTTACTATTTCAAAAGTAATCGGCAAGATTTATTTGCAGCACATTCGTCGGTTACTATTTCAAAAGTTATCGGCAAGATTTTTCTTTTCAGCATATTCGTCGGTGACTATTTTAAAAGTAATCGGCATGATTTATTTTCAGCATATTTGTCGGTTACTATTTCAAAAGTAATCAGCATGATTTTTATTTTCAGCATATTCGTCGGTTACTATTTCAAAAGTAATCGACAAGATTTTTATTTTCAGCATATTCGTCGGTTACTATTTCAAAAGTAATCGGCAAGATTTTTATTTTCAACATATTCGTTGGTTACTATTTCAAAAGTAATCGCAAGACTTTATTTTCAGCACATTCGTCGGTTACTATTTCAAAAGTAATCGGCATGATTTTTATTTTCAGCATATTCGTCAGTTACTATTTCAAAAGTAATCAGCATGATTTTTATTTTCAGCATATTCGTCGGTTACTATTTCAAAAGTAATCGACAAGATTTTTATTTTCAGCATATTCGTCGGTTACTATTTCAAAAGTAATCGGCAAGATTTTTATTTTCAACATATTCGTTGGTTACTATTTCAAAAGTAATCGCAAGACTTTATTTTCAGCACATTCGTTGGTTACTATTTCAAAAGTAATCGGTAAGATTTTTATTTTCAACATAATCGTCGCTTAATATTTCAAAAGTAATCGGCATGATTTATTTTCAGCACATTCATCGGTTACTATTTCAAAAGTAACCGAAAAGATTTTTATTTTCAGAAAATTCGTCGGTGACTATTTCAAAAGTAATCAGCATGATTTATTTTCAGCACATTCGTCGGTTACTATTTCAAAAGTAATCGGCAAGACTTTATTTTCAGCACATTCGTCGGTTACTATTTCAAAAGTAATCGGCAAGACTTTATTTTCAGCACATTCGTCGGTTACTATTTCAAAAGTAATCGGCAAGATTTTTATTTACAGCATATTCGTCAGTTACTATTTCAAAAGTAATCGGCAAGACTTTATTTTCAGCACATTCGTCGGTTACTATTTCAAAAGTAATCGGCAAGACTTTATTTTCAGCACATTCGTCGGTTACTATTTCAAAAGTAATCGGCAAGACTTTATTTTCAGCACATTCGTCGGTTACTATTTCAAAAGTAATCGGCAAGATTTTTATTTTCAGCATATTCGTCGGTGACTATTTCAAAAGTAATCGGCAATATTTTTATTTTCAACATATTCGTCGGTTACTATTTCAAAAGTAATCGGCAAGATTTATTTGCAGCACATTCGTCGGTTACTATTTCAAAAGTTATCGGCAAGATTTTTCTTTTCAGCATATTCGTCGGTGACTATTTCAAAAGTAATCGGCATGATTTATTTTCAGCATATTTGTCGGTTACTATTTTAAAAGTAAACGACAAGATTTTATTATCAACATATTCGTCGGTTACTATTTCAAAAGTAATCGGCATGATTTATTTTCAGCACATTTGTCGGTTACTATTTCAAAAGTAATTGGCATGATTTATTTTTAGCACATTCGTCGGTTACTATTTTAAATGTAATCGACAAGATTTTTATTTTCAACATAATCGTCGGTTACTTTTTCAAAAGTAATCGGCAAAACTTTATTTTCAGCACATTTGTTGGTTACAATTTCAAAAGTAATCGGTAAGATTTTTATTTTCAACATATTTGTTGCGTACTATTTCAAAAGTAATCGGCATGATTTATTTTCAGCACATTCGTCGGTTACTATATCAAAAGTAATCGGCAAGATTTTTATTTTCAGCATATTCGTCGGTGACTATTTCAAAAGTAATCGGCATGATTTATTTTCAGCACATTCGTCGGTTACTATTTCAAAAGTAATCGGCAGGACTTTTATTTTCAGCACATTTGTCGGTTACTATTTCAAAAGTAATCGGCATGATTTATTTTCAGCACATTCGTCGGTTACTATTTCAAAAGTAATCGGCAAGACTTTATTTTCGGCAGATTCGTTGGTTACTATTTCAAAAGTAATCGGCAAGACTTTATTTTTAGCACATTCGTTGGTTACTATTTCAAAAATAATCGGCATGATCTATTTTCTGCACATTCGTCGATTACTATTTCAAAAGTAATCGGCAAGACTTAATTTTCAACACATTCGTCGGTTACTATTTCAAAAGTAATCGGTTTTAGAAGTAATCGACAGGATTTTTATTTTCAACATATTCGTCGGTTACTATTTCAAAAGTAATCGACAAGATTTTTATTTTCAGCATATTTGTCGGTTACTATTTTAAAAGTAATCTGCAAGACTTTATTTTCAGCACATTCGTCGGTTACTATTTCAAAGGTAATCGACAAGATTTTTATTTTCAGCATATTCGTCGGTTACAATTTCAAAAGTAATCGGCAAGATTTTTATTTTCAGCATATTTGTCGGTTACTATTTTAAAAGTAATCGGCAACACTTTATTTTCAGCACATTCGTCGGTTACTATTTCAAAAGTAATCGGCAAGACTTTATTTTCAGCACATTCATCGGTTACTATTTCAAAAGTAATCGACAAGATTTTTATTTTCAGCATATTCGTCGGTGACTATTTCAAAAGTAATCGGCAATATTTTTATTTTCAACATATTCGTCGGTTACTATTTCAAAAGTAATCGGCAAGATTTATTTGCAGCACATTCGTCGGTTACTATTTCAAAAGTTATCGGCAAGATTTTTCTTTTCAGCATATTCGTCGGTGACTATTTCAAAAGTAATCGGCATGATTTATTTTCAGCATATTTGTCGGTTACTATTTCAAAAGTAATCGGCATGATTTTTATTTTCAGCATATTCGTCAGTTACTATTTCAAAAGTAATCAGCATGATTTTTATTTTCAGCATATTCGTCGGTTACTATTTCAAAAGTAATCGACAAGATTTTTATTTTCAGCATATTCGTCGGTTACTATTTCAAAAGTAATCGGCAAGATTTTTATTTTCAACATATTCGTTGGTTACTATTTCAAAAGTAATCGCAAGACTTTATTTTCAGCACATTCGTCGGTTACTATTTCAAAAGTAATCGGCATGATTTTTATTTTCAGCATATTCGTCAGTTACTATTTCAAAAGTAATCAGCATGATTTTTATTTTCAGCATATTCGTCGGTTACTATTTCAAAAGTAATCGACAAGATTTTTATTTTCAGCATATTCGTCGGTTACTATTTCAAAAGTAATCGGCAAGATTTTTATTTTCAACATATTCGTTGGTTACTATTTCAAAAGTAATCGCAAGACTTTATTTTCAGCACATTCGTTGGTTACTATTTCAAAAGTAATCGGTAAGATTTTTATTTTCAACATAATCGTCGCTTAATATTTCAAAAGTAATCGGCATGATTTATTTTCAGCACATTCATCGGTTACTATTTCAAAAGTAACCGAAAAGATTTTTATTTTCAGAAAATTCGTCGGTGACTATTTCAAAAGTAATCAGCATGATTTATTTTCAGCACATTCGTCGGTTACTATTTCAAAAGTAATCGGCAAGACTTTATTTTCAGCACATTCGTCGGTTACTATTTCAAAAGTAATCGGCAAGACTTTATTTTCAGCACATTCGTCGGTTACTATTTCAAAAGTAATCGGCAAGATTTTTATTTACAGCATATTCGTTAGTTACTATTTCAAAAGTAATCGGCAAGACTTTATTTCAGCACATTCGTCGGTTACTATTTCAAAAGTAATCGGCAAGACTTTATTTTCAGCACATTCGTCGGTTACTATTTCAAAAGTAATCGGCAAGATTTTTATTTTCAGCATATTCGTCGATTACTATTTCAAAAGTAATCGGCAAGACTTTATTTTCAACACATTCGTCGGTTACTATTTCAAAAGTAATCGGTTTTAGAAGTAATCGACAGGATTTTTATTTTCAACATATTCGTCGGTTACTATTTCAAAAGTAATCGACAAGATTTTTATTTTCAGCATATTTGTCGGTTACTATTTTAAAAGTAATCTGCAAGACTTTATTTTCAGCACATTCGTCGGTTACTATTTCAAAGGTAATCGACAAGATTTTTATTTTCAGCATATTCGTCGGTTACAATTTCAAAAGTAATCGGCAAGATTTTTATTTTCAGCATATTTGTCGGTTACTATTTTAAAAGTAATCGGCAACACTTTATTTTCAGCACATTCGTCGGTTACTATTTCAAAAGTAATCGGCAAGACTTTATTTTCAGCACATTCGTCGGTTACTATTTCAAAAGTAATCGGCAAGATTTTTATTTTCAGCATATTCGTCGGTGACTATTTCAAAAGTAATCGGCAATATTTTTATTTTCAACATATTCGTCGGTTACTATTTCAAAAGTAATCGGCAAAACATTATTTTCAGCACATTTGTTGGTTAAAATTTCAAAAGTAATGGGTAAGATTTTTATTTTCAACATATTCGTTGCGTACTATTTCAAAAGTAATCGGCATGATTTATTTTCAGCACATTCGTCGATTACTATTTCAAAAGTAATCGGCAAGATTTTTATTTTCAGCATATTCGTCGGTGACTATTTCAAAAGTAATCGGCAAGACTTTATTTTTAGCACATTCGTTGGTTACTATTTCAAAAATAATCGGCATGATCTATTTTCTGCACATTCGTCGATTACTATTTCAAAAGTAATCGGCAAGACTTAATTTTCAACACATTCGTCGGTTACTATTTCAAAAGTAATCGGTTTTAGAAGTAATCGACAGGATTTTTATTTTCAACATATTCGTCGGTTACTATTTCAAAAGTAATCGACAAGATTTTTATTTTCAGCATATTTGTCGGTTACTATTTTAAAAGTAATCTGCAAGACTTTATTTTCAGCACATTCGTCGGTTACTATTTCAAAGGTAATCGACAAGATTTTTATTTTCAGCATATTCGTCGGTTACAATTTCAAAAGTAATCGGCAAGATTTTTATTTTCAGCATATTTGTCGGTTACTATTTTAAAAGTAATCGGCAACACTTTATTTTCAGCACATTCGTCGGTTACTATTTCAAAAGTAATCGGCAAGACTTTATTTTCAGCACATTCGTCGGTTACTATTTCAAAAGTAATCGACAAGATTTTTATTTTCAGCATATTCGTCGGTGACTATTTCAAAAGTAATCGGCAATATTTTTATTTTCAACATATTCGTCGGTTACTATTTCAAAAGTAATCGGCAAGATTTATTTGCAGCACATTCGTCGGTTACTATTTCAAAAGTTATCGGCAAGATTTTTCTTTTCAGCATATTCGTCGGTGACTATTTCAAAAGTAATCGGCATGATTTATTTTCAGCATATTTGTCGGTTACTATTTCAAAAGTAATCAGCATGATTTTTATTTTCAGCATATTCGTCGGTTACTATTTCAAAAGTAATCGACAAGATTTTTATTTTCAGCATATTCGTCGGTTACTATTTCAAAAGTAATCGGCAAGATTTTTATTTTCAACATATTCGTTGGTTACTATTTCAAAAGTAATCGCAAGACTTTATTTTCAGCACATTCGTCGGTTACTATTTCAAAAGTAATCGGCATGATTTTTATTTTCAGCATATTCGTCAGTTACTATTTCAAAAGTAATCAGCATGATTTTTATTTTCAGCATATTCGTCGGTTACTATTTCAAAAGTAATCGACAAGATTTTTATTTTCAGCATATTCGTCGGTTACTATTTCAAAAGTAATCGGCAAGATTTTTATTTTCAACATATTCGTTGGTTACTATTTCAAAAGTAATCGCAAGACTTTATTTTCAGCACATTCGTTGGTTACTATTTCAAAAGTAATCGGTAAGATTTTTATTTTCAACATAATCGTCGCTTAATATTTCAAAAGTAATCAGCATGATTTATTTTCAGCACATTCATCGGTTACTATTTCAAAAGTAACCGAAAAGATTTTTATTTTCAGAAAATTCGTCGGTGACTATTTCAAAAGTAATCAGCATGATTTATTTTCAGCACATTCGTCGGTTACTATTTCAAAAGTAATCGGCAAGACTTTATTTTCAGCACATTCGTCGGTTACTATTTCAAAAGTAATCGGCAAGACTTTATTTTCAGCACATTCGTCGGTTACTATTTCAAAAGTAATCGGCAAGATTTTTATTTACAGCATATTCGTCAGTTACTATTTCAAAAGTAATCGGCAAGACTTTATTTTCAGCACATTCGTCGGTTACTATTTCAAAAGTAATCGGCAAGACTTTATTTTCAGCACATTCGTCGGTTACTATTTCAAAAGTAATCGGCAAGATTTTTATTTTCAGCATATTCGTCGATTACTATTTCAAAAGTAATCGGCAAGACTTTATTTTCAACACATTCGTCGGTTACTATTTCAAAAGTAATCGGTTTTAGAAGTAATCGACAGGATTTTTATTTTCAACATATTCGTCGGTTACTATTTCAAAAGTAATCGACAAGATTTTTATTTTCAGCATATTTGTCGGTTACTATTTTAAAAGTAATCTGCAAGACTTTATTTTCAGCACATTCGTCGGTTACTATTTCAAAGGTAATCGACAAGATTTTTATTTTCAGCATATTCGTCGGTTACAATTTCAAAAGTAATCGGCAAGATTTTTATTTTCAGCATATTTGTCGGTTACTATTTTAAAAGTAATCGGCAACACTTTATTTTCAGCACATTCGTCGGTTACTATTTCAAAAGTAATCGGCAAGACTTTATTTTCAGCACATTCGTCGGTTACTATTTCAAAAGTAATCGGCAAGATTTTTATTTTCAGCATATTCGTCGGTGACTATTTCAAAAGTAATCGGCAATATTTTTATTTTCAACATATTCGTCGGTTACTACTTCAAAAGTAATCGGCAAGATTTATTTGCAGCACATTCGTCGGTTACTATTTCAAAAGTTATCGGCAAGATTTTTCTTTTCAGCATATTCGTCGGTGACTATTTCAAAAGTAATCGGCATGATTTATTTTCAGCATATTTGTCGGTTACTATTTTAAAAGTAAACGACAAGATTTTATTTTCAACATATTCGTCGGTTACTATTTCAAAAGTAATCGGCATGATTTATTTTCAGCGCATTTGTCGGTTACTATTTCAAAAGTAATTGACATGATTTATTTTCAGCACATTCGTCGGTTACTATTTTAAATGTAATCGACAAGATTTTTATTTTCAACATATTCGTCGGTTACTATTTCAAAAGTAATCGGCAAAACTTTATTTTCAGCACATTTGTTGGTTAAAATTTCAAAAGTAATCGGTAAGATTTTTATTTTCAACATATTTGTTGCGTACTATTTCAAAAGTAATCGGCATGATTTATTTTCAGCACATTCGTCGGTTACTATTTCAAAAGTAATCGGCAAGATTTTTATTTACAGCATATTTGTCGGTGACTATTTCAAAAGTAATTGGCAGGACTTTTATTTTCAGCACATTTGTCGGTTACTATTTCAAAAGTAATCGGCATGATTTATTTTCAGCACATTCGTCGGTTACTATTTCAAAAATAATCGGCATGATTTTTATTTTCAGCATATTCGTCAGTTACTATTTCAAAAGTAATCAGCATGATTTTTATTTTCAGCATATTCGTCGGTTACTATTTCAAAAGTAATCGACAAGATTTTTATTTTCAGCATATTCGTCGGTTACTATTTCAAAAGTAATCGGCAAGATTTTTATTTTCAACATATTCGTTGGTTACTATTTCAAAAGTAATCGCAAGACTTTATTTTCAGCACATTCGTTGGTTACTATTTCAAAAGTAATCGGTAAGATTTTTATTTTCAACATATTTGTTGCGTACTATTTCAAAAGTAATCGGCATGATTTATTTTCAGCACATTCGTCGGTTACTATTTCAAAAGTAATCGGCAAGATATTTATTTTCAACATATTCGTTGGTTACTATTTCAAAAGTAATCGCAAGACTTTATTTTCAGCACATTCGTTGGTTACTATTTCAAAAGTAATCGGTAAGATTTTTATTTTCAACATAATCGTCGCTTAATATTTCAAAAGTAATCGGCATGATTTATTTTCAGCACATTTATTGGTTACTATTTCAAAAGTAACCGAAAAGATTTTTATTTTCAGAAAATTCGTCGGTGACTATTTCAAAAGTAATCAGCATGATTTATTTTCAGCACATTCGTCGGTTACTATTTCAAAAGTAATCGGCAAGACTTTATTTTCAGCACATTCGTCGGTTACTATTTCAAAAGTAATCGGCAAGACTTTATTTTCAGCACATTCGTCGGTTACTATTTCAAAAGTAATCGGAGAGATTTTTATTTACAGCATATTCGTCAGTTACTATTTCAAAAGTAATCGGCAAGACTTTATTTTCAGCACATTCGTCGGTTACTATTTCAAAAGTAATCGGTAAGACTTTATTTTCAGCACATTCGTCGGTTACTATTTCAAAAGTAATCGGCAAGATTTTTATTTTCAGCATATTCGTCGGTTACTATTTCAAAAGTAAGCGGCAAGATTTTTATTTTCAGCATATTTGTCGGTTACTATTTTAAAAGTAATCGGCAAGACTTTATTTTCAGCACATTCGTCGGTTACTATTTCAAAAGTAATCGGCAAGACTTTATTTTCAGCACATTCGTCGGTTACTAATTCAAAAGTAATCGGCAAGATTTTTATTTTCAGCATATTCATCGGTTACTATTTCAAAAGTAATCGACAAGATTTTTATTTTCAGCATATTCGTCGGTTACTACTTCATAAGTAATCGGTAAGATTTTTATTTTCAGCATATTTGTCGGTTACTATTTTAAAAGTAATCGGCAAGATTTATTTGTAGCACATTCGTCGGTTACTATTTCAAAAGTTATCGACAAGATTTTTCTTTTCAGCATATTCGTCGGTGACTATTTCAAAAGTAATCGGCATTATTTATTTTCAGCATATTTGTCGGTTACTATTTTAAAAGTAAACGACAAGATTTTATTATCAACATATTCGTCGGTTACTATTTCAAAAGTAATCGGCATGATTTATTTTCAGCACATTTGTCGGTTACTATTTCAAAAGTAATTGGCATGATTTATTTTCAGCACATTCGTCGGTTATTATTTTAAATGTAATCGACAAGATTTTTATTTTCAACATATTCGTCGGTTACTTTTTCAAAAGTAATCGGCAAAACTTTATTTTCAGCACATTTGTTGGTTACAATTTCAAAAGTAATCGGTATGATTTTTATTTTCAACATATTCGTCGGTTACTTTTTCAAAAGTAATCGGCAAAACTTTATTTTCAGCACATTTGTTGGTTACAATTTCAAAAGTAATCGGTAAGATTTTTATTTTCAACATATTTGTTGCGTACTATTTCAAAAGTAATCGGCATGATTTATTTTCAGCACATTCGTCGGTTACTATTTCAAAAGTAATCGGCAAGATTTTTATTTTCAGCATATTCGTCGGTGACTATTTCAAAAGTAATAGGCATGATTTATTTTCAGCACATTCGTCGGTTACTATTTCAAAAGTAATCGGCAGGACTTTTATTTTCAGCACATTTGTCGGTTACTATTTCAAAAGTAATCGGCATGATTTATTTTCAGCACATTCGTCGGTTACTATTTCAAAAGTAATCGGCAAGACTTTATTTTCGGCAGATTCGTTGGTTACTATTTCAAAAGTAATCGGCAAGACTTTATTTTTAGCACATTCGTTGGTTACTATTTCAAAAATAATCGGCATGATCTATTTTCTGCACATTCGTCGATTACTATTTCAAAAGTAATCGGCAAGACTTAATTTTCAACACATTCGTCGGTTACTATTTCAAAAGTAATCGGTTTTAGAAGTAATCGACAGGATTTTTATTTTCAACATATTCGTCGGTTACTATTTCAAAAGTAATCGACAAGATTTTTATTTTCAGCATATTTGTCGGTTACTATTTTAAAAGTAATCTGCAAGACTTTATTTTCAGCACATTCGTCGGTTACTATTTCAAAGGTAATCGACAAGATTTTTATTTTCAGCATATTCGTCGGTTACAATTTCAAAAGTAATCGGCAAGATTTTTATTTTCAGCATATTTGTCGGTTACTATTTTAAAAGTAATCGGCAACACTTTATTTTCAGCACATTCGTCGGTTACTATTTCAAAAGTAATCGGCAAGACTTTATTTTCAGCACATTCGTCGGTTACTATTTCAAAAGTAATCGACAAGATTTTTATTTTCAGCATATTCGTCGGTGACTATTTCAAAAGTAATCGGCAATATTTTTATTTTCAACATATTCGTCGGTTACTATTTCAAAAGTAATCGGCAAGATTTATTTGCAGCACATTCGTCGGTTACTATTTCAAAAGTTATCGGCAAGATTTTTCTTTTCAGCATATTCGTCGGTGACTATTTCAAAAGTAATCGGCATGATTTATTTTCAGCATATTTGTCGGTTACTATTTTAAAAGTAAACGACAAGATTTTATTTTCAACATATTCGTCGGTTACTATTTCAAAAGTAATCGGCATGATTTATTTTCAGCGCATTTGTCGGTTACTATTTCAAAAGTAATTGACATGATTTATTTTCAGCACATTCGTCGGTTACTATTTTAAATGTAATCGACAAGATTTTTATTTTCAACATATTCGTCGGTTACTATTTCAAAAGTAATCGGCAAAACTTTATTTTCAGCACATTTGTTGGTTAAAATTTCAAAAGTAATGGGTAAGATTTTTATTTTCAACATATTCGTTGCGTACTATTTCAAAAGTAATCGGCATGATTTATTTTCAGCACATTCGTCGATTACTATTTCAAAAGTAATCGGCAAGATTTTTATTTTCAGCATATTCGTCGGTGACTATTTCAAAAGTAATTGGCAGGACTTTTATTTTCAGCACATTTGTCGGTTACTATTTCAAAAGTAATCGGCATGATTTATTTTCAGCACATTCGTCGGTTACTATTTCAAAAGTAATCGGCATGATTTTTATTTTCAGCATATTCGTCAGTTACTATTTCAAAAGTAATCAGCATGATTTTTATTTTCAGCATATTCGTCGGTTACTATTTCAAAAGTAATCGACAAGATTTTTATTTTCAGCATATTCGTCGGTTACTATTTCAAAAGTAATCGGCAAGATTTTTATTTTCAACATATTCGTTGGTTACTATTTCAAAAGTAATCGCAAGACTTTATTTTCAGCACATTCGTTGGTTACTATTTCAAAAGTAATCGGTAAGATTTTTATTTTCAACATAATCGTCGCTTAATATTTCAAAAGTAATCGGCATGATTTATTTTCAGCACATTCATCGGTTACTATTTCAAAAGTAACCGAAAAGATTTTTATTTTCAGAAAATTCGTCGGTGACTATTTCAAAAGTAATCAGCATGATTTATTTTCAGCACATTCGTCGGTTACTATTTCAAAAGTAATCGGCAAGACTTTATTTTCAGCACATTCGTCGGTTACTATTTCAAAAGTAATCGGCAAGACTTTATTTTCAGCACATTCGTCGGTTACTATTTCAAAAGTAATCGGCAAGATTTTTATTTACAGCATATTCGTCAGTTACTATTTCAAAAGTAATCGGCAAGACTTTATTTTCAGCACATTCGTCGGTTACTATTTCAAAAGTAATCGGCAAGACTTTATTTTCAGCACATTCGTCGGTTACTATTTCAAAAGTAATCGGCAAGATTTTTATTTTCAGCATATTCGTCGGTTACTATTTCAAAAGTAAGCGGCAAGATTTTTATTTTCAGCATATTTGTCGGTTACTATTTTAAAAGTAATCGGCAAGACTTTATTTTCAGCACATTCGTCGGTTACTATTTCAAAAGTAATCGGCAAGACTTTATTTTCAGCACATTCGTCGGTTACTAATTCAAAAGTAATCGGCAAGATTTTTATTTTCAGCATATTCATCGGTTACTATTACAAAAGTAATCGACAAGATTTTTATTTTCAGCATATTTGTCGGTTACTATTTTAAAAGTAATCGGCAAGATTTATTTGTAGCACATTCGTCGGTTACTATTTCAAAAGTTATCGACAAGATTTTTCTTTTCAGCATATTCGTCGGTGACTATTTCAAAAGTAATCGGCATTATTTATTTTCAGCATATTTGTCGGTTACTATTTTAAAAGTAAACGACAAGATTTTATTATCAACATATTCGTCGGTTACTATTTCAAAAGTAATCGGCAAGATTTTTTTTTACAGCATATTCGTCAGTTACTATTTCAAAAGTAATCGGCAAGACTTTATTTTCAGCACATTCGTCGGTTACTATTTCAAAAGTAATCGGCAAGACTTTATTTTCAGCACATTCGTCCGTTACTATTTCAAAAGTAATCGGCAAGATTTTTATTTTCAGCATATTCGTCGGTTACTATTTCAAAAGTAAGCGGCAAGATATTTATTTTCAGCATATTTGTCGGTTACTATTTTAAAAGTAATCGGCAAGACTTTATTTTCAGCACATTCGTCGGTTACTATTTCAAAAGTAATCGGCAAGACTTTATTTTCAGCACATTCGTCGGTTACTAATTCAAAAGTAATCGGCAAGATTTTTATTTTCAGCATATTCATCGGTTACTATTACAAAAGTAATCGACAAGATTTTTATTTTCAGCATATTCGTCGGTTACTACTTCATAAGTAATCGGTAAGATTTTTATTTTCAGCATATTTGTCGGTTACTATTTTAAAAGTAATCGGCAAGATTTATTTGTAGCACATTCGTCGGTTACTATTTCAAAAGTTATCGACAAGATTTTTCTTTTCAGCATATTCGTCGGTGACTATTTCAAAAGTAATCGGCATTATTTATTTTCAGCATATTTGTCGGTTACTATTTTAAAAGTAAACGACAAGATTTTATTATCAACATATTCGTCGGTTACTATTTCAAAAGTAATCGGCATGATTTATTTTCAGCACATTTGTCGGTTACTATTTCAAAAGTAATTGGCATGATTTATTTTCAGCACATTCGTCGGTTACTATTTTAAATGTAATCGACAAGATTTTTATTTTCAACATATTCGTCGGTTACTTTTTCAAAAGTAATCGGCAAAACTTTATTTTCAGCACATTTGTTGGTTACAATTTCAAAAGTAATCGGTAAGATTTTTATTTTCAACATATTTGTTGCGTACTATTTCAAAAGTAATCGGCATGATTTATTTTCAGCACATTCGTCGGTTACTATTTCAAAAGTAATCGGCAAGATATTTATTTTCAGCATATTCGTCGGTGACTATTTCAAAAGTAATCGGCTTGATTTATTTTCAGCACATTCGTCGGTTACTATTTCAAAAGTAATCGGCAGGACTTTTATTTTCAGCACATATGTCGGTTACTATTTCAAAAGTAATCGGCATGATTTATTTTCAGCACATTCGTCGGTTACTATTTCAAAAGTAATCGGCAAGACTTTATTTTCGGCAGATTCGTTGGTTACTATTTCAAAAGTAATCGTCAAGACTTTATTTTTAGCACATTCGTTGGTTACTATTTCAAAAATAATCGGCATGATCTATTTTCTGCACATTCGTCGATTACTATTTCAAAAGTAATCGGCAAGACTTTATTTTCAACACATTCGTCGGTTACTATTTCAAAAGTAATCGGTTTTAGAAGTAATCGACAGGATTTTTATTTTCAACATATTCGTCGGTTACTATTTCAAAAGTAATCGACAAGATTTTTATTTTCAGCATATTTGTCGGTTACTATTTTAAAAGTAATCTGCAAGACTTTATTTTCAGCACATTCGTCAGTTACTATTTCAAAGGTAATCGACAAGATTTTTATTTTCAGCATATTCGTCGGTTACAATTTCAAAAGTAATCGGCAAGATTTTTATTTTCAGCATATTTGTCGGTTACTATTTTAAAAGTAATCGGCAACACTTTATTTTCAGCACATTCGTCGGTTACTATTTCAAAAGTAATCGGCAAGACTTTATTTTCAGCACATTCGTCGGTTACTATTTCAAAAGTAATCGGCAAGATTTTTATTTTCAGCATATTCGTCGGTGACTATTTCAAAAGTAATCGGCAATATTTTTATTTTCAACATATTCGTCGGTTACTATTTCAAAAGTAATTGGCAAGATTTATTTGCAGCACATTCGTCGGTTACTATTTCAAAAGTAATTGGCATGATTTATTTTCAGCACATTCGTCGGTTACTATTTTAAATGTAATCGACAAGATTTTTATTTTCAACATATTCGTCGGTTACTTTTTCAAAAGTAATCGGCAAAACTTTATTTTCAGCACATTTGTTGGTTACAATTTCAAAAGTAATCGGTAAGATTTTTATTTTCAACATATTTGTTGCGTACTATTTCAAAAGTAATCGGCATGATTTATTTTCAGCACATTCGTCGGTTACTATTTCAAAAGTAATCGGCAAGATATTTATTTTCAGCATATTCGTCGGTGACTATTTCAAAAGTAATCGGCATGATTTATTTTCAGCACATTCGTCGGTTACTATTTCAAAAGTAATCGGCAGGACTTTTATTTTCAGCACATTTGTCGGTTACTATTTCAAAAGTAATCGGCATGATTTATTTTCAGCACATTCGTCGGTTACTATTTCAAAAGTAATCGGCAAGACTTTATTTTCGGCAGATTCGTTGGTTACTATTTCAAAAGTAATCGGCAAGACTTTATTTTTAGCACATTCGTTGGTTACTATTTCAAAAATAATCGGCATGATCTATTTTCTGCACATTCGTCGATTACTATTTCAAAAGTAATCGGCAAGACTTTATTTTCAACACATTCGTCGGTTACTATTTCAAAAGTAATCGGTTTTAGAAGTAATCGACAGGATTTTTATTTTCAACATATTCGTCGGTTACTATTTCAAAAGTAATCGACAAGATTTTTATTTTCAGCATATTTGTCGGTTACTATTTTAAAAGTAATCTGCAAGACTTTATTTTCAGCACATTCGTCGGTTACTATTTCAAAGGTAATCGACAAGATTTTTATTTTCAGCATATTCGTCGGTTACAATTTCAAAAGTAATCGGCAAGATTTTTATTTTCAGCATATTTGTCGGTTACTATTTTAAAAGTAATCGGCAACACTTTATTTTCAGCACATTCGTCGGTTACTATTTCAAAAGTAATCGGCAAGACTTTATTTTCAGCACATTCGTCGGTTACTATTTCAAAAGTAATCGGCAAGATTTTTATTTTCAGCATATTCGTCGGTGACTATTTCAAAAGTAATCGGCAATATTTTTATTTTCAACATATTCGTCGGTTACTATTTCAAAAGTAATCGGCAAGATTTATTTGCAGCACATTCGTCGGTTACTATTTCAAAAGTTATCGGCAAGATTTTTCTTTTCAGCATATTCGTCGGTGACTATTTCAAAAGTAATCGGCATGATTTATTTTCAGCATATTTGTCGGTTACTATTTTAAAAGTAAACGACAAGATTTTATTATCAACATATTCGTCGGTTACTATTTCAAAAGTAATCGGCATGATTTATTTTCAGCACATTTGTCGGTTACTATTTCAAAAGTAATTCGCATGATTTATTTTCAGCACATTCGTCGGTTACTATTTTAAATGTAATCGACAAGATTTTTATTTTCAACATATTCGTCGGTTACTTTTTCAAAAGTAATCGGCAAAACTTTATTTTCAGCACATTTGTTGGTTACAATTTCAAAAGTAATCGGTAAGATTTTTATTTTCAACATATTTGTTGCGTACTATTTCAAAAGTAATCGGCATGATTTATTTTCAGCACATTCGTCGGTTACTATTTCAAAAGTAATCGGCAAGATTTTTATTTTCAGCATATTCGTCGGTGACTATTTCAAAAGTAATCGGCATGATTTATTTTCAGCACATTCGTCGGTTACTATTTTAAAAGTAATCGGCAGGACTTTTATTTTCAGCACATTTGTCGGTTACTATTTCAAAAGTAATCGGCATGATTTATTTTCAGCACATTCGTCGGTTACTATTTCAAAAGTAATCAGCAAGACTTTATTTTCGGCAGATTCGTTGGTTACTATTTCAAAAGTAATCGGCAAGACTTTATTTTTAGCACATTCGTTGGTTACTATTTCAAAAATAATCGGCATGATCTATTTTCTGCACATTCGTCGATTACTATTTCAAAAGTAATCGGCAAGACTTTATTTTCAACACATTCGTCGGTTACTATTTCAAAAGTAATCGGTTTTAGAAGTAATCGACAGGATTTTTATTTTCAACATATTCGTCGGTTACTATTTCAAAAGTAATCGACAAGATTTTTATTTTCAGCATATTTGTCGGTTACTATTTTAAAAGTAATCTGCAAGACTTTATTTTCAGCACATTCGTCGGTTACTATTTCAAAGGTAATCGACAAGATTTTTATTTTCAGCATATTCGTCGGTTACAATTTCAAAAGTAATCGGCAAGATTTTTATTTTCAGCATATTTGTCGGTTACTATTTTAAAAGTAATCGGCAACACTTTATTTTCAGCACATTCGTCGGTTACTATTTCAAAAGTAATCGACAAGACTTTATTTTCAGCACATTCGTCGGTTACTATTTCAAAAGTAATCGGCAAGATTTTTATTTTCAGCATATTCGTCGGTGACTATTTCAAAAGTAATCGGCAATATTTTTATTTTCAACATATTCGTCGGTTACTATTTCAAAAGTAATCGGCAAGATTTATTTGCAGCACATTCGTCGGTTACTATTTCAAAAGTTATCGGCAAGATTTTTCTTTTCAGCATATTCGTCGGTGACTATTTCAAAAGTAATCGGCATGATTTATTTTCAGCATATTTGTCGGTTACTATTTTAAAAGTAAACGACAAGATTTTATTTTCAACATATTCGTCGGTTACTATTTCAAAAGTAATCGGCATGATTTATTTTCAGCGCATTTGTCGGTTACTATTTCAAAAGTAATTGACATGATTTATTTTCAGCACATTCGTCGGTTACTATTTTAAATGTAATCGACAAGATTTTTATTTTCAACATATTCGTCGGTTACTATTTCAAAAGTAATCGGCAAAACTTTATTTTCAGCACATTTGTTGGTTAAAATTTCAAAAGTAATGGGTAAGATTTTTTTTTTCAACATATTCGTTGCGTACTATTTCAAAAGTAATCGGCATGATTTATTTTCAGCACATTCGTCGATTACTATTTCAAAAGTAATCGGCAAGATTTTTATTTTCAGCATATTCGTCGGTGACTATTTCAAAAGTAATTGGCAGGACTTTTATTTTCAGCACATTCGTCGGTTACTATTTTAAAAGTAATCGGCAGGACTTTTATTTTCAGCACATTTGTCGGTTACTATTTCAAAAGTAATCGGCATGATTTATTTTCAGCACATTCGTCGGTTACTATTTCAAAAGTAATCAGCAAGACTTTATTTTCGGCAGATTCGTTGGTTACTATTTCAAAAGTAATCGGCAAGACTTTATTTTTAGCACATTCGTTGGTTACTATTTCAAAAATAATCGGCATGATCTATTTTCTGCACATTCGTCGATTACTATTTCAAAAGTAATCGGCAAGACTTTATTTTCAACACATTCGTCGGTTACTATTTCAAAAGTAATCGGTTTTAGAAGTAATCGACAGGATTTTTATTTTCAACATATTCGTCGGTTACTATTTCAAAAGTAATCGACAAGATTTTTATTTTCAGCATATTTGTCGGTTACTATTTTAAAAGTAATCTGCAAGACTTTATTTTCAGCACATTCGTCGGTTACTATTTCAAAGGTAATCGACAAGATTTTTATTTTCAGCATATTCGTCGGTTACAATTTCAAAAGTAATCGGCAAGATTTTTATTTTCAGCATATTTGTCGGTTACTATTTTAAAAGTAATCGGCAACACTTTATTTTCAGCACATTCGTCGGTTACTATTTCAAAAGTAATCGACAAGACTTTATTTTCAGCACATTCGTCGGTTACTATTTCAAAAGTAATCGGCAAGATTTTTATTTTCAGCATATTCGTCGGTGACTATTTCAAAAGTAATCGGCAATATTTTTATTTTCAACATATTCGTCGGTTACTATTTCAAAAGTAATCGGCAAGATTTATTTGCAGCACATTCGTCGGTTACTATTTCAAAAGTTATCGGCAAGATTTTTCTTTTCAGCATATTCGTCGGTGACTATTTCAAAAGTAATCGGCATGATTTATTTTCAGCATATTTGTCGGTTACTATTTTAAAAGTAAACGACAAGATTTTATTTTCAACATATTCGTCGGTTACTATTTCAAAAGTAATCGGCATGATTTATTTTCAGCGCATTTGTCGGTTACTATTTCAAAAGTAATTGACATGATTTATTTTCAGCACATTCGTCGGTTACTATTTTAAATGTAATCGACAAGATTTTTATTTTCAACATATTCGTCGGTTACTATTTCAAAAGTAATCGGCAAAACTTTATTTTCAGCACATTTGTTGGTTAAAATTTCAAAAGTAATGGGTAAGATTTTTTTTTTCAACATATTCGTTGCGTACTATTTCAAAAGTAATCGGCATGATTTATTTTCAGCACATTCGTCGATTACTATTTCAAAAGTAATCGGCAAGATTTTTATTTTCAGCATATTCGTCGGTGACTATTTCAAAAGTAATTGGCAGGACTTTTATTTTCAGCACATTTGTCGGTTACTATTTCAAAAGTAATCGGCATGATTTATTTTCAGCACATTCGTCGGTTACTATTTCAAAAGTAATCGGCATGATTTTTATTTTCAGCATATTCGTCAGTTACTATTTCAAAAGTAATCAGCATGATTTTTATTTTCAGCATATTCGTCGGTTACTATTTCAAAAGTAATCGACAAGATTTTTATTTTCAGCATATTCGTCGGTTACTATTTCAAAAGTAATCGGCAAGATTTTTATTTTCAACATATTCGTTGGTTACTATTTCAAAAGTAATCGCAAGACTTTATTTTCAGCACATTCGTTGGTTACTATTTCAAAAGTAATCGGTAAGATTTTTATTTTCAACATAATCGTCGCTTAATATTTCAAAAGTAATCGGCATGATTTATTTTCAGCACATTCATCGGTTACTATTTCAAAAGTAACCGAAAAGATTTTTATTTTCAGAAAATTCGTCGGTGACTATTTCAAAAGTAATCAGCATGATTTATTTTCAGCACATTCGTCGGTTACTATTTCAAAAGTAATCGGCAAGACTTTATTTTCAGCACATTCGTCGGTTACTATTTCAAAAGTAATCGGCAAGACTTTATTTTCAGCACATTCGTCGGTTACTATTTCAAAAGTAATCGGCAAGATTTTTATTTACAGCATATTCGTCAGTTACTATTTCAAAAGTAATCGGCAAGACTTTATTTTCAGCACATTCGTCGGTTACTATTTCAAAAGTAATCGGCAAGATTTTTATTTTCAGCATATTCGTCGGTTACTATTTCAAAAGTAAGCGGCAAGATTTTTATTTTCAGCATATTTGTCGGTTACTATTTTAAAAGTAATCGGCAAGACTTTATTTTCAGCACATTCGTCGGTTACTATTTCAAAAGTAATCGGCAAGACTTTATTTTCAGCACATTTGTCGGTTACTAATTCAAAAGTAATCGGCAAGATTTTTATTTTCAGCATATTCATCGGTTACTATTTCAAAAGTAATCGACAAGATTTTTATTTTCAGCATATTCGTCGGTTACTATTTCAAAAGTAATCGCAAGACTTTATTTTCAGCACATTCGTTGGTTACTATTTCATAAGTAATCGGTAAGATTTTTATTTTCAACATATTCGTCGCTTAATATTTCAAAAGTAATCGGCATGATTTATTTTCAGCACATTCATCGGTTACTATTTCAAAAGTAACCGAAAAGATTTTTATTTTCAGCAAATTCGTCGGTGACTATTTCAAAAGTAATCAGCATGATTTATTTTCAGCACATTCGTTGGTTACTATTTCAAAAGTAATCGGCAAGATTTTTATTTTCAGCATATTCGTCGGTGACTATTTCAAAAGTAATCGGCAAGATTTATTTTCAGCACATTCGTCGGTTACTATTTCAAAAGTAATCGGCAAGACTTTATTTTCAGCACATTCGTCGGTTACTATTTCAAAAGTAATCGGCAAGATTTTTATTTACAGCATATTCGTCGGTTACTATTTCAAAGGTAATCGGCATGATTTATTTTCAGCACAATCGTCAGTTACTATTTCAAAAGTAATCGGCAAGATTTTTATTTTCAGCATATTTGTCGGTTACTATTTTAAAAGTAATCTGCAAGACTTTATTTTCAGCACATTCGTCGGTTACTATTTCAAAAGTAATCGGCAAGATTTTTATATTTAACATATTCGTCGCTTAATATTTCAAAAGTAATCGGCATAATTTATTTTCAGCACATTCGTCGGTTACTATTTCAAAAGTAACCGACAAGATTTTTATTTTCAGCAAATTCGTCGGTGACTATTTCAAAAGTAATCGGCATGATTTATTTTAAGCACAATCGTCGGTTACTATTTCAAAAGTAATCGGCAAGATTTTTATTTTCAGAATATTTGTCGGTTACTATTTTAAAAGTAAACGACAAGATTTTATTATCAACATATTCGTCGGTTACTATTTCAAAAGTAATCGGCATGATTTATTTTCAGCACATTTGTCGGTTACTATTTCAAAAGTAATTCGCATGATTTATTTTCAGCACATTCGTCGGTTACTATTTTAAATGTAATCGACAAGATTTTTATTTTCAACATATTCGTCGGTTACTTTTTCAAAAGTAATCGGCAAAACTTTATTTTCAGCACATTTGTTGGTTACAATTTCAAAAGTAATCGGTAAGATTTTTATTTTCAACATATTTGTTGCGTACTATTTCAAAAGTAATCGGCATGATTTATTTTCAGCACATTCGTCGGTTACTATTTCAAAAGTAATCGGCAAGATTTTTATTTTCAGCATATTCGTCGGTGACTATTTCAAAAGTAATCGGCATGATTTATTTTCAGCACATTCGTGGTTACTATTTCAAAAGTAATCGGCAGGACTTTTATTTTCAGCACATTTGTCGGTTACTATTTCAAAAGTAATCGGCATGATTTTTTTTCAGCACATTCGTCGGTTACTATTTCAAAAGTAATCAGCAAGACTTTATTTTCGGCAGATTCGTTGGTTACTATTTCAAAAGTAATCGGCAAGACTTTATTTTTAGCACATTCGTTGGTTACTATTTCAAAAATAATCGGCATGATCTATTTTCTGCACATTCGTCGATTACTATTTCAAAAGTAATCGGCAAGACTTTATTTTCAACACATTCGTCAGTTACTATTTCAAAAGTAATCGGTTTTAGAAGTAATCGACAGGATTTTTATTTTCAACATATTCGTCGGTTACTATTTTAAATGTAATCGACAAGATTTTTATTTTCAACATATTCGTCGGTTACTATTTCAAAAGTAATCGGCAAAACTTTATTTTCAGCACATTTGTTGGTTAAAATTTCAAAAGTAATGGGTAAGATTTTTTTTTTCAACATATTCGTTGCGTACTATTTCAAAAGTAATCGGCATGATTTATTTTCAGCACATTCGTCGATTACTATTTCAAAAGTAATCGGCAAGATTTTTATTTTCAGCATATTCGTCGGTGACTATTTCAAAAGTAATTGGCAGGACTTTTATTTTCAGCACATTTGTCGGTTACTATTTCAAAAGTAATCGGCATGATTTATTTTCAGCACATTCGTCGGTTACTATTTCAAAGGTAATCGACAAGATTTTTATTTTCAGCATATTCGTCGGTTACAATTTCAAAAGTAATCGGCAAGATTTTTATTTTCAGCATATTTGTCGGTTACTATTTTAAAAGTAATCGGCAACACTTTATTTTCAGCACATTCGTCGGTTACTATTTCAAAAGTAATCGACAAGACTTTATTTTCAGCACATTCGTCGGTTACTATTTCAAAAGTAATCGGCAAGATTTTTATTTTCAGCATATTCGTCGGTGACTATTTCAAAAGTAATCGGCAATATTTTTATTTTCAACATATTCGTCGGTTACTATTTCAAAAGTAATCGGCAAGATTTATTTGCAGCACATTCGTCGGTTACTATTTCAAAAGTTATCGGCAAGATTTTTCTTTTCAGCATATTCGTCGGTGACTATTTCAAAAGTAATCGGCATGATTTATTTTCAGCATATTTGTCGGTTACTATTTTAAAAGTAAACGACAAGATTTTATTTTCAACATATTCGTCGGTTACTATTTCAAAAGTAATCGGCATGATTTATTTTCAGCGCATTTGTCGGTTACTATTTCAAAAGTAATTGACATGATTTATTTTCAGCACATTCGTCGGTTACTATTTTAAATGTAATCGACAAGATTTTTATTTTCAACATATTCGTCGGTTACTATTTCAAAAGTAATCGGCAAAACTTTATTTTCAGCACATTTGTTGGTTAAAATTTCAAAAGTAATGGGTAAGATTTTTTTTTTCAACATATTCGTTGCGTACTATTTCAAAAGTAATCGGCATGATTTATTTTCAGCACATTCGTCGATTACTATTTCAAAAGTAATCGGCAAGATTTTTATTTTCAGCATATTCGTCGGTGACTATTTCAAAAGTAATTGGCAGGACTTTTATTTTCAGCACATTTGTCGGTTACTATTTCAAAAGTAATCGGCATGATTTATTTTCAGCACATTCGTCGGTTACTATTTCAAAAGTAATCGGCATGATTTTTATTTTCAGCATATTCGTCAGTTACTATTTCAAAAGTAATCAGCATGATTTTTATTTTCAGCATATTCGTCGGTTACTATTTCAAAAGTAATCGACAAGATTTTTATTTTCAGCATATTCGTCGGTTACTATTTCAAAAGTAATCGGCAAGATTTTTATTTTCAACATATTCGTTGGTTACTATTTCAAAAGTAATCGCAAGACTTTATTTTCAGCACATTCGTTGGTTACTATTTCAAAAGTAATCGGTAAGATTTTTATTTTCAACATAATCGTCGCTTAATATTTCAAAAGTAATCGGCATGATTTATTTTCAGCACATTCATCGGTTACTATTTCAAAAGTAACCGAAAAGATTTTTATTTTCAGAAAATTCGTCGGTGACTATTTCAAAAGTAATCAGCATGATTTATTTTCAGCACATTCGTCGGTTACTATTTCAAAAGTAATCGGCAAGACTTTATTTTCAGCACATTCGTCGGTTACTATTTCAAAAGTAATCGGCAAGACTTTATTTTCAGCACATTCGTCGGTTACTATTTCAAAAGTAATCGGCAAGATTTTTATTTTCAGCATATTCATCGGTTACTATTTCAAAAGTAATCGACAAGATTTTTATTTTCAGCATATTCGTCGGTTACTATTTCAAAAGTAATCGCAAGACTTTATTTTCAGCACATTCGTTGGTTACTATTTCATAAGTAATCGGTAAGATTTTTATTTTCAACATATTCGTCGCTTAATATTTCAAAAGTAATCGGCATGATTTATTTTCAGCACATTCATCGGTTACTATTTCAAAAGTAACCGAAAAGATTTTTATTTTCAGCAAATTCGTCGGTGACTATTTCAAAAGTAATCAGCATGATTTATTTTAAGCACATTCGTTGGTTACTATTTCAAAAGTAATCGGCAAGATTTTTATTTTCAGCATATTCGTCGGTGACTATTTCAAAAGTAATCGGCATGATTTATTTTCAGCACATTCGTCGGTTACTATTTCAAAAGTAATCGGCAAGACTTTATTTTCAGCACATTCGTCGGTTACTATTTCAAAAGTAATCGGCAAGATTTTTATTTACAGCATATTCGTCGGTTACTATTTCAAAGGTAATCGGCATGATTTATTTTCAGCACAATCGTCAGTTACTATTTCAAAAGTAATCGGCAAGATTTTTATTTTCAGCATATTTGTCGGTTACTATTTTAAAAGTAATCTGCAAGACTTTATTTTCAGCACATTCGTCGGTTACTATTTCAAAAGTAATCGGCAAGATTTTTATATTTAACATATTCGTTGCTTAATATTTCAAAAGTAATCGGCATAATTTATTTTCAGCACATTCGTCAGTTACTATTTCAAAAGTAACCGACAAGATTTTTATTTTCAGCAAATTCGTCGGTGACTATTTCAAAAGTAATCGGCATGATTTATTTTCAGCACAATCGTCGGTTACTATTTCAAAAGTAATCGGCAAGATTTTTATTTTCAGAATATTTGTCGGTTACTATTTTAAAAGTAATCGACAAGATTTTTATTTTCAACATATTCGTCGGTTACTATTTCATAAGTAATCGGCAAGACTTTATTTACAGCACATTCGTCGGTTACTATTTCAAAAGTAATCGAGAAGATTTTTATTTTCAGCATATTCGTCGGTTACTATTTCAAAAGTAATCGGCAAGATTTTTATTTTCAACATATTCGTTGGTTACTATTTCAAAAGTAATCGCAAGACTTTATTTTCAGCACATTCGTTGGTTACTATTTCAAAAGTAATCGGTAAGATTTTTATTTTCAACATATTCGTCGCTTAATATTTCAAAAGTAATCGGCATGATTTATTTTCAGCACATTCATCGGTTACTATTTCAAAAGTAACCGAAAAGATTTTTATTTTCAGCAAATTCGTCGGTGACTATTTCAAAAGTAATCAGCATGATTTATTTTCAGCACATTAGTCGGTTACTATTTCAAAAGTAATCGGCAAGATTTTTATTTTCAACATATTCGTCGGTTACTATTTTAAAAGTAATCTGCAAGACTTTATTTTCAGCACATTCGTCGGTTACTATTTCAAAGGTAATCGACAAGATTTTTATTTTCAGCATATTCGTCGGTTACAATTTCAAAAGTAATCGGCAAGATTTTTATTTTCAGCATATTTGTCGGTTACTATTTTAAAAGTAATCGGCAAGACTTTATTTTCAGCACATTCGTCGGTTACTATTTCAAAAGTAATCGGCAAGACTTTATTTTCAGCACATTCGTCGGTTACTATTTCAAAAGAAATCGGCAAGATTTTTATTTTCAGCATATTCGTCGGTGACTATTTCAAAAGTAATCGGCAATATTTTTATTTTCAACATATTCGTCGGTTACTATTTCAAAAGTAATCGGCAAGATTTATTTGCAGCACATTCGTCGGTTACTATTTCAAAAGTTATCGGCAAGATTTTTCTTTTCAGCATATTCGTCGGTGACTATTTCAAAAGTAATCGGCATGATTTATTTTCAGCATATTTGTCGGTTACTATTTTAAAAGTAAACGACAAGATTTTATTATCAACATATTCGTCGGTTACTATTTCAAAAGTAATCGGCATGATTTATTTTCAGCACATTTGTCGGTTACTATTTCAAAAGTAATTCGCATGATTTATTTTCAGCACATTCGTCGGTTACTATTTTAAATGTAATCGACAAGATTTTTATTTTCAACATATTCGTCGGTTACTTTTTCAAAAGTAATCGGCAAAACTTTATTTTCAGCACATTTGTTGGTTACAATTTCAAAAGTAATCGGTAAGATTTTTATTTTCAACATATTTGTTGCGTACTATTTCAAAAGTAATCGGCATGATTTATTTTCAGCACATTCGTCGGTTACTATTTCAAAAGTAATCGGCAAGATTTTTATTTTCAGCATATTCGTCGGTGACTATTTCAAAAGTAATCGGCATGATTTATTTTCAGCACATTCGTCGGTTACTATTTCAAAAGTAATCGGCAGGACTTTTATTTTCAGCACATTTGTCGGTTACTATTTCAAAAGTAATCGGCATGATTTATTTTCAGCACATTCGTCGGTTACTATTTCAAAAGTAATCAGCAAGACTTTATTTTCGGCAGATTCGTTGGTTACTATTTCAAAAGTAATCGGCAAGACTTTATTTTTAGCACATTCGTTGGTTACTATTTCAAAAATAATCGGCATGATCTATTTTCTGCACATTCGTCGATTACTATTTCAAAAGTAATCGGCAAGACTTTATTTTCAACACATTCGTCGGTTACTATTTCAAAAGTAATCGGTTTTAGAAGTAATCGACAGGATTTTTATTTTCAACATATTCGTCGGTTACTATTTCAAAAGTAATCGACAAGATTTTTATTTTCAGCATATTTGTCGGTTACTATTTTAAAAGTAATCTGCAAGACTTTATTTTCAGCACATTCGTCGGTTACTATTTCAAAGGTAATCGACAAGATTTTTATTTTCAGCATATTCGTCGGTTACAATTTCAAAAGTAATCGGCAAGATTTTTATTTTCAGCATATTTGTCGGTTACTATTTTAAAAGTAATCGGCAACACTTTATTTTCAGCACATTCGTCGGTTACTATTTCAAAAGTAATCGACAAGACTTTATTTTCAGCACATTCGTCGGTTACTATTTCAAAAGTAATCGGCAAGATTTTTATTTTCAGCATATTCGTCGGTGACTATTTCAAAAGTAATCGGCAATATTTTTATTTTCAACATATTCGTCGGTTACTATTTCAAAAGTAATCGGCAAGACTTTATTTACAGCACATTCGTCGGTTACTATTTCAAAAGTAATCGAGAAGATTTTTATTTTCAGCATATTCGTCGGTTACTATTTCAAAAGTAATCGGCAAGATTTTTATTTTCAACATATTCGTTGGTTACTATTTCAAAAGTAATCGCAAGACTTTATTTTCAGCACATTCGTTGGTTACTATTTCAAAAGTAATCGGTAAGATTTTTATTTTCAACATATTCGTCGCTTAATATTTCAAAAGTAATCGGCATGATTTATTTTCAGCACATTCATCGGTTACTATTTCAAAAGTAACCGAAAAGATTTTTATTTTCAGCAAATTCGTCGGTGACTATTTCAAAAGTAATCAGCATGTTTTATTTTCAGCACATTAGTCGGTTACTATTTCAAAAGTAATCGGCAAGATTTTTATTTTCAGCATATTTGTCGGTTACTATTTTAAAAGTAATCTGCAAGACTTTATTTTCAGCACATTCGTCGGTTACTATTTCAAAGGTAATCGACAAGATTTTTATTTTCAGCATATTCGTCGGTTACAATTTCAAAAGTAATCGGCAAGATTTTTATTTTCAGCATATTTGTCGGTTACTATTTTAAAAGTAATCGGCAAGACTTTATTTTCAGCACATTCGTCGGTTACTATTTCAAAAGTAATCGGCAAGACTTTATTTTCAGCACATTCGTCGGTTACTATTTCAAAAGTAATCGGCAAGATTTTTATTTTCAGCATATTCGTCGGTGACTATTTCAAAAGTAATCGGCAATATTTTTATTTTCAACATATTCGTCGGTTACTATTTCAAAAGTAATCGGCAAGATTTATTTGCAGCACATTCGTCGGTTACTATTTCAAAAGTTATCGGCAAGATTTTTCTTTTCAGCATATTCGTCGGTGACTATTTCAAAAGTAATCGGCATGATTTATTTTCAGCATATTTGTCGGTTACTATTTTAAAAGTAAACGACAAGATTTTATTATCAACATATTCGTCGGTTACTATTTCAAAAGTAATCGGCATGATTTATTTTCAGCACATTTGTCGGTTACTATTTCAAAAGTAATTCGCATGATTTATTTTCAGCACATTCGTCGGTTACTATTTTAAATGTAATCGACAAGATTTTTATTTTCAACATATTCGTCGGTTACTTTTTCAAAAGTAATCGGCAAAACTTTATTTTCAGCACATTTGTTGGTTACAATTTCAAAAGTAATCGGTAAGATTTTTATTTTCAACATATTTGTTGCGTACTATTTCAAAAGTAATCGGCATGATTTATTTTCAGCACATTCGTCGGTTACTATTTCAAAAGTAATCGGCAAGATTTTTATTTTCAGCATATTCGTCGGTGACTATTTCAAAAGTAATCGGCATGATTTATTTTCAGCACATTCGTCGGTTACTATTTCAAAAGTAATCGGCAGGACTTTTATTTTCAGCACATTTGTCGGTTACTATTTCAAAAGTAATCGGCATGATTTATTTTCAGCACATTCGTCGGTTACTATTTCAAAAGTAATCAGCAAGACTTTATTTTCGGCAGATTCGTTGGTTACTATTTCAAAAGTAATCGGCAAGACTTTATTTTTAGCACATTCGTTGGTTACTATTTCAAAAATAATCGGCATGATCTATTTTCTGCACATTCGTCGATTACTATTTCAAAAGTAATCGGCAAGACTTTATTTTCAACACATTCGTCGGTTACTATTTCAAAAGTAATCGGTTTTAGAAGTAATCGACAGGATTTTTATTTTCAACATATTCGTCGGTTACTATTTCAAAAGTAATCGACAAGATTTTTATTTTCAGCATATTTGTCGGTTACTATTTTAAAAGTAATCTGCAAGACTTTATTTTCAGCACATTCGTCGGTTACTATTTCAAAGGTAATCGACAAGATTTTTATTTTCAGCATATTCGTCGGTTACAATTTCAAAAGTAATCGGCAAGATTTTTATTTTCAGCATATTTGTCGGTTACTATTTTAAAAGTAATCGGCAACACTTTATTTTCAGCACATTCGTCGGTTACTATTTCAAAAGTAATCGACAAGACTTTATTTTCAGCACATTCGTCGGTTACTATTTCAAAAGTAATCGGCAAGATTTTTATTTTCAGCATATTCGTCGGTGACTATTTCAAAAGTAATCGGCAATATTTTTATTTTCAACATATTCGTCGGTTACTATTTCAAAAGTAATCGGCAAGACTTTATTTACAGCACATTCGTCGGTTACTATTTCAAAAGTAATCGAGAAGATTTTTATTTTCAGCATATTCGTCGGTTACTATTTCAAAAGTAATCGGCAAGATTTTTATTTTCAACATATTCGTTGGTTACTATTTCAAAAGTAATCGCAAGACTTTATTTTCAGCACATTCGTTGGTTACTATTTCAAAAGTAATCGGTAAGATTTTTATTTTCAACATATTCGTCGCTTAATATTTCAAAAGTAATCGGCATGATTTATTTTCAGCACATTCATCGGTTACTATTTCAAAAGTAACCGAAAAGATTTTTATTTTCAGCAAATTCGTCGGTGACTATTTCAAAAGTAATCAGCATGTTTTATTTTCAGCACATTAGTCGGTTACTATTTCAAAAGTAATCGGCAAGATTTTTATTTTCAGCATATTTGTCGGTTACTATTTTAAAAGTAATCTGCAAGACTTTATTTTCAGCACATTCGTCGGTTACTATTTCAAAGGTAATCGACAAGATTTTTATTTTCAGCATATTCGTCGGTTACAATTTCAAAAGTAATCGGCAAGATTTTTATTTTCAGCATATTTGTCGGTTACTATTTTAAAAGTAATCGGCAAGACTTTATTTTCAGCACATTCGTCGGTTACTATTTCAAAAGTAATCGGCAAGACTTTATTTTCAGCACATTCGTCGGTTACTATTTCAAAAGTAATCGGCAAGATTTTTATTTTCAGCATATTCGTCGGTGACTATTTCAAAAGTAATCGGCAATATTTTTATTTTCAACATATTCGTCGGTTACTATTTCAAAAGTAATCGGCAAGATTTATTTGCAGCACATTCGTCGGTTACTATTTCAAAAGTTATCGGCAAGATTTTTCTTTTCAGCATATTCGTCGGTGACTATTTCAAAAGTAATCGGCATGATTTATTTTCAGCATATTTGTCGGTTACTATTTTAAAAGTAAACGACAAGATTTTATTATCAACATATTCGTCGGTTACTATTTCAAAAGTAATCGGCATGATTTATTTTCAGCACATTTGTCGGTTACTATTTCAAAAGTAATTCGCATGATTTATTTTCAGCACATTCGTCGGTTACTATTTTAAATGTAATCGACAAGATTTTTATTTTCAACATATTCGTCGGTTACTTTTTCAAAAGTAATCGGCAAAACTTTATTTTCAGCACATTTGTTGGTTACAATTTCAAAAGTAATCGGTAAGATTTTTATTTTCAACATATTTGTTGCGTACTATTTCAAAAGTAATCGGCATGATTTATTTTCAGCACATTCGTCGGTTACTATTTCAAAAGTAATCGGCAAGATTTTTATTTTCAGCATATTCGTCGGTGACTATTTCAAAAGTAATCGGCATGATTTATTTTCAGCACATTCGTCGGTTACTATTTCAAAAGTAATCGGCAGGACTTTTATTTTCAGCACATTTGTCGGTTACTATTTCAAAAGTAATCGGCATGATTTATTTTCAGCACATTCGTCGGTTACTATTTCAAAAGTAATCAGCAAGACTTTATTTTCGGCAGATTCGTTGGTTACTATTTCAAAAGTAATCGGCAAGACTTTATTTTTAGCACATTCGTTGGTTACTATTTCAAAAATAATCGGCATGATCTATTTTCTGCACATTCGTCGATTACTATTTCAAAAGTAATCGGCAAGACTTTATTTTCAACACATTCGTCGGTTACTATTTCAAAAGTAATCGGTTTTAGAAGTAATCGACAGGATTTTTATTTTCAACATATTCGTCGGTTACTATTTCAAAAGTAATCGACAAGATTTTTATTTTCAGCATATTTGTCGGTTACTATTTTAAAAGTAATCTGCAAGACTTTATTTTCAGCACATTCGTCGGTTACTATTTCAAAGGTAATCGACAAGATTTTTATTTTCAGCATATTCGTCGGTTACAATTTCAAAAGTAATCGGCAAGATTTTTATTTTCAGCATATTTGTCGGTTACTATTTTAAAAGTAATCGGCAACACTTTATTTTCAGCACATTCGTCGGTTACTATTTCAAAAGTAATCGACAAGACTTTATTTTCAGCACATTCGTCGGTTACTATTTCAAAAGTAATCGGCAAGATTTTTATTTTCAGCATATTCGTCGGTGACTATTTCAAAAGTAATCGGCAATATTTTTATTTTCAACATATTCGTCGGTTACTATTTCAAAAGTAATCGGCAAGACTTTATTTACAGCACATTCGTCGGTTACTATTTCAAAAGTAATCGAGAAGATTTTTATTTTCAGCATATTCGTCGGTTACTATTTCAAAAGTAATCGGCAAGATTTTTATTTTCAACATATTCGTTGGTTACTATTTCAAAAGTAATCGCAAGACTTTATTTTCAGCACATTCGTTGGTTACTATTTCAAAAGTAATCGGTAAGATTTTTATTTTCAACATATTCGTCGCTTAATATTTCAAAAGTAATCGGCATGATTTATTTTCAGCACATTCATCGGTTACTATTTCAAAAGTAACCGAAAAGATTTTTATTTTCAGCAAATTCGTCGGTGACTATTTCAAAAGTAATCAGCATGTTTTATTTTCAGCACATTAGTCGGTTACTATTTCAAAAGTAATCGGCAAGATTTTTATTTTCAGCATATTTGTCGGTTACTATTTTAAAAGTAATCTGCAAGACTTTATTTTCAGCACATTCGTCGGTTACTATTTCAAAGGTAATCGACAAGATTTTTATTTTCAGCATATTCGTCGGTTACAATTTCAAAAGTAATCGGCAAGATTTTTATTTTCAGCATATTTGTCGGTTACTATTTTAAAAGTAATCGGCAAGACTTTATTTTCAGCACATTCGTCGGTTACTATTTCAAAAGTAATCGGCAAGACTTTATTTTCAGCACATTCGTCGGTTACTATTTCAAAAGTAATCGGCAAGATTTTTATTTTCAGCATATTCGTCGGTGACTATTTCAAAAGTAATCGGCAATATTTTTATTTTCAACATATTCGTCGGTTACTATTTCAAAAGTAATCGGCAAGATTTATTTGCAGCACATTCGTCGGTTACTATTTCAAAAGTTATCGGCAAGATTTTTCTTTTCAGCATATTCGTCGGTGACTATTTCAAAAGTAATCGGCATGATTTATTTTCAGCATATTTGTCGGTTACTATTTTAAAAGTAAACGACAAGATTTTATTATCAACATATTCGTCGGTTACTATTTCAAAAGTAATCGGCATGATTTATTTTCAGCACATTTGTCGGTTACTATTTCAAAAGTAATTCGCATGATTTATTTTCAGCACATTCGTCGGTTACTATTTTAAATGTAATCGACAAGATTTTTATTTTCAACATATTCGTCGGTTACTTTTTCAAAAGTAATCGGCAAAACTTTATTTTCAGCACATTTGTTGGTTACAATTTCAAAAGTAATCGGTAAGATTTTTATTTTCAACATATTTGTTGCGTACTATTTCAAAAGTAATCGGCATGATTTATTTTCAGCACATTCGTCGGTTACTATTTCAAAAGTAATCGGCAAGATTTTTATTTTCAGCATATTCGTCGGTGACTATTTCAAAAGTAATCGGCATGATTTATTTTCAGCACATTCGTCGGTTACTATTTCAAAAGTAATCGGCAGGACTTTTATTTTCAGCACATTTGTCGGTTACTATTTCAAAAGTAATCGGCATGATTTATTTTCAGCACATTCGTCGGTTACTATTTCAAAAGTAATCAGCAAGACTTTATTTTCGGCAGATTCGTTGGTTACTATTTCAAAAGTAATCGGCAAGACTTTATTTTTAGCACATTCGTTGGTTACTATTTCAAAAATAATCGGCATGATCTATTTTCTGCACATTCGTCGATTACTATTTCAAAAGTAATCGGCAAGACTTTATTTTCAACACATTCGTCGGTTACTATTTCAAAAGTAATCGGTTTTAGAAGTAATCGACAGGATTTTTATTTTCAACATATTCGTCGGTTACTATTTCAAAAGTAATCGACAAGATTTTTATTTTCAGCATATTTGTCGGTTACTATTTTAAAAGTAATCTGCAAGACTTTATTTTCAGCACATTCGTCGGTTACTATTTCAAAGGTAATCGACAAGATTTTTATTTTCAGCATATTCGTCGGTTACAATTTCAAAAGTAATCGGCAAGATTTTTATTTTCAGCATATTTGTCGGTTACTATTTTAAAAGTAATCGGCAACACTTTATTTTCAGCACATTCGTCGGTTACTATTTCAAAAGTAATCGACAAGACTTTATTTTCAGCACATTCGTCGGTTACTATTTCAAAAGTAATCGGCAAGATTTTTATTTTCAGCATATTCGTCGGTGACTATTTCAAAAGTAATCGGCAATATTTTTATTTTCAACATATTCGTCGGTTACTATTTCAAAAGTAATCGGCAAGACTTTATTTACAGCACATTCGTCGGTTACTATTTCAAAAGTAATCGAGAAGATTTTTATTTTCAGCATATTCGTCGGTTACTATTTCAAAAGTAATCGGCAAGATTTTTATTTTCAACATATTCGTTGGTTACTATTTCAAAAGTAATCGCAAGACTTTATTTTCAGCACATTCGTTGGTTACTATTTCAAAAGTAATCGGTAAGATTTTTATTTTCAACATATTCGTCGCTTAATATTTCAAAAGTAATCGGCATGATTTATTTTCAGCACATTCATCGGTTACTATTTCAAAAGTAACCGAAAAGATTTTTATTTTCAGCAAATTCGTCGGTGACTATTTCAAAAGTAATCAGCATGTTTTATTTTCAGCACATTAGTCGGTTACTATTTCAAAAGTAATCGGCAAGATTTTTATTTTCAGCATATTTGTCGGTTACTATTTTAAAAGTAATCTGCAAGACTTTATTTTCAGCACATTCGTCGGTTACTATTTCAAAGGTAATCGACAAGATTTTTATTTTCAGCATATTCGTCGGTTACAATTTCAAAAGTAATCGGCAAGATTTTTATTTTCAGCATATTTGTCGGTTACTATTTTAAAAGTAATCGGCAAGACTTTATTTTCAGCACATTCGTCGGTTACTATTTCAAAAGTAATCGGCAAGACTTTATTTTCAGCACATTCGTCGGTTACTATTTCAAAAGTAATCGGCAAGATTTTTATTTTCAGCATATTCGTCGGTGACTATTTCAAAAGTAATCGGCAATATTTTTATTTTCAACATATTCGTCGGTTACTATTTCAAAAGTAATCGGCAAGATTTATTTGCAGCACATTCGTCGGTTACTATTTCAAAAGTTATCGGCAAGATTTTTCTTTTCAGCATATTCGTCGGTGACTATTTCAAAAGTAATCGGCATGATTTATTTTCAGCATATTTGTCGGTTACTATTTTAAAAGTAAACGACAAGATTTTATTATCAACATATTCGTCGGTTACTATTTCAAAAGTAATCGGCATGATTTATTTTCAGCACATTTGTGGGTTACTATTTCAAAAGTAATTCGCATGATTTATTTTCAGCACATTCGTCGGTTACTATTTTAAATGTAATCGACAAGATTTTTATTTTCAACATATTCGTCGGTTACTTTTTCAAAAGTAATCGGCAAAACTTTATTTTCAGCACATTTGTTGGTTACAATTTCAAAAGTAATCGGTAAGATTTTTATTTTCAACATATTTGTTGCGTACTATTTCAAAAGTAATCGGCATGATTTATTTTCAGCACATTCGTCGGTTACTATTTCAAAAGTAATCGGCAAGATTTTTATTTTCAGCATATTCGTCGGTGACTATTTCAAAAGTAATCGGCATGATTTATTTTCAGCACATTCGTCGGTTACTATTTCAAAAGTAATCGGCAGGACTTTTATTTTCAGCACATTTGTCGGTTACTATTTCAAAAGTAATCGGCATGATTTATTTTCAGCACATTCGTCGGTTACTATTTCAAAAGTAATCAGCAAGACTTTATTTTCGGCAGATTCGTTGGTTACTATTTCAAAAGTAATCGGCAAGACTTTATTTTTAGCACATTCGTTGGTTACTATTTCAAAAATAATCGGCATGATCTATTTTCTGCACATTCGTCGATTACTATTTCAAAAGTAATCGGCAAGACTTTATTTTCAACACATTCGTCGGTTACTATTTCAAAAGTAATCGGTTTTAGAAGTAATCGACAGGATTTTTATTTTCAACATATTCGTCGGTTACTATTTCAAAAGTAATCGACAAGATTTTTATTTTCAGCATATTTGTCGGTTACTATTTTAAAAGTAATCTGCAAGACTTTATTTTCAGCACATTCGTCGGTTACTATTTCAAAGGTAATCGACAAGATTTTTATTTTCAGCATATTCGTCGGTTACAATTTCAAAAGTAATCGGCAAGATTTTTATTTTCAGCATATTTGTCGGTTACTATTTTAAAAGTAATCGGCAACACTTTATTTTCAGCACATTCGTCGGTTACTATTTCAAAAGTAATCGACAAGACTTTATTTTCAGCACATTCGTCGGTTACTATTTCAAAAGTAATCGGCAAGATTTTTATTTTCAGCATATTCGTCGGTGACTATTTCAAAAGTAATCGGCAATATTTTTATTTTCAACATATTCGTCGGTTACTATTTCAAAAGTAATCGGCAAGATTTATTTGCAGCACATTCGTCGGTTACTATTTCAAAAGTTATCGGCAAGATTTTTCTTTTCAGCATATTCGTCGGTGACTATTTCAAAAGTAATCGGCATGATTTATTTTCAGCATATTTGTCGGTTACTATTTTAAAAGTAAACGACAAGATTTTATTTTCAACATATTCGTCGGTTACTATTTCAAAAGTAATCGGCATGATTTATTTTCAGCGCATTTGTCGGTTACTATTTCAAAAGTAATTGACATGATTTATTTTCAGCACATTCGTCTGTTACTATTTTAAATGTAATCGACAAGATTTTTATTTTCAACATATTCGTCGGTTACTATTTCAAAAGTAATCGGCAAAACTTTATTTTCAGCACATTTGTTGGTTAAAATTTCAAAAGTAATGGGTATGATTTTTTTTTCAACATATTCGTTGCGTACTATTTCAAAAGTAATCGGCATGATTTATTTTCAGCACATTCGTCGATTACTATTTCAAAAGTAATCGGCAAGATTTTTATTTTCAGCATATTCGTCGGTGACTATTTCAAAAGTAATTGGCAGGACTTTTATTTTCAGCACATTGGTCGGTTACTATTTCAAAAGTAATCGGCATGATTTATTTTCAGCACAATCGTCGGTTACTATTTCAAAAGTAATCGGCATGATTTTTATTTTCAGCATATTCGTCAGTTACTATTTCAAAAGTAATCAGCATGATTTTTATTTTCAGCATATTCGTCGGTTACTATTTCAAAAGTAATCGACAAGATTTTTATTTTCAGCATATTCGTCGGTTACTATTTCAAAAGTAATCGGCAAGATTTTTATTTTCAACATATTCGTTGGTTACTATTTCAAAAGTAATCGCAAGACTTTATTTTCAGCACATTCGTTGGTTACTATTTCAAAAGTAATCGGTAAGATTTTTATTTTCAACATAATCGTCGCTTAATATTTCAAAAGTAATCGGCATGATTTATTTTCAGCACATTCATCGGTTACTATTTCAAAAGTAACCGAAAAGATTTTTATTTTCAGAAAATTCGTCGGTGACTATTTCAAAAGTAATCAGCATGATTTATTTTCAGCACATTCGTCGGTTACTATTTCAAAAGTAATCGGCAAGACTTTATTTTCAGCACATTCGTCGGTTACTATTTCAAAAGTAATCGGCAAGACTTTATTTTCAGCACATTCGTCGGTTACTATTTCAAAAGTAATCGGCAAGATTTTTATTTACAGCATATTCGTCAGTTACTATTTCAAAAGTAATCGGCAAGACTTTATTTTCAGCACATTCGTCGGTTACTATTTCAAAAGTAATCGGCAAGATTTTTATTTTCAGCATATTCGTCGGTTACTATTTCAAAAGTAAGCGGCAAGATTTTTATTTTCAGCATATTTGTCGGTTACTATTTTAAAAGTAATCGGCAAGACTTTATTTTCAGCACATTCGTCGGTTACTATTTCAAAAGTAATCGGCAAGACTTTATTTTCAGCACATTCGTCGGTTACTAATTCAAAAGTAATCGGCAAGATTTTTATTTTCAGCATATTCATCGGTTACTATTTCAAAAGTAATCGACAAGATTTTTATTTTCAGCATATTCGTCGGTTACTATTTCAAAAGTAATCGCAAGACTTTATTTTCAGCACATTCGTTGGTTACTATTTCATAAGTAATCGGTAAGATTTTTATTTTCAACATATTCGTCGCTTAATATTTCAAAAGTAATCGGCATGATTTATTTTCAGCACATTCATCGGTTACTATTTCAAAAGTAACCGAAAAGATTTTTATTTTCAGCAAATTCGTCGGTGACTATTTCAAAAGTAATCAGCATGATTTATTTTCAGCACATTCGTTGGTTACTATTTCAAAAGTAATCGGCAAGATTTTTATTTTCAGCATATTCGTCGGTGACTATTTCAAAAGTAATCGGCATGATTTATTTTCAGCACATTCGTCGGTTACTATTTCAAAAGTAATCGGCAAGACTTTATTTTCAGCACATTCGTCGGTTACTATTTCAAAAGTAATCGGCAAGATTTTTATTTACAGCATATTCGTCGGTTACTATTTCAAAGGTAATCGGCATGATTTATTTTCAGCACAATCGTCAGTTACTATTTCAAAAGTAATCGGCAAGATTTTTATTTTCAGCATATTTGTCGGTTACTATTTTAAAAGTAATCTGCAAGACTTTATTTTCAGCACATTCGTCGGTTACTATTTCAAAAGTAATCGGCAAGATTTTTATATTTAACATATTCGTCGCTTAATATTTCAAAAGTAATCGGCATAATTTATTTTCAGCACATTCGTCGGTTACTATTTCAAAAGTAACCGACAAGATTTTTATTTTCAGCAAATTCGTCGGTGACTATTTCAAAAGTAATCGGCATGATTTATTTTCAGCACAATCGTCGGTTACTATTTCAAAAGTAATCGGCAAGATTTTTATTTTCAGCATATTTGTCGGTTACTATTTTAAAAGTAATCGGCAACACTTTATTTTCAGCACATTCGTCGGTTACTATTTCAAAAGTAATCGACAAGACTTTATTTTCAGCACATTCGTCGGTTACTATTTCAAAAGTAATCGGCAAGATTTTTATTTTCAGCATATTCGTCGGTGACTATTTCAAAAGTAATCGGCAATATTTTTATTTTCAACATATTCGTCGGTTACTATTTCAAAAGTAATCGGCAAGATTTATTTGCAGCACATTCGTCGGTTACTATTTCAAAAGTTATCGGCAAGATTTTTCTTTTCAGCATATTCGTCGGTGACTATTTCAAAAGTAATCGGCATGATTTATTTTCAGCATATTTGTCGGTTACTATTTTAAAAGTAAACGACAAGATTTTATTTTCAACATATTCGTCGGTTACTATTTCAAAAGTAATCGGCATGATTTATTTTCAGCGCATTTGTCGGTTACTATTTCAAAAGTAATTGACATGATTTATTTTCAGCACATTCGTCTGTTACTATTTTAAATGTAATCGACAAGATTTTTATTTTCAACATATTCGTCGGTTACTATTTCAAAAGTAATCGGCAAAACTTTATTTTCAGCACATTTGTTGGTTAAAATTTCAAAAGTAATGGGTATGATTTTTTTTTCAACATATTCGTTGCGTACTATTTCAAAAGTAATCGGCATGATTTATTTTCAGCACATTCGTCGATTACTATTTCAAAAGTAATCGGCAAGATTTTTATTTTCAGCATATTCGTCGGTGACTATTTCAAAAGTAATTGGCAGGACTTTTATTTTCAGCACATTGGTCGGTTACTATTTCAAAAGTAATCGGCATGATTTATTTTCAGCACAATCGTCGGTTACTATTTCAAAAGTAATCGGCATGATTTTTATTTTCAGCATATTCGTCAGTTACTATTTCAAAAGTAATCAGCATGATTTTTATTTTCAGCATATTCGTCGGTTACTATTTCAAAAGTAATCGACAAGATTTTTATTTTCAGCATATTCGTCGGTTACTATTTCAAAAGTAATCGGCAAGATTTTTATTTTCAACATATTCGTTGGTTACTATTTCAAAAGTAATCGCAAGACTTTATTTTCAGCACATTCGTTGGTTACTATTTCAAAAGTAATCGGTAAGATTTTTATTTTCAACATAATCGTCGCTTAATATTTCAAAAGTAATCGGCATGATTTATTTTCAGCACATTCATCGGTTACTATTTCAAAAGTAACCGAAAAGATTTTTATTTTCAGAAAATTCGTCGGTGACTATTTCAAAAGTAATCAGCATGATTTATTTTCAGCACATTCGTCGGTTACTATTTCAAAAGTAATCGGCAAGACTTTATTTTCAGCACATTCGTCGGTTACTATTTCAAAAGTAATCGGCAAGACTTTATTTTCAGCACATTCGTCGGTTACTATTTCAAAAGTAATCGGCAAGATTTTTATTTACAGCATATTCGTCAGTTACTATTTCAAAAGTAATCGGCAAGACTTTATTTTCAGCACATTCGTCGGTTACTATTTCAAAAGTAATCGGCAAGATTTTTATTTTCAGCATATTCGTCGGTTACTATTTCAAAAGTAAGCGGCAAGATTTTTATTTTCAGCATATTTGTCGGTTACTATTTTAAAAGTAATCGGCAAGACTTTATTTTCAGCACATTCGTCGGTTACTATTTCAAAAGTAATCGGCAAGACTTTATTTTCAGCACATTCGTCGGTTACTAATTCAAAAGTAATCGGCAAGATTTTTATTTTCAGCATATTCATCGGTTACTATTTCAAAAGTAATCGACAAGATTTTTATTTTCAGCATATTCGTCGGTTACTATTTCAAAAGTAATCGCAAGACTTTATTTTCAGCACATTCGTTGGTTACTATTTCATAAGTAATCGGTAAGATTTTTATTTTCAACATATTCGTCGCTTAATATTTCAAAAGTAATCGGCATGATTTATTTTCAGCACATTCATCGGTTACTATTTCAAAAGTAACCGAAAAGATTTTTATTTTCAGCAAATTCGTCGGTGACTATTTCAAAAGTAATCAGCATGATTTATTTTCAGCACATTCGTTGGTTACTATTTCAAAAGTAATCGGCAAGATTTTTATTTTCAGCATATTCGTCGGTGACTATTTCAAAAGTAATCGGCATGATTTATTTTCAGCACATTCGTCGGTTACTATTTCAAAAGTAATCGGCAAGACTTTATTTTCAGCACATTCGTCGGTTACTATTTCAAAAGTAATCGGCAAGATTTTTATTTACAGCATATTCGTCGGTTACTATTTCAAAGGTAATCGGCATGATTTATTTTCAGCACAATCGTCAGTTACTATTTCAAAAGTAATCGGCAAGATTTTTATTTTCAGCATATTTGTCGGTTACTATTTTAAAAGTAATCTGCAAGACTTTATTTTCAGCACATTCGTCGGTTACTATTTCAAAAGTAATCGGCAAGATTTTTATATTTAACATATTCGTCGCTTAATATTTCAAAAGTAATCGGCATAATTTATTTTCAGCACATTCGTCGGTTACTATTTCAAAAGTAACCGACAAGATTTTTATTTTCAGCAAATTCGTCGGTGACTATTTCAAAAGTAATCGGCATGATTTATTTTCAGCACAATCGTCGGTTACTATTTCAAAAGTAATCGGCAAGATTTTTATTTTCAGAATATTTGTCGGTTACTATTTTAAAAGTAATCGACAAGATTTTTATTTTCAACATATTCGTCGGTTACTATTTCATAAGTAATCGGCAAGACTTTATTTACAGCACATTCGTCGGTTACTATTTCAAAAGTAATCGAGAAGATTTTTATTTTCAGCATATTCGTCGGTTACTATTTCAAAAGTAATCGGCAAGATTTTTATTTTCAACATATTCGTTGGTTACTATTTCAAAAGTAATCGCAAGACTTTATTTTCAGCACATTCGTTGGTTACTATTTCAAAAGTAATCGGTAAGATTTTTATTTTCAACATATTCGTCGCTTAATATTTCAAAAGTAATCGGCATGATTTATTTTCAGCACATTCATCGGTTACTATTTCAAAAGTAACCGAAAAGATTTTTATTTTCAGCAAATTCGTCGGTGACTATTTCAAAAGTAATCAGCATGATTTATTTTCAGCACATTAGTCGGTTACTATTTCAAAAGTAATCGGCAAGACTTTATTTTCAGCACATTCGTCGGTTACTATTTCAAAAGTAATCGGCAAGACTTTATTTTCAGCACATTCGTCGGTTACTATTTCAAAAGTAATCGGCAAGATTTTTATTTACAGCATATTCGTCGGTTACTATTTCAAAAGTAATCAGCAAGACTTTATTTTCAGCACATTCGTCGGTTACTATTTCAAAAGTAATCGGCAAGACTTTATTTTCAGCACATTCGTCGGTTACTATTTCAAAAGTAATCGGCAAGATTTTTATTTTCAGCATATTCGTCGGTTACTATTTCAAAAGTAAGCGGCAAGATTTTTATTTTCAGCAAATTTGTCGGTTACTATTTTAAAAGTAATCGGCAAGACTTTATTTTCAGCACATTCGTCGGTTACTATTTCAAAAGTAATCGAGAAGATTTTTATTTTCAGCATATTCGTCGGTTACTATTTCAAAAGTAATCGGCAAGATTTTTATTTTCAACATATTCGTTGGTTACTATTTCAAAAGTAATCGCAAGACTTTATTTTCAGCACATTCGTTGGTTACTATTTCAAAAGTAATCGGTAAGATTTTTATTTTCAACATATTCGTCGCTTAATATTTCAAAAGTAATCGGCATGATTTATTTTCAGCACATTCATCGGTTACTATTTCAAAAGTAACCGAAAAGATTTTTATTTTCAGCAAATTCGTCGGTGACTATTTCAAAAGTAATCAGCATGATTTATTTTCAGCACATTAGTCGGTTACTATTTCAAAAGTAATCGGCAAGACTTTATTTTCAGCACATTCGTCGGTTACTATTTCAAAAGTAATCGGCAAGACTTTATTTTCAGCACATTCGTCGGTTACTATTTCAAAAGTAATCGGCAAGATTTTTATTTACAGCATATTCGTCGGTTACTATTTCAAAAGTAATCAGCAAGACTTTATTTTCAGCACATTCGTCGGTTACTATTTCAAAAGTAATCGGCAAGACTTTATTTTCAGCACATTCGTCGGTTACTATTTCAAAAGTAATCGGCAAGATTTTTATTTTCAGCATATTCGTCGGTTACTATTTCAAAAGTAAGCGGCAAGATTTTTATTTTCAGCAAATTTGTCGGTTACTATTTTAAAAGTAATCGGCAAGACTTTATTTTCAGCACATTCGTCGGTTACTATTTCAAAAGTAATCGGCAAGATTTTTATTTACAGCATATTCGTCGGTTACTATTTCAAAGGTAATCGGCATGATTTATTTTCAGCACAATCGTCGGTTACTATTTCAAAAGTAATCGGCAAGATTTTTATTTTCGGCATATTTGTCGGTTACTATTTTAAAAGTAATCTGCAAGACTTTATTTTCAGCACATTCGTCGGTTACTATTTCAAAAGTAATCGGCAAGATTTTTATATTTAACATATTCGTCGCTTAATATTTCAAAAGTAATCGGCATAATTTATTTTCAGCACATTCGTCGGTTACTATTTCAAAAGTAACCGACAAGATTTTTATTTTCAGCAAATTCGTCGGTGACTATTTCAAAAGTAATCGGCATGATTTATTTTCAGCACAATCGTCGGTTACTATTTCAAAAGTAATCGGCAAGATTTTTATTTTCAGAATATTTGTCGGTTACTATTTTAAAAGTAATCGACAAGATTTTTATTTTCAACATATTCGTCGGTTACTATTTCATAAGTAATCGGCAAGACTTTATTTACAGCACATTCGTCGGTTACTATTTCAAAAGTAATCGAGAAGATTTTTATTTTCAGCATATTCGTCGGTTACTATTTCAAAAGTAATCGGCAAGATTTTTATTTTCAACATATTCGTTGGTTACTATTTCAAAAGTAATCGCAAGACTTTATTTTCAGCACATTCGTTGGTTACTATTTCAAAAGTAATCGGTAAGATTTTTATTTTCAACATATTCGTCGCTTAATATTTCAAAAGTAATCGGCATGATTTATTTTCAGCACATTCATCGGTTACTATTTCAAAAGTAACCGAAAAGATTTTTATTTTCAGCAAATTCGTCGGTGACTATTTCAAAAGTAATCAGCATGATTTATTTTCAGCACATTAGTCGGTTACTATTTCAAAAGTAATCGGCAAGACTTTATTTTCAGCACATTCGTCGGTTACTATTTCAAAAGTAATCGGCAAGACTTTATTTTCAGCACATTCGTCGGTTACTATTTCAAAAGTAATCGGCAAGATTTTTATTTACAGCATATTCGTCGGTTACTATTTCAAAAGTAATCAGCAAGACTTTATTTTCAGCACATTCGTCGGTTACTATTTCAAAAGTAATCGGCAAGACTTTATTTTCAGCACATTCGTCGGTTACTATTTCAAAAGTAATCGGCAAGATTTTTATTTTCAGCATATTCGTCGGTTACTATTTCAAAAGTAAGCGGCAAGATTTTTATTTTCAGCAAATTTGTCGGTTACTATTTTAAAAGTAATCGGCAAGACTTTATTTTCAGCACATTCGTCGGTTACTATTTCAAAAGTAATCAGCAAGACTTTATTTTCAGCACATTCGTCGGTTACTATTTCAAAAGTAATCGGCAAGACTTTATTTTCAGCACATTCGTCGGTTACTATTTCAAAAGTAATCGGCAAGATTTTTATTTACAGCATATTCGTCGGTTACTATTTCAAAGGTAATCGGCATGATTTATTTTCAGCACAATCGTCGGTTACTATTTCAAAAGTAATCGGCAAGATTTTTATTTTCAGCATATTTGTCGGTTACTATTTTAAAAGTAATCTGCAAGACTTTATTTTCAGCACATTCGTCGGTTACTATTTCAAAAGTAATCGGCCAGATTTTTATATTTAACATATTCGTCGCTTAATATTTCAAAAGTAATCGGCATAATTTATTTTCAGCACATTCGTCGGTTACTATTTCAAAAGTAACCGACAAGATTTTTATTTTCAGCAAATTCGTCGGTGACTATTTCAAAAGTAATCGGCATGATTTATTTTCAGCACAATCGTCGGTTACTATTTCAAAAGTAATCGGCAAGATTTTTATTTTCAGAATATTTGTCGGTTACTATTTTAAAAGTAATCGACAAGATTTTTATTTTCAACATATTCGTCGGTTACTATTTCATAAGTAATCGGCAAGACTTTATTTACAGCACATTCGTCGGTTACTATTTCAAAAGTAATCGAGAAGATTTTTATTTTCAGCATATTCGTCGGTTACTATTTCAAAAGTAATCGGCAAGATTTTTATTTTCAACATATTCGTTGGTTACTATTTCAAAAGTAATCGCAAGACTTTATTTTCAGCACATTCGTTGGTTACTATTTCAAAAGTAATCGGTAAGATTTTTATTTTCAACATATTCGTCGCTTAATATTTCAAAAGTAATCGGCATGATTTATTTTCAGCACATTCATCGGTTACTATTTCAAAAGTAACCGAAAAGATTTTAATTTTCAGCAAATTCGTCGGTGACTATTTCAAAAGTAATCAGCATGATTTATTTTCAGCACATTAGTCGGTTACTATTTCAAAAGTAATCGGCAAGACTTTATTTTCAGCACATTCGTCGGTTACTATTTCAAAAGTAATCGGCAAGACTTTATTTTCAGCACATTCGTCGGTTACTATTTCAAAAGTAATCGGCAAGATTTTTATTTTCAGCATATTCGTCGGTTACTATTTCAACAGTAAGCGGCAAGATTTTTATTTTCAGCATATTTGTCGGTTACTATTTTAAAAGTAATCGGCAAGACTTTATTTTCAGCACATTCGTCGGTTACTATTTCAAAAGAAATCAGCAAGACTTTATTTTCAACACATTCGTCGGTTACTAATTCAAAAGTAATCGGCAAGATTTTTATTTTCAGCATATTCGTCGGTGACTATTTCAAAAGTAATCGACAAGATTTTTATTTTCAGCATATTTGTCGGTTACTACTTCATAAGTAATCGGTAAGATTTTTATTTTCAACATATTCGTTGGTTACTATTTCAAAAGTAATCGCAAGACTTTATTTTCAGCACATTCGTTGGTTACTATTTCAAAAGTAATCGGTAAGATTTTTATTTTCAACATATTCGTCGCTTAATATTTCAAAAGTAATCGGCATGATTTATTTTCAGCACATTCATCGGTTACTATTTCAAAAGTAACCGAAAAGATTTTAATTTTCAGCAAATTCGTCGGTGACTATTTCAAAAGTAATCAGCATGATTTATTTTCAGCACATTAGTCGGTTACTATTTCAAAAGTAATCGGCAAGACTTTATTTTCAGCACATTCGTCGGTTACTATTTCAAAAGTAATCGGCAAGACTTTATTTTCAGCACATTCGTCGGTTACTATTTCAAAAGTAATCGGCAAGATTTTTATTTACAGCATATTCGTCGGTTACTATTTCAAAAGTAATCAGCAAGACTTTATTTTCAGCACATTCGTCGGTTACTATTTCAAAAGTAATCGGCAAGACTTTATTTTCAGCACATTCGTCGGTTACTATTTCAAAAGTAATCGGCAAGATTTTTATTTACAGCATATTCGTCGGTTACTATTTCAAAGGTAATCGGCATGATTTATTTTCAGCACAATCGTCGGTTACTATTTCAAAAGTAATCGGCAAGATTTTTATTTACAGCATATTCGTCGGTTACTATTTCAAAGGTAATCGGCATGATTTATTTTCAGCACAATCGTCGGTTACTATTTCAAAAGTAATCGGCAAGATTTTTATTTTCAGCATATTTGTCGGTTACTATTTTAAAAGTAATCTGCAAGACTTTATTTTCAGCACATTCGTCGGTTACTATTTCAAAAGTAATCGGCAAGATTTTTATATTTAACATATTCGTCGCTTAATATTTCAAAAGTAATCGGCATAATTTATTTTCAGCACATTCGTCGGTTACTATTTCAAAAGTAACCGACAAGATTTTTATTTTCAGCAAATTCGTCGGTGACTATTTCAAAAGTAATCGGCATGATTTATTTTCAGCACAATCGTCGGTTACTATTTCAAAAGTAATCGGCAAGATTTTTATTTTCAGAATATTTGTCGGTTACTATTTTAAAAGTAATCGACAAGATTTTTATTTTCAACATATTCGTCGGTTACTATTTCATAAGTAATCGGCAAGACTTTATTTACAGCACATTCGTCGGTTACTATTTCAAAAGTAATCGAGAAGATTTTTATTTTCAGCATATTCGTCGGTTACTATTTCAAAAGTAATCGGCAAGATTTTTATTTTCAACATATTCGTTGGTTACTATTTCAAAAGTAATCGCAAGACTTTATTTTCAGCACATTCGTTGGTTACTATTTCAAAAGTAATCGGTAAGATTTTTATTTTCAACATATTCGTCGCTTAATATTTCAAAAGTAATCGGCATGATTTATTTTCAGCACATTCATCGGTTACTATTTCAAAAGTAACCGAAAAGATTTTTATTTTCAGCAAATTCGTCGGTGACTATTTCAAAAGTAATCAGCATGATTTATTTTCAGCACATTAGTCGGTTACTATTTCAAAAGTAATCGGCAAGACTTTATTTTCAGCACATTCGTCGGTTACTATTTCAAAAGTAATCGGCAAGACTTTATTTTCAGCACATTCGTCGGTTACTATTTCAAAAGTAATCGGCAAGATTTTTATTTACAGCATATTCGTCGGTTACTATTTCAAAAGTAATCAGCAAGACTTTATTTTCAGCACATTCGTCGGTTACTATTTCAAAAGTAATCGGCAAGACTTTATTTTCAGCACATTCGTCGGTAACTATTTCAAAAGTAATCGGCAAGATTTTTATTTTCAGCATATTCGTCGGTTACTATTTCAAAAGTAAGCGGCAAGATTTTTATTTTCAGCAAATTTGTCGGTTACTATTTTAAAAGTAATCGGCAAGACTTTATTTTCAGCACATTCGTCGGTTACTATTTCAAAAGTAATCAGCAAGACTTTATTTTCAGCACATTCGTCGGTTACTATTTCAAAAGTAATCGGCAAGACTTTATTTTCAGCACATTCGTCGGTTACTATTTCAAAAGTAATCGGCAAGATTTTTATTTACAGCATATTCGTCGGTTACTATTTCAAAGGTAATCGGCATGATTTATTTTCAGCACAATCGTCGGTTACTATTTCAAAAGTAATCGGCAAGATTTTTATTTTCAGCATATTTGTCGGTTACTATTTTAAAAGTAATCTGCAAGACTTTATTTTCAGCACATTCGTCGGTTACTATTTCAAAAGTAATCGGCAAGATTTTTATATTTAACATATTCGTCGCTTAATATTTCAAAAGTAATCGGCATAATTTATTTTCAGCACATTCGTCGGTTACTATTTCAAAAGTAACCGACAAGATTTTTATTTTCAGCAAATTCGTCGGTGACTATTTCAAAAGTAATCGGCATGATTTATTTTCAGCACAATCGTCGGTTACTATTTCAAAAGTAATCGGCAAGATTTTTATTTTCAGAATATTTGTCGGTTACTATTTTAAAAGTAATCGACAAGATTTTTATTTTCAACATATTCGTCGGTTACTATTTTATAAGTAATCGGCAAGACTTTATTTACAGCACATTCGTCGGTTACTATTTCAAAAGTAATCGAGAAGATTTTTATTTTCAGCATATTCGTCGGTTACTATTTCAAAAGTAATCGGCAAGATTTTTATTTTCAACATATTCGTTGGTTACTATTTCAAAAGTAATCGCAAGACTTTATTTTCAGCACATTCGTTGGTTACTATTTCAAAAGTAATCGGTAAGATTTTTATTTTCAACATATTCGTCGCTTAATATTTCAAAAGTAATCGGCATGATTTATTTTCAGCACATTCATCGGTTACTATTTCAAAAGTAACCGAAAAGATTTTAATTTTCAGCAAATTCGTCGGTGACTATTTCAAAAGTAATCAGCATGATTTATTTTCAGCACATTAGTCGGTTACTATTTCAAAAGTAATCGGCAAGACTTTATTTTCAGCACATTCGTCGGTTACTATTTCAAAAGTAATCGGCAAGACTTTATTTTCAGCACATTCGTCGGTTACTATTTCAAAAGTAATCGGCAAGATTTTTATTTTCAGCATATTCGTCGGTTACTATTTCAAAAGTAAGCGGCAAGATTTTTATTTTCAGCATATTTGTCGGTTACTATTTTAAAAGTAATCGGCAAGACTTTATTTTCAGCACATTCGTCGGTTACTATTTCAAAAGTAATCGGCAAGACTTTATTTTCAGCACATTCGTCGGTTACTAATTCAAAAGTAATCGGCAAGATTTTTATTTTCAGCATATTCGTCGGTGACTATTTCAAAAGTAATCGACAAGATTTTTATTTTCAGCATATTTGTCGGTTACTACTTCATAAGTAATCGGTAAGATTTTTATTTTCAACATATTCGTTGGTTACTATTTCAAAAGTAATCGCAAGACTTTATTTTCAGCACATTCGTTGGTTACTATTTCATAAGTAATCGGTAAGATTTTTATTTTCAACATATTCGTCGCTTAATATTTCAAAAGTAATCGGCATGATTTATTTTCAGCACATTCATCGGTTACTATTTCAAAAGTAACCGAAAAGATTTTTATTTTCAGCAAATTCGTCGGTGACTATTTCAAAAGTAATCAGCATGATTTATTTTCAGCACATTAGTCGGTTACTATTTCAAAAGTAATCGGCAAGACTTTATTTTCAGCACATTCGTCGGTTACTATTTCAAAAGTAATCGGCAAGATTTTATTTTCAGCACATTCGTCGGTTACTATTTCAAAAGTAATCGGCAAGATTTTTATTTACAGCATATTCGTCGGTTACTATTTCAAAAGTAATCAGCAAGACTTTATTTTCAGCACATTCGTCGGTTACTATTTCAAAAGTAATCGGCAAGACTTTATTTTCAGCACATTCGTCGGTTACTATTTCAAAAGTAATCGGCAAGATCTTTATTTACAGCATATTCGTCGGTTACTATTTCAAAGGTAATCGGCATGATTTATTTTCAGCACAATCGTCGGTTACTATTTCAAAAGTAATCGGCAAGATTTTTATTTACAGCATATTCGTCGGTTACTATTTCAAAGGTAATCGGCATGATTTATTTTCAGCACAATCGTCGGTTACTATTTCAAAAGTAATCGAGAAGATTTTTATTTTCAGCATATTTGTCGGTTACTATTTTAAAAGTAATCTGCAAGACTTTATTTTCAGCACATTCGTCGGTTACTATTTCAAAAGTAATCGGCAAGATTTTTATATTTAACATATTCGTCGCTTAATATTTCAAAAGTAATCGGCATAATTTATTTTCAGCACATTCGTCGGTTACTATTTCAAAAGTAACCGACAAGATTTTTATTTTCAGCAAATTCGTCGGTGACTATTTCAAAAGTAATCGGCATGATTTATTTTCAGCACAATCGTCGGTTACTATTTCAAAAGTAATCGGCAAGATTTTTATTTTCAGAATATTTGTCGGTTACTATTTTAAAAGTAATCGACAAGATTTTTATTTTCAACATATTCGTCGGTTACTATTTCATAAGTAATCGGCAAGACTTTATTTACAGCACATTCGTCGGTTACTATTTCAAAAGTAATCGAGAAGATTTTTATTTTCAGCATATTCGTCGGTTACTATTTCAAAAGTAATCGGCAAGATTTTTATTTTCAACATATTCGTTGGTTACTATTTCAAAAGTAATCGCAAGACTTTATTATCAGCACATTCGTCGGTTACTATTTCAAAAGTAATCGGCAAGACTTTATTTTCAGCACATTCGTCGGTTACTATTTCAAAAGTAATCGGCAAGATTTTTATTTACAGCATATTCGTCGGTTACTATTTCAAAGGTAATCGGCATGATTTATTTTCAGCACAATCGTCGGTTACTATTTCAAAAGTAATCGGCAAGATTTTTATTTTCAGCATATTTGTCGGTTACTATTTTAAAAGTAATCTGCAAGACTTTATTTTCAGCACATTCGTCGGTTACTATTTCAAAAGTAATCGGCAAGATTTTTATATTTAACATATTCGTCGCTTAATATTTCAAAAGTAATCGGCATAATTTATTTTCAGCACATTCGTCGGTTACTATTTCAAAAGTAACCGACAAGATTTTTATTTTCAGCAAATTCGTCGGTGACTATTTCAAAAGTAATCGGCATGATTTATTTTCAGCACAATCGTCGGTTACTATTTCAAAAGTAATCGGCAAGATTTTTATTTTCAGAATATTTGTCGGTTACTATTTTAAAAGTAATCGACAAGATTTTTATTTTCAACATATTCGTCGGTTACTATTTCATAAGTAATCGGCAAGACTTTATTTACAGCACATTCGTCGGTTACTATTTCAAAAGTAATCGAGAAGATTTTTATTTTCAGCATATTCGTCGGTTACTATTTCAAAAGTAATCGGCAAGATTTTTATTTTCAACATATTCGTTGGTTACTATTTCAAAAGTAATCGCAAGACTTTATTTTCAGCACATTCGTTGGTTACTATTTCAAAAGTAATCGGTAAGATTTTTATTTTCAACATATTCGTCGCTTAATATTTCAAAAGTAATCGGCATGATTTATTTTCAGCACATTCATCGGTTACTATTTCAAAAGTAACCGAAAAGATTTTAATTTTCAGCAAATTCGTCGGTGACTATTTCAAAAGTAATCAGCATGATTTATTTTCAGCACATTAGTCGGTTACTATTTCAAAAGTAATCGGCAAGACTTTATTATCAGCACATTCGTCGGTTACTATTTCAAAAGTAATCGGCAAGACTTTATTTTCAGCACATTCGTCGGTTACTATTTCAAAAGTAATCGGCAAGATTTTTATTTTCAGCATATTCGTCGGTTACTATTTCAAAAGTAAGCGGCAAGATTTTTATTTTCAGCATATTTGTCGGTTACTATTTTAAAAGTAATCGGCAAGACTTTATTTTCAGCACATTCGTTGGTTACTATTTCAAAAGTAATCGGCAAGACTTTATTTTCAGCACATTCGTCGGTTACTAATTCAAAAGTAATCGGCAAGATTTTTATTTTCAGCATATTCGTCGGTGACTATTTCAAAAGTAATCGACAAGATTTTTATTTTCAGCATATTTGTCGGTTACTACTTCATAAGTAATCGGTAAGATTTTTATTTTCAACATATTCGTTGGTTACTATTTCAAAAGTAATCGCAAGACTTTATTTTCAGCACATTCGTTGGTTACTATTTCATAAGTAATCGGTAAGATTTTTATTTTCAACATATTCGTCGCTTAATATTTCAAAAGTAATCGGCATGATTTATTTTCAGCACATTCATCGGTTACTATTTCAAAAGTAACCGAAAAGATTTTTATTTTCAGCAAATTCGTCGGTGACTATTTCAAAAGTAATCAGCATGATTTATTTTCAGCACATTAGTCGGTTACTATTTCAAAAGTAATCGGCAAGACTTTATTTTCAGCACATTCGTCGGTTACTATTTCAAAAGTAATCGGCAAGATTTTATTTTCAGCACATTCGTCGGTTACTATTTCAAAAGTAATCGACAAGATTTTTATTTACAGCATATTCGTCGGTTACTATTTCAAAAGTAATCAGCAAGACTTTATTTTCAGCACATTCGTCGGTTACTATTTCAAAAGTAATCGGCAAGACTTTATTTTCAGCACATTCGTCGGTTACTATTTCAAAAGTAATCGGCAAGATTTTTATTTACAGCATATTCGTCGGTTACTATTTCAAAGGTAATCGGCATGATTTATTTTCAGCACAATCGTCGGTTACTATTTCAAAAGTAATCGGCAAGATTTTTATTTACAGCATATTCGTCGGTTACTATTTCAAAGGTAATCGGCATGATTTATTTTCAGCACAATCGTCGGTTACTATTTCAAAAGTAATCGAGAAGATTTTTATTTTCAGCATATTTGTCGGTTACTATTTTAAAAGTAATCTGCAAGACTTTATTTTCAGCACATTCGTCGGTTACTATTTCAAAAGTAATCGGCAAGATTTTTATATTTAACATATTCGTCGCTTAATATTTCAAAAGTAATCGGCATAATTTATTTTCAGCACATTCGTCGGTTACTATTTCAAAAGTAACCGACAAGATTTTTATTTTCAGCAAATTCGTCGGTGACTATTTCAAAAGTAATCGGCATGATTTATTTTCAGCACAATCGTCGGTTACTATTTCAAAAGTAATCGGCAAGATTTTTATTTTCAGAATATTTGTCGGTTACTATTTTAAAAGTAATCGACAAGATTTTTATTTTCAACATATTCGTCGGTTACTATTTCATAAGTAATCGGCAAGACTTTATTTACAGCACATTCGTCGGTTACTATTTCAAAAGTAATCGAGAAGATTTTTATTTTCAGCATATTCGTCGGTTACTATTTCAAAAGTAATCGGCAAGATTTTTATTTTCAACATATTCGTTGGTTACTATTTCAAAAGTAATCGCAAGACTTTATTATCAGCACATTCGTCGGTTACTATTTCAAAAGTAATCGGCAAGACTTTATTTTCAGCACATTCGTCGGTTACTATTTCAAAAGTAATCGGCAAGATTTTTATTTTCAGCATATTCGTCGGTTACTATTTCAAAAGTAAGCGGCAAGATTTTTATTTTCAGCATATTTGTCGGTTACTATTTTAAAAGTAATCGGCAAGACTTTATTTTCAGCACATTCGTCGGTTACTATTTCAAAAGTAATCGGCAAGACTTTATTTTCAGCACATTCGTCGGTTACTAATTCAAAAGTAATCGGCAAGATTTTTATTTTCAGCATATTCGTCGGTGACTATTTCAAAAGTAATCGACAAGATTTTTATTTTCAGCATATTTGTCGGTTACTACTTCATAAGTAATCGGTAAGATTTTTATTTTCAACATATTCGTTGGTTACTATTTCAAAAGTAATCGCAAGACTTTATTTTCAGCACATTCGTTGGTTACTATTTCATAAGTAATCGGTAAGATTTTTATTTTCAACATATTCGTCGCTTAATATTTCAAAAGTAATCGGCATGATTTATTTTCAGCACATTCATCGGTTACTATTTCAAAAGTAACCGAAAAGATTTTTATTTTCAGCAAATTCGTCGGTGACTATTTCAAAAGTAATCAGCATGATTTATTTTCAGCACATTAGTCGGTTACTATTTCAAAAGTAATCGGCAAGACTTTATTTTCAGCACATTCGTCGGTTACTATTTCAAAAGTAATCGGCAAGACTTTATTTTCAGCACATTCGTCGGTTACTATTTCAAAAGTAATCGGCAAGATTTTTATTTACAGCATATTCGTCGGTTACTATTTCAAAAGTAATCAGCAAGACTTTATTTTCAGCACATTCGTCGGTTACTATTTCAAAAGTAATCGGCAAGACTTTATTTTCAGCACATTCGTCGGTTACTATTTCAAAAGTAATCGGCAAGATTTTTATTTACAGCATATTCGTCGGTTACTATTTCAAAGGTAATCGGCATGATTTATTTTCAGCACAATCGTCGGTTACTATTTCAAAAGTAATCGGCAAGATTTTTATTTACAGCATATTCGTCGGTTACTATTTCAAAGGTAATCGGCATGATTTATTTTCAGCACAATCGTCGGTTACTATTTCAAAAGTAATCGAGAAGATTTTTATTTTCAGCATATTTGTCGGTTACTATTTTAAAAGTAATCTGCAAGACTTTATTTTCAGCACATTCGTCGGTTACTATTTCAAAAGTAATCGGCAAGATTTTTATATTTAACATATTCGTCGCTTAATATTTCAAAAGTAATCGGCATAATTTATTTTCAGCACATTCGTCGGTTACTATTTCAAAAGTAACCGACAAGATTTTTATTTTCAGCAAATTCGTCGGTGACTATTTCAAAAGTAATCGGCATGATTTATTTTCAGCACAATCGTCGGTTACTATTTCAAAAGTAATCGGCAAGATTTTTATTTTCAGAATATTTGTCGGTTACTATTTTAAAAGTAATCGACAAGATTTTTATTTTCAACATATTCGTCGGTTACTATTTCATAAGTAATCGGCAAGACTTTATTTACAGCACATTCGTCGGTTACTATTTCAAAAGTAATCGAGAAGATTTTTATTTTCAGCATATTCGTCGGTTACTATTTCAAAAGTAATCGGCAAGATTTTTATTTTCAACATATTCGTTGGTTACTATTTCAAAAGTAATCGCAAGACTTTATTATCAGCACATTCGTCGGTTACTATTTCAAAAGTAATCGGCAAGACTTTATTTTCAGCACATTCGTCGGTTACTATTTCAAAAGTAATCGGCAAGATTTTTATTTACAGCATATTCGTCGGTTACTATTTCAAAGGTAATCGGCATGATTTATTTTCAGCACAATCGTCGGTTACTATTTCAAAAGTAATCGGCAAGATTTTTATTTTCAGCATATTTGTCGGTTACTATTTTAAAAGTAATCTGCAAGACTTTATTTTCAGCACATTCGTCGGTTACTATTTCAAAAGTAATCGGCAAGATTTTTATATTTAACATATTCGTCGCTTAATATTTCAAAAGTAATCGGCATAATTTATTTTCAGCACATTCGTCGGTTACTATTTCAAAAGTAACCGACAAGATTTTTATTTTCAGCAAATTCGTCGGTGACTATTTCAAAAGTAATCGGCATGATTTATTTTCAGCACAATCGTCGGTTACTATTTCAAAAGTAATCGGCAAGATTTTTATTTTCAGAATATTTGTCGGTTACTATTTTAAAAGTAATCGACAAGATTTTTATTTTCAACATATTCGTCGGTTACTATTTCATAAGTAATCGGCAAGACTTTATTTACAGCACATTCGTCGGTTACTATTTCAAAAGTAATCAAGAAGATTTTTATTTTCAGCATATTCGTCGGTTACTATTTCAAAAGTAATCGGCAAGATTTTTATTTTCAACATATTCGTTGGTTACTATTTCAAAAGTAATCGCAAGACTTTATTTTCAGCACATTCGTTGGTTACTATTTCAAAAGTAATCGGTAAGATTTTTATTTTCAACATATTCGTCGCTTAATATTTCAAAAGTAATCGGCATGATTTATTTTCAGCACATTCATCGGTTACTATTTCAAAAGTAACCGAAAAGATTTTTATTTTCAGCAAATTCGTCGGTGACTATTTCAAAAGTAATCAGCATGATTTATTTTCAGCACATTAGTCGGTTACTATTTCAAAAGTAATCGGCAAGACTTTATTTTCAGCACATTCGTCGGTTACTATTTCAAAAGTAATCGGCAAGATTTTTATTTACAGCATATTCGTCGGTTACTATTTCAAAGGTAATCGGCATGATTTATTTTCAGCACAATCGTCGGTTACTATTTCAAAAGTAATCGGCAAGATTTTTATTTTCAGCATATTTGTCGGTTACTATTTTAAAAGTAATCTGCAAGACTTTATTTTCAGCACATTCGTCGGTTACTATTTCAAAAGTAATCGGCAAGACTTTATTTTCAGCACATTCGTCGGTTACTATTTCAAAAGTAATCGGCAAGACTTTATTTTCAGCACATTCGTCGGTTACTAATTCAAAAGTAATCGGCAAGATTTTTATTTTCAGCATATTTGTCGGTGACTATTTCAAAAGTAATCGACAAGATTTTTATTTTCAGCATATTTGTCGGTTACTACTTCATAAGTAATCGGTAAGATTTTTATTTTCAACATATTCGTTGGTTACTATTTCAAAAGTAATCGCAAGACTTTATTTTCAGCACATTCGTTGGTTACTATTTCATAAGTAATCGGTAAGATTTTTATTTTCAACATATTCGTCGCTTAATATTTCAAAAGTAATCGGCATGATTTATTTTCAGCACATTCATCGGTTACTATTTCAAAAGTAACCGAAAAGATTTTTATTTTCAGCAAATTCGTCGGTGACTATTTCAAAAGTAATCAGCATGATTTATTTTCAGCACATTAGTCGGTTACTATTTCAAAAGTAATCGGCAAGACTTTATTTTCAGCACATTCGTCGGTTACTATTTCAAAAGTAATCGGCAAGACTTTATTTTCAGCACATTCGTCGGTTACTATTTCAAAAGTAATCGGCAAGATTTTTATTTACAGCATATTCGTCGGTTACTATTTCAAAAGTAATCAGCAAGACTTTATTTTCAGCACATTCGTCGGTTACTATTTCAAAAGTAATGGCAAGACTTTATTTTCAGCACATTCGTCGGTTACTATTTCAAAAGTAATCGGCAAGATTTTTATTTACAGCATATTCGTCGGTTACTATTTCAAAGGTAATCGGCATGATTTATTTTCAGCACAATCGTCGGTTACTATTTCAAAAGTAATCGGCAAGATTTTTATTTTCAGCATATTTGTCGGTTACTATTTTAAAAGTAATCTGCAAGACTTTATTTTCAGCACATTCGTCGGTTACTATTTCAAAAGTAATCGGCAAGATTTTTATATTTAACATATTCGTCGCTTAATATTTCAAAAGTAATCGGCATAATTTATTTTCAGCACATTCGTCGGTTACTATTTCAAAAGTAACCGACAAGATTTTTATTTTCAGCAAATTCGTTGGTGACTATTTCAAAAGTAATCGGCATGATTTATTTTCAGCACAATCGTCGGTTACTATTTCAAAAGTAATCGGCAAGATTTTTATTTTCAGAATATTTGTCGGTTACTATTTTAAAAGTAATCGACAAGATTTTTATTTTCAACATATTCGTCGGTTACTATTTCATAAGTAATCGGCAAGACTTTATTTACAGCACATTCGTCGGTTACTATTTCAAAAGTAATCGAGAAGATTTTTATTTTCAGCATATTCGTCGGTTACTATTTCAAAAGTAATCGGCAAGATTTTTATTTTCAACATATTCGTTGGTTACTATTTCAAAAGTAATCGCAAGACTTTATTTTCAGCACATTCGTTGGTTACTATTTCAAAAGTAATCGGTAAGATTTTTATTTTCAACATATTCGTCGCTTAATATTTCAAAAGTAATCGGCATGATTTATTTTCAGCACATTCATCGGTTACTATTTCAAAAGTAACCGAAAAGATTTTAATTTTCAGCAAATTCGTCGGTGACTATTTCAAAAGTAATCAGCATGATTTATTTTCAGCACATTAGTCGGTTACTATTTCAAAAGTAATCGGCAAGACTTTATTTTCAGCACATTCGTCGGTTACTATTTCAAAAGTAATCGGCAAGACTTTATTTTCAGCACATTCGTCGGTTACTATTTCAAAAGTAATCGGCAAGATTTTTATTTTCAGCATATTCGTCGGTTACTATTTCAAAAGTAATCGGCAAGACTTTATTTTCAGCACATTCGTCGGTTACTATTTCAAAAGTAATCGGCAAGACTTTATTATCAGCACATTCGTCGGTTACTAATTCAAAAGTAATCGGCAAGATTTTTATTTTCAGCATATTCGTCGGTGACTATTTCAAAAGTAATCGACAAGATTTTTATTTTCAGCATATTTGTCGGTTACTACTTCATAAGTAATCGGTAAGATTTTTATTTTCAACATATTCGTTGGTTACTATTTCAAAAGTAATCGCAAGACTTTATTTTCAGCACATTCGTTGGTTACTATTTCATAAGTAATCGGTAAGATTTTTATTTTCAACATATTCGTCGCTTAATATTTCAAAAGTAATCGGCATGATTTATTTTCAGCACATTCATCGGTTACTATTTCAAAAGTAACCGAAAAGATTTTTATTTTCAGCAAATTCGTCGGTGACTATTTCAAAAGTAATCAGCATGATTTATTTTCAGCACATTAGTCGGTTACTATTTCAAAAGTAATCGGCAAGACTTTATTTTCAGCACATTCGTCGGTTACTATTTCAAAAGTAATCGGCAAGACTTTATTTTCAGCACATTCGTCGGTTACTATTTCAAAAGTAATCGGCAAGATTTTTATTTACAGCATATTCGTCGGTTACTATTTCAAAAGTAATCAGCAAGACTTTATTTTCAGCACATTCGTCGGTTACTATTTCAAAAGTAATCGGCAAGACTTTATTTTCAGCACATTCGTCGGTTACTATTTCAAAAGTAATCGGCAAGATTTTTATTTACAGCATATTCGTCGGTTACTATTTCAAAGGTAATCGGCATGATTTATTTTCAGCACAATCGTCGGTTACTATTTCAAAAGTAATCGGCAAGATTTTTATTTACAGCATATTCGTCGGTTACTATTTCAAAGGTAATTGGCATGATTTATTTTCAGCACAATCGTCGGTTACTATTTCAAAAGTAATCGGCAAGATTTTTTTTTTCAGCATATTTGTCGGTTACTATTTTAAAAGTAATCTGCAAGACTTTATTTTCAGCACATTCGTCGGTTACTATTTCAAAAGTAATCGGCAAGATTTTTATATTTAACATATTCGTCGCTTAATATTTCAAAAGTAATCGGCATAATTTATTTTCAGCACATTCGTCGGTTACTATTTCAAAAGTAACCGACAAGATTTTTATTTTCAGCAAATTCGTCGGTGACTATTTCAAAAGTAATCGGCATGATTTATTTTCAGCACAATCGTCGGTTACTATTTCAAAAGTAATCGGCAAGATTTTTATTTTCAGAATATTTGTCGGTTACTATTTTAAAAGTAATCGACAAGATTTTTATTTTCAACATATTCGTCGGTTACTATTTCATAAGTAATCGGCAAGACTTTATTTACAGCACATTCGTCGGTTACTATTTCAAAAGTAATCGAGAAGATTTTTATTTTCAGCATATTCGTCGGTTACTATTTCAAAAGTAATCGGCAAGATTTTTATTTTCAACATATTCGTTGGTTACTGTAACACCCCGTTCCCGAAAAGACGTAATAATAATATTACTAATAAACATAATCAGAGTATTTCAACAAAACAACGGAGTATCACACTTCTTTTTCAAAATCATTTAAATAGAATATAAAAAACTATTTAAAACCATCATACAATATCATCATATTAAAATTCTGCAGCGGAATGTCTTTATTCAAAACTCAATCAACAACTACATCAAAATCTTGGCACAAAAGGCCATCAACATATTATAATTATCCAACAAAATAATTCCAACGACATCATCTTCAAATATCAGATACATAAAGGAATACAAGAAAATAACGTTTCCCCATCCCTACTATGTATCAGAGCCCTAGACGCAAGAGCCACATCTCTAATCTTCGCTACCTGCACTTGCCCACAAGGCGGCAATTCCAGCAGAAGGGGTGAGTTCACAAATCAAAAGCAAATATACAGATATATGAATCATCAAGGTAAATTGAAAACAACAACAACAAACAGCAACATAATCAACATCATCTCATCTTATAATTTATTTCCATCTTTGATTCATATCAACAACATCAACAACACTTGTGGCGACATCTCACCAACAACAATCCCAAAAGGACAACTCACTCCTACTACTAATGCAAGACTCCATAAACATCTAATGCATTATGCATGTGGTACCAACTACGCGCGTTGAATGCTAAGCATTCCAGGGCAATAAGCCCCCAACAATTTGGATGGTTAAAGCATCCCAGGGCAATAAGCCCCCAACAGGTGAACGATAAAGCGTTCCAGGGCAATAAGCCCCCAACAGTGAATGATAAACATTCCAGGGCAATAAGCCCCCATCAAATGCAAATGAGTATGAATGACTCTATGGTGTATATCAGCATACAACCCAACATCTTAATGGAGCATATCAGCATGCAACCAACAACAACAACAACTTAGGATACCCTCCCCAACTGGACAAGACCACTCAACATCAACAAGGCAACTCGATTAACCAAGTATCATTATTTGCACATCAACAAACATAATTTCATCTTAATCATCTTCATGATATAGTTTTATCATCTAAACAATTCTTAAAAATTACAATAAACATCTTAGAAAGCTTAGGTTTGGGTTTGGAACATCTTAGAAAAACCACATTTTGGGTCGCACAGGACCCAGCTCGCTTAAGCGAGCAACATCTCGCTTGAGCGAGTCAAATGACGAAGGTTGGGTTTCTCCTCGCTTGAGGCTCGCTTGGCGTTCGCTTGAGCGACGCTCACTTACTACAGGCTTTGGCAGGCTTCGCTTGAGCGACGGGCATTTCGCTTGAGCGAAACAAATGACGAAAGTTTGGTTTTGTTTCGCTTACTGTTCGCTTAGAGCTCGCTTAAGCGAACTGACGCGAAACGATTCTGGGCAGGAAAAGTGCCGCTCGCTTGAGCGAACAGCTATCTCGCTTAAGCGAGAATTCATCTGGGCAGAATTCTAACCTACGATTCCAATTCCATTTTCATCCAAAAATCCCATTTTTAATCCCCCAATCACCCAAAGTGGTTTAGAAATAATGTTTATGGGTTCAAGGCACAACAAAACAGCCGAACATATCATAACAACAACTTTGCAACACAATTCATCAAGAAATAAGCAATTCTTCATATTCTTAAACCTAGTTCCAAAACTACTAATTTTCAATCCAAATTCATGAAATCATATACATATATATTGACAATTGAATCATAAACCCACCCTTACCTTAATTCAGCAAAGTCTACAGCAATTTCTAGCAATTTCCCTTGGCTCTTGGCTCTACTCTTCTCTCTTCCCAAAAGTCTGTTTTCTTTTACTGATACGTGCTATTGTTTTCTTTCCTTACTGGTTTTCCTCTATTCTTTCTAACAAAGTGTAACTCCTTTTCTTTCTTTACTCCCTCACTTAATTTTCTTTTAATCTCCATTAACCCCCTTAAACTCTACTAATTCTAAATAACTATTATTCTTACTATTTCCACTTAAATAATAAAAATCATTATCACTACTTTATAATAAAATATAATAAAATAGCAAACACCAATAATTCACATAATTCCACATAAATAATTATAAAGCATCTAAAACACACAAAAATCAACTAAAATAAATAAATGACAACTAGGGCGTTACAACTCTCCCCAACTTAGAGAATTTCGTCCTCGAAATAATACCTTAAGCAACAAACAACTCAGGATAGGACTCTTGCATCTTGCTCTCCAACTCCCAAGTCAAACTCTCACCGGTTACACCGCCCCAAACAACTCTAACCAGAGGTATCTCCTTGCCTCTCAACTGCTTCACCTTACGATCATCAATCCTCAACGGCAAAGTCTCAACAGTGAGGTTATCTCTAATTTGCACATCATCTCTAGGAATAACATGCGAAGGATCGGCTACATACTTCCTCAACTGCGACACATGAAACACATCATGCAAGTTCGATAAATGCGGTGGCAATCCAATCCGATATGCCACGGTTCCAATTCTCTCGGAAATCTGATAAGGACCAATGAACTTTGGAGTCAACTTCTTCGACTTCAATGCACGCCCTACACCCGTCATCGGAGTAACCCTCAAAAACACATGCTCACCCTCCTGAAACTCAAGGCTTTTCTCCTCTTGTCATGATAACTCTTCTGACGATCTTGAGATGCTTTCATCTTTTCTCTTATCATCTTGACCTTTTCCGTAGTCTGCTGCACTAACTCAGGTCCTAACACAACACTTTCACCCGTCTCAAACCAACATAGAGGAGTTCTACACCTTCGACCATACAAAGCTTCGAACGGTGCCATACCAATACTCGAATGGTAACTATTATTATAGGTGAACTCTATCAACGGTAAGTGGCTGTCCCAAGCTCCACCTTGCTCAAGTACACATACTCTCAACAAATCCTCCAAGGATTGGATAGTCCTCTCCGACTGACCATCTGTCTGCGGATGATAAGCCGAACTCAGTCTTAACTTCGAACCCAAGGCATCTTGCAAACTCTTCCAAAACCTTGAAGTAAACCTCGGATCTCTATCCGACACAATGCTAGATGGAACACCATGCAACTTCACAATATCACGGATATAAATCTCCGCCAACTGAGCTACCGGATAAGAAATGTTGATCGGAATAAAGTGCGCCGACTTAGTCAACCTGTCGACCACGACCCAAATGGCATCATGCCCTCTTGAAGTATTCGGTAAACTCGTCACAAAATCCATAGAAATGCTATCCCATTTCCACTCGGGTACATCTAACGGAACCAACAGCCCTGCAGGCTTCTGATGCTCAACCTTAGACTTCTGGCAAGTCAAACACGCATACACAAACTGCGCAACATCCCTCTTCAAACCGGACCACCAAAATATTCTCTTCAAGTCATGATACATCTTAGTAGCTCCAGGATGAATGCTCAAACTACTCTTATGACTTTCTTCTAAAATCAACTTCTTTAAATCCTCATCATCCGGAATACAAATCCTTCCTCTAAACCTCAACACACCTTGGTCATCGACCTTGAAGTCACCATCCACATTCGGATCACTAGCAGCCATTAAATCCACAAACTTAACATCAAGCTTCTGCGCCTCTTTGATGTCATTCAAGAAGTCACTATTAATTTTCAACATACCCAACTTCACACTCTGAGGTGACCTTTCACACACAAGACTCAAGTCTCTAAACTGTTCAAGCAACTCGAACTCTTTCACCATCAAAGCCGACATATGCAATGTCTTCCTACTCAACGCATCCGCAACCACATTGGCTTTACCAGGATGGTAATTCAAACCAAAATCATAATCCTTAAGCAACTCAAGCCACCTCCTCTGCCTCATGTTCAACTCCTTTTGATCAAACAGATACTTTAAACTTTTATGATCACTAAACACCTCGAATCTGGAACCATACAAATAATGCCTCCAAATCTTCAAAACAAACACCACGGCTGCCAACTCTAGATCATGGGTAGGATAATTCTTTTCATGCACTCTCAGCTGTCTAGAAGCATACGCAACCACCTTGCCATCTTGCATCAAAACACCACCTAATCCCAGCTTAGATGCATCACAATAAACAACAAAAGGCTCTTCTGGCTTTGGCAAAATTAGAATAGGAGCAGTCGTCAATCTTTGCTTCAACTCATTGAAACTACTCTCACAATGAGCATCCCATACAAATGCTTTACCTTTACAAGTCAGCTGCGTCAAAGGAAGTGCTAACTTCGAGAATCCTTCAATAAATCTGCGGTAATAACCAGCCAACCCAAGAAAACTTCTCACCTCAGTAACTGACTTTGGTGTCTCCCACTGCGACACAGCATCAACCTTCGAAGGATCTACAGCAATACCATTACCAGAAATAATGTGGCCAAGAAAACTTACTTCATGCAACCAGAATTCACACTTGGATAACTTGGCATACAATTTCTTCTCCTTTAGCACCTGCAAGACAATCTTCAAGTGCTCTGCATGCTCAACTTCAGTCTTAGAATAAATCAAGATGTCATCAATAAAGACCACTACGAACTGATCCAGATACTCATGAAAAATTCTGTTCATGTACTCCATAAACACACCAGGTGCATTCGTCACACCAAAAGGCATCACCTTATACTCATAATGACCATAACGCGTCCGAAACGCTGTCTTTTGCATATCCTCATCCTTCACCTTTATCTGATGGTAACCTGACCTCAAGTCAATTTTGCTAAACACACGGGCACCCACTAGTTGATCCATCAAATCATCAATCCTCGGTAGTGGATACCTATTCTTAATCGTCACCTTATTCAACTGACGGTAATCAATACACAACCGCATGCTACCATCCTTCTTCTTTACCAACAACACCGGCGCTCCCCACGGTGAAACACTCGGTCTCACAAACTTCTTGTCAAGCAAGTCCTCTAACTGCTTCTTCAGCTCAGCTAACTCAGAAGCTGACATACGGTAAGGAGCCATCGACACAGGCTTCGTACCCGGCACAAGGTCTATCGAAAATTCCACTTCTCTCTCCGGTGGCACATCTGGAATCTCATCAGGGAAAACTTCAGGAAATTCCTTCACGACAGGCAACCCATCAATCACAGCTTGGTTCTCCACCGACAAGCATGCCAACAAAGAATACATCAACACACCATCTTGTTCTAACCGCTTCATCTCTTTAGTGGATAAGAATTCTGCTCCACTCTCTTCTTCAGCAGAAGAAAACCGCACCGTCTTCGTAAAACAATTGATCAGGACATGATTGTACTCTAACCAATTCATCCCCAATATTACATCCATTCCCACCAACGGTAAACAAACAAGGTCTACTTCAAAATCTCTACCAAAAACAGACAACGGACAACTTAAACAAACAAGGGAAGTAGTTACTGAACCCTTAGCTGGAGTTTCAACAACCATCTCCCCATTCATATCAGACATAATCAAACCCAATCTTTGTGCACAATCAATAGCAATGAAACAATGCGTTGCACCAGTATCTATTATAGCAATTAAAGGAGTACCACTAAAGAAACAAGTACCTCTGATAAGTCGATCCTCCTGATCAGTCTGAGTACCGGTCAAGGCAAAAACTCTACCACTGGTCTGCGCCTTCTTAGGCTTAGTGCACTGAGAACCAATGTGACCTTCTTCATTACAGTTGAAACAAACAATGTCCCCACGCTTGCATTCGGTGACAGTATGACCCTTCTTACCACAACGGAAACATTTCTTCTCATCACGGGTACAAGCATTACTCTTGTGGCCTTTGACACCACACTTATAACAAACCACTTCAGCAGGAGCATCTCTACGTGCTGACCTTCTCTCATCATGCATTCTTTGCTTGCCCTTATCAGCTGGGGCACTATACGGCTTTGGGCGACTCTACTGCCCCTTTCCTTTGCGGTCATTCATTATCTTATAGTGAGCTTTGGTGTCCTCTTCATAAATACGGCAGCTGCTCACCAACTCAGAGAAATCTCTGATCTTCTGATAGCCAATGGCCCGCTTGATATCAGCTCGCAGACCATTCTCAAATTTAATACACTTGGAGAACTCAGCAGTCTCCGCCGCATAATGTGGATAGAACTTTGCAAGCTCCACGAACTTGGCAGCATACTCCGTAATGGACATGTCTCCCTGCTTCAGCTCAAGGAATTCTATCTCCTTTTTACCTCGGACATCCTCCGGAAAATACCTCCTCAAAAACTCTCTTCTAAAAACAGCCCATGAAATCACAGCACCTTCAGCCTCTAACACCGGCTGCACACTCACCCACCAGTCGTCAGCCTCTTCAGCCAACATATGGGTGCCAAACCGCACCATCTGAACATCCGTACACTGCATCACCCGGAAGATCCTCTCGACCTCCTTCAGCCAAGTCTGCGCTCCATCGGGGTCGTACCTTCCCTTAAAGGTTGGTGGATGATTCCTCAAGAAGGTCTCAAGCATCCTAACACCTTCACCAGCTCCACCAGCACCTTGTTGTTGCCCAACAACCTGAGCCATTGCTTGCAAAGCAGCAGCAAGAGCAGCATCATTCCTTCCGGCCATCTCGATAATTCTTCATAACAACAAGAATTAGAACAACAAAGACAGTTTAAACCTGTCACACTACTCTACATGGCTCGACACGACTCTTCTAATGGTCTGACGGACCGACTTGCTCTGATACCAATTGTAACACCCCGTTCCCGAAAAGACGTAATAATAATATTACTAATAAACATAATCAGAGTATTTCAACAAAACAACGGAGTATCACACTTCTTTTTCAAAATCATTTAAATAGAATATAAAAAACTATTTAAAACCATCATACAATATCATCATATTAAAATTCTGCAGCGGAATGTCTTTATTCAAAACTCAATCAACAACTACATCAAAATCTTGGCACAAAAGGCCATCAACATATTATAATTATCCAACAAAATAATTCCAACGACATCATCTTCAAATATCAGATACATAAAGGAATACAAGAAAATAACGTTTCCCCATCCCTACTATGTATCAGAGCCCTAGACGCAAGAGCCACATCTCTAATCTTCGCTACCTGCACTTGCCCACAAGGCGGCAATTCCAGCAGAAGGGGTGAGTTCACAAATCAAAAGCAAATATACAGATATATGAATCATCAAGGTAAATTGAAAACAACAACAACAAACAGCAACATAATCAACATCATCTCATCTTATAATTTATTTCCATCTTTGATTCATATCAACAACATCAACAACACTTGTGGCGACATCTCACCAACAACAATCCCAAAAGGACAACTCACTCCTACTACTAATGCAAGACTCCATAAACATCTAATGCATTATGCATGTGGTACCAACTACGCGCGTTGAATGCTAAGCATTCCAGGGCAATAAGCCCCCAACAATTTGGATGGTTAAAGCATCCCAGGGCAATAAGCCCCCAACAGGTGAACGATAAAGCGTTCCAGGGCAATAAGCCCCCAACAGTGAATGATAAACATTCCAGGGCAATAAGCCCCCATCAAATGCAAATGAGTATGAATGACTCTATGGTGTATATCAGCATACAACCCAACATCTTAATGGAGCATATCAGCATGCAACCAACAACAACAACAACTTAGGATACCCTCCCCAACTGGACAAGACCACTCAACATCAACAAGGCAACTCGATTAACCAAGTATCATTATTTGCACATCAACAAACATAATTTCATCTTAATCATCTTCATGATATAGTTTTATCATCTAAACAATTCTTAAAAATTACAATAAACATCTTAGAAAGCTTAGGTTTGGGTTTGGAACATCTTAGAAAAACCACATTTTGGGTCGCACAGGACCCAGCTCGCTTAAGCGAGCAACATCTCGCTTGAGCGAGTCAAATGACGAAGGTTGGGTTTCTCCTCGCTTGAGGCTCGCTTGGCGTTCGCTTGAGCGACGCTCACTTACTACAGGCTTTGGCAGGCTTCGCTTGAGCGACGGGCATTTCGCTTGAGCGAAACAAATGACGAAAGTTTGGTTTTGTTTCGCTTACTGTTCGCTTAGAGCTCGCTTAAGCGAACTGACGCGAAACGATTCTGGGCAGGAAAAGTGCCGCTCGCTTGAGCGAACAGCTATCTCGCTTAAGCGAGAATTCATCTGGGCAGAATTCTAACCTACGATTCCAATTCCATTTTCATCCAAAAATCCCATTTTTAATCCCCCAATCACCCAAAGTGGTTTAGAAATAATGTTTATGGGTTCAAGGCACAACAAAACAGCCGAACATATCATAACAACAACTTTGCAACACAATTCATCAAGAAATAAGCAATTCTTCATATTCTTAAACCTAGTTCCAAAACTACTAATTTTCAATCCAAATTCATGAAATCATATACATATATATTGACAATTGAATCATAAACCCACCCTTACCTTAATTCAGCAAAGTCTACAGCAATTTCTAGCAATTTCCCTTGGCTCTTGGCTCTACTCTTCTCTCTTCCCAAAAGTCTGTTTTCTTTTACTGATACGTGCTATTGTTTTCTTTCCTTACTGGTTTTCCTCTATTCTTTCTAACAAAGTGTAACTCCTTTTCTTTCTTTACTCCCTCACTTAATTTTCTTTTAATCTCCATTAACCCCCTTAAACTCTACTAATTCTAAATAACTATTATTCTTACTATTTCCACTTAAATAATAAAAATCATTATCACTACTTTATAATAAAATATAATAAAATAGCAAACACCAATAATTCACATAATTCCACATAAATAATTATAAAGCATCTAAAACACACAAAAATCAACTAAAATAAATAAATGACAACTAGGGCGTTACAGTTACTATTTCAAAAGTAATCGCAAGACTTTATTTTCAGCACATTCGTTGGTTACTATTTCAAAAGTAATCGGTAAGATTTTTATTTTCAACATATTCGTCGCTTAATATTTCAAAAGTAATCGGCATGATTTATTTTCAGCACATTCATCGGTTACTATTTCAAAAGTAACCGAAAAGATTTTAATTTTCAGCAAATTCGTCGGTGACTATTTCAAAAGTAATCAGCATGATTTATTTTCAGCACATTAGTCGGTTACTATTTCAAAAGTAATCGGCAAGACTTTATTTTCAGCACATTCGTCGGTTACTATTTCAAAAGTAATCGGCAAGACTTTATTTTCAGCACATTCGTCGGTTACTATTTCAAAAGTAATCGGCAAGATTTTTATTTACAGCATATTCGTCGGTTACTATTTCAAAAGTAATCAGCAAGACTTTATTTTCAGCACATTCGTCGGTTACTATTTCAAAAGTAATCGGCAAGACTTTATTTTCAGCACATTCGTCGGTTACTATTTCAAAAGTAATCGGCAAGATTTTTATTTACAGCATATTCGTCGGTTACTATTTCAAAGGTAATCGGCATGATTTATTTTCAGCACAATCGTCGGTTACTATTTCAAAAGTAATCGGCAAGATTTTTATTTACAGCATATTCGTCGGTTACTATTTCAAAGGTAATCGGCATGATTTATTTTCAGCACAATCGTCGGTTACTATTTCAAAAGTAATCGGCAAGATTTTTTTTTTCAGCATATTTGTCGGTTACTATTTTAAAAGTAATCTGCAAGACTTTATTTTCAGCACATTCGTCGGTTACTATTTCAAAAGTAATCGGCAAGATTTTTATATTTAACATATTCGTCGCTTAATATTTCAAAAGTAATCGGCATAATTTATTTTCAGCACATTCGTCGGTTACTATTTCAAAAGTAACCGACAAGATTTTTATTTTCAGCAAATTCGTCGGTGACTATTTCAAAAGTAATCGGCATGATTTATTTTCAGCACAATCGTCGGTTACTATTTCAAAAGTAATCGGCAAGATTTTTATTTTCAGAATATTTGTCGGTTACTATTTTAAAAGTAATCGACAAGATTTTTATTTTCAACATATTCGTCGGTTACTATTTCATAAGTAATCGGCAAGACTTTATTTACAGCACATTCGTCGGTTACTATTTCAAAAGTAATCGAGAAGATTTTTATTTTCAGCATATTCGTCGGTTACTATTTCAAAAGTAATCGGCAAGATTTTTATTTTCAACATATTCGTTGGTTACTATTTCAAAAGTAATCGCAAGACTTTATTTTCAGCACATTCGTTGGTTACTATTTCAAAAGTAATCGGTAAGATTTTTATTTTCAACATATTCGTCGCTTAATATTTCAAAAGTAATCGGCATGATTTATTTTCAGCACATTCATCGGTTACTATTTCAAAAGTAACCGAAAAGATTTTAATTTTCAGCAAATTCGTCGGTGACTATTTCAAAAGTAATCAGCATGATTTATTTTCAGCACATTTGTCGGTTACTATTTCAAAAGTAATCGGCAAGACTTTATTTTCAGCACATTCGTCGGTTACTATTTCAAAAGTAATCGGCAAGACTTTATTTTCAGCACATTCGTCGGTTACTATTTCAAAAGTAATCGGCAAGATTTTTATTTTCAGCATATTCGTCGGTTACTATTTCAAAAGTAAGCGGCAAGATTTTTATTTTCAGCATATTTGTCGGTTACTATTTTAAAAGTAATCGGCAAGACTTTATTTTCAGCACATTCGTCGGTTACTATTTCAAAAGTAATCGGCAAGACTTTATTTTCAGCACATTCGTCGGTTACTAATTCAAAAGTAATCGGCAAGATTTTTATTTTCAGCATATTCGTCGGTGACTATTTCAAAAGTAATCGACAAGATTTTTATTTTCAGCATATTTGTCGGTTACTACTTCATAAGTAATCGGTAAGATTTTTATTTTCAACATATTCGTTGGTTACTATTTCAAAAGTAATCGCAAGACTTTATTTTCAGCACATTCGTTGGTTACTATTTCATAAGTAATCGGTAAGATTTTTATTTTCAACATATTCGTCGCTTAATATTTCAAAAGTAATCGGCATGATTTATTTTCAGCACATTCATCGGTTACTATTTCAAAAGTAACCGAAAAGATTTTTATTTTCAGCAAATTCGTCGGTGACTATTTCAAAAGTAATCAGCATGATTTATTTTCAGCACATTAGTCGGTTACTATTTCAAAAGTAATCGGCAAGACTTTATTTTCAGCACATTCGTCGGTTACTATTTCAAAAGTAATCGGCAAGACTTTATTTTCAGCACATTCGTCGGTTACTATTTCAAAAGTAATCGGCAAGATTTTTATTTACAGCATATTCGTCGGTTACTATTTCAAAAGTAATCAGCAAGACTTTATTTTCAGCACATTCGTCGGTTACTATTTCAAAAGTAATCGGCAAGACTTTATTTTCAGCACATTCGTCGGTTACTATTTCAAAAGTAATCGGCAAGATTTTTATTTACAGCATATTCGTCGGTTACTATTTCAAAGGTAATCGGCATGATTTATTTTCAGCACAATCGTCGGTTACTATTTCAAAAGTAATCGGCAAGATTTTTATTTACAGCATATTCGTCGGTTACTATTTCAAAGGTAATCGGCATGATTTATTTTCAGCACAATCGTCGGTTACTATTTCAAAAGTAATCGGCAAGATTTTTTTTTTCAGCATATTTGTCGGTTACTATTTTAAAAGTAATCTGCAAGACTTTATTTTCAGCACATTCGTCGGTTACTATTTCAAAAGTAATCGGCAAGATTTTTATATTTAACATATTCGTCGCTTAATATTTCAAAAGTAATCGGCATAATTTATTTTCAGCACATTCGTCGGTTACTATTTCAAAAGTAACCGACAAGATTTTTATTTTCAACAAATTCGTCGGTGACTATTTCAAAAGTAATCGGCATGATTTATTTTCAGCACAATCGTCGGTTACTATTTCAAAAGTAATCGGCAAGATTTTTATTTTCAGAATATTTGTCGGTTACTATTTTAAAAGTAATCGACAAGATTTTTATTTTCAACATATTCGTCGGTTACTATTTCATAAGTAATCGGCAAGACTTTATTTACAGCACATTCGTCGGTTACTATTTCAAAAGTAATCGAGAAGATTTTTATTTTCAGCATATTCGTCGGTTACTATTTCAAAAGTAATCGGCAAGATTTTTATTTTCAACATATTCGTTGGTTACTATTTCAAAAGTAATCGCAAGACTTTATTTTCAGCACATTCGTTGGTTACTATTTCAAAAGTAATCGGTAAGATTTTTATTTTCAACATATTCGTCGCTTAATATTTCAAAAGTAATCGGCATGATTTATTTTCAGCACATTCATCGGTTACTATTTCAAAAGTAACCGAAAAGATTTTAATTTTCAGCAAATTCGTCGGTGACTATTTCAAAAGTAATCAGCATGATTTATTTTCAGCACATTAGTCGGTTACTATTTCAAAAGTAATCGGCAAGACTTTATTTTCAGCACATTCGTCGGTTACTATTTCAAAAGTAATCGGCAAGACTTTATTTTCAGCACATTCGTCGGTTACTATTTCAAAAGTAATCGGCAAGATTTTTATTTTCAGCATATTCGTCGGTTACTATTTCAAAAGTAAGCGGCAAGATTTTTATTTTCAGCATATTTGTCGGTTACTATTTTAAAAGTAATCGGCAAGACTTTATTTTCAGCACATTCGTCGGTTACTATTTCAAAAGTAATCGGCAAGACTTTATTTTCAGCACATTCGTCGGTTACTAATTCAAAAGTAATCGGCAAGATTTTTATTTTCAGCATATTTGTCGGTGACTATTTCAAAAGTAATCGACAAGATTTTTATTTTCAGCATATTTGTCGGTTACTACTTCATAAGTAATCGGTAAGATTTTTATTTTCAACATATTCGTTGGTTACTATTTCAAAAGTAATCGCAAGACTTTATTTTCAGCACATTCGTTGGTTACTATTTCAAAAGTAATCGGTAAGATTTTTATTTTCAACATATTCGTCGCTTAATATTTCAAAAGTAATCGGCATGATTTATTTTCAGCACATTCATCGGTTACTATTTCAAAAGTAACCGAAAAGATTTTAATTTTCAGCAAATTCGTCGGTGACTATTTCAAAAGTAATCAGCATGATTTATTTTCAGCACATTAGTCGGTTACTATTTCAAAAGTAATCGGCAAGACTTTATTTTCAGCACATTCGTCGGTTACTATTTCAAAAGTAATCGGCAAGACTTTATTTTCAGCACATTCGTCGGTTACTATTTCAAAAGTAATCGGCAAGATTTTTATTTACAGCATATTCGTCGGTTACTATTTCAAAAGTAATCAGCAAGACTTTATTTTCAGCACATTCGTCGGTTACTATTTCAAAAGTAATCGGCAAGACTTTATTTTCAGCACATTCGTCGGTTACTATTTCAAAAGTAATCGGCAAGATTTTTATTTACAGCATATTCGTCGGTTACTATTTCAAAGGTAATCGGCATGATTTATTTTCAGCACAATCGTCGGTTACTATTTCAAAAGTAATCGGCAAGATTTTTATTTACAGCATATTCGTCGGTTACTATTTCAAAGGTAATCGGCATGATTTATTTTCAGCACAATCGTCGGTTACTATTTCAAAAGTAATCGGCAAGATTTTTTTTTTCAGCATATTTGTCGGTTACTATTTTAAAAGTAATCTGCAAGACTTTATTTTCAGCACATTCGTCGGTTACTATTTCAAAAGTAATCGGCAAGATTTTTATATTTAACATATTCGTCGCTTAATATTTCAAAAGTAATCGGCATAATTTATTTTCAGCACATTCGTCGGTTACTATTTCAAAAGTAACCGACAAGATTTTTATTTTCAGCAAATTCGTCGGTGACTATTTCAAAAGTAATCGGCATGATTTATTTTCAGCACAATCGTCGGTTACTATTTCAAAAGTAATCGGCAAGATTTTTATTTTCAGAATATTTGTCGGTTACTATTTTAAAAGTAATCGACAAGATTTTTATTTTCAACATATTCGTCGGTTACTATTTCATAAGTAATCGGCAAGACTTTATTTACAGCACATTCGTCGGTTACTATTTCAAAAGTAATCGAGAAGATTTTTATTTTCAGCATATTCGTCGGTTACTATTTCAAAAGTAATCGGCAAGATTTTTATTTTCAACATATTCGTTGGTTACTATTTCAAAAGTAATCGCAAGACTTTATTTTCAGCACATTCGTTGGTTACTATTTCAAAAGTAATCGGTAAGATTTTTATTTTCAACATATTCGTCGCTTAATATTTCAAAAGTAATCGGCATGATTTATTTTCAGCACATTCATCGGTTACTATTTCAAAAGTAACCGAAAAGATTTTAATTTTCAGCAAATTCGTCGGTGACTATTTCAAAAGTAATCAGCATGATTTATTTTCAGCACATTAGTCGGTTACTATTTCAAAAGTAATCGGCAAGACTTTATTTTCAGCACATTCGTCAGTTACTATTTCAAAAGTAATCGGCAAGACTTTATTTTCAGCACATTCGTCGGTTACTATTTCAAAAGTAATCGGCAAGATTTTTATTTTCAGCATATTCGTCGGTTACTATTTCAAAAGTAAGCGGCAAGATTTTTATTTTCAGCATATTTGTCGGTTACTATTTTAAAAGTAATCGGCAAGACTTTATTTTCAGCACATTCGTCGGTTACTATTTCAAAAGTAATCGGCAAGACTTTATTTTCAGCACATTCGTCGGTTACTAATTCAAAAGTAATCGGCAAGATTTTTATTTTCAGCATATTCGTCGGTGACTATTTCAAAAGTAATCGACAAGATTTTTATTTTCAGCATATTTGTCGGTTACTACTTCATAAGTAATCGGTAAGATTTTTATTTTCAACATATTCGTTGGTTACTATTTCAAAAGTAATCGCAAGACTTTATTTTCAGCACATTCGTTGGTTACTATTTCATAAGTAATCGGTAAGATTTTTATTTTCAACATATTCGTCGCTTAATATTTCAAAAGTAATCGGCATGATTTATTTTCAGCACATTCATCGGTTACTATTTCAAAAGTAACCGAAAAGATTTTAATTTTCAGCAAATTCGTCGGTGACTATTTCAAAAGTAATCAGCATGATTTATTTTCAGCACATTAGTCGGTTACTATTTCAAAAGTAATCGGCAAGACTTTATTTTCAGCACATTCGTCGGTTACTATTTCAAAAGTAATCGGCAAGACTTTATTTTCAGCACATTCGTCGGTTACTATTTCAAAAGTAATCGGCAAGATTTTTATTTACAGCATATTCGTCGGTTACTATTTCAAAAGTAATCAGCAAGACTTTATTTTCAGCACATTCGTCGGTTACTATTTCAAAAGTAATCGGCAAGACTTTATTTTCAGCACATTCGTCGGTTACTATTTCAAAAGTAATCGGCAAGATTTTTATTTACAGCATATTCGTCGGTTACTATTTCAAAGGTAATCGGCATGATTTATTTTCAGCACAATCGTCGGTTACTATTTCAAAAGTAATCGGCAAGATTTTTATTTACAGCATATTCGTCGGTTACTATTTCAAAGGTAATCGGCATGATTTATTTTCAGCACAATCGTCGGTTACTATTTCAAAAGTAATCGGCAAGATTTTTTTTTTCAGCATATTTGTCGGTTACTATTTTAAAAGTAATCTGCAAGACTTTATTTTCAGCACATTCGTCGGTTACTATTTCAAAAGTAATCGGCAAGATTTTTATATTTAACATATTCGTCGCTTAATATTTCAAAAGTAATCGGCATAATTTATTTTCAGCACATTCGTCGGTTACTATTTCAAAAGTAACCGACAAGATTTTTATTTTCAACAAATTCGTCGGTGACTATTTCAAAAGTAATCGGCATGATTTATTTTCAGCACAATCGTCGGTTACTATTTCAAAAGTAATCGGCAAGATTTTTATTTTCAGAATATTTGTCGGTTACTATTTTAAAAGTAATCGACAAGATTTTTATTTTCAACATATTCGTCGGTTACTATTTCATAAGTAATCGGCAAGACTTTATTTACAGCACATTCGTCGGTTACTATTTCAAAAGTAATCGAGAAGATTTTTATTTTCAGCATATTCGTCGGTTACTATTTCAAAAGTAATCGGCAAGATTTTTATTTTCAACATATTCGTTGGTTACTATTTCAAAAGTAATCGCAAGACTTTATTTTCAGCACATTCGTTGGTTACTATTTCAAAAGTAATCGGTAAGATTTTTATTTTCAACATATTCGTCGCTTAATATTTCAAAAGTAATCGGCATGATTTATTTTCAGCACATTCATCGGTTACTATTTCAAAAGTAACCGAAAAGATTTTAATTTTCAGCAAATTCGTCGGTGACTATTTCAAAAGTAATCAGCATGATTTATTTTCAGCACATTAGTCGGTTACTATTTCAAAAGTAATCGGCAAGACTTTATTTTCAGCACATTCGTCGGTTACTATTTCAAAAGTAATCGGCAAGACTTTATTTTCAGCACATTCGTCGGTTACTATTTCAAAAGTAATCGGCAAGATTTTTATTTTCAGCATATTCGTCGGTTACTATTTCAAAAGTAAGCGGCAAGATTTTTATTTTCAGCATATTTGTCGGTTACTATTTTAAAAGTAATCGGCAAGACTTTATTTTCAGCACATTCGTCGGTTACTATTTCAAAAGTAATCGGCAAGACTTTATTTTCAGCACATTCGTCGGTTACTAATTCAAAAGTAATCGGCAAGATTTTTATTTTCAGCATATTCGTCGGTGACTATTTCAAAAGTAATCGACAAGATTTTTATTTTCAGCATATTTGTCGGTTACTACTTCATAAGTAATCGGTAAGATTTTTATTTTCAACATATTCGTTGGTTACTATTTCAAAAGTAATCGCAAGACTTTATTTTCAGCACATTCGTTGGTTACTATTTCATAAGTAATCGGTAAGATTTTTATTTTCAACATATTCGTCGCTTAATATTTCAAAAGTAATCGGCATGATTTATTTTCAGCACATTCATCGGTTACTATTTCAAAAGTAACCGAAAAGATTTTTATTTTCAGCAAATTCGTCGGTGACTATTTCAAAAGTAATCAGCATGATTTATTTTCAGCACATTAGTCGGTTACTATTTCAAAAGTAATCGGCAAGACTTTATTTTCAGCACATTCGTCGGTTACTATTTCAAAAGTAATCGGCAAGACTTTATTTTCAGCACATTCGTCGGTTACTATTTCAAAAGTAATCGGCAAGATTTTTATTTACAGCATATTCGTCGGTTACTATTTCAAAAGTAATCAGCAAGACTTTATTTTCAGCACATTCGTCGGTTACTATTTCAAAAGTAATCGGCAAGACTTTATTTTCAGCACATTCGTCGGTTACTATTTCAAAAGTAATCGGCAAGATTTTTATTTACAGCATATTCGTCGGTTACTATTTCAAAGGTAATCGGCATGATTTATTTTCAGCACAATCGTCGGTTACTATTTCAAAAGTTATCGGCAAGATTTTTATTTACAGCATATTCGTCGGTTACTATTTCAAAGGTAATCGGCATGATTTATTTTCAGCACAATCGTCGGTTACTATTTCAAAAGTAATCGGCAAGATTTTTTTTTTCAGCATATTTGTCGGTTACTATTTTAAAAGTAATCTGCAAGACTTTATTTTCAGCACATTCGTCGGTTACTATTTCAAAAGTAATCGGCAAGATTTTTATATTTAACATATTCGTCGCTTAATATTTCAAAAGTAATCGGCATAATTTATTTTCAGCACATTCGTCGGTTACTATTTCAAAAGTAACCGACAAGATTTTTATTTTCAGCAAATTCGTCGGTGACTATTTCAAAAGTAATCGGCATGATTTATTTTCAGCACAATCGTCGGTTACTATTTCAAAAGTAATCGGCAAGATTTTTATTTTCAGAATATTTGTCGGTTACTATTTTAAAAGTAATCGACAAGATTTTTATTTTCAACATATTCGTCGGTTACTATTTCATAAGTAATCGGCAAGACTTTATTTACAGCACATTCGTCGGTTACTATTTCAAAAGTAATCGAGAAGATTTTTATTTTCAGCATATTCGTCGGTTACTATTTCAAAAGTAATCGGCAAGATTTTTATTTTCAACATATTCGTTGGTTACTATTTCAAAAGTAATCGCAAGACTTTATTATCAGCACATTCGTCGGTTACTATTTCAAAAGTAATCGGCAAGACTTTATTTTCATCACATTCGTCGGTTACTATTTCAAAAGTAATCGGCAAGATTTTTATTTACAGCATATTCGTCGGTTACTATTTCAAAGGTAATCGGCATGATTTATTTTCAGCACAATCGTCGGTTACTATTTCAAAAGTAATCGGCAAGATTTTTATTTTCAGCATATTTGTCGGTTACTATTTTAAAAGTAATCTGCAAGACTTTATTTTCAGCACATTCGTCGGTTACTATTTCAAAAGTAATCGGCAAGATTTTTATATTTAACATATTCGTCGCTTAATATTTCAAAAGTAATCGGCATAATTTATTTTCAGCACATTCGTCGGTTACTATTTCAAAAGTAACCGACAAGATTTTTATTTTCAGCAAATTCGTCGGTGACTATTTCAAAAGTAATCGGCATGATTTATTTTCAGCACAATCGTCGGTTACTATTTCAAAAGTAATCGGCAAGATTTTTATTTTCAGAATATTTGTCGGTTACTATTTTAAAAGTAATCGACAAGATTTTTATTTTCAACATATTCGTCGGTTACTATTTCATAAGTAATCGGCAAGACTTTATTTACAGCACATTCGTCGGTTACTATTTCAAAAGTAATCGAGAAGATTTTTATTTTCAGCATATTCGTCGGTTACTATTTCAAAAGTAATCGGCAAGATTTTTATTTTCAACATATTCGTTGGTTACTATTTCAAAAGTAATCGCAAGACTTTATTTTCAGCACATTCGTTGGTTACTATTTCAAAAGTAATCGGTAAGATTTTTATTTTCAACATATTCGTCGCTTAATATTTCAAAAGTAATCGGCATGATTTATTTTCAGCACATTCATCGGTTACTATTTCAAAAGTAACCGAAAAGATTTTTATTTTCAGCAAATTCGTCGGTGACTATTTCAAAAGTAATCAGCATGATTTATTTTCAGCACATTAGTCGGTTACTATTTCAAAAGTAATCGGCAAGACTTTATTTTCAGCACATTCGTCGGTTACTATTTCAAAAGTAATCGGCAAGATTTTTATTTACAGCATATTCGTCGGTTACTATTTCAAAGGTAATCGGCATGATTTATTTTCAGCACAATCGTCGGTTACTATTTCAAAAGTAATCGGCAAGATTTTTATTTTCAGCATATTTGTCGGTTACTATTTTAAAAGTAATCTGCAAGACTTTATTTTCAGCACATTCGTCGGTTACTATTTCAAAAGTAATCGGCAAGACTTTATTTTCAGCACATTCGTCGGTTACTATTTCAAAAGTAATCGGCAAGACTTTATTTTCAGCACATTCGTCGGTTACTAATTCAAAAGTAATCGGCAAGATTTTTATTTTCAGCATATTCGTCGGTGACTATTTCAAAAGTAATCGACAAGATTTTTATTTTCAGCATATTTGTCGGTTACTACTTCATAAGTAATCGGTAAGATTTTTATTTTCAACATATTCGTTGGTTACTATTTCAAAAGTAATCGCAAGACTTTATTTTCAGCACATTCGTTGGTTACTATTTCATAAGTAATCGGTAAGATTTTTATTTTCAACATATTCGTCGCTTAATATTTCAAAAGTAATCGGCATGATTTATTTTCAGCACATTCATCGGTTACTATTTCAAAAGTAACCAAAAAGATTTTTATTTTCAGCAAATTCGTCGGTGACTATTTCAAAAGTAATCAGCATGATTTATTTTCAGCACATTAGTCGGTTACTATTTCAAAAGTAATCGGCAAGACTTTATTTACAGCACATTCGTCGGTTACTATTTCAAAAGTAATCGAGAAGATTTTTATTTTCAGCATATTCGTCGGTTACTATTTCAAAAGTAATCGGCAAGATTTTTATTTTCAACATATTCGTTGGTTACTATTTCAAAAGTAATCGCAAGACTTTATTATCAGCACATTCGTCGGTTACTATTTCAAAAGTAATCGGCAAGACTTTATTTTCAGCACATTCGTCGGTTACTATTTCAAAAGTAATCGGCAAGATTTTTATTTACAGCATATTCGTCGGTTACTATTTCAAAGGTAATCGGCATGATTTATTTTCAGCACAATCGTCGGTTACTATTTCAAAAGTAATCGGCAAGATTTTTATTTTCAGCATATTTGTCGGTTACTATTTTAAAAGTAATCTGCAAGACTTTATTTTCAGCACATTCGTCGGTTACTATTTCAAAAGTAATCGGCAAGATTTTTATATTTAACATATTCGTCGCTTAATATTTCAAAAGTAATCGGCATAATTTATTTTCAGCACATTCGTCGGTTACTATTTCAAAAGTAACCGACAAGATTTTTATTTTCAGCAAATTCGTCGGTGACTATTTCAAAAGTAATCGGCATGATTTATTTTCAGCACAATCGTCGGTTACTATTTCAAAAGTAATCGGCAAGATTTTTATTTTCAGAATATTTGTCGGTTACTATTTTAAAAGTAATCGACAAGATTTTTATTTTCAACATATTCGTCGGTTACTATTTCATAAGTAATCGGCAAGACTTTATTTACAGCACATTCGTCGGTTACTATTTCAAAAGTAATCGAGAAGATTTTTATTTTCAGCATATTCGTCGGTTACTATTTCAAAAGTAATCGGCAAGATTTTTATTTTCAACATATTCGTTGGTTACTATTTCAAAAGTAATCGCAAGACTTTATTTTCAGCACATTCGTTGGTTACTATTTCAAAAGTAATCGGTAAGATTTTTATTTTCAACATATTCGTCGCTTAATATTTCAAAAGTAATCGGCATGATTTATTTTCAGCACATTCATCGGTTACTATTTCAAAAGTAACCGAAAAGATTTTTATTTTCAGCAAATTCGTCGGTGACTATTTCAAAAGTAATCAGCATGATTTATTTTCAGCACATTAGTCGGTTACTATTTCAAAAGTAATCGGCAAGACTTTATTTTCAGCACATTCGTCGGTTACTATTTCAAAAGTAATCGGCAAGATTTTTATTTACAGCATATTCGTCGGTTACTATTTCAAAGGTAATCGGCATGATTTATTTTCAGCACAATCGTCGGTTACTATTTCAAAAGTAATCGGCAAGATTTTTATTTTCAGCATATTTGTCGGTTACTATTTTAAAAGTAATCTGCAAGACTTTATTTTCAGCACATTCGTCGGTTACTATTTCAAAAGTAATCGGCAAGACTTTATTTTCAGCACATTCGTCGGTTACTATTTCAAAAGTAATCGGCAAGACATTATTTTCAGCACATTCGTCGGTTACTAATTCAAAAGTAATCGGCAAGATTTTTATTTTCAGCATATTCGTCGGTGACTATTTCAAAAGTAATCGACAAGATTTTTATTTTCAGCATATTTGTCGGTTACTACTTCATAAGTAATCGGTAAGATTTTTATTTTCAACATATTCGTTGGTTACTATTTCAAAAGTAATCGCAAGACTTTATTTTCAGCACATTCGTTGGTTACTATTTCATAAGTAATCGGTAAGATTTTTATTTTCAACATATTCGTCGCTTAATATTTCAAAAGTAATCGGCATGATTTATTTTCAGCACATTCATCGGTTACTATTTCAAAAGTAACCGAAAAGATTTTTATTTTCAGCAAATTCGTCGGTGACTATTTCAAAAGTAATCAGCATGATTTATTTTCAGCACATTAGTCGGTTACTATTTCAAAAGTAATCGGCAAGACTTTATTTTCAGCACATTCGTCGGTTACTATTTCAAAAGTAATCGGCAAGACTTTATTTTCAGCACATTCGTCGGTTACTATTTCAAAAGTAATCGGCAAGATTTTTATTTACAGCATATTCGTCGGTTACTATTTCAAAAGTAATCAGCAAGACTTTATTTTCAGCACATTCGTCGGTTACTATTTCAAAAGTAATGGCAAGACTTTATTTTCAGCACATTCGTCGGTTACTATTTCAAAAGTAATCGGCAAGATTTTTATTTACAGCATATTCGTCGGTTACTATTTCAAAGGTAATCGGCATGATTTATTTTCAGCACAATCGTCGGTTACTATTTCAAAAGTAATCGGCAAGATTTTTATTTTCAGCATATTTGTCGGTTACTATTTTAAAAGTAATCTGCAAGACTTTATTTTCAGCACATTCGTCGGTTACTATTTCAAAAGTAATCGGCAAGATTTTTATATTTAACATATTCGTCGCTTAATATTTCAAAAGTAATCGGCATAATTTATTTTCAGCACATTCGTCGGTTACTATTTCAAAAGTAACCGACAAGATTTTTATTTTCAGCAAATTCGTCGGTGACTATTTCAAAAGTAATCGGCATGATTTATTTTCAGCACAATCGTCGGTTACTATTTCAAAAGTAATCGGCAAGATTTTTATTTTCAGAATATTTGTCGGTTACTATTTTAAAAGTAATCGACAAGATTTTTATTTTCAACATATTCGTCGGTTACTATTTCATAAGTAATCGGCAAGACTTTATTTACAGCACATTCGTCGGTTACTATTTCAAAAGTAATCGAGAAGATTTTTATTTTCAGCATATTCGTCGGTTACTATTTCAAAAGTAATCGGCAAGATTTTTATTTTCAACATATTCGTTGGTTACTATTTCAAAAGTAATCGCAAGACTTTATTTTCAGCACATTCGTTGGTTACTATTTCAAAAGTAATCGGTAAGATTTTTATTTTCAACATATTCGTCGCTTAATATTTCAAAAGTAATCGGCATGATTTATTTTCAGCACATTCATCGGTTACTATTTCAAAAGTAACCGAAAAGATTTTAATTTTCAGCAAATTCGTCGGTGACTATTTCAAAAGTAATCAACATGATTTATTTTCAGCACATTAGTCGGTTACTATTTCAAAAGTAATCGGCAAGACTTTATTTTCAGCACATTCGTCGGTTACTATTTCAAAAGTAATCGGCAAGACTTTATTTTCAGCACATTCGTCGGTTACTAATTCAAAAGTAATCGGCAAGATTTTTATTTTCAGCATATTCGTCGGTGACTATTTCAAAAGTAATCGACAAGATTTTTATTTTCAGCATATTTGTCGGTTACTACTTCATAAGTAATCGGTAAGATTTTTATTTTCAACATATTCGTTGGTTACTATTTCAAAAGTAATCGCAAGACTTTATTTTCAGCACATTCGTTGGTTACTATTTCATAAGTAATCGGTAAGATTTTTATTTTCAACATATTCGTCGCTTAATATTTCAAAAGTAATCGGCATGATTTATTTTCAGCACATTCATCGGTTACTATTTCAAAAGTAACCGAAAAGATTTTTATTTTCAGCAAATTCGTCGGTGACTATTTCAAAAGTAATCAGCATGATTTATTTTCAGCACATTAGTCGGTTACTATTTCAAAAGTAATCGGCAAGACTTTATTTTCAGCACATTCGTCGGTTACTATTTCAAAAGTAATCGGCAAGACTTTATTTTCAGCACATTCGTCGGTTACTATTTCAAAAGTAATCGGCAAGATTTTTATTTACAGCATATTCGTCGGTTACTATTTCAAAAGTAATCAGCAAGACTTTATTTTCAGCACATTCGTCGGTTACTATTTCAAAAGTAATGGCAAGACTTTATTTTCAGCACATTCGTCGGTTACTATTTCAAAAGTAATCGGCAAGATTTTTATTTACAGCATATTCGTCGGTTACTATTTCAAAGGTAATCGGCATGATTTATTTTCAGCACAATCGTCGGTTACTATTTCAAAAGTAATCGGCAAGATTTTTATTTTCAGCATATTTGTCGGTTACTATTTTAAAAGTAATCTGCAAGACTTTATTTTCAGCACATTCGTCGGTTACTATTTCAAAAGTAATCGGCAAGATTTTTATATTTAACATATTCGTCGCTTAATATTTCAAAAGTAATCGGCATAATTTATTTTCAGCACATTCGTCGGTTACTATTTCAAAAGTAACCGACAAGATTTTTATTTTCAGCAAATTCGTCGGTGACTATTTCAAAAGTAATCGGCATGATTTATTTTCAGCACAATCGTCGGTTACTATTTCAAAAGTAATCGGCAAGATTTTTATTTTCAGAATATTTGTCGGTTACTATTTTAAAAGTAATCGACAAGATTTTTATTTTCAACATATTCGTCGGTTACTATTTCATAAGTAATCGGCAAGACTTTATTTACAGCACATTCGTCGGTTACTATTTCAAAAGTAATCGAGAAGATTTTTATTTTCAGCATATTCGTCGGTTACTATTTCAAAAGTAATCGGCAAGATTTTTATTTTCAACATATTCGTTGGTTACTATTTCAAAAGTAATCGCAAGACTTTATTTTCAGCACATTCGTTGGTTACTATTTCAAAAGTAATCGGTAAGATTTTTATTTTCAACATATTCGTCGCTTAATATTTCAAAAGTAATCGGCATGATTTATTTTCAGCACATTCATCGGTTACTATTTCAAAAGTAACCGAAAAGATTTTAATTTTCAGCAAATTCGTCGGTGACTATTTCAAAAGTAATCAACATGATTTATTTTCAGCACATTAGTCGGTTACTATTTCAAAAGTAATCGGCAAGACTTTATTTTCAGCACATTCGTCGGTTACTATTTCAAAAGTAATCGGCAAGACTTTATTTTCAGCACATTCGTCGGTTACTATTTCAAAAGTAATCGGCAAGATTTTTATTTTCAGCATATTCGTCGGTTACTATTTCAAAAGTAAGCGGCAAGATTTTTATTTTCAGCATATTTGTCGGTTACTATTTTAAAAGTAATCGGCAAGACTTTATTTTCAGCACATTCGTGGGTTACTATTTCAAAAGTAATCGGCAAGACTTTATTTTCAGCACATTCGTCGGTTACTAATTCAAAAGTAATCGGCAAGATTTTTATTTTCAGCATATTCGTCGGTGACTATTTCAAAAGTAATCGACAAGATTTTTATTTTCAGCATATTTGTCGGTTACTACTTCATAAGTAATCGGTAAGATTTTTATTTTCAACATATTCGTTGGTTACTATTTCAAAAGTAATCGCAAGACTTTATTTTCAGCACATTCGTTGGTTACTATTTCATAAGTAATCGGTAAGATTTTTATTTTCAACATATTCGTCGCTTAATATTTCAAAAGTAATCGGCATGATTTATTTTCAGCACATTCATCGGTTACTATTTCAAAAGTAACCGAAAAGATTTTTATTTTCAGCAAATTCGTCGGTGACTATTTCAAAAGTAATCAGCATGATTTATTTTCAGCACATTAGTCGGTTACTATTTCAAAAGTAATCGGCAAGACTTTATTTTCAGCACATTCGTCGGTTACTATTTCAAAAGTAATCGGCAAGACTTTATTTTCAGCACATTCGTCGGTTACTATTTCAAAAGTAATCGGCAAGATTTTTATTTACAGCATATTCGTCGGTTACTATTTCAAAAGTAATCAGCAAGACTTTATTTTCAGCACATTCGTCGGTTACTATTTCAAAAGTAATCGGCAAGACTTTATTTTCAGCACATTCGTCGGTTACTATTTCAAAAGTAATCGGCAAGATTTTTATTTACAGCATATTCGTCGGTTACTATTTCAAAGGTAATCGGCATGATTTATTTTCAGCACAATCGTCGGTTACTATTTCAAAAGTAATCGGCAAGATTTTTATTTACAGCATATTCGTCGGTTACTATTTCAAAGGTAATCGGCATGATTTATTTTCAGCACAATCGTCGGTTACTATTTCAAAAGTAATCGGCAAGATTTTTATTTTCAGCATATTTGTCGGTTACTATTTTAAAAGTAATCTGCAAGACTTTATTTTCAGCACATTCGTCGGTTACTATTTCAAAAGTAATCGGCAAGATTTTTATATTTAACATATTCGTCGCTTAATATTTCAAAAGTAATCGGCATAATTTATTTTCAGCACATTCGTCGGTTACTATTTCAAAAGTAACCGACAAGATTTTTATTTTCAGCAAATTCGTCGGTGACTATTTCAAAAGTAATCGGCATGATTTATTTTCAGCACAATCGTCGGTTACTATTTCAAAAGTAATCGGCAAGATTTATTTTCAGTATATTCGTTGGTTACTATTTTAAAAGTAATCGGTAAGATTTTTATTTTCAACATGTTCGTCGCTTACTATTTCGAAAGTAATCGGCAAGATTTATTTTCAGCACATTCGTCGGTTACTATTTAAAAAGTAATCGGCAAGATTTTTATTTTCAGCATATTCGTCGGTGACTATTTCAATAGTAATCGGCATGATTTATTTTCAGCACATTCGTCAGGTTACTATTTCAAAAGTAATCGGCAAGACTTTTATTTTCAGCACATTTGTCGGTTACTATTTCAATAGTAATTGGCATGATTTATTTTCAGCACATTTGTCGGTTACTATTTCAAAAGTAATCGGCAAGACTTTATATTCAACACATTCGTCGGTGACTATTTCAAAAGTAATCGGCATGATTTATTTTCAGCATATTCGTCAGGTTACTATTTCAAAAGTAATCGGCAAGAGTTTTATTTTCAGCACATTTGTCGGTTACTATTTCAAAAGAAATTGGCATGATTTATTTTCAGCACATTTGTAGGTTACTATTTCAAAAGTAATCGGCAAGACTTTATTTTCAGCACATTCGTCGGTTACTATTTCAATAGTAATCGGCAAGATTTTTATTTTCAGCATGTACGTCAGGTTACTATTTCAAAAGTAATCGGCAAGACTTTTATTTTCAGCACATTTGTCGGTTACTATTTCAATAGTAATTGGCATGATTTATTTTCAGCACATTTGTCGGTTACTATTTCAAAAGTAATCGGCAAGATTTTTATTTTCAGCATATTCGTCGGTGACTATTTCAAAAGTAATCGGCATGATTTATTTTCAGCACATTCGTCAGGTTACTATTTCAAAAGTAATCGGCAAGACTTTTATTTTCAGCACATTTGTCGGTTACTATTTCAATAGTAATTGGCATGATTTATTTTCAGCACATTTGTCGGTTACTATTTCAAAAGTAATCGGCAAGACTTTATATTCAACACATTCGTCGGTGACTATTTCAAAAGTAATCGGCATGATTTATTTTCAGCACATTCGTCAGGTTACTATTTCAAAAGTAATCGGCAAGACTTTTATTTTCAGCACATTTGTCGGTTACTATTTCAATAGTAATTGGCATGATTTATTTTCAGCACATTTGTCGGTTACTATTTCAAAAGTAATCGGCAAGACTTTATATTCAACACATTCGTCGGTTACTATTTCAAAAGTAATCGGCATGATCTATTTTCTGCACATTCGTCGGTTACTATTTCAAAAGTAATCAGCAAAATTTTTATTTTTAGCATATTTGTCTGTTACTATTTTAGAATTAATCGGCAAGACTATATTTTCAGCACATTCGTCGGTTACTATTTCAAAAGTAATCGGCAAGACTTTATTTTCAGCACATTCGTCGGTTACTATTTCAATAGTAATCGGCAAGATTTTTATTTTCAGCATGTACGTCGGTTACTATTTCAAAAGTAATCGGCAAGATTTTTATTTTCAGCATATTTGTTGGTTACTATTTCAAAAGTAATCGGTAAGATTTTTATTTCCAACATATTCATCGTTTACTATTTCAAAAGTAATCAGCATGATTTATTTTCAACACATTCGTCGGTTACTATTTCAAAAGTAATCGGCAAGATTTTTATTTTCAGCATATTTGTCGGTTACTTTTTCAAAAGTAATCGGCAAGATTTTTATTTTCAGCATATTTGTCGGTTACTATTTTAAAAGTAATCGACAAGATTTTTATTTTCAACATATTCGTCGGTTACTATTTCAAAAGTAATCGGCAAGACTTTATTTTCAGCATATTCGTTGTTACTATTTCAAAAGTAATCGGTAAGATTTTTATTTTCAACATATTCGTCGCTTACTATTTCAAAAGTAATCGGCATGATTTATTTTCAGCACATTCGTCGGTTACTATTTCAAAAGTAATCGGCAAGATTTATTTTCAGCACATATTCGTCGGTTACTATTTCAAAAGTTATCGGCAAGACTTTATTTTAAGCACATTCGTTGGTTACTATTTCAAAAGTAATCGGTAAGATTTTTATTTTCAACATATTCGTCACTTACTATTTCCAAAGTAATCGGCATGATTTATTTTCAGCACATTCATCGGTTACTATTTCAAAAGTAATCGGCAAGATTTATTTTCAGTATATTCGTTGGTTACTATTTTAAAAGTAATCGGTAAGATTTTTATTTTCAACATGTTCGTCGCTTACTATTTCGAAAGTAATCGGCAAGATTTATTTTCAGCACATTCGTCGGTTACTATTTCAAAAGTAATCGGCAAGATTTTTATTTTCAGCATATTCGTCGGTGACTATTTCAATAGTAATCGGCATGATTTATTTTCAGCACATTCGTCAGGTTACTATTTCAAAAGTAATCGGCAAGACTTTTATTTTCAGCACATTTGTCGGTTACTATTTCAATAGTAATTGGCATGATTTATTTTCAGCACATTTGTCGGTTACTATTTCAAAAGTAATCGGCAAGACTTTATATTCAACACATTCGTCGGTGACTATTTCAAAAGTAATCGGCATGATTTATTTTCAGCATATTCGTCAGGTTACTATTTCAAAAGTAATCGGCAAGACTTTTATTTTCAGCACATTTGTCGGTTACTATTTCAAAAGAAATTGGCATGATTTATTTTCAGCACATTTGTAGGTTACTATTTCAAAAGTAATCGGCAAGACTTTATTTTCAGCACATTCGTCGGTTACTATTTCAATAGTAATCGGCAAGATTTTTATTTTCAGCATGTACGTCAGGTTACTATTTCAAAAGTAATCGGCAAGACTTTTATTTTCAGCACATTTGTCGGTTACTATTTCAATAGTAATTGGCATGATTTATTTTCAGCACATTTGTCGGTTACTATTTCAAAAGTAATCGGCAAGATTTTTATTTTCAGCATATTCGTCGGTGACTATTTCAAAAGTAATCGGCATGATTTATTTTCAGCACATTCGTCAGGTTACTATTTCAAAAGTAATCGGCAAGACTTTTATTTTCAGCACAGTTGTCGGTTACTATTTCAATAGTAATTGGCATGATTTATTTTCAGCACATTTGTCGGTTACTATTTCAAAAGTAATCGGCAAGACTTTATATTCAACACATTCGTCGGTGACTATTTCAAAAGTAATCGGCATGATTTATTTTCAGCATATTCGTCAGGTTACTATTTCAAAAGTAATCGGCAAGACTTTTATTTTCAGCACATTTGTCGGTTACTATTTCAATAGTAATTGGCATGATTTATTTTCAGCACATTTGTCGGTTACTATTTCAAAAGTAATCGGCAAGACTTTATATTCAACACATTCGTCGGTTACTATTTCAAAAGTAATCGGCATGATCTATTTTCTGCACATTCGTCGGTTACTATTTCAAAAGTAATCAGCAAAATTTTTATTTTTAGCATATTTGTCTGTTACTATTTTAGAATTAATCGGCAAGACTATATTTTCAGCACATTCGTCGGTTACTATTTCAAAAGTAATCGGCAAGACTTTATTTTCAGCACATTCGTCGGTTACTATTTCAGTAGTAATCGGCAAGATTTTTATTTTCAGCATGTACGTCGGTTACTATTTCAAAAGTAATCGGCAAGATTTTTATTTTCAGCATATTTGTTGGTTACTATTTCAAAAGTAATCGGTAAGATTTTTATTTCCAACATATTCATCGTTTACTATTTCAAAAGTAATCAGCATGATTTATTTTCAACACATTCGTCGGTTACTATTTCAAAAGTAATCGGCAAGATTTTTATTTTCAGCATATTTGTCGGTTACTTTTTCAAAAGTAATCGGCAAGATTTTTATTTTCAGCATATTTGTCGGTTACTATTTTAAAAGTAATCGACAAGATTTTTATTTTCAACATATTCGTCGGTTACTATTTCAAAAGTAATCGGCAAGACTTTATTTTCAGCATATTCGTTGTTACTATTTCAAAAGTAATCGGTAAGATTTTTATTTTCAACATATTCGTCGCTTACTATTTCAAAAGTAATCGGCATGATTTATTTTCAGCACATTCGTCGGTTACTATTTCAAAAGTAATCGGCAAGATTTATTTTCAGCACATATTCGTCGGTTACTATTTCAAAAGTTATCGGCAAGACTTTATTTTAAGCACATTCGTTGGTTACTATTTCAAAAGTAATCGGTAAGATTTTTATTTTCAACATATTCGTCACTTACTATTTCCAAAGTAATCGGCATGATTTATTTTCAGCACATTCATCGGTTACTATTTCAAAAGTAATCGGCAAGATTTATTTTCAGTATATTCGTTGGTTACTATTTTAAAAGTAATCGGTAAGATTTTTATTTTCAACATGTTCGTCGCTTACTATTTCGAAAGTAATCGGCAAGATTTATTTTCAGCACATTCGTCGGTTACTATTTCAAAAGTAATCGGCAAGATTTTTATTTTCAGCATATTCGTCGGTGACTATTTCAATAGTAATCGGCATGATTTATTTTCAGCACATTCGTCAGGTTACTATTTCAAAAGTAATCGGCAAGACTTTTATTTTCAGCACATTTGTCGGTTACTATTTCAATAGTAATTGGCATGATTTATTTTCAGCACATTTGTCGGTTACTATTTCAAAAGTAATCGGCAAGACTTTATATTCAACACATTCGTCGGTGACTATTTCAAAAGTAATCGGCATGATTTATTTTCAGCATATTCGTCAGGTTACTATTTCAAAAGTAATCGGCAAGACTTTTATTTTCAGCACATTTGTCGGTTACTATTTCAAAAGAAATTGGCATGATTTATTTTCAGCACATTTGTAGGTTACTATTTCATAAGTAATCGGCAAGACTTTATTTTCAGCACATTCGTCGGTTACTATTTCAATAGTAATCGGCAAGATTTTTATTTTCAGCATGTACGTCAGGTTACTATTTCAAAAGTAATCGGCAAGACTTTTATTTTCAGCACATTTGTCGGTTACTATTTCAATAGTAATTGGCATGATTTATTTTCAGCACATTTGTCGGTTACTATTTCAAAAGTAATCGGCAAGATTTTTATTTTCAGCATATTCGTCGGTGACTATTTCAAAAGTAATCGGCATGATTTATTTTCAGCACATTCGTTAGGTTACTATTTCAAAAGTAATCGGCAAGACTTTTATTTTCAGCACATTTGTCGGTTACTATTTCAATAGTAATTGGCATGATTTATTTTCAGCACATTTGTCGGTTACTAATTCAAAAGTAATCGGCAAGACTTTATATTCAACACATTCGTCGGTGACTATTTCAAAAGTAATCGGCATGATTTATTTTCAGCATATTCGTCAGGTTACTATTTCAAAAGTAATCGGCAAGACTTTTATTTTCAGCACATTTGTCGGTTACTATTTCAATAGTAATTGGCATGATTTATTTTCAGCACATTTGTCGGTTACTATTTCAAAAGTAATCGGCAAGACTTTATATTCAACACATTCGTCGGTTACTATTTCAAAAGTAATCGGCATGATCTATTTTCTGCACATTCGTCGGTTACTATTTCAAAAGTAATCAGCAAAATTTTTATTTTTAGCATATTTGTCTGTTACTATTTTAGAATTAATCGGCAAGACTATATTTTCAGCACATTCGTCGGTTACTATTTCAAAAGTAATCGGCAAGACTTTATTTTCAGCACATTCGTCGGTTACTATTTCAGTAGTAATCGGCAAGATTTTTATTTTCAGCATGTACGTCGGTTACTTTTCAAAAGTAATCGGCAAGATTTTTATTTTCAGCATATTTGTTGGTTACTATTTCAAAAGTAATCGGTAAGATTTTTATTTCCAACATATTCATCGTTTACTATTTCAAAAGTAATCAGCATGATTTATTTTCAACACATTCGTCGGTTACTATTTCAAAAGTAATCGGCAAGATTTTTATTTTCAGCATATTTGTCGGTTACTTTTTCAAAAGTAATCGGCAAGATTTTTATTTTCAGCATATTTGTCGGTTACTATTTTAAAAGTAATCGACAAGATTTTTATTTTCAACATATTCGTCGGTTACTATTTCAAAAGTAATCGGCAAGACTTTATTTTCAGCATATTCGTTGTTACTATTTCAAAAGTAATCGGTAAGATTTTTATTTTCAACATATTCGTCGCTTACTATTTCAAAAGTAATCGGCATGATTTATTTTCAGCACATTCGTCGGTTACTATTTCAAAAGTAATCGGCAAGATTTATTTTCAGCACATATTCGTCGGTTACTATTTCAAAAGTTATCGGCAAGACTTTATTTTAAGCACATTCGTTGGTTACTATTTCAAAAGTAATCGGTAAGATTTTTATTTTCAACATATTCGTCACTTACTATTTCCAAAGTAATCGGCATGATTTATTTTCAGCACATTCATCGGTTACTATTTCAAAAGTAATCGGCAAGATTTATTTTCAGTATATTCGTTGGTTACTATTTTAAAAGTAATCGGTAAGATTTTTATTTTCAACATGTTCGTCGCTTACTATTTCGAAAGTAATCGGCAAGATTTATTTTCAGCACATTCGTCGGTTACTATTTCAAAAGTAATCGGCAAGATTTTTATTTTCAGCATATTCGTCGGTGACTATTTCAATAGTAATCGGCATGATTTATTTTCAGCACATTCGTCAGGTTACTATTTCAAAAGTAATCGGCAAGACTTTTATTTTCAGCACATTTGTCGGTTACTATTTCAATAGTAATTGGCATGATTTATTTTCAGCACATTTGTCGGTTACTATTTCAAAAGTAATCGGCAAGACTTTATATTCAACACATTCGTCGGTGACTATTTCAAAAGTAATCGGCATGATTTATTTTCAGCATATTCGTCAGGTTACTATTTCAAAAGTAATCGGCAAGACTTTTATTTTCAGCACATTTGTCGGTTACTATTTCAAAAGAAATTGGCATGATTTATTTTCAGCACATTTGTAGGTTACTATTTCAAAAGTAATCGGCAAGACTTTATTTTCAGCACATTCGTCGGTTACTATTTCAATAGTAATCGGCAAGATTTTTATTTTCAGCATGTACGTCAGGTTACTATTTCAAAAGTAATCGGCAAGACTTTTATTTTCAGCACATTTGTCGGTTACTATTTCAATAGTAATTGGCATGATTTATTTTCAGCACATTTGTCGGTTACTATTTCAAAAGTAATCGGCAAGATTTTTATTTTCAGCATATTCGTCGGTGACTATTTCAAAAGTAATCGGCATGATTTATTTTCAGCACATTCGTCAGGTTACTATTTCAAAAGTAATCGGCAAGACTTTTATTTTCAGCACATTTGTCGGTTACTATTTCAATAGTAATTGGCATGATTTATTTTCAGCACATTTGTCGGTTACTATTTCAAAAGTAATCGGCAAGACTTTATATTCAACACATTCGTCGGTGACTATTTCAAAAGTAATCGGCATGATTTATTTTCAGCATATTCGTCAGGTTACTATTTCAAAAGTAATCGGCAAGACTTTTATTTTCAGCACATTTGTCGGTTACTATTTCAATAGTAATTGGCATGATTTATTTTCAGCACATTTGTCGGTTACTATTTCAAAAGTAATCGGCAAGACTTTATATTCAACACATTCGTCGGTTACTATTTCAAAAGTAATCGGCATGATCTATTTTCTGCACATTCGTCGGTTACTATTTCAAAAGTAATCAGCAAAATTTTTATTTTTAGCATATTTGTCTGTTACTATTTTAGAATTAATCGGCAAGACTATATTTTCAGCACATTCGTCGGTTACTATTTCAAAAGTAATCGGCAAGACTTTATTTTCAGCACATTCGTCGGTTACTATTTCAGTAGTAATCGGCAAGATTTTTATTTTCAGCATGTACGTCGGTTACTATTTCAAAAGTAATCGGCAAGATTTTTATTTTCAGCATATTTGTTGGTTACTATTTCAAAAGTAATCGGTAAGATTTTTATTTCCAACATATTCATCGTTTACTATTTCAAAAGTAATCAGCATGATTTATTTTCAACACATTCGTCGGTTACTATTTCAAAAGTAATCGGCAAGATTTTTATTTTCAGCATATTTGTCGGTTACTTTTTCAAAAGTAATCGGCAAGATTTTTATTTTCAGCATATTTGTCGGTTACTATTTTAAAAGTAATCGACAAGATTTTTATTTTCAACATATTCGTCGGTTACTATTTCAAAAGTAATCGGCATGACTTTATTTTCAGCATATTCGTTGTTACTATTTCAAAAGTAATCGGTAAGATTTTTATTTTCAACATATTCGTCGCTTACTATTTCAAAAGTAATCGGCATGATTTATTTTCAGCACATTCGTCGGTTACTATTTCAAAAGTAATCGGCAAGATTTATTTTCAGCACATATTCGTCGGTTACTATTTCAAAAGTTATCGGCAAGACTTTATTTTAAGCACATTCGTTGGTTACTATTTCAAAAGTAATCGGTAAGATTTTTATTTTCAACATATTCGTCACTTACTATTTCCAAAGTAATCGGCATGATTTATTTTCAGCACATTCATCGGTTACTATTTCAAAAGTAATCGGCAAGATTTATTTTCAGTATATTCGTTGGTTACTATTTTAAAAGTAATCGGTAAGATTTTTATTTTCAACATGTTCGTCGCTAACTATTTCGAAAGTAATCGGCAAGATTTATTTTCAGCACATTCGTCGGTTACTATTTCAAAAGTAATCGGCAAGATTTTTATTTTCAGCATATTCGTCGGTGACTATTTCAATAGTAATCGGCATGATTTATTTTCAGCACATTCGTCAGGTTACTATTTCAAAAGTAATCGGCAAGACTTTTATTTTCAGCACATTTGTCGGTTACTATTTCAATAGTAATTGGCATGATTTATTTTCAGCACATTTGTCGGTTACTATTTCAAAAGTAATCGGCAAGATTTTTATTTTCAGCATATTCGTCGGTGACTATTTCAAAAGTAATCGGCATGATTTATTTTCAGCACATTCGTCAGGTTACTATTTCAAAAGTAATCGGCAAGACTTTTGTAACGCCCTCTTTAATTATTTAATTATTTTATTAGATGTTATGATATATGTTTATATATTATATGACTTGTGATGATTATGTGACGTATTTGTGACGTATATGTGACGTGTGACGTGTTATTATTTTATTGTTTAATAAAATAATATAAGTGATGTTTATATGAATATTTAGTTGGTAAATAAATAGATTTGGTGGAAAAAGATAGAATTTTAAGAGATGGGGTATATTTATAATTAAGAAGAGTTGTGTGGGTTAAGAAGGAATTAGTTAAGTTGTGAGGGAGTATATAAGAGAAGTAGGTTAAGAAAGGAAGGTTTTGAGAACGCGTACAGACATTTGGGAAAAAGAAGAAGAACGGTCAAGAGAGAAGAGAAAGCTAGGCTGCAAATTCTACAATTTTTCCAGGTAAGGGTGAGCCTAACTTCAGTAGTATTAATGTTAAATCATCTGTTCTTGATTAGCTTAGGAATTGGGAAGAATTGAGAGAAGTTTTGGGAATTAGGGTTGTGATGATTTTGATGAATTGGATGTGAGAATGTGTTGCATTGCTGTAGAAATGTGTTACAGAACCTAGATTATCCCCAAGGATGTTATTACTGATGAATTAGAAGCTTAATTGGAGAGAATTGGCAGGTTTTGGTGTGAATTGGACTGAACCCGTAGTGGTTCTGAGATCGCTCGCCTGTGGCGAGCAGATCACTCGCCGTGGCGAGTAACCCTTGGTTGCTCGCGAGGCGAGCAGTATAGCTCGTCGTGGCGAGCTTGACCCTTAAATTAGGATTTTTGCCAAACTTTAGATGGTTTTGAGTGCCCTCATATTTATAGAGATGACCTGTGAAGTTGGTTTGGTCAAATTGGAATTAGAGAGCTTAAAAATGAGAATTTTGTCGAAAAATGTCAAAAAGGCCGAAGCACCCAGTATCTCTCGCCTCCAGCTCGCCCCCAACTCGCCTTTGGCGAGTGAGCTGCTGGGAGTACTCGCCTGTGGCGAGCAGATGTACTCGCCGTGGCGAGTTAGTTGGTTCAGGACTGAGTTGTTGTTTTGCGGATCTGTTTCGCATAGGACCTTGAGAGGAGCCTTTTGGGTAGTGTTAGTGAGGTTTTATACTCTTTAATGTATTCTGTAAAGATGATAGCTGATGATTTACTTGAGTTGTTGATAAATGATATATTGATGTGTATAAGTGATGTATGTGTAAGATGATAAGTGAATGATGATAAATGTTGCAATGTGTATGACTAATATGACGATGCTCTGCCATGTAATTATTATTAACTGCATGTGTCAGTCTTGAAAATGTAATGATGGTTTTGAGACGGTGTAATAAGTTGTTAAGCGACGAGTCCATGCATTTGCATATTCATGAGACGGTGGAGCTTTATGCTCAAAGCGACGGTGGAGCATTTGCTCAAAACGACGGTGAAGCATATTAATGCTATAATCATATGGTACCACATGCATGATGTTGAGACGTTGGGTGTTGCATTTAGTCGAGTCAATTGTGACAATATGAGATGATGTTTGAGACGTTGATGTGTGATGTAATGTTGTTAAGATGATGTTTATGATGTTGTTATGATGATGCTTATGATGATGTTGTGATGTGTTATATTGTATACGTGATGAGTTGGATGTATGAATTGTTGATCTTGACTTATGATTTATATATTAATAATATTGTTGTGAATCTCACCCCTTCTGCTGGAATTGCCGCCTTGTGGGCAAGTGCAGGTACCCAGTCTTAGTTGCGACGATGCGAGGATTGTGTGAAGTTAGGGTTGCTCTGATATGTAACGGGATGGGGTCTTTTGTGGAGTCTATTCCCTTATGTATCATGTTTGATTAAATGTTGACTTTTGTGATGTTGAACCTTAAATATTTTGAGACGTTTTTGCTGGCTTTTAAGCCAAGACATTTATGAGAAGAGACTATTTGAATTCCGCTGCTTAACTGAATGTTTTGTAATTTGATAAATTATTATCTAAGCTATTTTTAAAGATGAAATGTGACACTCCTTTGTGATGATTACTCTGATATATGATTTATTTAAAGAAATTTTTAAGACGGGAAATTGGGGTGTTATAATTGGTATCAGAGCAGGTCGGTCCGTCCGGCCAAGTAGAGAGTCGAGTGACGTTGTCTTAGAGTAGAATAGTATTATTGTATTATTCTGACTCATGTTTGTTTCCAGAGAACTAGATGGCTGGTAGAAACGATGCTGCTCTTGCTGCTGCTTTGGAAGCAATGGCTAACGCTGTGGGTAATCAGAACAACGCTGGTGGTAATGACGGGACTAGAATGTTGGAGACTTTTCTGAGGAATCACCCGCCTACCTTCAAGGGGCGTTATGATCCTGATGGAGCTCAGATGTGGCTCAAGGAAGTAGAGAGGATTTTCAGGGTCATGCAATGTGACGATGTGCAGAAGGTGCGGTTTGGTACGCACATGCTCGCGGAGGAGGCTGATGATTGGTGGGTTAGTCTCCTACCTATTTTGGAGCAAGATGGAGCTGTGGTGACGTGGGCTGTTTTCACGAGGGAGTTCCTTAACAGATACTTCCCAGAAGATGTCCGTGGGAAGAAAGAGATAGAGTTCCTGGAACTTAAGCAAGGGAACATGTCGGTGACCGAGTATGCGGCCAAATTTGTGGAGTTGGCTAAGTTCTATCCGCATTATGCACCCGAGACGGTTGAGTTTTCAAAATGCATCAAGTTTGAGAACGGGTTGCGCGCTGATATTAAGAGGGCTATCGGTTATCAGAAGATTCGTGACTTTTCTGAGTTGGTGAGTAGCTGTCGGATTTATGAGGAGGATACTAAGGCTCACTACAAGGTAGTGAATGATCGGAAGGCTAAGGGCCAACAGAGTCGCCCTAAACCTTATGATGCCCCTAGAGATAAAGGGAAGCAAAGAGTAAATGATGAGAGGAGGCCCCAGAAGAAGGCTGCTCCTGCTGAGATTACTTGTTACACTTGTGGCGAGAAAGGCCATAAGAGCAATGCATGTACTGTTGAGGTGAAGAGGTGCTACCGTTGTGGTCAGAAAGGGCATATTACTAGTGACTGCAAGTTTGATGATGTTGTGTGTTTCAACTGCAATGAGCAAGGACACATTGGTTCGCAGTGTAAGCAACCCAAGAAGACTAAGACTACTGGGAGAGTGTTTGCATTGACCGGCACTCAGACTGAGAATGATGATCGCTTGATCAGAGGTACTTGCTATATTAATAATACTCCTTTAGTTGCTATTATTGATACCGGTGCTACGCACAGTTTTGTTGCTTTTGATTGTGTTTCTGCTTTGGGACTTGATGTTTCTGATATGAATGGAGAAATGGTTGTCGAGACTCCAGCTAAGGGTTCGGTGACTACTTCTCTAGTATGTTTGAATTGTCCTTTATCTATGTTTGGCCGTGACTTTGTGATGGATTTAGTGTGCCTACCTTTAAGCGGTATGGATGTGATTCTGGGTATGAACTGGCTAGAGTACAACCGGGTTCTTATCAACTGTTTTAGAAAGACGGTGCATTTTTCTTCTGATGAAGAAGAGTGGGGCGCAGAGTTTCTATCTACTAAGCAGCTGAAGCAACTAGAACGTGATGGGATGTTGATGTTTTCGCTGATGGCTTCGTTATCTTTAGAGAACCAAGCTGTAATTGATGGGCTGCCTGTTGTGAAGGAATTTCCTGAAGTTTTCCCTGATGAGATTCCAGATGTGCCTCCGGAGAGAGAAGTTGAGTTCTCTATTGACCTTGTTCCTGGAACGAAGCCGGTGTCGATGGCACCTTATCGTATGTCTGCTTCTGAGTTAGCAGAGTTGAAGAAACAGTTGGAAGACTTGCTTGAGAAGAAGTTTGTGAGACCTGGTGTTTCACCATGGGGAGCTCCGGTGTTGTTGGTAAAGAAGAAGGATGGTAGTATGCGGCTGTGCATTGATTACCGTCAGTTGAACAAAGTGACGATCAAGAATAGGTATCCACTTCCGAGAATTGACGACTTGATGGACCAGTTAGTGGGTGCAAAGGTATTTAGCAAGATTGACTTGAGGTCAGGTTACCATCAGATTAAAGTGAAGGATGAAGATATGCAGAAGACGGCCTTTAGGACGCGTTATGGTCACTACGAGTATAAGGTGATGCCTTTCGGTGTTACTAATGCTCCTGGCGTGTTTATGGAATATATGAACAGAATATTTCATGAGTACTTGGATCAATTTGTGGTGGTTTTTATTGATGATATACTGATCTATTCTAAGACTGAAGCTGAGCATGCAGAGCATTTGAAGATTGTATTGCAAGTGCTGAAAGAGAAGAAGCTGTATGCTAAACTGTCTAAGTGTGATTTCTGGCTAAGGGAAGTAAGTTTTCTTGGCCATGTTATTTCTGGTGAAGGTATTGCGGTTGACCCGTCTAAAGTTGAAGCGGTATCGCAATGGGAGACTCCTAAGTCGGTTACGGAAATTAGAAGCTTTTTGGGACTAGCTGGTTATTACAGGAGGTTTATAGAAGGATTCTCTAAGTTGGCTCTTCCGTTAACGCAGTTGACGTGTAAGGGTAAGTCGTTTGTTTGGGATGTGCATTGTGAGAATAGTTTCAATGAATTGAAGAAGCGCCTGACGACGGCTCCAGTTTTGATTTTGCCAAAGTCTGATGAACCTTTTGTGGTATATTGTGATGCGTCCAAGTTGGGTTTGGGAGGTGTGCTTATGCAAGAAGGTAAGGTGGTAGCATATGCTTCGAGACAATTGAGGATTCATGAGAAGAATTATCCGACGCATGACTTAGAGTTGGCAGCTGTGGTCTTTGTATTGAAAATATGGAGACATTACTTGTATGGTTCAAGGTTTGAAGTATTCAGTGATCATAAGAGTTTGAGATATTTATTTGATCAGAAAGAGTTGAATATGAGGCAGAGAAGGTGGCTTGAGTTATTGAAGGATTATGATTTTGGTTTGAATTACCATCCTGGTAAGGCAAATGTAGTTGCAGATGCCTTGAGTAGGAAAACTGTGCATATGTCCGCGTTGATGGTAAAAGAATTTGAATTGTTGGAACAGTTTAGAGATTTGAGCTTGGTGTGTGAAAGAACACCTCAGAGCATAAAACTGGGAATGTTGAGAATTGATAATGATTTTCTGAAGCATATCAAAGAAGCCCAAAAAGAAGATGTCAAGTTTGTAGATTTGTTAATTGCTGGTAATGAGACTGTGGATGGTGACTTTAAGGTCGATGATCAAGGAGTGTTGAGATTCCGAGGGAGGATTTGCATTCCTGACAATGAAGAGATTAAGAAGATGATTCTTGAAGAGAGTCATAGAAGTAGCTTGAGTATTCACCCGGGAGCTACAAAGATGTATCATGACTTAAAGAGGCTGTTTTGGTGGTCTGGTTTGAAACGCGATGTGGCACAATTTGTGTATTCCTGTTTGATTTGTCAAAAGTCGAAGATCGAGCATCAGAAGCCGACTGGTATGATGGTATCCTTAGATGTGCCAGAATGGAAATGGGATAGTATATCCATGGATTTTGTGACGAGTTTGCCCAATACTCCTAAAGGGAACGATGCTATTTGGGTAATTGTTGATAGGTTGACGAAGTCTGCGCATTTTCTACCAATCAACATTACTTTTCCTGTGGCTCAGTTGGCGGAAATTTATGTTAGAGAGATAGTTAAGCTGCATGGTGTTCCTTCGAGCATCGTATCTGATAGAGACCCAAGATTTACTTCTAGATTTTGGAAGAGTTTGCAAGAGGCGTTAGGATCTCAGTTGAGGTTGAGTTCGGCTTATCATCCGCAAACAGATGGTCAGTCGGAGAGGACGATTCAGTCGTTGGAGGACTTGTTGAGGGTTTGTGTACTTGAACAGGGAGGAGCTTGGGATAGTCATCTTCCATTGATAGAGTTCACGTACAACAACAGTTACCATTCAAGTATTGGAATGGCGCCGTTTGAGGCTTTGTATGGTCTGAGATGCAGGACTCCGTTGTGCTGGTTTGAGTCGGGTGAAAGAGTGGTCTTAGGACCAGAGATCGTTCAACAGACTACTGAGAAGGTGAGAATGATCCAAGAAAAGATGAAAGCGTCGCAGAGTCGACAAAAGAGTTATCATGATAAGCGTAGAAAGGACCTTGAATTCCAAGAGGGAGATCATGTGTTCCTGAGAGTGACTCCTATGACGGGTGTTGGACGAGCTTTGAAATCGAAGAAGTTGACTCCGAGGTTTATTGGACCGTATCAGATTTCAGAGAGGATTGGACCGGTGGCGTATCGTGTTGGATTACCACCGCACTTGTCAAATTTGCATGATGTTTTTCATGTATCTCAGCTGAGGAAGTATGTTCCGGATCCGTCTCATGTGATCCAAAGCGATGATGTGCAAGTTAGGGACAACCTTACGGTTGAGACCTTACCCGTGAGGATTGATGATCGGAAGACGAAGACGTTGAGAGGCAAGGAGATACCTCTTGTGAGAGTTGTTTGGGACGGAGCGACGGGTGAAAGCTTGACTTGGGAGCTAGAAAGTAAGATGCTGGAATCCTATCCAGAGTTGTTTGAGCGAGGTAAATTTTCGAGGACGAAAATCCTTTAAGAGGGGGAGAGTTGTAACGCCCTCTTTAATTATTTAATTATTTTATTAGATGTTATGATATATGTTTATATATTATATGACTTGTGATGATTATGTGACGTATTTGTGACGTATATGTGACGTGTGACGTGTTATTATTTTATTGTTTAATAAAATAATATAAGTGATGTTTATATGAATATTTAGTTGGTAAATAAATAGATTTGGTGGAAAAAGATAGAATTTTAAGAGATGGGGTATATTTATAATTAAGAAGAGTTGTGTGGGTTAAGAAGGAATTAGTTAAGTTGTGAGGGAGTATATAAGAGAAGTAGGTTAAGAAAGGAAGGTTTTGAGAACGCGTACAGACATTTGGGAAAAAGAAGAAGAACGGTCAAGAGAGAAGAGAAAGCTAGGCTGCAAATTCTGCAATTTTTCCAGGTAAGGGTGAGCCTAACTTCAGTAGTATTAATGTTAAATCATCTGTTCTTGATTAGCTTAGGAATTGGGAAGAATTGAGAGAAGTTTTGGGAATTAGGGTTGTGATGATTTTGATGAATTGGATGTGAGAATGTGTTGCATTGCTGTAGAAATGTGTTACAGAACCTAGATTATCCCCTAGGATGTTATTACTGATGAATTAGAAGCTTAATTGGAGAGAATTGGCAGGTTTTGGTGTGAATTGGACTGAACCCGTAGTGGTTCTGAGATCGCTCGCCTGTGGCGAGCAGATCACTCGCCGTGGCGAGTAACCCTTGGTTGCTCGCGAGGCGAGCAGTATAGCTCGCCGTGGCGAGCTTGACCCTTAAATTAGGATTTTTGCCAAACTTTAGATGGTTTTGAGTGCCCTCATATTTATAGAGATGACCTGTGAAGTTGGTTTGGTCAAATTGGAATTAGAGAGCTTAAAAATGAGAATTTTGTCGAAAAATGTCAAAAAGGCCGAAGCACCCAGTATCTCTCGCCTCCAGCTCGCCCCCAACTCGCCTTTGGCGAGTGAGCTGCTGGGAGTACTCGCCTGTGGCGAGCAGATGTACTCGCCGTGGCGAGTTAGTTGGTTCAGGACTGAGTTGTTGTTTTGCGGATCTGTTTCGCATAGGACTTTGAGAGGAGCCTTTTGGGTAGTGTTAGTGAGGTTTTATACTCTTTAATGTATTCTGTAAAGATGATAGCTGATGATTTACTTGAGTTGTTGATAAATGATATATTGATGTGTATAAGTGATGTATGTGTAAGATGATAAGTGAATGATGATAAATGTTGCAATGTGTATGACTAATATGACGATGCTCTGCCATGTAATTATTATTAACTGCATGTGTCAGTCTTGAAAATGTAATGATGGTTTTGAGACGGTGTAATAAGTTGTTAAGCGACGAGTCCATGCATTTGCATATTCATGAGACGGTGGAGCTTTATGCTCAAAGCGACGGTGGAGCATTTGCTCAAAACGACGGTGAAGCATATTAATGCTATAATCATATGGTACCACATGCATGATGTTGAGACGTTGGGTGTTGCATTTAGTCGAGTCAATTGTGACAATATGAGATGATGTTTGAGACGTTGATGTGTGATGTAATGTTGTTAAGATGATGTTTATGATGTTGTTATGATGATGCTTATGATGATGTTGTGATGTGTTATATTGTATACGTGATGAGTTGGATGTATGAATTGTTGATCTTGACTTATGATTTATATATTAATAATATTGTTGTGAATCTCACCCCTTCTGCTGGAATTGCCGCCTTGTGGGCAAGTGCAGGTACCCAGTCTTAGTTGCGACGATGCGAGGATTGTGTGAAGTTAGGGTTGCTCTGATATGTAACGGGATGGGGTCTTTTGTGGAGTCTATTCCCTTATGTATCATGTTTGATTAAATGTTGACTTTTGTGATGTTGAACCTTAAATATTTTGAGACGTTTTTGCTGGCTTTTAAGCCAAGACATTTATGAGAAGAGACTATTTGAATTCCGCTGCTTAACTGAATGTTTTGTAATTTGATAAATTATTATCTAAGCTATTTTTAAAGATGAAATGTGACACTCCTTTGTGATGATTACTCTGATATATGATTTATTTAAAGAAATTTTTAAGACGGGAAATTGGGGTGTTACAACTTTTATTTTCAGCACATTTGTCGGTTACTATTTCAATAGTAATTGGCATGATTTATTTTCAGCACATTTGTCGGTTACTATTTCAAAAGTAATCGGCAAGACTTTATATTCAACACATTCGTCGGTTACTATTTCAAAAGTAATCGGCATGATCTATTTTCTGCACATTCGTCGGTTACTATTTCAAAAGTAATCAGCAAAATTTTTATTTTTAGCATATTTGTCTGTTACTATTTTAGAATTAATCGGCAAGACTATATTTTCAGCACATTCGTCGGTTACTATTTCAAAAGTAATCGGCAAGACTTTATTTTCAGCATATTTGTTGGTTACTATTTCAAAAGTAATCGGTAAGATTTTTATTTCCAACATATTCATCGTTTACTATTTCAAAAGTAATCAGCATGATTTATTTTCAACACATTCGTCGGTTACTATTTCAAAAGTAATCGGCAAGATTTTTATTTTCAGCATATTGGTCGGTGACATTTTCAAAAGTAATCGGCAAGATTTTTATTTTCAGCATATTTGTCGGTTACTTTTTCAAAAGTAATCGGCAAGATTTTTATTTTCAGCATATTTGTCGGTTACTATTTTAAAAGTAATCGACAAGATTTTTATTTTCAACATATTCGTCGGTTACTATTTCAAAAGTAATCGGCAAGACTTTATTTTCAGCATATTCGTTGTTACTATTTCAAAAGTAATCGGTAAGATTTTTATTTTCAACATATTCGTCGCTTACTATTTCAAAAGTAATCGGCATGATTTATTTTCAGCACATTCGTCGGTTACTATTTCAAAAGTAATCGGCAAGATTTATTTTCAGTATGTTCATTGGTTACTATTTTAAAAGTAATCGGTAAGATTTTTATTTTCAACATGTTCGTCGCTTACTATTTCGAAAGTAATCGGCATGATTTATTTTCAGCACATTCGTCGGTTACTATTTCAAAAGTAATCGGCAAGATTTTTATTTTCAGCATATTCGTCGGTGACTATTTCAAAAGTAATCGGCATGATTTATTTTCAGCACATTCGTCAGGTTACTATTTCAAAAGTAATCGGCAAGACTTTTATTTTCAGCACATTTGTCGGTTACTATTTCAATAGTAATTGGCATGATTTATTTTCAGCACATTTGTCGGTTACTATTTCAAAAGTAATCGGCAAGATTTTTATTTTCAGCACATATTCGTCAGTTACTATTTCAAAAGTTATCGGCAAGACTTTATTTTAAGCACATTCGTTGGTTACTATTTCAAAAGTAATCGGTAAGATTTTTATTTTCAACATATTCGTCTCTTACTATTTCCAAAGTAATCGGCTTGATTTATTTTCAGCACATTCGTCGGTTACTATTTCAAAAGTAATCGGCAAGATTTATTTTCAGTATATTCGTTGGTTACTATTTTAAAAGTAATCGGTAAGATTTTTATTTTCAACATGTTCGTCGCTTACTATTTCGAAAGTAATCGGCATGATTTATTTTCAGCACATTCGTCGGTTACTATTTCAAAAGTAATCGGCAAGATTTTTATTTTCAGCATATTCGTCGGTGACTATTTCAAAAGTAATCGGCATGATTTATTTTCAGCACATTCGTCAGGTTACTATTTCAAAAGTAATCGGCAAGACTTTTATTTTCAGCACATTTGTCGGTTACTATTTCAATAGTAATTGGCATGATTTATTTTCAGCACATTTGTCGGTTACTATTTCAAAAGTAATCGGCAAGATTTTTATTTTCAGCATATTCGTCGGTGACTATTTCAAAAGTAATCGGCATGATTTATTTTCAGCACATTCGTCAGGTTACTATTTCAAAAGTAATCGGCAAGACTTTTATTTTCAGCACATTTGTCGGTTACTATTTCAATAGTAATTGGCATGATTTATTTTCAGCACATTTGTCGGTTACTATTTCAAAAGTAATCGGCAAGACTTTATATTCAACACATTCGTCGGTTACTATTTCAAAAGTAATCGGCATGATCTATTTTCTGCACATTCGTCGGTTACTATTTCAAAAGTAATCAGCAAAATTTTTATTTTTAGCATATTTGTCTGTTACTATTTTAGAATTAATCGGCAAGACTATATTTTCAGCACATTCGTCGGTTACTATTTCAAAAGTAATCGGCAAGACTTTATTTTCAGCACATTCGTCGGTTACTATTTCAATAGTAATCGGCAAGATTTTTATTTTCAGCATGTACGTCGGTTACTATTTCAAAAGTAATCGGCAAGATTTTTATTTTCAGCATATTTGTCGGTTACTATTTCAAAAGTAATCGGTAAGATTTTTATTTCCAACATATTCATCGTTTACTATTTCAAAAGTAATCAGCATGATTTATTTTCAACACATTCATCGGTTACTATTTCAAAAGTAATCGGCAAGATTTTTATTTTCAGCATATTGGTCGGTGACTATTTCAAAAGTAATCGGCAAGATTTTTATTTTCAGCATATTTGTCGGTTACTTTTTCAAAAGTAATCGGCAAGATTTTTATTTTCAGCATATTTGTCGGTTACTATTTTAAAAGTAATCGACAAGATTTTTATTTTCAACATATTCGTCGGTTACTATTTCAAAAGTAATCGGCAAGACTTTATTTTCAGCATATTCGTTGTTACTATTTCAAAAGTAATCGGTAAGATTTTTATTTTCAACATATTCGTCGCTTACTATTTCAAAAGTAATCGGCATGATTTATTTTCAGCACATTCGTCGGTTACTATTTCAAAAGTAATCGGCAAGATTTATTTTCAGCACATATTCGTCGGTTACTATTTCAAAAGTTATCGGCAAGACTTTATTTTAAGCACATTCGTTGGTTACTATTTCAAAAGTAATCGGTAAGATTTTTATTTTCAACATATTCGTCACTTACTATTTCCAAAGTAATCGGCATGATTTATTTTCAGCACATTCATCGGTTACTATTTCAAAAGTAATCGGCAAGATTTATTTTCAGTATATTCGTTGGTTACTATTTTAAAAGTAATCGGTAAGATTTTTATTTTCAACATGTTCGTCGCTTACTATTTCGAAAGTAATCGGCAAGATTTATTTTCAGCACATTCGTCGGTTACTATTTCAAAAGTAATCGGCAAGATTTTTATTTTCAGCATATTCGTCGGTGACTATTTCAATAGTAATCGGTATGATTTATTTTCAGCACATTCGTCAGGTTACTATTTCAAAAGTAATCGGCAAGACTTTTATTTTCAGCACATTTGTCGGTTACTATTTCAATAGTAATTGGCATGATTTATTTTCAGCACATTTGTCGGTTACTATTTCAAAAGTAATCGGCAAGATTTTTATTTTCAGCATATTCGTCGGTGACTATTTCAAAAGTAATCGGCATGATTTATTTTCAGCACATTCGTCAGGTTACTATTTCAAAAGTAATCGGCAAGACTTTTATTTTCAGCACATTTGTCGGTTACTATTTCAATAGTAATTGGCATGATTTATTTTCAGCACATTTGTCGGTTACTATTTCAAAAGTAATCGGCAAGACTTTATATTCAACACATTCGTCGGTTACTATTTCAAAAGTAATCGGCATGATCTATTTTCTGCACATTCGTCGGTTACTATTTCAAAAGTAATCAGCAAAATTTTTATTTTTAGCATATTTGTCTGTTACTATTTTAGAATTAATCGGCAAGACTATATTTTCAGCACATTCGTCGGTTACTATTTCAAAAGTAATCGGCAAGACTTTATTTTCAGCACATTCGTCGGTTACTATTTCAATAGTAATCGGCAAGATTTTTATTTTCAGCATGTACGTCGGTTACTATTTCAAAAGTAATCGGCAAGATTTTTATTTTCAGCATATTTGTTGGTTACTATTTCAAAAGTAATCGGTAAGATTTTTATTTCCAACATATTCATCGTTTACTATTTCAAAAGTAATCAGCATGATTTATTTTCAACACATTCGTCGGTTACTATTTCAAAAGTAATCGGCAAGATTTTTATTTTCAGCATATTGGTCGGTGACATTTTCAAAAGTAATCGGCAAGATTTTTATTTTCAGCATATTTGTCGGTTACTTTTTCAAAAGTAATCGGCAAGATTTATATTTTCAGCATATTTGTCGGTTACTATTTTAAAAGTAATCGACAAGATTTTTATTTTCAACATATTCGTCGGTTACTATTTCAAAAGTAATCGGCAAGACTTTATTTTCAGCATATTCGTTGTTACTATTTCAAAAGTAATCGGTAAGATTTTTATTTTCAACATATTCGTCGCTTACTATTTCAAAAGTAATCGGCATGATTTATTTTCAGCACATTCGTCGGTTACTATTTCAAAAGTAATCGGCAAGATTTATTTTCAGTATGTTCATTGGTTACTATTTTAAAAGTAATCGGTAAGATTTTTATTTTCAACATGTTCGTCGCTTACTATTTCGAAAGTAATCGGCATGATTTATTTTCAGCACATTCGTCAGGTTACTATTTCAAAAGTAATCGGCAAGACTTTTATTTTCAGCATATTCGTCGGTTACTATTTCAAAAGTAATCGGCAAGATTTTTATTTTCAGCATATTCGTCGGTGACTATTTCAAAAGTAATCGGCATGATTTATTTTCAGCACATTCGTCAGGTTACTATTTCAAAAGTAATCGGCAAGACTTTTATTTTCAGCACATTTGTCGGTTACTATTTCAATAGTAATTGGCATGATTTATTTTCAGCACATTTGTCGGTTACTATTTCAAAAGTAATCGGCAAGACTTTATATTCAACACATTCGTCGGTTACTATTTCAAAAGTAATCGGCATGATCTATTTTCTGCACATTCGTCGGTTACTATTTCAAAAGTAATCAGCAAAATTTTTATTTTTAGCATATTTGTCTGTTACTATTTTAGAATTAATCGGCAAGACTATATTTTCAGCACATTCGTCGGTTACTATTTCAAAAGTAATCGGCAAGACTTTATTTTCAGCACATTCGTCGGTTACTATTTCAATAGTAATCGGCAAGATTTTTATTTTCAGCATGTACGTCGGTTACTATTTCAAAAGTAATCGGCAAGATTTTTATTTTCAGCATATTTGTCGGTTACTATTTCAAAAGTAATCGGTAAGATTTTTATTTCCAACATATTCATCGTTTACTATTTCAAAAGTAATCAGCATGATTTATTTTCAACACATTCATCGGTTACTATTTCAAAAGTAATCGGCAAGATTTTTATTTTCAGCATATTGGTCGGTGACTATTTCAAAAGTAATCGGCAAGATTTTTATTTTCAGCATATTTGTCGGTTACTTTTTCAAAAGTAATCGGCAAGATTTTTATTTTCAGCATATTTGTCGGTTACTATTTTAAAAGTAATCGACAAGATTTTTATTTTCAACATATTCGTCGGTTACTATTTCAAAAGTAATCGGCAAGACTTTATTTTCAGCATATTCGTTGTTACTATTTCAAAAGTAATCGGTAAGATTTTTATTTTCAACATATTCGTCGCTTACTATTTCAAAAGTAATCGGCATGATTTATTTTCAGCACATTCGTCGGTTACTATTTCAAAAGTAATCGGCAAGATTTATTTTCAGCACATATTCGTCGGTTACTATTTCAAAAGTTATCGGCAAGACTTTATTTTAAGCACATTCGTTGGTTACTATTTCAAAAGTAATCGGTAAGATTTTTATTTTCAACATATTCGTCACTTACTATTTCCAAAGTAATCGGCATGATTTATTTTCAGCACATTCATCGGTTACTATTTCAAAAGTAATCGGCAAGATTTATTTTCAGTATATTCGTTGGTTACTATTTTAAAAGTAATCGGTAAGATTTTTATTTTCAACATGTTCGTCGCTTACTATTTCGAAAGTAATCGGCAAGATTTATTTTCAGCACATTCGTCGGTTACTATTTCAAAAGTAATCGGCAAGATTTTTATTTTCAGCATATTCGTCGGTGACTATTTCAATAGTAATCGGTATGATTTATTTTCAGCACATTCGTCAGGTTACTATTTCAAAAGTAATCGGCAAGACTTTTATTTTCAGCACATTTGTCGGTTACTATTTCAATAGTAATTGGCATGATTTATTTTCAGCACATTTGTCGGTTACTATTTCAAAAGTAATCGGCAAGATTTTTATTTTCAGCATATTCGTCGGTGACTATTTCAAAAGTAATCGGCATGATTTATTTTCAGCACATTCGTCAGGTTACTATTTCAAAAGTAATCGGCAAGACTTTTATTTTCAGCACATTTGTCGGTTACTATTTCAATAGTAATTGGCATGATTTATTTTCAGCACATTTGTCGGTTACTATTTCAAAAGTAATCGGTAAGATTTTTATTTCCAACATATTCATCGTTTACTATTTCAAAAGTAATCAGCATGATTTATTTTCAACACATTCATCAGTTACTATTTCAAAAGTAATCGGCAAGATTTTTATTTTCAGCATATTGGTCGGTGACTATTTCAAAAGTAATCGGCAAGATTTTTATTTTCAGCATATTTGTCGGTTACTTTTTCAAAAGTAATCGGCAAGATTTTTATTTTCAGCATATTTGTCGGTTACTATTTTAAAAGTAATCGACAAGATTTTTATTTTCAACATATTCGTCGGTTACTATTTCAAAAGTAATCGGCAAGACTTTATTTTCAGCATATTCGTTGTTACTATTTCAAAAGTAATCGGTAAGATTTTTATTTTCAACATATTCGTCGCTTACTATTTCAAAAGTAATCGGCATGATTTATTTTCAGCACATTCGTCGGTTACTATTTCAAAAGTAATCGGCAAGATTTATTTTCAGCACATATTCGTCGGTTACTATTTCAAAAGTTATCGGCAAGACTTTATTTTAAGCACATTCGTTGGTTACTATTTCAAAAGTAATCGGTAAGATTTTTATTTTCAACATATTCGTCACTTACTATTTCCAAAGTAATCGGCATGATTTATTTTCAGCACATTCATCGGTTACTATTTCAAAAGTAATCGGCAAGATTTATTTTCAGTATATTCGTTGGTTACTATTTTAAAAGTAATCGGTAAGATTTTTATTTTCAACATGTTCGTCGCTTACTATTTCGAAAGTAATCGGCAAGATTTATTTTCAGCACATTCGTCGGTTACTATTTCAAAAGTAATCGGCAAGATTTTTATTTTCAGCATATTCGTCGGTGACTATTTCAATAGTAATCGGTATGATTTATTTTCAGCACATTCGTCAGGTTACTATTTCAAAAGTAATCGGCAAGACTTTTATTTTCAGCACATTTGTCGGTTACTATTTCAATAGTAATTGGCATGATTTATTTTCAGCACATTTGTCGGTTACTATTTCAAAAGTAATCGGCAAGATTTTTATTTTCAGCATATTCGTCGGTGACTATTTCAAAAGTAATCGGCATGATTTATTTTCAGCACATTCGTCAGGTTACTATTTCAAAAGTAATCGGCAAGACTTTTATTTTCAGCACATTTGTCGGTTACTATTTCAATAGTAATTGGCATGATTTATTTTCAGCACATTTGTCGGTTACTATTTCAAAAGTAATCGGCAAGACTTTATATTCAACACATTCGTCGGTTACTATTTCAAAAGTAATCGGCATGATCTATTTTCTGCACATTCGTCGGTTACTATTTCAAAAGTAATCAGCAAAATTTTTATTTTTAGCATATTTGTCTGTTACTATTTTAGAATTAATCGGCAAGACTATATTTTCAGCACATTCGTCGGTTACTATTTCAAAAGTAATCGGCAAGACTTTATTTTCAGCACATTCGTCGGTTACTATTTCAATAGTAATCGGCAAGATTTTTATTTTCAGCATGTACGTCGGTTACTATTTCAAAAGTAATCGGCAAGATTTTTATTTTCAGCATATTTGTTGGTTACTATTTCAAAAGTAATCGGTAAGATTTTTATTTCCAACATATTCATCGTTTACTATTTCAAAAGTAATCAGCATGATTTATTTTCAACACATTCGTCGGTTACTATTTCAAAAGTAATCGGCAAGATTTTTATTTTCAGCATATTGGTCGGTGACATTTTCAAAAGTAATCGGCAAGATTTTTATTTTCAGCATATTTGTCGGTTACTTTTTCAAAAGTAATCGGCAAGATTTATATTTTCAGCATATTTGTCGGTTACTATTTTAAAAGTAATCGACAAGATTTTTATTTTCAACATATTCGTCGGTTACTATTTCAAAAGTAATCGGCAAGACTTTATTTTCAGCATATTCGTTGTTACTATTTCAAAAGTAATCGGTAAGATTTTTATTTTCAACATATTCGTCGCTTACTATTTCAAAAGTAATCGGCATGATTTATTTTCAGCACATTCGTCGGTTACTATTTCAAAAGTAATCGGCAAGATTTATTTTCAGTATGTTCATTGGTTACTATTTTAAAAGTAATCGGTAAGATTTTTATTTTCAACATGTTCGTCGCTTACTATTTCGAAAGTAATCGGCATGATTTATTTTCAGCACATTCGTCAGGTTACTATTTCAAAAGTAATCGGCAAGACTTTTATTTTCAGCATATTCGTCGGTTACTATTTCAAAAGTAATCGGCAAGATTTTTATTTTCAGCATATTCGTCGGTGACTATTTCAAAAGTAATCGGCATGATTTATTTTCAGCACATTCGTCAGGTTACTATTTCAAAAGTAATCGGCAAGACTTTTATTTTCAGCACATTTGTCGGTTACTATTTCAATAGTAATTGGCATGATTTATTTTCAGCACATTTGTCGGTTACTATTTCAAAAGTAATCGGCAAGACTTTATATTCAACACATTCGTCGGTTACTATTTCAAAAGTAATCGGCATGATCTATTTTCTGCACATTCGTCGGTTACTATTTCAAAAGTAATCAGCAAAATTTTTATTTTTAGCATATTTGTCTGTTACTATTTTAGAATTAATCGGCAAGACTATATTTTCAGCACATTCGTCGGTTACTATTTCAAAAGTAATCGGCAAGACTTTATTTTCAGCACATTCGTCGGTTACTATTTCAATAGTAATCGGCAAGATTTTTATTTTCAGCATGTACGTCGGTTACTATTTCAAAAGTAATCGGCAAGATTTTTATTTTCAGCATATTTGTTGGTTACTATTTCAAAAGTAATCGGTAAGATTTTTATTTCCAACATATTCATCGTTTACTATTTCAAAAGTAATCAGCATGATTTATTTTCAACACATTCGTCGGTTACTATTTCAAAAGTAATCGGCAAGATTTTTATTTTCAGCATATTGGTCGGTGACATTTTCAAAAGTAATCGGCAAGATTTTTATTTTCAGCATATTTGTCGGTTACTTTTTCAAAAGTAATCGGCAAGATTTTTATTTTCAGCATATTTGTCGGTTACTATTTTAAAAGTAATCGACAAGATTTTTATTTTCAACATATTCGTCGGTTACTATTTCAAAAGTAATCGGCAAGACTTTATTTTCAGCATATTCGTTGTTACTATTTCAAAAGTAATCGGTAAGATTTTTATTTTCAACATATTCGTCGCTTACTATTTCAAAAGTAATCGGCATGATTTATTTTCAGCACATTCGTCGGTTACTATTTCAAAAGTAATCGGCAAGATTTATTTTCAGTATGTTCATTGGTTACTATTTTAAAAGTAATCGGTAAGATTTTTATTTTCAACATGTTCGTCGCTTACTATTTCGAAAGTAATCGGCATGATTTATTTTCAGCACATTCGTCGGTTACTATTTCAAAAGTAATCGGCAAGATTTTTATTTTCAGCATATTCGTCGGTGACTATTTCAAAAGTAATCGGCATGATTTATTTTCAGCACATTCGTCAGGTTACTATTTCAAAAGTAATCGGCAAGACTTTTATTTTCAGCACATTTGTCGGTTACTATTTCAAAAGTAATCGGCAAGATTTTTATTTTCAGCACATATTCGTCGGTTACTATTTCAAAAGTTATCGGCAAGACTTTATTTTAAGCACATTCGTTGGTTACTATTTCAAAAGTAATCGGTAAGATTTTTATTTTCAACATATTCGTCTCTTACTATTTCCAAAGTAATCGGCTTGATTTATTTTCAGCACATTCGTCGGTTACTATTTCAAAAGTAATCGGCAAGATTTATTTTCAGTATATTCGTTGGTTACTATTTTAAAAGTAATCGGTAAGATTTTTATTTTCAACATGTTCGTCGCTTACTATTTCGAAAGTAATCGGCATGATTTATTTTCAGCACATTCGTCGGTTACTATTTCAAAAGTAATCGGCAAGATTTTTATTTTCAGCATATTCGTCGGTGACTATTTCAAAAGTAATCGGCATGATTTATTTTCAGCACATTCGTCAGGTTACTATTTCAAAAGTAATCGGCAAGACTTTTATTTTCAGCACATTTGTCGGTTACTATTTCAATAGTAATTGGCATGATTTATTTTCAGCACATTTGTCGGTTACTATTTCAAAAGTAATCGGCAAGATTTTTATTTTCAGCATATTCGTCGGTGACTATTTCAAAAGTAATCGGCATGATTTATTTTCAGCACATTCGTCAGGTTACTATTTCAAAAGTAATCGGCAAGACTTTTATTTTCAGCACATTTGTCGGTTACTATTTCAATAGTAATTGGCATGATTTATTTTCAGCACATTTGTCGGTTACTATTTCAAAAGTAATCGGCAAGACTTTATATTCAACACATTCGTCGGTTACTATTTCAAAAGTAATCGGCATGATCTATTTTCTGCACATTCGTCGGTTACTATTTCAAAAGTAATCAGCAAAATTTTTATTTTTAGCATATTTGTCTGTTACTATTTTAGAATTAATCGGCAAGACTATATTTTCAGCACATTCGTCGGTTACTATTTCAAAAGTAATCGGCAAGACTTTATTTTCAGCACATTCGTCGGTTACTATTTCAATAGTAATCGGCAAGATTTTTATTTTCAGCATGTACGTCGGTTACTATTTCAAAAGTAATCGGCAAGATTTTTATTTTCAGCATATTTGTTGGTTACTATTTCAAAAGTAATCGGTAAGATTTTTATTTCCAACATATTCATCGTTTACTATTTCAAAAGTAATCAGCATGATTTATTTTCAACACATTCGTCGGTTACTATTTCAAAAGTAATCGGCAAGATTTTTATTTTCAGCATATTGGTCGGTGACATTTTCAAAAGTAATCGGCAAGATTTTTATTTTCAGCATATTTGTCGGTTACTTTTTCAAAAGTAATCGGCAAGATTTTTATTTTCAGCATATTTGTCGGTTACTATTTTAAAAGTAATCGACAAGATTTTTATTTTCAACATATTCGTCGGTTACTATTTCAAAAGTAATCGGCAAGACTTTATTTTCAGCATATTCGTTGTTACTATTTCAAAAGTAATCGGTAAGATTTTTATTTTCAACATATTCGTCGCTTACTATTTCAAAAGTAATCGGCATGATTTATTTTCAGCACATTCGTCGGTTACTATTTCAAAAGTAATCGGCAAGATTTATTTTCAGTATGTTCATTGGTTACTATTTTAAAAGTAATCGGTAAGATTTTTATTTTCAACATGTTCGTCGCTTACTATTTCGAAAGTAATCGGCATGATTTATTTTCAGCACATTCGTCGGTTACTATTTCAAAAGTAATCGGCAAGATTTTTATTTTCAGCATATTCGTCGGTGACTATTTCAAAAGTAATCGGCATGATTTATTTTCAGCACATTCGTCAGGTTACTATTTCAAAAGTAATCGGCAAGACTTTTATTTTCAGCACATTTGTCGGTTACTATTTCAATAGTAATTGGCATGATTTATTTTCAGCACATTTGTCGGTTACTATTTCAAAAGTAATCGGCAAGATTTTTATTTTCAGCACATATTCGTCGGTTACTATTTCAAAAGTTATCGGCAAGACTTTATTTTAAGCACATTCGTTGGTTACTATTTCAAAAGTAATCGGTAAGATTTTTATTTTCAACATATTCGTCTCTTACTATTTCCAAAGTAATCGGCTTGATTTATTTTCAGCACATTCGTCGGTTAGTATTTCAAAAGTAATCGGCAAGATTTATTTTCAGTATATTCGTTGGTTACTATTTTAAAAGTAATCGGTAAGATTTTTATTTTCAACATGTTCGTCACTTACTATTTCGAAAGTAATCAGCATGATTTATTTTCAGCACATTCGTCGGTTACTATTTCAAAAGTAATCGGCAAGATTTTTATTTTCAGCATATTCGTCGGTGACTATTTCAAAAGTAATCGGCATGATTTATTTTCAGCACATTCGTCAGGTTACTATTTCAAAAGTAATCGGCAAGACTTTTATTTTCAGCACATTTGTCGGTTACTATTTCAATAGTAATTGGCATGATTTATTTTCAGCACATTTGTCGGTTACTATTTCAAAAGTAATCGGCAAGATTTTTATTTTCAGCATATTCGTCGGTGACTATTTCAAAAGTAATCGGCATGATTTATTTTCAGCACATTCGTCAGGTTACTATTTCAAAAGTAATCGGCAAGACTTTTATTTTCAGCACATTTGTCGGTTACTATTTCAATAGTAATTGGCATGATTTATTTTCAGCACATTTGTCGGTTACTATTTCAAAAGTAATCGGCAAGACTTTATATTCAACACATTCGTCGGTTACTATTTCAAAAGTAATCGGCATGATCTATTTTCTGCACATTCGTCGGTTACTATTTCAAAAGTAATCAGCAAAATTTTTATTTTTAGCATATTTGTCTGTTACTATTTTAGAATTAATCGGCAAGACTATATTTTCAGCACATTCGTCGGTTACTATTTCAAAAGTAATCGGCAAGACTTTATTTTCAGCACATTCGTCGGTTACTATTTCAATAGTAATCGGCAAGATTTTTATTTTCAGCATGTACGTCGGTTACTATTTCAAAAGTAATCGGCAGGATTTTTATTTTCAGCATATTTGTTGGTTACTATTTCAAAAGTAATCGGTAAGATTTTTATTTCCAACATATTCATCGTTTACTATTTCAAAAGTAATCAGCATGATTTATTTTCAACACATTCGTCGGTTACTATTTCAAAAGTAATCGGCAAGATTTTTATTTTCAGCATATTGGTCGGTGACATTTTCAAAAGTAATCGGCAAGATTTTTATTTTCAGCATATTTGTCGGTTACTTTTTCAAAAGTAATCGGCAAGATTTTTATTTTCAGCATATTTGTCGGTTACTATTTTAAAAGTAATCGACAAGATTTTTATTTTCAACATATTCGTCGGTTACTATTTCAAAAGTAATCGGCAAGACTTTATTTTCAGCATATTCGTTGTTACTATTTCAAAAGTAATCGGTAAGATTTTTATTTTCAACATATTCGTCGCTTACTATTTCAAAAGTAATCGGCATGATTTATTTTCAGCACATTCGTCGGTTACTATTTCAAAAGTAATCGGCAAGATTTATTTTCAGCACATATTCGTCGGTTACTATTTCAAAAGTTATCGGCAAGACTTTATTTTAAGCACATTCGTTGGTTACTATTTCAAAAGTAATCGGTAAGATTTTTATTTTCAACATATTCGTCACTTACTATTTCCAAAGTAATCGGCATGATTTATTTTCAGCACATTCATCGGTTACTATTTCAAAAGTAATCGGCAAGATTTATTTTCAGTATATTCGTTGGTTACTATTTTAAAAGTAATCGGTAAGATTTTTATTTTCAACATGTTCGTCGCTTACTATTTCGAAAGTAATCGGCAAGATTTATTTTCAGCACATTCGTCGGTTACTATTTCAAAAGTAATCGGCAAGATTTTTATTTTCAGCATATTCGTCGGTGACTATTTCAATAGTAATCGGCATGATTTATTTTCAGCACATTCGTCAGGTTACTATTTCAAAAGTAATCGGCAAGACTTTTATTTTCAGCACATTTGTCGGTTACTATTTCAATAGTAATTGGCATGATTTATTTTCAGCACATTTGTCGGTTACTATTTCAAAAGTAATCGGCAAGATTTTTATTTTCAGCATATTCGTCGGTGACTATTTCAAAAGTAATCGGCATGATTTATTTTCAGCACATTCGTCAGGTTACTATTTCAAAAGTAATCGGCAAGACTTTTATTTTCAGCACATTTGTCGGTTACTATTTCAATAGTAATTGGCATGATTTATTTTCAGCACATTTGTCGGTTACTATTTCAAAAGTAATCGGCAAGACTTTATATTCAACACATTCGTCGGTTACTATTTCAAAAGTAATCGGCATGATCTATTTTCTGCACATTCGTCGGTTACTATTTCAAAAGTAATCAGCAAAATTTTTATTTTTAGCATATTTGTCTGTTACTATTTTAGAATTAATCGGCAAGACTATATTTTCAGCACATTCGTCGGTTACTATTTCAAAAGTAATCGGCAAGACTTTATTTTCAGCACATTCGTCGGTTACTATTTCAAAAGTAATCAGCAAGATTTTTATTTTCAGCATATTCGTCGGTGACTATTTCAATAGTAATCGGCATGATTTATTTTCAGCACATTCGTCAGGTTACTATTTCAAAAGTAATCGGCAAGACTTTTATTTTCAGCACATTTGTCGGTTACTATTTCAATAGTAATTGGCATGATTTATTTTCAGCACATTTGTCGGTTACTATTTCAAAAGTAATCGGCAAGATTTTTATTTTCAGCATATTCGTCGGTGACTATTTCAAAAGTAATCGGCATGATTTATTTTCAGCACATTCGTCAGGTTACTATTTCAAAAGTAATCGGCAAGACTTTTATTTTCAGCACATTTGTCGGTTACTATTTCAAAAGTAATCGGCAAGACTTTATATTCAACACATTCGTCGGTTACTATTTCAAAAGTAATCGGCATGATCTATTTTCTGCACATTCGTTGGTTACTATTTCAAAAGTAATCAGCAAAATTTTTATTTTTAGCATATTTGTCTGTTACTATTTTAGAATTAATCGGCAAGACTATATTTTCAGCACATTCGTCGGTTACTATTTCAAAAGTAATCGGCAAGACTTTATTTTCAGCACATTCGTCGGTTACTATTTCAGTAGTAATCGGCAAGATTTTTATTTTCAGCATGTACGTCGGTTACTATTACAAAAGTAATCGGCAAGATTTTTATTTTCAGCATATTTGTCGGTTACTATTTCAAAAGTAATCGGTAAGATTTTTATTTCCAACATATTCATCGTTTACTATTTCAAAAGTAATCAGCATGATTTATTTTCAACACATTCGTCGGTTACTATTTCAAAAGTAATCGGCAAGATTTTTATTTTCAGCATATTGGTCGGTGACTATTTCAAAAGTAATCGGCAAGATTTTTATTTTCAGCATATTTGTCGGTTACTTTTTCAAAAGTAATCGGCAAGATTTTTATTTTCAGCATATTTGTCGGTTACTATTTTAAAAGTAATCGACAAGATTTTTATTTTCAACATATTCGTCGGTTACTATTTCAAAAGTAATCAGCATGATTTATTTTCAACACATTCGTCGGTTACTATTTCAAAAGTAATCGGCAAGATTTTTATTTTCAGCATATTGGTCGGTGACATTTTCAAAAGTAATCGGCAAGATTTTTATTTTCAGCATATTTGTCGGTTACTTTTTCAAAAGTAATCGGCAAGATTTTTATTTTCAGCATATTTGTCGGTTACTATTTTAAAAGTAATCGACAAGATTTTTATTTTCAACATATTCGTCGGTTACTATTTCAAAAGTAATCGGCAAGACTTTATTTTCAGCATATTCGTTGTTACTATTTCAAAAGTAATCGGTAAGATTTTTATTTTCAACATATTCGTCGCTTACTATTTCAAAAGTAATCGGCATGATTTATTTTCAGCACATTCGTCGGTTACTATTTCAAAAGTAATCGGCAAGATTTATTTTCAGCACATATTCGTCGGTTACTATTTCAAAAGTTATCGGCAAGACTTTATTTTAAGCACATTCGTTGGTTACTATTTCAAAAGTAATCGGTAAGATTTTTATTTTCAACATATTCGTCACTTACTATTTCCAAAGTAATCGGCATGATTTATTTTCAGCACATTCATCGGTTACTATTTCAAAAGTAATCGGCAAGATTTATTTTCAGTATATTCGTTGGTTACTATTTTAAAAGTAATCGGTAAGATTTTTATTTTCAACATGTTCGTCGCTTACTATTTCGAAAGTAATCGGCAAGATTTATTTTCAGCACATTCGTCGGTTACTATTTCAAAAGTAATCGGCAAGATTTTTATTTTCAGCATATTCGTCGGTGACTATTTCAATAGTAATCGGCATGATTTATTTTCAGCACATTCGTCAGGTTACTATTTCAAAAGTAATCGGCAAGACTTTTATTTTCAGCACATTTGTCGGTTACTATTTCAATAGTAATTGGCATGATTTATTTTCAGCACATTTGTCGGTTACTATTTCAAAAGTAATCGGCAAGATTTTTATTTTCAGCATATTCGTCGGTGACTATTTCAAAAGTAATCGGCATGATTTATTTTCAGCACATTCGTCAGGTTACTATTTCAAAAGTAATCGGCAAGACTTTTATTTTCAGCACATTTGTCGGTTACTATTTCAATAGTAATTGGCATGATTTATTTTCAGCACATTTGTCGGTTACTATTTCAAAAGTAATCGGCAAGACTTTATATTCAACACATTCGTCGGTTACTATTTCAAAAGTAATCGGCATGATCTATTTTCTGCACATTCGTCGGTTACTATTTCAAAAGTAATCAGCAAAATTTTTATTTTTAGCATATTTGTCTGTTACTATTTTAGAATTAATCGGCAAGACTATATTTTCAGCACATTCGTCGGTTACTATTTCAAAAGTAATCGGCAAGACTTTATTTTCAGCACATTCGTCGGTTACTATTTCAAAAGTAATCGGCAAGATTTTTATTTTCAGCATATTCGTCGGTGACTATTTCAATAGTAATCGGCATGATTTATTTTCAGCACATTCGTCAGGTTACTATTTCAAAAGTAATCGGCAAGACTTTTATTTTCAGCACATTTGTCGGTTACTATTTCAATAGTAATTGGCATGATTTATTTTCAGCACATTTGTCGGTTACTATTTCAAAAGTAATCGGCAAGATTTTTATTTTCTGCATATTCGTCGGTGACTATTTCAAAAGTAATCGGCATGATTTATTTTCAGCACATTCGTCAGGTTACTATTTCAAAAGTAATCGGCAAGACTTTTATTTTCAGCACATTTGTCGGTTACTATTTCAATAGTAATTGGCATGATTTATTTTCAGCACATTTGTCGGTTACTATTTCAAAAGTAATCGGCAAGACTTTATATTCAACACATTCGTCGGTTACTATTTCAAAAGTAATCGGCATGATCTATTTTCTGCACATTCGTCGGTTACTATTTCAAAAGTAATCAGCAAAATTTCTATTTTTAGCATATTTGTCTGTTACTATTTTAGAATTAATCGGCAAGACTATATTTTCAGCACATTCGTCGGTTACTATTTCAAAAGTAATCGGCAAGACTTTATTTTCAGCACATTCGTCGGTTACTATTTCAATAGTAATCGGCAAGATTTTTATTTTCAGCATGTACGTCGGTTACTATTTCAAAAGTAATCGGCAAGATTTTTATTTTCAGCATATTTGTCGGTTACTATTTCAAAAGTAATCGGTAAGATTTTTATTTCCAACATATTCGTCGTTTACTATTTCAAAAGTAATCAGCATGATTTATTTTCAACACATTCGTCGGTTACTATTTCAAAAGTAATCGGCAAGATTTTTATTTTCAGCATATTGGTCGGTGACTATTTCAAAAGTAATCGGCAAGATTTTTATTTTCAGCATATTTGTCGGTTACTTTTTCAAAAGTAATCGGCAAGATTTTTATTTTCAGCATATTTGTCGGTTACTATTTTAAAAGTAATCGACAAGATTTTTATTTTCAACATATTCGTCGGTTACTATTTCAAAAGTAATCGGCAAGACTTTATTTTCAGCATATTCGTTGTTACTATTTCAAAAGTAATCGGTAAGATTTTTATTTTCAACATATTCGTCGCTTACTATTTCAAAAGTAATCGGCATGATTTATTTTCAGCACATTCGTCGGTTACTATTTCAAAAGTAATCGGCAAGATTTATTTTCAGCACATATTCGTCGGTTACTATTTCAAAAGTTATCGGCAAGACTTTATTTTAAGCACATTCGTTGGTTACTATTTCAAAAGTAATCGGTAAGATTTTTATTTTCAACATATTCGTCACTTACTATTTCCAAAGTAATCGGCATGATTTATTTTCAGCACATTCATCGGTTACTATTTCAAAAGTAATCGGCAAGATTTATTTTCAGTATATTCGTTGGTTACTATTTTAAAAGTAATCGGTAAGATTTTTATTTTCAACATGTTCGTCGCTTACTATTTCGAAAGTAATCGGCAAGATTTATTTTCAGCACATTCGTCGGTTACTATTTCAAAAGTAATCGGCAAGATTTTTATTTTCAGCATATTCGTCGGTGACTATTTCAATAGTAATCGGCATGATTTATTTTCAGCACATTCGTCAGGTTACTATTTCAAAAGTAATCGGCAAGACTTTGATTTTCAGCACATTTGTCGGTTACTATTTCAATTGTAATTGGCATGATTTATTTTCAGCACATTTGTCGGTTACTATTTCAAAAGTAATCGGCAAGATTTTTATTTTCAGCATATTCGTCGGTGACTATTTCAAAAGTAATCGGCATGATTTATTTTCAGCACATTCCTCAGGTTACTATTTCAAAAGTAATCGGCAAGACTTTTATTTTCAGCACATTTGTCGGTTACTATTTCAATAGTAATTGGCATGATTTATTTTCAGCACATTTGTCGGTTACTATTTCAAAAGTAATCGGCAAGATTTTTATTCTCAGCATATTTGTCGGTTACTATTTCAAAAGTAATCGGTAAGATTTTTATTTCCAACATATTCATCGTTTACTATTTCAAAAGTAATCAGCATGATTTATTTTCAACACATTCGTCGGTTACTATTTCAAAAGTAATCGGCAAGATTTTTATTTTCAGCATATTCGTCGGTGACTATTTCAAAAGTAATCGGCAAGATTTTTATTTTCAGCATATTTGTCGGTTACTTTTTCAAAAGTAATCGGCAAGATTTTTATTTTCAGCATATTTGTCGGTTACTATTTTAAAAGTAATCGACAAGATTTTTATTTTCAACATATTCGTCGGTTACTATTTCAAAAGTAATCGGCAAGACTTTATTTTCAGCATATTCGTTGTTACTATTTCAAAAGTAATCGGTAAGATTTTTATTTTCAACATATTCGTCGCTTACTATTTCAAAAGTAATCGGCATGATTTATTTTCAGCACATTCGTCGGTTACTATTTCAAAAGTAATCGGCAAGATTTATTTTCAGCACATATTCGTCGGTTACTATTTCAAAAGTTATCGGCAAGACTTTATTTTAAGCACATTCGTTGGTTACTATTTCAAAAGTAATCGGTAAGATTTTTATTTTCAACATATTCGTCACTTACTATTTCCAAAGTAATCGGCATGATTTATTTTCAGCACATTCATCGGTTACTATTTCAAAAGTAATCGGCAAGATTTATTTTCAGTATATTCGTTGGTTACTATTTTAAAAGTAATCGGTAAGATTTTTATTTTCAACATGTTCGTCGCTTACTATTTCGAAAGTAATCGGCAAGATTTATTTTCAGCACATTCGTCGGTTACTATTTCAAAAGTAATCGGCAAGATTTTTATTTTCAGCATATTCGTCGGTGACTATTTCAATAGTAATCGGCATGATTTATTTTCAGCACATTCGTCAGGTTACTATTTCAAAAGTAATCGGCAAGACTTTTATTTTCAGCACATTTGTCGGTTACTATTTCAATAGTAATTGGCATGATTTATTTTCAGCACATTTGTCGGTTACTATTTCAAAAGTAATCGGCAAGATTTTTATTTTCTGCATATTCGTCGGTGACTATTTCAAAAGTAATCGGCATGATTTATTTTCAGCACATTCGTCAGGTTACTATTTCAAAAGTAATCGGCAAGACTTTTATTTTCAGCACATTTGTCGGTTACTATTTCAATAGTAATTGGCATGATTTATTTTCAGCACATTTGTCGGTTACTATTTCAAAAGTAATCGGCAAGACTTTATATTCAACACATTCGTCGGTTACTATTTCAAAAGTAATCGGCATGATCTATTTTCTGCACATTCGTCGGTTACTATTTCAAAAGTAATCAGCAAAATTTCTATTTTTAGCATATTTGTCTGTTACTATTTTAGAATTAATCGGCAAGACTATATTTTCAGCACATTCGTCGGTTACTATTTCAAAAGTAATCGGCAAGACTTTATTTTCAGCACATTCGTCGGTTACTATTTCAATAGTAATCGGCAAGATTTTTATTTTCAGCATGTACGTCGGTTACTATTTCAAAAGTAATCGGCAAGATTTTTATTTTCAGCATATTTGTCGGTTACTATTTCAAAAGTAATCGGTAAGATTTTTATTTCCAACATATTCGTCGTTTACTATTTCAAAAGTAATCAGCATGATTTATTTTCAACACATTCGTCGGTTACTATTTCAAAAGTAATCGGCAAGATTTTTATTTTCAGCATATTGGTCGGTGACTATTTCAAAAGTAATCGGCAAGATTTTTATTTTCAGCATATTTGTCGGTTACTTTTTCAAAAGTAATCGGCAAGATTTTTATTTTCAGCATATTTGTCGGTTACTATTTTAAAAGTAATCGACAAGATTTTTATTTTCAACATATTCGTCGGTTACTATTTCAAAAGTAATCGGCAAGACTTTATTTTCAGCATATTCGTTGTTACTATTTCAAAAGTAATCGGTAAGATTTTTATTTTCAACATATTCGTCGCTTACTATTTCAAAAGTAATCGGCATGATTTATTTTCAGCACATTCGTCGGTTACTATTTCAAAAGTAATCGGCAAGATTTATTTTCAGCACATATTCGTCGGTTACTATTTCAAAAGTTATCGGCAAGACTTTATTTTAAGCACATTCGTTGGTTACTATTTCAAAAGTAATCGGTAAGATTTTTATTTTCAACATATTCGTCACTTACTATTTCCAAAGTAATCGGCATGATTTATTTTCAGCACATTCATCGGTTACTATTTCAAAAGTAATCGGCAAGATTTATTTTCAGTATATTCGTTGGTTACTATTTTAAAAGTAATCGGTAAGATTTTTATTTTCAACATGTTCGTCGCTTACTATTTCGAAAGTAATCGGCAAGATTTATTTTCAGCACATTCGTCGGTTACTATTTCAAAAGTAATCGGCAAGATTTTTATTTTCAGCATATTCGTCGGTGACTATTTCAATAGTAATCGGCATGATTTATTTTCAGCACATTCGTCAGGTTACTATTTCAAAAGTAATCGGCAAGACTTTGATTTTCAGCACATTTGTCGGTTACTATTTCAATTGTAATTGGCATGATTTATTTTCAGCACATTTGTCGGTTACTATTTCAAAAGTAATCGGCAAGATTTTTATTTTCAGCATATTCGTCGGTGACTATTTCAAAAGTAATCGGCATGATTTATTTTCAGCACATTCCTCAGGTTACTATTTCAAAAGTAATCGGCAAGACTTTTATTTTCAGCACATTTGTCGGTTACTATTTCAATAGTAATTGGCATGATTTATTTTCAGCACATTTGTCGGTTACTATTTCAAAAGTAATCGGCAAGATTTTTATTCTCAGCATATTTGTCGGTTACTATTTCAAAAGTAATCGGTAAGATTTTTATTTCCAACATATTCATCGTTTACTATTTCAAAAGTAATCAGCATGATTTATTTTCAACACATTCGTCGGTTACTATTTCAAAAGTAATCGGCAAGATTTTTATTTTCAGCATATTCGTCGGTGACTATTTCAAAAGTAATCGGCAAGATTTTTATTTTCAGCATATTTGTCGGTTACTTTTTCAAAAGTAATCGGCAAGATTTTTATTTTCAGCATATTTGTCGGTTACTATTTTAAAAGTAATCGACAAGATTTTTATTTTCAACATATTCGTCGGTTACTATTTCAAAAGTAATCGGCAAGACTTTATTTTCAGCATATTCGTTGTTACTATTTCAAAAGTAATCGGTAAGATTTTTATTTTCAACATATTCGTCGCTTACTATTTCAAAAGTAATCGGCATGATTTATTTTCAGCACATTCGTCGGTTACTATTTCAAAAGTAATCGGCAAGATTTATTTTCAGCACATATTCGTCGGTTACTATTTCAAAAGTTATCGGCAAGACTTTATTTTAAGCACATTCGTTGGTTACTATTTCAAAAGTAATCGGTAAGATTTTTATTTTCAACATATTCGTCACTTACTATTTCCAAAGTAATCGGCATGATTTATTTTCAGCACATTCATCGGTTACTATTTCAAAAGTAATCGGCAAGATTTATTTTCAGTATATTCGTTGGTTACTATTTTAAAAGTAATCGGTAAGATTTTTATTTTCAACATGTTCGTCGCTTACTATTTCGAAAGTAATCGGCAAGATTTATTTTCAGCACATTCGTCGGTTACTATTTCAAAAGTAACCGGCAAGATTTTTATTTTCAGCATATTCGTCGGTGACTATTTCAATAGTAATCGGCATGATTTATTTTCAGCACATTCGTCAGGTTACTATTTCAAAAGTAATCGGCAAGACTTTTATTTTCAGCACATTTGTCGGTTACTATTTCAATTGTAATTGGCATGATTTATTTTCAGCACATTTGTCGGTTACTATTTCAAAAGTAATCGGCAAGATTTTTATTTTCAGCATATTCGTCGGTGACTATTTCAAAAGTAATCGGCATGATTTATTTTCAGCACATTCGTCAGGTTACTATTTCAAAAGTAATCGGCAAGACTTTTATTTTCAGCACATTTGTCGGTTACTATTTCAATAGTAATTGGCATGATTTATTTTCAGCACATTTGTCAGTTACTATTTCAAAAGTAATCGGCAAGATTTTTATTTTCAGCATATTTGTCGGTTACTATTTCAAAAGTAATCGGTAAGATTTTTATTTCCAACATATTCATCGTTTACTATTTCAAAAGTAATCAGCATGATTTATTTTCAACACATTCGTCGGTTACTATTTCAAAAGTAATCGGCAAGATTTTTATTTTCAGCATATTGGTCGGTGACTATTTCAAAAGTAATCGGCAAGATTTTTATTTTCAGCATATTTGTCGGTTACTTTTTCAAAAGTAATCGGCAAGATTTTTATTTTCAGCATATTTGTCGGTTACTATTTTAAAAGTAATCGACAAGATTTTTATTTTCAACATATTCGTCGGTTACTATTTCAAAAGTAATCGGCAAGACTTTATTTTCAGCATATTCGTTGTTACTATTTCAAAAGTAATCGGTAAGATTTTTATTTTCAACATATTCGTCGCTTACTATTTCAAAAGTAATCGGCATGATTTATTTTCAGCACATTCGTCGGTTACTATTTCAAAAGTAATCGGCAAGATTTATTTTCAGCACATATTCGTCCGTTACTATTTCAAAAGTTATCGGCAAGACTTTATTTTAAGCACATTCGTTGGTTACTATTTCAAAAGTAATCGGTAAGATTTTTATTTTCAACATATTCGTCACTTACTATTTCCAAAGTAATCGGCATGATTTATTTTCAGCACATTCATCGGTTACTATTTCAAAAGTAATCGGCAAGATTTATTTTCAGTATATTCGTTGGTTACTATTTTAAAAGTAATCGGTAAGATTTTTATTTTCAACATGTTCGTCGCTTACTATTTCGAAAGTAATCGGCAAGATTTATTTTCAGCACATTCGTCGGTTACTATTTCAAAAGTAATCGGCAAGATTTTTATTTTCAGCATATTCGTCGGTAACTATTTCAATAGTAATCGGCATGATTTATTTTCAGCACATTCGTCAGGTTACTATTTCAAAAGTAATCGGCAAGACTTTTATTTTCAGCACATTTGTCGGTTACTATTTCAATTGTAATTGGCATGATTTATTTTCAGCACATTTGTCGGTTACTATTTCAAAAGTAATCGGCAAGATTTTTATTTTCAGCATATTCGTCGGTGACTATTTCAAAAGTAATCGGCATGATTTATTTTCAGCACATTCGTCAGGTTACTATTTCAAAAGTAATCGGCAAGACTTTTATTTTCAGCACATTTGTCGGTTACTATTTCAATAGTAATCGGCAAGACTTTATATTCAACACATTCGTCGGTTACTATTTCAAAAGTAATCGGCATGATCTATTTTCTGCACATTCGTCGGTTACTATTTCAAAAGTAATCAGCAAAATTTTTATTTTTAGCATATTTGTCTGTTACTATTTTAGAATTAATCGGCATGACTATATTTTCAGCACATTCGTCGGTTACTATTTCAAAAGTAATCGGCAAGACTTTATTTTCAGCACATTCGTCGGTTACTATTTCAAAAGTAATCGGCAAGATTTTTATTTTCAGCATATTCGTCGGTGACTATTTCAATAGTAATCGGCATGATTTATTTTCAGCACATTCGTCAGGTTACTATTTCAAAAGTAATCGGCAAGATTTTTATTTTCAGCATATTCGTCGGTTACTATTTCAATAGTAATCGGCATGATTTATTTTCAGCACATTCGTCAGGTTACTATTTCAAAAGTAATCGGCAAGACTTTTATTTTCAGCACATTTGTCGGTTACTATTTCAATTGTAATTGGCATGATTTATTTTCAGCACATTTGTCGGTTACTATTTCAAAAGTAATCGGCAAGATTTTTATTTTCAGCATATTCGTCGGTGACTATTTCAAAAGTAATCGGCATGATTTATTTTCAGCACATTCGTCAGGTTACTATTTCAAAAGTAATCGGCAAGACTTTTATTTTCAGCACATTTGTCGGTTACTATTTCAATAGTAATTGGCATGATTTATTTTCAGCACATTTGTCGGTTACTATTTCAAAAGTAATCGGCAAGACTTTATATTCAACACATTCGTCGGTTACTATTTCAAAAGTAATCGGCATGATCTATTTTCTGCACATTCGTCGGTTACTATTTCAAAAGTAATCAGCAAAATTTTTATTTTTAGCATATTTGTCTGTTACTATTTTAGAATTAATCGGCATGACTATATTTTCAGCACATTCGTCGGTTACTATTTCAAAAGTAATCGGCAAGACTTTATTTTCAGCACATTCGTCGGTTACTATTTCAAAAGTAATCGGCAAGATTTTTATTTTCAGCATATTCGTCGGTGACTATTTCAATAGTAATCGGCATGATTTATTTTCAGCACATTCGTCAGGTTACTATTTCAAAAGTAATCGGCAAGACTTTTATTTTCAGCACATTTGTCGGTTACTATTTCAATAGTAATTGGCATGATTTATTTTCAGCACATTTGTCGGTTACTATTTCAAAAGTAATCGGCAAGATTTTTATTTTCAGCATATTCGTCGGTGACTATTTCAAAAGTAATCGGCATGATTTATTTTCAGCACATTCGTCAGGTTACTATTTCAAAAGTAATCGGCAAGACTTTTATTTTCAGCACATTTGTCGGTTACTATTTCAATAGTAATTGGCATGATTTATTTTCAGCACATTTGTCGGTTACTATTTCAAAAGTAATCGGCAAGACTTTATATTCAACACATTCGTCGGTTACTATTTCAAAAGTAATCGGCATGATCTATTTTCTGCACATTCGTCGGTTACTATTTCAAAAGTAATCAGCAAAATTTCTATTTTTAGCATATTTGTCTATTACTATTTTAGAATTAATCGGCAAGACTATATTTTCAGCACATATTCGTCGGTTACTATTTCAAAAGTTATCGGCAAGACTTTATTTTAAGCACATTCGTTGGTTACTATTTCAAAAGTAATCGGTAAGATTTTTATTTTCAACATATTCGTCACTTACTATTTCCAAAGTAATCGGCATGATTTATTTTCAGCACATTCATCGGTTACTATTTCAAAAGTAATCGGCAAGATTTATTTTCAGTATATTCGTTGGTTACTATTTTAAAAGTAATCGGTAAGATTTTTATTTTCAACATGTTCGTCGCTTACTATTTCGAAAGTAATCGGCAAGATTTATTTTCAGCACATTCGTCGGTTACTATTTCAAAAGTAATCGGCAAGATTTTTATTTTCAGCATATTCGTCGGTGACTATTTCAATAGTAATCGGCATGATTTATTTTCAGCACATTCGTCAGGTTACTATTTCAAAAGTAATCGGCAAGACTTTTATTTTCAGCACATTTGTCGGTTACTATTTCAATAGTAATTGGCATGATTTATTTTCAGCACATTTGTCGGTTACTATTTCAAAAGTAATCGGCAAGATTTTTATTTTCAGCATATTCGTCGGTGACTATTTCAAAAGTAATCGGCATGATTTATTTTCAGCACATTCGTCAGGTTACTATTTCAAAAGTAATCGGCAAGACTTTTATTTTCAGCACATTTGTCGGTTACTATTTCAATAGTAATTGGCATGATTTATTTTCAGCACATTTGTCGGTTACTATTTCAAAAGTAATCGGCAAGATTTTTATTTTCAGCATATTTGTCGGTTACTATTTCAAAAGTAATCGGTAAGATTTTTATTTCCAACATATTCATCGTTTACTATTTCAAAAGTAATCAGCATGATTTATTTTCAACACATTCGTCGGTTACTATTTCAAAAGTAATCGGCAAGATTTTTATTTTCAGCATATTGGTCAGTGACTATTTCAAAAGTAATCGGCAAGATTTTTATTTTCAGCATATTTGTCGGTTACTTTTTCAAAAGTAATCGGCAAGATTTTTATTTTCAGCATATTTGTCGGTTACTATTTTAAAAGTAATCGACAAGATTTTTAATTTCAACATATTCGTCGGTTACTATTTCAAAAGTAATCGGCAAGACTTTATTTTCAGCATATTCGTTGTTACTATTTCAAAAGTAATCGGTAAGATTTTTATTATCAACATATTCGTCGCTTACTATTTCAAAAGTAATCGGCATGATTTATTTTCAGCACATTCGTCGGTTACTATTTCAAAAGTAATCGGCAAGATTTATTTTCAGCACATATTCGTCGGTTACTATTTCAAAAGTTATCGGCAAGACTTTATTTTAAGCACATTCGTTGGTTACTATTTCAAAAGTAATCGGTAAGATTTTTATTTTCAACATATTCGTCACTTACTATTTCCAAAGTAATCGGCATGATTTATTTTCAGCACATTCATCGGTTACTATTTCAAAAGTAATCGGCAAGATTTATTTTCAGTATATTCGTTGGTTACTATTGTAAAAGTAATCGGTAAGATTTTTATTTTCAACATGTTCGTCGCTTACTATTTCGAAAGTAATCGGCAAGATTTATTTTCAGCACATTCGTCGGTTACTATTTCAAAAGTAATCGGCAAGATTTTTATTTTCAGCATATTCGTCGGTGACTATTTCAATAGTAATCGGCATGATTTATTTTCAGCACATTCGTCAGGTTACTATTTCAAAAGTAATCGGCAAGACTTTTATTTTCAGCACATTTGTCGGTTACTATTTCAATTGTAATTGGCATGATTTATTTTCAGCACATTTGTCGGTTACTATTTCAAAAGTAATCGGCAAGATTTTTATTTTCAGCATATTCGTCGGTGACTATTTCAAAAGTAATCGGCATGATTTATTTTCAGCACATTCGTCAGGTTACTATTTCAAAAGTAATCGGCAAGACTTTTATTTTCAGCACATTTGTCGGTTACTATTTCAATAGTAATTGGCATGATTTATTTTCAGCACATTTGTCGGTTACTATTTCAAAAGTAATCGGCAAGACTTTATATTCAACACATTCGTCGGTTACTATTTCAAAAGTAATCGGCATGATCTATTTTCTGCACATTCGTCGGTTACTATTTCAAAAGTAATCAGCAAAATTTTTATTTTTAGCATATTTGTCTGTTACTATTTTAGAATTAATCGGCATGACTATATTTTCAGCACATTCGTCGGTTACTATTTCAAAAGTAATCGGCAAGACTTTATTTTCAGCACATTCGTCGGTTACTATTTCAAAAGTAATCGGCAAGATTTTTATTTTCAGCATATTCGTCGGTGACTATTTCAATAGTAATCGGCATGATTTATTTTCAGCACATTCGTCAGGTTACTATTTCAAAAGTAATCGGCAAGACTTTTATTTTCAGCACATTTGTCGGTTACTATTTCAATAGTAATTGGCATGATTTATTTTCAGCACATTTGTCGGTTACTATTTCAAAAGTAATCGGCAAGATTTTTATTTTCAGCATATTCGTCGGTGACTATTTCAAAAGTAATCGGCATGATTTATTTTCAGCACATTCGTCAGGTTACTATTTCAAAAGTAATCGGCAAGACTTTTATTTTCAGCACATTTGTCGGTTACTATTTCAATAGTAATTGGCATGATTTATTTTCAGCACATTTGTCGGTTACTATTTCAAAAGTAATCGGCAAGACTTTATATTCAACACATTCGTCGGTTACTATTTCAAAAGTAATCGGCATGATCTATTTTTTGCACATTCGTCGGTTACTATTTCAAAAGTAATCAGCAAAATTTCTATTTTTAGCATATTTGTCTATTACTATTTTAGAATTAATCGGCAAGACTATATTTTCAGCACATTCGTCGGTTACTATTTCAAAAGTAATCGGCAAGACTTTATTTTCAGCACATTCGTCGGTTACTATTTCAATAGTAATCGGCAAGATTTTTATTTTCAGCATGTACGTCGGTTACTATTTCAAAAGTAATCGGCAAGATTTTTATTTTCAGCATATTTGTCGGTTACTATTTCAAAAGTAATCAGTAAGATTTTTATTTCCAACATATTCATCGTTTACTATTTCAAAAGTAATCAGCATGATTTATTTTCAACACATTCGTCGGTTACTATTTCAAAAGTAATCGGCAAGATTTTTATTTTCAGCATATTGGTCGGTGACTATTTCAAAAGTAATCGGCAAGATTTTTATTTTCAGCATATTTGTCGGTTACTTTTTCAAAAGTAATCGGCAAGATTTTTATTTTCAGCATATTTGTCGGTTACTATTTTAAAAGTAATCGACAAGATTTTTATTTTCAACATATTCGTCGGTTACTATTTCAAAAGTAATCGGCAAGACTTTATTTTCAGCATATTCGTTGTTACTATTTCAAAAGTAATCGGTAAGATTTTTATTTTCAACATATTCGTCGCTTACTATTTCAAAAGTAATCGGCATGATTTATTTTCAGCACATTCGTCGGTTACTATTTCAAAAGTAATCGGCAAGATTTATTTTCAGTATATTCGTTGGTTACTATTTTAAAAGTAATCGGTAAGATTTTTATTTTCAACATGTTCGTCGCTTACTATTTCGAAAGTAATCGGCATGATTTATTTTCAGCACATTCGTCGGTTACTATTTCAAAAGTAATCGGCAAGATTTTTATTTTCAGCATATTCGTCGGTGACTATTTCAAAAGTAATCGGCATGATTTATTTTCAGCACATTCGTCAGGTTACAATTTCAAAAGTAATCGGCAAGACTTTTATTTTCAGCACATTTGTCGGTTACTATTTCAATAGTAATTGGCATGATTTATTTTCAGCACATTTGTCGGTTACTATTTCAAAAGTAATCGGCAAGATTTTTATTTTCAGCATATTGGTCGGTGACTATTTCAAAAGTAATCGGCAAGATTTTTATTTTCAGCATATTTGTCGGTTACTTTTTCAAAAGTAATCGGCAAGATTTTTATTTTCAGCATATTTGTCGGTTACTATTTTAAAAGTAATCGACAAGATTTTTATTTTCAACATATTCGTCGGTTACTATTTCAAAAGTAATCGGCAAGACTTTATTTTCAGCATATTCGTTGTTACTATTTCAAAAGTAATCGGTAAGATTTTTATTTTCAACATATTCGTCGCTTACTATTTCAAAAGTAATCGGCATGATTTATTTTCAGCACATTCGTCGGTTACTATTTCAAAAGTAATCGGCAAGATTTATTTTCAGCACATATTCGTCGGTTACTATTTCAAAAGTTATCGGCAAGACTTTATTTTAAGCACATTCGTTGGTTACTATTTCAAAAGTAATCGGTAAGATTTTTATTTTCAACATATTCGTCACTTACTATTTCCAAAGTAATCGGCATGATTTATTTTCAGCACATTCGTCGGTTACTATTTCAAAAGTAATCGGCAAGATTTATTTTCAGTATATTCGTTGGTTACTATTTTAAAAGTAATCGGTAAGATTTTTATTTTCAACATGTTCGTCGCTTACTATTTCGAAAGTAATCGGCATGATTTATTTTCAGCACATTCGTCGGTTACTATTTCAAAAGTAATCGGCAAGATTTTTATTTTCAGCATATTCGTCGGTGACTATTTCAATAGTAATCGGCATGATTTATTTTCAGCACATTCGCCAGGTTACTATTTCAAAAGTAATCGGCAAGACTTTTATTTTCAGCACATTTGTCGGTTACTATTTCAATAGTAATTGGCATGATTTATTTTGAGCACATTTGTCGGTTACTATTTCAAAAGTAATCGGCAAGATTTTTATTTTCAGCATATTCGTCGGTGACTATTTCAAAAGTAATCGGCATGATTTATTTTCAGCACATTCGTCAGGTTACTATTTCAAAAGTAATCGGCAAGACTTTTATTTTCAGCACATTTGTCGGTTACTATTTCAATAGTAATTGGCATGATTTATTTTCAGCACATTTGTCGGTTACTATTTCAAAAGTAATCGGCAAGACTTTATATTCAACACATTCGTCGGTTACTATTTCAAAAGTAATCGGCATGATCTATTTTCTGCACATTCGTCGGTTACTATTTCAAAATTAATCAGCAAAATTTTTATTTTTAGCATATTTGTCTGTTACTATTTTAGAATTAATCGGCAAGACTATATTTTCAGCACATTCGTCGGTTACTATTTCAAAAGTAATCGGCAAGACTTTATTTTCAGCACATTCGTCGGTTACTATTTCAAAAGTAATCGGCAAGATTTTTATTTTCAGCATATTGGTCGGTGACTATTTCAAAAGTGATGAGAACCTAATATTGTCTCTCTCTCTCTTGACAATAATAATAGCCATTGTGGAATAAAAGAACCGAATTATTTTTGGTTCAAAGTTTTATTTTCGTAAGTCATGATATGTCTGTCTTGTTTTGGCTATATCTGGAGCTCTGGATGTCCGTTTGAGGTGATCTTTAACTCGTTAGAAAGCTTACAAAATTCTCTACAATTCGTATGTTTGACTCAAGAGCAAATTAGTAATATTTAATGGTGTATAATGAGCTTCAAGTTGAAGACGTGGTTAAAGTGTGTGAGCTGAAGAATTAAAGGTGGTGTTTGTGGAATTGTAACGTCCAGAAATAATAAGCCTTCACAAATCAATGTGCAAATGAATATGTAACCTCCTCATGCATTGATCAGCCACCAACTTTAGAGAGTCATTTTGTAACCTTTTATCTGCATTAATCAGCCACCAAAACATTATTGTAATTAGTGGCTGCATTTCCTTTCATTTTCTAAGAGTTTTAGAGTCAAAATCATCATGTAATCAGCTCATATAAATAGAGCACGAAAATGATATGTAAGGAGGATGAATTTTGATTAAAAAAAAGTCACTTTATGTGAATTTGGAGGCTTTGCTTCTTTTTGGTTCTGGATTGAACCATGCATTGATCTTATCAAGAAACCACGTTTCTTGTGGCGATCCTCTACCAACTTAAACATCTTCCTTGGACTGGGAATTTGTTTGGTTTCCATTTCTGTCTATTTCCACCATTCTTCATCTTTTTAATATCATATTTTATCCAACGTTCACAAAGTTACAAAACTAAAATTACAACCCCTTCAGGCCTTCATCAAAAAGTAATCGGCAAGATTTTTATTTTCAGCATATTTGTCGGTTACTTTTTCAAAAGTAATCGGCAAGATTTTTATTTTCAGCATATTTGTCGGTTACTATTTTAAAAGTAATCGACAAGATTTTTATTTTCAACATATTCGTCGGTTACTATTTCAAAAGTAATCGGCAAGACTTTATTTTCAACATATTCGTTGTTACTATTTCAAAAGTAATCGGTAAGATTTTTATTTTCAACATATTCGTCGCTTACTATTTCAAAAGTAATCGGCATGATTTATTTTCAGCACATTCGTCGGTTACTATTTCAAAAGTAATCGGCAAGATTTATTTTCAGTATATTCGTTGGTTACTATTTTAAAAGTAATCGGTAAGATTTTTATTTTCAACATGTTCGTCGCTTACTATTTCGAAAGTAATCGGCATGATTTATTTTCAGCACATTCGTCGGTTACTATTTCAAAAGTAATCGGCAAGATTTTTATTTTCAGCATATTCGTCGGTGACTATTTCAAAAGTAATCGGCATGATTTATTTTCAGCACATTCGTCAGGTTACTATTTCAAAAGTAATCGGCAAGACTTTTATTTTCAGCACATTTGTCGGTTACTATTTCAATAGTAATTGGCATGATTTATTTTCAGCACATTTGTCGGTTACTATTTCAAAAGTAATCGGCAAGATTTTTATTTTCAGCATATTGGTCGGTGACTATTTCAAAAGTAATCGGCAAGATTTTTATTTTCAGCATATTTGTCGGTTACTTTTTCAAAAGTAATCGGCAAGATTTTTATTTTCAGCATATTTGTCGGTTACTATTTTAAAAGTAATCGACAAGATTTTTATTTTCAACATATTCGTCGGTTACTATTTCAAAAGTAATCGGCAAGACTTTATTTTCAGCATATTCGTTGTTACTATTTCAAAAGTAATCGGTAAGATTTTTATTTTCAACATATTCGTCGCTTACTATTTCAAAAGTAATCGGCATGATTTATTTTCAGCACATTCGTCGGTTACTATTTCAAAAGTAATCGGCAAGATTTATTTTCAGCACATATTCGTCGGTTACTATTTCAAAAGTTATCGGCAAGACTTTATTTTAAGCACATTCGTTGGTTACTATTTCAAAAGTAATCGGTAAGATTTTTATTTTCAACATATTCGTCACTTACTATTTCCAAAGTAATCGGCATGATTTATTTTCAGCACATTCGTCGGTTACTATTTCAAAAGTAATCGGCAAGATTTATTTTCAGTATATTCGTTGGTTACTATTTTAAAAGTAATCGGTAAGATTTTTATTTTCAACATGTTCGTCGCTTACTATTTCCAAAGTAATCGGCATGATTTATTTTCAGCACATTCGTCGGTTACTATTTCAAAAGTAATCGGCAAGATTTTTATTTTCAGCATATTCGTCGGTGACTATTTCAATAGTAATCGGCATGATTTATTTTCAGCACATTCGCCAGGTTACTATTTCAAAAGTAATCGGCAAGACTTTTATTTTCAGCACATTTGTCGGTTACTATTTCAATAGTAATTGGCATGATTTATTTTCAGCACATTTGTCGGTTACTATTTCAAAAGTAATCGGCAAGATTTTTATTTTCAGCATATTCGTCGGTGACTATTTCAAAAGTAATCGGCATGATTTATTTTCAGCACATTCGTCAGGTTACTATTTCAAAAGTAATCGGCAAGACTTTTATTTTCAGCACATTTGTCGGTTACTATTTCAATAGTAATTTGCATGATTTATTTTCAGCACATTTGTCGGTTACTATTTCAAAAGTAATCGGCAAGACTTTATATTCAACACATTCGTCGGTTACTATTTCAAAAGTAATCGGCATGATCTATTTTCTGCACATTCGTCGGTTACTATTTCAAAAGTAATCAGCAAAATTTTTATTTTTAGCATATTTGTCTGTTACTATTTTAGAATTAATCGGCAAGACTATATTTTCAGCACATTCGTCGGTTACTATTTCAAAAGTAATCGGCAAGACTTTATTTTCAGCACATTCGTCGGTTACTATTTCAATAGTAATCGACAAGATTTTTATTTTCAGCATGTACGTCGGTTACTATTTCAAAAGTAATCGGCAAGATTTTTATTTTCAGCATATTTGTCGGTTACTATTTCAAAAGTAATCGGTAAGATTTTTATTTCCAACATATTCATCGTTTACTATTTCAAAAGTAATCAGCATGATTTATTTTCAACACATTCGTCGGTTACTATTTCAAAAGTAATCGGCAAGATTTTTATTTTCAGCATATTGGTCGGTGACTATTTCAAAAGTAATCGGCAAGATTTTTATTTTCAGCATATTTGTCGGTTACTTTTTCAAAAGTAATCGGCAAGATTTTTATTTTCAGCATATTTGTCGGTTACTATTTTAAAAGTAATCGACAAGATTTTTATTTTCAACATATTCGTCGGTTACTATTTCAAAAGTAATCGGCAAGACTTTATTTTCAGCATATTCGTTGTTACTATTTCAAAAGTAATCGGTAAGATTTTTATTTCCAACATATTCATCGTTTACTATTTCAAAAGTAATCAGCATGATTTATTTTCAACACATTCGTCGGTGACTATTTCAAAAGTAATTGGCAAGATTTTTATTTTTAGCATATTTGTCGGTTACTCTTTCAAAAGTAATCGGCAAGATTTTTATTTTCAGCATATTTGTCGGTTACTATTTTAAAAGTAATCGACAAGATTTTTATTTTCAACATATTCGTCGGTTACTATTTCAAAAGTAATCGGCAAGACTTTATTTTCAGCATATTCGTTGTTACTATTTCAAAAGTAATCGGTAAGATTTTTATTTTCAACATATTCGTCGCTTACTATTTCAAAAGTAATCGGCATGATTTATTTTCAGCACATTCGTCGGTTACTATTTCAAAAGTAATCGGCAAGATTTATTTTCAGCACATATTCGTCGGTTACTATTTCAAAAGTTATCGGCAAGACTTTATTTTAAGCACATTCGTTGGTTACTATTTCAAAAGTAATCGGTAAGATTTTTATTTTCAACATATTCGTCACTTACTATTTCCAAAGTAATCGGCATGATTTATTTTCAGCACATTCATCGGTTACTATTTCAAAAGTAATCGGCAAGATTTATTTTCAGTATATTCGTTGGTTACTATTTTAAAAGTAATCGGTAAGATTTTTATTTTCAACATGTTCGTCGCTTACTATTTCGAAAGTAATCGGCAAGATTTATTTTCAGCACATTCGTCGGTTACTATTTCAAAAGTAATCGGCAAGATTTTTATTTTCAGCATATTCGTCGGTGACTATTTCAATAGTAATCGGCATGATTTATTTTCAGCACATTCGTCAGGTTACTATTTCAAAAGTAATCGGCAAGACTTTTATTTTTAGCACATTTGTCGGTTACTATTTCAATAGTAATTGGCATGATTTATTTTCAGCACATTTGTCGGTTACTATTTCAAAAGTAATCGGCAAGATTTTTATTTTCAGCATATTCGTCGGTGACTATTTCAAAAGTAATCGGCATGATTTATTTTCAGCACATTCGTCAGGTTACTATTTCAAAAGTAATCGGCAAGACTTTATATTCAACACATTCGTCGGTTACTATTTCAAAAGTAATCGGCATGATCTATTTTCTGCACATTCGTCGGTTACTATTTCAAAAGTAATCAGCAAAAATTTTATTTTTAGCATATTTGTCTGTTACTATTTTAGAATTAATCGGCAAGACTATATTTTCAGCACATTCGTCGGTTACTATTTCAAAAGTAATCGGCAAGACTTTATTTTCAGCACATTCGTCGGTTACTATTTCAATAGTAATCGGCAAGATTTTTATTTTCAGCATGTACGTCGGTTACTATTTCAAAAGTAATCGGCAAGATTTTTATTTTCAGCATATTTGTCGGTTACTATTTCAAAAGTAATCGGTAAGATTTTTATTTCCAACATATTCATCGTTTACTATTTCAAAAGTAATCAGCATGATTTATTTTCAACACATTCGTCGGTTACTATTTCAAAAGTAATCGGCAAGATTTTTATTTTCAGCATATTGGTCGGTGACTATTTCAAAAGTAATCGGCAAGATTTTTATTTTCAGCATATTTGTCGGTTACTTTTTCAAAAGTAATCGGCAAGATTTTTATTTTCAGCATATTTGTCGGTTACTATTTTAAATGTAATCGACAAGATTTTTATTTTCAACATATTCGTCGGTTACTATTTCAAAAGTAATCGGCAAGACTTTATTTTCAGCATATTCGTTGTTACTATTTCAAAAGTAATCGGTAAGATTTTTATTTCCAACATATTCATCGTTTACTATTTCAAAAGTAATCGGCATGATTTATTTTCAGCACATTCGTCGGTTACTATTTCAAAAGTAATCGGCAAGATTTATTTTCAGTATATTCGTTGGTTACTATTTTAAAAGTAATCGGTAAGATTTTTATTTTCAACATGTTCGTCGCTTACTATTTCGAAAGTAATCGGCATGATTTATTTTCAGCACATTCGTCGGTTACTATTTCAAAAGTAATCGGCAAGATTTTTATTTTCAGCATATTCGTCGGTGACTATTTCAATAGTAATCGGCATGATTTATTTTCAGCACATTCGTCAGGTTACTATTTCAAAAGTAATCGGCAAGACTTTTATTTTTAGCACATTTGTCGGTTACTATTTCAATAGTAATTGGCATGATTTATTTTCAACACATTTGTCGGTTACTATTTCAAAAGTAATCGGCAAGATTTTTATTTTCAGCATATTCGTCGGTGACTATTTCAAAAGTAATCGGCATGAATTATTTTCAGCACATTCGTCAGGTTACTATTTCAAAAGTAATCGGCAAGACTTTATATTCAACACATTCGTCGGTTACTATTTCAAAAGTAATCGGCATGATCTATTTTCTGCACATTCGTCGGTTACTATTTCAAAAGTAATCAGCAAAAATTTTATTTTTAGCATATTTGTCTGTTACTATTTTAGAATTAATCGGCAAGACTATATTTTCAGCACATTCGTCGGTTACTATTTCAAAAGTAATCGGCAAGACTTTATTTTCAGCACATTCGTCGGTTACTATTTCAATAGTAATCGGCAAGATTTTTATTTTCAGCATGTACGTCGGTTACTATTTCAAAAGTAATCGGCAAGATTTTTATTTTCAGCATATTTGTCGGTTACTATTTCAAAAGTAATCGGTAAGATTTTTATTTCCAACATATTCATCGTTTACTATTTCAAAAGTAATCAGCATGATTTATTTTCAACACATTCGTCGGTTACTATTTCAAAAGTAATCGGCAAGATTTTTATTTTCAGCATATTGGTCGGTGACTATTTCAAAAGTAATCGGCAAGATTTTTATTTTCAGCATATTTGTCGGTTACTTTTTCAAAAGTAATCGGCAAGATTTTTATTTTCAGCATATTTGTCGGTTACTATTTTAAATGTAATCGACAAGATTTTTATTTTCAACATATTCGTCGGTTACTATTTCAAAAGTAATCGGCAAGACTTTATTTTCAGCATATTCGTTGTTACTATTTCAAAAGTAATCGGTAAGATTTTTATTTCCAACATATTCATCGTTTACTATTTCAAAAGTAATCGGCATGATTTATTTTCAGCACATTCGTCGGTTACTATTTCAAAAGTAATCGGCAAGATTTATTTTCAGTATATTCGTTGGTTACTATTTTAAAAGTAATCGGTAAGATTTTTATTTTCAACATGTTCGTCGCTTACTATTTCGAAAGTAATCGGCATGATTTATTTTCAGCACATTCGTCGGTTACTATTTCAAAAGTAATCGGCAAGATTTTTATTTTCAGCATATTCGTCGGTGACTATTTCAAAAGTAATCGGCATGATTTATTTTCAGCACATTCGTCAGGTTACTATTTCAAAAGTAATCGGCAAGACTTTTATTTTCAGCACATTTGTCGGTTACTATTTCAATAGTAATTGGCATGATTTATTTTCAGCACATTTGTCGGTTACTATTTCAAAAGTAATCGGCAAGATTTTTATTTTCAGCATATTGGTCGGTGACTATTTCAAAAGTAATCGGCAAGATTTTTATTTTCAGCATATTTGTCGGTTACTTTTTCAAAAGTAATCGGCAAGATCTTTATTTTCAGCATATTTGTCGGTTACTATTTTAAAAGTAATCGACAAGATTTTTATTTTCAACATATTCGTCGGTTACTATTTCAAAAGTAATCGGCAAGACTTTATTTTCAGCATATTCGTTGTTACTATTTCAAAAGTAATCGGTAAGATTTTTATTTTCAACATATTCGTCGCTTACTATTTCAAAAGTAATCGGCATGATTTATTTTCAGCACATTCGTCGGTTACTATTTCAAAAGTAATCGGCAAGATTTATTTTCAGCACATATTCGTCGGTTACTATTTCAAAAGTTATCGGCAAGACTTTATTTTAAGCACATTCGTTGGTTACTATTTCAAAAGTAATCGGTAAGATTTTTATTTTCAACATATTCGTCACTTACTATTTCCAAAGTAATCGGCATGATTTATTTTCAGCACATTCGTCGGTTACTATTTCAAAAGTAATCGGCAAGATTTATTTTCAGTATATTCGTTGGTTACTATTTTAAAAGTAATCGGTAAGATTTTTATTTTCAACATGTTCGTCGCTTACTATTTCGAAAGTAATCGGCATGATTTATTTTCAGCACATTCGTCGGTTACTATTTCAAAAGTAATCGGCAAGATTTTTATTTTCAGCATATTCGTCGGTGACTATTTCAAAAGTAATCGGCATGATTTATTTTCAGCACATTCGTCAGGTTACTATTTCAAAAGTAATCGGCAAGACTTTTATTTTCAGCACATTTGTCGGTTACTATTTCAATAGTAATTGGCATGATTTATTTTCAGCACATTTGTCGGTTACTATTTCAAAAGTAATCGGCAAGATTTTTATTTTCAGCATATTGGTCGGTGACTATTTCAAAAGTAATCGGCAAGATTTTTATTTTCAGCATATTTGTCGGTTACTTTTTCAAAAGTAATCGGCAAGATCTTTATTTTCAGCATATTTGTCGGTTACTATTTTAAAAGTAATCGGCAAGATTTTTATTTTCAACATATTCGTCGGTTACTATTTCAAAAGTAATCGGCAAGACTTTATTTTCAGCATATTCGTTGTTACTATTTCAAAAGTAATCGGTAAGATTTTTATTTTCAACATATTCGTCGCTTACTATTTCAAAAGTAATCGGCATGATTTATTTTCAGCACATTCGTCGGTTACTATTTCAAAAGTAATCGGCAAGATTTATTTTCAGCACATATTCGTCGGTTACTATTTCAAAAGTTATCGGCAAGACTTTATTTTAAGCACATTCGTTGGTTACTATTTCAAAAGTAATCGGTAAGATTTTTATTTTCAACATATTCGTCACTTACTATTTCCAAAGTAATCGGCATGATTTATTTTCAGCACATTCGTCGGTTACTATTTCAAAAGTAATCGGCAAGATTTATTTTCAGTATATTCGTTGGTTACTATTTTAAAAGTAATCGGTAAGATTTTTATTTTCAACATGTTCGTTGTAACACTCTAAATTCTATTTTATGATTTGTGGTGATTTTTAATTGATTTTGGTGTGCTTGGTGTATTTTACGTGGATTTAAAAATGATATATGAGATATTGGTGTGTTATTACTTGTTATATTTATTTGTAGTATTTTATGAAAATAGGAGAATAATAGTTATTTAGAATTATTAGATTTAAGGAGGGTTAATGAGGAATTAAAAGAAAATTAAGTGAGGGAGTAAAGAGAAAAAGGGGGGTTATGCTTTGTTGGAAAGAAAAGAGAAAAACCAGTAAGGAAAGAAAAACATTTCACGTATCAGAGAAAAACAAGAGAAGAGCATAGCTTTTGAGAGAAACCAAGGGGAAGAACTAGGAAGGGAGAAGCTGCCATTTTGCTGTAGGAATTTGCTTATTTGAGGTAAGGGTGAGCTAGCATTTCAATTGTTAATATATATATACATGATTTCATGAATTTGGATTGAAAATGGTGGTTTTTGGAATTAGGTTAAAGAACATGATAAATTGCTCTATGATGTTGTTTTATGTTGTTGATGATGTTTCCATGATATGTTTCTGATGTTTTGTTGTATAATGAACCCATAAACAATGTAACAATTCATTTTGGGTGATAAAGGGATCAAAGTTGGGATTTTTGGGGTAAAACCATGCTGAAATCGCATTTTTGAAAAAGCTGTTTTTTTGACCTGATACTGTCAAACCGTGCCGCGATTTTGGCAACCATAACGCGATTTTGATGGCAGAATGCTAAGTGGTTCTGGACGTAAAAACGCGCCGCGATTTCCAAAATCGTGACACGATTTTTGTGAACCAGATCCTTCATATTTCACTATTTTTCACCCATTTCTGCTTTGAACTAGCTTTTGGTGTAAACATGAAAGTTGTAGGTAATTAAGTTAGCTTTCTAATGGCGTTGGTTGGGCTTGAAAATGTTTTATGGATTTTGAGTTATGATGAAAATACTCCAAGTGGGTCTTGAGGAAAACTTTAAGAAAACTTAGTATAACTTATTCCAAGTTAGTCCAAAACCTATGGTTAGTTCCCAAACTTCAAACTTAAGTATTAGAGGTTTAATTGAGGTGTTTTATGAGTATTTAGCTTATGTCTTATTGATCAAACTTGGTTGCTTTTGAAGGATGTTTTGGACTTTGATATGAATGTAATTGATTAATGTATATGTTGCTATTGTGGTTGAATATGATGGAATTATGTATGTTTACATGAAATAAAACATACTTTGCTAAGTTTGCAATTGTTCATGGTGTTGTGGTGTGGTTGAGTCTAGTTGGGGAGGTGTCCTAGTTGGTGTTGTCGTTGGTTGCATGGTGAAAATGCACCACTATTTTGTCGTATGGTTGTATGTAGATATACTCCTTGAGTCTCATAACTCATTTGCATTGGTGGGGGCTCATGCCCCGGAATGTTTATACATTCAACTGGTGAGGGCTCATGCCCTGGAATGCTAGTCATTCACTTTGGTGAGGGCTTATGCCCTGGGATGCTTTAACCATCCATTTGGTGGGGGCTTATGCCCCGGAGTGTTTAGCACTCAACGCGCGTAGTTGGTACCACATTTGCATAATGCATTGGTCGTTAATGGAGTCTTGCATTAGAAGTTAAGGTGTGAGTTGTTGTTGGTGAGGTGCCACCACAAGCGGTGTTGTTGTCGGTGTTGTTAATTAAGGTGAATCTAAATATTATTTGATGAATTGTTTATGAAGATTGTTGATGATTATGGTGATGATGAATGTTCTTGTTTATGTTGTTTTCAATACAACTTGATGAATTATATATATATATATTGCTTTGTTTTGTGAACTCACCCCTTCTGCTGGAATTGCCGCCTCGTGGGCAAGTGCAGGTAGCGAAGGATAGATAGGAGTTGGCTCTCGTGTCGTAGGCTCTGATACGTAACGGGATGGGATATTATGTTTTATAATTTCATTCCTTTATGTATCATTTATGTTGAAGATTTGTTGAATAAATATTTGTTATACGTTGGAGAACCTTTTTGTTATGGTGAGGCCTTTGTGCCAGACAATGTTGATGTATAAGAATTTTTGAGATGATTTTATGATAATTATTCCGCTGCAGACTATTTTATAAAGATGTTGTTTTGGAGGATTATTTAAATAGTTTTATGTTTCTATTTAAATAAATTATTTTTGAGATATGCATGTAATACTCCGTTGATTGTTGATTAACTCTGATGTTTGGATATTATTATATCATTTTCGGAAACGGGGTGTTACAATTGGTATCAGAGCAGGTCGGTCTGTCCGACCATTAGAAGAGTCGTGTCGAGCCTAGTAGTGTTGTGTGACAGCTTTAAACTGTCTTTTGTTGCCCTGTTTTGTTGTTTGTTGCGTAGAGAACTGGTTAGAGTATAACCATGTTCGTAGTAGTTGTTTTAGCAAGACGGTGAGATTTTCTTCTGCTGAAGAAGAGAGTGGGGCAGAATTTTTATCCACTAAGGAGATGAAGCGGCTAGAACAAGATGGCGTGTTGATGTTTTCTTTGTTGGCATTCTTGTCGGTGGAGAACCAAGCTGTGATTGATGGGCTGCCTGTTGTGAAGGAATTTCCTGAAGTTTTCCCTGATGAGATTCCAGATGTGCCACCGGAGAGAGAGGTTGAGTTTTCGATAGACCTGGTGCCGGGTACGAAGCCTGTGTCGATGGCTCCTTACCGTATGTCAGCTTCAGAGTTGGCTGAATTGAAGAGACAATTAGAAGACTTGCTTGACAAGAAGTTTGTAAGACCGAGTGTTTCACCGTGGGGAGCGCCGGTGTTGTTGGTAAAGAAGAAGGATGGTAGCATGCGGTTATGTATCGATTACCGTCAGTTGAATAAAGTGACGATAAAGAATAGGTATCCGCTTCCGAGAATAGATGACTTGATGGATCAACTCGTGGGTGCCCGTGTGTTTAGCAAAATTGACTTGAGGTCAGGTTACCATCAGATAAAGGTGAAGGATGAGGATATGCAAAAGACGGCATTTAGGACGCGTTATGGTCATTATGAATATAAGGTGATGCCTTTCGGTGTTACGAATGCACCTGGTGTGTTTATGGAATACATGAACCGAATTTTCCATGAATATCTGGATCAATTTGTTGTGGTTTTTATTGATGATATTTTGATTTATTCTAAGACTGAAGCTGAGCATGCAGAACATTTGAAGATTGTTTTGCAAGTGCTAAAGGAAAAGAAATTGTATGCCAAGTTATCCAAGTGCGAATTCTGGTTGAATGAAGTAAGTTTTCTTGGCCACATTATTTCTGGTAAGGGTATTGCTGTAGATCCTTCGAAGGTTGATGCTGTGTCGCAGTGGGAGACACCAAAGTCAGTTACTGAGGTAAGAAGTTTTCTTGGGTTGGCTGGTTATTACCGCAGATTCATTGAGGGATTTTCGAAGTTGGCACTTCCTTTGACGCAGCTGACTTGTAAAGGAAAGGCATTTGTGTGGGATGCTCAATGTGAGAGTAGTTTCAATGAGTTGAAGCAAAGATTGACGACTGCTCCTATTTTAATTTTGCCGAAGCCAGAAGAACCTTTTGTTGTGTATTGTGATGCATCTAAGCTGGGATTAGGTGGTGTTTTGATGCAAGATGGCAAGGTGGTCGCGTATGCTTCTAGACAGCTGAGAGTGCATGAGAAGAATTATCCTACGCATGATCTAGAATTGGCAGCCGTGGTATTTGTTTTGAAAATTTGGAGGCATTATTTGTATGGTTCCAGATTTGAAGTGTTTAGTGATCATAAGAGTTTAAAGTATTTGTTCGATCAGAAGGAGTTGAACATGAGGCAGAGAAGGTGGCTTGAGTTGCATGGTGTTCCATCTAGTATTGTGTCGGATAGAGATCCGAGGTTTACTTCAAGGTTTTGGAAGAGTTTGCAAGATGCCTTGGGTTCGAAATTGAGATTGAGTTCGGCTTATCATCCGCAGACAGATGGTCAGTCGGAGAGAACTATCCAATCCTTGGAGGATTTGTTGAGGGTGTGTGTACTCGAGCAAGGTGGAGCTTGGGACAGCCATTTGCCGTTGATAGAGTTTACCTATAATAATAGTTACCATTCGAGTATTGGTATGGCACCGTTCGAAGCTTTGTATGGTCGAAGGTGTAGAACTCCTCTATGTTGGTTTGAGTCGGGTGAAAGTATCGTGTTAGGACCTGAGTTAGTGCAACGGACTACAGAAAAGGTCAAGATGATAAGAGAAAAGATGAAAGCATCTCAAGATCGTCAGAAGAGTTACCATGATAAGCGTAGAAAAGCCCTTGAGTTTCAGGAGGGTGAGCATGTGTTCTTGAGGGTTACTCCGATGACGGGTGTAGGACGCGCATTGAAGTCGAAGAAGTTGACTCCAAAGTTCATTGGTCCTTATCAAATTTCTGAGAGGGTTGGAACCGTGGCATACAGGATTGGATTGCCACCCCATCTATCAAACTTGCATGATGTGTTTCATGTGTCGCAGTTGAGGAAGTATGTAGCAGATCCTTCGCATGTTATTCCTAGAGATGATGTGCAAGTTAGAGATAATCTTACTATTGAGACTTCGCCTTTGAGGATTGATGATCGCAAGGTGAAGCAGTTGAGAGGCAAGGAAATACCTCTGGTTAGAGTGGTTTGGGGCGGTGTAACCGGTGAGAGTTTGACTTGGGAGTTGGAGAGCAAGATGCAAGAGTCCTATCCTGAGTTGTTTGTTGCTTAAGGTAATATTTCGAGGACGAAATTTTCTAAGTTGGGGAGAGTTGTAACACTCTAAATTCTATTTTATGATTTGTGGTGATTTTTAATTGATTTTGGTGTGCTTGGTGTATTTTACGTGGATTTAAAAATGATATATGAGATATTGGTGTGTTATTACTTGTTATATTTATTTGTAGTATTTTATGAAAATAGGAGAATAATAGTTATTTAGAATTATTAGATTTAAGGAGGGTTAATGAGGAATTAAAAGAAAATTAAGTGAGGGAGTAAAGAGAAAAAGGGGGGTTATGCTTTGTTGGAAAGAAAAGAGAAAAACCAGTAAGGAAAGAAAAACATTTCACGTATCAGAGAAAAACAAGAGAAGAGCATAGCTTTTGAGAGAAACCAAGGGGAAGAACTAGGAAGGGAGAAGCTGCCATTTTGCTGTAGGAATTTGCTTATTTGAGGTAAGGGTGAGCTAGCATTTCAATTGTTAATATATATATACATGATTTCATGAATTTGGATTGAAAATGGTGGTTTTTGGAATTAGGTTAAAGAACATGATAAATTGCTCTATGATGTTGTTTTATGTTGTTGATGATGTTTCCATGATATGTTTCTGATGTTTTGTTGTATAATGAACCCATAAACAATGTAACAATTCATTTTGGGTGATAAAGGGATCAAAGTTGGGATTTTTGGGGTAAAACCATGCTGAAATCGCATTTTTGAAAAAGCTGTTTTTTTGACCTGATACTGTCAAACCGTGCCGCGATTTTGGCAACCATAACGCGATTTTGATGGCAGAATGCTAAGTGGTTCTGGACGTAAAAACGCGCCGCGATTTCCAAAATCGTGACACGATTTTTGTGAACCAGATCCTTCATATTTCACTATTTTTCACCCATTTCTGCTTTGAACTAGCTTTTGGTGTAAACATGAAAGTTGTAGGTAATTAAGTTAGCTTTCTAATGGCGTTGGTTGGGCTTGAAAATGTTTTATGGATTTTGAGTTATGATGAAAATACTCCAAGTGGGTCTTGAGGAAAACTTTAAGAAAACTTAGTATAACTTATTCCAAGTTAGTCCAAAACCTATGGTTAGTTCCCAAACTTCAAACTTAAGTATTAGAGGTTTAATTGAGGTGTTTTATGAGTATTTAGCTTATGTCTTATTGATCAAACTTGGTTGCTTTTGAAGGATGTTTTGGACTTTGATATGAATGTAATTGATTAATGTATATGTTGCTATTGTGGTTGAATATGATGGAATTATGTATGTTTACATGAAATAAAACATACTTTGCTAAGTTTGCAATTGTTCATGGTGTTGTGGTGTGGTTGAGTCTAGTTGGGGAGGTGTCCTAGTTGGTGTTGTCGTTGGTTGCATGGTGAAAATGCACCACTATTTTGTCGTATGGTTGTATGTAGATATACTCCTTGAGTCTCATAACTCATTTGCATTGGTGGGGGCTCATGCCCCGGAATGTTTATACATTCAACTGGTGAGGGCTCATGCCCTGGAATGCTAGTCATTCACTTTGGTGAGGGCTTATGCCCTGGGATGCTTTAACCATCCATTTGGTGGGGGCTTATGCCCCGGAGTGTTTAGCACTCAACGCGCGTAGTTGGTACCACATTTGCATAATGCATTGGTCGTTAATGGAGTCTTGCATTAGAAGTTAAGGTGTGAGTTGTTGTTGGTGAGGTGCCACCACAAGCGGTGTTGTTGTCGGTGTTGTTAATTAAGGTGAATCTAAATATTATTTGATGAATTGTTTATGAAGATTGTTGATGATTATGGTGATGATGAATGTTCTTGTTTATGTTGTTTTCAATACAACTTGATGAATTATATATATATATATTGCTTTGTTTTGTGAACTCACCCCTTCTGCTGGAATTGCCGCCTCGTGGGCAAGTGCAGGTAGCGAAGGATAGATAGGAGTTGGCTCTCGTGTCGTAGGCTCTGATACGTAACGGGATGGGATATTATGTTTTATAATTTCATTCCTTTATGTATCATTTATGTTGAAGATTTGTTGAATAAATATTTGTTATACGTTGGAGAACCTTTTTGTTATGGTGAGGCCTTTGTGCCAGACAATGTTGATGTATAAGAATTTTTGAGATGATTTTATGATAATTATTCCGCTGCAGACTATTTTATAAAGATGTTGTTTTGGAGGATTATTTAAATAGTTTTATGTTTCTATTTAAATAAATTATTTTTGAGATATGCATGTAATACTCTGTTGATTGTTGATTAACTCTGATGTTTGGATATTATTATATCATTTTCGGAAACGGGGTGTTACATTCGTCGCTTACTATTTCGAAAGTAATCGGCATGATTTATTTTCAGCACATTCGTCGGTTACTATTTCAAAAGTAATCGGCAAGATTTTTATTTTCAGCATATTCGTCGGTGACTATTTCAAAAGTAATCGGCATGATTTATTTTCAGCACATTCGTCAGGTTACTATTTCAAAAGTAATCGGCAAGACTTTTATTTTCAGCACATTTGTCGGTTACTATTTCAATAGTAATTGGCATGATTTATTTTCAGCACATTTGTCGGTTACTATTTCAAAAGTAATCGGCAAGATTTTTATTTTCAGCATATTGGTCGGTGACTATTTCAAAAGTAATCGGCAAGATTTTTATTTTCAGCATATTTTTCGGTTACTTTTTCAAAAGTAATCGGCAAGATCTTTATTTTCAGCATATTTGTCGGTTACTATTTTAAAAGTAATCGACAAGATTTTTATTTTCAACATATTCGTCGGTTACTATTTCAAAAGTAATCGGCAAGACTTTATTTTCAGCATATTCGTTGTTACTATTTCAAAAGTAATCGGTAAGATTTTTATTTTCAACATATTCGTCGCTTACTATTTCAAAAGTAATCGGCATGATTTATTTTCAGCACATTCGTCGGTTACTATTTCAAAAGTAATCGGCAAGATTTATTTTCAGCACATATTCGTCGGTTACTATTTCAAAAGTTATCGGCAAGACTTTATTTTAAGCACATTCGTTGGTTACTATTTCAAAAGTAATCGGTAAGATTTTTATTTTCAACATATTCGTCACTTACTATTTCAAAAGTAATCGGCAAGATTTTTATTTTCAGCATATTCGTCGGTGACTATTTCAAAAGTAATCGGCATGATTTATTTTCAGCACATTCGTCAGGTTACTATTTCAAAAGTAATCGGCAAGACTTTTATTTTCAGCACATTTGTCGGTTACTATTTCAATAGTAATTGGCATGATTTATTTTCAGCACATTTGTCGGTTACTATTTCAAAAGTAATCGGCAAGATTTTTATTTTCAGCATATTGGTCGGTGACTATTTCAAAAGTAATCGGCAAGATTTTTATTTTCAGCATATTTGTCGGTTACTTTTTCAAAAGTAATCGGCAAGATCTTTATTTTCAGCATATTTGTCGGTTACTATTTTAAAAGTAATCGACAAGATTTTTATTTTCAACATATTCGTCGGTTACTATTTCAAAAGTAATCGGCAAGACTTTATTTTCAGCATATTCGTTGTTACTATTTCAAAAGTAATCGGTAAGATTTTTATTTTCAACATATTCGTCGCTTACTATTTCAAAAGTAATCGGCATGATTTATTTTCAGCACATTCGTCGGTTACTATTTCAAAAGTAATCGGCAAGATTTATTTTCAGCACATATTCGTCGGTTACTATTTCAAAAGTTATCGGCAAGACTTTATTTTAAGCACATTCGTTGGTTACTATTTCAAAAGTAATCGGTAAGATTTTTATTTTCAACATATTCGTCACTTACTATTTCCAAAGTAATCGGCATGATTTATTTTCAGCACATTCGTCGGTTACTATTTCAAAAGTAATCGGCAAGATTTATTTTCAGTATATTCGTTGGTTACTATTTTAAAAGTAATCGGTAAGATTTTTATTTTCAACATGTTCGTCGCTTACTATTTCGAAAGTAATCGGCATGATTTATTTTCAGCACATTCGTCGGTTACTATTTCAAAAGTAATCGGCAAGATTTTTATTTTCAGCATATTCGTCGGTGACTATTTCAAAAGTAATCGGCATGATTTATTTTCAGCACATTCGTCAGGTTACTATTTCAAAAGTAATCGGCAAGACTTTTATTTTCAGCACATTTGTCGGTTACTATTTCAATAGTAATTGGCATGATTTATTTTCAGCACATTTGTCGGTTACTATTTCAAAAGTAATCGGCAAGATTTTTATTTTCAGCATATTGGTCGGTGACTATTTCAAAAGTAATCGGCAAGATTTTTATTTTCAGCATATTTGTCGGTTACTTTTTCAAAAGTAATCGGCAAGATCTTTATTTTCAGCATATTTGTCGGTTACTATTTTAAAAGTAATCGACAAGATTTTTATTTTCAACATATTCGTCGGTTACTATTTCAAAAGTAATCGGCAAGACTTTATTTTCAGCATATTCGTTGTTACTATTTCAAAAGTAATCGGTAAGATTTTTATTTTCAACATATTCATCGCTTACTATTTCAAAAGTAATCGGCATGATTTATTTTCAGCACATTCGTCGGTTACTATTTCAAAAGTAATCGGCAAGATTTATTTTCAGCACATATTCGTCGGTTACTATTTCAAAAGTTATCGGCAAGACTTTATTTTAAGCACATTCGTTGGTTACTATTTCAAAAGTAATCGGTAAGATTTTTATTTTCAACATATTCGTCACTTACTATTTCCAAAGTAATCGGCATGATTTATTTTCAGCACATTCGTCGGTTACTATTTCAAAAGTAATCGGCAAGATTTATTTTCAGTATATTCGTTGGTTACTATTTTAAAAGTAATCGGTAAGATTTTTATTTTCAACATGTTCGTCGCTTACTATTTCGAAAGTAATCGGCATGATTTATTTTCAGCACATTCGTCGGTTACTATTTCAAAAGTAATCGGCAAGATTTTTATTTTCAGCATATTCGTCGGTGACTATTTCAAAAGTAATCGGCATGATTTATTTTCAGCACATTCGTCAGGTTACTATTTCAAAAGTAATCGGCAAGACTTTTATTTTCAGCACATTTGTCGGTTACTATTTCAATAGTAATTGGCATGATTTATTTTCAGCACATTTGTCGGTTACTATTTCAAAAGTAATCGGCAAGATTTTTATTTTCAGCATATTGGTCGGTGACTATTTCAAAAGTAATCGGCAAGATTTTTATTTTCAGCATATTTTTCGGTTACTTTTTCAAAAGTAATCGGCAAGATCTTTATTTTCAGCATATTTGTCGGTTACTATTTTAAAAGTAATCGACAAGATTTTTATTTTCAACATATTCGTCGGTTACTATTTCAAAAGTAATCGGCAAGACTTTATTTTCAGCATATTCGTTGTTACTATTTCAAAAGTAATCGGTAAGATTTTTATTTTCAACATATTCGTCGCTTACTATTTCAAAAGTAATCGGCATGATTTATTTTCAGCACATTCGTCGGTTACTATTTCAAAAGTAATCGGCAAGATTTATTTTCAGCACATATTCGTCGGTTACTATTTCAAAAGTTATCGGCAAGACTTTATTTTAAGCACATTCGTTGGTTACTATTTCAAAAGTAATCGGTAAGATTTTTATTTTCAACATATTCGTCACTTACTATTTCCAAAGTAATCGGCATGATTTATTTTCAACACATTCGTCGGTTACTATTTCAAAAGTAATCGGCAAGATTTATTTTCAGTATATTCGTTGGTTACTATTTTAAAAGTAATCGGTAAGATTTTTATTTTCAACATGTTCGTCGCTTACTATTTCGAAAGTAATCGGCATGATTTATTTTCAGCACATTCGTCGGTTACTATTTCAAAAGTAATCGGCAAGATTTTTATTTTCAGCATATTCGTCGGTGACTATTTCAAAAGTAATCGGCATGATTTATTTTCAGCACATTCGTCAGGTTACTATTTCAAAAGTAATCGGTAAGACTTTTATTTTCAGCACATTTGTCGGTTACTATTTCAATAGTAATTGGCATGATTTATTTTCAGCACATTTGTCGGTTACTATTTCAAAAGTAATCGGCAAGATTTTTATTTTAAGCATATTGGTCGGTGACTATTTCAAAAGTAATCGGCAAGATTTTTATTTTCAGCATATTTGTCGGTTACTTTTTCAAAAGTAATCGGCAAGATCTTTATTTTCAGCATATTTGTCGGTTACTATTTTAAAAGTAATCGACAAGATTTTTATTTTCAACATATTCGTCGGTTACTATTTCAAAAGTAATCGGCAAGACTTTATTTTCAGCATATTCGTTGTTACTATTTCAAAAGTAATCGGTAAGATTTTTATTTTCAACATATTCGTCGCTTACTATTTCAAAAGTAATCGGCATGATTTATTTTCAGCACATTCGTCGGTTACTATTTCAAAAGTAATCGGCAAGATTTATTTTCAGCACATATTCGTCGGTTACTATTTCAAAAGTTATCGGCAAGACTTTATTTTAAGCACATTCGTTGGTTACTATTTCAAAAGTAATCGGTAAGATTTTTATTTTCAACATATTCGTCACTTACTATTTCCAAAGTAATCGGCATGATTTATTTTCAACACATTCGTCGGTTACTATTTCAAAAGTAATCGGCAAGATTTATTTTCAGTATATTCGTTGGTTACTATTTTAAAAGTAATCGGTAAGATTTTTATTTTCAACATGTTCGTCGCTTACTATTTCGAAAGTAATCGGCAAGATTTATTTTCAGCACATTCGTCGGTTACTATTTCAAAAGTAATCGGCAAGATTTTTATTTTCAGCATATTCGTCGGTGACTATTTCAATAGTAATCGGCATGATTTTTATTTTCAGCATATTTGTCGGTTACTTTTTCAAAAGTAATCGGCAAGATCTTTATTTTCAGCATATTTGTCGGTTACTATTTTAAAAGTAATCGACAAGATTTTTATTTTCAACATATTCGTCGGTTACTATTTCAAAAGTAATCGGCAAGACTTTATTTTCAGCATATTCGTTGTTACTATTTCAAAAGTAATCGGTAAGATTTTTATTTTCAACATATTCGTCGCTTACTATTTCAAAAGTAATCGGCATGATTTATTTTCAGCACATTCGTCGGTTACTATTTCAAAAGTAATCGGCAAGATTTATTTTCAGCACATATTCGTCGGTTACTATTTCAAAAGTTATCGGCAAGACTTTATTTTAAGCACATTCGTTGGTTACTATTTCAAAAGTAATCGGTAAGATTTTTATTTTCAACATATTCGTCACTTACTATTTCCAAAGTAATCGGCATGATTTATTTTCAGCACATTCGTCGGTTACTATTTCAAAAGTAATCGGCAAGATTTATTTTCAGTATATTCGTTGGTTACTATTTTAAAAGTAATCGGTAAGATTTTTATTTTCAACATGTTCGTCGCTTACTATTTCGAAAGTAATCGGCATGATTTATTTTCAGCACATTCGTCGGTTACTATTTCAAAAGTAATCGGCAAGATTTTTATTTTCAGCATATTCGTCGGTGACTATTTCAAAAGTAATCGGCATGATTTATTTTCAGCACATTCGTCAGGTTACTATTTCAAAAGTAATCGGCAAGACTTTTATTTTCAGCACATTTGTCGGTTACTATTTCAATAGTAATTGGCATGATTTATTTTCAGCACATTTGTCGGTTACTATTTCAAAAGTAATCGGCAAGATTTTTATTTTCAGCATATTGGTCGGTGACTATTTCAAAAGTAATCGGCAAGATTTTTATTTTCAGCATATTTTTCGGTTACTTTTTCAAAAGTAATCGGCAAGATCTTTATTTTCAGCATATTTGTCGGTTACTATTTTAAAAGTAATCGACAAGATTTTTATTTTCAACATATTCGTCGGTTACTATTTCAAAAGTAATCGGCAAGACTTTATTTTCAGCATATTCGTTGTTACTATTTCAAAAGTAATCGGTAAGATTTTTATTTTCAACATATTCGTCGCTTACTATTTCAAAAGTAATCGGCATGATTTATTTTCAGCACATTCGTCGGTTACTATTTCAAAAGTAATCGGCAAGATTTATTTTCAGCACATATTCGTCGGTTACTATTTCAAAAGTTATCGGCAAGACTTTATTTTAAGCACATTCGTTGGTTACTATTTCAAAAGTAATCGGTAAGATTTTTATTTTCAACATATTCGTCACTTACTATTTCCAAAGTAATCGGCATGATTTATTTTCAACACATTCGTCGGTTACTATTTCAAAAGTAATCGGCAAGATTTATTTTCAGTATATTCGTTGGTTACTATTTTAAAAGTAATCGGTAAGATTTTTATTTTCAACATGTTCGTCGCTTACTATTTCGAAAGTAATCGGCATGATTTATTTTCAGCACATTCGTCGGTTACTATTTCAAAAGTAATCGGCAAGATTTTTATTTTCAGCATATTCGTCGGTGACTATTTCAAAAGTAATCGGCATGATTTATTTTCAGCACATTCGTCAGGTTACTATTTCAAAAGTAATCGGTAAGACTTTTATTTTCAGCACATTTGTCGGTTACTATTTCAATAGTAATTGGCATGATTTATTTTCAGCACATTTGTCGGTTACTATTTCAAAAGTAATCGGCAAGATTTTTATTTTAAGCATATTGGTCGGTGACTATTTCAAAAGTAATCGGCAAGATTTTTATTTTCAGCATATTTGTCGGTTACTTTTTCAAAAGTAATCGGCAAGATCTTTATTTTCAGCATATTTGTCGGTTACTATTTTAAAAGTAATCGACAAGATTTTTATTTTCAACATATTCGTCGGTTACTATTTCAAAAGTAATCGGCAAGACTTTATTTTCAGCATATTCGTTGTTACTATTTCAAAAGTAATCGGTAAGATTTTTATTTTCAACATATTCGTCGCTTACTATTTCAAAAGTAATCGGCATGATTTATTTTCAGCACATTCGTCGGTTACTATTTCAAAAGTAATCGGCAAGATTTATTTTCAGCACATATTCGTCGGTTACTATTTCAAAAGTTATCGGCAAGACTTTATTTTAAGCACATTCGTTGGTTACTATTTCAAAAGTAATCGGTAAGATTTTTATTTTCAACATATTCGTCACTTACTATTTCCAAAGTAATCGGCATGATTTATTTTCAACACATTCGTCGGTTACTATTTCAAAAGTAATCGGCAAGATTTATTTTCAGTATATTCGTTGGTTACTATTTTAAAAGTAATCGGTAAGATTTTTATTTTCAACATGTTCGTCGCTTACTATTTCGAAAGTAATCGGCATGATTTATTTTCAGCACATTCGTCGGTTACTATTTCAAAAGTAATCGGCAAGATTTTTATTTTCAGCATATTCGTCGGTGACTATTTCAAAAGTAATCGGCATGATTTATTTTCAGCACATTCGTCAGGTTACTATTTCAAAAGTAATCGGTAAGACTTTTATTTTCAGCACATTTGTCGGTTACTATTTCAATAGTAATTGGCATGATTTATTTTCAGCACATTTGTCGGTTACTATTTCAAAAGTAATCGGCAAGATTTTTATTTTCAGCATATTGGTCGGTGACTATTTCAAAAGTAATCGGCAAGATTTTTATTTTCAGCATATTTGTCGGTTACTTTTTCAAAAGTAATCGGCAAGATCTTTATTTTCAGCATATTTGTCGGTTACTATTTTAAAAGTAATCGACAAGATTTTTATTTTCAACATATTCGTCGGTTACTATTTCAAAAGTAATCGGCAAGACTTTATTTTCAGCATATTCGTTGTTACTATTTCAAAAGTAATCGGTAAGATTTTTATTTTCAACATATTCGTCGCTTACTATTTCAAAAGTAATCGGCATGATTTATTTTCAGCACATTCGTCGGTTACTATTTCAAAAGTTATCGGCAAGACTTTATTTTAAGCACATTCGTTGGTTACTATTTCAAAAGTAATCGGTAAGATTTTTATTTTCAACATATTCGTCACTTACTATTTCCAAAGTAATCGGCATGATTTATTTTCAGCACATTCGTCGGTTACTATTTCAAAAGTAATCGGCAAGATTTATTTTCAGTATATTCGTTGGTTACTATTTTAAAAGTAATCGGTAAGATTTTTATTTTCAACATGTTCGTCGCTTACTATTTCGAAAGTAATCGGCATGATTTATTTTCAGCACATTCGTCGGTTACTATTTCAAAAGTAATCGGCAAGATTTTTATTTTCAGCATATTCGTCGGTGACTATTTCAATAGTAATCGGCATGATTTATTTTCAGCACATTCGTCAGGTTACTATTTCAAAAGTAATCGGCAAGACTTTTATTTTCAGCACATTTGTCGGTTACTATTTCAATAGTAATTGGCATGATTTATTTTCAGCACATTTGTCGGTTACTATTTCAAAAGTAATCGGCAAGACTTTATATTCAACACATTCGTCGGTTACTATTTCAAAAGTAATCGGCATGATCTATTTTCTGCACATTCGTCGGTTACTATTTCAAAAGTAATCAGCAAAATTTTTAATTTTAGCATATTTGTCTGTTACTATTTTAGAATTAATCGGCAAGACTATATTTTCAGCACATTCGTCGGTTACTATTTCAAAAGTAATCGGCAAGACTTTATTTTCAGCACATTCGTCGGTTACTATTTCAATAGTAATCGGCAAGATTTTCATTTTCAGCATGTACGTCGGTTACTATTTCAAAAGTAATCGGCAAGATTTTTATTTTCAGCATATTTGTCGGTTACTATTTCAAAAGTAATCGGTAAGATTTTTATTTCCAACATATTCATCGTTTACTATTTCAAAAGTAATCAGCATGATTTATTTTCAACACATTCGTCGGTTACTATTTCAAAAGTAATCGGCAAGATTTTTATTTTCAGCATATTGGTCGGTGACTATTTCAAAAGTAATCGGCAAGATTTTTATTTTCAGAATATTTGTCGGTTACTTTTTCAAAAGTAATCGGCAAGATTTTTATTTTCAGCATATTTGTCGGTTACTATTTGAAAAGTAATCGACAAGATTTTTATTTTCAACATATTCGTCGGTTACTATTTCAAAAGTAATCGGCAAGACTTTATTTTCAGCATATTCGTTGTTACTATTTCAAAAGTAATCGGTAAGATTTTTATTTTCAACATATTCGTCGCTTACTATTTCAAAAGTAATCGGCATGATTTATTTTCAGCACATACGTCGGTTACTATTTCAAAAGTAATCGGCAAGATTTATTTTCAGCACATATTCGTCGGTTACTATTTCAAAAGTTATCGGCAAGACTTTATTTTAAGCACATTCGTTGGTTACTATTTCAAAAGTAATCGGTAAGATTTTTATTTTCAACATGTTCGTCGCTTACTATTTCGAAAGTAATCGGCATGATTTATTTTCAGCACATTCGTCGGTTACTATTTCAAAAGTAATCGGCAAGATTTTTATTTTCAGCATATTCGTCGGTGACTATTTCAAAAGTAATCGGCATGATTTATTTTCAGCACATTCGTCAGGTTACTATTTCAAAAGTAATCGGCAAGACTTTTATTTTCAGCACATTTGTCGGTTACTATTTCAATAGTAATTGGCATGATTTATTTTCAGCACATTTGTCGGTTACTATTTCAAAAGTAATCGGCAAGATTTCTATTTTCAGCATATTGGTCGGTGACTATTTCAAAAGTAATCGGCAAGATTTTTATTTTCAGCATATTTGTCGGTTACTTTTTCAAAAGTAATCGGCAAGATCTTTATTTTCAGCATATTTGTCGGTTACTATTTTAAAAGTAATCGACAAGATTTTTATTTTCAACATATTCGTCGGTTACTATTTCAAAAGTAATCGGCAAGACTTTATTTTCAGCATATTCGTTGTTACTATTTTAAAAGTAATCGGTAAGATTTTTATTTTCAACATATTCGTCGCTTACTATTTCAAAAGTAATCGGCATGATTTATTTTCAGCACATTCGTCGGTTACTATTTCAAAAGTAATCGGCAAGATTTATTTTCAGCACATATTCGTCGGTTACTATTTCAAAAGTTATCGGCAAGACTTTATTTTCAGCACATTCGTCGGTTACTATTTCAAAAGTAATCGGCAAGATTTTTATTTTCAGCATATTGGTCGGTGACTATTTCAAAAGTAATCGGCAAGATTTTTATTTTCAGCATATTTGTCGGTTACTTTTTCAAAAGTTATCGGCAAGACTTTATTTTAAGCACATTCGTTGGTTACTATTTCAAAAGTAATCGGTAAGATTTTTATTTTCAACATGTTCGTCGCTTACTATTTCGAAAGTAATCGGCATGATTTATTTTCAGCACATTCGTCGGTTACTATTTCAAAAGTAATCGGCAAGATTTTTATTTTCAGCATATTCGTCGGTGACTATTTCAAAAGTAATCGGCATGATTTATTTTCAGCACATTCGTCAGGTTACTATTTCAAAAGTAATCGGCAAGACTTTTATTTTCAGCACATTTGTCGGTTACTATTTCAATAGTAATTGGCATGATTTATTTTCAGCACATTTGTCGGTTACTATTTCAAAAGTAATCGGCAAGATTTTTATTTTCAGCATATTGGTCGGTGACTATTTCAAAAGTAATCGGCAAGATTTTTATTTTCAGCATATTTGTCGGTTACTTTTTCAAAAGTAATCGGCAAGATCTTTATTTTCAGCATATTTGTCGGTTACTATTTTAAAAGTAATCGACAAGATTTTTATTTTCAACATATTCGTCGGTTACTATTTCAAAAGTAATCGGCAAGACTTTATTTTCAGCATATTCGTTGTTACTATTTTAAAAGTAATCGGTAAGATTTTTATTTTCAACATATTCGTCGCTTACTATTTCAAAAGTAATCGGCATGATTTATTTTCAGCACATTCGTCGGTTACTATTTCAAAAGTAATCGGCAAGATTTATTTTCAGCACATATTCGTCGGTTACTATTTCAAAAGTTTTCGGCAAGACTTTATTTTCAGCACATTCGTCGGTTACTATTTCAAAAGTAATCGGCAAGATTTTTATTTTCAGCATATTCGTCGGTGACTATTTCAAAAGTAATCGGCATGATTTATTTTCAGCACATTCGTCAGGTTACTATTTCAAAAGTAATCGGTAAGACTTTTATTTTCAGCACATTTGTCGGTTACTATTTCAATAGTAATTGGCATGATTTATTTTCAGCACATTTGTCGGTTACTATTTCAAAAGTAATCGGCAAGATTTTTATTTTCAGCATATTGGTCGGTGACTATTTCAAAAGTAATCGGCAAGATTTTTATTTTCAGCATATTTGTCGGTTACTTTTTCAAAAGTAATCGGCAAGATCTTTATTTTCAGCATATTTGTCGGTTACTATTTTAAAAGTAATCGACAAGATTTTTATTTTCAACATATTCGTCGGTTACTATTTTAAAAGTAATCGGCAAGACTTTATTTTCAGCATATTCGTTGTTACTATTTCAAAAGTAATCGGTAAGATTTTTATTTTCAACATATTCGTCGCTTACTATTTCAAAAGTAATCGGCATGATTTATTTTCAGCACATTCGTCGGTTACTATTTCAAAAGTTATCGGCAAGACTTTATTTTAAGCACATTCGTTGGTTACTATTTCAAAAGTAATCGGTAAGATTTTTATTTTCAACATATTCGTGAATTTCCAAAGTAATCGGCATGATTTATTTTCAGCACATTCGTCGGTTACTATTTCAAAAGTAATCGGCAAGATTTATTTTCAGTATATTCGTTGGTTACTATTTTAAAAGTAATCGGTAAGATTTTTATTTTCAACATGTTCGTCGCTTACTATTTCGAAAGTAATCGGCATGATTTATTTTCAGCACATTCGTCGGTTACTATTTCAAAAGTAATCGGCAAGATTTTTATTTTCAGCATATTCGTCGGTGACTATTTCAATAGTAATCGGCATGATTTATTTTCAGCACATTCGTCAGGTTACTATTTCAAAAGTAATCGGCAAGACTTTTATTTTCAGCACATTTGTCGGTTACTATTTCAATAGTAATTGGCATGATTTATTTTCAGCACATTTGTCGGTTACTATTTCAAAAGTAATCGGCAAGACTTTATATTCAACACATTCGTCGGTTACTATTTCAAAAGTAATCGGCATGATCTATTTTCTGCACATTCGTCGGTTACTATTTCAAAAGTAATCAGCAAAATTTTTAATTTTAGCATATTTGTCTGTTACTATTTTAGAATTAATCGGCAAGACTATATTTTCAGCACATTCGTCGGTTACTATATCAAAAGTAATCGGCAAGACTTTATTTTCAGCACATTCGTCGGTTACTATTTCAATAGTAATCGGCAAGATTTTCATTTTCAGCATGTACGTCGGTTACTATTTCAAAAGTAATCGGCAAGATTTTTATTTTCAGCATATTTGTCGGTTACTATTTCAAAAGTAATCGGTAAGATTTTTATTTCCAACATATTCATCGTTTACTATTTCAAAAGTAATCAGCATGATTTATTTTCAACACATTCGTCGGTTACTATTTCAAAAGTAATCGGCAAGATTTTTATTTTCAGCATATTGGTCGGTGACTATTTCAAAAGTAATCGGCAAGATTTTTATTTTCAGAATATTTGTCGGTTACTTTTTCAAAAGTAATCGGCAAGATTTTTATTTTCAGCATATTTGTCGGTTACTATTTGAAAAGTAATCGACAAGATTTTTATTTTCAACATATTCGTCGGTTACTATTTCAAAAGTAATCGGCAAGACTTTATTTTCAGCATATTCGTTGTTACTATTTCAAAAGTAATCGGTAAGATTTTTATTTTCAACATATTCGTCGCTTACTATTTCAAAAGTAATCGGCATGATTTATTTTCAGCACATACGTCGGTTACTATTTCAAAAGTAATCGGCAAGATTTATTTTCAGCACATATTCGTCGGTTACTATTTCAAAAGTTATCGGCAAGACTTTATTTTAAGCACATTCGTTGGTTACTATTTCAAAAGTAATCGGTAAGATTTTTATTTTCAACATGTTCGTCGCTTACTATTTCGAAAGTAATCGGCATGATTTATTTTCAGCACATTCGTCGGTTACTATTTAAAAAGTAATCGGCAAGATTTTTATTTTCAGCATATTCGTCGGTGACTATTTCAAAAGTAATCGGCATGATTTATTTTCAGCACATTCGTCAGGTTACTATTTCAAAAGTAATCGGCAAGACTTTTATTTTCAGCACATTTGTCGGTTACTATTTCAATAGTAATTGGCATGATTTATTTTCAGCACATTTGTCGGTTACTATTTCAAAAGTAATCGGCAAGATTTTTATTTTCAGCATATTGGTCGGTGACTATTTCAAAAGTAATCGGCAAGATTTTTATTTTCAGCATATTTGTCGGTTACTTTTTCAAAAGTAATCGGCAAGATCTTTATTTTCAGCATATTTGTCGGTTACTATTTTAAAAGTAATCGACAAGATTTTTATTTTCAACATATTCGTCGGTTACTATTTCAAAAGTAATCGGCAAGACTTTATTTTCAGCATATTCGTTGTTACTATTTTAAAAGTAATCGGTAAGATTTTTATTTTCAACATATTCGTCGCTTACTATTTCAAAAGTAATCGGCATGATTTATTTTCAGCACATTCGTCGGTTACTATTTCAAAAGTAATCGGCAAGATTTATTTTCAGCACATATTCGTCGGTTACTATTTCAAAAGTTATCGGCAAGACTTTATTTTCAGCACATTCGTCGGTTACTATTTCAAAAGTAATCGGCAAGATTTTTATTTTCAGCATATTGGTCGGTGACTATTTCAAAAGTAATCGGCAAGATTTTTATTTTCAGCATATTTGTCGGTTACTTTTTCAAAAGTTATCGGCAAGACTTTATTTTAAGCACATTCGTTGGTTACTATTTCAAAAGTAATCGGTAAGATTTTTATTTTCAACATGTTCGTCGCTTACTATTTCGAAAGTAATCGGCATGATTTATTTTCAGCACATTCGTCGGTTACTATTTCAAAAGTAATCGGCAAGATTTTTATTTTCAGCATATTCGTCGGTGACTATTTCAAAAGTAATCGGCATGATTTATTTTCAGCACATTCGTCAGGTTACTATTTCAAAAGTAATCGGCAAGACTTTTATTTTCAGCACATTTGTCGGTTACTATTTCAATAGTAATTGGCATGATTTATTTTCAGCACATTTGTCGGTTACTATTTCAAAAGTAATCGGCAAGATTTTTATTTTCAGCATATTGGTCGGTGACTATTTCAAAAGTAATCGGCAAGATTTTTATTTTCAGCATATTTGTCGGTTACTTTTTCAAAAGTAATCGGCAAGATCTTTATTTTCAGCATATTTGTCGGTTACTATTTTAAAAGTAATCGACAAGATTTTTATTTTCAACATATTCGTCGGTTACTATTTCAAAAGTAATCGGCAAGACTTTATTTTCAGCATATTCGTTGTTACTATTTTAAAAGTAATCGGTAAGATTTTTATTTTCAACATATTCGTCGCTTACTATTTCAAAAGTAATCGGCATGATTTATTTTCAGCACATTCATCGGTTACTATTTCAAAAGTAATCGGCAAGATTTATTTTCAGCACATATTCGTCGGTTACTATTTCAAAAGTTATCGGCAAGACTTTATTTTCAGCACATTCGTCGGTTACTATTTCAAAAGTAATCGGCAAGATTTTTATTTTCAGCATATTGGTCGGTGACTATTTCAAAAGTAATCGGCAAGATTTTTATTTTCAGCATATTTGTCGGTTACTTTTTCAAAAGTAATCGGCAAGATTTTTATTTTCAGCATATTTGTCGGTTACTATTTTAAAAGTAATCGACAAGATTTTTATTTTCAACATATTCGTCGGTTACTATTTCATAAGTAATCGGCAAGACTTTATTTTCAGCATATTCGTTGTTACTATTTCAAAAGTAATCGGTAAGATTTTTATTTTCAACATATTCGTCGCTTACTATTTCAAAAGTAATCGGCATGATTTATTTTCAGCATATTTGTCGGTTACTTTTTCAAAAGTTATCGGCAAGACTTTATTTTAAGCACATTCGTTGGTTACTATTTCAAAAGTAATCGGTAAGATTTTTATTTTCAACATGTTCGTCGCTTACTATTTAGAAAGTAATCGGCATGATTTATTTTCAGCACATTCGTCGGTTACTATTTCAAAAGTAATCGGCAAGATTTTTATTTTCAGCATATTCGTCGGTGACTATTTCAAAAGTAATCGGCATGATTTATTTTCAGCACATTCGTCAGGTTACTATTTCAAAAGTAATCGGCAAGACTTTTATTTTCAGCACATTTGTCGGTTACTATTTCAATAGTAATTGGCATGATTTATTTTCAGCACATTTGTCGGTTACTATTTCAAAAGTAATCGGCAAGATTTTTATTTTCAGCATATTGGTCGGTGACTATTTCAAAAGTAATCGGCAAGATTTTTATTTTCAGCATATTTGTCGGTTACTTTTTCAAAAGTAATCGGCAAGATCTTTATTTTCAGCATATTTGTCGGTTACTATTTTAAAAGTAATCGACAAGATTTTTATTTTCAACATATTCGTCGGTTACTATTTCAAAAGTAATCGGCAAGACTTTATTTTCAGCATATTCGTTGTTACTATTTTAAAAGTAATCGGTAAGATTTTTATTTTCAACATATTCGTCGCTTACTATTTCAAAAGTAATCGGCATGATTTATTTTCAGCACATTCGTCGGTTACTATTTCAAAAGTAATCGGCAAGATTTATTTTCAGCACATATTCGTCGGTTACTATTTCAAAAGTTATCGGCAAGACTTTATTTTCAGCACATTCGTCGGTTACTATTTCAAAAGTAATCGGCAAGATTTTTATTTTTAGCATATTGGTCGGTGACTATTTCAAAAGTAATCGGCAAGATTTTTATTTTCAGCATATTTGTCGGTTACTTTTTCAAAAGTAATCGGCAAGATTTTTATTTTCAGCATATTTGTCGGTTACTATTTTAAAAGTAATCGACAAGATTTTTATTTTCAACATATTCGTCGGTTACTATTTCAAAAGTAATCGGCAAGACTTTATTTTCAGCATATTCGTTGTTACTATTTCAAAAGTAATCGGTAAGATTTTTATTTTCAACATATTCGTCGCTTACTATTTCAAAAGTAATCGGCATGATTTATTTTCAGCACATTCGTCGGTTACTATTTCAAAAGTAATCGGCAAGATTTATTTTCAGTATATTCGTTGGTTACTATTTTAAAAGTAATCGGTAAGATTTTTATTTTCAACATGTTCGTCGCTTACTATTTCGAAAGTAATCGGCATGATTTATTTTCAGCACATTCGTCGGTTACTATTTCAAAAGTAATCGGCAAGATTTTTATTTTGAGCATATTCGTCGGTGACTATTTCAAAAGTAATCGGCATGATTTATTTTCAGCACATTCGTCAGGTTACTATTTCAAAAGTAATCGGCAAGACTTTTATTTTCAGCACATTTGTCGGTTACTATTTCAATAGTAATTGGCATGATTTATTTTCAGCACATTTGTCGGTTACTATTTCAAAAGTAATCGGCAAGATTTTTATTTTCAGCATATTGGTCGGTGACTATTTCAAAAGTAATCGGCAAGATTTTTATTTTCAGCATATTTGTCGGTTACTTTTTCAAAAGTAATCGGCAAGATCTTTATTTTCAGCATATTTGTCGGTTACTATTTTAAAAGTAATCGACAAGATTTTTATTTTCAACATATTCGTCGGTTACTATTTCAAAAGTAATCGGCAAGACTTTATTTTCAGCATATTCGTTGTTACTATTTCAAAAGTAATCGGTAAGATTTTTATTTTCAACATATTCGTCGCTTACTATTTCAAAAGTAATCGGCATGATTTATTTTCAGCACATTCATCGGTTACTATTTCAAAAGTAATCGGCAAGATTTATTTTCAGCACATATTCGTCGGTTACTATTTCAAAAGTTATCGGCAAGACTTTATTTTAAGCACATTCGTTGGTTACTATTTCAAAAGTAATCGGTAAGATTTTTATTTTCAACATATTCGTCACTTACTATTTCCAAAGTAATCGGCATGATTTATTTTCAGCACATTCGTCGGTTACTATTTCAAAAGTAATCGGCAAGATTTATTTTCAGTATATTCGTTGGTTACTATTTTAAAAGTAATCGGTAAGATTTTTATTTTCAACATGTTCGTCGCTTACTATTTCGAAAGTAATCGGCATGATTTATTTTCAGCACATTCGTCGGTTACTATTTCAAAAGTAATCGGCAAGATTTTTATTTTCAGCATATTCGTCGGTGACTATTTCAAAAGTAATCGACATGATTTATTTTCAGCACATTCGTCAGGTTACTATTTCAAAAGTAATCGGCAAGACTTTTATTTTCAGCACATTTGTCGGTTACTATTTCAATAGTAATTGGCATGATTTATTTTCAGCACATTTGTCGGTTACTATTTCAAAAGTAATCGGCAAGATTTTTATTTTCAGCATATTGGTCGGTGACTATTTCAAAAGTAATCGGCAAGATTTTTATTTTCAGCATATTTGTCGGTTACTTTTTCAAAAGTAATCGGCAAGATCTTTATTTTCAGCATATTTGTCGGTTACTATTTTAAAAGTAATCGACAAGATTTTTATTTTCAACATATTCGTCGGTTACTATTTCAAAAGTAATCGGCAAGACTTTATTTTCAGCATATTCGTTGTTACTATTTCAAAAGTAATCGGTAAGATTTTTATTTTCAACATATTCGTCGCTTACTATTTCAAAAGTAATCGGCATGATTTATTTTCAGCACATTCGTCGGTTACTATTTCAAAAGTAATCGGCAAGATTTATTTTCAGCACATATTCGTCGGTTACTATTTCAAAAGTTATCGGCAAGACTTTATTTTAAGCACATTCGTTGGTTACTATTTCAAAAGTAATCGGTAAGATTTTTATTTTCAACATATTCGTCACTTACTATTTCCAAAGTAATCGGCATGATTTATTTTCAACACATTCGTCGGTTACTATTTCAAAAGTAATCGGCAAGATTTATTTTCAGTATATTCGTTGGTTACTATTTTAAAAGTAATCGGTAAGATTTTTATTTTCAACATGTTCGTCGCTTACTATTTCGAAAGTAATCGGCATGATTTATTTTCAGCACATTCGTCGGTTACTATTTCAAAAGTAATCGGCAAGATTTTTATTTTCAGCATATTCGTCGGTGACTATTTCAAAAGTAATCGACATGATTTATTTTCAGCACATTCGTCAGGTTACTATTTCAAAAGTAATCGGCAAGACTTTTATTTTCAGCACATTTGTCGGTTACTATTTCAATAGTAATTGGCATGATTTATTTTCAGCACATTTGTCGGTTACTATTTCAAAAGTAATCGGCAAGATTTTTATTTTCAGCATATTGGTCGGTGACTATTTCAAAAGTAATCGGCAAGATTTTTATTTTCAGCATATTTGTCGGTTACTTTTTCAAAAGTAATCGGCAAGATCTTTATTTTCAGCATATTTGTCGGTTACTATTTTAAAAGTAATCGACAAGATTTTTATTTTCAACATATTCGTCGGTTACTATTTCAAAAGTAATCGGCAAGACTTTATTTTCAGCATATTCGTTGTTACTATTTCAAAAGTAATCGGTAAGATTTTTATTTTCAACATATTCGTCGCTTACTATTTCAAAAGTAATCGGCATGATTTATTTTCAGCACATTCGTCGGTTACTATTTCAAAAGTAATCGGCAAGATTTATTTTCAGCACATATTCGTCGGTTACTATTTCAAAAGTTATCGGCAAGACTTTATTTTAAGCACATTCGTTGGTTACTATTTCAAAAGTAATCGGTAAGATTTTTATTTTCAACATATTCGTCACTTACTATTTCCAAAGTAATCGGCATGATTTATTTTCAACACATTCGTCGGTTACTATTTCAAAAGTAATCGGCAAGATTTATTTTCAGTATATTCGTTGGTTACTATTTTAAAAGTAATCGGTAAGATTTTTATTTTCAACATGTTCGTCGCTTACTATTTCGAAAGTAATCGGCATGATTTATTTTCAGCACATTCGTCGGTTACTATTTCAAAAGTAATCGGCAAGATTTTTATTTTCAGCATATTCGTCGGTGACTATTTCAAAAGTAATCGGCATGATTTATTTTCAGCACATTCGTCAGGTTACTATTTCAAAAGTAATCGGTAAGACTTTTATTTTCAGCACATTTGTCGGTTACTATTTCAATAGTAATTGGCATGATTTATTTTCAGCACATTTGTCGGTTACTATTTCAAAAGTAATCGGCAAGATTTTTATTTTCAGCATATTGGTCGGTGACTATTTCAAAAGTAATCGGCAAGATTTTTATTTTCAGCATATTTGTCGGTTACTTTTTCAAAAGTAATCGGCAAGATCTTTATTTTCAGCATATTTGTCGGTTACTATTTTAAAAGTAATCGACAAGATTTTTATTTTCAACATATTCGTCGGTTACTATTTCAAAAGTAATCGGCAAGACTTTATTTTCAGCATATTCGTTGTTACTATTTCAAAAGTAATCGGTAAGATTTTTATTTTCAACATATTCGTCGCTTACTATTTCAAAAGTAATCGGCATGATTTATTTTCAGCACATTCGTCGGTTACTATTTCAAAAGTAATCGGCAAGATTTATTTTCAGCACATATTCGTCGGTTACTATTTCAAAAGTTATCGGCAAGACTTTATTTTAAGCACATTCGTTGGTTACTATTTCAAAAGTAATCGGTAAGATTTTTATTTTCAACATATTCGTCACTTACTATTTCCAAAGTAATCGGCATGATTTATTTTCAACACATTCGTCGGTTACTATTTCAAAAGTAATCGGCAAGATTTATTTTCAGTATATTCGTTGGTTACTATTTTAAAAGTAATCGGTAAGATTTTTATTTTCAACATGTTCGTCGCTTACTATTTCGAAAGTAATCGGCATGATTTATTTTCAGCACATTCGTCGGTTACTATTTCAAAAGTAATCGGCAAGATTTTTATTTTCAGCATATTCGTCGGTGACTATTTCAAAAGTAATCGGCATGATTTATTTTCAGCACATTCGTCAGGTTACTATTTCAAAAGTAATCGGTAAGACTTTTATTTTCAGCACATTTGTCGGTTACTATTTCAATAGTAATTGGCATGATTTATTTTCAGCACATTTGTCGGTTACTATTTCAAAAGTAATCGGCAAGATTTTTATTTTCAGCATATTGGTCGGTGACTATTTCAAAAGTAATCGGCAAGATTTTTATTTTCAGCATATTTGTCGGTTACTTTTTCAAAAGTAATCGGCAAGATCTTTATTTTCAGCATATTTGTCGGTTACTATTTTAAAAGTAATCGACAAGATTTTTATTTTCAACATATTCGTCGGTTACTATTTCAAAAGTAATCGGCAAGACTTTATTTTCAGCATATTCGTTGTTACTATTTCAAAAGTAATCGGTAAGATTTTTATTTTCAACATATTCGTTGCTTACTATTTCAAAAGTAATCGGCATGATTTATTTTCAGCACATTCGTCGGTTACTATTTCAAAAGTAATCGGCAAGACTTTATTTTCAGCACATTCGTCGGTTACTATTTCAATAGTAATCGGCAAGATTTTCATTTTCAGCATGTACGTCGGTTACTATTTCAAAAGTAATCGGCAAGATTTTTATTTTCAGCATATTTGTCGGTTACTATTTCAAAAGTAATCGGTAAGATTTTTATTTCCAACATATTCATCGTTTACTATTTCAAAAGTAATCAGCATGATTTATTTTCAACACATTCGTCGGTTACTATTTCAAAAGTAATCGGCAAGATTTTTATTTTCAGCATATTGGTCGGTGACTATTTCAAAAGTAATCGGCAAGATTTTTATTTTCAGAATATTTGTCGGTTACTTTTTCAAAAGTAATCGGCAAGATTTTTATTTTCAGCATATTTGTCGGTTACTATTTTAAAAGTAATCGACAAGATTTTTATTTTCAACATATTCGTCGGTTACTATTTCAAAAGTAATCGGCAAGACTTTATTTTCAGCATATTCGTTGTTACTATTTCAAAAGTAATCGGTAAGATTTTTATTTTCAACATATTCGTCGCTTACTATTTCAAAAGTAATCGGCATGATTTATTTTCAGCACATTCGTCGGTTACTATTTCAAAAGTAATCGGCAAGATTTATTTTCAGCACATATTCGTCGGTTACTATTTCAAAAGTTATCGGCAAGACTTTATTTTAAGCACATTCGTTGGTTACTATTTCAAAAGTAATCGGTAAGATTTTTATTTTCAACATGTTCGTCGCTTACTATTTCGAAAGTAATCGGCATGATTTATTTTCAGCACATTCGTCGGTTACTATTTCAAAAGTAATCGGCAAGATTTTTATTTTCAGCATATTCGTCGGTGACTATTTCAAAAGTAATCGGCATGATTTATTTTCAGCACATTCGTCAGGTTACTATTTCAAAAGTAATCGGCAAGACTTTTATTTTCAGCACATTTGTCGGTTACTATTTCAATAGTAATTGGCATGATTTATTTTCAGCACATTTGACGGTTACTATTTCAAAAGTAATCGGCAAGATTTTTATTTTCAGCATATTGGTCGGTGACTATTTCAAAAGTAATCGGCAAGATTTTTATTTTCAGCATATTTGTCGGTTACTTTTTCAAAAGTAATCGGCAAGATCTTTATTTTCAGCATATTTGTCGGTTACTATTTTAAAAGTAATCGACAAGATTTTTATTTTCAACATATTCGTCGGTTACTATTTCAAAAGTAATCGGCAAGACTTTATTTTCAGCATATTCGTTGTTACTATTTTAAAAGTAATCGGTAAGATTTTTATTTTCAACATATTCGTCGCTTACTATTTCAAAAGTAATCGGCATGATTTATTTTCAGCACATTCGTCGGTTACTATTTCAAAAGTAATCGGCAAGATTTATTTTCAGCACATATTCGTCGGTTACTATTTCAAAAGTTATCGGCAAGACTTTATTTTAAGCACATTCGTTGGTTACTATTTCAAAAGTAATCGGTAAGATTTTTATTTTCAACATATTCGTCACTTACTATTTCCAAAGTAATCGGCATGATTTATTTTCAGCACATTCGTCGGTTACTATTTCAAAAGTAATCGGCAATATTTATTTTCAGTATATTCGTTGGTTACTATTTTAAAAGTAATCGGTAAGATTTTTATTTTCAACATGTTCGTCGCTTACTATTTCGAAAGTAATCGACATGATTTATTTTCAGCACATTCGTCGGTTACAATTTCAAAAGTAATCGGCAAGATTTTTATTTTCAGCATATTCGTCGGTGACTATTTCAATAGTAATCGGCATGATTTATTTTCAGCACATTCGTCAGGTTACTATTTCAAAAGTAATCGGCAAGACTTTTATTTTCAGCACATTTCTCGGTTACTATTTCAATAGTAATTGGCATGATTTATTTTCAGCACATTTGTCGGTTACTATTTCAAAAGTAATCGGCAAGACTTTATATTCAACACATTCGTCGGTTACTATTTCAAAAGTAATCGGCATGATCTATTTTCTGCACATTCGTCGGTTACTATTTCAAAAGTAATCAGCAAAATTTTTATTTTTAGCATATTTGTCTGTTACTATTTTAGAATTAATCGGCAAGACTATATTTTCAGCACATTCGTCGGTTACTATTTCAAAAGTAATCGGCAAGACTTTATTTTCAGCACATTCGTCGGTTACTATTTCAATAGTAATCGGCAAGATTTTCATTTTCAGCATGTACGTCGGTTACTATTTCAAAAGTAATCGGCAAGATTTTTATTTTCAGCATATTTGTCGGTTACTATTTCAAAAGTAATCGGTAAGATTTTTATTTCCAGCATATTGGTCGGTGACTATTTCAAAAGTAATCGGCAAGATTTTTATTTTCAGAATATTTGTCGGTTACTTTTTCAAAAGTAATCGGCAAGATTTTTATTTTCAGCATATTTGTCGGTTACTATTTTAAAAGTAATCGACAAGATTTTTATTTTCAACATATTCGTCGGTTAGTATTTCAATAGTAATCGGCAAGACTTTATTTTCAGCATATTCGTTGTTACTATTTCAAAAGTAATCGGTAAGATTTTTATTTTCAACATATTCGTCGCTTACTATTTCAAAAGTAATCGGCGTGATTTATTTTTAGCACATTCGTCGGTTACTATTTCAAAAGTAATCGGCAAGATTTATTTTCAGCACATATTCGTCGGTTACTATTTCAAAAGTTATCGGCAAGACTTTATTTTAAGCACATTCATTGGTTACTATTTCAAAAGTAATCGGTAAGATTTTTATTTTCAACATATTCGTCACTTACTATTTCCAAAGTAATCGGCATGATTTATTTTCAGCACATTCATCGGTTACTATTTCAAAAGTAATCGGCAAGATTTATTTTCAGTATATTTGTTGGTTACTATTTTAAAAGTAATCGGTAAGATTTTTATTTTCAACATGTTCGTCGCTTACTATTTCGAAAGTAATCGGCAAGATTTATTTTCAGCACATTCGTCGGTTACTATTTCAAAAGTAATCGGCAAGATTTTTATTTTCAGCATATTTGTCGGTGACTATTTCAATAGTAATCGGCATGATTTATTTTCAGCACATTCGTCAGGTTACTATTTCAAAAGTAATCGGCAAGACTTTTATTTTCAGCACAATTGTCGGTTACTATTTCAATAGTAATTGGCATGATTTATTTTCAGCACATTTGTCGGTTACTATTTCAAAAGTAATCGGCAAGATTTTTATTTTCAGCATATTCGTCGGTGACTATTTCAAAAGTAATCGGCATGATTTATTTTCAGCACATTCGTCAGGTTACTATTTCAAAAGTAATCGGCAAGACTTTTATTTTCAGCACATTTCTCGGTTACTATTTCAATAGTAATTGGCATGATTTATTTTCAGCACATTTGTCGGTTACTATTTCAAAAGTAATCGGCAAGACTTTATATTCAACACATTCGTCGGTTACTATTTCAAAAGTAATCGGCATGATCTATTTTCTGCACATTCGTCGGTTACTATTTCAAAAGTAATCAGCATGATCTATTTTCTGCATATTCGTCGCTTACTATTTCAAAAGTAATCGGCATGATTTATTTTCAGCACATTCGTCGGTTACTATTTCAAAAGTAATCGGCTAGATTTATTTTCAATATATTCGTTGGTTACTATTTTAAAAGTAATCGGTAAGATTTTTATTTTCAACATGTTCGTCGCTTACTATATCGAAAGTAATCGACATGATTTATTTTCAGCACATTTGTCGGTTACTATTTCAAAAGTAATCGGCAAGATTTTTATTTTCAGCATATTCGTCGGTTACTATTTCAAAAGTAATCGGTAAGATTTTTATTTCCAACATATTCATCGTTTACTATTTCAAAAGTAATCAGCATGTTTTATTTTCAACACATTCGTCGGTTACTATTTCAAAAGTAATCGGCAAGATTTTTATTTTCAGCATATTGGTCGGTGACTATTTCAAAAGTAATCGGCAAGATTTTTATTTTCAGCATGTTTGTCGGTTACTTTTTCAAAAGTAATCGGCAAGATTTTTATTTTCAGCATATTTGTCGGTTACTATTTTAAAAGTAATCGACAAGATTTTTATTTTCAACATATTCGTCGGTTACTATTTCAAAAGTAATCGGCAAGACTTTATTTTCAGCATATTCGTTGTTACTATTTCAAAAGTAATCGGTAAGATTTTTATTTTCAACATATTCGTCGCTTACTATTTCAAAAGTAATCGGCATGATTTATTTTCAGCACATTCGTCGGTTACTATTTCAAAAGTAATCGGCAAGATTTATTTTCAGTATATTCGTTGGTTACTATTTTAAAAGTAATCGGTAAGATTTTTATTTTCAACATGTTCGTCGCTTACTATTTCGAAAGTAATCGGCAAGATTTATTTTCAGCACATTCGTCGGTTACTATTTCAAAAGTAATCGGCAAGATTTTTATTTTCAGCATATTCGTCGGTGACTATTTCAATAGTAATCGGCATGATTTATTTTCAGCACATTCGTCAGGTTACTATTTCAAAAGTAATCGGCAAGACTTTTATTTTCAGCACAATTGTCGGTTACTATTTCAATAGTAATTGGCATGATTTATTTTCAGCACATTTGTCGGTTACTATTTCAAAAGTAATCGGCAAGATTTTTATTTTCAGCATATTCGTCGGTGACTATTTCAAAAGTAATCGGCATGATTTATTTTCAGCACATTCGTCAGGTTACTATTTCAAAAGTAATCGGCAAGACTTTTATTTTCAGCACATTTCTCGGTTACTATTTCAATAGTAATTGGCATGATTTATTTTCAGCACATTTGTCGGTTACTATTTCAAAAGTAATCGGCAAGACTTTTATTTTCAGCACATTTGTCGGTTACTATTTCAATAGTAATTGGCATGATTTATTTTCAGCACATTTGTCGGTTACTATTTCAAAAGTAATCGGCAAGATTTTTATTTTCAGCATATTCGTCGGTGACTATTTCAAAAGTAATCGGCATGATTTATTTTCAGCACATTCGTCAGGTTACTATTTCAAAAGTAATCGGCAAGACTTTTATTTTCAGCACATTTGTCGGTTACTATTTCAATAGTAATTGGCATGATTTATTTTCAGCACATTTGTCGGTTACTATTTCAAAAGTAATCGGCAAGACTTTATATTCAACACATTCGTCGGTTACTATTTCAAAAGTAATCGGCATGATCTATTTTTTGCACATTCGTCGGTTACTATTTCAAAAGTAATCAGCAAAATTTCTATTTTTAGCATATTTGTCTGTTACTATTTTAGAATTAATCGGCAAGACTATATTTTCAGCACATTCGTCGGTTACTATTTCAAAAGTAATCGGCAAGACTTTATTTTCAGCACATTCGTCGGTTACTATTTCAATAGTAATCGGCAAGATTTTTATTTTCAGCATGTACGTCGGTTACTATTTCAAAAGTAATCGGCAAGATTTTTATTTTCAGCATATTTGTCGGTTACTATTTCAAAAGTAATCGGTAAGATTTTTATTTCCAACATATTGATCGTTTACTATTTCAAAAGTAATCAGCATGTTTTATTTTCAACACATTCGTCGGTTACTATTTCAAAAGTAATCGGCAAGATTTTTATTTTCAGCATATTGGTCGGTGACTATTTCAAAAGTAATCGGCAAGATTTTTATTTTCAGCATATTTGTCGGTTACTTTTTCAAAAGTAATCGGCAAGATTTTTATTTTCAGCATATTTGTCGGTTACTATTTTAAAAGTAATCGACAAGATTTTTATTTTCAACATATTCGTCGGTTACTATTTCAAAAGTAATCGGCAAGACTTTATTTTCAGCATATTCGTTGTTACTATTTCAAAAGTAATCGGTAAGATTTTTATTTTCAACATATTCGTCGCTTACTATTTCAAAAGTAATCGGCATGATTTATTTTCAGCACATTCGTCGGTTACTATTTCAAAAGTAATCGGCAAGATTTATTTTCAGTATATTCGTTGGTTACTATTTTAAAAGTAATCGGTAAGATTTTTATTTTCAACATGTTCGTCGCTTACTATATCGAAAGTAATCGGCATGATTTATTTTCAGCACATTTGTCGGTTACTATTTCAAAAGTAATCGGCAAGATTTTTATTTTCAGCATATTCGTCGGTTACTATTTCAAAAGTAATCGGTAAGATTTTTATTTCCAACATATTCATCGTTTACTATTTCAAAAGTAATCAGCATGTTTTATTTTCAACACATTCGTCGGTTACTATTTCAAAAGTAATCGGCAAGATTTTTATTTTCAGCATATTGGTCGGTGACTATTTCAAAAGTAATCGGCAAGATTTTTATTTTCAGCATGTTTGTCGGTTACTTTTTCAAAAGTAATCGGCAAGGATTTTATTTTCAGCATATTTGTCGGTTACTATTTTAAAAGTAATCGACAAGATTTTTATTTTCAACATATTCGTCGGTTACTATTTCAAAAGTAATCGGCAAGACTTTATTTTCAGCATATTCGTTGTTACTATTTCAAAAGTAATCGGTAAGATTTTTATTTTCAGCATATTCGTCGGTGACTATTTCAATAGTAATCGGCATGATTTATTTTCAGCACATTCGTCAGGTTACTATTTCAAAAGTAATCGGCAAGATTTTTATTTTCAGCATATTTGTCGGTTACTATTTCAAAAGTAATCGGTAAGATTTTTATTTCCAACATATTGATCGTTTACTATTTCAAAAGTAATCAGCATGTTTTATTTTCAACACATTCGTCGGTTACTATTTCAAAAGTAATCGGCAAGATTTTTATTTTCAGCATATTGGTCGGTGACTATTTCAAAAGTAATCGGCAAGATTTTTATTTTCAGCATGTTTGTCGGTTACTTTTTCAAAAGTAATCGGCAAGATTTTTATTTTCAGCATATTTGTCGGTTACTATTTTAAAAGTAATCGACAAGATTTTTATTTTCAACATATTCGTCGGTTACTATTTCAAAAGTAATCGGCAAGACTTTATTTTCAGCATATTCGTTGTTACTATTTCAAAAGTAATCGGTAAGATTTTTATTTTCAACATATTCGTCGCTTACTATTTCAAAAGTAATCGGCATGATTTATTTTCAGCACATTCGTCGGTTACTATTTCAAAAGTAATCGGCAAGATTTATTTTCAGTATATTCGTTGGTTACTATTTTAAAAGTAATCGGTAAGATTTTTATTTTCAACATGTTGGTCGCTTACTATTTCGAAAGTAATCGGCATGATTTATTTTCAGCACATTCGTCGGTTACTATTTCAAAAGTAATCGGCAAGATTTTTATTTTCAGCATATTCGTCGGTGACTATTTCAAAAGTAATCGGCATGATTTATTTTCAGCACATTCGTCAGGTTACTATTTCAAAAGTAATCGGCAAGACTTTTATTTTCAGCATATTTGTCGGTTACTTTTTCAAAAGTAATCGGCAAGATTTTTATTTTCAGCATATTTGTCGGTTACTATTTTAAAAGTAATCGACAAGATTTTTATTTTCAACATATTCGTCGGTTACTATTTCAAAAGTAATCGGCAAGACTTTATTTTCAGCATATTCGTTGTTACTATTTCAAAAGTAATCGGTAAGATTTTTATTTTCAACATATTCGTCGCTTACTATTTCAAAAGTAATCGGCATGATTTATTTTCAGCACATTCGTCGGTTACTATTTCAAAAGTAATCGGCAAGATTTATTTTCAGCACATATTCGTCGGTTACTATTTCAAAAGTTATCGGCAAGACTTTATTTTAAGCACATTCGTTGGTTACTATTTCAAAAGTAATCGGTAAGATTTTTATGTTCAACATATTCGTCACTTACTATTTCCAAAGTAATGGGCATGATTTATTTTCAGCACATTCGTCAGGTTACTATTTCAAAAGTAATCGGCAAGACTTTTATTTTCAGCACATTTGTCGGTTACTATTTCAATAGTAATTGGCATGATTTATTTCCAGCACATTTGTCGGTTACTATTTCAAAAGTAATCGGCAAGATTTTTATTTTCAGCATATTCGTCGGTGACTATTTCAAAAGTAATCGGCATGATTTATTTTCAGCACATTCGTCAGGTTACTATTTCAAAAGTAATCGGCAAGACTTTTATTTTCAGCACATTTGTCGGTTACTATTTCAATAGTAATTGGCATGATTTATTTTCAGCACATTTGTCCGTTACTATTTCAAAAGTAATCGGCAAGACTTTATATTCAACACATTCGTCGGTTACTATTTCAAAAGTAATCGGCATGATCTATTTTTTGCACATTCGTCGGTTACTATTTCAAAAGTAATCAGCAAAATTTCTATTTTTAGCATATTTGTCTGTTACTATTTTAGAATTAATCGGCAAGACTATATTTTCAGCACATTCGTCGGTTACTATTTCAAAAGTAATCGGCAAGACTTTATTTTCAGCACATTCGTCGGTTACTATTTCAATAGTAATCGGCAAGATTTTTATTTTCAGCATGTACGTCGGTTACTATTTCAAAAGTAATCGGCAAGATTTTTATTTTCAGCATATTTGTCGGTTACTATTTCAAAAGTAATCGGTAAGATTTTTATTTCCAACATATTGATCGTTTACTATTTCAAAAGTAATCAGCATGTTTTATTTTCAACACATTCGTCGGTTACTATTTCAAAAGTAATCGGCAAGATTTTTATTTTCAGCATATTGGTCGGTGACTATTTCAAAAGTAATCGGCAAGATTTTTATTTTCAGCATGTTTGTCGGTTACTTTTTCAAAAGTAATCAGCAAGATTTTTATTTTCAGCATATTTGTCGGTTACTATTTTAAAAGTAATCGACAAGATTTTTATTTTCAACATATTCGTCGGTTACTATTTCAAAAGTAATCGGCAAGACTTTATTTTCAGCATATTCGTTGTTACTATTTCAAAAGTAATCGGTAAGATTTTTATTTTCAACATATTCGTCGCTTACTATTTCAAAAGTAATCGGCATGATTTATTTTCAGCACATTCGTCGGTTACTATTTCAAAAGTAATCGGCAAGATTTATTTTCAGTATATTCGTTGGTTACTATTTTAAAAGTAATCGGTAAGATTTTTATTTTCAACATGTTCGTCGCTTACTATTTCGAAAGTAATCGGCAAGATTTATTTTCAGCACATTCGTCGGTTACTATTTCAAAAGTAATCGGCAAGATTTTTATTTTCAGCATATTCGTCGGTGACTATTTCAATAGTAATCGGCATGATTTATTTTCAGCACATTCGTCAGGTTACTATTTCAAAAGTAATCGGCAAGACTTTTATTTTCAGCACAATTGTCGGTTACTATTTCAATAGTAATTGGCATGATTTATTTTCAGCACATTTGTCGGTTACTATTTCAAAAGTAATCGGCAAGATTTTTATTTTCAGCATATTCGTCGGTGACTATTTCAAAAGTAATCGGCATGATTTATTTTCAGCACATTCGTCAGGTTACTATTTCAAAAGTAATCGGCAAGACTTTTATTTTCAGCACATTTCTCGGTTACTATTTCAATAGTAATTGGCATGATTTATTTTCAGCACATTTGTCGGTTACTATTTCAAAAGTAATCGGCAAGACTTTTATTTTCAGCACATTTGTCGGTTACTATTTCAATAGTAATTGGCATGATTTATTTTCAGCACATTTGTCGGTTACTATTTCAAAAGTAATCGGCAAGATTTTTATTTTCAGCATATTCGTCGGTGACTATTTCAAAAGTAATCGGCATGATTTATTTTCAGCACATTCGTCAGGTTACTATTTCAAAAGTAATCGGCAAGACTTTTATTTTCAGCACATTTGTCGGTTACTATTTCAATAGTAATTGGCATGATTTATTTTCAGCACATTTGTCGGTTACTATTTCAAAAGTAATCGGCAAGACTTTATATTCAACACATTCGTCGGTTACTATTTCAAAAGTAATCGGCATGATCTATTTTTTGCACATTCGTCGGTTACTATTTCAAAAGTAATCAGCAAAATTTCTATTTTTAGCATATTTGTCTGTTACTATTTTAGAATTAATCGGCAAGACTATATTTTCAGCACATTCGTCGGTTACTATTTCAAAAGTAATCGGCAAGACTTTATTTTCAGCACATTCGTCGGTTACTATTTCAATAGTAATCGGCAAGATTTTTATTTTCAGCATGTACGTCGGTTACTATTTCAAAAGTAATCGGCAAGATTTTTATTTTCAGCATATTTGTCGGTTACTATTTCAAAAGTAATCGGTAAGATTTTTATTTCCAACATATTGATCGTTTACTATTTCAAAAGTAATCAGCATGTTTTATTTTCAACACATTCGTCGGTTACTATTTCAAAAGTAATCGGCAAGATTTTTATTTTCAGCATATTGGTCGGTGACTATTTCAAAAGTAATCGGCAAGATTTTTATTTTCAGCATATTCGTCGGTGACTATTTCAAAAGTAATCGGCATGATTTATTTTCAGCACATTCGTCAGGTTACTATTTCAAAAGTAATCGGCAAGACTTTTATTTTCAGCATATTTGTCGGTTACTTTTTCAAAAGTAATCGGCAAGATTTTTATTTTCAGCATATTTGTCGGTTACTATTTTAAAAGTAATCGACAAGATTTTTATTTTCAACATATTCGTCGGTTACTATTTCAAAAGTAATCGGCAAGACTTTATTTTCAGCATATTCGTTGTTACTATTTCAAAAGTAATCGGTAAGATTTTTATTTTCAACATATTCGTCGCTTACTATTTCAAAAGTAATCGGCATGATTTATTTTCAGCACATTCGTCGGTTACTATTTCAAAAGTAATCGGCAAGATTTATTTTCAGCACATATTCGTCGGTTACTATTTCAAAAGTTATCGGCAAGACTTTATTTTAAGCACATTCGTTGGTTACTATTTCAAAAGTAATCGGTAAGATTTTTATGTTCAACATATTCGTCACTTACTATTTCCAAAGTAATGGGCATGATTTATTTTCAGCACATTCGTCAGGTTACTATTTCAAAAGTAATCGGCAAGACTTTTATTTTCAGCACATTTGTCGGTTACTATTTCAATAGTAATTGGCATGATTTATTTTCAGCACATTTGTCGGTTACTATTTCAAAAGTAATCGGCAAGATTTTTATTTTCAGCATATTCGTCGGTGACTATTTCAAAAGTAATCGGCATGATTTATTTTCAGCACATTCGTCAGGTTACTATTTCAAAAGTAATCGGCAAGACTTTTATTTTCAGCACATTTGTCGGTTACTATTTCAATAGTAATTGGCATGATTTATTTTCAGCACATTTGTCCGTTACTATTTCAAAAGTAATCGGCAAGACTTTATATTCAACACATTCGTCGGTTACTATTTCAAAAGTAATCGGCATGATCTATTTTTTGCACATTCGTCGGTTACTATTTCAAAAGTAATCAGCAAAATTTCTATTTTTAGCATATTTGTCTGTTACTATTTTAGAATTAATCGGCAAGACTATATTTTCAGCACATTCGTCGGTTACTATTTCAAAAGTAATCGGCAAGACTTTATTTTCAGCACATTCGTCGGTTACTATTTCAATAGTAATCGGCAAGATTTTTATTTTCAGCATGTACGTCGGTTACTATTTCAAAAGTAATCGGCAAGATTTTTATTTTCAGCATATTTGTCGGTTACTATTTCAAAAGTAATCGGTAAGATTTTTATTTCCAACATATTGATCGTTTACTATTTCAAAAGTAATCAGCATGTTTTATTTTCAACACATTCGTCGGTTACTATTTCAAAAGTAATCGGCAAGATTTTTATTTTCAGCATATTGGTCGGTGACTATTTCAAAAGTAATCGGCAAGATTTTTATTTTCAGCATGTTTGTCGGTTACTTTTTCAAAAGTAATCGGCAAGATTTTTATTTTCAGCATATTTGTCGGTTACTATTTTAAAAGTAATCGACAAGATTTTTATTTTCAACATATTCGTCGGTTACTATTTCAAAAGTAATCGGCAAGACTTTATTTTCAGCATATTCGTTGTTACTATTTCAAAAGTAATCGGTAAGATTTTTATTTTCAACATATTCGTCGCTTACTATTTCAAAAGTAATCGGCATGATTTATTTTCAGCACATTCGTCGGTTACTATTTCAAAAGTAATCGGCAAGATTTATTTTCAGTATATTCGTTGGTTACTATTTTAAAAGTAATCGGTAAGATTTTTATTTTCAACATGTTCGTCGCTTACTATTTCGAAAGTAATCGGCAAGATTTATTTTCAGCACATTCGTCGGTTACTATTTCAAAAGTAATCGGCAAGATTTTTATTTTCAGCATATTCGTCGGTGACTATTTCAATAGTAATCGGCATGATTTATTTTCAGCACATTCGTCAGGTTACTATTTCAAAAGTAATCGGCAAGACTTTTATTTTCAGCACAATTGTCGGTTACTATTTCAATAGTAATTGGCATGATTTATTTTCAGCACATTTGTCGGTTACTATTTCAAAAGTAATCGGCAAGATTTTTATTTTCAGCATATTCGTCGGTGACTATTTCAAAAGTAATCGGCATGATTTATTTTCAGCACATTCGTCAGGTTACTATTTCAAAAGTAATCGGCAAGACTTTTATTTTCAGCACATTTCTCGGTTACTATTTCAATAGTAATTGGCATGATTTATTTTCAGCACATTTGTCGGTTACTATTTCAAAAGTAATCGGCAAGACTTTTATTTTCAGCACATTTGTCGGTTACTATTTCAATAGTAATTGGCATGATTTATTTTCAGCACATTTGTCGGTTACTATTTCAAAAGTAATCGGCAAGATTTTTATTTTCAGCATATTCGTCGGTGACTATTTCAAAAGTAATCGGCATGATTTATTTTCAGCACATTCGTCAGGTTACTATTTCAAAAGTAATCGGCAAGACTTTTATTTTCAGCACATTTGTCGGTTACTATTTCAATAGTAATTGGCATGATTTATTTTCAGCACATTTGTCGGTTACTATTTCAAAAGTAATCGGCAAGACTTTATATTCAACACATTCGTCGGTTACTATTTCAAAAGTAATCGGCATGATCTATTTTTTGCACATTCGTCGGTTACTATTTCAAAAGTAATCAGCAAAATTTCTATTTTTAGCATATTTGTCTGTTACTATTTTAGAATTAATCGGCAAGACTATATTTTCAGCACATTCGTCGGTTACTATTTCAAAAGTAATCGGCAAGACTTTATTTTCAGCACATTCGTCGGTTACTATTTCAATAGTAATCGGCAAGATTTTTATTTTCAGCATGTACGTCGGTTACTATTTCAAAAGTAATCGGCAAGATTTTTATTTTCAGCATATTTGTCGGTTACTATTTCAAAAGTAATCGGTAAGATTTTTATTTCCAACATATTGATCGTTTACTATTTCAAAAGTAATCAGCATGTTTTATTTTCAACACATTCGTCGGTTACTATTTCAAAAGTAATCGGCAAGATTTTTATTTTCAGCATATTGGTCGGTGACTATTTCAAAAGTAATCGGCAAGATTTTTATTTTCAGCATATTTGTCGGTTACTTTTTCAAAAGTAATCGGCAAGATTTTTATTTTCAGCATATTTGTCGGTTACTATTTTAAAAGTAATCGACAAGATTTTTATTTTCAACATATTCGTCGGTTACTATTTCAAAAGTAATCGGCAAGACTTTATTTTCAGCATATTCGTTGTTACTATTTCAAAAGTAATCGGTAAGATTTTTATTTTCAACATATTCGTCGCTTACTATTTCAAAAGTAATCGGCATGATTTATTTTCAGCACATTCGTCGGTTACTATTTCAAAAGTAATCGGCAAGATTTATTTTCAGTATATTCGTTGGTTACTATTTTAAAAGTAATCGGTAAGATTTTTATTTTCAACATGTTCGTCGCTTACTATATCGAAAGTAATCGGCATGATTTATTTTCAGCACATTTGTCGGTTACTATTTCAAAAGTAATCGGCAAGATTTTTATTTTCAGCATATTCGTCGGTTACTATTTCAAAAGTAATCGGTAAGATTTTTATTTCCAACATATTCATCGTTTACTATTTCAAAAGTAATCAGCATGTTTTATTTTCAACACATTCGTCGGTTACTATTTCAAAAGTAATCGGCAAGATTTTTATTTTCAGCATATTGGTCGGTGACTATTTCAAAAGTAATCGGCAAGATTTTTATTTTCAGCATGTTTGTCGGTTACTTTTTCAAAAGTAATCGGCAAGGATTTTATTTTCAGCATATTTGTCGGTTACTATTTTAAAAGTAATCGACAAGATTTTTATTTTCAACATATTCGTCGGTTACTATTTCAAAAGTAATCGGCAAGACTTTATTTTCAGCATATTCGTTGTTACTATTTCAAAAGTAATCGGTAAGATTTTTATTTTCAACATATTCGTCGCTTACTATTTCAAAAGTAATCGGCATGATTTATTTTCAGCACATTCGTCGGTTACTATTTCAAAAGTAATCGGCAAGATTTATTTTCAGTATATTCGTTGGTTACTATTTTAAAAGTAATCGGTAAGATTTTTATTTTCAACATGTTGGTCGCTTACTATTTCGAAAGTAATCGGCATGATTTATTTTCAGCACATTCGTCGGTTACTATTTCAAAAGTAATCGGCAAGATTTTTATTTTCAGCATATTCGTCGGTGACTATTTCAAAAGTAATCGGCATGATTTATTTTCAGCACATTCGTCAGGTTACTATTTCAAAAGTAATCGGCAAGACTTTTATTTTCAGCATATTTGTCGGTTACTTTTTCAAAAGTAATCGGCAAGATTTTTATTTTCAGCATATTTGTCGGTTACTATTTTAGAATTAATCGGCAAGACTATATTTTCAGCACATTCGTCGGTTACTATTTCAAAAGTAATCGGCAAGACTTTATTTTCAGCACATTCGTCGGTTACTATTTCAATAGTAATCGGCAAGATTTTTATTTTCAGCATGTACGTCGGTTACTATTTCAAAAGTAATCGGCAAGATTTTTATTTTCAGCATATTTGTCGGTTACTATTTCAAAAGTAATCGGTAAGATTTTTATTTCCAACATATTGATCGTTTACTATTTCAAAAGTAATCAGCATGTTTTATTTTCAACACATTCGTCGGTTACTATTTCAAAAGTAATCGGCAAGATTTTTATTTTCAGCATATTGGTCGGTGACTATTTCAAAAGTAATCGGCAAGATTTTTATTTTCAGCATATTCGTCGGTGACTATTTCAAAAGTAATCGGCATGATTTATTTTCAGCACATTCGTCAGGTTACTATTTCAAAAGTAATCGGCAAGACTTTTATTTTCAGCATATTTGTCGGTTACTTTTTCAAAAGTAATCGGCAAGATTTTTATTTTCAGCATATTTGTCGGTTACTATTTTAAAAGTAATCGACAAGATTTTTATTTTCAACATATTCGTCGGTTACTATTTCAAAAGTAATCGGCAAGACTTTATTTTCAGCATATTCGTTGTTACTATTTCAAAAGTAATCGGTAAGATTTTTATTTTCAACATATTCGTCGCTTACTATTTCAAAAGTAATCGGCATGATTTATTTTCAGCACATTCGTCGGTTACTATTTCAAAAGTAATCGGCAAGATTTATTTTCAGCACATATTCGTCGGTTACTATTTCAAAAGTTATCGGCAAGACTTTATTTTAAGCACATTCGTTGGTTACTATTTCAAAAGTAATCGGTAAGATTTTTATGTTCAACATATTCGTCACTTACTATTTCCAAAGTAATGGGCATGATTTATTTTCAGCACATTCGTCAGGTTACTATTTCAAAAGTAATCGGCAAGACTTTTATTTTCAGCACATTTGTCGGTTACTATTTCAATAGTAATTGGCATGATTTATTTTCAGCACATTTGTCGGTTACTATTTCAAAAGTAATCGGCAAGATTTTTATTTTCAGCATATTCGTCGGTGACTATTTCAAAAGTAATCGGCATGATTTATTTTCAGCACATTCGTCAGGTTACTATTTCAAAAGTAATCGGCAAGACTTTTATTTTCAGCACATTTGTCGGTTACTATTTCAATAGTAATTGGCATGATTTATTTTCAGCACATTTGTCCGTTACTATTTCAAAAGTAATCGGCAAGACTTTATATTCAACACATTCGTCGGTTACTATTTCAAAAGTAATCGGCATGATCTATTTTTTGCACATTCGTCGGTTACTATTTCAAAAGTAATCAGCAAAATTTCTATTTTTAGCATATTTGTCTGTTACTATTTTAGAATTAATCGGCAAGACTATATTTTCAGCACATTCGTCGGTTACTATTTCAAAAGTAATCGGCAAGACTTTATTTTCAGCACATTCGTCGGTTACTATTTCAATAGTAATCGGCAAGATTTTTATTTTCAGCATGTACGTCGGTTACTATTTCAAAAGTAATCGGCAAGATTTTTATTTTCAGCATATTTGTCGGTTACTATTTCAAAAGTAATCGGTAAGATTTTTATTTCCAACATATTGATCGTTTACTATTTCAAAAGTAATCAGCATGTTTTATTTTCAACACATTCGTCGGTTACTATTTCAAAAGTAATCGGCAAGATTTTTATTTTCAGCATATTGGTCGGTGACTATTTCAAAAGTAATCGGCAAGATTTTTATTTTCAGCATATTTGTCGGTTACTTTTTCAAAAGTAATCGGCAAGATTTTTATTTTCAGCATATTTGTCGGTTACTATTTTAAAAGTAATCGACAAGATTTTTATTTTCAACATATTCGTCGGTTACTATTTCAAAAGTAATCGGCAAGACTTTATTTTCAGCATATTCGTTGTTACTATTTCAAAAGTAATCGGTAAGATTTTTATTTTCAACATATTCGTCGCTTACTATTTCAAAAGTAATCGGCATGATTTATTTTCAGCACATTCGTCGGTTACTATTTCAAAAGTAATCGGCAAGATTTATTTTCAGTATATTCGTTGGTTACTATTTTAAAAGTAATCGGTAAGATTTTTATTTTCAACATGTTCGTCGCTTACTATATCGAAAGTAATCGGCATGATTTATTTTCAGCACATTTGTCGGTTACTATTTCAAAAGTAATCGGCAAGATTTTTATTTTCAGCATATTCGTCGGTTACTATTTCAAAAGTAATCGGTAAGATTTTTATTTCCAACATATTCATCGTTTACTATTTCAAAAGTAATCAGCATGATTTATTTTCAACACATTCGTCGGTTACTATTTCAAAAGTAATCGGCAAGACTTTATTTTCAGCATATTCGTTGTTACTATTTCAAAAGTAATCGGTAAGATTTTTATTTTCAACATATTCGTCGCTTACTATTTCAAAAGTAATCGGCATGATTTATTTTCAGCACATTCGTCGGTTACTATTTCAAAAGTAATCGGCAAGATTTATTTTCAGCACATATTCGTCGGTTACTATTTCAAAAGTTATCGGCAAGACTTTATTTTAAGCACATTCGTTGGTTACTATTTCAAAAGTAATCGGTAAGATTTTTATTTTCAACATATTCGTCACTTACTATTTCCAAAGTAATCGGCATGATTTATTTTCAGCACATTCGTCGGTTACTATTTCAAAAGTAATCGGCAAGATTTATTTTCAGTATATTCGTTGGTTACTATTTTAAAAATAATCGGTAAGATTTTTATTTTCAACATGTTCGTCGCTTACTATTTCGAAAGTAATCGGCATGATTTATTTTCAGCACATTCGTCGGTTACTATTTCAAAAGTAATCGGCAAGATTTTTATTTTCAACATATTCGTCGGTGACTATTTCAAAAGTAATCGGCATGATTTATTTTGGGAAGGTTGAATATGTTCCTTGATTTAAAGCATGATTTGTGATCCTATTTGGTTATGTATTCGGCAAAATGAAAGTATTAGAATGACCCTTGTGGAAAAATGAGATTGTAGCCTATATGATTACATGTTTTGATAAATATGAAGGTTGAGCTTGTCCCTCGATGTCCCTTGATGCGAAACATGATATTTGAACCTATTTGTTTCTAAATTCGGTAAATATAAAGTATTGTGGATGACCCTTGTTGCGAAAAAGAGATATTAGCCTATATGGTTGCAAATTTGATAAATGTGAAGGTTGAATTTCTCCCTTGATTTAATGCATGATTTGTGAACCTCTTTGGTTGTGTATTTGATAAAATAAAAGTATTGGAATGACCCTTGCACAAAAATGAGATTTTGGCCTATGTGATTACAAGTTTGAGAAATAAGAAGGTTAACGTTTCCCTTGATTTAAATCATGATATATGAATCTATTTGGTTTTGTATTCGATAAAATGAAAGTATTGGAACGACCCTTGCGTAAAAATGAGATTTTAGCCTCTATGGTTATATGTTTGATATATGTATGAAGGTTGAGCTTGTCCCTCGACGTTCTTTGGTGCGAAAGATGATATTTGAACCTTTTTGGTTCTAAATTTGGTAAATATAATGTATTGGGATGACCCTTGTCGCGAAAATGAGATATTAGCCTATATGGTTGCATATTTGATAAATGGGAAGGTTGAATATGTTCCTTGATTTAAAGCATGATTTGTGATCCTATTTGGTTATGTATTCGGCAAAATGAAAGTATTAGAATGACCCTTGTGGAAAAATGAGATTGTAGCCTATATGATTACATGTTTTGATAAATATGAAGGTTGAGCTTGTCCCTCGATGTCCCTTGATGCGAAACATGATATTTGAACCTATTTGGTTCTAAATTCGGTAAATATAAAGTATTGGGATGACCCTTTGATGAACACTATTTTGTGAAAAATGTTCATATTTGACTTTTAGTTATGAATTGATGAAAGTTGCTTGCTGAAAGATTAATAATAGGCAAAATAGCACAAGAAATAGACTGAAAATATTGAGAATGAAATGATGTGCAAAAGGAACACGAAAATTATGTAATTGGGATTACTTTTGACAATTGTTTGAGTTGAAAACGTGACTTTGGGTTTGAATTGGTGTTTAGGCTGATTTGTGGATTCAAACAAGAAATGGAATGGAGGTTTTAGGTACGCCACACTTTCTAATCCTAGAAAATGATAAGTCTGTGGGGATGAAGATCACCACAAGAAAGGATTCTTGATATGATCAATACAAGGTCCAATCCAGAACCTAAAGAGCAATTACTCACTTTTTTTTATCAAAATTCAACTGCTGTTTCATTCTTCATTTGCGCCATATATAGGCAGCAATGGACTTTTCTGATTACAAAACTTTAAGAGACCTAATTCAATCATAGTAATGGAATTTCGGCCCTTGAATGCTAGATGTTACAAAAACTAACCCTAATTACTCATAGTAATGAAAATTCGGCCATATGAATGCTAAGAGTTACAAAATGAAAACTCCATTGATGAGGAGCTTGATGAGGGTGCCACAAATGCAAGAAGGAGGTTAGAATGCTGAAAATCCTTCCTTGATTGCCTCATTATGAGCCCTTTGAATGCTGATTATTCTGTCCTTTTTCTTGTCTTGCGCCACTTCTCTCATCTTGATTGCACCATTGACTCATTTGTTTCCTCCTTGCTTCAAAACCTTTATTTGCAATAATTGAACACACAACTTTACCATTACAAGCTTAGAAGCTTTAAGATGGCCTTAAAATTAGGGAAAACTTAACTAAGTGTCTTTGGGCCAAATAATGTACCCTTTCACTTTTTATTACAACATAACAAAATAACTAAATAAAATGGGCAGCAAGAGATGCGCCCCACCCCTCCTCCAATGGTTTGATGCACATGACCATTCTACCCTCCATGCTTCCTAGTGTAGGTTTGGACTCCAAGACTTTTGCCACCAATTGAGTTAGCGCCTCCTTAGCTTTCTTGGCCCTTGCCCTTGTCATTGGTCCTCCTAGCCCTTGAATTGAAGCACTTGTGTCATGGACAATTATGCCCTCATCACCCTTGTCGCGAAAATGAGATATTAGCCTATATGGTTGCAAATTTGATAAATGTGAAGGTTGAATTTCTCCCTTGATTTAATGCATGATTTGTGAACCTCTTTGGTTGTGTATTCGATAAAATAAAAGTATTGGAATGACCCTTGTGTATTCTATGTGATTACAAGTTTGAGAAATAAGAAGGTTAACATTTCCCTTGATTTAAATCATGATATATGAATCTATTTGGTTTTGTATTCGATAAAATGAAAGTATTGGAACGACCCTTGCGTAAAAATGAGATTTTAGCCTCTATGGTTATATGTTTGATATATGTATGAAGGTTGAGCTTGTCCCTCGACGTTCTTTGGTGCGAAAGATGTTATTTGAACCTTTTTGGTTCTAAATTTGGTAAATATAATGTATTGGGATGACCCTTGTCGCGAAAATGAGATATTAGCCTATATGGTTGCATGTTTGATAAATGGGAAGGTTGAATATGTTCCTTGATTTAAAGCATGATTTGTGATCCTATTTGGTTATGTATTCGGCAAAATGAAAGTATTAGAATGACCCTTGTGGAAAAATGAGATTGTAGCCTATATGATTACATGTTTTGATAAATATGAAGGTTGAGCTTGTCCCTCGATGTCCCTTGATGCGAAACATGATATTTGAACCTATTTGGTTCTAAATTCGGTAAATATAAAGTATTGGGATGACCCTTGTCGCGAAAATGAGATATTAGCCTATATGGTTGCAAATTTGATAAATGTGAAGGTTGAATTTCTCCCTTGATTTAATGCATGATTTGTGAACCTCTTTGGTTGTGTATTCGATAAAATAAAAGTATTGGAATGACCCTTGTGTATTCTTTGTGATTACAAGTTTGAGAAATAAGAAGGTTAACATTTCCCTTGATTTAAATCATGATATATGAATCTATTTGGTTTTGTATTCGATAAAATGAAAGTATTGGAATGACCCTTGCGTAAAAATGAGATTTTAGCCTATATGGTTATATGTTTGATATATGTATGAAGGTTGAGCTTGTCCCTCGACGTTCTTTTGTGCGAAAGATGTTATTTGAACCTTTTTGGTTCTAAATTTGGTAAATATAATGTATTGGGATGACCCTTGTCGCGAAAATGAGATATTAGCCTATATGGTTGCATATTTGATAAATGGGAAGGTTGAATATGTTCCTTGATTTAAAGCATGATTTGTGATCCTATTTGGTTATGTATTCGGCAAAATGAAAGTATTAGAATGACCCTTGTGGAAAAATGAGATTGTAGCCTATATGATTACATGTTTTGATAAATATGAAGGTTGAGCTTGTCCCTCGATGTCCCTTGATGCGAAACATGATATTTGAACCTATTTGGTTCTAAATTCGGTAAATATAAAGTATTGGGATGACCCTTGTCGCGAAAATGAGATATTAGCCTATATGGTTGCAAATTTGATAAATGTGAAGGTTGAATTTCTCCCTTGATTTAATGCATGATTTGTGAACCTCTTTGGTTGTGTATTCGATAAAATAAAAGTATTGGAATGACCCTTGTGTATTCTTTGTGATTACAAGTTTGAGAAATAAGAAGGTTAACATTTCCCTTGATTTAAATCATGATATATGAATCTATTTGGTTTTGTATTCGATAAAATGAAAGTATTGGAATGACCCTTGCGTAAAAATGAGATTTTAGCCTATATGGTTATATGTTTGATATATGTATGAAGGTTGAGCTTGTCCCTCGACGTTCTTTGGTGCGAAAGATGTTATTTGAACCTTTTTGGTTCTAAATTTGGTAAATATAATGTATTGGGATGACCCTTGTCGCGAAAATGAGATATTAGCCTATATGGTTGCATATTTGATAAATGGGAAGGTTGAATATGTTCCTTGATTTAAAGCATGATTTGTGATCCTATTTGGTTATGTATTCGGCAAAATGAAAGTATTAGAATGACCCTTGTGGAAAAATGAGATTGTAGCCTATATGATTACATGTTTTGATAAATATGAAGGTTGAGCTTGTCCCTCGATGTCCCTTGATGCGAAACATGATATTTGAACCTATTTGTTTCTAAATTCGGTAAATATAAAGTATTGTGGATGACCCTTGTTGCGAAAAAGAGATATTAGCCTATATGGTTGCAAATTTGATAAATGTGAAGGTTGAATTTCTCCCTTGATTTAATGCATGATTTGTGAACCTCTTTGGTTGTGTATTCGATAAAATAAAAGTATTGGAATGACCCTTGTGTATTCTTTGTGATTACAAGTTTGAGAAATAAGAAGGTTAACATTTCCCTTGATTTAAATCATGATATATGAATCTATTTGGTTTTGTATTCGATAAAATGAAAGTATTGGAATGACCCTTGCGTAAAAATGAGATTTTAGCCTATATGGTTATATGTTTGATATATGTATGAAGGTTGAGCTTGTCCCTCGACGTTCTTTTGTGCGAAAGATGTTATTTGAACCTTTTTGGTTCTAAATTTGGTAAATATAATGTATTGGGATGACCCTTGTCGCGAAAATGAGATATTAGCCTATATGGTTGCATATTTGATAAATGGGAAGGTTGAATATGTTCCTTGATTTAAAGCATGATTTGTGATCCTATTTGGTTATGTATTCGGCAAAATGAAAGTATTAGAATGACCCTTGTGGAAAAATGAGATTGTAGCCTATATGATTACATGTTTTGATAAATATGAAGGTTGAGCTTGTCCCTCGATGTCCCTTGATGCGAAACATGATATTTGAACCTATTTGGTTCTAAATTCGGTAAATATAAAGTATTGGGATGACCCTTGTCGCGAAAATGAGATATTAGCCTATATGGTTGCAAATTTGATAAATGTGAAGGTTGAATTTCTCCCTTGATTTAATGCATGATTTGTGAACCTCTTTGGTTGTGTATTCGATAAAATAAAAGTATTGGAATGACCCTTGTGTATTCTTTGTGATTACAAGTTTGAGAAATAAGAAGGTTAACATTTCCCTTGATTTAAATCATGATATATGAATCTATTTGGTTTTGTATTCGATAAAATGAAAGTATTGGAATGACCCTTGCGTAAAAATGAGATTTTAGCCTATATGGTTATATGTTTGATATATGTATGAAGGTTGAGCTTGTCCCTCGACGTTCTTTGGTGCGAAAGATGTTATTTGAACCTTTTTGGTTCTAAATTTGGTAAATATAATGTATTGGGATGACCCTTGTCGCGAAAATGAGATATTAGCCTATATGGTTGCATATTTGATAAATGGGAAGGTTGAATATGTTCCTTGATTTAAAGCATGATTTGTGATCCTATTTGGTTATGTATTCGGCAAAATGAAAGTATTAGAATGACCCTTGTGGAAAAATGAGATTGTAGCCTATATGATTACATGTTTTGATAAATATGAAGGTTGAGCTTGTCCCTCGATGTCCCTTGATGCGAAACATGATATTTGAACCTATTTGTTTCTAAATTCGGTAAATATAAAGTATTGTGGATGACCCTTGTTGCGAAAAAGAGATATTAGCCTATATGGTTGCAAATTTGATAAATGTGAAGGTTGAATTTCTCCCTTGATTTAATGCATGATTTGTGAACCTCTTTGGTTGTGTATTCGATAAAATAAAAGTATTGGAATGACCCTTGTGTATTCTATGTGATTACAAGTTTGAGAAATAAGAAGGTTAACATTTCCCTTGATTTAAATCATGATATATGAATCTATTTGGTTTTGTATTCGATAAAATGAAAGTATTGGAACGACCCTTGCGTAAAAATGAGATTTTAGCCTCTATGGTTATATGTTTGATATATGTATGAAGGTTGAGCTTGTCCCTCGACGTTCTTTGGTGCGAAAGATGTTATTTGAACCTTTTTGGTTCTAAATTTGGTAAATATAATGTATTGGGATGACCCTTGTCGCGAAAATGAGATATTAGCCTATATGGTTGCATGTTTGATAAATGGGAAGGTTGAATATGTTCCTTGATTTAAAGCATGATTTGTGATCCTATTTGGTTATGTATTCGGCAAAATGAAAGTATTAGAATGACCCTTGTGGAAAAATGAGATTGTAGCCTATATGATTACATGTTTTGATAAATATGAAGGTTGAGCTTGTCCCTCGATGTCCCTTGATGCGAAACATGATATTTGAACCTATTTGGTTCTAAATTCGGTAAATATAAAGTATTGGGATGACCCTTGTCGCGAAAATGAGATATTAGCCTATATGGTTGCAAATTTGATAAATGTGAAGGTTGAATTTCTCCCTTGATTTAATGCATGATTTGTGAACCTCTTTGGTTGTGTATTCGATAAAATAAAAGTATTGGAATGACCCTTGTGTATTCTTTGTGATTACAAGTTTGAGAAATAAGAAGGTTAACATTTCCCTTGATTTAAATCATGATATATGAATCTATTTGGTTTTGTATTCGATAAAATGAAAGTATTGGAATGACCCTTGCGTAAAAATGAGATTTTAGCCTATATGGTTATATGTTTGATATATGTATGAAGGTTGAGCTTGTCCCTCGACGTTCTTTTGTGCGAAAGATGTTATTTGAACCTTTTTGGTTCTAAATTTGGTAAATATAATGTATTGGGATGACCCTTGTCGCGAAAATGAGATATTAGCCTATATGGTTGCATATTTGATAAATGGGAAGGTTGAATATGTTCCTTGATTTAAAGCATGATTTGTGATCCTATTTGGTTATGTATTCGGCAAAATGAAAGTATTAGAATGACCCTTGTGGAAAAATGAGATTGTAGCCTATATGATTACATGTTTTGATAAATATGAAGGTTGAGCTTGTCCCTCGATGTCCCTTGATGCGAAACATGATATTTGAACCTATTTGGTTCTAAATTCGGTAAATATAAAGTATTGGGATGACCCTTGTCGCGAAAATGAGATATTAGCCTATATGGTTGCAAATTTGATAAATGTGAAGGTTGAATTTCTCCCTTGATTTAATGCATGATTTGTGAACCTCTTTGGTTGTGTATTCGATAAAATAAAAGTATTGGAATGACCCTTGTGTATTCTTTGTGATTACAAGTTTGAGAAATAAGAAGGTTAACATTTCCCTTGATTTAAATCATGATATATGAATCTATTTGGTTTTGTATTCGATAAAATGAAAGTATTGGAATGACCCTTGCGTAAAAATGAGATTTTAGCCTATATGGTTATATGTTTGATATATGTATGAAGGTTGAGCTTGTCCCTCGACGTTCTTTGGTGCGAAAGATGTTATTTGAACCTTTTTGGTTCTAAATTTGGTAAATATAATGTATTGGGATGACCCTTGTCGCGAAAATGAGATATTAGCCTATATGGTTGCATATTTGATAAATGGGAAGGTTGAATATGTTCCTTGATTTAAAGCATGATTTGTGATCCTATTTGGTTATGTATTCGGCAAAATGAAAGTATTAGAATGACCCTTGTGGAAAAATGAGATTGTAGCCTATATGATTACATGTTTTGATAAATATGAAGGTTGAGCTTGTCCCTCGATGTCCCTTGATGCGAAACATGATATTTGAACCTATTTGTTTCTAAATTCGGTAAATATAAAGTATTGTGGATGACCCTTGTTGCGAAAAAGAGATATTAGCCTATATGGTTGCAAATTTGATAAATGTGAAGGTTGAATTTCTCCCTTGATTTAATGCATGATTTGTGAACCTCTTTGGTTGTGTATTTGATAAAATAAAAGTATTGGAATGACCCTTGCACAAAAATGAGATTTTGGCCTATGTGATTACAAGTTTGAGAAATAAGAAGGTTAACGTTTCCCTTGATTTAAATCATGATATATGAATCTATTTGGTTTTGTATTCGATAAAATGAAAGTATTGGAACGACCCTTGCTTAAAAATGAGATTTTAGCCTCTATGGTTATATGTTTGATATATGTATGAAGGTTGAGCTTGTCCCTCGACGTTCTTTGGTGCGAAAGATGTTATTTGAACCTTTTTGGTTCTAAATTTGGTAAATATAATGTATTGGGATGACCCTTGTCGCGAAAATGAGATATTAGCCTATATGGTTGCATGTTTGATAAATGGGAAGGTTGAATATGTTCCTTGATTTAAAGCATGATTTGTGATCCTATTTGGTTATGTATTCGGCAAAATGAAAGTATTAGAATGACCCTTGTGGAAAAATGAGATTGTAGCCTATATGATTACATGTTTTGATAAATATGAAGGTTGAGCTTGTCCCTCGATGTCCCTTGATGCGAAACATGATATTTGAACCTATTTGGTTCTAAATTCGGTAAATATAAAGTATTGGGATGACCCTTGTCGCGAAAATGAGATATTAGCCTATATGGTTGCAAATTTGATAAATGTGAAGGTTGAATTTCTCCCTTGATTTAATGCATGATTTGTGAACCTCTTTGGTTGTGTATTCGATAAAATAAAAGTATTGGAATGACCCTTGTGTATTCTTTGTGATTACAAGTTTGAGAAATAAGAAGGTTAACATTTCCCTTGATTTAAATCATGATATATGAATCTATTTGGTTTTGTATTCGATAAAATGAAAGTATTGGAACGACCCTTGCGTAAAAATGAGATTTTAGCCTATATGGTTATATGTTTGATATATGTATGAAGGTTGAGCTTGTCCCTCGACGTTCTTTGGTGCGAAAGATGTTATTTGAACCTTTTTGGTTCTAAATTTGGTAAATATAATGTATTGGGATGACCCTTGTCGCGAAAATGAGATATTAGCCTATATGGTTGCATATTTGATAAATGGGAAGGTTGAATATGTTCCTTGATTTAAAGCATGATTTGTGATCCTATTTGGTTATGTATTCGGCAAAATGAAAGTATTAGAATGACCCTTGTGGAAAAATGAGATTGTAGCCTATATGATTACATGTTTTGATAAATATGAAGGTTGAGCTTGTCCCTCGATGTCCCTTGATGCGAAACATGATATTTGAACCTATTTGTTTCTAAATTCGGTAAATATAAAGTATTGTGGATGACCCTTGTTGCGAAAAAGAGATATTAGCCTATATGGTTGCAAATTTGATAAATGTGAAGGTTGAATTTCTCCCTTGATTTAATGCATGATTTGTGAACCTCTTTGGTTGTGTATTTGATAAAATAAAAGTATTGGAATGACCCTTGTGTATTCTTTGTGATTACAAGTTTGAGAAATAAGAAGGTTAACATTTCCCTTGATTTAAATCATGATATATGAATCTATTTGGTTTTGTATTCGATAAAATGAAAGTATTGGAACGACCCTTGCGTAAAAATGAGATTTTAGCCTATATGGTTATATGTTTGATATATGTATGAAGGTTGAGCTTGTCCCTCGACGTTCTTTGGTGCGAAAGATGTTATTTGAACCTTTTTGGTTCTAAATTTGGTAAATATAATGTATTGGGATGACCCTTGTCGCGAAAATGAGATATTAGCCTATATGGTTGCATATTTGATAAATGGGAAGGTTGAATATGTTCCTTGATTTAAAGCATGATTTGTGATCCTATTTGGTTATGTATTCGGCAAAATGAAAGTATTAGAATGACCCTTGTGGAAAAATGAGATTGTAGCCTATATGATTACATGTTTTGATAAATATGAAGGTTGAGCTTGTCCCTCGATGTCCCTTGATGCGAAACATGATATTTGAACCTATTTGTTTCTAAATTCGGCAAATATAAAGTATTGTGGATGACCCTTGTTGCGAAAAAGAGATATTAGCCTATATGGTTGCAAATTTGATAAATGTGAAGGTTGAATTTCTCCCTTGATTTAATGCATGATTTGTGAACCTCTTTGGTTGTGTATTTGATAAAATAAAAGTATTGGAATGACCCTTGCACGAAAATGAGATTTTGGCCTATGTGATTACAAGTTTGAGAAATAAGAAGGTTAACGTTTCCCTTGATTTAAATCATGATATATGAATCTATTTGGTTTTGTATTCGATAAAATGAAAGTATTGGAACGACCCTTGCGTAAAAATGAGCATTTAGCCTCTATGGTTATATGTTTGATATATGTATGAAGGTTGAGCTTGTCCCTCGACGTTCTTTGGTGCGAAAGATGATATTTGAACCTTTTTGGTTCTAAATTTGGTAAATATAATGTATTGGGATGACCCTTGTCGCGAAAATGAGATATTAGCCTATATGGTTGCATATTTGATAAATGGGAAGGTTGAATATGTTCCTTGATTTAAAGCATGATTTGTGATCCTATTTGGTTATGTATTCGGCAAAATGAAAGTATTAGAATGACCCTTGTGGAAAAATGAGATTGTAGCCTATATGATTACATGTTTTGATAAATATGAAGGTTGAGCTTGTCCCTCGATGTCCCTTGATGCGAAACATGATATTTGAACCTATTTGGTTCTAAATTCGGTAAATATAAAGTATTGGGATGACCCTTGTCGCGAAAATGAGATATTAGCCTATATGGTTGCAAATTTGATAAATGTGAAGGTTGAATTTCTCCCTTGATTTAATGCATGATTTGTGAACCTCTTTGGTTATGTATTCGATAAAATAAAAGTATTGGAATGACCCTTGTGTATTCTATGTGATTACAAGTTTGAGAAATAAGAAGGTTAACATTTCCCTTGATTTAAATCATGATATATGAATCTATTTGGTTTTGTATTCGATAAAATGAAAGTATTGGAACGACCCTTGCGTAAAAATGAGATTTTAGCCTATATGGTTATATGTTTGATATATGTATGAAGGTTGAGCTTGTCCCTCGACGTTCTTTGGTGCGAAAGATGTTATTTGAACCTTTTTGGTTCTAAATTTGGTAAATATAATGTATTGGGATGACCCTTGTCGCGAAAATGAGATATTAGCCTATATGGTTGCATATTTGATAAATGGGAAGGTTGAATATGTTCCTTGATTTAAAGCATGATTTGTGATCCTATTTGGTTATGTATTCGGCAAAATGAAAGTATTAGAATGACCCTTGTGGAAAAATGAGATTGTAGCCTATATGATTACATGTTTTGATAAATATGAAGGTTGAGCTTGTCCCTCGATGTCCCTTGATGCGAAACATGATATTTGAACCTATTTGTTTCTAAATTCGGTAAATATAAAGTATTGTGGATGACCCTTGTTGCGAAAAAGAGATATTAGCCTATATGGTTGCAAATTTGATAAATGTGAAGGTTGAATTTCTCCCTTGATTTAATGCATGATTTGTGAACCTCTTTGGTTGTGTATTTGATAAAATAAAAGTATTGGAATGACCCTTGCACAAAAATGAGATTTTGGCCTATGTGATTACAAGTTTGAGAAATAAGAAGGTTAACGTTTCCCTTGATTTAAATCATGATATATGAATCTATTTGGTTTTGTATTCGATAAAATGAAAGTATTGGAACGACCCTTGCGTAAAAATGAGATTTTAGCCTCTATGGTTATATGTTTGATATATGTATGAAGGTTGAGCTTGTCCCTCGACGTTCTTTGGTGCGAAAGATGATATTTGAACCTTTTTGGTTCTAAATTTGGTAAATATAATGTATTGGGATGACCCTTGTCGCGAAAATGAGATATTAGCCTATATGGTTGCATATTTGATAAATGGGAAGGTTGAATATGTTCCTTGATTTAAAGCATGATTTGTGATCCTATTTGGTTATGTATTCGGCAAAATGAAAGTATTAGAATGACCCTTGTGGAAAAATGAGATTGTAGCCTATATGATTACATGTTTTGATCAATATGAAGGTTGAGCTTGTCCCTCGATGTCCCTTGATGCGAAACATGATATTTGAACCTATTTGGTTCTAAATTCGGTAAATATAAAGTATTGGGATGACCCTTGTCGCGAAAATGAGATATTAACCTATATGGTTGCAAATTTGATAAATGTGAAGGTTGAATTTCTCCCTTGATTTAATGCATGATTTGTGAACCTCTTTGGTTGTGTATTCGATAAAATAAAAGTATTGGAATGACCCTTGTGTATTCTATGTGATTACAAGTTTGAGAAATAAGAAGGTTAACATTTCCCTTGATTTAAATCATGATATATGAATCTATTTGGTTTTGTATTCGATAAAATGAAAGTATTGGAACGACCCTTGCGTAAAAATGAGATTTTAGCCTATATGGTTATATGTTTGATATATGTATGAAGGTTGAGCTTGTCCCTCAACGTTCTTTGGTGCGAAAGATGTTATTTGAACCTTTTTGGTTCTAAATTTGGTAAATATAATGTATTGGGATGACCCTTGTCGCGAAAATGAGATATTAGCCTATATGGTTGCATATTTGATAAATGGGAAGGTTGAATATGTTCCTTGATTTAAAGCATGATTTGTGATCCTATTTGGTTATGTATTCGGCAAAATGAAAGTATTAGAATGACCCTTGTGGAAAAATGAGATTGTAGCCTATATGATTACATGTTTTGATAAATATGAAGGTTGAGCTTGTCCCTCGATGTCCCTTGATGCGAAACATGATATTTGAACCTATTTGTTTCTAAATTCGGTAAATATAAAGTATTGTGGATGACCCTTGTTGCGAAAAAGAGATATTAGCCTATATGGTTGCAAATTTGATAAATGTGAAGGTTGAATTTCTCCCTTGATTTAATGCATGATTTGTGAACCTCTTTGGTTGTGTATTTGATAAAATAAAAGTATTGGAATGACCCTTGCACAAAAATGAGATTTTGGCCTATGTGATTACAAGTTTGAGAAATAAGAAGGTTAACGTTTCCCTTGATTTAAATCATGATATATGAATCTATTTGGTTTTGTATTCGATAAAATGAAAGTATTGGAACGACCCTTGCGTAAAAATGAGATTTTAGCCTCTATGGTTATATGTTTGATATATGTATGAAGGTTGAGCTTGTCCCTCGACGTTCTTTGGTGCGAAAGATGATATTTGAACCTTTTTGGTTCTAAATTTGGTAAATATAATGTATTGGGATGACCCTTGTCGCGAAAATGAGATATTAGCCTATATGGTTATTTGTTTGATATATATGAAGATTGAGCTTGTCCCTCGATGTCCCTTGGTGCGAAAGATGATATTTGAACCTATTTGGTTCTAAATTCGTTAAATATAAAGTATTGGGATGACCCTTGCGCAAAAATGAGATTTTAGCCTATATGGTTATTTGTTTGATATATATGAAGGTTGAGCTTGTCCATCGATGTCCCTTGGTGCGAAAGATGATATTGGAACCTATTTGGCTCTAAATTCGGTAAATATAAAGTATTGGGAAGACCCTTGACGCGACAATGAGATATTATCCTATATGGTTGCAAATTTGATAAATGGTAAGGTTGAATTTGTCCCTTGATTTAAAGCATGATTTGTGAACCTATTTGGTTATGTATTCGGTAATATAAAAGTATTACAATGACCCTTGTGCAAAAATGAGATTGTAGCCTATATGGTTACATGTTTGATAAATATGAAGGTTGAGCTTGTCCCTCGATGTCCCTTGATGCGAAACATGATATTTGAACCTATTTGGTTCTAAATTCGGTAAATATAAAGTATTGGGATGACCCTTGTCGCGAAAATGATTAGCCTATATGGTTGCAAATTTGATAAATGTGAAGGTTGAATTTCTCCCTTGATTTAATGCATGATTTGTGAACCTCTTTGGTTGTGTATTCGATAAAATAAAAGTATTGGAATGACCCTTGTGTATCCTATGTGATTACAAGTTTGAGAAATAAGAAGGTTAACATTTCCCTTGATTTAAATCATGATATATGAATCTATTTGGTTTTGTATTCGATAAAATGAAAGTATTGGAACGACCCTTGCGTAAAAATGAGATTTTAGCCTATATGGTTATATGTTTGATATATGTATGAAGGTTGAGCTTGTCCCTCGACGTTCTTTGGTGCGAAAGATGTTATTTGAACCTTTTTGGTTCTAAATTTGGTAAATATAATGTATTGGGATGACCCTTGTCGCGAAAATGAGATATTAGCCTATATGGTTGCATGTTTGATAAATGGGAAGGTTGAATATGTTCCTTGATTTAAAGCATGATTTGTGATCCTATTTGGTTATGTATTCGGCAAAATGAAAGTATTAGAATGACCCTTGTGGAAAAATGAGATTGTAGCCTATATGATTACATGTTTTGATAAATATGAAGGTTGAGCTTGTCCCTCGATGTCCCTTGATGCGAAACATGATATTTGAACCTATTTGGTTCTAAATTCGGTAAATATAAAGTATTGGGATGACCCTTGTCGCGAAAATGAGATATTAGCCTATATGGTTGCAAATTTGATAAATGTGAAGGTTGAATTTCTCCCTTGATTTAATGCATGATTTGTGAACCTCTTTGGTTGTGTATTCGATAAAATAAAAGTATTGGAATGACCCTTGTGTATTCTTTGTGATTACAAGTTTGAGAAATAAGAAGGTTAACATTTCCCTTGATTTAAATCATGATATATGAATCTATTTGGTTTTGTATTCGATAAAATGAAAGTATTGGAACGACCCTTGCGTAAAAATGAGATTTTAGCCTATATGGTTATATGTTTGATATATGTATGAAGGTTGAGCTTGTCCCTCGACGTTCTTTGGTGCGAAAGATGTTATTTGAACCTTTTTGGTTCTAAATTTGGTAAATATAATGTATTGGGATGACCCTTGTCGCGAAAATGAGATATTAGCCTATATGGTTGCATATTTGATAAATGGGAAGGTTGAATATGTTCCTTGATTTAAAGCATGATTTGTGATCCTATTTGGTTATGTATTCGGCAAAATGAAAGTATTAGAATGACCCTTGTGGAAAAATGAGATTGTAGCCTATATGATTACATGTTTTGATAAATATGAAGGTTGAGCTTGTCCCTCGATGTCCCTTGATGCGAAACATGATATTTGAACCTATTTGGTTCTAAATTCGGTAAATATAAAGTATTGGGATGACCCTTGTCGCGAAAATGAGATATTAACCTATATGGTTGCAAATTTGATAAATGTGAAGGTTGAATTTCTCCCTTGATTTAATGCATGATTTGTGAACCTCTTTGGTTGTGTATTCGATAAAATAAAAGTATTGGAATGACCCTTGTGTATTCTATGTGATTACAAGTTTGAGAAATAAGAAGGTTAACATTTCCCTTGATTTAAATCATGATATATGAATCTATTTGGTTTTGTATTCGATAAAATGAAAGTATTGGAACGACCCTTGCGTAAAAATGAGATTTTAGCCTATATGGTTATATGTTTGATATATGTATGAAGGTTGAGCTTGTCCCTCAACGTTCTTTGGTGCGAAAGATGTTATTTGAACCTTTTTGGTTCTAAATTTGGTAAATATAATGTATTGGGATGACCCTTGTCGCGAAAATGAGATATTAGCCTATATGGTTGCATATTTGATAAATGGGAAGGTTGAATATGTTCCTTCATTTAAAGCATGATTTGTGATCCTATTTGGTTATGTATTCGGCAAAATGAAAGTATTAGAATGACCCTTGTGGAAAAATGAGATTGTAGCCTATATGATTACATGTTTTGATAAATATGAAGGTTGAGCTTGTCCCTCGATGTCCCTTGATGCGAAACATGATATTTGAACCTATTTGTTTCTAAATTCGGTAAATATAAAGTATTGTGGATGACCCTTGTTGCGAAAAAGAGATATTAGCCTATATGGTTGCAAATTTGATAAATGTGAAGGTTGAATTTCTCCCTTGATTTAATGCATGATTTGTGAACCTCTTTGGTTGTGTATTTGATAAAATAAAAGTATTGGAATGACCCTTGCACAAAAATGAGATTTTGGCCTATGTGATTACAAGTTTGAGAAATAAGAAGGTTAACGTTTCCCTTGATTTAAATCATGATATATGAATCTATTTGGTTTTGTATTCGATAAAATGAAAGTATTGGCACGACCCTTGCGTAAAAATGAGATTTTAGCCTCTATGGTTATATGTTTGATATATGTATGAAGGTTGAGCTTGTCCCTCGACGTTCTTTGGTGCGAAAGATGATATTTGAACCTTTTTGGTTCTAAATTTGGTAAATATAATGTATTGGGATGACCCTTGTCGCGAAAATGAGATATTAGCCTATATGGTTATTTGTTTGATATATATGAAGATTGAGCTTGTCCCTCGATGTCCCTTGGTGCGAAAGATGATATTTGAACCTATTTGGTTCTAAATTCGTTAAATATAAAGTATTGGGATGACCCTTGCGCAAAAATGAGATTTTAGCCTATATGGTTATTTGTTTGATATATATGAAGGTTGAGCTTGTCCATCGATGTCCCTTGGTGCGAAAGATGATATTGGAACCTATTTGGCTCTAAATTCGGTAAATATAAAGTATTGGGATGACCCTTGACGCGACAATGAGATATTATCCTATATGGTTGCAAATTTGATAAATGGTAAGGTTGAATTTGTCCCTTGATTTAAAGCATGATTTGTGAACCTATTTGGTTATGTATTCGGTAATATAAAAGTATTACAATGACCCTTGTGCAAAAATGAGATTGTAGCCTATATGGTTACATGTTTGATAAATATGAAGGTTGAGCTTGTCCCTCGATGTCCCTTGATGCGAAACATGATATTTGAACCTATTTGGTTCTAAATTCGGTAAATATAAAGTATTGGGATGACCCTTGTCGCGAAAATGATTAGCCTATATGGTTGCAAATTTGATAAATGTGAAGGTTGAATTTCTCCCTTGATTTAATGCATGATTTGTGAACCTCTTTGGTTGTGTATTCGATAAAATAAAAGTATTGGAATGACCCTTGTGTATCCTATGTGATTACAAGTTTGAGAAATAAGAAGGTTAACATTTCCCTTGATTTAAATCATGATATATGAATCTATTTGGTTTTGTATTCGATAAAATGAAAGTATTGGAACGACCCTTGCGTAAAAATGAGATTTTAGCCTATATGGTTATATGTTTGATATATGTATGAAGGTTGAGCTTGTCCCTCGACGTTCTTTGGTGCGAAAGATGTTATTTGAACCTTTTTGGTTCTAAATTTGGTAAATATAATGTATTGGGATGACCCTTGTCGCGAAAATGAGATATTAGCCTATATGGTTGCATGTTTGATAAATGGGAAGGTTGAATATGTTCCTTGATTTAAAGCATGATTTGTGATCCTATTTGGTTATGTATTCGGCAAAATGAAAGTATTAGAATGACCCTTGTGGAAAAATGAGATTGTAGCCTATATGATTACATGTTTTGATAAATATGAAGGTTGAGCTTGTCCCTCGATGTCCCTTGATGCGAAACATGATATTTGAACCTATTTGGTTCTAAATTCGGTAAATATAAAGTATTGGGATGACCCTTGTCGCGAAAATGAGATATTAGCCTATATGGTTGCAAATTTGATAAATGTGAAGGTTGAATTTCTCCCTTGATTTAATGCATGATTTGTGAACCTCTTTGGTTGTGTATTCGATAAAATAAAAGTATTGGAATGACCCTTGTGTATTCTTTGTGATTACAAGTTTGAGAAATAAGAAGGTTAACATTTCCCTTGATTTAAATCATGATATATGAATCTATTTGGTTTTGTATTCGATAAAATGAAAGTATTGGAACGACCCTTGCGTAAAAATGAGATTTTAGCCTATATGGTTATATGTTTGATATATGTATGAAGGTTGAGCTTGTCCCTCGACGTTCTTTGGTGCGAAAGATGTTATTTGAACCTTTTTGGTTCTAAATTTGGTAAATATAATGTATTGGGATGACCCTTGTCGCGAAAATGAGATATTAGCCTATATGGTTGCATATTTGATAAATGGGAAGGTTGAATATGTTCCTTGATTTAAAGCATGATTTGTGATCCTATTTGGTTATGTATTCGGCAAAATGAAAGTATTAGAATGACCCTTGTGGAAAAATGAGATTGTAGCCTATATGATTACATGTTTTGATAAATATGAAGGTTGAGCTTGTCCCTCGATGTCCCTTGATGCGAAACATGATATTTGAACCTATTTGGTTCTAAATTCGGTAAATATAAAGTATTGGGATGACCCTTGTCGCGAAAATGAGATATTAACCTATATGGTTGCAAATTTGATAAATGTGAAGGTTGAATTTCTCCCTTGATTTAATGCATGATTTGTGAACCTCTTTGGTTGTGTATTCGATAAAATAAAAGTATTGGAATGACCCTTGTGTATTCTATGTGATTACAAGTTTGAGAAATAAGAAGGTTAACATTTCCCTTGATTTAAATCATGATATATGAATCTATTTGGTTTTGTATTCGATAAAATGAAAGTATTGGAACGACCCTTGCGTAAAAATGAGATTTTAGCCTCTATGGTTATATGTTTGATATATGTATGAAGGTTGAGCTTGTCCCTCGACGTTCTTTGGTGCGAAAGATGATATTTGAACCTTTTTGGTTCTAAATTTGGTAAATATAATGTATTGGGATGACCCTTGTCGCGAAAATGAGATATTAGCCTATATGGTTATTTGTTTGATATATATGAAGATTGAGCTTGTCCCTCGATGTCCCTTGGTGCGAAAGATGATATTTGAACCTATTTGGTTCTAAATTCGTTAAATATAAAGTATTGGGATGACCCTTGCGCAAAAATGAGATTTTAGCCTATATGGTTATTTGTTTGATATATATGAAGGTTGAGCTTGTCCATCGATGTCCCTTGGTGCGAAAGATGATATTGGAACCTATTTGGCTCTAAATTCGGTAAATATAAAGTATTGGGATGACCCTTGACGCGACAATGAGATATTATCCTATATGGTTGCAAATTTGATAAATGGTAAGGTTGAATTTGTCCCTTGATTTAAAGCATGATTTGTGAACCTATTTGGTTATGTATTCGGTAATATAAAAGTATTACAATGACCCTTGTGCAAAAATGAGATTGTAGCCTATATGGTTACATGTTTGATAAATATGAAGGTTGAGCTTGTCCCTCGATGTCCCTTGATGCGAAACATGATATTTGAACCTATTTGGTTCTAAATTCGGTAAATATAAAGTATTGGGATGACCCTTGTCGCGAAAATGATTAGCCTATATGGTTGCAAATTTGATAAATGTGAAGGTTGAATTTCTCCCTTGATTTAATGCATGATTTGTGAACCTCTTTGGTTGTGTATTCGATAAAATAAAAGTATTGGAATGACCCTTGTGTATCCTATGTGATTACAAGTTTGAGAAATAAGAAGGTTAACATTTCCCTTGATTTAAATCATGATATATGAATCTATTTGGTTTTGTATTCGATAAAATGAAAGTATTGGAACGACCCTTGCGTAAAAATGAGATTTTAGCCTATATGGTTATATGTTTGATATATGTATGAAGGTTGAGCTTGTCCCTCGACGTTCTTTGGTGCGAAAGATGTTATTTGAACCTTTTTGGTTCTAAATTTGGTAAATATAATGTATTGGGATGACCCTTGTCGCGAAAATGAGATATTAGCCTATATGGTTGCATGTTTGATAAATGGGAAGGTTGAATATGTTCCTTGATTTAAAGCATGATTTGTGATCCTATTTGGTTATGTATTCGGCAAAATGAAAGTATTAGAATGACCCTTGTGGAAAAATGAGATTGTAGCCTATATGATTACATGTTTTGATAAATATGAAGGTTGAGCTTGTCCCTCGATGTCCCTTGATGCGAAACATGATATTTGAACCTATTTGGTTCTAAATTCGGTAAATATAAAGTATTGGGATGACCCTTGTCGCGAAAATGAGATATTAGCCTATATGGTTGCAAATTTGATAAATGTGAAGGTTGAATTTCTCCCTTGATTTAATGCATGATTTGTGAACCTCTTTGGTTGTGTATTCGATAAAATAAAAGTATTGGAATGACCCTTGTGTATTCTTTGTGATTACAAGTTTGAGAAATAAGAAGGTTAACATTTCCCTTGATTTAAATCATGATATATGAATCTATTTGGTTTTGTATTCGATAAAATGAAAGTATTGGAACGACCCTTGCGTAAAAATGAGATTTTAGCCTATATGGTTATATGTTTGATATATGTATGAAGGTTGAGCTTGTCCCTCGACGTTCTTTGGTGCGAAAGATGTTATTTGAACCTTTTTGGTTCTAAATTTGGTAAATATAATGTATTGGGATGACCCTTGTCGCGAAAATGAGATATTAGCCTATATGGTTGCATATTTGATAAATGGGAAGGTTGAATATGTTCCTTGATTTAAAGCATGATTTGTGATCCTATTTGGTTATGTATTCGGCAAAATGAAAGTATTAGAATGACCCTTGTGGAAAAATGAGATTGTAGCCTATATGATTACATGTTTTGATAAATATGAAGGTTGAGCTTGTCCCTCGATGTCCCTTGATGCGAAACATGATATTTGAACCTATTTGTTTCTAAATTCGGTAAATATAAAGTATTGTGGATGACCCTTGTTGCGAAAAAGAGATATTAGCCTATATGGTTGCAAATTTGATAAATGTGAAGGTTGAATTTCTCCCTTGATTTAATGCATGATTTGTGAACCTCTTTGGTTGTGTATTTGATAAAATAAAAGTATTGGAATGACCCTTGCACAAAAATGAGATTTTGGCCTATGTGATTACAAGTTTGAGAAATAAGAAGGTTAACGTTTCCCTTGATTTAAATCATGATATATGAATCTATTTGGTTTTGTATTCGATAAAATGAAAGTATTGGCACGACCCTTGCGTAAAAATGAGATTTTAGCCTCTATGGTTATATGTTTGATATATGTATGAAGGTTGAGCTTGTCCCTCGACGTTCTTTGGTGCGAAAGATGATATTTGAACCTTTTTGGTTCTAAATTTGGTAAATATAATGTATTGGGATGACCCTTGTCGCGAAAATGAGATATTAGCCTATATGGTTATTTGTTTGATATATATGAAGATTGAGCTTGTCCCTCGATGTCCCGTGGTGCGAAAGATGATATTTGAACCTATTTGGTTCTAAATTCGTTAAATATAAAGTATTGGGATGACCCTTGCGCAAAAATGAGATTTTAGCCTATATGGTTATTTGTTTGATATATATGAAGGTTGAGCTTGTCCATCGATGTCCCTTGGTGCGAAAGATGATATTGGAACCTATTTGGCTCTAAATTCGGTAAATATAAAGTATTGGGATGACCCTTGACGCGACAATGAGATATTATCCTATATGGTTGCAAATTTGATAAATGGTAAGGTTGAATTTGTCCCTTGATTTAAAGCATGATTTGTGAACCTATTTGGTTATGTATTCGGTAATATGAAAGTATTAGAATGACCCTTGTGCAAAAATGAGATTGTAGCCTATATGGTTACATGTTTGATATATATGAAGGTTGAGCTTGTCCCTCGATGTCCCTTGATGCGAAACATGATATTTGAACCTATTTGGTTCTAAATTCGGTAAATATAAAGTATTGGGATGACCCTTGTCGCGAAAATGAGATATTAGCCTATATGGTTGCAAATTTGATAAATGTGAAGGTTGAATTTCTCCCTTGATTTAATGCATGATTTGTGAACCTCTTTGGTTGTGTATTCGATAAACTAAAAGTATTGGAATAACCCTTGCGCAAAAATGAGATTTTGGCCTATATGATTACAAGTTTGAGAAATAAGAAGGTTAACATTTCCCTTGATTTAAATCATGATATATGAATCTATTTGGTTTTTATTTGATAAAATGAAAGTATTGGAACAACCCTTGCGTAAAAATGAGATTTTAGCCTCTATGGTTATATGTTTGATATATGTATGAAGGTTGAGCTTGTCCCTCGACGTTCTTTGGTGCGAAAGATGATATTTGAACCTTTTTGGTTCTAAATTTGGTAAATATAATGTATTGGGATGACCCTTGTCGCGAAAATGAGATATTAGCCTATATGGTTATTTGTTTGATATATATGAAGATTGAGCTTGTCCCTCGATGTCCCTTGGTGCGAAAGATGATATTTGAACCTATTTGGTTCTAAATTCGTTAAATATAAAGTATTGGGATGACCCTTGTCGCGAAAATGAGATATTAGCCTATATGGTTATTTGTTTGATATATATGAAGGTTGAGCTTGTCCCTCGATGTCCCTTGGTGCGAAAGATGATATTTGAACCTACTTGGTTCTAAATTCGTTAAATATAAAGTATTGGGATGACCCTTGCGCAAAAATGAGATTTTAGCCTATATGGTTATTTGTTTGATATATATGAAGGTTGAGCTTGTCCATCGATGTCCCTTGGTGCGAAAGATGATATTGGAACCTATTTGGTTCTAAATTCGGTAAATATAAAGTATTGGGATGACCCTTGACGCGACAATGAGAAATTATCCTATATGGTTGCAAATTTGATAAATGGTAAGGTTGAATTTGTCCCTTGATTTAAAGCATGATTTGTGAACCTATTTGGTTATGTATTCGGTAATATGAAAGTATCAGAATGAACCTTGTGCAAAAATGAGATTGTAGCCTATATGGTTACATGTTTGATAAATATGAAGGTTGAGCTTGTCCCTCGATGTCCCTTGATGGGAAACATGATATTTGAACCTATTTGGTTCTAAATTCGGTAAATATAAAGTATTGGGATGACCCTTGTCGCGAAAATGAGATATTAGCCTATATGGTTGCAAATTTGATAAATGTGAAGGTTGAATTTCTCCCTTGATTTAATGCATGATTTGTGAACCTCTTTGGTTGTGTATTCGATAAAATAAAAGTATTGGAATGACCCTTGTGTATTCTATGTGATTACAAGTTTGAGAAATAAGAAGGTTAACATTTCCCTTGATTTAAATCATGATATATGAATCTATTTGGTTTTGTATTCGATAAAATGAAAGTATTGGAACGACCCTTGCGTAAAAATGAGATTTTAGCCTATATGGTTATATGTTTGATATATGTATGAAGGTTGAGCTTGTCCCTCGACGTTCTTTGGTGCGAAAGATGTTATTTGAACCTTTTTGGTTCTAAATTTGGTAAATATAATGTATTGGGATGACCCTTGTCGCGAAAATGAGATATTAGCCTATATGGTTGCATATTTGATAAATGGGAAGGTTGAATATGTTCCTTGATTTAAAGCATGATTTGTGATCCTATTTGGTTATGTATTCGGCAAAATGAAAGTATTAGAATGACCCTTGTGGAAAAATGAGATTGTAGCCTATATGATTACATGTTTTGATAAATATGAAGGTTGAGCTTGTCCCTCGATGTCCCTTGATGCAAAACATGATATTTGAACCTATTTGTTTCTAAATTCGGTATATATAAAGTATTGTGGATGACCCTTGTTGCGAAAAAGAGATATTAGCCTATATGGTTGCAAATTTGATAAATGTGAAGGTTGAATTTCTCCCTTGATTTAATGCATGATTTGTGAACCTCTTTGGTTGTGTATTTGATAAAATAAAAGTATTGGAATGACCCTTGCACAAAAATGAGATTTTGGCCTATGTGATTACAAGTTTGAGAAATAAGAAGGTTAACGTTTCCCTTGATTTAAATCATGATATATGAATCTATTTGGTTTTGTATTCGATAAAATGAAAGTATTGGAACGACCCTTGCGTAAAAATGAGATTTTAGCCTCTATGGTTATATGTTTGATATATGTATGAAGGTTGAGCTTGTCCCTCGACGTTCTTTGGTGCGAAAGATGATATTTGAACCTTTTTGGTTCTAAATTTGGTAAATATAATGTATTGGGATGACCCTTGTCGCGAAAATGAGATATTAGCCTATATGGTTATTTGTTTGATATATATGAAGATTGAGCTTGTCCCTCGATGTCCCTTGGTGCGAAAGATGATATTTGAACCTATTTGGTTCTAAATTCGGTAAATATAAAGTATTGGGATGACCCTTGTCGCGAAAATGAGATATTAGCCTATATGGTTGCAAATTTGATAAATGTGAAGGTTGAATTTCTCCCTTGATTTAATGCATGATTTGTGAACCTCTTTGGTTGTGTATTCGATAAACTAAAAGTATTGGAATAACCCTTGCGCAAAAATGAGATTTTGGCCTATATGATTACAAGTTTGAGAAATAAGAAGGTTAACATTTCCCTTGATTTAAATCATGATATATGAATCTATTTGGTTTTTATTTGATAAAATGAAAGTATTGGAACGACCCTTGCGTAAAAATGAGATTTTAGCCTCTATGGTTATATGTTTGATATATGTATGAAGGTTGAGCTTGTCCCTCGACGTTCTTTGGTGCGAAAGATGATATTTGAACCTTTTTGGTTCTAAATTTGGTAAATATAATGTATTGGGATGACCCTTGTCGCGAAAATGAGATATTAGCCTATATGGTTATTTGTTTGATATATATGAAGATTGAGCTTGTCCCTCGATGTCCCTTGGTGCGAAAGATGATATTTGAACCTATTTGGTTCTAAATTCGTTAAATATAAAGTATTGGGATGACCCTTGCGCAAAAATGAGATTTTAGCCTATATGGTTATTTGTTTGATATATATGAAGGTTGAGCTTGTCCATCGATGTCCCTTGGTGCGAAAGATGATATTGGAACCTATTTGGCTCTAAATTCGGTAAATATAAAGTATTGGGATGACCCTTGACGCGACAATGAGATATTATCCTATATGGTTGCAAATTTGATAAATGGTAAGGTTGAATTTGTCCCTTGATTTAAAGCATGATTTGTGAACCTATTTGGTTATGTATTCGGTAATATGAAAGTATTAGAATGACCCTTGTGCAAAAATGAGATTGTAGCCTATATGGTTACATGTTTGATAAATATAAAGGTTGAGCTTGTCCCTCGATGTCCCTTGATGCGAAACATGATATTTGAACCTATTTGGTTCTAAATTCGGTAAATATAAAGTATTGGGATGACCCTTGTCGCGAAAATGAGATATTAGCCTATATGGTTGCAAATTTGATAAATGTGAAGGTTGAATTTCTCCCTTGATTTAATGCATGATTTGTGAACCTCTTTGGTTGTGTATTCGATAAACTAAAAGTATTGGAATAACCCTTGCGCAAAAATGAGATTTTGGCCTATATGATTACAAGTTTGAGAAATAAGAAGGTTAACATTTCCCTTGATTTAAATCATGATATATGAATCTATTTGGTTTTTATTGGATAAAATGAAAGTATTGGAACGACCCTTGCGTAAAAATGATATTTTAGCCTCTATGGTTATATGTTTGATATATGTATGAAGGTTGAGCTTGTCCCTCGACGTTCTTTGGTGCGAAAGATGATATTTGAACCTTTTTGGTTCTAAATTTGGTAAATATAATGTATTGGGATGACCCTTGTCGCGAAAATGAGATATTAGCCTATATGGTTGCATATTTGATAAATGGGAAGGTTGAATATGTTCCTTGATTTAAAGCATGATTTGTGATCCTATTTGGTTATGTATTCGGCAAAATGAAAGTATTAGAATGACCCTTGTGGAAAAATGAGATTGTAGCCTATATGATTACATGTTTTGATAAATATGAAGGTTGAGCTTGTCCCTCGATGTCCCTTGATGCAAAACATGATATTTGAACCTATTTGTTTCTAAATTCGGTATATATAAAGTATTGTGGATGACCCTTGTTGCGAAAAAGAGATATTAGCCTATATGGTTGCAAATTTGATAAATGTGAAGGTTGAATTTCTCCCTTGATTTAATGCATGATTTGTGAACCTCTTTGGTTGTGTATTTGATAAAATAAAAGTATTGGAATGACCCTTGCACAAAAATGAGATTTTGGCCTATGTGATTACAAGTTTGAGAAATAAGAAGGTTAACGTTTCCCTTGATTTAAATCATGATATATGAATCTATTTGGTTTTGTATTCGATAAAATGAAAGTATTGGAACGACCCTTGCGTAAAAATGAGATTTTAGCCTCTATGGTTATATGTTTGATATATGTATGAAGGTTGAGCTTGTCCCTCGACGTTCTTTGGTGCGAAAGATGATATTTGAACCTTTTTGGTTCTAAATTTGGTAAATATAATGTATTGGGATGACCCTTGTCGCGAAAATGAGATATTAGCCTATATGGTTATTTGTTTGATATATATGAAGATTGAGCTTGTCCCTCGATGTCCCTTGGTGCGAAAGATGATATTTGAACCTATTTGGTTCTAAATTCGTTAAATATAAAGTATTGGGATGACCCTTGCGCAAAAATGAGATTTTAGCCTATATGGTTATTTGTTTGATATATATGAAGGTTGAGCTTGTCCATCGATGTCCCTTGGTGCGAAAGATGATATTGGAACCTATTTGGCTCTAAATTCGGTAAATATAAAGTATTGGGATGACCCTTGACGCGACAATGAGATATTATCCTATATGGTTGCAAATTTGATAAATGGTAAGGTTGAATTTGTCCCTTGATTTAAAGCATGATTTGTGAACCTATTTGGTTATGTATTCGGTAATATGAAAGTATTAGAATGACCCTTGTGCAAAAATGAGATTGTAGCCTATATGGTTACATGTTTGATAAATATGAAGGTTGAGCTTGTCCCTCGATGTCCCTTGATGCGAAACATGATATTTGAACCTATTTGGTTCTAAATTCGGTAAATATAAAGTATTGGGATGACCCTTGTCGCGAAAATGAGATATTAGCCTATATGGTTGCAAATTTGATAAATGTGAAGGTTGAATTTCTCCCTAGATTTAATGCATGATTTGTGAACCTCTTTGGTTGTGTATTCGATAAACTAAAAGTATTGGAATAACCCTTGCGCAAAAATGAGATTTTGGCCTATATGATTACAAGATTGAGAAATAAGAAGGTTAACATTTCCCTTGATTTAAATCATGATATATGAATCTATTTGGTTTTTATTTGATAAAATGAAAGTATTGGAACGACCCTTGCGTAAAAATGATATTTTAGCCTCTATGGTTATATGTTTGATATATGTATGAAGGTTGAGCTTGTCCCTCGACGTTCTTTGGTGCGAAAGATGATATTTGAACCTTTTTGGTTCTAAATTTGGTAAATATAATGTATTGGGATGACCCTTGTCGCGAAAATGAGATATTAGCCTATATGGTTATTTGTTTGATATATATGAAGGTTGAGCTTGTCCCTCGATGTCCCTTGGTGCGAAAGATGATATTTGAACCTACTTGGTTCTAAATTCGTTAAATATAAAGTATTGGGATGACCCTTGCGCAAAAATGAGATTTTAGCCTATATGGTTATTTGTTTGATATATATGAAGGTTGAGCTTGTCCATCGATGTCCCTTGGTGCGAAAGATGATATTGGAACCTATTTGGTTCTAAATTCGGTAAATATAAAGTATTGGGATGACCCTTGACGCGACAATGAGAAATTATCCTATATGGTTGCAAATTTGATAAATGGTAAGGTTGAATTTGTCCCTTGATTTAAAGCATGATTTGTGAACCTATTTGGTTATGTATTCGGTAATATGAAAGTATCAGAATGAACCTTGTGCAAAAATGAGATTGTAGCCTATATGGTTACATGTTTGATAAATATGAAGGTTGAGCTTGTCCCTCGATGTCCCTTGATGGGAAACATGATATTTGAACCTATTTGGTTCTAAATTCGGTAAATATAAAGTATTGGGATGACCCTTGTCGCGAAAATGAGATATTAGCCTATATGGTTGCAAATTTGATAAATGTGAAGGTTGAATTTCTCCCTTGATTTAATGCATGATTTGTGAACCTCTTTGGTTGTGTATTTGATAAAATAAAAGTATTGGAATGACCCTTGCACAAAAATGAGATTTTGGCCTATGTGATTACAAGTTTGAGAAATAAGAAGGTTAACATTTCCCTTGATTTAAATCATGATATATGAATCTATTTGGTTTTGTATTCGATAAAATGAAAGTATTAGAACGACCATTGCGTAAAAATGAGATTTTAGCCTATATGGTTATATGTTTGATATATGTATGAAGGTTGAGCTTGTCCCTCGACGTTCTTTGGTGCGAAAGATGTTATTTGAACCTTTTTGGTTCTAAATTTGGTAAATATAATGTATTGGGATGACCCTTGTCGCGAAAATGAGATATTAGCCTATATGGTTGCATATTTGATAAATGGGAAGGTTGAATATGTTCCTTGATTTAAAGCATGATTTGTGATCCTATTTGGTTATGTATTCGGCAAAATGAAAGTATTAGAATGACCCTTGTGGAAAAATGAGATTGTAGCCTATATGATTACATGTTTTGATAAATATGAAGGTTGAGCTTGTCCCTCGATGTCCCTTGATGCAAAACATGATATTTGAACCTATTTGTTTCTAAATTCGGTATATATAAAGTATTGTGGATGACCCTTGTTGCGAAAAAGAGATATTAGCCTATATGGTTGCAAATTTGATAAATGTGAAGGTTGAATTTCTCCCTTGATTTAATGCATGATTTGTGAACCTCTTTGGTTGTGTATTTGATAAAATAAAAGTATTGGAATGATCCTTGCACAAAAATGAGATTTTGGCCTATGTGATTACAAGTTTGAGAAATAAGAAGGTTAACGTTTCCCTTGATTTAAATCATGATATATGAATCTATTTGGTTTTGTATTCGATAAAATGAAAGTATTGGAACGACCCTTGCGTAAAAATGAGATTTTAGCCTCTATGGTTATATGTTTGATATATGTATGAAGGTTGAGCTTGTCCCTCGACGTTCTTTGGTGCGAAAGATGATATTTGAACCTTTTTGGTTCTAAATTTGGTAAATATAATGTATTGGGATGACCCTTGTCGCGAAAATGAGATATTAGCCTATATGGTTATTTGTTTGATATATATGAAGATTGAGCTTGTCCCTCGATGTCCCTTGGTGCGAAAGATGATATTTGAACCTATTTGGTTCTAAATTCGTTAAATATAAAGTATTGGGATGACCCTTGCGCAAAAATGAGATTTTAGCCTATATGGTTATTTGTTTGATATATATGAAGGTTGAGCTTGTCCATCGATGTCCCTTGGTGCGAAAGATGATATTGGAACCTATTTGGCTCTAAATTCGGTAAATATAAAGTATTGGGATGACCCTTGACGCGACAATGAGATATTATCCTATATGGTTGCAAATTTGATAAATGGTAAGGTTGAATTTGTCCCTTGATTTAAAGCATGATTTGTGAACCTATTTGGTTATGTATTCGGTAATATGAAAGTATTAGAATGACCCTTGTGCAAAAATGAGATTGTAGCCTATATGGTTACATGTTTGATAAATATGAAGGTTGAGCTTGTCCCTCGATGTCCCTTGATGCGAAACATGATATTTGAACCTATTTCGTTCTAAATTCGGTAAATATAAAGTATTGGGATGACCCTTGTCGCGAAAATGAGATATTAGCCTATATGGTTGCAAATTTGATAAATGTGAAGGTTGAATTTCTCCCTTGATTTAATGCATGATTTGTGAACCTCTTTGGTTGTGTATTCGATAAAATAAAAGTATTGGAATGACCCTTGTGTATTCTATGTGATTACAAGTTTGAGAAATAAGAAGGTTAACATTTCCCTGGATTTAAATCATGATATATGAATCTATTTGGTTTTGTATTCGATAAAATGAAAGTATTGGAACGACCCTTGCGTAAAAATGAGATTTTAGCCTATATGGTTATATGTTTGATATATATATATATATATATATATATATATATATATATATATATATATATATATATGAAGGTTGAACTTGTCCCTCGATGTCCCTTGATGCGAAACATGATATTTGAACCTATTTGGTTCTAAATTCGGTAAATATAAAGTATTGGGATGACCCTTGTCGCGAAAATGAGATATTAGCCTATATGGTTGCAAATTTGATAAATGTGAAGGTTGAATTTCTCCCTTGATTTAATGCATGATTTGTGAACCTCTTTGGTTGTGTATTCGATAAAATAAAAGTATTGGAATGACCCTTGTGTATTCTATGTGATTACAAGTTTGAGAAATAAGAAGGTTAACATTTCCCTTGATTTAAATCATGATATATGAATCTATTTGGTTTTGTATTCGATAAAATGAAAGTATTGGAACGACCCTTGCGTAAAAATGAGATTTTAGCCTATATGGTTATATGTTTGATATATGTATGAAGGTTGAGCTTGTCCCTCGACGTTCTTTGGTGCGAAAGATGTTATTTGAACCTTTTTGGTTCTAAATTTGGTAAATATAATGTATTGGGATGACCCTTGTCGCGAAAATGAGATATTAGCCTATATGGTTGCATATTTGATAAATGGGAAGGTTGAATATGTTCCTTGATTTAAAGCATGATTTGTGATCCTATTTGGTTATGTATTCGGCAAAATGAAAGTATTAGAATGACCCTTGTGGAAAAATGAGATTGTAGCCTATATGATTACATGTTTTGATAAATATGAAGGTTGAGCTTGTCCCTCGATGTCCCTTGATGCAAAACATGATATTTGAACCTATTTGTTTCTAAATTCGGTATATATAAAGTATTGTGGATGACCCTTGTTGCGAAAAAGAGATATTAGCCTATATGGTTGCAAATTTGATAAATGTGAAGGTTGAATTTCTCCCTTGATTTAATGCATGATTTGTGAACCTCTTTGGTTGTGTATTTGATAAAATAAAAGTATTGGAATGACCCTTGCACAAAAATGAGATTTTGGCCTATGTGATTACAAGTTTGAGAAATAAGAAGGTTAACGTTTCCCTTGATTTAAATCATGATATATGAATCTATTTGGTTTTGTATTCGATAAAATGAAAGTATTGGAACGACCCTTGCGTAAAAATGAGATTTTAGCCTCTATGGTTATATGTTTGATATATGTATGAAGGTTGAGCTTGTCCCTCGACGTTCTTTGGTGCGAAAGATGATATTTGAACCTTTTTGGTTGTAAATTTGGTAAATATAATGTATTGGGATGACCCTTGTCGCGAAAATGAGATATTAGCCTTTATGGTTATTTGTTTGATATATATGAAGATTGAGCTTGTCCCTCGATGTCCCTTGGTGCGAAAGATGATATTTGAACCTATTTGGTTCTAAATTCGTTAAATATAAAGTATTGGGATGACCCTTGCGCAAAAATGAGATTTTAGCCTATATGGTTATTTGTTTGATATATATGAAGGTTGAGCTTGTCAATCGATGTCCCTTGGTGCGAAAGATGATATTGGAACCTATTTGGCTCTAAATTCGGTAAATATAAAGTATTGGGATGACCCTTGACGCGACAATGAGATATTATCCTATATGGTTGCAAAATTGATAAATGGTAAGGTTGAATTTGTCCCTTGATTTAAAGCATGATTTGTGAACCTATTTGGTTATGTATTCGGTAATATGAAAGTATTAGAATGACCCTTGTGCAAAAATGAGATTGTAGCCTATATGGTTACATGTTTGATAAATATGAAGGTTGAGCTTGTCCCTCGATGTCCCTTGATGCGAAACATGATATTTGAACCTATTTGGTTCTAAATTCGGTAAATATAAAGTATTGGGATGACCCTTGTCGCGAAAATGAGATATTAGCCTATATGGTTGCAAATTTGATAAATGTGAAGGTTGAATTTCTCCCTTGATTTAATGCGTGATTTGTGAACCTCTTTGGTTGTGTATTCGATAAAATAAAAGTATTGGAATGACCCTTGTGTATTCTATGTGATTACAAGTTTGAGAAATAAGAAGGTTAACATTTCCCTTGATTTAAATCATGATATATGAATCTATTTGGTTTTGTATTCGATAAAATGAAAGTATTGGAACGACCCTTGCGTAAAAATGAGATTTTAGCCTATATGGTTATATGTTTGATATATATATATATATATATATGAAGGTTGAACTTGTCCCTCGATGTCCCTTGATGCGAAACATGATATTTGAACCTATTTGGTTCTAAATTCGGTAAATATAAAGTATTGGGATGACCCTTGTCGCGAAAATGAGATATTAGCCTATATGGTTGCAAATTTGATAAATGTGAAGGTTGAATTTCTCCCTTGATTTAATGCATGATTTGTGAACCTCTTTGGTTGTGTATTCGATAAAATAAAAGTATTGGAATGACCCTTGTGTATTCTATGTGATTACAAGTTTGAGAAATAAGAAGGTTAACATTTCCCTTGATTTAAATCATGATATATGAATCTATTTGGTTTTGTATTCGATAAAATGAAAGTATCAGAATGAACCTTGTGCAAAAATGAGATTGTAGCCTATATGGTTACATGTTTTGATAAATATGAAGGTTGAGCTTGTCCCTCGATGTCCCTTGATGCAAAACATGATATTTGAACCTATTTGTTTCTAAATTCGGTATATATAAAGTATTGTGGATGACCCTTGTTGCGAAAAAGAGATATTAGCCTATATGGTTGCAAATTTGATAAATGGTAAGGTTGAATTTGTCCCTTGATTTAAAGCATGATTTGTGAACCTATTTGGTTATGTATTCGGTAATATGAAAGTATCAGAATGAACCTTGTGCAAAAATGAGATTGTAGCCTATATGGTTACATGTTTGATAAATATGAAGGTTGAGCTTGTCCCTCGATGTCCCTTGATGGGAAACATGATATTTGAACCTATTTGGCTCTAAATTCGGTAAATATAAAGTATTGGGATGACCCTTGACGCGACAATGAGATATTATCCTATATGGTTGCAAAATTGATAAATGGTAAGGTTGAATTTGTCCCTTGATTTAAAGCATGATTTGTGAACCTATTTGGTTATGTATTCGGTAATATGAAAGTATTAGAATGACCCTTGTGCAAAAATGAGATTGTAGCCTATATGGTTACATGTTTGATAAATATGAAGGTTGAGCTTGTCCCTCGATGTCCCTTGATGCGAAACATGATATTTGAACCTATTTGGTTCTAAATTCGGTAAATATAAAGTATTGGGATGACCCTTGTCGCGAAAATGAGATATTAGCCTATATGGTTGCAAATTTGATAAATGTGAAGGTTGAATTTCTCCCTTGATTTAATGCGTGATTTGTGAACCTCTTTGGTTGTGTATTCGATAAAATAAAAGTATTGGAATGACCCTTGTGTATTCTATGTGATTACAAGTTTGAGAAATAAGAAGGTTAACATTTCCCTTGATTTAAATCATGATATATGAATCTATTTGGTTTTGTATTCGATAAAATGAAAGTATTGGAACGACCCTTGCGTAAAAATGAGATTTTAGCCTATATGGTTATATGTTTGATATATATATATATATGAAGGTTGAACTTGTCCCTCGATGTCCCTTGATGCGAAACATGATATTTGAACCTATTTGGTTCTAAATTCGGTAAATATAAAGTATTGGGATGACCCTTGTCGCGAAAATGAGATATTAGCCTATATGGTTGCAAATTTGATAAATGTGAAGGTTGAATTTCTCCCTTGATTTAATGCATGATTTGTGAACCTCTTTGGTTGTGTATTCGATAAAATAAAAGTATTGGAATGACCCTTGTGTATTCTATGTGATTACAAGTTTGAGAAATAAGAAGGTTAACATTTCCCTTGATTTAAATCATGATATATGAATCTATTTGGTTTTGTATTCGATAAAATGAAAGTATCAGAATGAACCTTGTGCAAAAATGAGATTGTAGCCTATATGGTTACATGTTTTGATAAATATGAAGGTTGAGCTTGTCCCTCGATGTCCCTTGATGCAAAACATGATATTTGAACCTATTTGTTTCTAAATTCGGTATATATAAAGTATTGTGGATGACCCTTGTTGCGAAAAAGAGATATTAGCCTATATGGTTGCAAATTTGATAAATGGTAAGGTTGAATTTGTCCCTTGATTTAAAGCATGATTTGTGAACCTATTTGGTTATGTATTCGGTAATATGAAAGTATCAGAATGAACCTTGTGCAAAAATGAGATTGTAGCCTATATGGTTACATGTTTGATAAATATGAAGGTTGAGCTTGTCCCTCGATGTCCCTTGATGGGAAACATGATATTTGAACCTATTTGGTTCTAAATTCGGTAAATATAAAGTATTGGGATGACCCTTGTCGCGAAAATGAGATATTAGCCTATATGGTTGCAAATTTGATAAATGTGAAGGTTGAATTTCTCCCTTGATTTAATGCATGATTTGTGAACCTCTTTGGTTGTGTATTTGATAAAATAAAAGTATTGGAATGACCCTTGCACAAAAATGAGATTTTGGCCTATGTGATTACAAGTTTGAGAAATAAGAAGGTTAACATTTCCCTTGATTTAAATCATGATATATGAATCTATTTGGTTTTGTATTCGATAAAATGAAAGTATTAGAACGACCATTGCGTAAAAATGAGATTTTAGCCTATATGGTTATATGTTTGATATATGTATGAAGGTTGAGCTTGTCCCTCGACGTTCTTTGGTGCGAAAGATGTTATTTGAACCTTTTTGGTTCTAAATTTGGTAAATATAATGTATTGGGATGACCCTTGTCGCGAAAATGAGATATTAGCCTATATGGTTGCATATTTGATAAATGGGAAGGTTGAATATGTTCCTTGATTTAAAGCATGATTTGTGATCCTATTTGGTTATGTATTCGGCAAAATGAAAGTATTAGAATGACCCTTGTGGAAAAATGAGATTGTAGCCTATATGATTACATGTTTTGATAAATATGAAGGTTGAGCTTGTCCCTCGATGTCCCTTGATGCAAAACATGATATTTGAACCTATTTGTTTCTAAATTCGGTATATATAAAGTATTGTGGATGACCCTTGTTGCGAAAAAGAGATATTAGCCTATATGGTTGCAAATTTGATAAATGTGAAGGTTGAATTTCTCCCTTGATTTAATGCATGATTTGTGAACCTCTTTGGTTGTGTATTTGATAAAATAAAAGTATTGGAATGATCCTTGCACAAAAATGAGATTTTGGCCTATGTGATTACAAGTTTGAGAAATAAGAAGGTTAACGTTTCCCTTGATTTAAATCATGATATATGAATCTATTTGGTTTTGTATTCGATAAAATGAAAGTATTGGAACGACCCTTGCGTAAAAATGAGATTTTAGCCTCTATGGTTATATGTTTGATATATGTATGAAGGTTGAGCTTGTCCCTCGACGTTCTTTGGTGCGAAAGATGATATTTGAACCTTTTTGGTTCTAAATTTGGTAAATATAATGTATTGGGATGACCCTTGTCGCGAAAATGAGATATTAGCCTTTATGGTTATTTGTTTGATATATATGAAGATTGAGCTTGTCCCTCGATGTCCCTTGGTGCGAAAGATGATATTTGAACCTATTTGGTTCTAAATTCGTTAAATATAAAGTATTGGGATGACCCTTGCGCAAAAATGAGATTTTAGCCTATATGGTTATTTGTTTGATATATATGAAGGTTGAGCTTGTCCATCGATGTCCCTTGGTGCGAAAGATGATATTGGAACCTATTTGGCTCTAAATTCGGTAAATATAAAGTATTGGGATGACCCTTGACGCGACAATGAGATATTATCCTATATGGTTGCAAATTTGATAAATGGTAAGGTTGAATTTGTCCCTTGATTTAAAGCATGATTTGTGAACCTATTTGGTTATGTATTCGGTAATATGAAAGTATTAGAATGACCCTTGTGCAAAAATGAGATTGTAGCCTATATGGTTACATGTTTGATAAATATGAAGGTTGAGCTTGTCCCTCGATGTCCCTTGATGCGAAACATGATATTTGAACCTATTTCGTTCTAAATTCGGTAAATATAAAGTATTGGGATGACCCTTGTCGCGAAAATGAGATATTAGCCTATATGGTTGCAAATTTGATAAATGTGAAGGTTGAATTTCTCCCTTGATTTAATGCATGATTTGTGAACCTCTTTGGTTGTGTATTCGATAAAATAAAAGTATTGGAATGACCCTTGTGTATTCTATGTGATTACAAGTTTGAGAAATAAGAAGGTTAACATTTCCCTGGATTTAAATCATGATATATGAATCTATTTGGTTTTGTATTCGATAAAATGAAAGTATTGGAACGACCCTTGCGTAAAAATGAGATTTTAGCCTATATGGTTATATGTTTGATATATATATATATATATGAAGGTTGAACTTGTCCCTCGATGTCCCTTGATGCGAAACATGATATTTGAACCTATTTGGTTCTAAATTCGGTAAATATAAAGTATTGGGATGACCCTTGTCGCGAAAATGAGATATTAGCCTATATGGTTGCAAATTTGATAAATGTGAAGGTTGAATTTCTCCCTTGATTTAATGCATGATTTGTGAACCTCTTTGGTTGTGTATTCGATAAAATAAAAGTATTGGAATGACCCTTGTGTATTCTATGTGATTACAAGTTTGAGAAATAAGAAGGTTAACATTTCCCTTGATTTAAATCATGATATATGAATCTATTTGGTTTTGTATTCGATAAAATGAAAGTATTGGAACGACCCTTGCGTAAAAATGAGATTTTAGCCTATATGGTTATATGTTTGATATATGTATGAAGGTTGAGCTTGTCCCTCGACGTTCTTTGGTGCGAAAGATGTTATTTGAACCTTTTTGGTTCTAAATTTGGTAAATATAATGTATTGGGATGACCCTTGTCGCGAAAATGAGATATTAGCCTATATGGTTGCATATTTGATAAATGGGAAGGTTGAATATGTTCCTTGATTTAAAGCATGATTTGTGATCCTATTTGGTTATGTATTCGGCAAAATGAAAGTATTAGAATGACCCTTGTGGAAAAATGAGATTGTAGCCTATATGATTACATGTTTTGATAAATATGAAGGTTGAGCTTGTCCCTCGATGTCCCTTGATGCAAAACATGATATTTGAACCTATTTGTTTCTAAATTCGGTATATATAAAGTATTGTGGATGACCCTTGTTGCGAAAAAGAGATATTAGCCTATATGGTTGCAAATTTGATAAATGTGAAGGTTGAATTTCTCCCTTGATTTAATGCATGATTTGTGAACCTCTTTGGTTGTGTATTTGATAAAATAAAAGTATTGGAATGACCCTTGCACAAAAATGAGATTTTGGCCTATGTGATTACAAGTTTGAGAAATAAGAAGGTTAACGTTTCCCTTGATTTAAATCATGATATATGAATCTATTTGGTTTTGTATTCGATAAAATGAAAGTATTGGAACGACCCTTGCGTAAAAATGAGATTTTAGCCTCTATGGTTATATGTTTGATATATGTATGAAGGTTGAGCTTGTCCCTCGACGTTCTTTGGTGCGAAAGATGATATTTGAACCTTTTTGGTTGTAAATTTGGTAAATATAATGTATTGGGATGACCCTTGTCGCGAAAATGAGATATTAGCCTTTATGGTTATTTGTTTGATATATATGAAGATTGAGCTTGTCCCTCGATGTCCCTTGGTGCGAAAGATGATATTTGAACCTATTTGGTTCTAAATTCGTTAAATATAAAGTATTGGGATGACCCTTGCGCAAAAATGAGATTTTAGCCTATATGGTTATTTGTTTGATATATATGAAGGTTGAGCTTGTCAATCGATGTCCCTTGGTGCGAAAGATGATATTGGAACCTATTTGGCTCTAAATTCGGTAAATATAAAGTATTGGGATGACCCTTGACGCGACAATGAGATATTATCCTATATGGTTGCAAAATTGATAAATGGTAAGGTTGAATTTGTCCCTTGATTTAAAGCATGATTTGTGAACCTATTTGGTTATGTATTCGGTAATATGAAAGTATTAGAATGACCCTTGTGCAAAAATGAGATTGTAGCCTATATGGTTACATGTTTGATAAATATGAAGGTTGAGCTTGTCCCTCGATGTCCCTTGATGCGAAACATGATATTTGAACCTATTTGGTTCTAAATTCGGTAAATATAAAGTATTGGGATGACCCTTGTCGCGAAAATGAGATATTAGCCTATATGGTTGCAAATTTGATAAATGTGAAGGTTGAATTTCTCCCTTGATTTAATGCGTGATTTGTGAACCTCTTTGGTTGTGTATTCGATAAAATAAAAGTATTGGAATGACCCTTGTGTATTCTATGTGATTACAAGTTTGAGAAATAAGAAGGTTAACATTTCCCTTGATTTAAATCATGATATATGAATCTATTTGGTTTTGTATTCGATAAAATGAAAGTATTGGAACGACCCTTGCGTAAAAATGAGATTTTAGCCTATATGGTTATATGTTTGATATATATATATATATGAAGGTTGAACTTGTCCCTCGATGTCCCTTGATGCGAAACATGATATTTGAACCTATTTGGTTCTAAATTCGGTAAATATAAAGTATTGGGATGACCCTTGTCGCGAAAATGAGATATTAGCCTATATGGTTGCAAATTTGATAAATGTGAAGGTTGAATTTCTCCCTTGATTTAATGCATGATTTGTGAACCTCTTTGGTTGTGTATTCGATAAAATAAAAGTATTGGAATGACCCTTGTGTATTCTATGTGATTACAAGTTTGAGAAATAAGAAGGTTAACATTTCCCTTGATTTAAATCATGATATATGAATCTATTTGGTTTTGTATTCGATAAAATGAAAGTATTGGAACGACCCTTGCGTAAAAATGAGATTTTAGCCTATATGGTTATATGTTTGATATATGTATGAAGGTTGAGCTTGTCCCTCGACGTTCTTTGGTGCGAAAGATGTTATTTGAACCTTTTTGGTTCTAAATTTGGTAAATATAATGTATTGGGATGACCCTTGTCGCGAAAATGAGATATTAGCCTATATGGTTGCATATTTGATAAATGGGAAGGTTGAATATGTTCCTTGATTTAAAGCATGATTTGTGATCCTATTTGGTTATGTATTCGGCAAAATGAAAGTATTAGAATGACCCTTGTGGAAAAATGAGATTGTAGCCTATATGATTACATGTTTTGATAAATATGAAGGTTGAGCTTGTCCCTCGATGTCCCTTGATGCAAAACATGATATTTGAACCTATTTGTTTCTAAATTCGGTATATATAAAGTATTGTGGATGACCCTTGTTGCGAAAAAGAGATATTAGCCTATATGGTTGCAAATTTGATAAATGTGAAGGTTGAATTTCTCCCTTGATTTAATGCATGATTTGTGAACCTCTTTGGTTGTGTATTTGATAAAATAAAAGTATTGGAATGACCCTTGCACAAAAATGAGATTTTGGCCTATGTGATTACAAGTTTGAGAAATAAGAAGGTTAACGTTTCCCTTGATTTAAATCATGATATATGAATCTATTTGGTTTTGTATTCGATAAAATGAAAGTATTGGAACGACCCTTGCGTAAAAATGAGATTTTAGCCTCTATGGTTATATGTTTGATATATGTATGAAGGTTGAGCTTGTCCCTCGACGTTCTTTGGTGCGAAAGATGATATTTGATCCTTTTTGGTTCTAAATTTGGTAAATATAATGTATTGGGATGACCCTTGTCGCGAAAATGAGATATTAGCCTTTATGGTTATTTGTTTGATATATATGAAGATTGAGCTTGTCCCTCGATGTCCCTTGGTGCGAAAGATGATATTTGAACCTATTTGGTTCTAAATTCGTTAAATATAAAGTATTGGGATGACCCTTGCGCAAAAATGAGATTTTAGCCTATATGGTTATTTGTTTGATATATATGAAGGTTGAGCTTGTCCATCGATGTCCCTTGGTGCGAAAGATGATATTGGAACCTATTTGGCTCTAAATTCGGTAAATATAAAGTATTGGGATGACCCTTGACGCGACAATGAGATATTATCCTATATGGTTGCAAAATTGATAAATGGTAAGGTTGAATTTGTCCCTTGATTTAAAGCATGATTTGTGAACCTATTTGGTTATGTATTCGGTAATATGAAAGTATTAGAATGACCCTTGTGCAAAAATGAGATTGTAGCCTATATGGTTACATGTTTGATAAATATGAAGGTTGAGCTTGTCCCTCGATGTCCCTTGATGCGAAACATGATATTTGAACCTATTTGGTTCTAAATTCGGTAAATATAAAGTATTGGGATGACCCTTGTCGCGAAAATGAGATATTAGCCTATATGGTTGCAAATTTGATAAATGTGAAGGTTGAATTTCTCCCTTGATTTAATGCATGATTTGTGAACCTCTTTGGTTGTGTATTCGATAAAATAAAAGTATTGGAATGACCCTTGTGTATTCTATGTGATTACAAGTTTGAGAAATAAGAAGGTTAACATTTCCCTTGATTTAAATCATGATATATGAATCTATTTGGTTTTGTATTCGATAAAATGAAAGTATTGGAACGACCCTTGCGTAAAAATGAGATTTTAGCCTATATGGTTATATGTTTGATATATATATATATATATATATGAAGGTTGAACTTGTCCCTCGATGTCCCTTGATGCGAAACATGATATTTGAACCTATTTGGTTCTAAATTCGGTAAATATAAAGTATTGGGATGACCCTTGTCGCGAAAATGAGATATTAGCCTATATGGTTGCAAATTTGATAAATGTGAAGGTTGAATTTCTCCCTTGATTTAATGCATGATTTGTGAACCTCTTTGGTTGTGTATTCGATAAAATAAAAGTATTGGAATGACCCTTGTGTATTCTATGTGATTACAAGTTTGAGAAATAAGAAGGTTAACATTTCCCTTGATTTAAATCATGATATATGAATCTATTTGGTTTTGTATTCGATAAAATGAAAGTATTGGAACGACCCTTGCGTAAAAATGAGATTTTAGCCTATATGGTTATATGTTTGATATATGTATGAAGGTTGAGCTTGTCCCTCGACGTTGTTTGGTGCGAAAGATGTTATTTGAACCTTGATTTAATGCATGATTTGTGAACCTCTTTGGTTGTGTATTTGATAAAATAAAAGTATTGGAATGACCCTAGTGTATTCTATGTGATCACAAGTTTGAGAAATAAGAAGGTTAACATTTCCCTTGATTTAAATCATGATATATGAATCTATTTGGTTTTGTATTCGATAAAATGAAAAGTATTGCAACGACCCTTGCGTAAAAATGAGATTTTAGCCTATATGGTTATATGTTTGATATATATATATATATATGAAGGTTGAGCTTGTCGCTCGACGTTCCTTGGTGCGAAAGATGATATTTGAACCTATTGGGTTCTAAATTTGGTATATATAAAGTATTGGGATGACCCTTGTCGCGAAAATGAGATATTAGCCTATATGGTTGCAAATTTGATAAATGTGAAGGTTGAATTTCTCCCTTGATTTAATGCATGATTTGTGAACCTCTTTGGTTGTGTATTTGATAAAATAAAAGTATTGGAATGACCCTTGTGTATTCTATGTGATCACAAGTTTGAGAAATAAGAAGGTTAACATTTCCCTTGATTTAAATCATGATATATGAATCTATTTGGTTTTGTATTCGATAAAATGAAAAGTATTGGAACGACCCTTGCGTAAAAATGAGATTTTAGCCTATATGGTTATATGTTTGATATATATATATATATATATATAAATATATATATATATATATATATATATATATATATATATATATATATATATATATATATATATATATATATATATATGAAGGTTGAGCTTGTCGCTCGACGTTCCTTGGTGCGAAAGATGATATTTGAACCTATTGGGTTCTAAATTTGGTATATATAAAGTATTGGGATGACCCTTGTCGCGAAAATGAGATATTAGCCTATATGGTTGCAAATTTGATAAATGTGAAGGTTGAATTTCTCCCTTGATTTAATGCATGATTTGTGAACCTCTTTGGTTGTGTATTCGATAAACTAAAAGTATTGGAATAACCCTTGCGCAAAAATGAGATTGTAGCCTATATGGTTACATGTTTGATAAATATGAAGGTTGAGCTTGTCCCTTGATGGGAAACATGATATTTGAACCTATTTGGTTCTAAATTCGGTAAATATAAAGTATTGGGATGACCCTTGTCGCGAAAATGAGATATTAGCCTATATGGTTGCAAATTTGATAAATGTGAAGGTTGAATTTCTCCCTTGATTTAATGCATGATTTGTGAACCTCTTTGGTTGTGTATTTGATAAAATAAAAGTATTGGAATGACCCTTGCACAAAAATGAGATTTTGGCCTATGTGATTACAAGTTTGAGAAATAAGAAGGTTAACATTTCCCTTGATTTAAATCATGATATATGAATCTATTTGGTTTTGTATTCGATAAAATGAAAGTATTGGAACGACCCTTGCGTAAAAATGAGATTTTAGCCTATATGGTTATATGTTTGATATATGTATGAAGGTTGAGCTTGTCCCTCGACGTTCTTTGGTGCGAAAGATGTTATTTGAACCTTTTTGGTTCTAAATTTGGTAAATATAATGTATTGGGATGACCCTTGTCGCGAAAATGAGATATTAGCCTATATGGTTGCATATTTGATAAATGGGAAGGTTGAATATGTTCCTTGATTTAAAGCATGATTTGTGATCCTATTTGGTTATGTATTCGGCAAAATGAAAGTATTAGAATGACCCTTGTGGAAAAATGAGATTGTAGCCTATATGATTACATGTTTTGATAAATATGAAGGTTGAGCTTGTCCCTCGATGTCCCTTGATGCGAAACATGATATTTGAACCTATTTGTTTCTAAATTCGGTAAATATAAAGTATTGTGGATGACCCTTGTTGCGAAAAAGAGATATTAGCGTATATGGTTGCAAATTTGATAAATGGTAAGGTTGAATTTGTCCCTTGATTTAAAGCATGATTTGTGAACGAATTCCTTTCAAGAGGGAGGGGATGATGAGGGCATAATTGTCCATGACACAAGTGCTTCAATTCAAGGGCTAGGAGGACCAATGACAAGGGCAAGGGCCAAGAAAGCTAAGGAGGCGCTAACTCAATTGGTGGCAAAAGTCTTGGAGTCCAAACCTACACTAGGAAGCATGGAGGGTAGAATGGTCATGTGCATCAAACCATTGGAGGAGGGGTGGGGCGCATCTCTTGCTGCCCATTTTATTTAGTTATTTTGTTATGTTGTAATAAAAAGTGAAAGGGTACATTATTTGGCCCAAAGACACTTAGTTAAGTTTTCCCTAATTTTAAGGCCATCTTAAAGCTTCTAAGCTTGTAATGGTAAAGTTGTGTGTTCAATTATTGCAAATAAAGGTTTTGAAGCAAGGAGGAAACAAATGAGTCAATGGTGCAATCAAGATGAGAGAAGTGGCGCAAGACAAGAAAAAGGACAGAATAATCAGCATTCAAAGGGCTCATAATGAGGCAATCAAGGAAGGATTTTCAGCATTCTAACCTCCTTCTTGCATTTGTGGCGCCCTCATCAAGCTCCTCATCAATGGAGTTTTCATTTTGTAACTCTTAGCATTCATATGGCCGAATTTTCATTACTATGAGTAATTAGGGTTAGTTTTTGTAACATCTAGCATTCAAGGGCCGAAATTCCATTACTATGATTGAATTAGGTCTCTTAAAGTTTTGTAATCAGAAAAGTCCATTGCTGCCTATATATGGCGCAAATGAAGAATGAAACAGCAGTTGAATTTTGATAAAAAAAAGTGAGTAATTGCTCTTTAGGTTCTGGATTGGACCTTGTATTGATCATATCAAGAATCCTTTCTTGTGGTGATCTTCATCCCCACAGACTTATCATTTTCTAGGATTAGAAAGTGTGGCGTCCCTAAAACCTCCATTCCATTTCTTGTTTGAATCCACAAATCAGCCTAAACACCAATTCAAACCCAAAGTCACGTTTTCAACTCAAACAATTGTCAAAAGTAATCCCAATTACATAATTTTCGTGTTCCTTTTGCACATCATTTCATTCTCAATATTTTCAGTCTATTTCTTGTGCTATTTTGCCTATTATTAATCTTTCAGCAAGCAACTTTCATCAATTCATAACTAAAAGTCAAATATGAACATTTTTCACAAAATAGTGTTCATCAATGACCCTTGTCGCGAAAATGAGATATTAGCCTATATGGTTGCAAATTTGATAAATGTGAAGGTTGAATTTCTCCCTTGATTTAATGCATGATTTGTGAACCTCTTTGGTTGTGTATTTGATAAAATAAAAGTATTGGAATGACCCTTGCACAAAAATGAGATTTTGGCCTATGTGATTACAAGTTTGAGAAATAAGAAGGTTAACATTTCCCTTGATTTAAATCATGATATATGAATCTATTTGGTTTTGTATTCGATAAAATGAAAGTATTGGAACGACCCTTGCGTAAAAATGAGATTTTAGCCTATATGGTTATATGTTTGATATATGTATGAAGGTTGAGCTTGTCCCTCGACGTTCTTTGGTGCGAAAGATGTTATTTGAACCTTTTTGGTTCTAAATTTGGTAAATATAATGTATTGGGATGACCCTTGTCGCGAAAATGAGATATTAGCCTATATGGCTGCATATTTGATAAATGGGAAGGTTGAATATGTTCCTTGATTTAAAGCATGATTTGTGATCCTATTTGGTTATGTATTCGGCAAAATGAAAGTATTAGAATGACCCTTGTGGAAAAATGAGATTGTAGCCTATATGATTACATGTTTTGATAAATATGAAGGTTGAGCTTGTCCCTCGATGTCCCTTGATGCAAAACATGATATTTGAACCTATTTGTTTCTAAATTCGGTATATATAAAGTATTGTGGATGACCCTTGTTGCGAAAAAGAGATATTAGCCTATATGGTTGCAAATTTGATAAATGTGAAGGTTGAATTTCTCCCTTGATTTAATGCATGATTTGTGAACCTCTTTGGTTGTGTATTTGATAAAATAAAAGTATTGGAATGACCCTTGCACAAAAATGAGATTTTGGCCTATGTGATTACAAGTTTGAGAAATAAGAAGGTTAACGTTTCCCTTGATTTAAATCATGATATATGAATCTATTTGGTTTTGTATTCGATAAAATGAAAGTATTGGCACGACCCTTGCGTAAAAATGAGATTTTAGCCTCTATGGTTATATGTTTGATATATGTATGAAGGTTGAGCTTGTCCCTCGACGTTCTTTGGTGCGAAAGATGATATTTGAACCTTTTTGGTTCTAAATTTGGTAAATATAATGTATTGGGATGACCCTTGTCGCGAAAATGAGATATTAGCCTATATGGTTATTTGTTTGATATATATGAAGATTGAGCTTGTCCCTCGATGTCCCTTGGTGCGAAAGATGATATTTGAACCTATTTGGTTCTAAATTCGTTAAATATAAAGTATTGGGATGACCCTTGCGCAAAAATGAGATTTTAGCCTATATGGTTATTTGTTTGATATATATGAAGGTTGAGCTTGTCCATCGATGTCCCTTGGTGCGAAAGATGATATTGGAACCTATTTGGCTCTAAATTCGGTAAATATAAAGTATTGGGATGACCCTTGACGCGACAATGAGATATTATCCTATATGGTTGCAAAATTGATAAATGGTAAGGTTGAATTTGTCCCTTGATTTAAAGCATAATTTGTGAACCTATTTGGTTATGTATTCGGTAATATGAAAGTATTAGAATGACCCTTGTGCAAAAATGAGATTGTAGCCTATATGGTTACATGTTTGATAAATATGAAGGTTGAGCTTGTCCCTCGATGTCCCTTGATGCGAAACATGATATTTGAACCTATTTGGTTCTAAATTCGGTAAATATAAAGTATTGGGATGACCCTTGTCGCGAAAATGAGATATTAGCCTATATGGTTGCAAATTTGATAAATGTGAAGGTTGAATTTCTCCCTTGATTTAATGCATGATTTGTGAACCTCTTTGGTTGTGTATTCGATAAAATAAAAGTATTGGAATGACCCTTGTGTATTCTATGTGATTACAAGTTTGAGAAATAAGAAGGTTAACATTTCCCTTGATTTAAATCATGATATATGAATCTATTTGGTTTTGTATTCGATAAAATGAAAGTATTGGAACGACCCTTGCGTAAAAATGAGATTTTAGCCTATATGGTTATATGTTTGATATATATATATGTATGAAGGTTGAACTTGTCCCTCGATGTCCCTTGATGCGAAACATGATATTTGAACCTATTTGGTTCTAAATTCGGTAAATATAAAGTATTGGGATGACCCTTGTCGCGAAAATGAGATATTAGCCTATATGGTTGCAAATTTGATAAATGTGAAGGGTGAATTTCTCCCTTGATTTAATGCATGATTTGTGAACCTCTTTGGTTGTGTATTCGATAAAATAAAAGTATTGGAATGACCCTTGTGTATTCTATGTGATTACAAGTTTGAGAAATAAGAAGGTTAACATTTCCCTTGATTTAAATCATGATATATGAATCTATTTGGTTTTGTATTCGATAAAATGAAAGTATTGGAACGACCCTTGCGTAAAAATGAGATTTTAGCCTATATGGTTATATGTTTGATATATGTATGAAGGTTGAGCTTGTCCCTCGACGTTCTTTGGTGCGAAAGATGTTATTTGAACCTTTTTGGTTCTAAATTTGGTAAATATAATGTATTGGGATGACCCTTGTCGCGAAAATGAGATATTAGCCTATATGGTTGCATATTTGATAAATGGGAAGGTTGAATATGTTCCTTGATTTAAAGCATGATTTGTGATCCTATTTGGTTATGTATTCGGCAAAATGAAAGTATTAGAATGACCCTTGTGGAAAAATGAGATTGTAGCCTATATGATTACATGTTTTGATAAATATGAAGGTTGAGCTTGTCCCTCGATGTCCCTTGATGCGAAACATGATATTTGAACCTATTTGTTTCTAAATTCGGTAAATATAAAGTATTGTGGATGACCCTTGTTGCGAAAAAGAGATATTAGCCTATATGGTTGCAAATTTGATAAATGTGAAGGTTGAATTTCTCCCTTGATTTAATGCATGATTTGTGAACCTCTTTGGTTGTGTATTTGATAAAATAAAAGTATTGGAATGACCCTTGCACAAAAATGAGATTTTGGCCTATGTGATTACAAGTTTGAGAAATAAGAAGGTTAACGTTTCCCTTGATTTAAATCATGATATATGAATCTATTTGGTTTTGTATTCGATAAAATGAAAGTATTGGCACGACCCTTGCGTAAAAATGAGATTTTAGCCTATATGGTTATATGTTTGATATATGTATGAAGGTTGAGCTTGTCCCTCGACGTTCTTTGGTGTGAAAGATGATATTTGAACCTTTTTGGTTCTAAATTTGGTAAATATAATGTATTGGGATGACCCTTGTCGCGAAAATGAGATATTAGCCTATATGGTTATTTGTTTGATATATATGAAGATTGAGCTTGTCCCTCGATGTCCCTTGGTGCGAAAGATGATATTTGAACCTATTTGGTTCTAAATTCGTTAAATATAAAGTATTGGGATGACCCATGCGCAAAAATGAGATTTTAGCCTATATGGTTATTTGTTTGATATATATGAAGGTTGAGCTTGTCCATCGATGTGCCTTGGTGCGAAAGATGATATTGGAACCTATTTGGCTCTAAATTCGGTAAATATAAAGTATTGGGATGACCCTTGACGCGACAATGAGAAATTATCCTATATGGTTGCAAATTTGATAAATGGTAAGGTTGAATTTGTCCCTTGATTTAAAGCATGATTTGTGAACCTATTTGGTTATGTATTCTGTAATATGAAAGTATCAGAATGAACCTTGTGCAAAAATGAGATTGTAGCCTATATGGTTACATGTTTGATAAATATGAAGGTTGAGCTTGTCCCTCGATGTCCCTTGATGGGAAACATGATATTTGAACCTATTTGGTTCTAAATTCGGTAAATATAAAGTATTGGGATGACCCTTGTCGCGAAAATGAGATATTAGCCTATATGGTTGCAAATTTGATAAATGTGAAGGTTGAATTTCTCCCTTGATTTAATGCATGATTTGTGAACCTCTTTGGTTGTGTATTTGATAAAATAAAAGTATTGGAATGACCCTTGTGTATTCTACGTGATCACAAGTTTGAGAAATAAGAAGGTTAACATTTCCCTTGATTTAAATCATGATATATGAATCTATTTGGTTTTGTATTCGATAAAATGAAAAGTATTGGAACGACCCTTGCGTAAAAATGAGATTTTAGCCTATATGGTTATATGTTTGATATATATATATATATATATATATATATATATATATATATATATATATATATATATATATATATATGAAGGTTGAGCTTGTCGCTCGACGTTCCTTGGTGCGAAAGATGATATTTGAACCTATTGGGTTCTAAATTTGGTATATATAAAGTATTGGGATGACCCTTGTCGCGAAAATGAGATATTAGCCTATATGGTTGCAAATTTGATAAATGTGAAGGTTGAATTTCTCCCTTGATTTAATGCATGATTTGTGAACCTCTTTGGTTGTGTATTTGATAAAATAAAAGTATTGGAATGACCCTTGTGTATTCTATGTGATCACAAGTTTGAGAAATAAGAAGGTTAACATTTCCCTTGATTTAAATCATGATATATGAATCTATTTGGTTTTGTATTCGATAAAAGGAAAAGTATTGGAACGACCCTTGCGTAAAAATGAGATTTTAGCCTATATGGTTATATGTTTGATATATGTATGAAGGTTGAGCTTGTCCCTCGACGTTCTTTGGTGTGAAAGATGATATTTGAACCTTTTTGGTTCTAAATTTGGTAAATATAATGTATTGGGATGACCCTTGTCGCGAAAATGAGATATTAGCCTATATGGTTATTTGTTTGATATATATGAAGATTGAGCTTGTCCCTCGATGTCCCTTGGTGCGAAAGATGATATTTGAACCTATTTGGTTCTAAATTCGTTAAATATAAAGTATTGGGATGACCCATGCGCAAAAATGAGATTTTAGCCTATATGGTTATTTGTTTGATATATATGAAGGTTGAGCTTGTCCATCGATGTGCCTTGGTGCGAAAGATGATATTGGAACCTATTTGGCTCTAAATTCGGTAAATATAAAGTATTGGGATGACCCTTGACGCGACAATGAGAAATTATCCTATATGGTTGCAAATTTGATAAATGGTAAGGTTGAATTTGTCCCTTGATTTAAAGCATGATTTGTGAACCTATTTGGTTATGTATTCTGTAATATGAAAGTATCAGAATGAACCTTGTGCAAAAATGAGATTGTAGCCTATATGGTTACATGTTTGATAAATATGAAGGTTGAGCTTGTCCCTCGATGTCCCTTGATGGGAAACATGATATTTGAACCTATTTGGTTCTAAATTCGGTAAATATAAAGTATTGGGATGACCCTTGTCGCGAAAATGAGATATTAGCCTATATGGTTGCAAATTTGATAAATGTGAAGGTTGAATTTCTCCCTTGATTTAATGCATGATTTGTGAACCTCTTTGGTTGTGTATTTGATAAAATAAAAGTATTGGAATGACCCTTGTGTATTCTATGTGATCACAAGTTTGAGAAATAAGAAGGTTAACATTTCCCTTGATTTAAATCATGATATATGAATCTATTTGGTTTTGTATTCGATAAAATGAAAAGTATTGGAACGACCCTTGCGTAAAAATGAGATTTTAGCCTATATGGTTATATGTTTGATATATATATATATATATATATATATATATATATATATATATATATATATATGAAGGTTGAGCTTGTCGCTCGACGTTCCTTGGTGCGAAAGATGATATTTGAACCTATTGGGTTCTAAATTTGGTATATATAAAGTATTGGGATGACCCTTGTCGCGAAAATGAGATATTAGCCTATATGGTTGCAAATTTGATAAATGTGAAGGTTGAATTTCTCCCTTGATTTAATGCATGATTTGTGAACCTCTTTGGTTGTGTATTTGATAAAATAAAAGTATTGGAATGACCCTTGTGTATTCTATGTGATCACAAGTTTGAGAAATAAGAAGGTTAACATTTCCCTTGATTTAAATCATGATATATGAATCTATTTGGTTTTGTATTCGATAAAAGGAAAAGTATTGGAACGACCCTTGCGTAAAAATGAGATTTTAGCCTATATGGTTATATGTTTGATATATATATATATATATATATATATATATATATATATATATATATATATGAAGGTTGAGCTTGTCGCTCGACGTTCCTTGGTGCGAAAGATGATATTTGAACCTATTGGGTTCTAAATTTGGTATATATAAAGTATTGGGATGACCCTTGTCGCGAAAATGAGATATTAGCCTATATGGTTGCAAATTTGATAAATGTGAAGGTTGAATTTCTCCCTTGATTTAATGCATGATTTGTGAACCTCTTTGGTTGTGTATTCGATAAACTAAAAGTATTGGAATAACCCTTGCGCAAAAATGAGATTTTGGCCTATCTGATTACAAGTTTGAGAAATAAGAAGGTTAACATTTCCCTTGATTTAAATCATGATATATGAATCTATTTGGTTTTTATTTGATAAAATGAAAGTATTGGAACGACCCTTGCGTAAAAATGATATTTTAGCCTCTATGGTTATATGTTTGATATATGTATGAAGGTTGAGCTTGTCCCTCGACGTTCTTTGGTGCGAAAGATGATATTTGAACCTTTTTGGTTCTAAATTTGGTAAATATAATGTATTGGGATGACCCTTGTCGCGAAAATGAGATATTAGCCTATATGGTTATTTGTTTGATATATATGAAGGTTGAGCTTGTCCCTCGATGTCCCTTGGTGCGAAAGATGATAATTGAACCTATTTGGTTCTAAATTCGTTAAATATAAAGTATTGGGATGACCCTTGCGCAAAAATGAGATTTTAGCCTATATGGTTATTTGTTTGATATATATGAAGGTTGAGCTTGTCCATCGATGTCCCTTGATGGGAAACATGATATTTGAACCTATTTGGTTCTAAATTCGGTAAATATAAAGTATTGGGATGACCCTTGTCGCGAAAATGAGATATTAGCCTATATGGTTGCAAATTTGATAAATGTGAAGGTTGAATTTCTCCCTTGATTTAATGCATGATTTGTGAACCTCTTTGGTTGTGTATTCGATAAACTAAAAGTATTGGAATAACCCTTGCGCAAAAATGAGATTTTGGCCTATCTGATTACAAGTTTGAGAAATAAGAAGGTTAACATTTCCCTTGATTTAAATCATGATATATGAATCTATTTGGTTTTGTATTCGATAAAATGAAAGTATTGGAACGACCCTTGCGTAAAAATGAGATTTTAGCCTATATGGTTATATGTTTGATATATGTATGAAGGTTGAGCTTGTCCCTCGACGTTCTTTGGTGCGAAAGATGTTATTTGAACCTTTTTGGTTCTAAATTTGGTAAATATAATGTATTGGGATGACCCTTGTCGTGAAAATGAGATATTAGCCTATATGGTTGTATATTTGATAAATGGGAAGGTTGAATATGTTCCTTGATTTAAAGCATGATTTGTGATCCTATTTGGTTATGTATTCGGCAAAATGAAAGTATTAGAATGACCCTTGTGGAAAAATGAGATTGTAGCCTATATGATTACATGTTTTGATAAATATGAAAGTTGAGCTTGTCCCTCGATGTCCCTTGATGTGAAACATGATATTTGAACCTCTTTGTTTCTAAATTCGCTAAATATAAAGTATTGTGGATGACCCTTGTTGCGAAAAAGAGATATTAGCCTATATGGTTGCAAATTTGATAAATGTGAAGGTTGAATTTGTCCCTTGATTTAAATCATGATTTGTGAACCTATTTGGTTATGTATTCGGTAAAATGAAAGCATTAGAATGACCCTTGTGCAAAAATGAGATTGTAGCCTATATGGTTACATGTTATTCGGTAAATATAAAGTATTGTGGATGACCCTTGTTGCGAAAAAGAGATATTAGCCTATATGGTTGCAAATTTGATAAATGTGAAGGTTGAATTTCTCCCTTGATTTAAATCATGATTTGTGAACCTATTTGGTTATGTATTCGGTAAAATGAAAGCATTAGAATGACCCTTGTGCAAAAATGAGATTGTAGCCTATATGTTTACATGTTATTCGGTAAATATAAAGTATTGTGGATGACCCTTGTTGCGAAAAAGAGATATTAGCCTATATGGTTGCAAATTTGATAAATGTGAAGGTTGAATTTCTCCCTTGATTTAAATCATGATTTGTGAACCTATTTGGTTATGTATTCGGTAAAATGAAAGCATTAGAATGACCCTTGTGCAAAAATGAGATTGTAGCCTATATGTTTACATGTTTGATAAATATGAAGGTTGAGCTTGTCCCTCGATGTCCCTTGATGGGAAACATGATATTTGAACCTATTTGGTTCTAAATTCGGTAAATATAAAGTATTGGGATGACCCTTGTCGCGAAAATGAGATATTAGCCTATATGGTTGCAAATTTGATAAATGTGAAGGTTGAATTTCTCCCTTGATTTAATGCATGATCTGTGAACCTCTTTGGTTGTGTATTTGATAAAATAAAAGTATTGGAATGACCCTTGCACAAAAATGAGATTTTGGCCTATGTGATTACAAGTTTGAGAAATAAGAAGGTTATCATTTCGCTTGATTTAAATCATGATATATGAATCTATTTGGTTTTGTATTCGATAAAATGAAAGTATTGGAACGACCCTTGCGTAAAAATGAGATTTTAGCCTATATGGTTATATGTTTGATATATGTATGAAGGTTGAGCTTGTCCCTCGACGTTCTTTGGTGCGAAAGATGTTATTTGAACCTTTTTGGTTCTAAATTTGGTAAATATAATGTATTGGGATGACCCTTGTCGTGAAAATGAGATATTAGCCTATATGGTTGTATATTTGATAAATGGGAAGGTTGAATATGTTCCTTGATTTAAAGCATGATTTGTGATCCTATTTGGTTATGTATTCGGCAAAATGAAAGTATTAGAATGACCCTTGTGGAAAAATGAGATTGTAGCCTATATGATTACATGTTTTGATAAATATGAAAGTTGAGCTTGTCCCTCGATGTCCCTTGATGTGAAACATGATATTTGAACCTCTTTGTTTCTAAATTCGCTAAATATAAAGTATTGTGGATGACCCTTGTTGCGAAAAAGAGATATTAGCCTATATGGTTGCAAATTTGATAAATGTGAAGGTTGAATTTGTCCCTTGATTTAAATCATGATTTGTGAACCTATTTGGTTATGTATTCGGTAAAATGAAAGCATTAGAATGACCCTTGTGCAAAAATGAGATTGTAGCCTATATGGTTACATGTTATTCGGTAAATATAAAGTATTGTGGATGACCCTTGTTGCGAAAAAGAGATATTAGCCTATATGGTTGCAAATTTGATAAATGTGAAGGTTGAATTTCTCCCTTGATTTAAATCATGATTTGTGAACCTATTTGGTTATGTATTCGGTAAAATGAAAGCATTAGAATGACCCTTGTGCAAAAATGAGATTGTAGCCTATATGGTTACATGTTATTCGGTAAATATAAAGTATTGTGGATGACCCTTGTTGCGAAAAAGAGATATTAGCCTATATGGTTGCAAATTTGATAAATGTGAAGGTTGAATTTCTCCCTTGATTTAATGCATGATTTGTGAACCTCTTTGGTTGTGTATTTGATAAAATAAAAGTATTGGAATGACCCTTGTGTATTCTATGTGATCACAAGTTTGAGAAATAAGAAGGTTAACATTTCCCTTGATTTAAATCATGATATATGAATCTATTTGGTTTTGTATTCGATAAAATGAAAAGTATTGGAACGACCCTTGCGTAAAAATGAGATTTTAGCCTATATGGTTATATGTTTGATATATATATATATATATATATATATATATATATATATATATATATATATATATATATATGAAGGTTGAGCTTGTCGCTCGACGTTCCTTGGTGCGAAAGATGATATTTGAACCTATTGGGTTCTAAATTTGGTATATATAAAGTATTGGGATGACCCTTGTCGCGAAAATGAGATATTAGCCTATATGGTTGCAAATTTGATAAATGTGAAGGTTGAATTTCTCCCTTGATTTAATGCATGATTTGTGAACCTCTTTGGTTGTGTATTTGATAAAATAAAAGTATTGGAATGACCCTTGTGTATTCTATGTGATCACAAGTTTGAGAAATAAGAAGGTTAACATTTCCCTTGATTTAAATCATGATATATGAATCTATTTGGTTTTGTATTCGATAAAAGGAAAAGTATTGGAACGACCCTTGCGTAAAAATGAGATTTTAGCCTATATGGTTATATGTTTGATATATATATATATATATATATATATATATATGAAGGTTGAGCTTGTCGCTCGACGTTCCTTGGTGCGAAAGATGATATTTGAACCTATTGGGTTCTAAATTTGGTATATATAAAGTATTGGGATGACCCTTGTCGCGAAAATGAGATATTAGCCTATATGGTTGCAAATTTGATAAATGTGAAGGTTGAATTTCTCCCTTGATTTAATGCATGATTTGTGAACCTCTTTGGTTGTGTATTCGATAAACTAAAAGTATTGGAATAACCCTTGCGCAAAAATGAGATTTTGGCCTATCTGATTACAAGTTTGAGAAATAAGAAGGTTAACATTTCCCTTGATTTAAATCATGATATATGAATCTATTTGGTTTTTATTTGATAAAATGAAAGTATTGGAACGACCCTTGCGTAAAAATGATATTTTAGCCTCTATGGTTATATGTTTGATATATGTATGAAGGTTGAGCTTGTCCCTCGACGTTCTTTGGTGCGAAAGATGATATTTGAACCTTTTTGGTTCTAAATTTGGTAAATATAATGTATTGGGATGACCCTTGTCGCGAAAATGAGATATTAGCCTATATGGTTATTTGTTTGATATATATGAAGGTTGAGCTTGTCCCTCGATGTCCCTTGGTGCGAAAGATGATAATTGAACCTATTTGGTTCTAAATTCGTTAAATATAAAGTATTGGGATGACCCTTGCGCAAAAATGAGATTTTAGCCTATATGGTTATTTGTTTGATATATATGAAGGTTGAGCTTGTCCATCGATGTCCCTTGATGGGAAACATGATATTTGAACCTATTTGGTTCTAAATTCGGTAAATATAAAGTATTGGGATGACCCTTGTCGCGAAAATGAGATATTAGCCTATATGGTTGCAAATTTGATAAATGTGAAGGTTGAATTTCTCCCTTGATTTAATGCATGATTTGTGAACCTCTTTGGTTGTGTATTCGATAAACTAAAAGTATTGGAATAACCCTTGCGCAAAAATGAGATTTTGGCCTATCTGATTACAAGTTTGAGAAATAAGAAGGTTAACATTTCCCTTGATTTAAATCATGATATATGAATCTATTTGGTTTTGTATTCGATAAAATGAAAGTATTGGAACGACCCTTGCGTAAAAATGAGATTTTAGCCTATATGGTTATATGTTTGATATATGTATGAAGGTTGAGCTTGTCCCTCGACGTTCTTTGGTGCGAAAGATGTTATTTGAACCTTTTTGGTTCTAAATTTGGTAAATATAATGTATTGGGATGACCCTTGTCGTGAAAATGAGATATTAGCCTATATGGTTGTATATTTGATAAATGGGAAGGTTGAATATGTTCCTTGATTTAAAGCATGATTTGTGATCCTATTTGGTTATGTATTCGGCAAAATGAAAGTATTAGAATGACCCTTGTGGAAAAATGAGATTGTAGCCTATATGATTACATGTTTTGATAAATATGAAAGTTGAGCTTGTCCCTCGATGTCCCTTGATGTGAAACATGATATTTGAACCTCTTTGTTTCTAAATTCGCTAAATATAAAGTATTGTGGATGACCCTTGTTGCGAAAAAGAGATATTAGCCTATATGGTTGCAAATTTGATAAATGTGAAGGTTGAATTTGTCCCTTGATTTAAATCATGATTTGTGAACCTATTTGGTTATGTATTCGGTAAAATGAAAGCATTAGAATGACCCTTGTGCAAAAATGAGATTGTAGCCTATATGGTTACATGTTATTCGGTAAATATAAAGTATTGTGGATGACCCTTGTTGCGAAAAAGAGATATTAGCCTATATGGTTGCAAATTTGATAAATGTGAAGGTTGAATTTCTCCCTTGATTTAAATCATGATTTGTGAACCTATTTGGTTATGTATTCGGTAAAATGAAAGCATTAGAATGACCCTTGTGCAAAAATGAGATTGTAGCCTATATGTTTACATGTTATTCGGTAAATATAAAGTATTGTGGATGACCCTTGTTGCGAAAAAGAGATATTAGCCTATATGGTTGCAAATTTGATAAATGTGAAGGTTGAATTTCTCCCTTGATTTAAATCATGATTTGTGAACCTATTTGGTTATGTATTCGGTAAAATGAAAGCATTAGAATGACCCTTGTGCAAAAATGAGATTGTAGCCTATATGTTTACATGTTTGATAAATATGAAGGTTGAGCTTGTCCCTCGATGTCCCTTGATGGGAAACATGATATTTGAACCTATTTGGTTCTAAATTCGGTAAATATAAAGTATTGGGATGACCCTTGTCGCGAAAATGAGATATTAGCCTATATGGTTGCAAATTTGATAAATGTGAAGGTTGAATTTCTCCCTTGATTTAATGCATGATCTGTGAACCTCTTTGGTTGTGTATTTGATAAAATAAAAGTATTGGAATGACCCTTGCACAAAAATGAGATTTTGGCCTATGTGATTACAAGTTTGAGAAATAAGAAGGTTATCATTTCGCTTGATTTAAATCATGATATATGAATCTATTTGGTTTTGTATTCGATAAAATGAAAGTATTGGAACGACCCTTGCGTAAAAATGAGATTTTAGCCTATATGGTTATATGTTTGATATATGTATGAAGGTTGAGCTTGTCCCTCGACGTTCTTTGGTGCGAAAGATGTTATTTGAACCTTTTTGGTTCTAAATTTGGTAAATATAATGTATTGGGATGACCCTTGTCGTGAAAATGAGATATTAGCCTATATGGTTGTATATTTGATAAATGGGAAGGTTGAATATGTTCCTTGATTTAAAGCATGATTTGTGATCCTATTTGGTTATGTATTCGGCAAAATGAAAGTATTAGAATGACCCTTGTGGAAAAATGAGATTGTAGCCTATATGATTACATGTTTTGATAAATATGAAAGTTGAGCTTGTCCCTCGATGTCCCTTGATGTGAAACATGATATTTGAACCTCTTTGTTTCTAAATTCGCTAAATATAAAGTATTGTGGATGACCCTTGTTGCGAAAAAGAGATATTAGCCTATATGGTTGCAAATTTGATAAATGTGAAGGTTGAATTTGTCCCTTGATTTAAATCATGATTTGTGAACCTATTTGGTTATGTATTCGGTAAAATGAAAGCATTAGAATGACCCTTGTGCAAAAATGAGATTGTAGCCTATATGGTTACATGTTATTCGGTAAATATAAAGTATTGTGGATGACCCTTGTTGCGAAAAAGAGATATTAGCCTATATGGTTGCAAATTTGATAAATGTGAAGGTTGAATTTCTCCCTTGATTTAAATCATGATTTGTGAACCTATTTGGTTATGTATTCGGTAAAATGAAAGCATTAGAATGACCCTTGTGCAAAAATGAGATTGTAGCCTATATGTTTACATGTTTGATAAATATGAAGGTTGAGCTTGTCCCTCGATGTCCCTTGATGGGAAACATGATATTTGAACCTATTTGGTTCTAAATTCGGTAAATATAAAGTATTGGGATGACCCTTGTCGCGAAAATGAGATATTAGCCTATATGGTTGCAAATTTGATAAATGTGAAGGTTGAATTTCTCCCTTGATTTAATGCATGATCTGTGAACCTCTTTGGTTGTGTATTTGATAAAATAAAAGTATTGGAATGACCCTTGCACAAAAATGAGATTTTGGCCTATGTGATTACAAGTTTGAGAAATAAGAAGGTTATCATTTCGCTTGATTTAAATCATGATATATGAATCTATTTGGTTTTGTATTCGATAAAATGAAAGTATTGGAACGACCCTTGCGTAAAAATGAGATTTTAGCCTATATGGTTATATGTTTGATATATGTATGAAGGTTGAGCTTGTCCCTCGACGTTCTTTGGTGCGAAAGATGTTATTTGAACCTTTTTGGTTCTAAATTTGGTAAATATAATGTATTGGGATGACCCTTGTCGTGAAAATGAGATATTAGCCTATATGGTTGTATATTTGATAAATGGGAAGGTTGAATATGTTCCTTGATTTAAAGCATGATTTGTGATCCTATTTGGTTATGTATTCGGCAAAATGAAAGTATTAGAATGACCCTTGTGGAAAAATGAGATTGTAGCCTATATGATTACATGTTTTGATAAATATGAAAGTTGAGCTTGTCCCTCGATGTCCCTTGATGTGAAACATGATATTTGAACCTCTTTGTTTCTAAATTCGCTAAATATAAAGTATTGTGGATGACCCTTGTTGCGAAAAAGAGATATTAGCCTATATGGTTGCAAATTTGATAAATGTGAAGGTTGAATTTGTCCCTTGATTTAAATCATGATTTGTGAACCTATTTGGTTATGTATTCGGTAAAATGAAAGCATTAGAATGACCCTTGTGCAAAAATGAGATTGTAGCCTATATGGTTACATGTTATTCGGTAAATATAAAGTATTGTGGATGACCCTTGTTGCGAAAAAGAGATATTAGCCTATATGGTTGCAAATTTGATAAATGTGAAGGTTGAATTTCTCCCTTGATTTAAATCATGATTTGTGAACCTATTTGGTTATGTATTCGGTAAAATGAAAGCATTAGAATGACCCTTGTGCAAAAATGAGATTGTAGCCTATATGTTTACATGTTTGATAAATATGAAGGTTGAGCTTGTCCCTCGATGTCCCTTGATGGGAAACATGATATTTGAACCTATTTGGTTCTAAATTCGGTAAATATAAAGTATTGGGATGACCCTTGTCGCGAAAATGAGATATTAGCCTATATGGTTGCAAATTTGATAAATGTGAAGGTTGAATTTCTCCCTTGATTTAATGCATGATCTGTGAACCTCTTTGGTTGTGTATTTGATAAAATAAAAGTATTGGAATGACCCTTGCACAAAAATGAGATTTTGGCCTATGTGATTACAAGTTTGAGAAATAAGAAGGTTATCATTTCGCTTGATTTAAATCATGATATATGAATCTATTTGGTTTTGTATTCGATAAAATGAAAGTATTGGAACGACCCTTGCGTAAAAATGAGATTTTAGCCTATATGGTTATATGTTTGATATATGTATGAAGGTTGAGCTTGTCCCTCGACGTTCTTTGGTGCGAAAGATGTTATTTGAACCTTTTTGGTTCTAAATTTGGTAAATATAATGTATTGGGATGACCCTTGTCGTGAAAATGAGATATTAGCCTATATGGTTGTATATTTGATAAATGGGAAGGTTGAATATGTTCCTTGATTTAAAGCATGATTTGTGATCCTATTTGGTTATGTATTCGGCAAAATGAAAGTATTAGAATGACCCTTGTGGAAAAATGAGATTGTAGCCTATATGATTACATGTTTTGATAAATATGAAAGTTGAGCTTGTCCCTCGATGTCCCTTGATGTGAAACATGATATTTGAACCTCTTTGTTTCTAAATTCGCTAAATATAAAGTATTGTGGATGACCCTTGTTGCGAAAAAGAGATATTAGCCTATATGGTTGCAAATTTGATAAATGTGAAGGTTGAATTTGTCCCTTGATTTAAATCATGATTTGTGAACCTATTTGGTTATGTATTCGGTAAAATGAAAGCATTAGAATGACCCTTGTGCAAAAATGAGATTGTAGCCTATATGGTTACATGTTATTCGGTAAATATAAAGTATTGTGGATGACCCTTGTTGCGAAAAAGAGATATTAGCCTATATGGTTGCAAATTTGATAAATGTGAAGGTTGAATTTCTCCCTTGATTTAAATCATGATTTGTGAACCTATTTGGTTATGTATTCGGTAAAATGAAAGCATTAGAATGACCCTTGTGCAAAAATGAGATTGTAGCCTATATGTTTACATGTTTGATAAATATGAAGGTTGAGCTTGTCCCTCGATGTCCCTTGATGGGAAACATGATATTTGAACCTATTTGGTTCTAAATTCGGTAAATATAAAGTATTGGGATGACCCTTGTCGCGAAAATGAGATATTAGCCTATATGGTTGCAAATTTGATAAATGTGAAGGTTGAATTTCTCCCTTGATTTAATGCATGATCTGTGAACCTCTTTGGTTGTGTATTTGATAAAATAAAAGTATTGGAATGACCCTTGCACAAAAATGAGATTTTGGCCTATGTGATTACAAGTTTGAGAAATAAGAAGGTTATCATTTCGCTTGATTTAAATCATGATATATGAATCTATTTGGTTTTGTATTCGATAAAATGAAAGTATTGGAACGACCCTTGCGTAAAAATGAGATTTGAGCCTATATGGTTATATGTTTGATATATGTATGAAGGTTGAGCTTGTCCCTCGACGTTCTTTGGCGCGAAAGATGTTATTTGAACCTTTTTGGTTCTAAATTTGGTAAATATAATGTATTGGGATGACCCTTGTCGCGAAAATGAGATATTAGCCTATATGGTTGCATATTTGATAAATGGGAAGGTTGAATATGTTCCTTGATTTAAAGCATGATTTGTGATCCTATTTGGTTATGTATTCGGCAAAATGAAAGTATTAGAATGACCCTTGTGGAAAAATGAGATTGTAGCCTATATGATTACATGTTTTGATAAATATGAAGGTTGAGCTTGTCCCTCGATGTCCCTTGATGCGAAACATGATATTTGAACCTATTTGTTTCTAAATTCGGTAAATATAAAGTATTGTGGATGACCCTTGTTGCGAAAAAGAGATATTAGCCTATATGGTTGCAAATTTGATAAATGTGAAGGTTGAATTTCTCCCTTGATTTAATGCATGATTTGTGAACCTCTTTGGTTGTGTATTTGATAAAATAAAAGTATTGGAATGACCCTTGCACAAAAATGAGATTTTGGCCTATGTGATTACAAGTTTGAGAAATAAGAAGGTTAACGTTTCCCTTGATTTAAATCATGATATATGAATCTATTTGGTTTTGTATTCGATAAAATGAAAGTATTGGCACGACCCTTGCGTAAAAATGAGATTTTAGCCTCTATGGTTATATGTTTGATATATGTATGAAGGTTGAGCTTGTCCCTCGACGTTCTTTGGTGTGAAAGATGATATTTGAACCTTTTTGGTTCTAAATTTGGTAAATATAATGTATTGGGATGACCCTTGTCGCGAAAATGAGATATTAGCCTATATGGTTATTTGTTTGATATATATGAAGATTGAGCTTGTCCCTCGATGTCCCTTGGTGCGAAAGATGATATTTGCACCTATTTGGTTCTAAATTCGTTAAATATAAAGTATTGGGATGACCCTTGCGCAAAAATGAGATTTTAGCCTATATGGTTATTTGTTTGATATATATGAAGGTTGAGCTTGTCCATCGATGTCCCTTGGTGCGAAAGATGATATTGGAACCTATTTGGCTCTAAATTCGGTAAATATAAAGTATTGGGATGACCCTTGACGCGACAATGAGAAATTATCCTATATGGTTGCAAATTTGATAAATGGTAAGGTTGAATTTGTCCCTTGATTTAAAGCATGATTTGTGAACCTATTTGGTTATGTATTCGGTAATATGAAAGTATCAGAATGAACCTTGTGCAAAAATGAGATTGTAGCCTATATGGTTACATGTTTGATAAATATGAAGGTTGAGCTTGTCCCTCGATGTCCCTTGATGGGAAACATGATATTTGAACCTATTTGGTTCTAAATTCGGTAAATATAAAGTATTGGGATGACCCTTGTCGCGAAAATGAGATATTAGCCTATATGGTTGCAAATTTGATAAATGTGAAGGTTGAATTTCTCCCTTGATTTAATGCATGATTTGTGAACCTCTTTGGTTGTGTATTTGATAAAATAAAAGTATTGGAATGACCCTTGTGTATTCTATGTGATCACAAGTTTGAGAAATAAGAAGGTTAACATTTCCCTTGATTTAAATCATGATATATGAATCTATTTGGTTTTGTATTCGATAAAATGAAAAGTATTGGAACGACCCTTGCGTAAAAATGAGATTTTAGCCTATATGGTTATATGTTTGATATATATATATATATGAAGGTTGAGCTTGTCGCTCGACGTTCCTTGGTGCGAAAGATGATATTTGAACCTATTGGGTTCTAAATTTGGTATATATAAAGTATTGGGATGACCCTTGTCGCGAAAATGAGATATTAGCCTATATGGTTGCAAATTTGATAAATGTGAAGGTTGAATTTCTCCCTTGATTTAATGCATGATTTGTGAACCTCTTTGGTTGTGTATTTGATAAAATAAAAGTATTGGAATGACCCTTGTGTATTCTATGTGATCACAAGTTTGAGAAATAAGAAGGTTAACATTTCCCTTGATTTAAATCATGATATATGAATCTATTTGGTTTTGTATTCGATAAAATGAAAAGTATTGGAACGACCCTTGCGTAGAAATGAGATTTTAGCCTATATGGTTATATGTTTGATATATATATATATATATATATATATATATATATATATATATATATATATATATATATATATATATATATATATATATATATATATATGAAGGTTGAGCTTGTCGCTCGACGTTCCTTGGTGCGAAAGATGATATTTGAACCTATTGGGTTCTAAATTTGGTATATATAAAGTATTGGGATGACCCTTGTCGCGAAAATGAGATATTAGCCTATATGGTTGCAAATTTGATAAATGTGAAGGTTGAATTTCTCCCTTGATTTAATGCATGATTTGTCAACCTCTTTGGTTGTGTATTCGATAAACTAAAAGTATTGGAATAACCCTTGCGCAAAAATGAGATTGTAGCCTATATGGTTACATGTTTGATAAATATGAAGGTTGAGCTTGTCCCTCGATGTCCCTTGATGGGAAACATGATATTTGAACCTATTTGGTTCTAAATTCGGTAAATATAAAGTATTGGGATGACCCTTGTCGCGAAAATGAGATATTAGCCTATATGGTTGCAAATTTGATAAATGTGAAGGTTGAATTTCTCCCTTGATTTAATGCATGATTTGTGAACCTCTTTGGTTGTGTATTTGATAAAATAAAAGTATTGGAATGACCCTTGTGTATTCTATGTGATCACAAGTTTGAGAAATAAGAAGGTTAACATTTCCCTTGATTTAAATCATGATATATGAATCTATTTGGTTTTGTATTCGATAAAATGAAAAGTATTGGAACGACCCTTGCGTAAAAATGAGATTTTAGCCTATATGGTTATATGTTTGATATATATATATATATATATATATATATATGAAGGTTGAGCTTGTCGCTCGACGTTCCTTGGTGCGAAAGATGATATTTGAACCTACTGGGTTCTAAATTTGGTATATATAAAGTATTGGGATGACCCTTGTCGCGAAAATGAGATATTAGCCTATATGGTTGCAAATTTGATAAATGTGAAGGTTGAATTTCTCCCTTGATTTAATGCATGATTTGTGAACCTCTTTGGTTGTGTATTCGATAAACTAAAAGTATTGGAATAACCCTTGCGCAAAAATGAGATTTTGGCCTATCTGATTACAAGTTTGAGAAATAAGAAGGTTAACATTTCCCTTGATTTAAATCATGATATATGAATCTATTTGGTTTTTATTTGATAAAATGAAAGTATTGGAACGACCCTTGCGTAAAAATGATATTTTAGCCTCTATGGTTATATGTTTGATATATGTATGAAGGTTGAGCTTGTCCCTCGACGTTCTTTGGAGCGAAAGATGATATTTGAACCTTTTTGGTTCTAAATTTGGTAAATATAATGTATTGGGATGACCCTTGTCGCGAAAATGAGATATTAGCCTATATGGTTATTTGTTTGATATATATGAAGGTTGAGCTTGTCCCTCGATGTCCCTTGGTGCGAAAGATGATATTTGAACCTATTTGGTACTAAATTCGTTAAATATAAAGTATTGGGATGACCCTTGCGCAAAAATGAGATTTTAGCCTATATGGTTATTTGTTTGATATATATGAAGGTTGAGCTTGTCCATCGATGTCCCTTGATGGGAAACATGATATTTGAACCTATTTGGTTCTAAATTCGGTAAATATAAAGTATTGGGATGACCCTTGTCGCGAAAATGAGATATTAGCCTATATGGTTGCAAATTTGATAAATGTGAAGGTTGAATTTCTCCCTTGATTTAAATCATGATTTGTGAACCTCTTTGGTTGTGTATTTGATAAAATAAAAGTATTGGAATGACCCTTGCACAAAAATGAGATTTTGGCCTATGTGATTACAAGTTTGAGAAATAAGAAGGTTAACATTTCCCTTGATTTAAATCATGATATATGAATCTATTTGGTTTTGTATTCGATAAAATGAAAGTATTGGAACGACCCTTGCGTAAAAATGAGATTTTAGCCTATATGGTTATATGTTTGATATATGTATGAAGGTTGAGCTTGTCCCTCGACGTTCTTTGGTGCGAAAGATGTTATTTGAACCTTTTTGGTTCTAAATTTGGTAAATATAATGTATTGGGATGACCCTTGTCGTGAAAATGAGATATTAGCCTATATGGTTGCATATTTGATAAATGGGAAGGTTGAATATGTTCCTTGATTTAAAGCATGATTTGTGATCCTATTTGGTTATGTATTCGGCAAAATGAAAGTATTAGAATGACCCTTGTGGAAAAATGAGATTGTAGCCTATATGATTACATGTTTTGATAAATATGAAAGTTGAGCTTGTCCCTCGATGTCCCTTGATGTGAAACATGATATTTGAACCTCTTTGTTTCTAAATTCGCTAAATATAAAGTATTGTGGATGACCCTTGTTGCGAAAAAGAGATATTAGCCTATATGGTTGCAAATTTGATAAATGTGAAGGTTGAATTTGTCCCTTGATTTAAATCATGATTTGTGAACCTATTTGGTTATGTATTCGGTAAAATGAAAGCATTAGAATGACCCTTGTGCAAAAATGAGATTGTAGCCTATATGGTTACATGTTATTCGGTAAATATAAAGTATTGTGGATGACCCTTGTTGCAAAAAAGAGATATTAGCCTATATGGTTGCAAATTTGATAAATGTGAAGGTTGAATTTGTCCCTTGATTTAAATCATGATTTGTGAACCTATTTGGTTATGTATTCGGTAAAATGAAAGCATTAGAATGACCCTTGTGCAAAAATGAGATTGTAGCCTATATGTTTACATGTTTGATAAATATGAAGGTTGAGCTTGTCCCTCGATGTCCCTTGATGGGAAACATGATATTTGAACCTATTTGGTTCTAAATTCGGTAAATATAAAGTATTGGGATGACCCTTGTCGCGAAAATGAGTTATTAGCCTATATGGTTGCAAATTTGATAAATGTGAAGGTTGAATTTCTCCCTTGATTTAATGCATGATTTGTGAACCTGTTTGGTTGTGTATTTGATAAAATAAAAGTATTGGAATGACCCTTGTGTATTCTATGTGATCACAAGTTTGAGAAATAAGAAGGTTAACATTTCCCTTGATTTAAATCATGATATATGAATCTATTTGGTTTTGTATTCGATAAAATGAAAAGTATTGGAACGACCCTTGCGTAAAAATGAGATTTTAGCCTATATGGTTATATGTTTGATATATATATATATATGAAGGTTGAGCTTGTCGCTCGACGTTCCTTGGTGCGAAAGATGATATTTGAACCTATTGGGTTCTAAATTTGGTATATATAAAGTATTGGGATGACCCTTGTCGCGAAAATGAGATATTAGCCTATATGGTTGCAAATTTGATAAATGTGAAGGTTGAATTTCTCCCTTGATTTAATGCATGATTTGTGAACCTCTTTGGTTGTGTATTCGGTAAACTAAAAGTATTGGAATAACCCTTGCGCAAAAATGAGATTTTGGCCTATCTGATTACAAGTTTGAGAAATAAGAAGGTTAACATTTCCCTTGATTTAAATCATGATATATGAATCTATTTGGTTTTTATTTGATAAAATGAAAGTATTGGAACGACCCTTGCGTAAAAATGATATTTTAGCCTTTATGGTTATATGTTTGATATATGTATGAAGGTTGAGCTTGTCCCTCGACGTTCTTTGGTGCGAAAGATGATATTTGAACCTTTTTGGTTCTAAATTTGGTAAATATAATGTATTGGGATGACCCTTGTCGCGAAAATGAGATATTAGCCTATATGGTTATTTGTTTGATATATATGAAGGTTGAGCTTGTCCCTCGATGTCCCTTGGTGCGAAAGATGATATTTGAACCTATTTGGTTCTAAATTCGTTAAATATAAAGTATTGGGATGACCCTTGCGCAAAAATGAGATTTTAGCCTATATGGTTATTTGTTTGATATATATGAAGGTTGAGCTTGTCCATCGATGTCCCTTGATGGGAAACATGAAATTTGAACCTATTTGGTTCTAAATTCGGTAAATATAAAGTATTGGGATGACCCTTGTCGCGAAAATGAGATATTAGCCTATATGGTTGCAAATTTGATAAATGTGAAGGTTGAATTTCTCCCTTGATTTAATGCATGATTTGTCAACCTCTTTGGTTGTGTATTCGATAAACTAAAAGTATTGGAATAACCCTTGCGCAAAAATGAGATTGTAGCCTATATGGTTACATGTTTGATAAATATGAAGGTTGAGCTTGTCCCTCGATGTCCCTTGATGGGAAACATGATATTTGAACCTATTTGGTTCTAAATTCGGTAAATATAAAGTATTGGGATGACCCTTGTCGCGAAAATGAGATATTAGCCTATATGGTTGCAAATTTGATAAATGTGAAGGTTGAATTTCTCCCTTGATTTAATGCATGATTTGTGAACCTCTTTGGTTGTGTATTTGATAAAATAAAAGTATTGGAATGACCCTTGTGTATTCTATGTGATCACAAGTTTGAGAAATAAGAAGGTTAACATTTCCCTGGATTTAAATCATGATATATGAATCTATTTGGTTTTGTATTCGATAAAATGAAAAGTATTGGAACGACCCTTGCGTAAAAATGAGATTTTAGCCTATATGGTTATATGTTTGATATATATATATATATATATATATATATATATATATATGAAGGTTGAGCTTGTCGCTCGACGTTCCTTGGTGCGAAAGATGATATTTGAACCTACTGGGTTCTAAATTTGGTATATATAAAGTATTGGGATGACCCTTGTCGCGAAAATGAGATATTAGCCTATATGGTTGCAAATTTGATAAATGTGAAGGTTGAATTTCTCCCTTGATTTAATGCATGATTTGTGAACCTCTTTGGTTGTGTATTCGATAAACTAAAAGTATTGGAATAACCCTTGCGCAAAAATGAGATTTTGGCCTATCTGATTACAAGTTTGAGAAATAAGAAGGTTAACATTTCCCTTGATTTAAATCATGATATATGAATCTATTTGGTTTTTATTTGATAAAATGAAAGTATTGGAACGACCCTTGCGTAAAAATGATATTTTAGCCTCTATGGTTATATGTTTGATATATGTATGAAGGTTGAGCTTGTCCCTCGACGTTCTTTGGAGCGAAAGATGATATTTGAACCTTTTTGGTTCTAAATTTGGTAAATATAATGTATTGGGATGACCCTTGTCGCGAAAATGAGATATTAGCCTATATGGTTATTTGTTTGATATATATGAAGGTTGAGCTTGTCCCTCGATGTCCCTTGGTGCGAAAGATGATATTTGAACCTATTTGGTACTAAATTCGTTAAATATAAAGTATTGGGATGACCCTTGCGCAAAAATGAGATTTTAGCCTATATGGTTATTTGTTTGATATATATGAAGGTTGAGCTTGTCCATCGATGTCCCTTGATGGGAAACATGATATTTGAACCTATTTGGTTCTAAATTCGGTAAATATAAAGTATTGGGATGACCCTTGTCGCGAAAATGAGATATTAGCCTATATGGTTGCAAATTTGATAAATGTGAAGGTTGAATTTCTCCCTTGATTTAAATCATGATTTGTGAACCTCTTTGGTTGTGTATTTGATAAAATAAAAGTATTGGAATGACCCTTGCACAAAAATGAGATTTTGGCCTATGTGATTACAAGTTTGAGAAATAAGAAGGTTAACATTTCCCTTGATTTAAATCATGATATATGAATCTATTTGGTTTTGTATTCGATAAAATGAAAGTATTGGAACGACCCTTGCGTAAAAATGAGATTTTAGCCTATATGGTTATATGTTTGATATATGTATGAAGGTTGAGCTTGTCCCTCGACGTTCTTTGGTGCGAAAGATGTTATTTGAACCTTTTTGGTTCTAAATTTGGTAAATATAATGTATTGGGATGACCCTTGTCGTGAAAATGAGATATTAGCCTATATGGTTGCATATTTGATAAATGGGAAGGTTGAATATGTTCCTTGATTTAAAGCATGATTTGTGATCCTATTTGGTTATGTATTCGGCAAAATGAAAGTATTAGAATGACCCTTGTGGAAAAATGAGATTGTAGCCTATATGATTACATGTTTTGATAAATATGAAAGTTGAGCTTGTCCCTCGATGTCCCTTGATGTGAAACATGATATTTGAACCTCTTTGTTTCTAAATTCGCTAAATATAAAGTATTGTGGATGACCCTTGTTGCGAAAAAGAGATATTAGCCTATATGGTTGCAAATTTGATAAATGTGAAGGTTGAATTTGTCCCTTGATTTAAATCATGATTTGTGAACCTATTTGGTTATGTATTCGGTAAAATGAAAGCATTAGAATGACCCTTGTGCAAAAATGAGATTGTAGCCTATATGGTTACATGTTATTCGGTAAATATAAAGTATTGTGGATGACCCTTGTTGCAAAAAAGAGATTTAGCCTATATGGTTGCAAATTTGATAAATGTGAAGGTTGAATTTGTCCCTTGATTTAAATCATGATTTGTGAACCTATTTGGTTATGTATTCGGTAAAATGAAAGCATTAGAATGACCCTTGTGCAAAAATGAGATTGTAGCCTATATGTTTACATGTTTGATAAATATGAAGGTTGAGCTTGTCCCTCGATGTCCCTTGATGGGAAACATGATATTTGAACCTATTTGGTTCTAAATTCGGTAAATATAAAGTATTGGGATGACCCTTGTCGCGAAAATGAGTTATTAGCCTATATGGTTGCAAATTTGATAAATGTGAAGGTTGAATTTCTCCCTTGATTTAATGCATGATTTGTGAACCTCTTTGGTTGTGTATTTGATAAAATAAAAGTATTGGAATGACCCTTGTGTATTCTATGTGATCACAAGTTTGAGAAATAAGAAGGTTAACATTTCCCTTGATTTAAATCATGATATATGAATCTATTTGGTTTTGTATTCGATAAAATGAAAAGTATTGGAACGACCCTTGCGTAAAAATGAGATTTTAGCCTATATGGTTATATGTTTGATATATATATATATATATATGAAGGTTGAGCTTGTCGCTCGACGTTCCTTGGTGCGAAAGATGATATTTGAACCTATTGGGTTCTAAATTTGGTATATATAAAGTATTGGGATGACCCTTGTCGCGAAAATGAGATATTAGCCTATATGGTTGCAAATTTGATAAATGTGAAGGTTGAATTTCTCCCTTGATTTAATGCATGATTTGTGAACCTCTTTGGTTGTGTATTCGATAAACTAAAAGTATTGGAATAACCCTTGCGCAAAAATGAGATTTTGGCCTATCTGATTACAAGTTTGAGAAATAAGAAGGTTAACATTTCCCTTGATTTAAATCATGATATATGAATCTATTTGGTTTTTATTTGATAAAATGAAAGTATTGGAACGACCCTTGCGTAAAAATGATATTTTAGCCTTTATGGTTATATGTTTGATATATGTATGAAGGTTGAGCTTGTCCCTCGACGTTCTTTGGTGCGAAAGATGATATTTGAACCTTTTTGGTTCTAAATTTGGTAAATATAATGTATTGGGATGACCCTTGTCGCGAAAATGAGATATTAGCCTATATGGTTATTTGTTTGATATATATGAAGGTTGAGCTTGTCCCTCGATGTCCCTTGGTGCGAAAGATGATATTTGAACCTATTTGGTTCTAAATTCGTTAAATATAAAGTATTGGGATGACCCTTGCGCAAAAATGAGATTTTAGCCTATATGGTTATTTGTTTGATATATATGAAGGTTGAGCTTGTCCATCGATGTCCCTTGATGGGAAACATGAAATTTGAACCTATTTGGTTCTAAATTCGGTAAATATAAAGTATTGGGATGACCCTTGTCGCGAAAATGAGATATTAGCCTATATGGTTGCAAATTTGATAAATGTGAAGGTTGAATTTCTCCCTTGATTTAAATCATGATTTGTGAACCTCTTTGGTTGTGTATTTCATAAAATAAAAGTATTGGAATGACCCTTGCACAAAAATGAGATTTTGGCCTATGTGATTACAAGTTTGAGAAATAAGAAGGTTAACATTTCCCTTGATTTATATCATGATATATGAATCTATTTGGTTTTGTATTCGATAAAATGAAAGTATTGGAACGACCCTTGCGTAAAAATGAGATTTTAGCCTATATGGTTATATGTTTGATATATGTATGAAGGTTGAGCTTGTCCCTCGACGTTCTTTGGTGCGAAAGATGTTATTTGAACCTTTTTGGTTCTAAATTTGCTAAATATAATGTATTGGGATGACCCTTGTCGTGAAAATGAGATATTAGCCTATATGGTTGCATATTTGATAAATGGGAAGGTTGAATATGTTCCTTGATTTAAAGCATGATTTGTGATCCTATTTGGTTATGTATTCGGCAAAATGAAAGTATTAGAATGACCCTTGTGGAAAAATGAGATTGTAGCCTATATGATTACATGTTTTGATAAATATGAAAGTTGAGCTTGTCCCTCGATGTCCCCTGATGTGAAACATGATATTTGAACCTATTTGGTTCTAAATTCGGTAAATATAAAGTATTGGGATGACCCTTGTCGCGAAAATGAGATATTAGCCTATATGGTTGCAAATTTGATAAATGTGAAGGTTGAATTTCTCCCTTGATTTAAATCATGATTTGTGAACCTCTTTGGTTGTGTATTTGATAAAATAAAAGTATTGGAATGACCCTTGCACAAAAATGAGATTTTGGCCTATGTGATTACAAGTTTGAGAAATAAGAAGGTTAACATTTCCCTTGATTTAAATCACGATATATGAATCTATTTGGTTTTGTATTCGATAAAATGAAAGTATTGGAACGACCCTTGCGTAAAAATGAGATTTTAGCCTATATGGTTATATGTTTGATATATGTATGAAGGTTGAGCTTGTCCCTCGACGTTCTTTGGTGCGAAAGATGTTATTTGAACCTTTTTGGTTCTAAATTTGGTAAATATAATGTATTGGGATGACCCTTGTCGTGAAAATGAGATATTAGCCTATATGGTTGCATATTTGATAAATGGGAAGGTTGAATATGTTCCTTGATTTAAAGCATGATTTGTGATCCTATTTGGTTATGTATTCGGCAAAATGAAAGTATTAGAATGACCCTTGTGGAAAAATGAGATTGTAGCCTATATGATTACATGTTTTGATAAATATGAAAGTTGAGCTTGTCCCTCGATGTCCCTTGATGTGAAACATGATATTTGAACCTCTTTGTTTCTAAATTCGCTAAATATAAAGTATTGTGGATGACCCTTGTTGCGAAAAAGAGATATTAGCCTATATGGTTGCAAATTTGATAAATGTGAAGGTTGAATTTGTCCCTTGATTTAAATCATGATTTGTGAACCTATTTGGTTATGTATTCGGTAAAATGAAAGCATTAGAATGACCCTTGTGCAAAAATGAGATTGTAGCCTATATGGTTACATGTTATTCGGTAAATATAAAGTATTGTGGATGACCCTTGTTGCAAAAAAGAGATATTAGCCTATATGGTTGCAAATTTGATAAATGTGAAGGTTGAATTTGTCCCTTGATTTAAATCATGATTTGTGAACCTATTTGGTTATGTATTCGGTAAAATGAAAGCATTAGAATGACCCTTGTGCAAAAATGAGATTGTAGCCTATATGTTTACATGTTTGATAAATATGAAGGTTGAGCTTGTCCCTCGATGTCCCTTGATGGGAAACATGATATTTGAACCTATTTGGTTCTAAATTCGGTAAATATAAAGTATTGGGATGACCCTTGTCGCGAAAATGAGATATTAGCCTATATGGTTGCAAATTTGATAAATGTGAAGGTTGAATTTCTCCCTTGATTTAATGCATGATTTGTGAACCTCTTTGGTTGTGTATTTGATAAAATAAAAGTATTTGAATGACCCTTGTGTATTCTATGTGATCACAAGTTTGGGAAATAAGAAGGTTAACATTTCCCTTGATTTAAATCATGATATATGAATCTATTTGGTTTTGTATTCGATAAAATGAAAAGTATTGGAACGACCCTTGCGTAAAAATGAGATTTTAGCCTATATGGTTATATGTTTGATATATATATATATATATATGAAGGTTGAGCTTGTCGCTCGACGTTCCTTGGTGCGAAAGATGATATTTGAACCTATTGGGTTCTAAATTTGGTATATATAAAGTATTGGGATGACCCTTGTCGCGAAAATGAGATATTAGCCTATATGGTTACATGTTTGATAAATATGAAGGTTGAGCTTGTCCCTCGATGTCCCTTGATGGGAAACATGATATTTGAACCTATTTGGTTCTAAATTCGGTAAATATAAAGTATTGGGATGACCCTTGTCGCGAAAATGAGATATTAGCCTATATGGTTGCAAATTTGATAAATGTGAAGGTTGAATTTCTCCCTTGATTTAATGCATGATTTGTGAACCTCTTTGGTTGTGTATTTGATAAAATAAAAGTATTGGAATGACCCTTGTGTATTCTATGTGATCACAAGTTTGAGAAATAAGAAGGTTAACATTTCCCTTGATTTAAATCATGATATATGAATCTATTTGGTTTTGTATTCGATAAAATGAAAAGTATTGGAACGACCCTTGCGTAAAAATGAGATTTTAGCCTATATGGTTATATGTTTGATATATATATATATATATGAAGGTTGAGCTTGTCGCTCGACGTTCCTTGGTGCGAAAGATGATATTTGAACCTATTGGGTTCTAAATTTGGTATATATAAAGTATTGGGATGACCCTTGTCGCGAAAATGAGATATTAGCCTATATGGTTGCAAATTTGATAAATGTGAAGGTTGAATTTCTCCCTTGATTTAATGCATGATTTGTGAACCTCTTTGGTTGTGTATTCGATAAACTAAAAGTATTGGAATAACCCTTGCGCAAAAATGAGATTTTGGCCTATCTGATTACAAGTTTGAGAAATAAGAAGGTTAACATTTCCCTTGATTTAAATCATGATATATGAATCTATTTGGTTTTTATTTGATAAAATGAAAGTATTGGAACGACCCTTGCGTAAAAATGATATTTTAGCCTTTATGGTTATATGTTTGATATATGTATGAAGGTTGAGCTTGTCCCTCGACGTTCTTTGGTGCGAAAGATGATATTTGAACCTTTTTGGTTCTAAATTTGGTAAATATAATGTATTGGGATGACCCTTGTCGCGAAAATGAGATATTAGCCTATATGGTTATTTGTTTGATATATATGAAGGTTGAGCTTGTCCCTCGATGTCCCTTGGTGCGAAAGATGATATTTGAACCTATTTGGTTCTAAATTCGTTAAATATAAAGTATTGGGATGACCCTTGCGCAAAAATGAGATTTTAGCCTATATGGTTATTTGTTTGATATATATGAAGGTTGAGCTTGTCCATCGATGTCCCTTGATGGGAAACATGATATTTGAACCTATTTGGTTCTAAATTCGGTAAATATAAAGTATTGGGATGACCCTTGTCGCGAAAATGAGATATTAGCCTATATGGTTGCAAATTTGATAAATGTGAAGGTTGAATTTCTCCCTTGATTTAAATCATGATTTGTGAACCTCTTTGGTTGTGTATTTGATAAAATAAAAGTATTGGAATGACCCTTGCACAAAAATGAGATTTTGGCCTATGTGATTACAAGTTTGAGAAATAAGAAGGTTAACATTTCCCTTGATTTAAATCATGATATATGAATCTATTTGGTTTTGTATTCGATAAAATGAAAGTATTGGAACGACCCTTGCGTAAAAATGAGATTTTAGCCTATATGGTTATATGTTTGATATATGTATGAAGGTTGAGCTTGTCCCTCGACGTTCTTTGGTGCGAAAGATGTTATTTGAACCTTTTTGGTTCTAAATTTGGTAAATATAATGTATTGGGATGACCCTTGTCGTGAAAATGAGATATTAGCCTATATGGTTGCATATTTGATAAATGGGAAGGTTGAATATGTTCCTTGATTTAAAGCATGATTTGTGATCCTATTTGGTTATGTATTCGGCAAAATGAAAGTATTAGAATGACCCTTGTGGAAAAATGAGATTGTAGCCTATATGATTACATGTTTTGATAAATATGAAAGTTGAGCTTGTCCCTCGATGTCCCTTGATGTGAAACATGATATTTGAACCTCTTTGTTTCTAAATTCGCTAAATATAAAGTATTGTGGATGACCCTTGTTGCGAAAAAGAGATATTAGCCTATATGGTTGCAAATTTGATAAATGTGAAGGTTGAATTTGTCCCTTGATTTAAATCATGATTTGTGAACCTATTTGGTTATGTATTCGGTAAAATGAAAGCATTAGAATGACCCTTGTGCAAAAATGAGATTGTAGCCTATATGGTTACATGTTATTCGGTAAATATAAAGTATTGTGGATGACCCTTGTTGCAAAAAAGAGATATTAGCCTATATGGTTGCAAATTTGATAAATGTGAAGGTTGAATTTGTCCCTTGATTTAAATCATGATTTGTGAACCTATTTGGTTATGTATTCGGTAAAATGAAAGCATTAGAATGACCCTTGTGCAAAAATGAGATTGTAGCCTATATGTTTACATGTTTGATAAATATGAAGGTTGAGCTTGTCCCTCGATGTCCCTTGATGGGAAACATGATATTTGAACCTATTTGGTTCTAAATTCGGTAAATATAAAGTATTGGGATGACCCTTGTCGCGAAAATAAGATATTAGCCTATATGGTTGCAAATTTGATAAATGTGAAGGTTGAATTTCTCCCTTGATTTAATGCATGATTTGTCAACCTCTTTGGTTGTGTATTCGATAAACTAAAAGTATTGGAATAACCCTTGCGCAAAAATGAGATTGTAGCCTATATGGTTACATGTTTGATAAATATGAAGGTTGAGCTTGTCCCTCGATGTCCCTTGATGGGAAACATGATATTTGAACCTATTTGGTTCTAAATTCGGTAAATATAAAGTATTGGGATGACCATTGTCGCGAAAATGAGATATTAGCCTATATGGTTGCAAATTTGATAAATGTGAAGGTTGAATTTCTCCCTTGATTTAATGCATGATTTGTGAACCTCTTTGGTTGTGTATTTGATAAAATAAAAGTATTGGAATGACCCTTGTGTATTCTATGTGATCACAAGTTTGAGAAATAAGAAGGTTAACATTTCCCTTGATTTAAATCATGATATATGAATCTATTTGGTTTTGTATTCGATAAAATGAAAAGTATTGGAACGACCCTTGCGTAAAAATGAGATTTTAGCCTATATGGTTATATGTTTGATATATATATATATATATATGAAGGTTGAGCTTGTCGCTCGACGTTCCTTGGTGCGAAAGATGATATTTGAACCTATTGGGTTCTAAATTTGGTATATATAAAGTATTGGGATGACCCTTGTCGCGAAAATGAGATATTAGCCTATATGGTTGCAAATTTGATAAATGTGAAGGTTGAATTTCTCCCTTGATTTAATGCATGATTTGTGAACCTCTTTGGTTGTGTATTCGATAAACTAAAAGTATTGGAATAACCCTTGCGCAAAAATGAGATTTTGGCCTATCTGATTACAAGTTTGAGAAATAAGAAGGTTAACATTTCCCTTGATTTAAATCATGATATATGAATCTATTTGGTTTTTATTTGATAAAATGAAAGTATTGGAACGACCCTTGCGTAAAAATGATATTTTAGCCTTTATGGTTATATGTTTGATATATGTATGAAGGTTGAGCTTGTCCCTCGACGTTCTTTGGTGCGAAAGATGATATTTGAACCTTTTTGGTTCTAAATTTGGTAAATATAATGTATTGGGATGACCCTTGTCGCGAAAATGAGATATTAGCCTATATGGTTATTTGTTTGATATATATGAAGGTTGAGCTTGTCCCTCGATGTCCCTTGGTGCGAAAGATGATATTTGAACCTATTTGGTTCTAAATTCGTTAAATATAAAGTATTGGGATGACCCTTGCGCAAAAATGAGATTTTAGCCTATATGGTTATTTGTTTGATATATATGAAGGTTGAGCTTGTCCATCGATGTCCCTTGATGGGAAACATGATATTTGAACCTATTTGGTTCTAAATTCGGTAAATATAAAGTATTGGGATGACCCTTGTCGCGAAAATGAGATATTAGCCTATATGGTTGCAAATTTGATAAATGTGAAGGTTGAATTTCTCCCTTGATTTAAATCATGATTTGTGAACCTCTTTGGTTGTGTATTTGATAAAATAAAAGTATTGGAATGACCCTTGCACAAAAATGAGATTTTGGCCTATGTGATTACAAGTTTGAGAAATAAGAAGGTTAACATTTCCCTTGATTTAAATCATGATATATGAATCTATTTGGTTTTGTATTCGATAAAATGAAAGTATTGGAACGACCCTTGCGTAAAAATGAGATTTTAGCCTATATGGTTATATGTTTGATATATATATATATATATATGAAGGTTGAGCTTGTCGCTCGACGTTCCTTGGTGCGAAAGATGATATTTGAACCTATTGGGTTCTAAATTTGGTATATATAAAGTATTGGGATGACCCTTGTCGCGAAAATGAGATATTAGCCTATATGGTTGCAAATTTGATAAATGTGAAGGTTGAATTTCTCCCTTGATTTAATGCATGATTTGTCAACCTCTTTGGTTGTGTATTCGATAAACTAAAAGTATTGGAATAACCCTTGCGCAAAAATGAGATTGTAGCCTATATGGTTACATGTTTGATAAATATGAAGGTTGAGCTTGTCCCTCGATGTCCCTTGATGGGAAACATGATATTTGAACCTATTTGGTTCTAAATTCGGTAAATATAAAGTATTGGGATGACCATTGTCGCGAAAATGAGATATTAGCCTATATGGTTGCAAATTTGATAAATGTGAAGGTTGAATTTCTCCCTTGATTTAATGCATGATTTGTGAACCTCTTTGGTTGTGTATTTGATAAAATAAAAGTATTGGAATGACCCTTGTGTATTCTATGTGATCACAAGTTTGAGAAATAAGAAGGTTAACATTTCCCTTGATTTAAATCATGATATATGAATCTATTTGGTTTTGTATTCGATAAAATGAAAAGTATTGGAACGACCCTTGCGTAAAAATGAGATTTTAGCCTATATGGTTATATGTTTGATATATATATATATATATATGAAGGTTGAGCTTGTCGCTCGACGTTCCTTGGTGCGAAAGATGATATTTGAACCTATTGGGTTCTAAATTTGGTATATATAAAGTATTGGGATGACCCTTGTCGCGAAAATGAGATATTAGCCTATATGGTTGCAAATTTGATAAATGTGAAGGTTGAATTTCTCCCTTGATTTAATGCATGATTTGTGAACCTCTTTGGTTGTGTATTCGATAAACTAAAAGTATTGGAATAACCCTTGCGCAAAAATGAGATTTTGGCCTATCTGATTACAAGTTTGAGAAATAAGAAGGTTAACATTTCCCTTGATTTAAATCATGATATATGAATCTATTTGGTTTTTATTTGATAAAATGAAAGTATTGGAACGACCCTTGCGTAAAAATGATATTTTAGCCTTTATGGTTATATGTTTGATATATGTATGAAGGTTGAGCTTGTCCCTCGACGTTCTTTGGTGCGAAAGATGATATTTGAACCTTTTTGGTTCTAAATTTGGTAAATATAATGTATTGGGATGACCCTTGTCGCGAAAATGAGATATTAGCCTATATGGTTATTTGTTTGATATATATGAAGGTTGAGCTTGTCCCTCGATGTCCCTTGGTGCGAAAGATGATATTTGAACCTATTTGGTTCTAAATTCGTTAAATATAAAGTATTGGGATGACCCTTGCGCAAAAATGAGATTTTAGCCTATATGGTTATTTGTTTGATATATATGAAGGTTGAGCTTGTCCATCGATGTCCCTTGATGGGAAACATGATATTTGAACCTATTTGGTTCTAAATTCGGTAAATATAAAGTATTGGGATGACCCTTGTCGCGAAAATGAGATATTAGCCTATATGGTTGCAAATTTGATAAATGTGAAGGTTGAATTTCTCCCTTGATTTAAATCATGATTTGTGAACCTCTTTGGTTGTGTATTTGATAAAATAAAAGTATTGGAATGACCCTTGCACAAAAATGAGATTTTGGCCTATGTGATTACAAGTTTGAGAAATAAGAAGGTTAACATTTCCCTTGATTTAAATCATGATATATGAATCTATTTGGTTTTGTATTCGATAAAATGAAAGTATTGGAACGACCCTTGCGTAAAAATGAGATTTTAGCCTATATGGTTATATGTTTGATATATGTATGAAGGTTGAGCTTGTCCCTCGACGTTCTTTGGTGCGAAAGATGTTATTTGAACCTTTTTGGTTCTAAATTTGGTAAATATAATGTATTGGGATGACCCTTGTCGTGAAAATGAGATATTAGCCTATATGGTTGCATATTTGATAAATGGGAAGGTTGAATATGTTCCTTGATTTAAAGCATGATTTGTGATCCTATTTGGTTATGTATTCGGCAAAATGAAAGTATTAGAATGACCCTTGTGGAAAAATGAGATTGTAGCCTATATGATTACATGTTTTGATAAATATGAAAGTTGAGCTTGTCCCTCGATGTCCCTTGATGTGAAACATGATATTTGAACCTCTTTGTTTCTAAATTCGCTAAATATAAAGTATTGTGGATGACCCTTGTTGCGAAAAAGAGATATTAGCCTATATGGTTGCAAATTTGATAAATGTGAAGGTTGAATTTGTCCCTTGATTTAAATCATGATTTGTGAACCTATTTGGTTATGTATTCGGTAAAATGAAAGCATTAGAATGACCCTTGTGCAAAAATGAGATTGTAGCCTATATGGTTACATGTTATTCGGTAAATATAAAGTATTGTGGATGACCCTTGTTGCAAAAAAGAGATATTAGCCTATATGGTTGCAAATTTGATAAATGTGAAGGTTGAATTTGTCCCTTGATTTAAATCATGATTTGTGAACCTATTTGGTTATGTATTCGGTAAAATGAAAGCATTAGAATGACCCTTGTGCAAAAATGAGATTGTAGCCTATATGTTTACATGTTTGATAAATATGAAGGTTGAGCTTGTCCCTCGATGTCCCTTGATGGGAAACATGATATTTGAACCTATTTGGTTCTAAATTCGGTAAATATAAAGTATTGGGATGACCCTTGTCGCGAAAATGAGATATTAGCCTATATGGTTGCAAATTTGATAAATGTGAAGGTTGAATTTCTCCCTTGATTTAATGCATGATCTGTGAACCTCTTTGGTTGTGTATTTGATAAAATAAAAGTATTGGAATGACCCTTGCACAAAAATGAGATTTTGGCCTATGTGATTACAAGTTTGAGAAATAAGAAGGTTATCATTTCGCTTGATTTAAATCATGATATATGAATCTATTTGGTTTTGTATTCGATAAAATGAAAGTATTGGAACGACCCTTGCGTAAAAATGAGATTTGAGCCTATATGGTTATATGTTTGATATATGTATGAAGGTTGAGCTTGTCCCTCGACGTTCTTTGGCGCGAAAGATGTTATTTGAACCTTTTTGGTTCTAAATTTGGTAAATATAATGTATTGGGATGACCCTTGTCGCGAAAATGAGATATTAGCCTATATGGTTGCATATTTGATAAATGGGAAGGTTGAATATGTTCCTTGATTTAAAGCATGATTTGTGATCCTATTTGGTTATGTATTCGGCAAAATGAAAGTATTAGAATGACCCTTGTGGAAAAATGAGATTGTAGCCTATATGATTACATGTTTTGATAAATATGAAGGTTGAGCTTGTCCCTCGATGTCCCCTGATGCGAAACATGATATTTGAACCTATTTGTTTCTAAATTCGGTAAATATAATGTATTGTGGATGACCCTTGTTGCGAAAAAGAGATATTAGCCTATATGGTTGCAAATTTGATAAATGTGAAGGTTGAATTTGTCCCTTGATTTAAATCATGATTTGTGAACCTATTTGGTTATGCATTCGGTAAAATGAAAGCATTAGAATGACCCTTGTGCAAAAATGAGATTGTAGCCTATATGGTTACATGTTTGATAAATATGAAGGTTGAGCTTGTCCCTCGATGTCTCTTGGGGCGAATAATGATATTTGAACCTATTTGATTCTAAATTCGGTACATATAAAGTATAGGGATGACCCTTGTTGCGAAAAAAGAGATATTACCCTATATGGTTGCAAATTTGATAAATGGGAAGGTTGAATTTGTCCCTTGATTTAAAGCATGATTTGTGAACCTATTTGGTTATGTATTCGGCAAAATGAAAGTATTAGAATGACCCTTGTGGAAAAATGAGATTGTAGCGTATATGATTACATGTTTTGATAAATATGAAGGTTAAGCTTGTCCCTTGATGTCCCTTGATGCGAAACATGATATTTGAACCTATTTGTTTCTAAATTCGGTAAATATAAAGTATTGTGGATGACCCTTGTTGCGAAAAAGAGATATTAGCCTATATGGTTGCAAATTTGATAAATGTGAAGGTTGAATTTGTCCCTTGATTTAAATCATGATTTGTGAACCTATTTGGTTATGTATTCGGTAAAATGAAAGCATTAGAATGACCCTTGTGCAAAAATGAGATTGTAGCCTATATGGTTACATGTTATTCGGTAATATAAAGTATTGTGGATGACCCTTGTTGCGAAAAAGAGATATTAGCCTATATGGTTGCAAATTTGATAAATGTGAAGGTTGAATTTGTCCCTTGATTTAAATCATGATTTGTGAACCTATTTGGTTATGTATTCGGTAAAATGAAAGCATTAGAATGACCCTTGTGCAAAAATGAGATTGTAGCCTATATGTTTACAAGTTTGATAAATATGAAGGTTGAGCTTGTCCCTCGATGTCCCTTGATGGGAAACATGATATTTGAACCTATTTGGTTCTAAATTCGGTAAATATAAAGTATTGGGATGACCCTTGTCGCGAAAATGAGATATTAGCCTATATGGTTGCAAATTTGATAAATGTGAAGGTTGAATTTCTCCCTTGATTTAATGCATGATCTGTGAACCTCTTTGGTTGTGTATTTGATAAAATAAAAGTATTGGAATGACCCTTGCACAAAAATGAGATTTTGGCCTATGTGATTACAAGTTTGAGAAATAAGAAGGTTATCATTTCGCTTGATTTAAATCATGATATATGAATCTATTTGGTTTTGTATTCGATAAAATGAAAGTATTGGAACGACCCTTGCGTAAAAATGAGATTTGAGCCTATATGGTTATATGTTTGATATATGTATGAAGGTTGGGCTTGTCCCTCGACGTTCTTTGGCGCGAAAGATGTTATTTGAACCTTTTTGGTTCTAAATTTGGTAAATATAATGTATTGGGATGACCCTTGTCGCGAAAATGAGATATTAGCCTATATGGTTGCATATTTGATAAATGGGAAGGTTGAATATGTTCCTTGATTTAAAGCATGATTTGTGATCCTATTTGGTTATGTATTCGGCAAAATGAAAGTATTAGAATGACCCTTGTGGAAAAATGAGATTGTAGCCTATATGATTACATGTTTTGATAAATATGAAGGTTGAGCTTGTCCCTCGATGTCCCTTGATGCGAAACATGATATTTGAACCTATTTGTTTCTAAATTCGGTAAATATAATGTATTGTGGATGACCCTTGTTGCGAAAAAGAGATATTAGCCTATATGGTTGCAAATTTGATAAATGTGAAGGTTGAATTTGTCCCTTGATTTAAATCATGATTTGTGAACCTATTTGGTTATGCATTCGGTAAAATGAAAGCATTAGAATGACCCTTGTGCAAAAATGAGATTGTAGCCTATATGGTTACAGGTTTGATAAATATGAAGGTTGAGCTTGTCCCTCGATGTCTCTTGGGGCGAATAATGATATTTGAACCTATTTGATTCTAAATTCGGTACATATAAAGTATAGGGATGACCCTTGTTGCGAAAAAGAGATATTAGCCTATATGGTTGCAAATTTTATAAATGTGAAGGTTGAATTTGTCCCTTGATTTAAATCATGATTTGTGAACCTATTTGGTTATGTATTCGGTAAAATGAAAGCATTAGAATGACCCTTGTGCAAAAATGAGATTGTAGCCTATATGGTTACATGTTATTCGGTAATATAAAGTATTGTGGATGACCCTTGTTGCGAAAAAGAGATATTAGCCTATATGGTTGCAAATTTGATAAATGTGAAGGTTGAATTTGTCCCTTGATTTAAATCATGATTTGTGAACCTATTTGGTTATGTATTCGGTACAATGAAAGCATTAGAATGACCCTTGTGCAAAAATGAGATTGTAGCCTATATGTTTACATGTTTGATAAATATGAAGGTTGAGCTTGTCCCTCGATGTCCCTTGATGGGAAACATGATATTTGAACCTATTTGGTTCTAAATTCGGTAAATATAAAGTATTGGGATGACCCTTGTCGGGAAAATGAGATATTAGCCTATATGGTTGCAAATTTGATAAATGTGAAGGTTGAATTTCTCCCTTGATTTAATGCATGATTTGTGAACCTCTTTGGTTGTGTATTTGATAAAATAAAAGTATTGGAATGACCCTTGTGTATTCTATGTGATCACAAGTTTGAGAAATAAGAAGGTTAACATTTCCCTTGATTTAAATCATGATATATGAATCTATTTGGTTTTGTATTCGATAAAATGAAAATTATTGGAACGACCCTTGCGTAAAAATGAGATTTTAGCGTATATGGTTATATGTTTGATATATATATATATATATGAAGGTTGAGCTTGTCGCTCGACGTTCCTTGGTGCGAAAGATGATATTTGAACCTATTGGGTTCTAAATTTGGTATATATAAAGTATTGGGATGACCCTTGTCGCGAAAATGAGATATTAGCCTATATGGTTGCAAATTTGATAAATGTGAAGGTTGAATTTCTCCCTTGATTTAATGCATGATTTGTGAACCTCTTTGGTTGTGTATTTGATAAAATAAAAGTATTGGAATGACCCTTGTGTATTCTATGTGATCACAAGTTTGAGAAATAAGAAGGTTAACATTTCCCTTGATTTAAATCATGATATATGAATCTATTTGGATTTGTATTCGATAAAATGAAAAGTATTGGAACGACCCTTGCGTAAAAATGAGATTTTAGCCTATATGGTTATATGTTTGATATATATATATATATATGAAGGTTGAGCTTGTCGCTCGACGTTCCTTGGTGCGAAAGATGATATTTGAACCTATTGGGTTCTAAATTTGGTATATATAAAGTATTGGGATGACCCTTGTCGCGAAAATGAGATATTAGCCTATATGGTTACAAATTTGATAAATGTGAAGGTTGAATTTCTCCCTTGATTTAATGCATGATTTGTGAACCTCTTTGGTTGTGTATTCGATAAACTAAAAGTATTGGAATAACCCTTGCGCAAAAATGAGATTTTGGCCTATCTGATTACAAGTTTGAGAAATAAGAAGGTTAACATTTCCCTTGATTTAAATCATGATATATGAATCTATTTGGTTTTTATTTGATAAAATGAAAGTATTGGAACGACCCTTGCGTAAAAATGATATTTTAGCCTCTATGGTTATATGTTTGATATATGTATGAAGATTGAGCTTGTCCCTCGACGTTCTTTGGTGCGAAAGATGATATTTGAACCTTTTTGGTTCTAAATTCGGTAAATATAATGTATTGGGATGACCCTTGTCGCGAAAATGAGATATTAGCCTATATGGTTATTTGTTTGATATATATGAAGGTTGAGCTTGTCCCTCGATGTCCCTTGGTGCGAAAGATGATATTTGAACCTATTTGGTTCTAAATTCGTTAAATATAAAGTATTGGGATGACCCTTGCGCAAAAATGAGATTTTAGCCTATATGGTTATTTGTTTGATATATATGAAGGTTGAGCTTGTCCATCGATGTCCCTTGATGGGAAACATGATATTTGAACCTATTTGGTTCTAAATTCGGTAAATATAAAGTATTGGGATGACCCTTGTCGCGAAAATGAGATATTAGCCTATATGGTTGCAAATTTGATAAATGTGAAGGTTGAATTTCTCCCTTGATTTAAATCATGATTTGTGAACCTCTTTGGTTGTGTATTTGATAAAATAAAAGTATTGGAATGACCCTTGCACAAAAATGAGATTTTGGCCTATGTGATTACAAGTTTGAGAAATAAGAAGGTTAACATTTCCCTTGATTTAAATCATGATATATGAATCTATTTGGTTTTGTATTCGATAAAATGAAAGTATTGGAACGACCCTCGCATAAAAATGAGATTTTAGCCTATATGGTTATATGTTTGATATATGTATGAAGGTTGAGCTTGTCCCTCGACGTTCTTTGGTGCGAAAGATGTTATTTGAACCTTTTTGGTTCTAAATTTGGTAAATATAATGTATTGGGATGACCCTTGTCGTGAAAATGAGATATTAGCCTATATGGTTGCATATTTGATAAATGGGAAGGTTGAATATGTTCCTTGATTTAAAGCATGATTTGTGATCCTATTTGGTTATGTATTCGGCAAAATGAAAGTATTAGAATGACCCTTGTGGAAAAATGAGATTGTAGCCTATATGATTACATGTTTTGATAAATATGAAAGTTGAGCTTGTCCCTCGATGTCCCTTGATGTGAAACATGATATTTGAACCTCTTTGTTTCTAAATTCGCTAAATATAAAGTATTGTGGATGACCCTTGTTGCGAAAAAGAGATATTAGCCTATATGGTTGCAAATTTGATAAATGTGAAGGTTGAATTTGTCCCTTGATTTAAATCATGATTTGTGAACCTATTTGGTTATGTATTCGGTAAAATGAAAGCATTAGAATGACCCTTGTGCAAAAATGAGATTGTAGCCTATATGATTACATGTTATTCGGTAAATATAAAGTATTGTGGATGACCCTTGTTGCAAAAAAGAGATATTAGCCTATATGGTTGCAAATTTGATAAATGTGAAGGTTGAATTTGTCCCTTGATTTAAATCATGATTTGTGAACCTATTTGGTTATGTATTCGGTAAAATGAAAGCATTAGAATGACCCTTGTGCAAAAATGAGATTGTAGCCTATATGTTTACATGTTTGATAAATATGAAGGTTGAGCTTGTCCCTCGATGTCCCTTGATGGGAAACATGATATTTGAACCTATTTGGTTCTAAATTCGGTAAATATAAAGTATTGGGATGACCCTTGTCGCGAAAATGAGATATTAGCCTATATGGTTGCAAATTTGATAAATGTGAAGGTTAAATTTCTCCCTTGATTTAATGCATGATCTGTGAACCTCTTTGGTTGTGTATTTGATAAAATAAAAGTATTGGAATGACCCTTGCACAAAAATGAGATTTTGGCCTATGTGATTACAAGTTTGAGAAATAAGAAGGTTATCATTTCGCTTGATTTAAATCATGATATATGAATCTATTTGGTTTTGTATTCGATAAAATGAAAGTATTGGAACGACCCTTGCGTAAAAATGAGATTTGAGCCTATATGGTTATATGTTTGATATATGTATGAAGGTTGAGCTTGTCCCTCGACGTTCTTTGGCGCGAAAGATGTTATTTGAACCTTTTTGGTTCTAAATTTGGTAAATATAATGTATTGGGATGACCCTTGTCGCGAAAATGAGATATTAGCCTATATGGTTGCATATTTGATAAATGGGAAGGTTGAATATGTTCCTTGATTTAAAGCATGATTTGTGATCCTATTTGGTTATGTATTCGGCAAAATGAAAGTATTAGAATGACCCTTGTGGAAAAATGAGATTGTAGCCTATATGATTACATGTTTTGATAAATATGAAGGTTGAGCTTGTCCCTCGATGTCCCTTGATGCGAAACATGATATTTGAACCTATTTGTTTCTAAATTCGGTAAATATAATGTATTGTGGATGACCCTTGTTGCGAAAAAGAGATATTAGCCTATATGGTTGCAAATTTGATAAATGTGAAGGTTGAATTTGTCCCTTGATTTAAATCATGATTTGTGAACCTATTTGGTTATGCATTCGGTAAAATGAAAGCATTAGAATGACCCTTGTGCAAAAATGAGATTGTAGCCTATATGGTTACATGTTTGATAAATATGAAGGTTGAGCTTGTCCCTCGATGTCTCTTGGGGCGAATAATGATATTTGAACCTATTTGATTCTAAATTCGGTACATATAAAGTATAGGGATGACCCTTGTTGCGAAAAAAGAGATATTACCCTATATGGTTGCAAATTTGATAAATGGGAAGGTTGAATTTGTCCCTTGATTTAAAGCATGATTTGTGAACCTATTTGGTTATGTATTCGGCAAAATGAAAGTATTAGAATGACCCTTGTGGAAAAATGAGATTGTAGCCTATATGATTACATGTTTTGATAAATATGAAAGTTGAGCTTGTCCCTCGATGTCCCTTGATGTGAAACATGATATTTGAACCTCTTTGTTTCTAAATTCGCTAAATATAAAGTATTGTGGATGACCCTTGTTGCGAAAAAGAGATATTAGCCTATATGGTTGCAAATTTGATAAATGTGAAGGTTGAATTTGTCCCTTGATTTAAATCATGATTTGTGAACCTATTTGGTTATGTATTCGGTAAAATGAAAGCATTAGAATGACCCTTGTGCAAAAATGAGATTGTAGCCTATATGATTACATGTTATTCGGTAAATATAAAGTATTGTGGATGACCCTTGTTGCAAAAAAGAGATATTAGCCTATATGGTTGCAAATTTGATAAATGTGAAGGTTGAATTTGTCCCTTGATTTAAATCATGATTTGTGAACCTATTTGGTTATGTATTCGGTAAAATGAAAGCATTAGAATGACCCTTGTGCAAAAATGAGATTGTAGCCTATATGTTTACATGTTTGATAAATATGAAGGTTGAGCTTGTCCCTCGATGTCCCTTGATGGGAAACATGATATTTGAACCTATTTGGTTCTAAATTCGGTAAATATAAAGTATTGGGATGACCCTTGTCGCGAAAATGAGATATTAGCCTATATGGTTGCAAATTTGATAAATGTGAAGGTTGAATTTCTCCCTTGATTTAATGCATGATCTGTGAACCTCTTTGGTTGTGTATTTGATAAAATAAAAGTATTGGAATGACCCTTGCACAAAAATGAGATTTTGGCCTATGTGATTACAAGTTTGAGAAATAAGAAGGTTATCATTTCGCTTGATTTAAATCATGATATATGAATCTATTTGGTTTTGTATTCGATAAAATGAAAGTATTGGAACGACCCTTGCGTAAAAATGAGATTTGAGCCTATATGGTTATATGTTTGATATATGTATGAAGGTTGAGCTTGTCCCTCGACGTTCTTTGGCGCGAAAGATGTTATTTGAACCTTTTTGGTTCTAAATTTGGTAAATATAATGTATTGGGATGACCCTTGTCGCGAAAATGAGATATTAGCCTATATGGTTGCATATTTGATAAATGGGAAGGTTGAATATGTTCCTTGATTTAAAGCATGATTTGTGATCCTATTTGGTTATGTATTCGGCAAAATGAAAGTATTAGAATGACCCTTGTGGAAAAATGAGATTGTAGCCTATATGATTACATGTTTTGATAAATATGAAGGTTGAGCTTGTCCCTCGATGTCCCTTGATGCGAAACATGATATTTGAACCTATTTGTTTCTAAATTCGGTAAATATAATGTATTGTGGATGACCCTTGTTGCGAAAAAGAGATATTAGCCTATATGGTTGCAAATTTGATAAATGTGAAGGTTGAATTTGTCCCTTGATTTAAATCATGATTTGTGAACCTATTTGGTTATGCATTCGGTAAAATGAAAGCATTAGAATGACCCTTGTGCAAAAATGAGATTGTAGCCTATATGGTTACATGTTTGATAAATATGAAGGTTGAGCTTGTCCCTCGATGTCTCTTGGGGCGAATAATGATATTTGAACCTATTTGATTCTAAATTCGGTACATATAAAGTATAGGGATGACCCTTGTTGCGAAAAAAGAGATATTACCCTATATGGTTGCAAATTTGATAAATGGGAAGGTTGAATTTGTCCCTTGATTTAAAGCATGATTTGTGAACCTATTTGGTTATGTATTCGGCAAAATGAAAGTATTAGAATGACCCTTGTGGAAAAATGAGATTGTAGCCTATATGATTACATGTTTTGATAAATATGAAAGTTGAGCTTGTCCCTCGATGTCCCTTGATGTGAAACATGATATTTGAACCTCTTTGTTTCTAAATTCGCTAAATATAAAGTATTGTGGATGACCCTTGTTGCGAAAAAGAGATATTAGCCTATATGGTTGCAAATTTGATAAATGTGAAGGTTGAATTTGTCCCTTGATTTAAATCATGATTTGTGAACCTATTTGGTTATGTATTCGGTAAAATGAAAGCATTAGAATGACCCTTGTGCAAAAATGAGATTGTAGCCTATATGATTACATGTTATTCGGTAAATATAAAGTATTGTGGATGACCCTTGTTGCAAAAAAGAGATATTAGCCTATATGGTTGCAAATTTGATAAATGTGAAGGTTGAATTTGTCCCTTGATTTAAATCATGATTTGTGAACCTATTTGGTTATGTATTCGGTAAAATGAAAGCATTAGAATGACCCTTGTGCAAAAATGAGATTGTAGCCTATATGTTTACATGTTTGATAAATATGAAGGTTGAGCTTGTCCCTCGATGTCCCTTGATGGGAAACATGATATTTGAACCTATTTGGTTCTAAATTCGGTAAATATAAAGTATTGGGATGACCCTTGTCGCGAAAATGAGATATTAGCCTATATGGTTGCAAATTTGATAAATGTGAAGGTTGAATTTCTCCCTTGATTTAATGCATGATCTGTGAACCTCTTTGGTTGTGTATTTGATAAAATAAAAGTATTGGAATGACCCTTGCACAAAAATGAGATTTTGGCCTATGTGATTACAAGTTTGAGAAATAAGAAGGTTATCATTTCGCTTGATTTAAATCATGATATATGAATCTATTTGGTTTTGTATTCGATAAAATGAAAGTATTGGAACGACCCTTGCGTAAAAATGAGATTTGAGCCTATATGGTTATATGTTTGATATATGTATGAAGGTTGAGCTTGTCCCTCGACGTTCTTTGGCGCGAAAGATGTTATTTGAACCTTTTTGGTTCTAAATTTGGTAAATATAATGTATTGGGATGACCCTTGTCGCGAAAATGAGATATTAGCCTATATGGTTGCATATTTGATAAATGGGAAGGTTGAATATGTTCCTTGATTTAAAGCATGATTTGTGATCCTATTTGGTTATGTATTCGGCAAAATGAAAGTATTAGAATGACCCTTGTGGAAAAATGAGATTGTAGCCTATATGATTACATGTTTTGATAAATATGAAGGTTGAGCTTGTCCCTCGATGTCCCTTGATGCGAAACATGATATTTGAACCTATTTGTTTCTAAATTCGGTAAATATAATGTATTGTGGATGACCCTTGTTGCGAAAAAGAGATATTAGCCTATATGGTTGCAAATTTGATAAATGTGAAGGTTGAATTTGTCCCTTGATTTAAATCATGATTTGTGAACCTATTTGGTTATGCATTCGGTAAAATGAAAGCATTAGAATGACCCTTGTGCAAAAATGAGATTGTAGCCTATATGGTTACATGTTTGATAAATATGAAGGTTGAGCTTGTCCCTCGATGTCTCTTGGGGCGAATAATGATATTTGAACCTATTTGATTCTAAATTCGGTACATATAAAGTATAGGGATGACCCTTGTTGCGAAAAAAGAGATATTACCCTATATGGTTGCAAATTTGATAAATGGGAAGGTTGAATTTGTCCCTTGATTTAAAGCATGATTTGTGAACCTATTTGGTTATGTATTCGGCAAAATGAAAGTATTAGAATGACCCTTGTGGAAAAATGAGATTGTAGCCTATATGATTACATGTTTTGATAAATATGAAAGTTGAGCTTGTCCCTCGATGTCCCTTGATGTGAAACATGATATTTGAACCTCTTTGTTTCTAAATTCGCTAAATATAAAGTATTGTGGATGACCCTTGTTGCGAAAAAGAGATATTAGCCTATATGGTTGCAAATTTGATAAATGTGAAGGTTGAATTTGTCCCTTGATTTAAATCATGATTTGTGAACCTATTTGGTTATGTATTCGGTAAAATGAAAGCATTAGAATGACCCTTGTGCAAAAATGAGATTGTAGCCTATATGATTACATGTTATTCGGTAAATATAAAGTATTGTGGATGACCCTTGTTGCAAAAAAGAGATATTAGCCTATATGGTTGCAAATTTGATAAATGTGAAGGTTGAATTTGTCCCTTGATTTAAATCATGATTTGTGAACCTATTTGGTTATGTATTCGGTAAAATGAAAGCATTAGAATGACCCTTGTGCAAAAATGAGATTGTAGCCTATATGTTTACATGTTTGATAAATATGAAGGTTGAGCTTGTCCCTCGATGTCCCTTGGGGCGAATAATGATATTTGAACCTATTTGATTCTAAATTCGGTACATATAAAGTATAGGGATGACCCTTGTTGCGAAAAAAGAGATATTACCCTATATGGTTGCAAATTTGATAAATGGGAAGGTTGAATTTGTCCCTTGATTTAAAGCATGATTTGTGAACCTATTTGGTTATGTATTCGGCAAAATGAAAGTATTAGAATGACCCTTGTGGAAAAATGAGATTGTAGCCTATATGATTACATGTTTTGATAAATATGAAGGTTGAGCTTGTCCCTCGATGTCCCTTGATGCGAAACATGATATTTGAACCTATTTGTTTCTAAATTCGGTAAATATAAAGTATTGTGGATGACCCTTGTTGCGAAAAAGAGATATTAGCCTATATGGTTGCAAATTTGATAAATGTGAAGGTTGAATTTGTCCTTTGATTTAAATCATGATTTGTGAACCTATTTGGTTATGTATTCGGTAAAATGAAAGCATTAGAATGACCCTTGTGCAAAAATTAGATTGTAGCCTATATGGTTACATGTTATTGGGTAAATATAAAGTATTGTGGATGACCCTTGTTGCGAAAAAGAGATATTACCCTATATGGTTGCAAATTTGATAAATGGGAAGGTTGAATTTGTCCCTTGATTTAAAGCATGATTTGTGAACCTATTTGGTTATGTATTCGGCAAAATGAAAGTATTAGAATGACCCTTGTGGAAAAATGAGATTGTAGCCTATATGATTACATGTTTGATAAATATGAAGGTTGAGCTTGTCCCTCTATGTCCCTTGATGGGAAACATGATATTTGAACCTATTTGGTTCTAAATTCGGTAAATATAAAGTATTGGGATGACCCTTGTCGCGAAAATGAGATATTAGCCTATATGGTTGCAAATTTGAAAAATGTGAAGGTTGAATTTCTCCCTTGATTTAATGCATGATCTGTGAACCTCTTTGGTTGTGTATTTGATAAAATAAAAGTATTGGAATGACCCTTGCACAAAAATGAGATTTTGGCCTATGTGATTACAAGTTTGAGAAATAAGAAGGTTAACATTTCGCTTGATTTAAATCATGATATATGAATCTATTTGGTTTTGTATTCGATAAAATGAAAGTATTGGAACGACCCTTGCGTAAAAATGAGATTTGAGCCTATATGGTTATATGTTTGATATATGTATGAAGGTTGAGCTTGTCCCTCGACGTTCTTTGGCGCGAAAGATGTTATTTGAACCTTTTTGGTTCTAAATTTTGTAAATATAATGTATTGGGATGACCCTTGTCGCGAAAATGAGATATTAGCCTATATGGTTGCATATTTGATAAATGGGAAGGTTGAATATGTTCCTTGATTTAAAGCATGATTTGTGATCCTATTTGGTTATGTATTCGGCAAAATGAAAGTATTAGAATGACCCTTGTGGAAAAATGAGATTGTAGCCTATATGATTACATGTTTTGATAAATATGAAGGTTGAGCTTGTCCCTCGATGTCCCTTGATGGGAAACATGACATTTGAACCTATTTGTTTCTAAATTCGGTAAATATAAAGTATTGTGGATGACCCTTGTTGCGAAAAAGAGATATTAGCCTATATGGTTGCAAATTTGATAAATGTGAAGGTTGAATTTGTCCCTTGATTTAAATCATGATTTGTGAACCTATTTGGTTATGCATTCGGTAAAATGAAAGCATTAGAATGACCCTTGTGCAAAAATGAGATTGTAGCCTATATGGTTACATGTTTGATAAATATGAGGGTTTAGCTTGTCCCTCGATGTCTCTTGGGGCGAAACATGATATTTGAACCTATTTGATTCTAAATTCGGTACATATAAAGTATAGGGATGACCCTTGTTGCGAAAAAAGAGATATTAGCCTATATGGTTGCATATTTGATAAATGGGAAGCTTGAATATGTTCCTTGATTTAAAGCATGATTTGTGATCCTATTTGGTTATGTATTCGGCAAAATGAAAGTATTAGAATGACCCTTGTGGAAAAATGAGATTGTAGCCTATATGGTTACATGTTTTGATAAATATGAAGGTTGAGCTTGTCCCTCGATGTCCCTTGATGCGAAACTTGATATTTGAACCTATTTGTTTTTAAATTCGGTAAATATAAAGTATTGTGGATGACCCTTGTTGCGAAAAAGAGATATTACCCTATATGGTTGCAAATTTGATAAATGGGAAGGTTGAATTTGTCCCTTGATTTAAAGCATGATTTGTGAACCTATTTGGTTATGTATTCGGCAAAATGAAAGTATTAGAATGACCCTTGTGGAAAAATGAGATTGTAGCCTATATGATTACATGTTTTGATAAATATGAAGGTTGAGCTTGTCCCTCGATGTCCCTTGATGCGAAACATGATATTTGAACCTATTTGTTTCTAAATTCGGTAAATATAAAGTATTGTGGATGACCCTTGTTGCGAAAAAGAGATATTAGCCTATATGGTTGCAAATTTGATAAATGTGAAGGTTGAATTTGTCCTGTGATTTAAATCATGATTTGTGAACCTATTTGGTTATGTATTCGGTAAAATGAAAGCATTAGAATGACCCTTGTGCAAAAATTAGATTGTAGCCTATATGGTTACATGTTATTGGGTAAATATAAAGTATTGTGGATGACCCTTGTTGCGAAAAAGAGATATTACCCTATATGGTTGCAAATTTGATAAATGGGAAGGTTGAATTTGTCCCTTGATTTAAAGCATGATTTGTGAACCTATTTGGTTATGTATTCGGCAAAATGAAAGTATTAGAATGACCCTTGTGGAAAAATGAGATTGTAGCCTATATGATTACATGTTTGATAAATATGAAGGTTGAGCTTGTCCCTCTATGTCCCTTGATGGGAAACATGATATTTGAACCTATTTGGTTCTAAATTCGGTAAATATAAAGTATTGGGATGACCCTTGTCGCGAAAATGAGATATTAGCCTATATGGTTGCAAATTTGATAAATGTGAAGGTTGAATTTCTCCCTTGATTTAATGCATGATCTGTGAACCTCTTTGGTTGTGTATTTGATAAAATAAAAGTATTGGAATGACCCTTGCACAAAAATGAGATTTTGGCCTATGTGATTACAAGTTTGAGAAATAAGAAGGTTAACATTTCGCCTGATTTAAATCATGATATATGAATCTATTTGGTTTTGTATTCGATAAAATGAAAGTATTGGAACGACCCTTGCGTAAAAATGAGATTTGAGCATATATGGTTATATGTTTGATATATGTATGAAGGTTGAGCTTGTCCCTCGACGTTCTTTGGCGCGAAAGATGTTATTTGAACCTTTTTGGTTCTAAATTTGGTAAATATAATGTATTGGGATGACCCTTGTCGCGAAAATGAGATATTAGCCTATATGGTTGCATATTTGATAAATGGGAAGGTTGAATATGTTCCTTGATTTAAAGCATGATTTGTGATCCTATTTGGTTATGTATTCGGCAAAATGAAAGTATTAGAATGACCCTTGTGGAAAAATGAGATTGTAGCCTATATGATTACATGTTTTGATAAATATGAAGGTTAAGCTTGTCCCTCGATGTCCCTTGATGGGAAACATGATATTTGAACCTATTTGTTTCTAAATTCGGTAAATATAAAGTATTGTGGATGACCCTTGTTGCGAAAAAGAGATATTAGCCTATATGGTTGCAAATTTGATAAATGTGAAGGTTGAATTTGTCCCTTGATTTAAATCATGATTTGTGAACCTATTTGGTTATGCATTCGGTAAAATGAAAGCATTAGAATGACCCTTGTGCAAAAATGAGATTGTAGCCTATATGGTTACATGTTTGATAAATATGAAGGTTGAGCTTGTCCCTCGATGTCTCTTGGGGCGAAACATGATATTTGAACCTATTTGATTCTAAATTCGGTACATATAAAGTATACGGATGACCCTTGTTGCGAAAAAAGAGATATTAGCCTATATGGTTGCATATTTGATAAATGGGAAGCTTGAATATGTTCCTTGATTTAAAGCATGATTTGTGATCCTATTTGGTTATGTATTCGGCAAAATGAAAGTATTAGAATGACCCTTGTGGAAAAATGAGATTGTAGCCTATATGGTTACATGTTTTGATAAATATGAAGGTTGAGCTTGTCCCTCGATGTCCCTTGATGCGAAACTTGATATTTGAACCTATTTGTTTCTAAATTCGGTAAATATAAAGTATTGTGGATGACCCTTGTTGCGAAAAAGAGATATTAGCCTATATGGTTGCAAATTTGATAAATGTGAAGGTTGAATTTGTCCTTTGATTTAAATCATGATTTGTGAACCTATTTGGTTATGTATTCGGTAAAATGAAAGCATTAGAATGACCCTTGTGCAAAAATGAGATTGTAGCCTATATGGTTACATGTTATTCGGTAATATAAAGTATTGTGGATGACCCTTGTTGCGAAAAAGAGATATTAGCCTATATGGTTGCAAATTTGATAAATGTGAAGGTTGAATTTGTCCCTTGATTTAAATCATGATTTGTGAACCTATTTGGTTATGTATTCGGTACAATGAAAGCATTAGAATGACCCTTGTGCAAAAATTAGATTGTAGCCTATATGTTTACATGTTTGATAAATATGAAGGTTGAGCTTGTCCCTCGATGTCCCTTGATGGGAAACATGATATTTGAACCTATTTGGTTCTAAATTCGGTAAATATAAAGTATTGGGATGACCCTTGTCGCGAAAATGAGATATTAGCCTATATGGTTGCAAATTTGAAAAATGTGAAGGTTGAATTTCTCCCTTGATTTAATGCATGATCTGTGAACCTCTTTGGTTGTGTATTTGATAAAATAAAAGTATTGGAATGACCCTTGCACAAAAATGAGATTTTGGCCTATGTGATTACAAGTTTGAGAAATAAGAAGGTTAACATTTCGCTTGATTTAAATCATGATATATGAATCTATTTGGTTTTGTATTCGATAAAATGAAAGTATTGGAACGACCCTTGCGTAAAAATGAGATTTGAGCCTATATGGTTATATGTTTGATATATGTATGAAGGTTGAGCTTGTCCCTCGACGTTCTTTGGCGCGAAAGATGTTATTTGAACCTTTTTGGTTCTAAATTTTGTAAATATAATGTATTGGGATGACCCTTGTCGCGAAAATGAGATATTAGCCTATATGGTTGCATATTTGATAAATGGGAAGGTTGAATATGTTCCTTGATTTAAAGCATGATTTGTGATCCTATTTGGTTATGTATTCGGCAAAATGAAAGTATTAGAATGACCCTTGTGGAAAAATGAGATTGTAGCCTATATGATTACATGTTTTGATAAATATGAAGGTTGAGCTTGTCCCTCGATGTCCCTTGATGGGAAACATGATATTTGAACCTATTTGTTTCTAAATTCGGTAAATATAAAGTATTGTGGATGACCCTTGTTGCGAAAAAGAGATATTAGCCTATATGGTTGCAAATTTGATAAATGTGAAGGTTGAATTTGTCCCTTGATTTAAATCATGATTTGTGAACCTATTTGGTTATGCATTCGGTAAAATGAAAGCATTAGAATGACCCTTGTGCAAAAATGAGATTGTAGCCTATATGGTTACATGTTTGATAAATATGAAGGTTGAGCTTGTCCCTCGATGTCTCTTGGGGCGAAACACGATATTTGAACCTATTTGATTCTAAATTCGGTACATATAAAGTATAGGGATGACCCTTGTTGCGAAAAAAGAGATATTAGCCTATATGGTTGCATATTTGATAAATGGGAAGCTTGAATATGTTCCTTGATTTAAAGCATGATTTGTGATCCTATTTGGTTATGTATTCGGCAAAATGAAAGTATTAGAATGACCCTTGTGGAAAAATGAGATTGTAGCCTATATGGTTACATGTTTTGATAAATATGAAGGTTGAGCTTGTCCCTCGATGTCCCTTGATGCGAAACTTGATATTTGAACCTATTTGTTTCTAAATTCGGTAAATATAAAGTATTGTGGATGACCCTTGTTGCGAAAAAGAGATATTACCCTATATGGTTGCAAATTTGATAAATGGGAAGGTTGAATTTGTCCCTTGATTTAAAGCATGATTTGTGAACCTATTTGGTTATGTATTCGGCAAAATGAAAGTATTAGAATGACCCTTGTGGAAAAATGAGATTGTAGCCTATATGATTACATGTTTTGATAAATATGAAGGTTGAGCTTGTCCCTCGATGTCCCTTGATGCGAAACATGATATTTGAACCTATTTGTTTCTAAATTCGGTAAATATAAAGTATTGTGGATGACCCTTGTTGCGAAAAAGAGATATTAGCCTATATGGTTGCAAATTTGATAAATGTGAAGGTTGAATTTGTCCTTTGATTTAAATCATGATTTGTGAACCTATTTGGTTATGTATTCGGTAAAATGAAAGCATTAGAATGACCCTTGTGCAAAAATTAGATTGTAGCCTATATGGTTACATGTTATTGGGTAAATATAAAGTATTGTGGATGACCCTTGTTGCGAAAAAGAGATATTACCCTATATGGTTGCAAATTTGATAAATGGGAAGGTTGAATTTGTCCCTTGATTTAAAGCATGATTTGTGAACCTATTTGGTTATGTATTCGGCAAAATGAAAGTATTAGAATGACCCTTGTGGAAAAATGAGATTGTAGCCTATATGATTACATGTTTGATAAATATGAAGGTTGAGCTTGTCCCTCTATGTCCCTTGATGGGAAACATGATATTTGAACCTATTTGGTTCTAAATTCGGTAAATATAAAGTATTGGGATGACCCTTGTCGCGAAAATGAGATATTAGCCTATATGGTTGCAAATTTGATAAATGTGAAGGTTGAATTTCTCCCTTGATTTAATGCATGATCTGTGAACCTCTTTGGTTGTGTATTTGATAAAATAAAAGTATTGGAATGACCCTTGCACAAAAATGAGATTTTGGCCTATGTGATTACAAGTTTGAGAAATAAGAAGGTTAACATTTCGCCTGATTTAAATCATGATATATGAATCTATTTGGTTTTGTATTCGATAAAATGAAAGTATTGGAACGACCCTTGCGTAAAAATGAGATTTGAGCATATATGGTTATATGTTTGATATATGTATGAAGGTTGAGCTTGTCCCTCGACGTTCTTTGGCGCGAAAGATGTTATTTGAACCTTTTTGGTTCTAAATTTGGTAAATATAATGTATTGGGATGACCCTTGTCGCGAAAATGAGATATTAGCCTATATGGTTGCATATTTGATAAATGGGAAGGTTGAATATGTTCCTTGATTTAAAGCATGATTTGTGATCCTATTTGGTTATGTATTCGGCAAAATGAAAGTATTAGAATGACCCTTGTGGAAAAATGAGATTGTAGCCTATATGATTACATGTTTTGATAAATATGAAGGTTGAGCTTGTCCCTCGATGTCCCTTGATGGGAAACATGATATTTGAACCTATTTGTTTCTAAATTCGGTAAATATAAAGTATTGTGGATGACCCTTGTTGCGAAAAAGAGATATTAGCCTATATGGTTGCAAATTTGATAAATGTGAAGGTTGAATTTGTCCCTTGATTTAAATCATGATTTGTGAACCTATTTGGTTATGCATTCGGTAAAATGAAAGCATTAGAATGACCCTTGTGCAAAAATGAGATTGTAGCCTATATGGTTACATGTTTGATAAATATGAAGGTTGAGCTTGTCCCTCGATGTCTCTTGGGGCGAAACATGATATTTGAACCTATTTGATTCTAAATTCGGTACATATAAAGTATACGGATGACCCTTGTTGCGAAAAAAGAGATATTAGCCTATATGGTTGCATATTTGATAAATGGGAAGCTTGAATATGTTCCTTGATTTAAAGCATGATTTGTGATCCTATTTGGTTATGTATTCGGCAAAATGAAAGTATTAGAATGACCCTTGTGGAAAAATGAGATTGTAGCCTATATGGTTACATGTTTTGATAAATATGAAGGTTGAGCTTGTCCCTCGATGTCCCTTGATGCGAAACTTGATATTTGAACCTATTTGTTTCTAAATTCGGTAAATATAAAGTATTGTGGATGACCCTTGTTGCGAAAAAGAGATATTAGCCTATATGGTTGCAAATTTGATAAATGTGAAGGTTGAATTTGTCCTTTGATTTAAATCATGATTTGTGAACCTATTTGGTTATGTATTCGGTAAAATGAAAGCATTAGAATGACCCTTGTGCAAAAATGAGATTGTAGCCTATATGGTTACATGTTATTCGGTAATATAAAGTATTGTGGATGACCCTTGTTGCGAAAAAGAGATATTAGCCTATATGGTTGCAAATTTGATAAATGTGAAGGTTGAATTTGTCCCTTGATTTAAATCATGATTTGTGAACCTATTTGGTTATGTATTCGGTACAATGAAAGCATTAGAATGACCCTTGTGCAAAAATTAGATTGTAGCCTATATGTTTACATGTTTGATAAATATGAAGGTTGAGCTTGTCCCTCGATGTCCCTTGATGGGAAACATGATATTTGAACCTATTTGGTTCTAAATTCGGTAAATATAAAGTATTGGGATGACCCTTGTCGCGAAAATGAGATATTAGCCTATATGGTTGCAAATTTGAAAAATGTGAAGGTTGAATTTCTCCCTTGATTTAATGCATGATCTGTGAACCTCTTTGGTTGTGTATTTGATAAAATAAAAGTATTGGAATGACCCTTGCACAAAAATGAGATTTTGGCCTATGTGATTACAAGTTTGAGAAATAAGAAGGTTAACATTTCGCTTGATTTAAATCATGATATATGAATCTATTTGGTTTTGTATTCGATAAAATGAAAGTATTGGAACGACCCTTGCGTAAAAATGAGATTTGAGCCTATATGGTTATATGTTTGATATATGTATGAAGGTTGAGCTTGTCCCTCGACGTTCTTTGGCGCGAAAGATGTTATTTGAACCTTTTTGGTTCTAAATTTTGTAAATATAATGTATTGGGATGACCCTTGTCGCGAAAATGAGATATTAGCCTATATGGTTGCATATTTGATAAATGGGAAGGTTGAATATGTTCCTTGATTTAAAGCATGATTTGTGATCCTATTTGGTTATGTATTCGGCAAAATGAAAGTATTAGAATGACCCTTGTGGAAAAATGAGATTGTAGCCTATATGATTACATGTTTTGATAAATATGAAGGTTGAGCTTGTCCCTCGATGTCCCTTGATGGGAAACATGATATTTGAACCTATTTGTTTCTAAATTCGGTAAATATAAAGTATTGTGGATGACCCTTGTTGCGAAAAAGAGATATTAGCCTATATGGTTGCAAATTTGATAAATGTGAAGGTTGAATTTGTCCCTTGATTTAAATCATGATTTGTGAACCTATTTGGTTATGCATTCGGTAAAATGAAAGCATTAGAATGACCCTTGTGCAAAAATGAGATTGTAGCCTATATGGTTACATGTTTGATAAATATGAAGGTTGAGCTTGTCCCTCGATGTCTCTTGGGGCGAAACACGATATTTGAACCTATTTGATTCTAAATTCGGTACATATAAAGTATAGGGATGACCCTTGTTGCGAAAAAAGAGATATTAGCCTATATGGTTGCATATTTGATAAATGGGAAGCTTGAATATGTTCCTTGATTTAAAGCATGATTTGTGATCCTATTTGGTTATGTATTCGGCAAAATGAAAGTATTAGAATGACCCTTGTGGAAAAATGAGATTGTAGCCTATATGGTTACATGTTTTGATAAATATGAAGGTTGAGCTTGTCCCTCGATGTCCCTTGATGCGAAACTTGATATTTGAACCTATTTGTTTCTAAATTCGGTAAATATAAAGTATTGTGGATGACCCTTGTTGCGAAAAAGAGATATTACCCTATATGGTTGCAAATTTGATAAATGGGAAGGTTGAATTTGTCCCTTGATTTAAAGCATGATTTGTGAACCTATTTGGTTATGTATTCGGCAAAATGAAAGTATTAGAATGACCCTTGTGGAAAAATGAGATTGTAGCCTATATGATTACATGTTTTGATAAATATGAAGGTTGAGCTTGTCCCTCGATGTCCCTTGATGCGAAACATGATATTTGAACCTATTTGTTTCTAAATTCGGTAAATATAAAGTATTGTGGATGACCCTTGTTGCGAAAAAGAGATATTAGCCTATATGGTTGCAAATTTGATAAATGTGAAGGTTGAATTTGTCCTTTGATTTAAATCATGATTTGTGAACCTATTTGGTTATGTATTCGGTAAAATGAAAGCATTAGAATGACCCTTGTGCAAAAATTAGATTGTAGCCTATATGGTTACATGTTATTGGGTAAATATAAAGTATTGTGGATGACCCTTGTTGCGAAAAAGAGATATTACCCTATATGGTTGCAAATTTGATAAATGGGAAGGTTGAATTTGTCCCTTGATTTAAAGCATGATTTGTGAACCTATTTGGTTATGTATTCGGCAAAATGAAAGTATTAGAATGACCCTTGTGGAAAAATGAGATTGTAGCCTATATGATTACATGTTTGATAAATATGAAGGTTGAGCTTGTCCCTCTATGTCCCTTGATGGGAAACATGATATTTGAACCTATTTGGTTCTAAATTCGGTAAATATAAAGTATTGGGATGACCCTTGTCGCGAAAATGAGATATTAGCCTATATGGTTGCAAATTTGATAAATGTGAAGGTTGAATTTCTCCCTTGATTTAATGCATGATCTGTGAACCTCTTTGGTTGTGTATTTGATAAAATAAAAGTATTGGAATGACCCTTGCACAAAAATGAGATTTTGGCCTATGTGATTACAAGTTTGAGAAATAAGAAGGTTAACATTTCGCCTGATTTAAATCATGATATATGAATCTATTTGGTTTTGTATTCGATAAAATGAAAGTATTGGAACGACCCTTGCGTAAAAATGAGATTTGAGCATATATGGTTATATGTTTGATATATGTATGAAGGTTGAGCTTGTCCCTCGACGTTCTTTGGCGCGAAAGATGTTATTTGAACCTTTTTGGTTCTAAATTTGGTAAATATAATGTATTGGGATGACCCTTGTCGCGAAAATGAGATATTAGCCTATATGGTTGCATATTTGATAAATGGGAAGGTTGAATATGTTCCTTGATTTAAAGCATGATTTGTGATCCTATTTGGTTATGTATTCGGCAAAATGAAAGTATTAGAATGACCCTTGTGGAAAAATGAGATTGTAGCCTATATGATTACATGTTTTGATAAATATGAAGGTTGAGCTTGTCCCTCGATGTCCCTTGATGGGAAACATGATATTTGAACCTATTTGTTTCTAAATTCGGTAAATATAAAGTATTGTGGATGACCCTTGTTGCGAAAAAGAGATATTAGCCTATATGGTTGCAAATTTGATAAATGTGAAGGTTGAATTTGTCCCTTGATTTAAATCATGATTTGTGAACCTATTTGGTTATGCATTCGGTAAAATGAAAGCATTAGAATGACCCTTGTGCAAAAATGAGATTGTAGCCTATATGGTTACATGTTTGATAAATATGAAGGTTGAGCTTGTCCCTCGATGTCTCTTGGGGCGAAACATGATATTTGAACCTATTTGATTCTAAATTCGGTACATATAAAGTATAGGGATGACCCTTGTTGCGAAAAAAGAGATATTAGCCTATATGGTTGCATATTTGATAAATGGGAAGCTTGAATATGTTCCTTGATTTAAAGCATGATTTGTGATCCTATTTGGTTATGTATTCGGCAAAATGAAAGTATTAGAATGACCCTTGTGGAAAAATGAGATTGTAGCCTATATGGTTACATGTTTTGATAAATATGAAGGTTGAGCTTGTCCCTCGATGTCCCTTGATGCGAAACTTGATATTTGAACCTATTTGTTTCTAAATTCGGTAAATATAAAGTATTGTGGATGACCCTTGTTGCGAAAAAGAGATATTACCCTATATGGTTGCAAATTTGATAAATGGGAAGGTTGAATTTGTCCCTTGATTTAAAGCATGATTTGTGAACCTATTTGGTTATGTATTCGGCAAAATGAAAGTATTAGAATGACCCTTGTGGAAAAATGAGATTGTAGCCTATATGATTACATGTTTTGATAAATATGAAGGTTGAGCTTGTCCCTCGATGTCCCTTGATGCGAAACATGATATTTGAACCTATTTGTTTCTAAATTCGGTAAATATAAAGTATTGTGGATGACCCTTGTTGCGAAAAAGAGATATTAGCCTATATGGTTGCAAATTTGATAAATGTGAAGGTTGAATTTGTCCTTTGATTTAAATCATGATTTGTGAACCTATTTGGTTATGTATTCGGTAAAATGAAAGCATTAGAATGACCCTTGTGCAAAAATTAGATTGTAGCCTATATGGTTACATGTTATTGGGTAAATATAAAGTATTGTGGATGACCCTTGTTGCGAAAAAGAGATATTACCCTATATGGTTGCAAATTTGATAAATGGGAAGGTTGAATTTGTCCCTTGATTTAAAGCATGATTTGTGAACCTATTTGGTTATGTATTCGGCAAAATGAAAGTATTAGAATGACCCTTGTGGAAAAATGAGATTGTAGCCTATATGATTACATGTTTGATAAATATGAAGGTTGAGCTTGTCCCTCTATGTCCCTTGATGGGAAACATGATATTTGAACCTATTTGGTTCTAAATTCGGTAAATATAAAGTATTGGGATGACCCTTGTCGCGAAAATGAGATATTAGCCTATATGGTTGCAAATTTGATAAATGTGAAGGTTGAATTTCTCCCTTGATTTAATGCATGATCTGTGAACCTCTTTGGTTGTGTATTTGATAAAATAAAAGTATTGGAATGACCCTTGCACAAAAATGAGATTTTGGCCTATGTGATTACAAGTTTGAGAAATAAGAAGGTTAACATTTCGCCTGATTTAAATCATGATATATGAATCTATTTGGTTTTGTATTCGATAAAATGAAAGTATTGGAACGACCCTTGCGTAAAAATGAGATTTGAGCATATATGGTTATATGTTTGATATATGTATGAAGGTTGAGCTTGTCCCTCGACGTTCTTTGGCGCGAAAGATGTTATTTGAACCTTTTTGGTTCTAAATTTGGTAAATATAATGTATTGGGATGACCCTTGTCGCGAAAATGAGATATTAGCCTATATGGTTGCATATTTGATAAATGGGAAGGTTGAATATGTTCCTTGATTTAAAGCATGATTTGTGATCCTATTTGGTTATGTATTCGGCAAAATGAAAGTATTAGAATGACCCTTGTGGAAAAATGAGATTGTAGCCTATATGATTACATGTTTTGATAAATATGAAGGTTGAGCTTGTCCCTCGATGTCCCTTGATGGGAAACATGATATTTGAACCTATTTGTTTCTAAATTCGGTAAATATAAAGTATTGTGGATGACCCTTGTTGCGAAAAAGAGATATTAGCCTATATGGTTGCAAATTTGATAAATGTGAAGGTTGAATTTGTCCCTTGATTTAAATCATGATTTGTGAACCTATTTGGTTATGCATTCGGTAAAATGAAAGCATTAGAATGACCCTTGTGCAAAAATGAGATTGTAGCCTATATGGTTACATGTTTGATAAATATGAAGGTTGAGCTTGTCCCTCGATGTCTCTTGGGGCGAAACATGATATTTGAACCTATTTGATTCTAAATTCGGTACATATAAAGTATAGGGATGACCCTTGTTGCGAAAAAAGAGATATTAGCCTATATGGTTGCATATTTGATAAATGGGAAGCTTGAATATGTTCCTTGATTTAAAGCATGATTTGTGATCCTATTTGGTTATGTATTCGGCAAAATGAAAGTATTAGAATGACCCTTGTGGAAAAATGAGATTGTAGCCTATATGGTTACATGTTTTGATAAATATGAAGGTTGAGCTTGTCCCTCGATGTCCCTTGATGCGAAACTTGATATTTGAACCTATTTGTTTCTAAATTCGGTAAATATAAAGTATTGTGGATGACCCTTGTTGCGAAAAAGAGATATTACCCTATATGGTTGCAAATTTGATAAATGGGAAGGTTGAATTTGTCCCTTGATTTAAAGCATGATTTGTGAACCTATTTGGTTATGTATTCGGCAAAATGAAAGTATTAGAATGACTCTGTGGAAAAATGAGATTGTAGCCTATATGATTACATGTTTTGATAAATATGAAGGTTGAGCTTGTCCCTCGATGTCCCTTGATGCGAAACATGATATTTGAACCTATTTGTTTCTAAATTCGGTAAATATAAAGTATTGTGGATGACCCTTGTTGCGAAAAAGAGATATTAGCCTATATGGTTGCAAATTTGATAAATGTGAAGGTTGAATTTGTCCTTTGATTTAAATCATGATTTGTGAACCTATTTGGTTATGTATTCGGTAAAATGAAAGCATTAGAATGACCCTTGTGCAAAAATTAGATTGTAGCCTATATGGTTACATGTTATTGGGTAAATATAAAGTATTGTGGATGACCCTTGTTGCGAAAAAGAGATATTACCCTATATGGTTGCAAATTTGATAAATGGGAAGGTTGAATTTGTCCCTTGATTTAAAGCATGATTTGTGAACCTATTTGGTTATGTATTCGGCAAAATGAAAGTATTAGAATGACCCTTGTGGAAAAATGAGATTGTAGCCTATATGATTACATGTTTGATAAATATGAAGGTTGAGCTTGTCCCTCTATGTCCCTTGATGGGAAACATGATATTTGAACCTATTTGGTTCTAAATTCGGTAAATATAAAGTATTGGGATGACCCTTGTCGCGAAAATGAGATATTAGCCTATATGGTTGCAAATTTGATAAATGTGAAGGTTGAATTTCTCCCTTGATTTAATGCATGATCTGTGAACCTCTTTGGTTGTGTATTTGATAAAATAAAAGTATTGGAATGACCCTTGCACAAAAATGAGATTTTGGCCTATGTGATTACAAGTTTGAGAAATAAGAAGGTTAACATTTCGCCTGATTTAAATCATGATATATGAATCTATTTGGTTTTGTATTCGATAAAATGAAAGTATTGGAACGACCCTTGCGTAAAAATGAGATTTGAGCATATATGGTTATATGTTTGATATATGTATGAAGGTTGAGCTTGTCCCTCGACGTTCTTTGGCGCGAAAGATGTTATTTGAACCTTTTTGGTTCTAAATTTGGTAAATATAATGTATTGGGATGACCCTTGTCGCGAAAATGAGATATTAGCCTATATGGTTGCATATTTGATAAATGGGAAGGTTGAATATGTTCCTTGATTTAAAGCATGATTTGTGATCCTATTTGGTTATGTATTCGGCAAAATGAAAGTATTAGAATGACCCTTGTGGAAAAATGAGATTGTAGCCTATATGATTACATGTTTTGATAAATATGAAGGTTGAGCTTGTCCCTCGATGTCCCTTGATGGGAAACATGATATTTGAACCTATTTGTTTCTAAATTCGGTAAATATAAAGTATTGTGGATGACCCTTGTTGCGAAAAAGAGATATTAGCCTATATGGTTGCAAATTTGATAAATGTGAAGGTTGAATTTGTCCCTTGATTTAAATCATGATTTGTGAACCTATTTGGTTATGCATTCGGTAAAATGAAAGCATTAGAATGACCCTTGTGCAAAAATGAGATTGTAGCCTATATGGTTACATGTTTGATAAATATGAAGGTTGAGCTTGTCCCTCGATGTCTCTTGGGGCGAAACATGATATTTGAACCTATTTGATTCTAAATTCGGTACATATAAAGTATAGGGATGACCCTTGTTGCGAAAAAAGAGATATTAGCCTATATGGTTGCATATTTGATAAATGGGAAGCTTGAATATGTTCCTTGATTTAAAGCATGATTTGTGATCCTATTTGGTTATGTATTCGGCAAAATGAAAGTATTAGAATGACCCTTGTGGAAAAATGAGATTGTAGCCTATATGGTTACATGTTTTGATAAATATGAAGGTTGAGCTTGTCCCTCGATGTCCCTTGATGCGAAACTTGATATTTGAACCTATTTGTTTCTAAATTCGGTAAATATAAAGTATTGTGGATGACCCTTGTTGCGAAAAAGAGATATTACCCTATATGGTTGCAAATTTGATAAATGGGAAGGTTGAATTTGTCCCTTGATTTAAAGCATGATTTGTGAACCTATTTGGTTATGTATTCGGCAAAATGAAAGTATTAGAATGACTCTGTGGAAAAATGAGATTGTAGCCTATATGATTACATGTTTTGATAAATATGAAGGTTGAGCTTGTCCCTCGATGTCCCTTGATGCGAAACATGATATTTGAACCTATTTGTTTCTAAATTCGGTAAATATAAAGTATTGTGGATGACCCTTGTTGCGAAAAAGAGATATTAGCCTATATGGTTGCAAATTTGATAAATGTGAAGGTTGAATTTGTCCTTTGATTTAAATCATGATTTGTGAACCTATTTGGTTATGTATTCGGTAAAATGAAAGCATTAGAATGACCCTTGTGCAAAAATTAGATTGTAGCCTATATGGTTACATGTTATTGGGTAAATATAAAGTATTGTGGATGACCCTTGTTGTGAAAAAGAGATATTACCCTATATGGTTGCAAATTTGATAAATGGGAAGGTTGAATTTGTCCCTTGATTTAAAGCATGATTTGTGAACCTATTTGGTTATGTATTCGGCAAAATGAAAGTATTAGAATGACCCTTGTGGAAAAATGAGATTGTAGCCTATATGATTACATGTTTGATAAATATGAAGGTTGAGCTTGTCCCTCTATGTCCCTTGATGGGAAACATGATATTTGAACCTATTTGGTTCTAAATTCGGTAAATATAAAGTATTGGGATGACCCTTGTCGCGAAAATGAGATATTAGCCTATATGGTTGCAAATTTGATAAATGTGAAGGTTGAATTTCTCCCTTGATTTAATGCATGATCTGTGAACCTCTTTGGTTGTGTATTTGATAAAATAAAAGTATTGGAATGACCCTTGCACAAAAATGAGATTTTGGCCTATGTGATTACAAGTTTGAGAAATAAGAAGGTTAACATTTCGCTTGATTTAAATCATAATATATGAATCTATTTGGTTTTGTATTCGATAAAATGAAAGTATTGGAACGACCCTTGCGTAAAAATGAGATTTGAGCCTATATGGTTATATGTTTGATATATGTATGAAGGTTGAGCTTGTCCCTCGACGTTCTTTGGCGCGAAAGATGTTATTTGAACCTTTTTGGTTCTAAATTTGGTAAATATAATGTATTGGGATGACCCTTGTCGCGAAAATGAGATATTAGCCTATATGGTTGCATATTTGATAAATGGGAAGGTTGAATATGTTCCTTGATTTAAAGCATGATTTGTGATCCTATTTGGTTATGTATTCGGCAAAATGAAAGTATTAGAATGACCCTTGTGGAAAAATGAGATTGTAGCCTATATGATTACATGTTTTGATAAATATGAAGGTTGAGCTTGTCCCTCGATGTCCCTTGATGGGAAACATGATATTTGAACCTATTTGTTTCTAAATTCGGTAAATATAAAGTATTGTGGATGACCCTTGTTGCGAAAAAGAGATATTAGCCTATATGGTTGCAAATTTGATAAATGTGAAGGTTGAATTTGTCCCTTGATTTAAATCATGATTTGTGAACCTATTTGGTTATGCATTCGGTAAAATGAAAGCATTAGAATGACCCTTGTGCAAAAATGAGATTGTAGCCTATATGGTTACATGTTTGATAAATATGAAGGTTGAGCTTGTCCCTCGATGTCTCTTGGGGCGAAACATGATATTTGAACCTATTTGATTCTAAATTCGGTACATATAAAGTATACGGATGACCCTTGTTGCGAAAAAAGAGATATTAGCCTATATGGTTGCATATTTGATAAATGGGAAGCTTGAATATGTTCCTTGATTTAAAGCATGATTTGTGATCCTATTTGGTTATGTATTCGGCAAAATGAAAGTATTAGAATGACCCTTGTGGAAAAATGAGATTGTAGCCTATATGGTTACATGTTTTGATAAATATGAAGGTTGAGCTTGTCCCTCGATGTCCCTTGATGCGAAACTTGATATTTGAACCTATTTGTTTCTAAATTCGGTAAATATAAAGTATTGTGGATGACCCTTGTTGCGAAAAAGAGATATTAGCCTATATGGTTGCAAATTTGATAAATGTGAAGGTTGAATTTGTCCTTTGATTTAAATCATGATTTGTGAACCTATTTGGTTATGTATTCGGTAAAATGAAAGCATTAGAATGACCCTTGTGCAAAAATGAGATTGTAGCCTATATGGTTACATGTTATTGGGTAAATATAAAGTATTGTGGATGACCCTTGTTGCGAAAAAGAGATATTACCCTATATGGTTGCAAATTTGATAAATGGGAAGGTTGAATTTGTCCCTTGATTTAAAGCATGATTTGTGAACCTATTTGGTTATGTATTCGGCAAAATGAAAGTATTAGAATGACCCTTGTGGAAAAATGAGATTGTAGCCTATATGATTACATGTTTGATAAATATGAAGGTTGAGCTTGTCCCTCTATGTCCCTTGATGGGAAACATGATATTTGAACCTATTTGGTTCTAAATTCGGTAAATATAAAGTATTGGGATGACCCTTGTCGCGAAAATGAGATATTAGCCTATATGGTTGCAAATTTGATAAATGTGAAGGTTGAATTTCTCCCTTGATTTAATGCATGATCTGTGAACCTCTTTGGTTGTGTATTTGATAAAATAAAAGTATTGGAATGACCCTTGCACAAAAATGAGATTTTGGCCTATGTGATTACAAGTTTGAGAAATAAGAAGGTTAACATTTCGCCTGATTTAAATCATGATATATGAATCTATTTGGTTTTGTATTCGATAAAATGAAAGTATTGGAACGACCCTTGCGTAAAAATGAGATTTGAGCATATATGGTTATATGTTTGATATATGTATGAAGGTTGAGCTTGTCCCTCGACGTTCTTTGGCGCGAAAGATGTTATTTGAACCTTTTTGGTTCTAAATTTGGTAAATATAATGTATTGGGATGACCCTTGTCGCGAAAATGAGATATTAGCCTATATGGTTGCATATTTGATAAATGGGAAGGTTGAATATGTTCCTTGATTTAAAGCATGATTTGTGATCCTATTTGGTTATGTATTCGGCAAAATGAAAGTATTAGAATGACCCTTGTGGAAAAATGAGATTGTAGCCTATATGATTACATGTTTTGATAAATATGAAGGTTGAGCTTGTACCTCGATGTCCCTTGATGGGAAACATGATATTTGAACCTATTTGTTTCTAAATTCGGTAAATATAAAGTATTGTGGATGACCCTTGTTGCGAAAAAGAGATATTAGCCTATATGGTTGCAAATTTGATAAATGTGAAGGTTGAATTTGTCCCTTGATTTAAATCATGATTTGTGAACCAATTTGGTTATGCATTCGGTAAAATGAAAGCATTAGAATGACCCTTGTGCAAAAATGAGATTGTAGCCTATATGGTTACATGTTTGATAAATATGAAGGTTGAGCTTGTCCCTCGATGTCTCTTGGGGCGAAACATGATATTTGAACCTATTTGATTCTAAATTCGGTACATATAAAGTATAGGGATGACCCTTGTTGCGAAAAAAGAGATATTAGCCTATATGGTTGCATATTTGATAAATGGGAAGCTTGAATATGTTCCTTGATTTAAAGCATGATTTGTGATCCTATTTGGTTATGTATTCGGCAAAATGAAAGTATTAGAATGACCCTTGTGGAAAAATGAGATTGTAGCCTATATGGTTACATGTTTTGATAAATATGAAGGTTGAGCTTGTCCCTCGATGTCCCTTGATGCGAAACTTGATATTTGAACCTATTTGTTTCTAAATTCGGTAAATATAAAGTATTGTGGATGACCCTTGTTGCGAAAAAGAGATATTACCCTATATGGTTGCAAATTTGATAAATGGGAAGGTTGAATTTGTCCCTTGATTTAAAGCATGATTTGTGAACCTATTTGGTTATGTATTCGGCAAAATGAAAGTATTAGAATGACTCTGTGGAAAAATGAGATTGTAGCCTATATGATTACATGTTTTGATAAATATGAAGGTTGAGCTTGTCCCTCGATGTCCCTTGATGCGAAACATGATATTTGAACCTATTTGTTTCTAAATTCGGTAAATATAAAGTATTGTGGATGACCCTTGTTGCGAAAAAGAGATATTAGCCTATATGGTTGCAAATTTGATAAATGTGAAGGTTGAATTTGTCCTTTGATTTAAATCATGATTTGTGAACCTATTTGGTTATGTATTCGGTAAAATGAAAGCATTAGAATGACCCTTGTGCAAAAATTAGATTGTAGCCTATATGGTTACATGTTATTGGGTAAATATAAAGTATTGTGGATGACCCTTGTTGTGAAAAAGAGATATTACCCTATATGGTTGCAAATTTGATAAATGGGAAGGTTGAATTTGTCCCTTGATTTAAAGCATGATTTGTGAACCTATTTGGTTATGTATTCGGCAAAATGAAAGTATTAGAATGACCCTTGTGGAAAAATGAGATTGTAGCCTATATGATTACATGTTTGATAAATATGAAGGTTGAGCTTGTCCCTCTATGTCCCTTGATGGGAAACATGATATTTGAACCTATTTGGTTCTAAATTCGGTAAATATAAAGTATTGGGATGACCCTTGTCGCGAAAATGAGATATTAGCCTATATGGTTGCAAATTTGATAAATGTGAAGGTTGAATTTCTCCCTTGATTTAATGCATGATCTGTGAACCTCTTTGGTTGTGTATTTGATAAAATAAAAGTATTGGAATGACCCTTGCACAAAAATGAGATTTTGGCCTATGTGATTACAAGTTTGAGAAATAAGAAGGTTAACATTTCGCTTGATTTAAATCATAATATATGAATCTATTTGGTTTTGTATTCGATAAAATGAAAGTATTGGAACGACCCTTGCGTAAAAATGAGATTTGAGCCTATATGGTTATATGTTTGATATATGTATGAAGGTTGAGCTTGTCCCTCGACGTTCTTTGGCGCGAAAGATGTTATTTGAACCTTTTTGGTTCTAAATTTGGTAAATATAATGTATTGGGATGACCCTTGTCGCGAAAATGAGATATTAGCCTATATGGTTGCATATTTGATAAATGGGAAGGTTGAATATGTTCCTTGATTTAAAGCATGATTTGTGATCCTATTTGGTTATGTATTCGGCAAAATGAAAGTATTAGAATGACCCTTGTGGAAAAATGAGATTGTAGCCTATATGATTACATGTTTTGATAAATATGAAGGTTGAGCTTGTCCCTCGATGTCCCTTGATGGGAAACATGATATTTGAACCTATTTGTTTCTAAATTCGGTAAATATAAAGTATTGTGGATGACCCTTGTTGCGAAAAAGAGATATTAGCCTATATGGTTGCAAATTTGATAAATGTGAAGGTTGAATTTGTCCTTTGATTTAAATCATGATTTGTGAACCTATTTGGTTATGCATTCGGTAAAATGAAAGCATTAGAATGACCCTTGTGCAAAAATGAGATTGTAGCCTATATGGTTACATGTTTGATAAATATGAAGGTTGAGCTTGTCCCTCGATGTCCCTTGATGCGAAACTTGATATTTGAACCTATTTGTTTCTAAATTCGGTAAATATAAAGTATTGTGGATGACCCTTGTTGCGAAAAAGAGATATTACCCTATATGGTTGCAAATTTGATAAATGGGCAGGTTGAATTTGTCCCTTGATTTAAAGCATGATTTGTGAACCTATTTGGTTATGTATTCGGCAAAATGAAAGTATTAGAATGACCCTTGTGGAAAAATGAGATTGTTGCCTATATGATTACATGTTTTGATAAATATGAAGGTTGAGCTTGTCCCTCGATGTCCCTTGATGCGAAACATGATATTTGAACCTATTTGTTTCTAAATTCGGTAAATATAAAGTATTGTGGATGACCCTTGTTGCGAAAAAGAGATATTACCCTATATGGTTGCAAATTTGATAAATGGGCAGGTTGAATTTGTCCCTTGATTTAAAGCATGATTTGTGAACCTATTTGGTTATGTATTCGGCAAAATGAAAGTATTAGAATGACCCTTGTGGAAAAATGAGATTGTAGCCTATATGATTACATGTTTTGATAAATATGAAGGTTGAGCTTGTCCCTCGATGTCCCTTGATGCGAAACATGATATTTGAACCTATTTGTTTCTAAATTCGGTAAATATAAAGTATTGTGGATGACCCTTGTTGCGAAAAAGAGATATTAGCCTATATGGTTGCAAATTTGATAAATGTGAAGGTTGAATTTGTCCTTTGATTTAAATCATGATTTGTGAACCTATTTGGTTATGTATTCGGTAAAATGAAAGCATTAGAATGACCCTTGTACAAAAATGAGATTGTAGCCTATATGGTTACATGTTATTGGGTAAATATAAAGTATTGTGGATGACCCTTGTTGCGAAAAAGAGATATTAGCCTATATGGTTGCAAATTTGATAAATGTGAAGGTTGAATTTGTCCCTTGATTTAAATCATGATTTGTGAACCTATTTGGTTATGTATTCGGTAAAATGAAAGCATTAGAATGACCCTTGTGCAAAAATGAGATTGTAGCCTATATGGTTACATGTTATTCGGTAAATATAAAGTATTGTGGATGACCCTTGTTGCGAAAAAGAGATATTAGCCTATATGGTTGCAAATTTGATAAATGTGAAGGTTGAATTTGTCCCTTGATTTAAATCATTATTTGTGAACCTATTTGGTTATGTATTCGGTAAAATGAAAGCATTAGAATGACCCTTGTGCAAAAATGAGATTGTAGCCTATAAGTTTACATGTTTGATAAATATGAAGGTTGAGCTTGTCCCTCGATGTCTCTTGGGGCGAAACATGATATTTGAACCTATTTGGTTCTAAATTCGGTAAATATAAAGTATTGGGATGACCCTTGTCGCGAAAATGAGATATTAGCCTATATGGTTGCAAATTTGATAAATGTGAAGGTTGAATTTCTCCCTTGATTTAATGCATGATTTGTGAACCTCTTTGGTTGTGTATTTGATAAAATAAAAGTATTGGAATGACCCTTGCACAAAAATGAGATTTTGGCCTATGTGATTACAAGTTTGAGAAATAAGAAGGTTAACATTTCGCTTGATTTAAATCATGATATATGAATCTATTTGGTTTTGTATTCGATAAAATGAAAGTATTGGAACGACCCTTGCGTAAAAATGAGATTTGAGCCTATATGGTTATATGTTTGATATATGTATGAAGGTTGAGCTTGTTTCTCGACGTTCTTTGGCACGAAAGATGTTATTTGAACCTTTTTGGTTCTAAATTTGGTAAATATAATGTATTGGGATGACCCTTGTCGCGAAAATGAGATATTAGCCTATATGGTTGCATATTTGATAAATGGGAAGGTTGAATATGTTCCTTGATTTAAAGCATGATTTGTGATCCTGTTTGGTTATGTATTCGGCAAAATGAAAGTATTAGAATGACCCTTGTGGAAAAATGAGATTGTAGCCTATATGGTTACATGTTTTGATAAATATGAAGGTTGAGCTTGTCCCTCGATGTCCCTTGATGCGAAACTTGATATTTGAACCTATTTGTTTCTAAATTCGGTAAATATAAAGTATTGTGGATGACCCTTGTTGCGAAAAAGAGATATTACCCTATATGGTTGCAAATTTGATAAATGGGAAGGTTGAATTTGTCCCTTGATTTAAAGCATGATTTGTGAACCTATTTGGTTATGTATTCGGCAAAATGAAAGTATTAGAATGAACCTTGTGGAAAAATGAGATTGTAGCCTATATGATTACATGTTTTGATAAATATGAAGGTTGAGCTTGTCCCTCGATGTCCCTTGATGCGAAACATGATATTTGAACCTATTTGTTTCTAAATTCGGTAAATATAAAGTATTGTGGATGACCCTTGTTGCGAAAAAGAGATATTAGCCTATATGGTTGCAAATTTGATAAATGTGAAGGTTGAATTTGTCCTTTGATTTAAATCATGATTTGTGAACCTATTTGGTTATGTATTCGGTAAAATGAAAGCATTAGAATGACCCTTGTGCAAAAATGAGATTGTAGCCTATATGGTTACATGTTATTGGGTAAATATAAAGTATTGTGGATGACCCTTGTTGCGAAAAAGAGATATTACCCTATATGGTTGCAAATTTGATAAATGGGAAGGTTGAATTTGTCCCTTGATTTAAAGCATGATTTGTGAACCTATTTGGTTATGTATTCGGCAAAATGAAAGTATTAGAATGACCCTTGTGGAAAAATGAGATTGTAGCCTATATGATTACATGTTTGATAAATATGAAGGTTGAGCTTGTCCCTCTATGTCCCTTGATGGGAAACATGATATTTGAACCTATTTGGTTCTAAATTCTGTAAATATAAAGTATTGGGATGACCCTTGTCGCGAAAATGAGATATTAGCCTATATGGTTGCAAATTTGATAAATGTGAAGGTTGAATTTCTCCCTTGATTTAATGCATGATCTGTGAACCTCTTTGGTTGTGTATTTGATAAAATAAAAGTATTGGAATGACCCTTGCACAAAAATGAGATTTTGGCCTATGTGATTACAAGTTTGAGAAATAAGAAGGTTAACATTTCGCTTGATTTAAATCATAATATATGAATCTATTTGGTTTTGTATTCGATAAAATGAAAGTATTGGAACGACCCTTGCGTAAAAATGAGATTTGAGCCTATATGGTTATATGTTTGATATATGTATGAAGGTTGAGCTTGTCCCTCGACGTTCTTTGGCGCGAAAGATGTTATTTGAACCTTTTTGGTTCTAAATTTGGTAAATATAATGTATTGGGATGACCCTTGTCGCGAAAATGAGATATTAGCCTATATGGTTGCATATTTGATAAATGGGAAGGTTGAATATGTTCCTTGATTTAAAGCATGATTTGTGATCCTATTTGGTTATGTATTCGGCAAAATGAAAGTATTAGAATGACCCTTGTGGAAAAATGAGATTGTAGCCTATATGATTACATGTTTTGATAAATATGAAGGTTGAGCTTGTCCCTCGATGTCCCTTGATGGGAAACATGATATTTGAACCTATTTGTTTCTAAATTCGGTAAATATAAAGTATTGTGGATGACCCTTGTTGCGAAAAAGAGATATTAGCCTATATGGTTGCAAATTTGATAAATGTGAAGGTTGAATTTGTCCTTTGATTTAAATCATGATTTGTGAACCTATTTGGTTATGCATTCGGTAAAATGAAAGCATTAGAATGACCCTTGTGCAAAAATGAGATTGTAGCCTATATGGTTACATGTTTGATAAATATGAAGGTTGAGCTTGTCCCTCGATGTCCCTTGATGCGAAACTTGATATTTGAACCTATTTGTTTCTAAATTCGGTAAATATAAAGTATTGTGGATGACCCTTGTTGCGAAAAAGAGATATTACCCTATATGGTTGCAAATTTGATAAATGGGCAGGTTGAATTTGTCCCTTGATTTAAAGCATGATTTGTGAACCTATTTGGTTATGTATTCGGCAAAATGAAAGTATTAGAATGACCCTTGTGGAAAAATGAGATTGTAGCCTATATGATTACATGTTTTGATAAATATGAAGGTTGAGCTTGTCCCTCGATGTCCCTTGATGCGAAACATGATATTTGAACCTATTTGTTTCTAAATTCGGTAAATATAAAGTATTGTGGATGACCCTTGTTGCGAAAAAGAGATATTACCCTATATGGTTGCAAATTTGATAAATGGGCAGGTTGAATTTGTCCCTTGATTTAAAGCATGATTTGTGAACCTATTTGGTTATGTATTCGGCAAAATGAAAGTATTAGAATGACCCTTGTGGAAAAATGAGATTGTAGCCTATATGATTACATGTTTTGATAAATATGAAGGTTGAGCTTGTCCCTCGATGTCCCTTGATGCGAAACATGATATTTGAACCTATTTGTTTCTAAATTCGGTAAATATAAAGTATTGTGGATGACCCTTGTTGCGAAAAAGAGATATTAGCCTATATGGTTGCAAATTTGATAAATGTGAAGGTTGAATTTGTCCTTTGATTTAAATCATGATTTGTAAACCTATTTGGTTATGTATTCGGTAAAATGAAAGCATTAGAATGACCCTTGTACAAAAATGAGATTGTAGCCTATATGGTTACATGTTATTGGGTAAATATAAAGTATTGTGGATGACCCTTGTTGCGAAAAAGAGATATTAGCCTATATGGTTGCAAATTTGATAAATGTGAAGGTTGAATTTGTCCCTTGATTTAAATCATGATTTGTGAACCTATTTGGTTATGTATTCGGTAAAATGAAAGCATTAGAATGACCCTTGTGCAAAAATGAGATTGTAGCCTATATGGTTACATGTTATTCGGTAAATATAAAGTATTGTGGATGACCCTTGTTGCGAAAAAGAGATATTAGCCTATATGGTTGCAAATTTGATAAATGTGAAGGTTGAATTTGTCCCTTGATTTAAATCATTATTTGTGAACCTATTTGGTTATGTATTCGGTAAAATGAAAGCATTAGAATGACCCTTGTGCAAAAATGAGATTGTAGCCTATAAGTTTACATGTTTGATAAATATGAAGGTTGAGCTTGTCCCTCGATGTCTCTTGGGGCGAAACATGATATTTGAACCTATTTGGTTCTAAATTCGGTAAATATAAAGTATTGGGATGACCCTTGTCGCGAAAATGAGATATTAGCCTATATGGTTGCAAATTTGATAAATGTGAAGGTTGAATTTCTCCCTTGATTTAATGCATGATTTGTGAACCTCTTTGGTTGTGTATTTGATAAAATAAAAGTATTGGAATGACCCTTGCACAAAAATGAGATTTTGGCCTATGTGATTACAAGTTTGAGAAATAAGAAGGTTAACATTTCGCTTGATTTAAATCATGATATATGAATCTATTTGGTTTTGTATTCGATAAAATGAAAGTATTGGAACGACCCTTGCGTAAAAATGAGATTTGAGCCTATATGGTTATATGTTTGATATATGTATGAAGGTTGAGCTTGTTTCTCGACGTTCTTTGGCGCGAAAGATGTTATTTGAACCTTTTTGGTTCTAAATTTGGTAAATATAATGTATTGGGATGACCCTTGTCGCGAAAATGAGATATTAGCCTATATGGTTGCATATTTGATAAATGGGAAGGTTGAATATGTTCCTTGATTTAAAGCATGATTTGTGATCCTGTTTGGTTATGTATTCGGCAAAATGAAAGTATTAGAATGACCCTTGTGGAAAAATGAGATTGTAGCCTATATGGTTACATGTTTTGATAAATATGAAGGTTGAGCTTGTCCCTCGATGTCCCTTGATGCGAAACTTGATATTTGAACCTATTTGTTTCTAAATTCGGTAAATATAAAGTATTGTGGATGACCCTTGTTGCGAAAAAGAGATATTACCCTATATGGTTGCAAATTTGATAAATGGGAAGGTTGAATTTGTCCCTTGATTTAAAGCATGATTTGTGAACCTATTTGGTTATGTATTCGGCAAAATGAAAGTATTAGAATGACCCTTGTGGAAAAATGAGATTGTAGCCTATATGATTACATGTTTTGATAAATATGAAGGTTGAGCTTGTCCCTCGATGTCCCTTGATGCGAAACATGATATTTGAACCTATTTGTTTCTAAATTCGGTAAATATAAAGTATTGTGGATGACCCTTGTTGCGAAAAAGAGATATTAGCCTATATGGTTGCAAATTTGATAAATGTGAAGGTTGAATTTGTCCCTTGATTTAAATCATGATTTGTGAACCTATTTGGTTATGTATTCGGTACAATTAAAGCATTAGAATGACCCTTGTGCAAAAATGAGATTGTAGCCTATATGGTTACATGTTATTCGGTAAATATAAAGTATTGTGGATGACCCTTGTTGCGAAAAAGAGATATTAGCCTATATGGTTGCAAATTTGATAAATGTGAAGGTTGAATTTGTCCCTTGATTTAAATCATGATTTGTGAACCTATTTGGTTATGTATTCGGTACAATGAAAGCATTAGAATGACCCTTGTGCAAAAATGAGATTGTAGCCTATATGTTTACATGTTTGATAAATATGAAGGTTGAGCTTGTCCCTCGATGTCTCTTGGGGCGAAACATGATATTTGAACCTATTTGGTTCTAAATTCGGTAAATATAAAGTATTGGGATGACCCTTGTCGCGAAAATGAGATATTAGCCTATATGGTTGCAAATTTGATAAATGTGAAGGTTGAATTTCTCCCTTGATTTAATGCATGATTTGTGAACCTCTTTGGTTGTGTATTTGATAAAATAAAAGTATTGGAATGACCCTTGCACAAAAATGAGATTTTGGCCTATGTGATTACAAGTTTGAGAAATAAGAAGGTTAACATTTCGCTTGATTTAAATCATGATATATGAATCTATTTGGTTTTGTATTCGATAAAATGAAAGTATTGGAACGACCCTTGCGTAAAAATGAGATTTGAGCCTATATGGTTATATGTTTGATATATGTATGAAGGTTGAGCTTGCTTCTCGACGTTCTTTGGCGCGAAAGATGTTATTTGAACCTTTTTGGTTCTAAATTTGGTAAATATAATGTATTGGGATGACCCTTGTCGCGAAAATGAGATATTAGCCTATATGGTTGCATATTTGATAAATGGGAAGGTTGAATATGTTCCTTGATTTAAAGCATGATTTGTGATCCTGTTTGGTTATGTATTCGGCAAAATGAAAGTATTAGAATGACCCTTGTGGAAAAATGAGATTGTAGCCTATATGGTTACATGTTTTGATAAATATGAAGGTTGAGCTTGTCCCTCGATGTCCCTTGATGCGAAACTTGATATTTGAACCTATTTGTTTCTAAATTCGGTAAATATAAAGTATTGTGGATGACCCTTGTTGCGAAAAAGAGATATTACCCTATATGGTTGCAAATTTGATAAATGGGAAGGTTGAATTTGTCCCTTGATTTAAAGCATGATTTGTGAACCTATTTGGTTATGTATTCGGCAAAATGAAAGTATTAGAATGACCCTTGTGGAAAAATGAGATTGTAGCCTATATGATTACATGTTTTGATAAATATGAAGGTTGAGCTTGTCCCTCGATGTCCCTTGATGCGAAACATGATATTTGAACCTATTTGTTTCTAAATTCGGTAAATATAAAGTATTGTGGATGACCCTTGTTGCGAAAAAGAGATATTAGCCTATATGGTTGCAAATTTGATAAATGTGAAGGTTGAATTTGTCCCTTGATTTAAATCATGATTTGTGAACCTATTTGGTTATGTATTCGGTACAATTAAAGCATTAGAATGACCCTTGTGCAAAAATGAGATTGTAGCCTATATGGTTACATGTTATTCGGTAAATATAAAGTATTGTGGATGACCCTTGTTGCGAAAAAGAGATATTAGCCTATATGGTTGCAAATTTGATAAATGTGAAGGTTGAATTTGTCCCTTGATTTAAATCATGATTTGTGAACCTATTTGGTTATGTATTCGGTACAATGAAAGCATTAGAATGACCCTTGTGCAAAAATGAGATTGTAGCCTATATGTTTACATGTTTGATAAATATGAAGGTTGAGCTTGTCCCTCGATGTCTCTTGGGGCGAAACATGATATTTGAACCTATTTGGTTCTAAATTCGGTAAATATAAAGTATTGGGATGACCCTTGTCGCGAAAATGAGATATTAGCCTATATGGTTGCAAATTTGATAAATGTGAAGGTTGAATTTCTCCCTTGATTTAATGCATGATTTGTGAACCTCTTTGGTTGTGTATTTGATAAAATAAAAGTATTGGAATGACCCTTGCACAAAAATGAGATTTTGGCCTATGTGATTACAAGTTTGAGAAATAAGAAGGTTAACATTTCGCTTGATTTAAATCATGATATATGAATCTATTTGGTTTTGTATTCGATAAAATGAAAGTATTGGAACGACCCTTGCGTAAAAATGAGATTTGAGCCTATATGGTTATATGTTTGATATATGTATGAAGGTTGAGCTTGCTTCTCGACGTTCTTTGGCGCGAAAGATGTTATTTGAACCTTTTTGGTTCTAAATTTGGTAAATATAATGTATTGGGATGACCCTTGTCGCGAAAATGAGATATTAGCCTATATGGTTGCATATTTGATAAATGGGAAGGTTGAATATGTTCCTTGATTTAAAGCATGATTTGTGATCCTGTTTGGTTATGTATTCGGCAAAATGAAAGTATTAGAATGACCCTTGTGGAAAAATGAGATTGTAGCCTATATGGTTACATGTTTTGATAAATATGAAGGTTGAGCTTGTCCCTCGATGTCCCTTGATGCGAAACTTGATATTTGAACCTATTTGTTTCTAAATTCGGTAAATATAAAGTATTGTGGATGACCCTTGTTGCGAAAAAGAGATATTACCCTATATGGTTGCAAATTTGATAAATGGGAAGGTTGAATTTGTCCCTTGATTTAAAGCATGATTTGTGAACCTATTTGGTTATGTATTCGGCAAAATGAAAGTATTAGAATGACCCTTGTGGAAAAATGAGATTGTAGCCTATATGATTACATGTTTTGATAAATATGAAGGTTGAGCTTGTCCCTCGATGTCCCTTGATGCGAAACATGATATTTGAACCTATTTGTTTCTAAATTCGGTAAATATAAAGTATTGTGGATGACCCTTGTTGCGAAAAAGAGATATTAGCCTATATGGTTGCAAATTTGATAAATGTGAAGGTTGAATTTGTCCCTTGATTTAAATCATGATTTGTGAACCTATTTGGTTATGTATTCGGTAAAATGAAAGCATTAGAATGACCCTTGTGCAAAAATGAGATTGTAGCCTATATGGTTACATGTTATTAGGTAAATATAAAGTATTGTGGATGACCCTTGTTGCGAAAAAGAGATATTAGCCTATATGGTTGCAAATTTGATAAATGTGAAGGTTGAACTTGTCCCTTGATTTAAATCATGATTTGTGAACCTATTTGGTTATGTATTCGGTACAATTAAAGCATTAGAATGACCCTTGTGCAAAAATGAGATTGTAGCCTATATGGTTACATGTTATTCGGTAAATATAAAGTATTGTGGATGACCTTGTTGCGAAAAAGAGATATTAGCCTATATGATTTATTTTCAGCACATTCGTCGGTTACTATTTCAAAAGTAATCGGCAAGATTTTTATTTTCAGCATATTTGTCGGTTACTATTTTAAAAGTAATCGACATGATTTTTATTTTCAACATATTCGTCGGTTCCTATTTCTATTTTCACCACATTTGTCGGTTACTATTTCAATAGTAATCGGCATGATTTATTTTCAGCACATTTGTCGGTTACTATTTCAAAAGTAATCGGCATGATTCATTTTCAGCACATTCGTCGGTAACTATTTCAAAAGTAATCGGCATGATCTATTTTCTGCACATTCGTCGGTTACTATTTCAAAAGTAATCGGCAAGATTTTTATTTTCAGCATGTTCGTCGGTTACTATTTCAAAAGTAATCGGCAAGATTTTTATTTTCAGCATATTCGTCAATGACTATTTTAAAAGTAATCGGCATGATTTATTTTCAGCATATTCGTCGGTTACTATTTCAAAGGTAATCGACATGATTTATTTTCAACACATTCGTCGGTTACTATTTCAAAAGTAATCGGCATGATCTATTTTCTGCACATTCGTCGGTTACTATTTCAAAAGTAAACGGCAAGATTTTTATTTTCAGCATGTTCGTCGGTTACTATTTCAAAAGTAATCGGCAAGATTTTTATTTTCAGCACATTCGTCGGTTACTATTTCAAAAGTAATCGGCAAGATTTTTATTTTCAGCATATTTGTCGGTTACTATTTCAAACGTAATCGGCAAGATTTTTATTTTCAGCATATTCGTCAATGACTATTTCAAAAGTAATCGGCATGATTTATTTTCAGCATATTTGTCGGTTACTATTTTAAAAGTAATCGACATGATTTTTATTTTCAACATATTCGTCGGTTCCTATTTCTATTTTCACCACATTTGTCGGTTACTATTTCAATAGTAATCGGCATGATTTATTTTCAGCACATTTGTCGGTTACTATTTCAAAAGTAATCGGCATGATTCATTTTCAGCACATTCGTCGGTTACTATTTCAAAAGTAATCGGCATGATCTATTTTCTGCACATTCGTCGGTTACTATTTCAAAAGTAATCAGCAAGATTTTTATTTTCAGCATGTTCGTCGGTTACTATTTCAAAAGTAATCGGCAAGATTTTTATTTTCAGCATATTCGTCAATGACTATTTCAAAAGTAATCGGCATGATTTATTTTCAGCATATTCGTCGGTTACTATTTCAAAGGTAATCGACATGATTTAATTTCAACACATTCGTCGGTTACTATTTCAAAAGTAATCGGCATGATCTATTTTCTGCACATTCGTCGGTTACTATTTCAAAAGTAAACGGCAAGATTTTTATTTTCAGCATGTTCGTCGGTTACTATTTCAAAAGCAATCGGCAAGATTTTTATTTTCAGCACATTCGTCGGTTACTATTTCAAAAGTAATCGGCAAGATTTTTATTTTCAGCATATTTGTCGGTTACTATTTCAAAAGTAATCGGCAAGATTTTTATTTTTAGCATATTTGTCTGTTACTATTTTAGATGTAATCGGCAAGACTTTATTTTCAGCACATTCGTCGGTTACTATTTCAAAGCAAATCGGCAAGATTTATTTTCAGCACATTCGTCGGTTACTATTTCAAAAGTAATCGGCAAGACTTTATTTTCAGCACATTCGTCGGTTACTATTTCAAAAGTAATCGGCAAGACTTTATTTTCAGCACATTCGTCGGTTACTATTTCAAAAGTAATCGGGAAGATTTTTATTTTCAGCATGTTCGTCGCTTACTATTTCAAAAGTAATCGGCAAGATTTTTATTTTTAGCATATTTGTCGGTTACTATTTTAAAAGTAATCGGCAAGACTTTATTTTCAGCACATTCGTCGGTTACTATTTCAAAAGTAATCGGCAAGATTTTTATTTTCAACATATTCGTCGGTTACTATTTCAAAAGTAATCGGCAAGACTTTATTTTCAGCACATTCATTGGTTACTTTTTTAAAAGTAATTGGTAAGATTTTTATTTCCAACATATTCATCGCTTACTATTTCAAAAGTAATCAGCATGATTTATTTTCAGCACATTCGTCGGTTACTATTTCAAAAGTAATCGGCAAGATTTTTATTTTTAGCATATTTGTCGGTTACTATTTTAAAAGTAATCGACAAGATTTTTATTTTCAGCGCATTTGTCGGTTACTATTTCAATAGTAATCGGCATGATTTATTTTCAGCACATTCGTCGGTTACTATCTCAAAAGTAATCGGCATGATTCATTTTCAAGACATTCGTCGGTTACTATTTCAAAAGTAATCGGCATGATCTATTTTCTGCACATTCGTCGGTTACTATTTCAAAAGTAATCGGCAAGATTTTTATTTTCAGCATATTCGTCAATGACTATTTCAAAAGTAATCGGCATGATTTATTTTCAGCATATTCGTCAGTTACTATTTCAAAGGTAATCGACATGATTTGTTTTCAACACATTCGTCGGTTACTATTTCAAAAGTAATCGGCATGATCTATTTTCTGCACATTCATCGGTTACTATTTCAAAAGTAAACGGCAAGATTTTTATTTTCAGCATGTTCGTCGGTTACTATTTCAAAAGTAATCGGCAAGATTTTTATTTTCAGCACATTCGTCGGTTACTATTTCAAAAGTAATCGGCAAGATTTTTATTTTCAGCATATTTGTCGGTTACTATTTCAAAAGTAATCGGCAAGATTTTTATTTTTAGCATATTTGTCTGTTACTATTTTAGAAGTAATCGGCAAGACTTTATTTTCAGCACATTCGTCGGTTACTATTTCAAAGCTAATCGGCAAGATTTATTTTCAGCACATTCGTCGGTTACTATTTCAAAAGTAATCGGCAAGATTTTTATTTTTAGCATATTTGTCTGTTACTATTTTAAAAGTAATCGGCAAGATTTTTATTTTCAGCATATTTGTCGGTTACTATTTTAAAAGTAATCGGCAAGACTTTATTTTCAGCACATTCGTCGGTTACTATTTCAAAAGTAATCGGCAAGATTTTTATTTTCAACATATTCGTCGGTTACTATTTCAAAAGTAATCGGCAAGACTTTATTTTCAACACATTCATTGGTTACTTTTTTAAAAGTAATTGGTAAGATTTTTATTTCCAACATATTCATCGCTTACTATTTCAAAAGTAATCAGCATGATTTATTTTCAGCACATTCGTCGGTTACTATTTCAAAAGTAATCGGCAAGATTTTTATTTTCAGCATATTTGTCGGTTACTATTTTAAAAGTAATCGACATGATTTTTATTTTCAACATATTCGTCGGTTCCTATTTCTATTTTCACCACATTTGTCGGTTACTATTTCAATAGTAATCGGCATGATTTATTTTCAGCACATTTGTCGGTTACTATTTCAAAAGTAATCGGCATGATTCATTTTCAGCACATTCGTCGGTTACTATTTCAAAAGTAATCGGCAAGATTTTTATTTTCAGCATGTTCGTCGGTTACTATTTCAAAAGTAATCGGCAAGATTTTTATTTTCAGCATATTCGTCAATGACTATTTCAAAAGTAATCGGCATGATTTATTTTCAGCACATTTGTCGGTTACTATTTCAAAGCTAATCGGCAAGATTTATTTTCAGCACATTCGTCGGTTACTATTTCAAAAGTAATCGGCAAGATTTTTATTTTTAGCATATTTGTCTGTTACTATTTTAAAAGTAATCGGCAAGATTTTTATTTTCAGCATATTTGTCGGTTACTATTTTAAAAGTAATCGGCAAGACTTTATTTTCAGCACATTCGTCGGTTACTATTTCAAAAGTAATCGGCAAGATTTTTATTTTCAACATATTCGTCGGTTACTATTTCAAAAGTAATCGGCAAGACTTTATTTTCAACACATTCATTGGTTACTTTTTTAAAAGTAATTGGTAAGATTTTTATTTCCAACATATTCATCGCTTACTATTTCAAAAGTAATCAGCATGATTTATTTTCAGCACATTCGTCGGTTACTATTTCAAAAGTAATCGGCAAGATTTTTATTTTCAGCATATTTGTCGGTTACTATTTTAAAAGTAATCGACATGATTTTTATTTTCAACATATTCGTCGGTTCCTATTTCTATTTTCACCACATTTGTCGGTTACTATTTCAATAGTAATCGGCATGATTTATTTTCAGCACATTTGTCGGTTACTATTTCAAAAGTAATCGGCATGATTCATTTTCAGCACATTCGTCGGTTACTATTTCAAAAGTAATCAGCAAGATTTTTATTTTCAGCATGTTCGTCGGTTACTATTTCAAAAGTAATCGGCAAGATTTTTATTTTCAGCATATTCGTCAATGACTATTTCAAAAGTAATCGGCATGATTTATTTTCAGCATATTCGTCGGTTACTATTTCAAAGGTAATCGACATGATTTATTTTCAACACATTCGTCGGTTACTATTTCAAAAGTAATCGGCATGATCTATTTTCTGCACATTCGTCGGTTACTATTTCAAAAGTAAACGGCAAGATTTTTATTTTCAGCATGTTCGTCGGTTACTATTTCAAAAGTAATCGGCAAGATTTTTATTTTCAGCACATTCGTCGGTTACTATTTCAAAAGTAATCGGCAAGATTTTTATTTTCAGCATATTTGTCGGTTACTATTTCAAAAGTAATCGGCAAGATTTTTATTTTTAGCATATTTGTCTGTTACTATTTTAGATGTAATCGGCAAGACTTTATTTTCAGCACATTCGTCGGTTACTATTTCAAAGCTAATCAGCAAGATTTATTTTCAGCACATTCGTCGGTTACAATTTCAAAAGTAATCGGCAAGATTTTTATTTTTAGCATATTTGTCTGTTACTATTTTAAAAGTAATCGGCAAGACTTTATTTTCAGCACATTCGTCGGTTACTATTTCAAAAGTGATCGGCAAGACTTTATTTTCAGCACCTTCGTCGGTTACTATTTCAAAAGTAATCAGCAAGATTTTTATTTTCAGCATGTTCGTCGGTTACTATTTCAAAAGTAATCGGCAAGATTTTTATTTTCAGCATATTTGTCGGTTACTTCAAAAGTAATCGGCAAGATTTTTATTTTCAACATATTCGTCGGTTACTATTTCAAAAGTAATCGGCAAGACTTTATTTTTAGCACATTCATTGGTTACTTTTTTAAAAGTAATTGGTAAGATTTTTATTTCCAACATATTCATCGCTTACTATTTCAAAAGTAATCAGCATTATTTATTTTCAGCACATTCGTCGGTTACTATTTCAAAAGTAATCGGCAAGATTTTTATTTTCAGCATATTTGTCGGTTACTATTTTAAAAGTAATCGACAAGATTTTTATTTTCAACATATTCGTCGGTTCCTATTTCAAAAGTAATCGGCAAGATTTTTATTTTTAGCATATTTGTCGGTTACTATTTTAAAAGTAATCGACAAGATTTTTATTTTCAGCGCATTTGTCGGTTACTATTTCAAAAGTAATCAGCATTATTTATTTTCAGCACATTCGTCGGTTACTATTTCAAAAGTAATCGGCAAGATTTTTATTTTCAGCATATTTGTCGGTTACTATTTTAAAAGTAATCGACAAGATTTTTATTTTCAACATATTCGTCTGTTCCTATTTCAAAAGTAATCGGCAAGATTTTTATTTTTAGCATATTTGTCTGTTACTATTTTAAAAGTAATCGGCAAGACTTTATTTTCAGCACATTCGTCGGTTACTATTTCAAAAGTAATCGGCAAGACTTTATTTTCAGCACATTCGTCGGTTACTATTTCAAAAGTAATCGGGAAGATTTTTATTTTCAGCATGTTCGTCGGTTACTATTTCAAAAGTAATCGGCAAGATTTTTATTTTCAGCATATTTGTCGGTTACTATTTTAAAAGTAATCGACAAGATTTTTATTTTCAGCACATTTGTCGGTTACTATTTCAATAGTAATCGGCATGATTTATTTTCAGCACATTTGTCGGTTACTATTTCAAAAGTAATCGGCATGATTCATTTTCAGCACATTTGTCGGTTACTATTTCAAAAGTAATCGGCAAGATTTTTATTTTCAGCATATTTGTCGGTTACTATTTCAAAAGTAATCGGCAAGATTTTTATTTTTAGCATATTTGTCTGTTACTATTTTAGATGTAATCGGCAAGACTCTATTTTCTGCACATTCGTCGGTTACTATTTCAAAAGTAATCGGCAAGATTTTTATTTTCAGCATGTTCGTCGGTTACTATTTCAAACGTAATCGGCAAGATTTTTATTTTCAGCATATTCGTCAATGACTATTTCAAAAGTAATCGGCATGATTTATTTTCAGCATATTCGTCGGTTACTATTTCAAAGCTAATCGACATGATTTATTTTCAACACATTCGTCGGTTACTATTTCAAAAGTAATCGGCATGATCTATTTTCTGCACATTCGTCGGTTACTATTTCAAAAGTAAACGGCAAGATTTTTATTTTCAGCATGTTCGTCGGTTACTATTTCAAAAGCAATCGGCAAGATTTTTATTTTCAGCACATTCGTCGGTTACTATTTCAAAAGTAATCGGCAAGATTTTTATTTTCAGCATATTTGTCGGTTACTATTTCAAAAGTAATCGGCAAGATTTTTATTTTTAGCATATTTGTCTGTTACTATTTTAGATGTAATCGGCAAGACTTTATTTTCAGCACATTCGTCGGTTACTATTTCAAAGCAAATCGGCAAGATTTATTTTCAGCATGTTCGTCGGTTACTATTTCAAAAGTAATCGGCAAGATTTTTATTTTCAGCATATTTGTCGGTTACTATTTTAAAAGTAATCGACAAGATTTTTATTTTCAGCACATTTGTCGGTTACTATTTCAATAGTAATCGGCATGATTTATTTTCAGCACATTTGTCGGTTACTATTTCAAAAGTAATCGGCATGATTCATTTTCAGCACATTTGTCGGTTACTATTTCAAAAGTAATCGGCAAGATTTTTATTTTCAGCATATTTGTCGGTTACTATTTCAAAAGTAATCGGCAAGATTTTTATTTTTAGCATATTTGTCTGTTACTATTTTAGATGTAATCGGCAAGACTCTATTTTCTGCACATTCGTCGGTTACTATTTCAAAAGTAATCGGCAAGATTTTTATTTTCAGCATGTTCGTCGGTTACTATTTCAAACGTAATCGGCAAGATTTTTATTTTCAGCATATTCGTCAATGACTATTTCAAAAGTAATCGGCATGATTTATTTTCAGCATATTCGTCGGTTACTATTTCAAAGCTAATCGACATGATTTATTTTCAACACATTCGTCGGTTACTATTTCAAAAGTAATCGGCATGATCTATTTTCTGCACATTCGTCGGTTACTATTTCAAAAGTAAACGGCAAGATTTTTATTTTCAGCATGTTCGTCGGTTACTATTTCAAAAGCAATCGGCAAGATTTTTATTTTCAGCACATTCGTCGGTTACTATTTCAAAAGTAATCGGGAAGATTTTTATTTTCAGCATATTTGTCGGTTACTATTTCAAAAGTAATCGGCAAGATTTTTATTTTTAGCATATTTGTCTGTTACTATTTTAGATGTAATCGGCAAGACTTTATTTTCAGCACATTCGTCGGTTACTATTTCAAAGCAAATCGGCAAGATTTATTTTCAGCACATTCGTCGGTTACTATTTCAAAAGTAATCGGCAAGATTTTTATTTTTAGCATATTTGTCTGTTACTATTTTAAAAGTAATCGGCAAGACTTTATTTTCAGCACATTCGTCGGTTACTATTTCAAAAGTAATCGGCAAGATTTTTATTTTCAGCATATTTGTCGGTTACTATTTTAAAAGTAATCGACAAGATTTTTATTTTCAACATATTCGTCGGTTCCTATTTCAAAAGTAATCGGCAAGATTTTTATTTTTAGCATATTTGTCGGTTACTATTTTAAAAGTAATCGACAAGATTTTTATTTTCAGCGCATTTGTCGGTTACTATTTCAAAAGTAATCAGCATTATTTATTTTCAGCACATTCGTCGGTTACTATTTCAAAAGTAATCGGCAAGATTTTTATTTTCAGCATATTTGTCGGTTACTATTTTAAAAGTAATCGACAAGATTTTTATTTTCAACATATTCGTCGGTTCCTATTTCAAAAGTAATCGGCAAGATTTTTATTTTTAGCATATTTGTCTGTTACTATTTTAAAAGTAATCGGCAAGACTTTATTTTCAGCACATTCGTCGGTTACTATTTCAAAAGTAATCGGCAAGACTTTATTTTCAGCACATTCGTCGGTTACTATTTCAAAAGTAATCGGGAAGATTTTTATTTTCAGCATGTTCGTCGGTTACTATTTCAAAAGTAATCGGCAAGATTTTTATTTTCAGCATATTTGTCGGTTACTATTTTAAAAGTAATCGACAAGATTTTTATTTTCAGCACATTTGTCGGTTACTATTTCAATAGTAATCGGCATGATTTATTTTCAGCACATTTGTCGGTTACTATTTCAAAAGTAATCGGCATGATTCATTTTCAGCACATTTGTCGGTTACTATTTCAAAAGTAATCGGCAAGATTTTTATTTTCAGCATATTTGTCGGTTACTATTTCAAAAGTAATCGGCAAGATTTTTATTTTTAGCATATTTGTCTGTTACTATTTTAGATGTAATCGGCAAGACTCTATTTTCTGCACATTCGTCGGTTACTATTTCAAAAGTAATCGGCAAGATTTTTATTTTCAGCATGTTCGTCGGTTACTATTTCAAACGTAATCGGCAAGATTTTTATTTTCAGCATATTCGTCAATGACTATTTCAAAAGTAATCGGCATGATTTATTTTCAGCATATTCGTCGGTTACTATTTCAAAGCTAATCGACATGATTTATTTTCAACACATTCGTCGGTTACTATTTCAAAAGTAATCGGCATGATCTATTTTCTGCACATTCGTCGGTTACTATTTCAAAAGTAAACGGCAAGATTTTTATTTTCAGCATGTTCGTCGGTTACTATTTCAAAAGCAATCGGCAAGATTTTTATTTTCAGCACATTCGTCGGTTACTATTTCAAAAGTAATCGGCAAGATTTTTATTTTCAGCATATTTGTCGGTTACTATTTCAAAAGTAATCGGCAAGATTTTTATTTTTAGCATATTTGTCTGTTACTATTTTAGATGTAATCGGCAAGACTTTATTTTCAGCACATTCGTCGGTTACTATTTCAAAGCAAATCGGCAAGATTTATTTTCAGCATGTTCGTCGGTTACTATTTCAAAAGTAATCGGCAAGATTTTTATTTTCAGCATATTTGTCGGTTACTATTTTAAAAGTAATCGACAAGATTTTTATTTTCAGCACATTTGTCGGTTACTATTTCAATAGTAATCGGCATGATTTATTTTCAGCACATTTGTCGGTTACTATTTCAAAAGTAATCGGCATGATTCATTTTCAGCACATTTGTCGGTTACTATTTCAAAAGTAATCGGCATGATCTATTTTCTGCACATTCGTCGGTTACTATTTCAAAAGTAATCGGCAAGATTTTTATTTTCAGCATGTTCGTCGGTTACTATTTCAAACGTAATCGGCAAGATTTTTATTTTCAGCATATTCGTCAATGACTATTTCAAAAGTAATCGGCATGATTTATTTTCAGCATATTCGTCGGTTACTATTTCAAAGCTAATCGACATGATTTATTTTCAACACATTCGTCGGTTACTATTTCAAAAGTAATCGGCATGATCTATTTTCTGCACATTCGTCGGTTACTATTTCAAAAGTAAACGGCAAGATTTTTATTTTCAGCATGTTCGTCGGTTACTATTTCAAAAGCAATCGGCAAGATTTTTATTTTCAGCACATTCGTCGGTTACTATTTCAAAAGTAATCGGCAAGATTTTTATTTTCAGCATATTTGTCGGTTACTATTTCAAAAGTAATCGGCAAGATCTTTATTTTTAGCATATTTGTCTGTTACTATTTTAGATGTAATCGGCAAGACTTTATTTTCAGCACATTCGTCGGTTACTATTTCAAAGCAAATCGGCAAGATTTATTTTCAGCACATTCGTCGGTTACTATTTCAAAAGTAATCGGCAAGATTTTTATTTTTAGCATATTTGTCTGTTACTATTTTAAAAGTAATCGGCAAGACTTTATTTTCAGCACATTCGTCGGTTACTATTTCAAAAGTAATCGGGAAGATTTTTATTTTCAGCATATTTGTCGGTTACTATTTCAAAAGTAATCGGCAAGATTTTTATTTTTAGCATATTTGTCTGTTACTATTTTAGATGTAATCGGCAAGACTTTATTTTCAGCACATTCGTCGGTTACTATTTCAAAGCAAATCGGCAAGATTTATTTTCAGCACATTCGTCGGTTACTATTTCAAAAGTAATCGGCAAGATTTTTATTTTTAGCATATTTGTCTGTTACTATTTTAAAAGTAATCGGCAAGACTTTATTTTCAGCACATTCGTCGGTTACTATTTCAAAAGTAATCGGCAAGATTTTTATTTTCAGCATATTTGTCGGTTACTATTTTAAAAGTAATCGACAAGATTTTTATTTTCAACATATTCGTCGGTTCCTATTTCAAAAGTAATCGGCAAGATTTTTATTTTTAGCATATTTGTCGGTTACTATTTTAAAAGTAATCGACAAGATTTTTATTTTCAGCGCATTTGTCGGTTACTATTTCAAAAGTAATCAGCATTATTTATTTTCAGCACATTCGTCGGTTACTATTTCAAAAGTAATCGGCAAGATTTTTATTTTCAGCATATTTGTCGGTTACTATTTTAAAAGTAATCGACAAGATTTTTATTTTCAACATATTCGTCGGTTCCTATTTCAAAAGTAATCGGCAAGATTTTTATTTTTAGCATATTTGTCTGTTACTATTTTAAAAGTAATCGGCAAGACTTTATTTTCAGCACATTCGTCGGTTACTATTTCAAAAGTAATCGGCAAGACTTTATTTTCAGCACATTCGTCGGTTACTATTTCAAAAGTAATCGGGAAGATTTTTATTTTCAGCATGTTCGTCGGTTACTATTTCAAAAGTAATCGGCAAGATTTTTATTTTCAGCATATTTGTCGGTTACTATTTTAAAAGTAATCGACAAGATTTTTATTTTCAGCACATTTGTCGGTTACTATTTCAATAGTAATCGGCATGATTTATTTTCAGCACATTTGTCGGTTACTATTTCAAAAGTAATCGGCATGATTCATTTTCAGCACATTTGTCGGTTACTATTTCAAAAGTAATCGGCAAGATTTTTATTTTCAGCATATTTGTCGGTTACTATTTCAAAAGTAATCGGCAAGATTTTTATTTTTAGCATATTTGTCTGTTACTATTTTAGATGTAATCGGCAAGACTCTATTTTCTGCACATTCGTCGGTTACTATTTCAAAAGTAATCGGCAAGATTTTTATTTTCAGCATGTTCGTCGGTTACTATTTCAAACGTAATCGGCAAGATTTTTATTTTCAGCATATTCGTCAATGACTATTTCAAAAGTAATCGGCATGATTTATTTTCAGCATATTCGTCGGTTACTATTTCAAAGCTAATCGACATGATTTATTTTCAACACATTCGTCGGTTACTATTTCAAAAGTAATCGGCATGATCTATTTTCTGCACATTCGTCGGTTACTATTTCAAAAGTAAACGGCAAGATTTTTATTTTCAGCATGTTCGTCGGTTACTATTTCAAAAGCAATCGGCAAGATTTTTATTTTCAGCACATTCGTCGGTTACTATTTCAAAAGTAATCGGCAAGATTTTTATTTTCAGCATATTTGTCGGTTACTATTTCAAAAGTAATCGGCAAGATTTTTATTTTTAGCATATTTGTCTGTTACTATTTTAGATGTAATCGGCAAGACTTTATTTTCAGCACATTCGTCGGTTACTATTTCAAAGCAAATCGGCAAGATTTATTTTCAGCATGTTCGTCGGTTACTATTTCAAAAGTAATCGGCAAGATTTTTATTTTCAGCATATTTGTCGGTTACTATTTTAAAAGTAATCGACAAGATTTTTATTTTCAGCACATTTGTCGGTTACTATTTCAATAGTAATCGGCATGATTTATTTTCAGCACATTTGTCGGTTACTATTTCAAAAGTAATCGGCATGATTCATTTTCAGCACATTTGTCGGTTACTATTTCAAAAGTAATCGGCATGATCTATTTTCTGCACATTCGTCGGTTACTATTTCAAAAGTAATCGGCAAGATTTTTATTTTCAGCATGTTCGTCGGTTACTATTTCAAACGTAATCGGCAAGATTTTTATTTTCAGCATATTCGTCAATGACTATTTCAAAAGTAATCGGCATGATTTATTTTCAGCATATTCGTCGGTTACTATTTCAAAGCTAATCGACATGATTTATTTTCAACACATTCGTCGGTTACTATTTCAAAAGTAATCGGCATGATCTATTTTCTGCACATTCGTCGGTTACTATTTCAAAAGTAAACGGCAAGATTTTTATTTTCAGCATGTTCGTCGGTTACTATTTCAAAAGCAATCGGCAAGATTTTTATTTTCAGCACATTCGTCGGTTACTATTTCAAAAGTAATCGGCAAGATTTTTATTTTCAGCATATTTGTCGGTTACTATTTCAAAAGTAATCGGCAAGATCTTTATTTTTAGCATATTTGTCTGTTACTATTTTAGATGTAATCGGCAAGACTTTATTTTCAGCACATTCGTCGGTTACTATTTCAAAGCAAATCGGCAAGATTTATTTTCAGCACATTCGTCGGTTACTATTTCAAAAGTAATCGGCAAGATTTTTATTTTTAGCATATTTGTCTGTTACTATTTTAAAAGTAATCGGCAAGACTTTATTTTCAGCACATTCGTCGGTTACTATTTCAAAAGTAATCGGGAAGATTTTTATTTTCAGCATGTTCGTCGGTTACTATTTCAAAAGTAATCGGCAAGATTTTTATTTTCAGCATATTTGTCGGTTACTATTTTAAAAGTAATCGACAAGATTTTTATTTTCAGCACATTTGTCGGTTACTATTTTAATAGTAATCGGCATGATTTATTTTCAGCACATTTGTCGGTTACTATTTCAAAAGTAATCGGCATGATTCATTTTCAGCACATTTGTCGGTTACTATTTCAAAAGTAATCGGCATGATCTATTTTCTGCACATTCGTCGGTTACTATTTCAAAAGTAATCGGCAAGATTTTTATTTTCAGCATGTTCGTCGGTTACTATTTCAAACGTAATCGGCAAGATTTTTATTTTCAACATATTCGTCAATGACTATTTCAAAAGTAATCGGCATGATTTATTTTCAGCATATTCGTCGGTTACTATTTCAAAGCTAATCGACATGATTTATTTTCAACACATTCGTCGGTTACTATTTCAAAAGTAATCGGCATGATCTATTTTCTGCACATTCGTCGGTTACTATTTCAAAAGTAAACGGCAAGATTTTTATTTTCAGCATGTTCGTCGGTTACTATTTCAAAAGCAATCGGCAAGATTTTTATTTTCAGCGCATTCGTCGGTTACTATTTCAATAGTAATCGGCATGATTTATTTTCAGCACATTTGTCGGTTACTATTTCAAAAGTAATCGGCATGATTCATTTTCAGCACATTTGTCGGTTACTATTTCAAAAGTAATCGGCATGATCTATTTTCTGCACATTCGTCGGTTACTATTTCAAAAGTAATCGGCAAGATTTTTATTTTCAGCATGTTCGTCGGTTACTATTTCAAACGTAATCGGCAAGATTTTTATTTTCAGCATATTCGTCAATGACTATTTCAAAAGTAATCGGCATGATTTATTTTCAGCATATTCGTCGGTTACTATTTCAAAGCTAATCGACATGATTTATTTTCAACACATTCGTCGGTTACTATTTCAAAAGTAATCGGCATGATCTATTTTCTGCACATTCGTCGGTTACTATTTCAAAAGTAAACGGCAAGATTTTTATTTTCAGCATGTTCGTCGGTTACTATTTCAAAAGCAATCGGCAAGATTTTTATTTTTAGCATATTTGTCTGTTACTATTTTAGATGTAATCGGCAAGACTCTATTTTCTGCACATTCGTCGGTTACTATTTCAAAAGTAATCGGCAAGATTTTTATTTTCAGCATGTTCGTCGGTTACTATTTCAAACGTAATCGGCAAGATTTTTATTTTCAGCATATTCGTCAATGACTATTTCAAAAGTAATCGGCATGATTTATTTTCAGCATATTCGTCGGTTACTATTTCAAAGCTAATCGACATGATTTATTTTCAACACATTCGTCGGTTACTATTTCAAAAGTAATCGGCATGATCTATTTTCTGCACATTCGTCGGTTACTATTTCAAAAGTAAACGGCAAGATTTTTATTTTCAGCATGTTCGTCGGTTACTATTTCAAAAGCAATCGGCAAGATTTTTATTTTCAGCACATTCGTCGGTTACTATTTCAAAAGTAATCGGCAAGATTTTTATTTTCAGCATATTTGTCGGTTACTATTTCAAAAGTAATCGGCAAGATTTTTATTTTTAGCATATTTGTCTGTTACTATTTTAGATGTAATCGGCAAGACTTTATTTTCAGCACATTCGTCGGTTACTATTTCAAAGCAAATCGGCAAGATTTATTTTCAGCATGTTCGTCGGTTACTATTTCAAAAGTAATCGGCAAGATTTTTATTTTCAGCATATTTGTCGGTTACTATTTTAAAAGTAATCGACAAGATTTTTATTTTCAGCACATTTGTCGGTTACTATTTCAATAGTAATCGGCATGATTTATTTTCAGCACATTTGTCGGTTACTATTTCAAAAGTAATCGGCATGATTCATTTTCAGCACATTTGTCGGTTACTATTTCAAAAGTAATCGGCATGATCTATTTTCTGCACATTCGTCGGTTACTATTTCAAAAGTAATCGGCAAGATTTTTATTTTCAGCATGTTCGTCGGTTACTATTTCAAACGTAATCGGCAAGATTTTTATTTTCAGCATATTCGTCAATGACTATTTCAAAAGTAATCGGCATGATTTATTTTCAGCATATTCGTCGGTTACTATTTCAAAGCTAATCGACATGATTTATTTTCAACACATTCGTCGGTTACTATTTCAAAAGTAATCGGCATGATCTATTTTCTGCACATTCGTCGGTTACTATTTCAAAAGTAAACGGCAAGATTTTTATTTTCAGCATGTTCGTCGGTTACTATTTCAAAAGCAATCGGCAAGATTTTTATTTTCAGCACATTCGTCGGTTACTATTTCAAAAGTAATCGGCAAGATTTTTATTTTCAGCATATTTGTCGGTTACTATTTCAAAAGTAATCGGCAAGATCTTTATTTTTAGCATATTTGTCTGTTACTATTTTAGATGTAATCGGCAAGACTTTATTTTCAGCACATTCGTCGGTTACTATTTCAAAGCAAATCGGCAAGATTTATTTTCAGCACATTCGTCGGTTACTATTTCAAAAGTAATCGGCAAGATTTTTATTTTTAGCATATTTGTCTGTTACTATTTTAAAAGTAATCGGCAAGACTTTATTTTCAGCACATTCGTCGGTTACTATTTCAAAAGTAATCGGGAAGATTTTTATTTTCAGCATGTTCGTCGGTTACTATTTCAAAAGTAATCGGCAAGATTTTTATTTTCAGCATATTTGTCGGTTACTATTTTAAAAGTAATCGACAAGATTTTTATTTTCAGCACATTTGTCGGTTACTATTTTAATAGTAATCGGCATGATTTATTTTCAGCACATTTGTCGGTTACTATTTCAAAAGTAATCGGCATGATTCATTTTCAGCACATTTGTCGGTTACTATTTCAAAAGTAATCGGCATGATCTATTTTCTGCACATTCGTCGGTTACTATTTCAAAAGTAATCGGCAAGATTTTTATTTTCAGCATGTTCGTCGGTTACTATTTCAAACGTAATCGGCAAGATTTTTATTTTCAACATATTCGTCAATGACTATTTCAAAAGTAATCGGCATGATTTATTTTCAGCATATTCGTCGGTTACTATTTCAAAGCTAATCGACATGATTTATTTTCAACACATTCGTCGGTTACTATTTCAAAAGTAATCGGCATGATCTATTTTCTGCACATTCGTCGGTTACTATTTCAAAAGTAAACGGCAAGATTTTTATTTTCAGCATGTTCGTCGGTTACTATTTCAAAAGCAATCGGCAAGATTTTTATTTTCAGCGCATTCGTCGGTTACTATTTCAATAGTAATCGGCATGATTTATTTTCAGCACATTTGTCGGTTACTATTTCAAAAGTAATCGGCATGATTCATTTTCAGCACATTTGTCGGTTACTATTTCAAAAGTAATCGGCATGATCTATTTTCTGCACATTCGTCGGTTACTATTTCAAAAGTAATCGGCAAGATTTTTATTTTCAGCATGTTCGTCGGTTACTATTTCAAACGTAATCGGCAAGATTTTTATTTTCAGCATATTCGTCAATGACTATTTCAAAAGTAATCGGCATGATTTATTTTCAGCATATTCGTCGGTTACTATTTCAAAGCTAATCGACATGATTTATTTTCAACACATTCGTCGGTTACTATTTCAAAAGTAATCGGCATGATCTATTTTCTGCACATTCGTCGGTTACTATTTCAAAAGTAAACGGCAAGATTTTTATTTTCAGCATGTTCGTCGGTTACTATTTCAAAAGCAATCGGCAAGATTTTTATTTTCAGCACATTCGTCGGTTACTATTTCAAAAGTAATCGGCAAGATTTTTATTTTCAGCATATTTGTCGGTTACTATTTCAAAAGTAATCGGCAAGATCTTTATTTTTAGCATATTTGTCTGTTACTATTTTAGATGTAATCGGCAAGACTTTATTTTCAGCACATTCGTCGGTTACTATTTCAAAGCAAATCGGCAAGATTTATTTTCAGCACATTCGTCGGTTACTATTTCAAAAGTAATCGGCAAGATTTTTATTTTTAGCATATTTGTCTGTTACTATTTTAAAAGTAATCGGCAAGACTTTATTTTCAGCACATTCGTCGGTTACTATTTCAAAAGTAATCGGCAAGACTTTATTTTCAGCACATTCGTCGGTTACTATTTCAAAAGTAATCGGGAAGATTTTTATTTTCAGCATGTTCGTCGGTTACTATTTCAAAAGTAATCGGCAAGATTTTTATTTTCAGCATATTTGTCGGTTACTATTTTAAAAGTAATCGACAAGATTTTTATTTTCAGCACATTTGTCGGTTACTATTTTAATAGTAATCGGCATGATTTATTTTCAGCACATTTGTCGGTTACTATTTCAAAAGTAATCGGCATGATTCATTTTCAGCACATTTGTCGGTTACTATTTCAAAAGTAATCGGCATGATCTATTTTCTGCACATTCGTCGGTTACTATTTCAAAAGTAATCGGCAAGATTTTTATTTTCAGCATGTTCGTCGGTTACTATTTCAAACGTAATCGGCAAGATTTTTATTTTCAACATATTCGTCAATGACTATTTCAAAAGTAATCGGCATGATTTATTTTCAGCATATTCGTCGGTTACTATTTCAAAGCTAATCGACATGATTTATTTTCAACACATTCGTCGGTTACTATTTCAAAAGTAATCGGCATGATCTATTTTCTGCACATTCGTCGGTTACTATTTCAAAAGTAAACGGCAAGATTTTTATTTTCAGCATGTTCGTCGGTTACTATTTCAAAAGCAATCGGCAAGATTTTTATTTTCAGCACATTCGTCGGTTACTATTTCAAAAGTAATCGGCAAGATTTTTATTTTCAGCATATTTGTCGGTTACTATTTCAAAAGTAATCGGCAAGATCTTTATTTTTAGCATATTTGTCTGTTACTATTTTAGATGTAATCGGCAAGACTTTATTTTCAGCACATTCGTCGGTTACTATTTCAAAGCAAATCGGCAAGATTTATTTTCAGCACATTCGTCGGTTACTATTTCAAAAGTAATCGGCAAGATTTTTATTTTTAGCATATTTGTCTGTTACTATTTTAAAAGTAATCGGCAAGACTTTATTTTCAGCACATTCGTCGGTTACTATTTCAAAAGTAATCGGCAAGACTTTATTTTCAGCACATTCGTCGGTTACTATTTCAAAAGTAATCGGGAAGATTTTTATTTTCAGCATGTTCGTCGGTTACTATTTCAAAAGTAATCGGCAAGATTTTTATTTTCAGCATATTTGTCGGTTACTATTTTAAAAGTAATCGACAAGATTTTTATTTTCAGCACATTTGTCGGTTACTATTTTAATAGTAATCGGCATGATTTATTTTCAGCACATTTGTCGGTTACTATTTCAAAAGTAATCGGCATGATTCATTTTCAGCACATTTGTCGGTTACTATTTCAAAAGTAATCGGCATGATCTATTTTCTGCACATTCGTCGGTTACTATTTCAAAAGTAATCGGCAAGATTTTTATTTTCAGCATGTTCGTCGGTTACTATTTCAAACGTAATCGGCAAGATTTTTATTTTCAACATATTCGTCAATGACTATTTCAAAAGTAATCGGCATGATTTATTTTCAGCATATTCGTCGGTTACTATTTCAAAGCTAATCGACATGATTTATTTTCAACACATTCGTCGGTTACTATTTCAAAAGTAATCGGCATGATCTATTTTCTGCACATTCGTCGGTTACTATTTCAAAAGTAAACGGCAAGATTTTTATTTTCAGCATGTTCGTCGGTTACTATTTCAAAAGCAATCGGCAAGATTTTTATTTTCAGCACATTCGTCGGTTACTATTTCAAAAGTAATCGGCAAGATTTTTATTTTCAGCATATTTGTCGGTTACTATTTCAAAAGTAATCGGCAAGATCTTTATTTTTAGCATATTTGTCTGTTACTATTTTAGATGTAATCGGCAAGACTTTATTTTCAGCACATTCGTCGGTTACTATTTCAAAGCAAATCGGCAAGATTTATTTTCAGCACATTCGTCGGTTACTATTTCAAAAGTAATCGGCAAGATTTTTATTTTTAGCATATTTGTCTGTTACTATTTTAAAAGTAATCGGCAAGACTTTATTTTCAGCACATTCGTCGGTTACTATTTCAAAAGTAATCGGCAAGACTTTATTTTCAGCACATTCGTCGGTTACTATTTCAAAAGTAATCGGGAAGATTTTTATTTTCAGCATGTTCGTCGGTTACTATTTCAAAAGTAATCGGCAAGATTTTTATTTTCAGCATATTTGTCGGTTACTATTTTAAAAGTAATCGACAAGATTTTTATTTTCAGCACATTTGTCGGTTACTATTTTAATAGTAATCGGCATGATTTATTTTCAGCACATTTGTCGGTTACTATTTCAAAAGTAATCGGCATGATTCATTTTCAGCACATTTGTCGGTTACTATTTCAAAAGTAATCGGCATGATCTATTTTCTGCACATTCGTCGGTTACTATTTCAAAAGTAATCGGCAAGATTTTTATTTTCAGCATGTTCGTCGGTTACTATTTCAAACGTAATCGGCAAGATTTTTATTTTCAACATATTCGTCAATGACTATTTCAAAAGTAATCGGCATGATTTATTTTCAGCATATTCGTCGGTTACTATTTCAAAGCTAATCGACATGATTTATTTTCAACACATTCGTCGGTTACTATTTCAAAAGTAATCGGCATGATCTATTTTCTGCACATTCGTCGGTTACTATTTCAAAAGTAAACGGCAAGATTTTTATTTTCAGCATGTTCGTCGGTTACTATTTCAAAAGCAATCGGCAAGATTTTTATTTTCAGCACATTCGTCGGTTACTATTTCAAAAGTAATCGGCAAGATTTTTATTTTCAGCATATTTGTCGGTTACTATTTCAAAAGTAATCGGCAAGATCTTTATTTTTAGCATATTTGTCTGTTACTATTTTAGATGTAATCGGCAAGACTTTATTTTCAGCACATTCGTCGGTTACTATTTCAAAGCAAATCGGCAAGATTTATTTTCAGCACATTCGTCGGTTACTATTTCAAAAGTAATCGGCAAGATTTTTATTTTTAGCATATTTGTCTGTTACTATTTTAAAAGTAATCGGCAAGACTTTATTTTCAGCACATTCGTCGGTTACTATTTCAAAAGTAATCGGCAAGACTTTATTTTCAGCACATTCGTCGGTTACTATTTCAAAAGTAATCGGGAAGATTTTTATTTTCAGCATGTTCGTCGGTTACTATTTCAAAAGTAATCGGCAAGATTTTTATTTTCAGCATATTTGTCGGTTACTATTTTAAAAGTAATCGACAAGATTTTTATTTTCAGCACATTTGTCGGTTACTATTTTAATAGTAATCGGCATGATTTATTTTCAGCACATTTGTCGGTTACTATTTCAAAAGTAATCGGCATGATTCATTTTCAGCACATTTGTCGGTTACTATTTCAAAAGTAATCGGCATGATCTATTTTCTGCACATTCGTCGGTTACTATTTCAAAAGTAATCGGCAAGATTTTTATTTTCAGCATGTTCGTCGGTTACTATTTCAAACGTAATCGGCAAGATTTTTATTTTCAACATATTCGTCAATGACTATTTCAAAAGTAATCGGCATGATTTATTTTCAGCATATTCGTCGGTTACTATTTCAAAGCTAATCGACATGATTTATTTTCAACACATTCGTCGGTTACTATTTCAAAAGTAATCGGCATGATCTATTTTCTGCACATTCGTCGGTTACTATTTCAAAAGTAAACGGCAAGATTTTTATTTTCAGCATGTTCGTCGGTTACTATTTCAAAAGCAATCGGCAAGATTTTTATTTTCAGCACATTCGTCGGTTACTATTTCAAAAGTAATCGGCAAGATTTTTATTTTCAGCATATTTGTCGGTTACTATTTCAAAAGTAATCGGCAAGATCTTTATTTTTAGCATATTTGTCTGTTACTATTTTAGATGTAATCGGCAAGACTTTATTTTCAGCACATTCGTCGGTTACTATTTCAAAGCAAATCGGCAAGATTTATTTTCAGCACATTCGTCGGTTACTATTTCAAAAGTAATCGGCAAGATTTTTATTTTTAGCATATTTGTCTGTTACTATTTTAAAAGTAATCGGCAAGACTTTATTTTCAGCACATTCGTCGGTTACTATTTCAAAAGTAATCGGCAAGACTTTATTTTCAGCACATTCGTCGGTTACTATTTCAAAAGTAATCGGGAAGATTTTTATTTTCAGCATGTTCGTCGGTTACTATTTCAAAAGTAATCGGCAAGATTTTTATTTTCAGCATATTTGTCGGTTACTATTTTAAAAGTAATCGACAAGATTTTTATTTTCAGCACATTTGTCGGTTACTATTTTAATAGTAATCGGCATGATTTATTTTCAGCACATTTGTCGGTTACTATTTCAAAAGTAATCGGCATGATTCATTTTCAGCACATTTGTCGGTTACTATTTCAAAAGTAATCGGCATGATCTATTTTCTGCACATTCGTCGGTTACTATTTCAAAAGTAATCGGCAAGATTTTTATTTTCAGCATGTTCGTCGGTTACTATTTCAAACGTAATCGGCAAGATTTTTATTTTCAACATATTCGTCAATGACTATTTCAAAAGTAATCGGCATGATTTATTTTCAGCATATTCGTCGGTTACTATTTCAAAGCTAATCGACATGATTTATTTTCAACACATTCGTCGGTTACTATTTCAAAAGTAATCGGCATGATCTATTTTCTGCACATTCGTCGGTTACTATTTCAAAAGTAAACGGCAAGATTTTTATTTTCAGCATGTTCGTCGGTTACTATTTCAAAAGCAATCGGCAAGATTTTTATTTTCAGCACATTCGTCGGTTACTATTTCAAAAGTAATCGGCAAGATTTTTATTTTCAGCATATTTGTCGGTTACTATTTCAAAAGTAATCGGCAAGATCTTTATTTTTAGCATATTTGTCTGTTACTATTTTAGATGTAATCGGCAAGACTTTATTTTCAGCACATTCGTCGGTTACTATTTCAAAGCAAATCGGCAAGATTTATTTTCAGCACATTCGTCGGTTACTATTTCAAAAGTAATCGGCAAGATTTTTATTTTTAGCATATTTGTCTGTTACTATTTTAAAAGTAATCGGCAAGACTTTATTTTCAGCACATTCGTCGGTTACTATTTCAAAAGTAATCGGCAAGACTTTATTTTCAGCACATTCGTCGGTTACTATTTGAAAAGTAATCGGGAAGATTTTTATTTTCAGCATGTTCGTCGGTTACTATTTCAAAAGTAATCGGCAAGATTTTTATTTTCAGCATATTTGTCGGTTACTATTTTAAAAGTAATCGACAAGATTTTTATTTTCAGCACATTTGTCGGTTACTATTTTAATAGTAATCGGCATGATTTATTTTCAGCACATTTGTCGGTTACTATTTCAAAAGTAATCGGCATGATTCATTTTCAGCACATTTGTCGGTTACTATTTCAAAAGTAATCGGCATGATCTATTTTCTGCACATTCGTCGGTTACTATTTCAAAAGTAATCGGCAAGATTTTTATTTTCAGCATGTTCGTCGGTTACTATTTCAAACGTAATCGGCAAGATTTTTATTTTCAACATATTCGTCAATGACTATTTCAAAAGTAATCGGCATGATTTATTTTCAGCATATTCGTCGGTTACTATTTCAAAGCTAATCGACATGATTTATTTTCAACACATTCGTCGGTTACTATTTCAAAAGTAATCGGCATGATCTATTTTCTGCACATTCGTCGGTTACTATTTCAAAAGTAAACGGCAAGATTTTTATTTTCAGCATGTTCGTCGGTTACTATTTCAAAAGCAATCGGCAAGATTTTTATTTTCAGCGCATTCGTCGGTTACTATTTCAATAGTAATCGGCATGATTTATTTTCAGCACATTTGTCGGTTACTATTTCAAAAGTAATCGGCATGATTCATTTTCAGCACATTTGTCGGTTACTATTTCAAAAGTAATCGGCATGATCTATTTTCTGCACATTCGTCGGTTACTATTTCAAAAGTAATCGGCAAGATTTTTATTTTCAGCATGTTCGTCGGTTACTATTTCAAACGTAATCGGCAAGATTTTTATTTTCAGCATATTCGTCAATGACTATTTCAAAAGTAATCGACATGATTTATTTTCAGCATATTCGTCGGTTACTATTTCAAAGCTAATCGACATGATTTATTTTCAACACATTCGTCGGTTACTATTTCAAAAGTAATCGGCATGATCTATTTTCTGCACATTCGTCGGTTACTATTTCAAAAGTAAACGGCAAGATTTTTATTTTCAGCATGTTCGTCGGTTACTATTTCAAAAGCAATCGGCAAGATTTTTATTTTCAGCACATTCGTCGGTTACTATTTCAAAAGTAATCGGCAAGATTTTTATTTTCAGCATATTTGTCGGTTACTATTTCAAAAGTAATCGGCAAGATCTTTATTTTTAGCATATTTGTCTGTTACTATTTTAGATGTAATCGGCAAGACTTTATTTTCAGCACATTCGTCGGTTACTATTTCAAAGCAAATCGGCAAGATTTATTTTCAGCACATTCGTCGGTTACTATTTCAAAAGTAATCGGCAAGATTTTTATTTTTAGCATATTTGTCTGTTACTATTTTAAAAGTAATCGGCAAGACTTTATTTTCAGCACATTCGTCGGTTACTATTTCAAAAGTAATCGGCAAGACTTTATTTTCAGCACATTCGTCGGTTACTATTTCAAAAGTAATCGGGAAGATTTTTATTTTCAGCATGTTCGTCGGTTACTATTTCAAAAGTAATCGGCAAGATTTTTATTTTCAGCATATTTGTCGGTTACTATTTTAAAAGTAATCGACAAGATTTTTATTTTCAGCACATTTGTCGGTTACTATTTTAATAGTAATCGGCATGATTTATTTTCAGCACATTTGTCGGTTACTATTTCAAAAGTAATCGGCATGATTCATTTTCAGCACATTTGTCGGTTACTATTTCAAAAGTAATCGGCATGATCTATTTTCTGCACATTCGTCGGTTACTATTTCAAAAGTAATCGGCAAGATTTTTATTTTCAGCATGTTCGTCGGTTACTATTTCAAACGTAATCGGCAAGATTTTTATTTTCAACATATTCGTCAATGACTATTTCAAAAGTAATCGGCATGATTTATTTTCAGCATATTCGTCGGTTACTATTTCAAAGCTAATCGACATGATTTATTTTCAACACATTCGTCGGTTACTATTTCAAAAGTAATCGGCATGATCTATTTTCTGCACATTCGTCGGTTACTATTTCAAAAGTAAACGGCAAGATTTTTATTTTCAGCATGTTCGTCGGTTACTATTTCAAAAGCAATCGGCAAGATTTTTATTTTCAGCGCATTCGTCGGTTACTATTTCAATAGTAATCGGCATGATTTATTTTCAGCACATTTGTCGGTTACTATTTCAAAAGTAATCGGCATGATTCATTTTCAGCACATTTGTCGGTTACTATTTCAAAAGTAATCGGCATGATCTATTTTCTGCACATTCGTCGGTTACTATTTCAAAAGTAATCGGCAAGATTTTTATTTTCAGCATGTTCGTCGGTTACTATTTCAAACGTAATCGGCAAGATTTTTATTTTCAGCATATTCGTCAATGACTATTTCAAAAGTAATCGGCATGATTTATTTTCAGCATATTCGTCGGTTACTATTTCAAAGCTAATCGACATGATTTATTTTCAACACATTCGTCGGTTACTATTTCAAAAGTAATCGGCATGATCTATTTTCTGCACATTCGTCGGTTACTATTTCAAAAGTAAACGGCAAGATTTTTATTTTCAGCATGTTCGTCGGTTACTATTTCAAAAGCAATCGGCAAGATTTTTATTTTCAGCACATTCGTCGGTTACTATTTCAAAAGTAATCGGCAAGATTTTTATTTTCAGCATATTTGTCGGTTACTATTTCAAAAGTAATCGGCAAGATCTTTATTTTTAGCATATTTGTCTGTTACTATTTTAGATGTAATCGGCAAGACTTTATTTTCAGCACATTCGTCGGTTACTATTTCAAAGCAAATCGGCAAGATTTATTTTCAGCACATTCGTCGGTTACTATTTCAAAAGTAATCGGCAAGATTTTTATTTTTAGCATATTTGTCTGTTACTATTTTAAAAGTAATCGGCAAGACTTTATTTTCAGCACATTCGTCGGTTACTATTTCAAAAGTAATCGGCAAGACTTTATTTTCAGCACATTCGTCGGTTACTATTTCAAAAGTAATCGGGAAGATTTTTATTTTCGGCATGTTCGTCGGTTACTATTTCAAAAGTAATCGGCAAGATTTTTATTTTCAGCATATTTGTCGGTTACTATTTTAAAAGTAATCGACAAGATTTTTATTTTCAGCACATTTGTCGGTTACTATTTTAATAGTAATCGGCATGATTTATTTTCAGCACATTTGTCGGTTACTATTTCAAAAGTAATCGGCATGATTCATTTTCAGCACATTTGTCGGTTACTATTTCAAAAGTAATCGGCATGATCTATTTTCTGCACATTCGTCGGTTACTATTTCAAAAGTAATCGGCAAGATTTTTATTTTCAGCATGTTCGTCGGTTACTATTTCAAACGTAATCGGCAAGATTTTTATTTTCAACATATTCGTCAATGACTATTTCAAAAGTAATCGGCATGATTTATTTTCAGCATATTCGTCGGTTACTATTTCAAAGCTAATCGACATGATTTATTTTCAACACATTCGTCGGTTACTATTTCAAAAGTAATCGGCATGATCTATTTTCTGCACATTCGTCGGTTACTATTTCAAAAGTAAACGGCAAGATTTTTATTTTCAGCATGTTCGTCGGTTACTATTTCAAAAGCAATCGGCAAGATTTTTATTTTCAGCGCATTCGTCGGTTACTATTTCAAAAGTAATCGGCAAGATTTTTATTTTCAGCATATTTGTCGGTTACTATTTCAAAAGTAATCGGCAAGATTTTTATTTTTAGCATATTTGTCTGTTACTATTTTAGATGTAATCGGCAAGACTTTATTTTCAGCACATTCGTCGGTTACTATTTCAAAGCAAATCAGCAAGATTTATTTTCAGCACATTCGTCGGTTACTATTTCAAAAGTAATCGGCAAGATTTTTATTTTTAGCATATTTGTCTGTTACTATTTTAAAAGTAATCGGCAAGACTTTATTTTCAGCACATTCGTCGGTTACTATTTCAAAAGTAATCGGCAAGACTTTATTTTCAGCACATTCGTCGGTTACTATTTCAAAAGTAATCGGGAAGATTTTTATTTTCAGCATGTTCGTCGCTTACTATTTCAAAAGTAATCGGCAAGATTTTTATTTTCAGCATATTTGTCGATTACTATTTTAAAAGTAATCGGCAAGACTTTATTTTCAGCACATTCGTCGGTTACTATTTCAAAAGTAATCGACAATATTTTTATTTTCAACATATTCGTCGGTTACTATTTCAAAAGTAATCGGCAAGACTTTATTTTCAGCACATTCATTGGTTACTTTTTTAAAAGTAATTGGTAAGATTTTTATTTCCAACATATTCATCGCTTACTATTTCAAAAGTAATCAGCATGATTTATTTTCAGCACATTCGTCGGTTACTATTTCAAAAGTAATCGGCAAGACTTTATTTTCAGCACATTCGTCGGTTACTATTTCAAAAGTAATCGGGAAGATTTTTATTTTCAGCATGTTCGTCGGTTACTATTTCAAAAGTAATCGGCAAGATTTTTATTTTCAGCATATTTGTCGGTTACTATTTTAAAAGTAATCGACAAGATTTTTATTTTCAGCACATTTGTCGGTTACTATTTCAATAGTAATCGGCATGATTTATTTTCAGCACATTTGTCGGTTACTATTTCAAAAGTAATCGGCATGATTCATTTTCAGCACATTTGTCGGTTACTATTTCAAAAGTAATCGGCATGATCTATTTTCTGCACATTCGTCGGTTACTATTTCAAAAGTAATCGGCAAGATTTTTATTTTCAGCATGTTCGTCGGTTACTATTTCAAACGTAATCGGCAAGATTTTTATTTTCAGCATATTCGTCAATGACTATTTCAAAAGTAATCGGCATGATTTATTTTCAGCATATTCGTCGGTTACTATTTCAAAGCTAATCGACATGATTTATTTTCAACACATTCGTCGGTTACTATTTCAAAAGTAATCGGCATGATCTATTTTCTGCACATTCGTCGGTTACTATTTCAAAAGTAAACGGCAAGATTTTTATTTTCAGCATGTTCGTCGGTTACTATTTCAAAAGCAATCGGCAAGATTTTTATTTTCAGCGCATTCGTCGGTTACTATTTCAAAAGTAATCGGCAAGATTTTTATTTTCAGCATATTTGTCGGTTACTATTTCAAAAGTAATCGGCAAGATTTTTATTTTTAGCATATTTGTCTGTTACTATTTTAGATGTAATCGGCAAGACTTTATTTTCAGCACATTCGTCGGTTACTATTTCAAAGCAAATCAGCAAGATTTATTTTCAGCACATTCGTCGGTTACTATTTCAAAAGTAATCGGCAAGATTTTTATTTTTAGCATATTTGTCTGTTACTATTTTAAAAGTAATCGGCAAGACTTTATTTTCAGCACATTCGTCGGTTACTATTTCAAAAGTAATCGGCAAGACTTTATTTTCAGCACATTCGTCGGTTACTATTTCAAAAGTAATCGGGAAGATTTTTATTTTCAGCATGTTCGTGGCTTACTATTTCAAAAGTAATCGGCAAGATTTTTATTTTCAGCATATTTGTCGGTTACTATTTTAAAAGTAATCGGCAAGACTTTATTTTCAGCACATTCGTCGGTTACTATTTCAAAAGTAATCGGCATGATTCATTTTCAGCACATTTGTCGATTACTATTTCAAAAGTAATCGGCATGATCTATTTTCTGCACATTCGTCGGTTACTATTTCAAAAGTAATCGGCAAGATTTTTATTTTCAGCATGTTCGTCGGTTACTATTTCAAACGTAATCGGCAAGATTTTTATTTTCAGCATATTCGTCAATGACTATTTCAAAAGTAATCGGCATGATTTATTTTCAGCATATTCGTCGGTTACTATTTCAAAGCTAATCGACATGATTTATTTTCAACACATTCGTTGGTTACTATTTCAAAAGTAATCGGCATGATCTATTTTCTGCACATTCGTCGGTTACTATTTCAAAAGTAAACGGCAAGATTTTTATTTTCAGCATGTTCGTCGGTTACTATTTCAAAAGCAATCGGCAAGATTTTTATTTTCAGCGCATTCGTCGGTTACTATTTCAAAAGTAATCGGCAAGATTTTTATTTTCAGCATATTTGTCGGTTACTATTTCAAAAGTAATCGGCAAGATTTTTATTTTTAGCATATTTGTCTGTTACTATTTTAGATGTAATCGGCAAGACTTTATTTTCAGCACATTCGTCGGTTACTATTTCAAAGCAAATCGGCAAGATTTATTTTCAGCACATTCGTCGGTTACTATTTCAAAAGTAATCGGCAAGATTTTTATTTTTAGCATATTTGTCTGTTACTATTTTAAAAGTAATCGGCAAGACTTTATTTTCAGCACATTCGTCGGTTACTATTTCAAAAGTAATCGGCAAGACTTTATTTTCAGCACATTCGTCGGTTACTATTTCAAAAGTAATCGGGAAGATTTTTATTTTCAGCATGTTCGTCGGTTACTATTTCAAAAGTAATCGGCAAGATTTTTATTTTCAGCATATTTGTCGGTTACTATTTTAAAAGTAATCGACAAGATTTTTATTTTCAGCACATTTGTCGGTTACTATTTTAATAGTAATCGGCATGATTTATTTTCAGCACATTTGTCGGTTACTATTTCAAAAGTAATCGGCATGATTCATTTTCAGCACATTTGTCGGTTACTATTTCAAAAGTAATCGGCATGATCTATTTTCTGCACATTCGTCGGTTACTATTTCAAAAGTAATCGGCAAGATTTTTATTTTCAGCATGTTCGTCGGTTACTATTTCAAACGTAATCGGCAAGATTTTTATTTTCAGCATATTCGTCAATGACTATTTCAAAAGTAATCGGCATGATTTATTTTCAGCATATTCGTGGGTTACTATTTCAAAGGTAATCGACATGATTTATTTTCAACACATTCGTCGGTTACTATTTCAAAAGTAATCGGCATGATCTATTTTCTGCACATTCGTCGGTTACTATTTCAAAAGTAAACGGCAAGATTTTTATTTTCAGCATGTTTGTCGGTTACTATTTCAAAAGTAATCGGCAAGATTTTTATTTTCAGCATATTTGTCGGTTACTATTTTAAAAGTAATCGGCAAGACTTTATTTTCAGCATATTTGTCGGTTACTATTTTAAAAGTAATCGACAAGATTTTTATTTTCAGCACATTTGTCGGTTACTATTTTAATAGTAATCGGCATGATTTATTTTCAGCACATTTGTCGGTTACTATTTCAAAAGTAATCGGCATGATTCATTTTCAGCACATTTGTCGGTTACTATTTCAAAAGTAATCGGCATGATCTATTTTCTGCACATTCGTCGGTTACTATTTCAAAAGTAATCGGCAAGATTTTTATTTTCAGCATGTTCGTCGGTTACTATTTCAAACGTAATCGGCAAGATTTTTATTTTCAGCATATTCGTCAATGACTATTTCAAAAGTAATCGGCATGATTTATTTTCAGCATATTCGTGGGTTACTATTTCAAAGGTAATCGACATGATTTATTTTCAACACATTCGTCGGTTACTATTTCAAAAGTAATCGGCATGATCTATTTTCTGCACATTCGTCGGTTACTAATTCAAAAGTAAACGGCAAGATTTTTATTTTCAGCATGTTTGTCGGTTACTATTTCAAAAGCAATCGGCAAGATTTTTATTTTCAGCACATTCGTCGGTTACTATTTCAAAAGTAATTGGCAAGATTTTTATTTTCAGCATATTTGTCGGTTACTATTTCAAAAGTAATCGGCAAGATTTTTATTTTTAGCATATTTGTCTGTTACTATTTCAAAAGTAATCGGCATGATTCATTTTCAAGACATTCGTCGGTTACTATTTCAAAAGTAATCGGCATGATCTATTTTCTGCACATTCGTCGGTTACTATTTCAAAAGTAATCGGGAAGATTTTTATTTTCAGCATGTTCGTCGGTTACTATTTCAAAAGTAATCGGCAAGATTTTTATTTTCAGCATATTTGTCGGTTACTATTTTAAAAGTAATCGACAAGATTTTTATTTTCAGCACATTTGTCGGTTACTATTTCAATAGTAATCGGCATGATTTATTTTCAGCACATTTGTCGGTTACTATTTCAAAAGTAATCGGCATGATCTATTTTCTGCACATTCGTCGGTTACTATTTCAAAAGTAATCGGCAAGATTTTTATTTTCAGCATGTTCGTCGGTTACTATTTCAAACGTAATCGGCAAGATTTTTATTTTCAGCATATTCGTCAATGACTATTTCAAAAGTAATCGGCATGATTTATTTTCAGCATATTCGTCGGTTACTATTTCAAAGGTAATCGACATGATTTATTTTCAACACATTCGTCGGTTACTATTTCAAAAGTAATCGGCATGATCTATTTTCTGCACATTCGTGGGTTACTATTTCAAAAGTAAACGGCAAGATTTTTATTTTCAGCATGTTCGTCGGTTACTATTTCAAAAGCAATCGGCAAGATTTTTATTTTCAGCATATTTGTCGGTTACTATTTCAAAAGTAATCGGCAAGATTTTTATTTTTAGCATATTTGTCTGTTACTATTTTAGATGTAATCGGCAAGACTTTATTTTCAGCACATTCGTCGGTTACTATTTCAAAGCAAATCGGCAAGATTTATTTTCAGCACATTCGTCGGTTACTATTTCAAAAGTAATCGGCAAGATTTTTATTTTTAGCATATTTGTCTGTTACTATTTTAAAAGTAATCGGCAAGACTTTATTTTCAGCACATTCGTCGGTTACTATTTCAAAAGTAATCGGCAAGACTTTATTTTCAGCACATTCGTCGGTTACTATTTCAAAAGTAATCGGGAAGATTTTTATTTTCAGCATGTTCGTCGCTTACTATTTCAAAAGTAATCGGCAAGATTTTTATTTTCAGCATATTTGTCGGTTACTATTTTAAAAGTAATCGGCAAGACTTTATTTTCAGCACATTCGTCGGTTACTATTTCAAAAGTAATCGGCAAGATTTTTATTTTCAACATATTCGTCGGTTACTATTTCAAAAGTAATCGGCAAGACTTTATTTTCAGCACATTCATTGGTTACTTTTTTAAAAGTAATTGGTAAGATTTTTATTTCCAACATATTCATCGCTTACTATTTCAAAAGTAATCAGCATGATTTATTTTCAGCACATTCGTCGGTTACAATTTCAAAAGTAATCGGCAAGATTTTTATTTTCAGCATATTTGTCGGTTACTATTTTAAAAGTAATCGACAAGATTTTTATTTTCAACATATTCGTCGGTTCCTATTTCAAAAGTAATCGGCAAGATTTTTATTTTTAGCATATTTGTCGGTTACTATTTTAAAAGTAATCGACAAGATTTTTATTTTCAGCGCATTTGTCGGTTACTATTTCAATAGTAATCGGCATGATTTATTTTCAGCACATTCGTCGGTTACTATTTCAAAAGTAATCGGCATGATTCATTTTCAAGACATTCGTCGGTTACTATTTCAAAAGTAATCGGCATGATCTATTTTCTGCACATTCGTCGGTTACTATTTCAAAAGTAATCGGCAAGATTTTTATTTTTAGCATATTCGTCAATGACTATTTCAAAAGTAATCGGCATGATTTATTTTCAGCATATTCGTCGGTTACTATTTCAAAGGTAATCGACATGATTTATTTTCAACACATTCGTCGGTTACTATTTCAAAAGTAATCGGCATGATCTATTTTCTGCACATTCGTCGGTTACTATTTCAAAAGTAAACGGCAAGATTTTTATTTTCAGCATGTTCGTCGGTTACTATTTCAAAAGTAATCGGCAAGATTTTTATTTTCAGCACATTCGTCGGTTACTATTTCAAAAGTAATCGGCAAGATTTTTATTTTCAGCATATTTGTCGGTTACTATTTCAAAAGTAATCGGCAAGATTTTTATTTTTAGCATATTTGTCTGTTACTATTTTAGAAGTAATCGGCAAGACTTTATTTTCAGCACATTCGTCGGTAACTATTTCAAAGCTAATCGGGAAGATTTATTTTCAGCACATTCGTCGGTTACTATTTCAAAAGTAATCGGCAAGATTTTTATTTTTAGCATATTTGTCTGTTACTATTTTAAAAGTAATCGGCAAGATTTTTTTTTCAGCATATTTGTCGGTTACTATTTTAAAAGTAATCGGCAAGACTTTATTTTCAGCACATTCGTCGGTTACTATTTCAAAAGTAATCGGCAAGATTTTTATTTTCAGCACATTCGTCGGTTACTATTTCAAAAGTAATCGGCAAGACTTTATTTTCAGCACATTCATTGGTTACTTTTTTAAAAGTAATTGGTAAGATTTTTATTTCCAACATATTCATCGCTTACTATTTCAAAAGTAATCAGCATGATTTATTTTCAGCACGTTCGTCGGTTACAATTTCAAAAGTAATCGGCAAGATTTTTATTTTCAGCATATTTGTCGGTTACTATTTTAAAAGTAATCGACAAGATTTTTATTTTCAACATATTCGTCGGTTCCTATGTCAAAAGTAATCGGCAAGATTTTTATTTTTAGCATATTTGTCGGTTACTATTTTAAAAGTAATCGACAAGATTTTTATTTTCAGCGCATTTGTCGGTTACTATTTCAATAGTAATCGGCATGATTTATTTTCAGCACATTCGTCGGTTACTATTTCAAAAGTAATCGGCATGATTCATTTTCAAAACATTCGTCGGTTACTATTTCAAAAGTAATCGGCATGATCTATTTTCTGCACATTCGTCGGTTACTATTTCAAAAGTAATCGGCAAGATTTTTATTTTCAGCATATTCGTCAATGACTATTTCAAAAGTAATCGGCATGATTTATTTTCAGCATATTCGTCGGTTACTATTTCAAAGGTAATCGACATGATTTATTTTCAACACATTCGTCGGTTACTATTTCAAAAGTAATCGGCATGATCTATTTTCTGCACATTCGTCGGTTACTATTTCAAAAGTAAACGGCAAGATTTTTATTTTCAGCATGTTCGTCGGTTACTATTTCAAAAGTAATCGGCAAGATTTTTATTTTCAGCACATTCGTCGGTTACTATTTCAAAAGTAATCGGCAAGATTTTTATTTTCAGCATATTTGTCGGTTACTATTTCAAAAGTAATCGGCAAGATTTTTATTTTTAGCATATTTGTCTGTTACTATTTTAGAAGTAATCAGCAAAATTTTTATATTCAGCACATTCGTAGGTTACTATTTCAAAGCTAATCAGCAAGATTTATTTTCAGCACATTCGTCGGTTACAATTTCAAAAGTAATCGGCAAGATTTTTATTTTTAGCATATTTGTCTGTTACTATTTTAAAAGTAATCGGCAAGACTTTATTTTCAGCACATTCGTCGGTTACTATTTCAAAAGTGATCGGCAAGACTTTATTTTCAGCACCTTCGTCGGTTACTATTTCAAAAGTAATCTGGAAGATTTTTATTTTCAGCATGTTCGTTGGTTACTATTTCAAAAGTAATCGGCAAGATTTTTATTTTCAGCATATTTGTCGGTTACTATTTTAAAAGTAATCGGCAAGACTTTATTTTCAGCACATTCGTCGATTACTATTTCAAAAGTAATCGGCAAGATTTTTATTTTCAACATATTCGTCGGTTACTATTTCAAAAGTAATCGGCAAGACTTTATTTTCAGCACATTCATTGGTTACTTTTTTAAAAGTAATTGGTAAGATTTTTATTTCCAACATATTCATCGCTTACTATTTCAAAAGTAATCAGCATGATTTTTATTTTTAGCATATTTGTCGGTTACTATTTTAAAAGTAATCGACAAGATTTTTATTTTCAGCGCATTTGTCGGTTACTATTTCAATAGTAATCGGCATGATTTATTTTCAGCACATTCGTCGGTTACTATCTCAAAAGTAATCGGCATGATTCATTTTCAAGACATTCGTCGGTTACTATTTCAAAAGTAATCGGCATGATCTATTTTCTGCACATTCGTCGGTTACTATCTCAAAAGTAATCGGCATGATTCATTTTCAAGACATTCGTCGGTTACTATTTCAAAAGTAATTGGCATGATCTATTTTCTGCACATTCGTCGGTTACTATTTCAAAAGTAATCGGCAAGATTTTTATTTTCAGCATATTCGTCAATGACTATTTCAAAAGTAATCGGCATGATTTATTTTCAGCATATTCGTCAGTTACTATTTCAAAGGTAATCGACATGATTTATTTTCAACACATTCGTCGGTTACTATTTCAAAAGTAATCGGCATGATCTACTTTCTGCACATTCATCGGTTACTATTTCAAAAGTAAACGGCAAGATTTTTATTTTCAGCATGTTCGTCGGTTACTATTTCAAAAGTAATCGGCAAGATTTTTATTTTCAGCACATTCGTCGGTTACTATTTCAAAAGTAATCGGCAAGATTTTTATTTTCAGCATATTTGTCGGTTACTATTTCAAAAGTAATCGGCAAGATTTTTATTTTTAGCATATTTGTCTGTTACTATTTTAGAAGTAATCGGCAAGACTTTATTTTCAGCACATTCGTCGGTTACTATTTCAAAGCTAATCGGCAAGATTTATTTTCAGCACATTCGTCGGTTACTATTTCAAAAGTAATCGGCAAGATTTTATTTTTAGCATATTTGTCTGTTACTATTTTAAAAGTAATCGGCAAGATTTTTATTTTCAGCATATTTGTCGGTTACGATTTTAAAAGTAATCGGCAAGACTTTATTTTCAGCACATTCGTCGGTTACTATTTCAAAAGTAATCGGCAAGATTTTTATTTTCAACATATTCATCGGTTACTATTTCAAAAGTAATCGGCAAGACTTTATTTTCAGCACATTCATTGGTTACTTTTTTAAAAGTAATTGGTAAGATTTTTATTTCCAACATATTCATCGCTTACTATTTCAAAAGTAATCAGCATGATTTATTTTCAGCACATTCGTCGGTTACAATTTCAAAAGTAATCGGCAAGATTTTTATTTTCAGCATATTTGTCGGTTACTATTTTAAAAGTAATCGACAAGATTTTTATTTTCAACATATTCGTCGATTCCTATTTCAAAAGTAATCGGCAAGATTTTTATTTTTAGCATATTTGTCGGTTACTATTTTAAAAGTAATCGACAAGATTTTTATTTTCAGCGCATTTGTCGGTTACTATTTCAATAGTAATCAGCATGATTTATTTTCAGCACATTCGTCGGTTACTATTTCAAAAGTAATCGGCATGATTCATTTTCAAAACATTCGTCGGTTACTATTTCAAAAGTAATCGGCATGATCTATTTTCTGCACATTCGTCGGTTACTATTTCAAAAGTAAACGGCAAGATTTTTATTTTCAGCATGTTCGTCGGTTACTATTTCAAAAGTAATCGGCAAGATTTTTATTTTCAGCACATTCGTCGGTTACTATTTCAAAAGTAATCGGCAAGATTTTTATTTTCAGCATATTTGTCGGTTACTATTTCAAAAGTAATCGGCAAGATTTTTATTTTTAGCATATTTGTCTGTTACTATTTTAGAAGTAATCGGCAAGACTTTATTTTCAGCACATTCGTCGGTTACTATTTCAAAGCTAATCAGCAAGATTTATTTTCAGCACATTCGTCGGTTACAATTTCAAAAGTAATCGGCAAGATTTTTATTTTTAGCATATTTGTCTGTTACTATTTTAAAAGTAATCGGCAAGACTTTATTTTCAGCACATTCGTCGGTTACTATTTCAAAAGTGATCGGCAAGACTTTATTTTCAGCACCTTCGTCGGTTACTATTTCAAAAGTAATCTGGAAGATTTTTATTTTCAGCATGTTCGTTGGTTACTATTTCAAAAGTAATCGGCAAGATTTTTATTTTCAGCATATTTGTCGGTTACTATTTTAAAAGTAATCGGCAAGACTTTATTTTCAGCACATTCGTCGATTACTATTTCAAAAGTAATCGGTAAGATTTTTATTTTCAACATATTCGTCGGTTACTATTTCAAAAGTAATCGGCAAGACTTTATTTTCAGCACATTCATTGGTTACTTTTTTAAAAGTAATTGGTAAGATTTTTATTTCCAACATATTCATCGCTTACTATTTCAAAAGTAATCAGCATGATTTTTATTTTTAGCATATTTGTCGGTTACTATTTTAAAAGTAATCGACAAGATTTTTATTTTCAGCGCATTTGTCGGTTACTATTTCAATAGTAATCGGCATGATTTATTTTCAGCACATTCGTCGGTTACTATCTCAAAAGTAATCGGCATGATTCATTTTCAAGACATTCGTCGGTTACTATTTCAAAAGTAATCGGCATGATCTATTTTCTGCACATTCGTCGGTTACTATCTCAAAAGTAATCGGCATGATTCATTTTCAAGACATTCGTCGGTTACTATTTCAAAAGTAATTGGCATGATCTATTTTCTGCACATTCGTCGGTTACTATTTCAAAAGTAATCGGCAAGATTTTTATTTTCAGCATATTCGTCAATGACTATTTCAAAAGTAATCGGCATGATTTATTTTCAGCATATTCGTCAGTTACTATTTCAAAGGTAATCGACATGATTTATTTTCAACACATTCGTCGGTTACTATTTCAAAAGTAATCGGCATGATCTACTTTCTGCACATTCATCGGTTACTATTTCAAAAGTAAACGGCAAGATTTTTATTTTCAGCATGTTCGTCGGTTACTATTTCAAAAGTAATCGGCAAGATTTTTATTTTCAGCACATTCGTCGGTTACTATTTCAAAAGTAATCGGCAAGATTTTTATTTTCAGCATATTTGTCGGTTACTATTTCAAAAGTAATCGGCAAGATTTTTATTTTTAGCATATTTGTCTGTTACTATTTTAGAAGTAATCGGCAAGACTTTATTTTCAGCACATTCGTCGGTTACTATTTCAAAGCTAATCGGCAAGATTTATTTTCAGCACATTCGTCGGTTACTATTTCAAAAGTAATCGGCAAGATTTTATTTTTAGCATATTTGTCTGTTACTATTTTAAAAGTAATCGGCAAGATTTTTATTTTCAGCATATTTGTCGGTTACGATTTTAAAAGTAATCGGCAAGACTTTATTTTCAGCACATTCGTCGGTTACTATTTCAAAAGTAATCGGCAAGATTTTTATTTTCAACATATTCATCGGTTACTATTTCAAAAGTAATCGGCAAGACTTTATTTTCAGCACATTCATTGGTTACTTTTTTAAAAGTAATTGGTAAGATTTTTATTTCCAACATATTCATCGCTTACTATTTCAAAAGTAATCAGCATGATTTATTTTCAGCACATTCGTCGGTTACAATTTCAAAAGTAATCGGCAAGATTTTTATTTTCAGCATATTTGTCGGTTACTATTTTAAAAGTAATCGACAAGATTTTTATTTTCAACATATTCGTCGATTCCTATTTCAAAAGTAATCGGCAAGATTTTTATTTTTAGCATATTTGTCGGTTACTATTTTAAAAGTAATCGACAAGATTTTTATTTTCAGCGCATTTGTCGGTTACTATTTCAATAGTAATCAGCATGATTTATTTTCAGCACATTCGTCGGTTACTATTTCAAAAGTAATCGGCATGATTCATTTTCAAAACATTCGTCGGTTACTATTTCAAAAGTAATCGGCATGATCTATTTTCTGCACATTCGTCGGTTACTATTTCAAAAGTAAACGGCAAGATTTTTATTTTCAGCATGTTCGTCGGTTACTATTTCAAAAGTAATCGGCAAGATTTTTATTTTCAGCACATTCGTCGGTTACTATTTCAAAAGTAATCGGCAAGATTTTTATTTTCAGCATATTTGTCGGTTACTATTTCAAAAGTAATCGGCAAGATTTTTATTTTTAGCATATTTGTCTGTTACTATTTTAGAAGTAATCGGCAAGACTTTATTTTCAGCACATTCGTCGGTTACTATTTCAAAGCTAATCAGCAAGATTTATTTTCAGCACATTCGTCGGTTACAATTTCAAAAGTAATCGGCAAGATTTTTATTTTTAGCATATTTGTCTGTTACTATTTTAAAAGTAATCGGCAAGACTTTATTTTCAGCACATTCGTCGGTTACTATTTCAAAAGTGATCGGCAAGACTTTATTTTCAGCACCTTCGTCGGTTACTATTTCAAAAGTAATCTGGAAGATTTTTATTTTCAGCATGTTCGTTGGTTACTATTTCAAAAGTAATCGGCAAGATTTTTATTTTCAGCATATTTGTCGGTTACTATTTTAAAAGTAATCGGCAAGACTTTATTTTCAGCACATTCGTCGATTACTATTTCAAAAGTAATCGGCAAGATTTTTATTTTCAACATATTCGTCGGTTACTATTTCAAAAGTAATCGGCAAGACATTATTTTCAGCACATTCATTGGTTACTTTTTTAAAAGTAATTGGTAAGATTTTTATTTCCAACATATTCATCGCTTACTATTTCAAAAGTAATCAGCATGATTTTTATTTTTAGCATATTTGTCGGTTACTATTTTAAAAGTAATCGACAAGATTTTTATTTTCAGCGCATTTGTCGGTTACTATTTCAATAGTAATCGGCATGATTTATTTTCAGCACATTCGTCGGTTACTATCTCAAAAGTAATCGGCATGATTCATTTTCAAGACATTCGTCGGTTACTATTTCAAAAGTAATCGGCATGATCTATTTTCTGCACATTCGTCGGTTACTATCTCAAAAGTAATCGGCATGATTCATTTTCAAGACATTCGTCGGTTACTATTTCAAAAGTAATTGGCATGATCTATTTTCTGCACATTCGTCGGTTACTATTTCAAAAGTAATCGGCAAGATTTTTATTTTCAGCATATTCGTCAATGACTATTTCAAAAGTAATCGGCATGATTTATTTTCAGCATATTCGTCAGTTACTATTTCAAAGGTAATCGACATGATTTATTTTCAACACATTCGTCGGTTACTATTTCAAAAGTAATCGGCATGATCTACTTTCTGCACATTCATCGGTTACTATTTCAAAAGTAAACGGCAAGATTTTTATTTTCAGCATGTTCGTCGGTTACTATTTCAAAAGTAATCGGCAAGATTTTTATTTTCAGCACATTCGTCGGTTACTATTTCAAAAGTAATCGGCAAGATTTTTATTTTCAGCATATTTGTCGGTTACTATTTCAAAAGTAATCGGCAAGATTTTTATTTTTAGCATATTTGTCTGTTACTATTTTAGAAGTAATCGGCAAGACTTTATTTTCAGCACATTCGTCGGTTACTATTTCAAAGCTAATCGGCAAGATTTATTTTCAGCACATTCGTCGGTTACTATTTCAAAAGTAATCGGCAAGATTTTTATTTTTAGCATATTTGTCTGTTACTATTTTAAAAGTAATCGGCAAGATTTTTATTTTCAGCATATTTGTCGGTTACGATTTTAAAAGTAATCGGCAAGACTTTATTTTCAGCACATTCGTCGGTTACTATTTCAAAAGTAATCGGCAAGATTTTTATTTTCAACATATTCATCGGTTACTATTTCAAAAGTAATCGGCAAGACTTTATTTTCAGCACATTCATTGGTTACTTTTTTAAAAGTAATTGGTAAGATTTTTATTTCCAACATATTCATCGCTTACTATTTCAAAAGTAATCAGCATGATTTATTTTCAGCACATTCGTCGGTTACTATTTCAAAAGTAATCGGCAAGATTTTTATTTTCAGCATATTTGTCGGTTACTATTTTAAAAGTAATCGACATGATTTTTATTTTCAACATATTCGTCGGTTCCTATTTCTATTTTCACCACATTTGTCGGTTACTATTTCAATAGTAATCGGCATGATTTATTTTCAGCACATTTGTCGGTTACTATTTCAAAAGTAATCGGCAAGATTTTTATTTTCAACATATTCGTCGGTTACTATTTCAAAAGTAATCGGCAAGACTTTATTTTCAGCACATTCATTGGTTACTTTTTTAAAAGTAATTGGTAAGATTTTTATTTCCAACATATTCATCGCTTACTATTTCAAAAGTAATCAGCATGATTTATTTTCAGCACATTCGTCGGTTACTATTTCAAAAGTAATCGGCAAGATTTTTATTTTCAGCATATTTGTCGGTTACTATTTTAAAAGTAATCGACAAGATTTTTATTTTCAGCGCATTTGTCGGTTACTATTTCAATAGTAATCGGCATGATTTATTTTCAGCACATTCGTCGGTTACTATTTCAAAAGTAATCGGCATGATTCATTTTCAAGACATTCGTCGGTTACTATTTCAAAAGTAATCGGCATGATCTATTTTCTGCACATTCGTCGGTTACTATTTCAAAAGTAATCGGCAAGATTTTTATTTTCAGCATATTCGTCAATGACTATTTCAAAAGTAATCAGCATGATTTATTTTCAGCATATTCGTCGGTTACTATTTCAAAGGTAATCGACATGATTTATTTTCAACACATTCGTCGGTTACTATTTCAAAAGTAATCGGCATGATCTATTTTCTGCACATTCGTCGGTTACTATTTCAAAAGTAAACGGCAAGATTTTTATTTTCAGCATGTTCGTCGGTTACTATTTCAAAAGTAATCGGCAAGATTTTTATTTTCAGCACATTCGTCGGTTACTATTTCAAAAGTAATCGGCAAGATTTTTATTTTCAGCATATTTGTCGGTTACTATTTCAAAAGTAATCGGCAAGATTTTTATTTTTAGCATATTTGTCTGTTACTATTTTAGAAGTAATCGGCAAGACTTTATTTTCAGCACATTCGTCGGTTACTATTTCAAAGCTAATCAGCAAGATTTATTTTCAGCACATTCGTCGGTTACAATTTCAAAAGACTTTATTTTCAGCACATTCGTCGGTTACTATTTCAAAAGTGATCGGCAAGACTTTATTTTCAGCACCTTCGTCGGTTACTATTTCAAAAGTAATCAGCAAGATTTTTATTTTCAGCATGTTCGTCGGTTACTATTTCAAAAGTAATCGGCAAGATTTTTATTTTCAGCATATTTGTCGGTTACTTCAAAAGTAATCGGCAAGATTTTTATTTTCAACATATTCGTCGGTTACTATTTCAAAAGTAATCGGCAAGACTTTATTTTCAGCACATTCATTGGTTACTTTTTTAAAAGTAATTGGTAAGATTTTTATTTCCAACATATTCATCGCTTACTATTTCAAAAGTAATCAGCATTATTTATTTTCAGCACATTCGTCGGTTACTATTTCAAAAGTAATCGGCAAGATTTTTATTTTCAGCATATTTGTCGGTTACTATTTTAAAAGTAATCGACATGATTTTTATTTTCAACATATTCGTCGGTTCCTATTTCTATTTTCACCACATTTGTCGGTTACTATTTCAATAGTAATCGGCATGATTTATTTTCAGCACATTTGTCGGTTACTATTTCAAAAGTAATCGGCAAGATTTTTATTTTTAGCATATTTGTCGGTTACTATTTTAAAAGTAATCGACAAGATTTTTATTTTCAGCGCATTTGTCGGTTACTATTTCAATAGTAATCGGCATGATTTATTTTCAGCACATTCGTCGGTTACTATCTCAAAAGTAATCGGCATGATTCATTTTCAAGACATTCGTCGGTTAATATTTCAAAAGTAATCGGCATGATCTATTTTCTGCACATTCGTCGGTTACTATCTCAAAAGTAATCGGCATGATTCATTTTCAAGACATTCGTCGGTTACTATTTCAAAAGTAATCGGCATGATCTATTTTCTGCACATTCGTCGGTTACTATTTCAAAAGTAATCGGCAAGATTTTTATTTTCAGCATATTCGTCAATGACTATTTCAAAAGTAATCGGCATGATTTATTTTCAGCATATTCGTCAGTTACTATTTCAAAGGTAATCGACATGATTTATTTTCAACACATTCGTCGGTTAATATTTCAAAAGTAATCGGCAAGACTTTATTTTCAGCACATTCATTGGTTACTTTTTTAAAAGTAATTGGTAAGATTTTTATTTCCAACATATTCATCGCTTACTATTTCAAAAGTAATCAGCATGATTTATTTTCAGCACATTCGTCGGTTACTATTTCAAAAGTAATCGGCAAGATTTTTATTTTCAGCATATTTGTCGGTTACTATTTTAAAAGTAATCGACAAGATTTTTATTTTCAACATATTCGTCGGTTCCTATTTCAAAAGTAATCGGCAAGATTATTATTTTTAGCATATTTGTCGGTTACTATTTTAAAAGTAATCGACAAGATTTTTATTTTCAGCGCATTTGTCGGTTACTATTTCAATAGTAATCGGCATGATTTATTTTCAGCACATTCGTCGGTTACTATTTCAAAAGTAATCGACATGATTCATTTTCAAGACATTCGTCGGTTACTATTTCAAAAGTAATCGGCATGATCTATTTTCTGCACATTCGTCGGTTACTATTTCAAAAGTAATCGGCAAGATTTTTATTTTCAGCATATTCGTCAATGACTATTTCAAAAGTAATCAGCATGATTTATTTTCAGCATATTCGTCGGTTACTATTTCAAAGGTAATCGACATGATTTATTTTCAACACATTCGTCGGTTACTATTTCAAAAGTAATCGGCATGATCTATTTTCTGCACATTCGTCGGTTACTATTTCAAAAGTAAACGGCAAGATTTTTATTTTCAGTGTAACGCCCTAGTTGATATTTTATTATTTTGGTTGATTTAATATGTTTTATGTATTTTATATAATTTATGTGATTTATGTGAATAATTTGAAGTGTTGTTATTTATCATATAATTATTTGTGTGATTTTTGTTATTTAAGTAATTTAGGAGGAATTAGTAATTATTTAGAATTAGTAGAGTTTAAGGGGGTTAATGGAGATTAAAAGAAAATTTAAGTGAGGGAATAAAGAAAGAAAAGGAGTTACACTTTGTAAGGAAATAGGGAAGCCAGTAAGGAAAGAAAAGAAAAGAGCACGTATCAGTAAAACAAAAGAAACAGAGTTTTGGGAGAAAAGAGAAGAACCAAGAGGGAAGAGCTAGGAAGAGAGAATCTGATCAATTGCTGTAGATTTTCGCTGAATTAAGGTAAGGGTGGGCTAGCATTTCAATTGTTGATATATACATGTATGATTTCATGAAAATGGATTGAAATTGGTAGTTTTGGAATTAGGTTTATGAACATGATGAATTGCTCATTTTTCTGATGAATTGCGTTGTAATGTTGTTGTTATGAGATGTTTATGTTGTTTTGTCGTATAATGAACCCATAACATTGTTCAAAAATCATTTTGGGTGATTGAGGGATCAAAGTTGGGATTTTTGGGTTAGAACTATGCTGTTATCGCAACTGTTTTGCTGAACCTGAGACCTGCTCGCTTAAGCGTGCTGCAAGCGTGCAGCTAGCGAGCAAAACCAAACTTACGTCTTTTTGGACGCTTAAGCGTGCAGCTGCTCGCTTAAGCGTGCTGAATCTTTTCCCAGACCATAGTGCGCACGCTCAAGCGTACCGTAAGCGTGCAGTAAGCGAACAAGAACCCAACCTTCGTGTTTTGGCTCGCTTAAGCGTGCAGCTGCTCGCTTAAGCGTGCTGGGTCCTGTGCGACCCATAACGTGATTTTTCTAAGATGTTCCAAACCCAAACCTAAGCTTTCTAAGATGTTTATTATAATTTTTAAGAATTATTTGGATGATAAAAACTATATTACGAAGATGATTAGATGGAATTATGTATGCTTATGTGCAAATAATTATACTTGCTAAGTTGAATTGCCTTGTCGATTGTTGAGTGCTATGGTCCAGTTGGGGAGGGTATCCTAAGTTGTTGTTGTTGTTGGTTGCATGCTGATATGCTCCATTAAGATGTTGTGTTGTATGCTGACATACACCATAGAGTCATTTCATTACTCATATGCATTTGTTGGGGGCTTATTGCCCTGGAATGTTTATCATTCACCTGTTGGGGGCTTATTGCCCTGGAACGCTTTATCGTTCACCTGTTGGGGGCTTATTGCCCTGGGATGCTTTAACCATCCAAATTGTTGGGGGCTTATTGCCCTGGAATGCTTAGCATTCAACGCGCGTAGTTGGTACCACATGCATAATGCATTAGATGTTTATGGAGTCTTGCATTAGTTGTAGGTGTGAGTTGTCCTTTGGGGAATGATGTTGGTGAGATGTCGCCACAAATGTTGTTGTTGTTGTTGTAGATATGAATCAAAGATGAATTTAAGTTAATAAGTTGAGATGATATTGATGGTGTTGCTGTTGCAAGTTGTTATGAATTGTTGTTGTTTCAATTTACTTTGATGATTCATATATCTGTATATTTACTTTTGATTTGTGAACTCACCCCTTCTGCTGGAATTGCCGCCTTGTGGGCAAGTGCAGGTAGCGAAGACTAGCGGTGCTGGCTCTTGAGTCTAGGGCTCTGATACATAATAGGGATGGGGAAACGTTATCTTTCTTGTATTCCTTATGTATCATTTCTTTGAAGAAAATGTTGTTGAGATTCTATTGTTGAATAATTTCATTATGTTGACGGCCTCTGTGCCAAGATTTATGATGTAGTTGTTGAACATGATTTTATATAAAGATTTTCCGCTGCAGAATTTTTAATATGATGATAATGTATGTTGGTTTTAAATAGTTTTTATATTCTATTTAAATGATTTTGAAAAAGAAGTGTGATACTCCGTTGTTAAGTTGAATTACTCTGATTTTGATTATTAGTAATATTATTATTACGTTATTTGGGGAACGGGGTGTTACAGTTGGTATCAGAGCAAGTCGGTCCGTCAGACCATTAGAAGAGTCGTGTCGAGCCATTTAGAGTAGTGTGACAGGGTTACACTGTCTTGTTGTTGTTCTAATTCTTGTTGTTATGTAGAACTATCGAGATGGCCGGAAGGAATGATGCTGCTCTTGCTGCTGCCTTGCAAGCAATGGCTCAGGTTGTTGGTCAACAACAAGGTGCTGGTGGTGCTGGTGAAGGTGTAAGGATGCTTGAGACTTTCTTGAGGAATCATCCACCAACCTTTAAGGGAAGGTACGACCCCGATGGAGCACAGACTTGGCTGAAGGAGGTCGAGAGGATCTTCCGGGTGATGCAGTGTACGGATGTTCAGACGGTGCGGTTTTCTTCTGCTGAAGGAGAGAGTGGAACAGAATTTTTATCCACTAAAGAGATGAAGCGGTTAGAACAAGATGGCGTGTTGATGTTTTCTTTGTTGGCATTCTTGTCGGTGGAGAACCAAGCTGTGATAGATGGGCTGCCTGTTGTGAAGGAATTTCCTGAAGTTTTCCCTGATGAGATTCCAGATGTGCCACCAGAGAGAGAAGTGGAATTTTCGATAGACCTGGTGCCGGGTACGAAGCCTGTGTCGATGGCTCCTTACCGTATGTCAGCTTCTGAGTTAGCTGAACTGAAGAAGCAATTAGAAGACTTGCTTGATAAGAAGTTTGTGAGACCAAGTGTTTCACCGTGGGGAGCGCCGGTGTTGTTGGTAAAGAAGAAGGATGGTAGCATGCGGTTGTGTATTGACTACCGTCAGTTGAATAAAGTGACGATCAAGAATAGGTATCCACTTCCGAGAATAGATGATTTGATGGATCAATTGGTGGGTGCCCGCGTTTTTAGCAAGATTGATTTGAGGTCGGGTTATCATCAGATAAAGGTGAAGGATGAGGATATGCAAAAGACAGCGTTTAGGACGCGGTATGGTCATTACGAATATAAGGTGATGCCTTTCGGTGTGACGAATGCACCTGGTGTGTTTATGGAATACATGAACAGAATTTTCCATGAGTATCTGGATCAGTTTGTGGTAGTCTTTATTGATGATATATTGATTTATTCTAAGACTGAAGCTGAGCATGCAGAGCATTTGAAGATTGTACTGCAAGTGCTGAAGGAAAAGAAGCTGTATGCCAAGCTGCCCAAGTGTGAGTTCTGGCTGAACGAAGTAAGTTTTCTTGGCCACATTATTTCTGGTAAAGGTATTGCTGTAGATCCTTCGAAGGTTGATGCTGTGTCGCAGTGGGAGACACCAAAGTCAGTTACTGAGGTGAGAAGTTTTCTTGGTTTGGCTGGTTATTACCGCAGATTTATTGAAGGATTTTCGAAGTTGGCACTTCCTTTGACGCAGCTGACTTGTAAAGGTAAAGCATTTGTGTGGGATGCTAGTTGTGAGAGTAGTTTCAATAAGTTGAAGCAAAGGTTGACGACTGCTCTTATTTTGATTTTGCCAAAGCCAGAAGAACCTTTTGTTGTTTATTGTGATGCATCTAAGCTGGGCTTGGGTGGTGTTTTGATGCAAGATGGCAAGGTGGTAGCGTATGCTTCTAGGCAGCTGAGAGTGCATGAGAAGAATTATCCTACACATGATTTAGAGTTAGCAGCCGTGGTGTTTGTGTTGAAGATTTGGAGGCACTATTTGTATGGTTCCAGATTTGAAGTGTTTAGCGACCATAAAAGTTTAAAGTACCTGTTTGATCAGAAGGAGTTGAACATGAGGCAGAGAAGGTGGCTTGAGTTACTTAAGGACTATGATTTTGGTTTGAATTACCATCCTGGTAAAGCTAATGTTGTGGCTGATGCGTTGAGTAGAAAGACATTGCATATGTCGGCATTGATGATGAAAGAGTTCGAGTTGCTTGAACAGTTTAGGGACTTGAGTCTTGTTTGTGAAAGATCGCCTCAGAGTGTGCGGTTAGGCATGCTGAAGATAAATAGTGATTTCTTGAATGACATCAAAGAGGCGCAGAAGCTTGATGTTAAATTTGTGGATTTAATGGCTGCTAGTGATCCGAATGTGGATGGTGACTTCAAGGTCGATGACCAAGGTGTGTTGAGGTTTAGAGGAAGGATTTGTATTCCGGATGATGAAGATTTGAAAAAGTTGATCTTAGAAGAAAGTCACAAGAGTAGTTTGAGTATTCATCCTGGAGCTACAAAAATGTATCATGACCTGAAGAAATTGTTTTGGTGGTCCGGTTTGAAGAGGGATGTTGCTCAGTTTGTGTATGCATGTTTGACTTGCCAGAAGTCTAAGGTTGAGCACCAGAAGCCTGCAGGGCTGTTGACTCCGCTAGATGTACCTGAATGGAAGTGGGATAGCATTTCGATGGATTTTGTAACAAGTTTGCCGAATACTTCAAGGGGGCATGATGCCATTTGGGTCGTGGTCGACAGGTTGACTAAGTCGGCGCACTTTATTCCGATCAACATTACTTATCCGGTAGCTCAGTTGGCGGAGATCTACATCCGTGACATTGTGAAATTGCACGGTGTTCCATCTAGTATTGTGTCGGATAGAGATCCGAGGTTTACATCAAGGTTTTGGAAGAGTTTGCAAGATGCATTGGGTTCGAGATTGAGGCTGAGTTCGGCTTATCATCCGCAGACAGATGGTCAGTCGGAGAGGACTATCCAATCCTTAGAAGATTTGTTGAGGGTGTGTGTACTCGAGCAAGGTGGAGCTTGGGACAGCCACTTGCCGTTGATAGAGTTTACTTATAACAATAGTTACCATTCGAGTATTGGTATGGCACCGTTCGAAGCTTTGTATGGTCGAAGGTGTAGAACTCCTCTATGTTGGTTTGAGTCGGGTGAAAGTATTGTGTTAGGACCTGAGTTAGTGCAGCAGACTACGGAAAAGGTCAAGATGATAAGAGAAAAGATGAAAGCATCTCAAGATCGTCAGAAGAGTTATCATGACAAAAGGAGGAAAGCTCTTGAATTTCAGGAGGGTGATCATGTGTTTTTGAGGGTTACTCCGATGACGGGTGTAGGACGTGCATTGAAGTCGAAGAAGTTGACTCCAAAGTTCATTGGTCCTTATCAGATTTCCGAAAGAGTTGGAACCGTGGCGTATCGGATTGGATTGCCACCACATCTATCGAACTTGCATGATGTGTTTCATGTCTCGCAGTTGAGAAAGTATGTAACAGATCCTTCGCATGTTATTCCTAGGGATGATGTGCAGGTTAGAGATAATCTTACTGTTGAGACTTTGCCGTTGAGGATTGATGATCGCAAGGTGAAGCAGTTGAGAGGCAAGGAAATACCTCTGGTTAGAGTTGTTTGGGGCGGTGTAACCGGTGAGAGTTTAACTTGGGAGTTGGAGAGCAAGATGCAAGAGTCCTATCCTGAGTTGTTTGTTGCTTAAGGTATTATTTCGAGGACGAAATTCTCTAAGTTGGGGAGAGTTGTAACGCCCTAGTTGATATTTTATTATTTTGGTTGATTTAATATGTTTTATGTATTTTATATAATTTATGTGATTTATGTGAATAATTTGAAGTGTTGTTATTTATCATATAATTATTTGTGTGATTTTTGTTATTTAAGTAATTTAGGAGGAATTAGTAATTATTTAGAATTAGTAGAGTTTAAGGGGGTTAATGGAGATTAAAAGAAAATTTAAGTGAGGGAATAAAGAAAGAAAAGGAGTTACACTTTGTAAGGAAATAGGGAAGCCAGTAAGGAAAGAAAAGAAAAGAGCACGTATCAGTAAAACAAAAGAAACAGAGTTTTGGGAGAAAAGAGAAGAACCAAGAGGGAAGAGCTAGGAAGAGAGAATCTGATCAATTGCTGTAGATTTTCGCTGAATTAAGGTAAGGGTGGGCTAGCATTTCAATTGTTGATATATACATGTATGATTTCATGAAAATGGATTGAAATTGGTAGTTTTGGAATTAGGTTTATGAACATGATGAATTGCTCATTTTTCTGATGAATTGCGTTGTAATGTTGTTGTTATGAGATGTTTATGTTGTTTTGTCGTATAATGAACCCATAACATTGTTCAAAAATCATTTTGGGTGATTGAGGGATCAAAGTTGGGATTTTTGGGTTAGAACTATGCTGTTATCGCAACTGTTTTGCTGAACCTGAGACCTGCTCGCTTAAGCGTGCTGCAAGCGTGCAGCTAGCGAGCAAAACCAAACTTACGTCTTTTTGGACGCTTAAGCGTGCAGCTGCTCGCTTAAGCGTGCTGAATCTTTTCCCAGACCATAGTGCGCACGCTCAAGCGTACCGTAAGCGTGCAGTAAGCGAACAAGAACCCAACCTTCGTGTTTTGGCTCGCTTAAGCGTGCAGCTGCTCGCTTAAGCGTGCTGGGTCCTGTGCGACCCATAACGTGATTTTTCTAAGATGTTCCAAACCCAAACCTAAGCTTTCTAAGATGTTTATTATAATTTTTAAGAATTATTTGGATGATAAAAACTATATTACGAAGATGATTAGATGGAATTATGTATGCTTATGTGCAAATAATTATACTTGCTAAGTTGAATTGCCTTGTCGATTGTTGAGTGCTATGGTCCAGTTGGGGAGGGTATCCTAAGTTGTTGTTGTTGTTGGTTGCATGCTGATATGCTCCATTAAGATGTTGTGTTGTATGCTGACATACACCATAGAGTCATTTCATTACTCATATGCATTTGTTGGGGGCTTATTGCCCTGGAATGTTTATCATTCACCTGTTGGGGGCTTATTGCCCTGGAACGCTTTATCGTTCACCTGTTGGGGGCTTATTGCCCTGGGATGCTTTAACCATCCAAATTGTTGGGGGCTTATTGCCCTGGAATGCTTAGCATTCAACGCGCGTAGTTGGTACCACATGCATAATGCATTAGATGTTTATGGAGTCTTGCATTAGTTGTAGGTGTGAGTTGTCCTTTGGGGAATGATGTTGGTGAGATGTCGCCACAAATGTTGTTGTTGTTGTTGTAGATATGAATCAAAGATGAATTTAAGTTAATAAGTTGAGATGATATTGATGGTGTTGCTGTTGCAAGTTGTTATGAATTGTTGTTGTTTCAATTTACTTTGATGATTCATATATCTGTATATTTACTTTTGATTTGTGAACTCACCCCTTCTGCTGGAATTGCCGCCTTGTGGGCAAGTGCAGGTAGCGAAGACTAGCGGTGCTGGCTCTTGAGTCTAGGGCTCTGATACATAATAGGGATGGGGAAACGTTATCTTTCTTGTATTCCTTATGTATCATTTCTTTGAAGAAAATGTTGTTGAGATTCTATTGTTGAATAATTTCATTATGTTGACGGCCTCTGTGCCAAGATTTATGATGTAGTTGTTGAACATGATTTTATATAAAGATTTTCCGCTGCAGAATTTTTAATATGATGATAATGTATGTTGGTTTTAAATAGTTTTTATATTCTATTTAAATGATTTTGAAAAAGAAGTGTGATACTCCGTTGTTAAGTTGAATTACTCTGATTTTGATTATTAGTAATATTATTATTACGTTATTTGGGGAACGGGGTGTTACATTCAGCATGTTCGTCGGTTACTATTTCAAAAGTAATCGGCAAGATTTTTATTTTCAGCACATTCGTCGGTTACTATTTCAAAAGTAATCGGCAAGATTTTTATTTTCAGCATATTTGTCGGTTACTATTTCAAAAGTAATCGGCAAGATTTTTATTTTTAGCATATTTGTCTGTTACTATTTTAGAAGTAATCGGCAAGACTTTATTTTCAGCACATTCGTCGGTTACTATTTCAAAGCTAATCAGCAAGATTTATTTTCAGCACATTCGTCGGTTACAATTTCAAAAGTAATCGGCAAGATTTTTATTTTTAGCATATTTGTCTGTTACTATTTTAAAAGTAATCGGCAAGACTTTATTTTCAGCACATTCGTCGGTTACTATTTCAAAAGTGATCGGCAAGACTTTATTTTCAGCACCTTCGTCGGTTACTATTTCAAAAGTAATCAGCAAGATTTTTATTTTCAGCATGTTCGTCGGTTACTATTTCAAAAGTAATCGGCAAGATTTTTATTTTCAGCATATTTGTCGGTTACTTCAAAAGTAATCGGCAAGATTTTTATTTTCAACATATTCGTCGGTTACTATTTCAAAAGTAATCGGCAAGACTTTATTTTCAGCACATTCATTGGTTACTTTTTTAAAAGTAATTGGTAAGATTTTTATTTCCAACATATTCATCGCTTACTATTTCAAAAGTAATCAGCATTATTTATTTTCAGCACATTCGTCGGTTACTATTTCAAAAGTAATCGGCAAGATTTTTATTTTCAGCATATTTGTCGGTTACTATTTTAAAAGTAATCGACAAGATTTTTATTTTCAACATATTCGTCGGTTCCTATTTCAAAAGTAATCGGCAAGATTTTTATTTTTAGCATATTTGTCGGTTACTATTTTAAAAGTAATCGACAAGATTTTTATTTTCAGCGCATTTGTCGGTTACTATTTCAATAGTAATCGGCATGATTTATTTTCAGCACATTCGTCGGTTACTATCTCAAAAGTAATCGGCATGATTCATTTTCAAGACATTCGTCGGTTACTATTTCAAAAGTAATCGGCATGATCTATTTTCTGCACATTCGTCGGTTACTATCTCAAAAGTAATCGGCATGATTCATTTTCAAGACATTCGTCGGTTACTATTTCAAAAGTAATCGGCATGATCTATTTTCTGCACATTCGTCGGTTACTATTTCAAAAGTAATCGGCAAGATTTTTATTTTCAGCATATTCGTCAATGACTATTTCAAAAGTAATCGGCATGATTTATTTTCAGCATATTCGTCAGTTACTATTTCAAAGGTAATCGACATGATTTATTTTCAACACATTCGTCGGTTACTATTTCAAAAGTAATCGGCATGATCTACTTTCTGCACATTCATCGGTTACTATTTCAAAAGTAAACGGCAAGATTTTTATTTTCAGCATGTTCGTCGGTTACTATTTCAAAAGTAATCGGCAAGATTTTTATTTTCAGCACATTCGTCGGTTACTATTTCAAAAGTAATCGGCAAGATTTTTATTTTCAGCATATTTGTCGGTTACTATTTTAAAAGTAATCGACAAGATTTTTATTTTCAACATATTCGTCGGTTCCTATTTCAAAAGTAATCGGCAAGATTTTTATTTTTAGCATATTTGTCGGTTACTATTTTAAAAGTAATCGACAAGATTTTTATTTTCAGCGCATTTGTCGGTTACTATTTCAATAGTAATCGGCATGATTTATTTTCAGCACATTCGTCGGTTACTATCTCAAAAGTAATCGGCATGATTCATTTTCAAGACATTCGTCGGTTACTATTTCAAAAGTAATCGGCATGATCTATTTTCTGCACATTCGTCGGTTACTATCTCAAAAGTAATCGGCATGATTCATTTTCAAGACATTCGTCGGTTACTATTTCAAAAGTAATCGGCATGATCTATTTTCTGCACATTCGTCGGTTACTATTTCAAAAGTAATCGGCAAGATTTTTATTTTCAGCATATTCGTCAATGACTATTTCAAAAGTAATCGGCATGATTTATTTTCAGCATATTCGTTAGTTACTATTTCAAAGGTAATCGACATGATTTATTTTCAACACATTCGTCGGTTACTATTTCAAAAGTAATCGGCATGATCTACTTTCTGCACATTTATCGGTTACTATTTCAAAAGTAAACGGCAAGATTTTTATTTTCAGCATGTTCGTCGGTTACTATTTCAAAAGTAATCGGCAAGATTTTTATTTTCAGCACATTCGTCGGTTACTATTTCAAAAGTAATCGGCAAGATTTTTATTTTCAGCATATTTGTCGGTTACTATTTCAAAAGTAATCGGCAAGATTTTTATTTTTAGCATATTTGTCTGTTACTATTTTAGAAGTAATCGGCAAGACTTTATTTTCAGCACATTCGTCGGTTACTATTTCAAAGCTAATCGGGAAGATTTATTTTCAGCACATTCGTCGGTTACTATTTCAAAAGTAATCGGCAAGATTTTTATTTTTAGCATATTTGTCTGTTACTATTTTAAAAGTAATCGGCAAGATTTTTATTTTCAGCATATTTGTCGGTTACGATTTTAAAAGTAATCGGCAAGACTTTATTTTCAGCACATTCATCGGTTACTATTTCAAAAGTAATCGGCAAGATTTTTATTTTCAACATATTCATCGGTTACTATTTCAAAAGTAATCGGCAAGACTTTATATTCAGCACATTCATTGGTTACTTTTTTAAAAGTAATTGGTAAGATTTTTATTTCCAACATATTCATCGCTTACTATTTCAAAAGTAATCAGCATGATTTATTTTCAGCACATTCGTCGGTTACTATTTCAAAAGTAATCGGCAAGATTTTTATTTTCAGCATATTTGTCGGTTACTATTTTAAAAGTAATCGACATGATTTTTATTTTCAACATATTCGTCGGTTCCTATTTCTATTTTCACCACATTTGTCGGTTACTATTTCAATAGTAATCGGCATGATTTATTTTCAGCACATTTGTCGGTTACTATTTCAAAAGTAATCGGCAAGATTTTTATTTTCAACATATTCGTCGGTTACTATTTCAAAAGTAATCGGCAAGACTTTATTTTCAGCACATTCATTGGTTACTTTTTTAAAAGTAATTGGTAAGATTTTTATTTCCAACATATTCATCGCTTACTATTTCAAAAGTAATCAGCATTATTTATTTTCATCACATTCGTCGGTTACTATTTCAAAAGTAATCGGCAAGATTTTTATTTTTAGCATATTTGTCGGTTACTATTTTAAAAGTAATCGACAAGATTTTTATTTTCAGCACATTCGTCGGTTACTATCTCAAAAGTAATCGGCATGATTTATTTTCAGCACATTCGTCGGTTACTATCTCAAAAGTAATCGGCATGATTCATTTTCAAGACATTCGTCGGTTACTATTTCAAAAGTAATCGGCATGATCTATTTTCTGCACATTCGTCGGTTACTATTTCAAAAGTAATCGGCAAGATTTTTATTTTTAGCATATTCGTCAATGACTATTTCAAAAGTAATCGGCATGATTTATTTTCAGCATATTCGTCAGTTACTATTTCAAAGGTAATCGACATGATTTATTTTCAACACATTCGTCGGTTACTATTTCAAAAGTAATCGGCATGATCTATTTTCTGCACATTCATCGGTTACTATTTCAAAAGTAAACGGCAAGATTTTTATTTTCAGCATGTTCGTCGGTTATTATTTCAAAAGTAATCGGCAAGATTTTTATTTTCAGCACATTCGTCGGTTACTATTTCAAAAGTAATCGGCAAGATTTTTATTTTCAGCATATTTGTCGGTTACTATTTCAAAAGTAATCGGCAAGATTTTTATTTTTAGCATATTTGTCTGTTACTATTTTAGAAGTAATCGGCAAGACTTTATTTTCAGCACATTCGTCGGTTACTATTTCAAAGCTAATCGGCAAGATTTATTTTCAGCACATTCGTCGGTTACTATTTCAAAAGTAATCGGCAAGATTTTTATTTTTAGCATATTTGTCTGTTACTATTTTAAATAAATCATGCCGATTACTTTTGAAATAGTAACCAACGAATATGCTGAAAATAAAGTCTTGCCGATTACTTTTGAAATAGTAACCGACGAATATGTTGAAAATAAAAATCTTGCCGATTACTTTTGAAATAGTAACCGACGAATGTGCTGAAAATAAAGTCTTGCCGATTACTTTTGAAATAGTAAGCGACGAATATGTTGAAAATAAAAATCTTACCGATTACTTTTGAAATAGTAACCAACGAATATGCTGAAAATAAAGTCTTGCCGATTACTTTTGAAATAGTAACCGACGAATATGTTGAAAATAAAAATCTTGTCGATTACTTTTAAAACAGTAACCGACAAATATGCTGAAAATAAAAATCTTGCCGATTACTTTTGAAATAGTAAACGACGAATATGCTGAAAATAAAAATCTTGCCGATTACTTTTGAAATAGTAACCGACGAATGTGCTGAAAATAAAGTCTTGCCGATTACTTTTGAAATAGTAACCGACGAATATGTTAAAAATAAAAATCTTGTCGATTACTTTTAAAATAGTAACCGACAAATATGCTAAAAATAAAAATCTTGCCGATTACTTTTGAAATAGGAACCGACGAATATGTTGAAAATAAAAATCTTGTCGATTACTTTTAAAATAGTAACCGACAAATATGCTGAAAATAAAAATCTTGCCGATTACTTTTGAAATAGTAACCGACGAATGTGCAGAAAATAGATCATGCCGATTACTTTTGAAATAGTAACCGACGATTGTGTTGAAAATAAATCATGCCGATTACCTTTGAAATAGTAACCGACGAATATGTTGAAAATAAAAATCTTACCGATTTCTTTTGAAATAGTAACCAACGAATATGCTGAAAATAAAGTATTGCCGATTACTTTTGAAATAGTAACCGACGAATATGTTGAAAATAAAAATCTTGTTGATTACTTTTAAAACAGTAACCGACAAATATGCTGAAAATAAAAATCTTGCCGATTACTTTTGAAATAGTCGTCGACGAATATGCTGAAAATAAAAATCTTGCTGATTACTTTTGAAATAGTAACCGACGAATGTGCTGAAAATAAATCATGCTGATTACTTTTGAAATAGTAAGCGACGAATATGTTGGAAATAAAAATCTTACCGATTAATTTTAAAAAAGTAACCAATGAATGTGCTGAAAATAATGTCTTGCCGATTACTTTTGAAATAGTAACCGACGAATATGTTGAAAATAAAAATCTTGCCGTTTACTTTTGAAATAGTAACCGACGAATGTGCTGAAAATAAAAATCTTGCCGATTACCTTTGAAATAGTAACCGATGAACATGCTGAAAATAAAAATCTTGCCGATTACTTTTGAAATAGTAACCGACGAATATGCAGAAAATAGATCATGCCGATGACTTTTGAAATAGTAACCGACGAATGTGTTGAAAATAAAACATGTCGATTACCTTTGAAATAGTTACCGACGAATATGCTGAAAATAAATCATGCCGATTACTTTTGAAATAGTCACCGACGAATATGCTGAAAATAAAAATCTTGCCGATTACTTTTGAAATAGTAACCGACGAATGTGCTGAAAATAAATCATGCCGATTACTTTTGAAATAGTAAGCGACGAATATGTTAAAAATAAAAATCTTACCGATTACTTTTGAAATAGTAACCAACGAATATGCTGAAAATAAAGTCTTGGCGATTACTTTTGAAATAGTAACCGACGAATATGTTGAAAATAAAAATCTTGCCGATTACTTTTGAAATAGTAACCGACGAATGTGCTCAAAATAAAGTCTTGCCGATTACTTTTGAAATAGTAAGCGACGAATATGTTGAAAATAAAAATCTTACCGATTACTTTTGAAATAGTAACCAACGAATATGCTGAAAATAAAGTCTTGCCGATTACTTTTGTAAGGTTGTAGAACTTGTTACAGAACCTAGATTATCCCCTAGGATGACATTGTAGATGATTTAGGGGTTTGATTTGAGAGAATTGGCATGTTTTGGTGAGATTAGGTCTGAACCCGTGTGGGTTCTGAGATCGCTCGCCTGTGGCGAGTGATCACTCGCCGTGGCGAGTAGCCCTTAGTTGCTCGCGAGGCGAGCAGTATAGCTCGCCGTGGCGAGCTTGTCCCTTAAATTTTAGGACTTTGGCCCAAGTGATGATGGTTTTGAGTGCCCTTATATTTATAGAGATGACCTATGAAGTTGGTTTAGCCAAATTGGATTTAGAGAGCTTAAAAATGAAGATTTTTGGTGAAAAATGTCAAAAGGCCGAAGCACCCAGGATTTCTCGCCTCCAGCTCGCCACCAACTCGCCTTTGGCGAGTGAGCTGATGTGAGTACTCGCCTGTGGCGAGTAGGTACTCGCTGTGGCGAGTTAGTTAGTTGTTTGGACTGTTTGTTGTTTTTGCGATCTGATTTCGCATGGGACTTGAGAGGGACCCTTGGGGTAGTGTTAGAGATGTTTTATACCCTTAGATGAGTTACGTAAAGATGATTGCTGATGGTTCTTTTATGTTGTGAATAATTGATGTATTGTTGATAGTAAGTGATGTTTAAATATGATGTTATGTGATTGTGATGATGTTACGTGTTGCGATGTATATGATTAATGAGATGATGTTCTGCCATGTAACTATTATACCTGCATGTGTCAGTTTTGCATTATGAATGATGTTTTGAGACGGTGTATTAAGTTGTTAAACGACGAGTCCATGCATTTGCATATTTATGAGACGGTGGAGCTTTATGCTCAAAGCGACGGTGGAGCTTTATGCTCAAAGCGACGGTGGAGCATTTGCTCAAAGCGACGGTGAAGCATATTAATGCTATAAATATATGGTACCACATGCATGATGTTGAGACGTTAGGTGTTGCATTTAGTCGAGTCAATTGTGACATATATGAGATGATGTTTTGAGACGTTGATGCTTGATATGATGTTGTTATAATGATGCTTATGATGTGGTTATGATGATGCTTATGATGTTGTTATGATGATGCTTATGATGTTGTTATGATGATGCTTATGATGTTGTTTATGATGATGCTTATGATGATGTTGTGATGTGCTATATTGTATACGTGATGATTTGGATTTTTGACTGCTAATCTTGACGTATGATTTATATATTAATATTATTGTTGTGAATCTCACCCCTTCTGCTGGAATTGCCGCCTCGTGGGCAAGTGCAGGTAGCGAAGGATAGATAGGAGTTGGCTCTCGTGTCGTAGGCTCTGATACGTAACGGGATGGGGATTTTTGATGTTTAATTCTTTCATTCCTTTATGTATCATTTTATTTGAAGGACATGTTGTTGGAGATTTTATTATTATGAGATAAATTGTAGTATGATGAGGCCTTTGTGCCAAGGATGATGACATAGTTGTTAAATTGATTATTAAATGAATATTCCGCTGCAGATTTTTATAAAATGATGTGTTGAATTAAATAGTTTTTATAATCTATTTAAACTGAATTTTGAAAAGTAGATGTAATACTCCGTTGTATGTTGAACTCTGATCTTTTATATAATATTACGTTGTTTTGGGAAAACGGGGTGTTACAACGAATATGTTGGAAATAAAAATCTTACCGATTAATTTTAAAAAAGTAACCAATGAATGTGCTGAAAATAATGTCTTGCCGATTACTTTTGAAATAGTAACCGACGAATATGTTGAAAATAAAAATCTTGCCGTTTACTTTTGAAATAGTAACCGACGAATGTGCTGAAAATAAAAATCTTGCCGATTACCTTTGAAATAGTAACCGATGAACATGCTGAAAATAAAAATCTTGCCGATTACTTTTGAAATAGTAACCGACGAATATGTTGAAAATAAAAATCTTGCCGATTACTTTTGAAATAGTAACCGACGAATGTGCTGAAAATAAAGTCTTGCCGATTACTTTTGAAATAGTAAGCGACGAATATGTTGAAAATAAAAATCTTACCGATTACTTTTGAAATAGTAACCAACGAATATGCTGAAAATAAAGTCTTGCCGATTACTTTTGAAATAGTAACCGATGAACATGCTGAAAAATAAAAATCTTGCCGATTACTTTTGAAATAGTAACCGACGAATATGCAGAAAATAGATCATGCCGATGACTTTTGAAATAGTAACCGACGAATGTGTTGAAAATAAAACATGTCGATTACCTTTGAAATAGTTACCGACGAATATGCTGAAAATAAATCATGCCGATTACTTTTGAAATAGGCACCGACGAATATGCTGAAAATAAAAATCTTGCCGATTACTTTTGAAATAGTAACCGACGAATGTGCTGAAAATAAATCATGCCGATTACTTTTGAAATAGTAAGCGAGGAATATGTTGAAAATAAAAATCTTACCGATTACTTTTGAAATAGTAACCAACGAATATGCTGAAAATAAAGTCTTGCCGATTACTTTTGAAATAGTAACCGACGAATATGTTGAAAATAAAAATCTTGCCGATTACTTTTGAAATAGTAACCGACGAATGTGCTGAAAATAAAGTCTTGCCGATTACTTTTGAAATAATAAGCGACGAATATGTTGAAAATAAAAATCTTACCGATTACTTTTGAAATAGTAACCAACGAATATGCTGAAAATAAAGTCTTGCCGATTACTTTTGAAATAGTAACCGACGAATATGTTGAAAATAAAAATCTTGTCGATTACTTTTAAAACAGTAACCGACAAATATGTTGAAAATAAAAATCTTGCCGATTACTTTTGAAATAGTAAACGACGAATATGCTGAAAATAAAAATCTTGCCGATTACTTTTGAAATAGTAACCGACGAATGTGCTGAAAATAAAGTCTTGCCGATTACTTTTGAAATAGTAACCGACGAATATGTTAAAATAAAAATCTTGCCGATTACTTTTGAAATAGTAACCGACAAATATGCTGAAAATAAAAATCTTGCCGATTACTTTTGAAATAGTAACCGACGAACATGCTGAAAATAAAAATCTTCCCGATTACTTTTGAAATAGTAACCGACGAATGTGCTGAAAATAAAGTCTTGCCGATTACTTTTGAAATAGTAACCGACGAATGTGCTGAAAATAAAGTCTTGCCGATTACTTTTAAAATAGTAACAGACAAATATGCTAAAAATAAAAATCTTGCCGATTACTTTTGAAATAGTAACCGACGAATGTGTTGAAAATAAATCTTGTCGATTTGCTTTGAAATAGTAACCGACGAATGTGCTGAAAATAAAGTCTTGCCGATTACTTCTAAAATAGTAACAGACAAATATGCTAAAAATAAAAATCTTGCCGATTACTTTTGAAATAGTAACCGACAAATATGCTGAAAATAAAAATCTTGCCGATTACTTTTGAAATAGTAACCGACGAATGTGCTGAAAATAAAAATCTTGCCGATTACTTTTGAAATAGTAACCGACGAATGTGTTGAAAATGAATCATGCCGATTACTTTTGAAATAGTAACCGACAAATGTGCTAAAAATAAATCATGCCGATTACTATTGAAATAGTAACCGACGAATATGTTGAAAATAAAAATCTTGCCGATTACTTTTGAAATAGTAACCGACGAATGTGCTGAAAATAAAGTCTTGCCGATTACTTTTGAAATAGTAAGCGACGAATATGTTGAAAATAAAAATCTTACCGATTACTTTTGAAATAGTAACCAACGAATATGCTGAAAATAAAGTCTTGCCGATTACTTTTGAAATAGTAACCGATGAACATGCTGAAAAATAAAAATCTTGCCGATTACTTTTGAAATAGTAACCGACGAATATGCAGAAAATAGATCATGCCGATGACTTTTGAAATAGTAACCGACGAATGTGTTGAAAATAAAACATGTCGATTACCTTTGAAATAGTTACCGACGAATATGCTGAAAATAAATCATGCCGATTACTTTTGAAATAGGCACCGACGAATATGCTGAAAATAAAAATCTTGCCGATTACTTTTGAAATAGTAACCGACGAATGTGCTGAAAATAAATCATGCCGATTACTTTTGAAATAGTAAGCGAGGAATATGTTGAAAATAAAAATCTTACCGATTACTTTTGAAATAGTAACCAACGAATATGCTGAAAATAAAGTCTTGCCGATTACTTTTGAAATAGTAACCGACGAATATGTTGAAAATAAAAATCTTGCCGATTACTTTTGAAATAGTAACCGACGAATGTGCTGAAAATAAAGTCTTGCCGATTACTTTTGAAATAATAAGCGACGAATATGTTGAAAATAAAAATCTTACCGATTACTTTTGAAATAGTAACCAACGAATATGCTGAAAATAAAGTCTTGCCGATTACTTTTGAAATAGTAACCGACGAATATGTTGAAAATAAAAATCTTGTCGATTACTTTTAAAACAGTAACCGACAAATATGTTGAAAATAAAAATCTTGCCGATTACTTTTGAAATAGTAAACGACGAATATGCTGAAAATAAAAATCTTGCCGATTACTTTTGAAATAGTAACCGACGAATGTGCTGAAAATAAAGTCTTGCCGATTACTTTTGAAATAGTAACCGACGAATATGTTAAAATAAAAATCTTGCCGATTACTTTTGAAATAGTAACCGACAAATATGCTGAAAATAAAAATCTTGCCGATTACTTTTGAAATAGTAACCGACGAACATGCTGAAAATAAAAATCTTCCCGATTACTTTTGAAATAGTAACCGACGAATGTGCTGAAAATAAAGTCTTGCCGATTACTTTTGAAATAGTAACCGACGAATGTGCTGAAAATAAAGTCTTGCCGATTATTTTTAAAATAGTAACAGACAAATATGCTAAAAATAAAAATCTTGCCGATTACTTTTGAAATAGTAACCGACGAATGTGTTGAAAATAAATCTTGTCGATTTGCTTTGAAATAGTAACCGACGAATGTGCTGAAAATAAAGTCTTGCCGATTACTTCTAAAATAGTAACAGACAAATATGCTAAAAATAAAAATCTTGCCGATTACTTTTGAAATAGTAACCGACAAATATGCTGAAAATAAAAATCTTGCCGATTACTTTTGAAATAGTAACCGACGAATGTGCTGAAAATAAAAATCTTGCCGATTACTTTTGAAATAGTAACCGACGAATGTGTTGAAAATGAATCATGCCGATTACTTTTGAAATAGTAACCGACAAATGTGCTAAAAATAAATCATGCCGATTACTATTGAAATAGTAACCGACAAATGTGGTGAAAATAAAAATCTTGTCGATTACTTTTAAAATAGTAACCGACAAATATGCTAAAAATAAAAATCTTGCCGATTACTTTTGAAATAGGAACCGACGAATATGTTGAAAACAAAAATCATGTCGATTACTTTTAAAATAGTAACCGACAAATATGCTAAAAATAAAAATCTTGCCGATTACTTTTGAAATAGTAACCGACGAATGTGCTGAAAATAAATCATGCTGATTACTTTTGAAATAGTAAGCGATGAATATGTTGGAAATAAAAATCTTACCAATTACTTTTAAAAAAGTAACCAATGAATGTGCTGAAAATAAAGTCTTGCCAATTACTTTTGAAATAGTAACCGATGAATATGTTGAAAATAAAAATCTTGCCGATTACTTTTGAAATAGTAACCGACGAATGTGCTGAAAATAAAGTCTTGCCGATTACTTTTAAAATAGTAACCGACAAATATGCTGAAAATAAAAATCTTGCCGATTACTTTTGAAATAGTAACCGACGAACATGCTGAAAATAAAAATCTTCCCGATTACTTTTGAAATAGTAACCGACGAATGTGCTGAAAATAAAGTCTTGCCGATTACTTTTGAAATAGTAACCGACGAATGTGCTGAAAATAAAGTCTTGCCGATTACTTTTAAAATAGTAACAGACAAATATGCTAAAAATAAAAATCTTGCCGATTACTTTTGAAATAGTAACCGACGAATGTGCTGAAAATAAATCTTGCCGATTTGCTATGAAATAGTAACCGACGAATGTGCTGAAAATAAAGTCTTGCCGATTACTTCTAAAATAGTAACAGACAAATATGCTAAAAATAAAAATCTTGCCGATTACTTTTGAAATAGTAACCGACAAATATGCTGAAAATAAAAATCTTGCCGATTACTTTTGAAATAGTAACCGACGAATGTGCTGAAAATAAAAATCTTGCCGATTACTTTTGAAATAGTAACCGACGAACATGCTGAAAATAAAAATCTTGCCGTTTACTTTTGAAATAGTAACCGACGAATGTGCAGAAAATAGATCATGCCGATTACTTTTGAAATAGTAACCGACGAATGTGTTGAAAATAAATCATGTCGATTACCTTTGAAATAGTAACCGACGAATATGCTGAAAATAAATCATGCCGATTACTTTTGAAATAGTCATTGACGAATATGCTGAAAATAAAAATCTTGCCGATTACTTTTGAAATAGTAACCGACGAACATGCTGAAAATAAAAATCTTGCCGATTACTTTTGAAATAGTAACCGACGAATGTGCAGAAAATAGATCATGCCGATTACTTTTGAAATAGTAACCGATGAATGTGTTGAAAATGAATCATGCCGATTACTTTTGAAATAGTAACCGACTAATGTGCTGAAAATAAATCATGCCGATTACTATTGAAATAGTAACCGACAAATGTGGTGAAAATAAAAATCTTGTCGATTACTTTTAAAATAGTAACCGACAAATATGCTAAAAAAAAAAATCTTGCCGATTACTTTTGAAATAGGAACCGACGAATATGTTGAAAATAAAAATCATGTCGATTACTTTTAAAATAGTAACCGACAAATATGCTGAAAATAAAAATCTTGCCGATTAATTTTGAAATAGTAACCGACGAATGTGCTGAAAATAAATCATGCTGATTACTTTTGAAATAGTAACCGATGAATATGTTGGAAATAAAAATCTTACCAATTACTTTTAAAAAAGTAACCAATGAATGTGCTGAAAATAAAGTCTTGCCGATTACTTTTGAAATAGTAACCGACGAATATGTTGAAAATAAAAATCTTGCCGATTACTTTTGAAATAGTAACCGACGAATGTGCTGAAAATAAAGTCTTGCCGATTACTTTTAAAATAGTAACCGACAAATATGCTGAAAATAAAAATCTTGCCGATTACTTTTGAAATAGTAACCGACAAATATGCTGAAAATAAAAATCTTGCGGATTACTTTTGAAATAGTAACCGACGAATGTGCTGAAAATAAAAATCTTGCCGATTACTTTTGAAATAGTAACCGACGAATGTGCAGAAAATAGATCATGCCGATTACTTTTGAAATAGTAACCGACGAATGTGTTGAAAATGAATCATGCCGATTACTTTTGAAATAGTAACCGACAAATGTGCTGAAAATAAATCTTGCCGATTAGCTTTGAAATAGTAACCGACGAATGTGCTGAAAATAAAGTCTTGCCGATTACTTCTAAAATAGTAACAGACAAATATGCTAAAAATATAAAAATCTTGCCGATTACTTTTGAAATAGTAACCGACAAATATGCTGAAAATAAAAATCTTGCCGATTACTTTTGAAATAGTAACCGACGAATGTGCTGAAAATAAAAATCTTGCCGATTACTTTTGAAATAGTAACCGACGAACATGCTGAAAATAAAAATCTTGCCGTTTACTTTTGAAATAGTAACCGACGAATGTGCAGAAAATAGATCATGCCGATTACTTTTAAAATAGTAACCGACGAATGTGTTGAAAATAAATCATGTCGATTACCTTTGAAATAGTAACCGACGAATATGCTGAAAATAAATCATGCCGATTACTTTTGAAATAGTCATTGACGAATATGCTGAAAATAAAAATCTTGCCGATTACTTTTGAAATAGTAACCGACGAATGTGCAGAAAATAGATCATGCCGATTACTTTTGAAATAGTAACCGACGAATGTCTTGAAAATGAATCATGCCGATTACTTTCGCAATAGTAACCGACGAATGTGCTGAAAATAAATCATGCCGATTACTATTGAAATAGTAACCGACAAATGCGCTGAAAATAAAAATCTTGTCGATTACTTTTAAAATAGTAACCGACAAATATGCTAAAAATAAAAATCTTGCCGATTACTTTTGAAATAGGAACCGACGAATATGTTGAAAATAAAAATCTTGTCGATTACTTTTAAAATAGTAACCGACAAATATGCTGAAAATAAAAATCTTGCCGATTACTTTTGAAATAGTAACCGACGAATGTGCTGAAAATAAATCATGCTGATTACTTTTGAAATAGTAACCGATGAATATGTTGGAAATAAAAATCTTACCAATTACTTTTAAAAAAGTAACCAATGAATGTGCTGAAAATAAAGTCTTGCCGATTACTTTTGAAATAGTAACCGACGAATATGTTGAAAATAAAAATCTTGCCGATTACTTTTGAAATAGTAACCGACGAATGTGCTGAAAATAAAGTCTTGCCGATTACTTTTAAAATAGTAGCCGACAAATATGCTGAAAATAAAAATCTTGCCGATTACTTTTGAAATAGTAACCGACAAATATGCTGAAAATAAAAATCTTGCGGATTACTTTTGAAATAGTAACCGACGAATGTGCTGAAAATAAAAATCTTGCCGATTACTTTTGAAATAGTAACCGACGAACATGCTGAAAATAAAAATCTTGCCGATTACTTTTGAAATAGTAACCGACGAATGTGCAGAAAATAGATCATGCCGATTACTTTTGAAATAGTAACCGACGAATGTGTTGAAAATGAATCATGCCGATTACTTTTGAAATAGTAACCGACAAATGTGCTGAAAATAAATCATGCCGATTACTATTGAAATAGTAACCGACAAATGTGGTGAAAATAAAAATCTTGTCGATTACTTTTAAAATAGTAACCGACAAATATGCTAAAAATAAAAATCTTGCCGATAACTTTTGAAACAGGAACCGACGAATATGTTGAAAAAAAAATCTTGCCGATTACTTTTGAAATAGTAATCGACGAATGTGCTGAAAATAAAGTCTTGCCGATTACTTTTAAAATAGTAACCGACAAATATGCTGAAAATAAAAATCTTGCCGATTACTTTTGAAATAGTAACCGACGAACATGCTGAAAATAAAAATCTTCCCGATTACTTTTGAAATAGTAACCGACGAAGGTGCTGAAAATAAAGTCTTGCCGATTACTTTTGAAATAGTAACCGACGAATGTGCTGAAAATAAAGTCTTGCCGATTACTTTTAAAATAGTAACAGACAAATATGCTAAAAATAAAAATCTTGCCGATTACTTTTAAAATAGTAACCGACGAATGTGCTGAAAATAAATCTTGCCGATTAGCTTTGAAATAGTAACCGACGAATGTGCTGAAAATAAAGTCTTGCCGATTACTTCTAAAATAGTAACAGACAAATATGCTAAAAATATAAAAATCTTGCCGATTACTTTTGAAATAGTAACCGACAAATATGCTGAAAATAAAAATCTTGCCGATTACTTTTGAAATAGTAACCGACGAATGTGCTGAAAATAAAAATCTTGCCGATTACTTTTGAAATAGTAACCGACGAACATGCTGAAAATAAAAATCTTGCCGTTTATTTTTGAAATAGTAACCGACGAACGTGCAGAAAATAGATCATGCCGATTACTTTTGAAATAGTAACCGACGAATGTGTTGAAAATAAATCATGTCGATTACCTTTGAAATAGTAACCGACGAATATGCTGAAAATAAATCATGCCGATTACTTTTGAAATAGTCATTGACGAATATGCTGAAAATAAAAATCTTGCCGATTACTTTTGAAATAGTAACCGACGAATGTGCAGAAAATAGATCATGCCGATTACTTTTGAAATAGTAACCGAGGAATGTCTTGAAAATGAATCATGCCGATTACTTTCGCAATAGTAACCGACGAATGTGCTGAAAATAAATCATACCGATTACTATTGAAATAGTAACCGACAAATGCGCTGAAAATAAAAATCTTGTCGATTACTTTTAAAATAGTAACCGACAAATATGCTAAAAATAAAAATCTTGCCTATTACTTTTGAAATAGGAACCGACGAATATGTTGAAAATAAAAATCTTGTCGATTACTTTTAAAATAGTAACCGACAAATATGCTGAAAATAAAAATCTTGCCGATTACTTTTGAAATAGTAACCGACGAATGTGCTGAAAATAAATCATGCTGATTACTTTTGAAATAGTAAGCGATGAATATGTTGGAAATAAAAATCTTACCAATTACTTATAAAAAAGTAACCAATGAATGTGCTGAAAATAAAGTCTTGCCGATTTCTTTTGAAATAGTAACCGATGAATATGTTGAAAATAAAAATCTTGCCGATTACTTTTGAAATAGTAACCGACGAATGTGCTGAAAATAAAGTCTTGCCGATTACTTTTAAAATAGTAACCGACAAATATGCTGAAAATAAAAATCTTGCCGATTACTTTTGAAATAGTAACCGACGAACATGCTGAAAATAAAAATCTTCCCGATTACTTTTGAAATAGTAACCGACGAATGTGCTGAAAATAAAGTCTTGCCGATTACTTTTGAAATAGTAACCGACGAATGTGCTGAAAATAAAGTCTTGCCGATTACTTTTAAAATAGTAACAGACAAATATGCTAAAAATAAAAATCTTGCCGATTACTTTTGAAATAGTAACCGACGAATGTGTTGAAAATAAATCTTGTCGATTTGCTTTGAAATAGTAACCGACGAATGTGCTGAAAATAAAGTCTTGCCGATTACTTCTAAAATAGTAACAGACAAATATGCTAAAAATAAAAATCTTGCCGATTACTTTTGAAATAGTAACCGACAAATATGCTGAAAATAAAAATCTTGCCGATTACTTTTGAAATAGTAACCGACGAATGTGCTGAAAATAAAAATCTTGCCGATTACTTTTGAAATAGTAACCGACGAATGTGTTGAAAATGAATCATGCCGATTACTTTTGAAATAGTAACCGACAAATGTGCTAAAAATAAATCATGCCGATTACTATTGAAATAGTAACCGACAAATGTGGTGAAAATAAAAATCTTGTCGATTACTTTTAAAATAGTAACCGACAAATATGCTAAAAATAAAAATCTTGCCGATTACTTTTGAAATAGGAACCGACGAATATGTTGAAAACAAAAATCATGTCGATTACTTTTAAAATAGTAACCGACAAATATGCTGAAAATAAAAATCTTGCCGATTACTTTTGAAATAGTAACCGACGAATGTGCTGAAAATAAATCATGCTGATTACTTTTGAAATAGTAAGCGATGAATATGTTGGAAATAAAAATCTTACCAATTACTTTTAAAAAAGTAACCAATGAATGTGCTGAAAATAAAGTCTTGCCAATTACTTTTGAAATAGTAACCGATGAATATGTTGAAAATAAAAATCTTGCCGATTACTTTTGAAATAGTAACCGACGAATGTGCTGAAAATAAAGTCTTGCCGATTACTTTTAAAATAGTAACCGACAAATATGCTGAAAATAAAAATCTTGCCGATTACTTTTGAAATAGTAACCGACGAACATGCTGAAAATAAAAATCTTGCCGATTACTTTTGAAATAGTAACCGACGAATGTGCAGAAAATAGATCATGCCGATTACTTTTGAAATAGTAACCGACGAATGTGTTGAAAATGAATCATGCCGATTACTTTTGAAATAGTAACCGACAAATGTGCTGAAAATAAATCATGCCGATTACTATTGAAATAGTAACCGACAAATGTGGTGAAAATAAAAATCTTGTCGATTACTTTTAAAATAGTAACCGACAAATATGCTAAAAATAAAAATCTTGCCGATAACTTTTGAAACAGGAACCGACGAATATGTTGAAAAAAAAATCTTGCCGATTACTTTTGAAATAGTAATCGACGAATGTGCTGAAAATAAAGTCTTGCCGATTACTTTTAAAATAGTAACCGACAAATATGCTGAAAATAAAAATCTTGCCGATTACTTTTGAAATAGTAACCGACGAACATGCTGAAAATAAAAATCTTCCCGATTACTTTTGAAATAGTAACCGACGAAGGTGCTGAAAATAAAGTCTTGCCGATTACTTTTGAAATAGTAACCGACGAATGTGCTGAAAATAAAGTCTTGCCGATTACTTTTAAAATAGTAACAGACAAATATGCTAAAAATAAAAATCTTGCCGATTACTTTTAAAATAGTAACCGACGAATGTGCTGAAAATAAATCTTGCCGATTAGCTTTGAAATAGTAACCGACGAATGTGCTGAAAATAAAGTCTTGCCGATTACTTCTAAAATAGTAACAGACAAATATGCTAAAAATATAAAAATCTTGCCGATTACTTTTGAAATAGTAACCGACAAATATGCTGAAAATAAAAATCTTGCCGATTACTTTTGAAATAGTAACCGACGAATGTGCTGAAAATAAAAATCTTGCCGATTACTTTTGAAATAGTAACCGACGAACATGCTGAAAATAAAAATCTTGCCGTTTATTTTTGAAATAGTAACCGACGAACGTGCAGAAAATAGATCATGCCGATTACTTTTGAAATAGTAACCGACGAATGTGTTGAAAATAAATCATGTCGATTACCTTTGAAATAGTAACCGACGAATATGCTGAAAATAAATCATGCCGATTACTTTTGAAATAGTCATTGACGAATATGCTGAAAATAAAAATCTTGCCGATTACTTTTGAAATAGTAACCGACGAATGTGCAGAAAATAGATCATGCCGATTACTTTTGAAATAGTAACCGATGAATGTCTTGAAAATGAATCATGCCGATTACTTTCGCAATAGTAACCGACGAATGTGCTGAAAATAAATCATACCGATTACTATTGAAATAGTAACCGACAAATGCGCTGAAAATAAAAATCTTGTCGATTACTTTTAAAATAGTAACCGACAAATATGCTAAAAATAAAAATCTTGCCTATTACTTTTGAAATAGGAACCGACGAATATGTTGAAAATAAAAATCTTGTCGATTACTTTTAAAATAGTAACCGACAAATATGCTGAAAATAAAAATCTTGCCGATTACTTTTGAAATAGTAACCGACGAATGTGCTGAAAATAAATCATGCTGATTACTTTTGAAATAGTAAGCGATGAATATGTTGGAAATAAAAATCTTACCAATTACTTATAAAAAAGTAACCAATGAATGTGCTGAAAATAAAGTCTTGCCGATTTCTTTTGAAATAGTAACCGATGAATATGTTGAAAATAAAAATCTTGCCGATTACTTTTGAAATAGTAACCGACGAATGTGCTGAAAATAAAGTCTTGCCGATTACTTTTAAAATAGTAACCGACAAATATGCTGAAAATAAAAATCTTGCCGATTACTTTTGAAATAGTAACCGACGAACATGCTGAAAATAAAAATCTTCCCGATTACTTTTGAAATAGTAACCGACGAATGTGCTGAAAATAAAGTCTTGCCGATTACTTTTGAAATAGTAACCGACGAATGTGCTGAAAATAAAGTCTTGCCGATTACTTTTAAAATAGTAACAGACAAATATGCTAAAAATAAAAATCTTGCCGATTACTTTTGAAATAGTAACCGACGAATGTGTTGAAAATAAATCTTGTCGATTTGCTTTGAAATAGTAACCGACGAATGTGCTGAAAATAAAGTCTTGCCGATTACTTCTAAAATAGTAACAGACAAATATGCTAAAAATAAAAATCTTGCCGATTACTTTTGAAATAGTAACCGACAAATATGCTGAAAATAAAAATCTTGCCGATTACTTTTGAAATAGTAACCGACGAATGTGCTGAAAATAAAAATCTTGCCGATTACTTTTGAAATAGTAACCGACGAATGTGTTGAAAATGAATCATGCCGATTACTTTTGAAATAGTAACCGACAAATGTGCTAAAAATAAATCATGCCGATTACTATTGAAATAGTAACCGACAAATGTGGTGAAAATAAAAATCTTGTCGATTACTTTTAAAATAGTAACCGACAAATATGCTAAAAATAAAAATCTTGCCGATTACTTTTGAAATAGGAACCGACGAATATGTTGAAAACAAAAATCATGTCGATTACTTTTAAAATAGTAACCGACAAATATGCTGAAAATAAAAATCTTGCCGATTACTTTTGAAATAGTAACCGACGAATGTGCTGAAAATAAATCATGCTGATTACTTTTGAAATAGTAAGCGATGAATATGTTGGAAATAAAAATCTTACCAATTACTTTTAAAAAAGTAACCAATGAATGTGCTGAAAATAAAGTCTTGCCAATTACTTTTGAAATAGTAACCGATGAATATGTTGAAAATAAAAATCTTGCCGATTACTTTTGAAATAGTAACCGACGAATGTGCTGAAAATAAAGTCTTGCCGATTACTTTTAAAATAGTAACCGACAAATATGCTGAAAATAAAAATCTTGCCGATTACTTTTGAAATAGTAACCGACGAACATGCTGAAAATGTAATCGGTAAGATTTTTATTTTCAACATATTCGTCACTTACTATTTCCAAAGTAATCGGCATGATTTATTTTCAGCACATTCGTCGGTTACTATTTCAAAAGTAATCTGCAAGATTTTTATTTTCAGCATATTCGCCGGTGACTATTTCTAAAGTAATCGGCATGATTTATTTTCAGCATATTCGTCGGTTACTATTTCAAAGGTAATCGACATGATTTATTTTCAACACATTTGTCGGTTACTATTTCAAAAGTAATCGGCATGATCTATTTTCTGCACAATCGTCGGTTACTATTTCAAAAGTAATCGGCAAGATTTTTATTTTCAGCATGTTCATCGGTTACTATTTCAAAGGCAATCGGCAAAATTTTTATTTTCAGCACATTCGTCAGTTACTATTTCAAAAGTATTCGGCAAGATTTTTATTTTCAACATATTCGTTGGTTACTATTTCAAAAGTAATGGGCAAGACTTTTATTTTCAGCACATTTGTCGATTACTATTTCAATAGTAATCGGCATGATTTATTTTCAGCACATTCGTCTGTTACTATTTCAAAAGTAATCGGCAAGATTTTTATTTTCAGCATATTCGTCGGTGACTATTTCAAAAGTAATCGGCATGATTTATTTTCAGCACATTCGTCGGTGACTATTTCAAAAGTAATCGGCAAGATTTTTATTTTTAGCATATTTGTCGGTTACTATTTTAAAAGTAATCAACAAGATTTTTATTTTCAACATATTCGTCGGTTCCTATTTTAAAAGTAATTGGCAAGATTTTTATTTTTAGCATATTTGTCGGTTACTATTTTAAAAGTAATAGACAAGATTTTTATTTTCAACATATTCGTCGCTTACTATTTCAAAAGTATTCGGCATGATTTATTTTCAGCACATTCGTCGGTTACTATTTCAAAAGTAATCGGCAAGATTTATTTTCAGCACATATTCGTCGGTTACTATTTCAAAAGTAATGGGTAAGACTTTTATTTTCAGCACATTTGTCGGTTAGAATTTCAATAGTAATCGGCATTATTTATTTTCAGCACATTCGTCGGTTACTATTTCAAAAGTAATCGGCAAGATTTTTATTTTCAGCATATTGGTCGGTGACTATTTCAAAAGTAATCGGCAAGATTTTTATTTTCAGCATATTTGTCGGTTACTTTTTCAAAAGTAATCGGCAAGGTTTTTATTTTCAGCATATTTGTCGGTTACTATTTTAAAAGTAATCGACAAGATTTTTATTTTCAACATATTTGTCGGTTACTATTTCAAAAGTAATCGGCAAGACTTTATATTCAGCATATTCGTTGGTTACTATTTCAAGAGTAATCGGTAAGATTTTTATTTTCACCATATTCGTCGCTTACTATTTCAAAAGTAATGGGCATGATTTATTTTCAACACATTCGTCGGTTACTATTTCAAAAGTAATCGGCAAGATTTATTTTCAGCACATATTCGTCGCTTACTATTTCAAAAGTAATCGGCATGATTTATTTTCAGCACATTCGTCGGTTACTATTTCAAAAGTAATCGGCAAGATTTATTTTCAGCACATATTCGTCGGTTACTATTTCAAAAGTAATGGGCAAGACTTTTATTTTCAGCACATTTGTCGGTTACTATTTCAATAGTAATCGACATTATTTATTTTCAGCACATTCATCGGTTACTATTTCAAAAGTAATCGGCAAGATTTTTATTTTCAGCATATTGGTCGGTGACTATTTCAAAAGTAATCGGCAAGATTTTTATTTTCAGCATATTTGTCGGTTACTTTTTCAAAAGTAATCGGCAAGATTTTTATTTTCAGCATATTTGTCGGTTACTATTTTAAAAGTAATCGACAAGATTTTTATTTTCAACATATTTGTCGGTTACTATTTCAAAAGTAATCGGCAAGACTTTATATTCAGCATATTCGTTGGTTACTATTTCAAGAGTAATCGGTAAGATTTTTATTTTCACCATATTCGTCGCTTACTATTTCAAAAGTAATGGGCATGATTTATTTTCAACACATTCGTCGGTTACTATTTCAAAAGTAATCGGCAAGATTTATTTTCAGCACATATTCGTCGCTTACTATTTCAAAAGTAATCGGCATGATTTATTTTCAGCACATTCGTCGGTTACTATTTCAAAAGTAATCGGCAAGATTTATTTTCAGCACATATTCGTCGGTTACTATTTCAATAGTAATGGGCAAGACTTTTATTTTCAGCACATTTGTCGGTTACTATTTCAATAGTAATCGACATTATTTATTTTCAGCACATTCGTCGGTTACTATTTCAAAAGTAATCGGCAAGATTTTTATTTTCAGCATATTGGTCGGTGACTATTTCAAAAGTAATCGGCAAGATTTTTATTTTCAGCATATTTGTCGGTTACTTTTTCAAAAGTAATCGGCAAGATTTTTATTTTCAGCATATTTGTCGGTTACTATTTTAAAAGTAATCGACAAGATTTTTATTTTCAACATATTCGTCGGTTACTATTTCAAAAGTAATCGGCAAGACATTATATTCAGCATATTCGTCGGTTACTATTTCAAAAGTAATCGGTAAGATTTTTATTTTCAACATATTCGTCGCTTACTATTTCAAAAGTAATCGGCATGATTTATTTTCAGCACATTCGTCAGTTACTATTTCAAAAGTAATCGGCAAGATTTATTTTCAGCACATATTCGTCGGTTACTATTTCAAAAGTTATCGGCAAGACTTTATTTTCAGCACATTCGTTGGTTACTATTTCAAAAGTAATCGGTAAGATTTTTATTTTCAACATATTCGTCACTTACTATTTCCAAAGTAATCGGCATGATTTATTTTCAGCACATTCGTCGGTTACTATTTCAAAAGTAATCTGCAAGATTTTTATTTTCAGCATATTCGCCGGTGACTATTTCTAAAGTAATCGGCATGATTTATTTTCAGCATATTCGTCGGTTACTATTTCAAAGGTAATCGACATGATTTATTTTCAACACATTCGTCGGTTACTATTTCAAAAGTAATCGGCATGATCTATTTTCTGCACAATCGTCGGTTACTATTTCAAAAGTAATCGGCAAGATTTTTATTTTCAGCATGTTCATCGGTTACTATTTCAAAGGCAATCGGCAAAATTTTTATTTTCAGCACATTCGTCAGTTACTATTTCAAAAGTATTCGGCAAGATTTTTATTTTCAACATATTCGTTGGTTACTATTTCAAAAGTAATGGGCAAGACTTTTATTTTCAGCACATTTGTCGATTACTATTTCAATAGTAATCGGCATGATTTATTTTCAGCACATTCGTCTGTTACTATTTCAAAAGTAATCGGCAAGATTTTTATTTTCAGCATATTCGTCGGTGACTATTTCAAAAGTAATCGGCATGATTTATTTTCAGCACATTCGTCGGTGACTATTTCAAAAGTAATCGGCAAGATTTTTATTTTTAGCATATTTGTCGGTTACTATTTTAAAAGTAATCAACAAGATTTTTATTTTCAACATATTCGTCGGTTCCTATTTCAAAAGTAATTGGCAAGATTTTTATTTTTAGCATATTTGTCGGTTACTATTTTAAAAGTAATAGACAAGATTTTTATTTTCAACATATTCGTCGCTTACTATTTCAAAAGTAATCGGCAAGATTTATTTTCAGCACATATTCGTCGGTTACTATTTCAAAAGTAATGGGTAAGACTTTTATTTTCAGCACATTTGTCGGTTAGAATTTCAATAGTAATCGGCATTATTTATTTTCAGCACATTCGTCGGTTACTATTTCAAAAGTAATCGGCAAGATTTTTATTTTCAGCATATTGGTCGGTGACTATTTCAAAAGTAATCGGCAAGATTTTTATTTTCAGCATATTTGTCGGTTACTTTTTCAAAAGTAATCGGCAAGATTTTTATTTTCAGCATATTTGTCGGTTACTATTTTAAAAGTAAACGACAAGATTTTTATTTTCAACATATTCGTCGGTTACTATTTCAAAAGTAATCGGCAAGACTTTATATTCAGCATATTCGTTGGTTACTATTTCAAGAGTAATCGGTAAGATTTTTATTTTCACCATATTCGTCGCTTACTATTTCAAAAGTAATGGGCATGATTTATTTTCAACACATTCGTCGGTTACTATTTCAAAAGTAATCGGCAAGATTTATTTTCAGCACATATTCGTCGCTTACTATTTCAAAAGTAATCGGCATGATTTATTTTCAGCACATTCGTCGGTTACTATTTCAAAAGTAATCGGCAAGATTTATTTTCAGCACATATTCGTCGGTTACTATTTCAAAAGTAATGGGCAAGACTTTTATTTTCAGCACATTTGTCGGTTACTATTTCAATAGTAATCGACATTATTTATTTTCAGCACATTCGTCGGTTACTATTTCAAAAGTAATCGGCAAGATTTTTATTTTCAGCATATTGGTCGGTGACTATTTCAAAAGTAATCGGCAAGATTTTTATTTTCAGCATATTTGTCGGTTACTTTTTCAAAAGTAATCGGCAAGATTTTTATTTTCAGCATATTTGTCGGTTACTATTTTAAAAGTAATCGACAAGATTTTTATTTTCAACATATTCGTCGGTTACTATTTCAAAAGTAATCGGCAAGACATTATATTCAGCATATTCGTTGGTTACTATTTCAAAAGTAATCGGTAAGATTTTTATTTTCAACATATTCGTCGCTTACTATTTCAAAAGTAATCGGCATGATTTATTTTCAGCACATTCGTCAGTTACTATTACAAAAGTAATCGGCAAGATTTATTTTCAGCACATATTCGTCGGTTACTATTTCAAAAGTTATCGGCAAGACTTTATTTTCAGCACATTCGTTGGTTACTATTTCAAAAGTAATCGGTAAGATTTTTATTTTCAACATATTCGTCACTTACTATTTCCAAAGTAATCGGCATGATTTATTTTCAGCACATTCGTCGGTTACTATTTCAAAAGTAATCTGCAAGATTTTTATTTTCAGCATATTCGCCGGTGACTATTTCTAAAGTAATCGGCATGATTTATTTTCAGCATATTCGTCGGTTACTATTTCAAAGGTAATCGACATGATTTATTTTCAACACATTCGTCGGTTACTATTTCAAAAGTAATCGGCATGATCTATTTTCTGCACAATCGTCGGTTACTATTTCAAAAGTAATCGGCAAGATTTTTATTTTCAGCATGTTCATCGGTTACTATTTCAAAGGCAATCGGCAAAATTTTTATTTTCAGCACATTCGTCAGTTACTATTTCAAAAGTATTCGGCAAGATTTTTATTTTCAACATATTCGTTGGTTACTATTTCAAAAGTAATGGGCAAGACTTTTATTTTCAGCACATTTGTCGATTACTATTTCAATAGTAATCGGCATGATTTATTTTCAGCACATTCGTCTGTTACTATTTCAAAAGTAATCGGCAAGATTTTTATTTTCAGCATATTCGTCGGTGACTATTTCAAAAGTAATCGGCATGATTTATTTTCAGCACATTCGTCGGTGACTATTTCAAAAGTAATCGGCAAGATTTTTATTTTTAGCATATTTGTCGGTTACTATTTTAAAAGTAATCAACAAGATTTTTATTTTCAACATATTCGTCGGTTCCTATTTTAAAAGTAATTGGCAAGATTTTTATTTTTAGCATATTTGTCGGTTACTATTTTAAAAGTAATAGACAAGATTTTTATTTTCAACATATTCGTCGCTTACTATTTCAAAAGTATTCGGCATGATTTATTTTCAGCACATTCGTCGGTTACTATTTCAAAAGTAATCGGCAAGATTTATTTTCAGCACATATTCGTCGGTTACTATTTCAAAAGTAATGGGTAAGACTTTTATTTTCAGCACATTTGTCGGTTAGAATTTCAATAGTAATCGGCATTATTTATTTTCAGCACATTCGTCGGTTACTATTTCAAAAGTAATCGGCAAGATTTTTATTTTCAGCATATTGGTCGGTGACTATTTCAAAAGTAATCGGCAAGATTTTTATTTTCAGCATATTTGTCGGTTACTTTTTCAAAAGTAATCGGCAAGATTTTTATTTTCAGCATATTTGTCGGTTACTATTTTAAAAGTAATCGACAAGATTTTTATTTTCAACATATTCGTCGGTTACTATTTCAAAAGTAATCGGCAAGACTTTATATTCAGCATATTCGTTGGTTACTATTTCAAGAGTAATTGGTAAGATTTTTATTTTCACCATATTCGTCGCTTACTATTTCAAAAGTAATGGGCATGATTTATTTTCAACACATTCGTCGGTTACTATTTCAAAAGTAATCGGCAAGATTTATTTTCAGCACATATTCGTCGCTTACTATTTCAAAAGTAATCGGCATGATTTATTTTCAGCACATTCGTCGGTTACTATTTCAAAAGTAATCGGCAAGATTTATTTTCAGCACATATTCGTCGGTTACTATTTCAAAAGTAATGGGCAAGACTTTTATTTTCAGCACATTTGTCGGTTACTATTTCAATAGTAATCGGCATTATTTATTTTCAGCACATTCGTCGGTTACTATTTCAAAAGTAATCGGCAAGATTTTTATTTTCAGCATATTGGTCGGTGACTATTTCAAAAGTAATCGGCAAGATTTTTATTTTCAGCATATTTGTCGGTTACTTTTTCAAAAGTAATCGGCAAGATTTTTATTTTCAGCATATTTGTCGGTTACTATTTTAAAAGTAATCGACAAGATTTTTATTTTCAACATATTCGTCGGTTACTATTTCAAATGTAATCGGCAAGACATTATATTCAGCATATTCGTTGGTTACTATTTCAAAAGTAATCGGTAAGATTTTTATTTTCAACATATTCGTCGCTTACTATTTCAAAAGTAATCGGCATGATTTATTTTCAGCACATTCGTCAGTTACTATTTCAAAAGTAATCGGCAAGATTTATTTTCAGCACATATTCGTCGGTTACTATTTCAAAAGTTATCGGCAAGACTTTATTTTCAGCACATTCGTTGGTTACTATTTCAAAAGTAATCGGTAAGATTTTTATTTTCAACATATTCGTCACTTACTATTTCCAAAGTAATCGGCATGATTTATTTTCAGCACATTCGTCGGTTACTATTTCAAAAGTAATTGGCAAGATTTTTATTTTCAGCATATTCGTCGGTGACTATTTCAAAAGTAATCGGCATGATTTATTTTCAGCAGATTCGTCGGTTACTATTTCAAAGGTAATCGACATGATTTATTTTCAACACATTCGTCGGTTACTATTTCAAAAGTAATCGGCATGATCTATTTTCTGCACATTCGTCGGTTACTATTTCAAAAGTAATCGGCAAGATTTTTATTTTCAGCATGTTCACCGGTTACTATTTCAAAGGTAATTGGCAAGATTTTTATTTTCAGCACATTCGTCGGTTACTATTTCAAAAGTATTCGGCAAGATTTTTATTTTCAACATATTCGTTGGTTACTATTTCAAAAGTAATCGGCAAGACTTTATTTTCAGCACATTCATTGGTTACTTTTTTAAAAGTAATCGGTAAGATTTTTATTTCCAACATATTTCTCGCTTACTATTTCAAAAGTAATCAGCATGATTTATTTTCAGCACATTCGTCGGTTACTATTTCAAAAGTAATCGGCAAGATTTTTATTTTCAGCATATTCGTCGGTGACTATTTCAAAAGTAATCGGCATGATTTATTTTCAGCACATTCGTCGGTTACTATTTCAAAAGTAATCGGCAAGATTTATTTTCAGCACATATTCGTCGGTTACTATTTCAAATGTAATGGGCAAGACTTTTATTTTCAGCACATTTGTCGGTTACTATTTCAATAGTAATCGGCATGATTTTTTTTCAGCACATTCGTCGGTTACTATTTCAAAAGTAATCGGCAAGATTTTTATTTTCAGCATATTGGTCGGTGACTATTTCAAAAGTAATCGGCAAGATTTTTATTTTCAGCGTATTTGTCGGTTACTTTTTCAAAAGTAATCGGCAAGATTTTTATTTTCAGCATATTTGTCGGTTACTTTTTCAAAAGTAATCGGCAATATTTTTATTTTCAGCATATTTGTCAGTTACGATTTTAAAAGTAATCTACAAGATTTTTATTTTCAACATATTCGTCGGTTATTATTTCAAAAGTAATCGGCAAGACTTTATTTTCAGCATATTCGTTGATTACTATTTCAAAAGTAATCGGTAAGATTTTTATTTTCAACATATTCGTCGCTTATTATTTCAAAAGTAATCGGCATGATTTATTTTCAGCACATTCGTCGGTTACTATTTCAAAAGTAATCGGCAAGATTTATTTTCAGCACATATTCGTCGGTTACTATTTCAAAAGTTATCGGCAAGACTTTATTTTCAGCACATTCGTTGGTTACTATTTCAAAAGTAATTGGTAAGATTTTTATTTTCAACATATTCGTCACTTACTATTTCCAAAGTAATCGGCATGATTTATTTTCAGCACATTCGTTGGTTACTATTTCAAAAGTAATCGGCAAGATTTTTATTTTCAGCATATTCGTCGATGACTATTTCAAAAGTAATCGGCATGATTTATTTTCAGCATATTCGTCGGTTACTATTTCAAAGGTAATCGACATGATTTATTTTCAACACATTCGTCGGTTACTATTTCAAAAGTAATGGGCATGATCTATTTTCTGCACATTCGTCGGTTACTATTTCAAAAGTAATAGGCAAGATTTTTATTTTCAGCATGTTCATCGGTTACTATTTCAAAGGTAATCGGCAAGATTTTTATTTTCAGCACATTCGTCGGTTACTATTTCAAAAGTATTCGGCAAGATTTTTATTTTCAACATATTCGTCGGTTACTATTTCAAAAGTAATCGGCAAGACTTTATTTTTAGCACATTCATTGGTTACTTTTTTAAAAGTAATCGGTAAGATTTTTATTTTCAACATATTCGTCGGTTACTATTTCAAAAGTAATCGGCAAGACTTTATATTCAGCATATTCGTTGGTTACTATTTCAAAAGTAATCGGTAAGATTTTTATTTTCAACATATTCGTCGCTTACTATTTCAAAAGTAATCGGCATGATTTATTTTCAACACATTCGTCGGTTACTATTTCAAAAGTAATCGGCAAGATTTATTTGCAGCACATATTCGTCGCTTACTATTTCAAAAGTAATCGGCATGATTTATTTTCAGCACATTCGTCGCTTACTATTTCAAAAGTAATCGGCAAGACTTTATTTTCAGCATATTCGTTGATTACTATTTCAAAAGTAATCGGTAAGATTTTTATTTTCAACATATTCGTCGCTTATTATTTCAAAAGTAATCGGCATGATTTATTTTCAGCACATTCGTCGGTTACTATTTCAAAAGTAATCGGCAAGATTTATTTTCAGCACATATTCGTCGGTTACTATTTCAAAAGTTATCGGCAAGACTTTATTTTCAGCACATTCGTTGGTTACTATTTCAAAAGTAATTGGTAAGATTTTTATTTTCAACATTTTCGTCACTTACTATTTCCAAAGTAATCGGCATGATTTATTTTCAGCACATTCGTTGGTTACTATTTCAAAAGTAATCGGCAAGATTTTTATTTTCAGCATATTCGTCGATGACTATTTCAAAAGTAATCGGCATGATTTATTTTCAGCATATTCGTCGGTTACTATTTCAAAGGTAATCGACATGATTTATTTTCAACACATTCGTCGCTTACTATTTCAAAAGTAATGGGCATGATCTATTTTCTGCACATTCGTCGGTTACTATTTCAAAAGTAATAGGCAAGATTTTTATTTTCAGCATGTTCATCGGTTACTATTTCAAAGGTAATCGGCAAGATTTTTATTTTCAGCACATTCGTCCGTTACTATTTCAAAAGTATTCGGCAAGATTTTTATTTTCAACATATTCGTCGGTTACTATTTCAAAAGTAATCGGCAAGACTTTATTTTTAGCACATTCATTGGTTACTTTTTTAAAAGTAATCGGTAAGATTTTTATTTTCAACATATTCGTCGATTACTATTTCAAAAGTAATCGGCAAGACTTTATATTCAGCATATTCGTTGGTTACTATTTCAAAAGTAATCGGTAAGATTTTTATTTTCAACATATTCGTCGCTTACTATTTCAAAAGTAATCGGCATGATTTATTTTCAACACATTCGTCGGTTACTATTTCAAAAGTAATCGGCAAGATTTATTTTCAGCACATATTCGTCGCTTACTATTTCAAAAGTAATCGGCATGATTTATTTTCAGCACATTCGTCGGTTACTATTTCAAAAGTAATCGGCAAGATTTATTTTCAGCACATATTCGTCGGTTACTATTTCAAAAGTAATGGGCAAGACTTTTATTTTCAGCACATTTGTCGGTTACTATTTCAATAGTAATCGGCATTATTTATTTTCAGCACATTCGTCGGTTACTATTTCAAAAGTAATCGGCAAGATTTTTATTTTCAGCATATTGGTCGGTGACTATTTCAAAAGTAATCGGCAAGATTTTTATTTTCAGGATATTTGTCGGTTACTTTTTCAAAAGTAATCGGCAAGATTTTTATTTTCAGCATATTTGTCGGTTACTATTTTAAAAGTAATCGACAAGATTTTTATTTTCAACATATTCGTCGGTTACTATTTCAAAAGTAATCGGCAAGATTTTTATTTTCAGCATATTTGTCGGTTACTATTTTAAAAGTAATCGACAAGATTTTTATTTTCAGCACATTCGTCGGTTACTATTTCAAAAGTAATTGGCAAGATTTTTATTTTCAGCATATTCGCCGGTGACTATTTCAAAAGTAATCGACATGATTTATTTTCAGCAGATTCGTCGGTTACTATTTCAAAGGCAATCGACATGATTTATTTTCAACACATTCGTCGGTTACTATTTCAAAAGTAATCGGCATGATCTATTTTCTGCACATTCGTCGGTTACTATTTCAAAAGTAATCGGCAAGATTTTTATTTTCAGCATATTGGTCGGTGACTATTTCAAAAGTAATCGGCAAGATTTTTATTTTCAGCATATTTGTCGGTTACTATTTTAAAAGTAATCGACAAGATTTTTATTTTCAACATATTCGTCGGTTACTATTTCAAAAGTAATCGGCAAGACTTTATATTCAGCATATTCGTTGGTTACTATTTCAAAAGTAATCGTTAAGATTTTTATTTTCAACATATTCGTCGCTTACTATTTCAAAATTAATCGGCATGATTTATTTTCAGCACATTCGTCAGCTACTATTTCAAAAGTAATCGGCAAGATTTATTTTCAGCACATATTCGTCGGTTACTATTTCAAAAGTTATCGGCAAGATTTTTATTTTCAGCATATTCGTCGATGACTATTTCAAAAGTAATCGGCATGATTTATTTTCAGCATATTCGTCGGTTACTATTTCAAAGGTAATCGACATGATTTATTTTCAACACATTCGTCGGTTACTATTTCAAAAGTAATGGGCATGATCTATTTTCTGCACATTCGTCGGTTACTATTTCAAAAGTAATAGGCAAGATTTTTATTTTCAGCATGTTCATCGGTTACTATTTCAAAGGTAATCGGCAAGATTTTTATTTTCAGCACATTCGTCGGTTACTATTTCAAAAGTATTCGGCAAGATTTTTATTTTCAACATATTCGTCGGTTACTATTTCAATAGTAATCGGCAAGACTTTATTTTTAGCACATTCATTGGTTACTTTTTTAAAAGTAATCGGTAAGATTTTTATTTTCAACATATTCGTCGGTTACTATTTCAAAAGTAATCGGCAAGACTTTATATTCAGCATATTCGTTGGTTACTATTTCAAAAGTAATCGGTAAGATTTTTATTTTCAACATATTCGTCGCTTACTATTTCAAAAGTAATCGGCATGATTTATTTTCAACACATTCGTCGGTTACTATTTCAAAAGTAATCGGCAAGATTTATTTTCAGCACATATTCGTCGCTTACTATTTCAAAAGTAATCGGCATGATTTATTTTCAGCACATTCGTCGGTTACTATTTCAAAAGTAATCGGCAAGACTTTATTTTCAGCATATTCGTTGATTACTATTTCAAAAGTAATCGGTAAGATTTTTATTTTCAACATATTCGTCACTTACTATTTCCAAAGTAATCGGCATGATTTATTTTCAGCACATTCGTTGGTTACTATTTCAAAAGTAATCGGCAAGATTTTTATTTTCAGCACATTTGTCGGTTACTATTTCAATAGTAATCGGCATTATTTATTTTCAGCACATTCGTCGGTTACTATTTCAAAAGTAATCGGCATTATTTATTTTCAGCATATTGGTCGGTGACTATTTCAAAAGTAATCGGCAAGATTTTTATTTTCAGCATATTTGTCGGTTACTATTTTAAAAGTAATCGACAAGATTTTTATTTTCAACATATTCGTCGGTTACTATTTCAAAAGTAATCGGCAAGACTTTATATTCAGCATATTCGTTGGTTACTATTTCAAAAGTAATCGTTAAGATTTTTATTTTCAACATATTCGTCGCTTACTATTTCAAAATTAATCGGCATGATTTATTTTCAGCACATTCGTCAGCTACTATTTCAAAAGTAATCGGCAAGATTTATTTTCAGCACATATTCGTCGGTTACTATTTCAAAAGTTATCGGCAAGATTTTTATTTTCAGCATATTCGTCGATGACTATTTCAAAAGTAATCGGCATGATTTATTTTCAGCATATTCGTCGGTTACTATTTCAAAGGTAATCGACATGATTTATTTTCAACACATTCGTCGGTTACTATTTCAAAAGTAATGGGCATGATCTATTTTCTGCACATTCGTCGGTTACTATTTCAAAAGTAATAGGCAAGATTTTTATTTTCAGCATGTTCATCGGTTACTATTTCAAAGGTAATCGGCAAGATTTTTATTTTCAGCACATTCGTCGGTTACTATTTCAAAAGTATTCGGCAAGATTTTTATTTTCAACATATTCGTCGGTTACTATTTCAAAAGTAATCGGCAAGACTTTATTTTTAGCACATTCATTGGTTACTTTTTTAAAAGTAATCGGTAAGATTTTTATTTTCAACATATTCGTCGGTTACTATTTCAAAAGTAATCGGCAAGACTTTATATTCAGCATATTCGTTGGTTACTATTTCAAAAGTAATCGGTAAGATTTTTATTTTCAACATATTCGTCGCTTACTATTTCAAAAGTAATCGGCATGATTTATTTTCAACACATTCGTCGGTTACTATTTCAAAAGTAATCGGCAAGATTTATTTTCAGCACATATTCGTCGCTTACTATTTCAAAAGTAATCGGCATGATTTATTTTCAGCACATTCGTCGGTTACTATTTCAAAAGTAATCGGCAAGACTTTATTTTCAGCATATTCGTTGATTACTATTTCAAAAGTAATCGGTAAGATTTTTATTTTCAACATATTCGTCACTTACTATTTCCAAAGTAATCGGCATGATTTATTTTCAGCACATTCGTTGGTTACTATTTCAAAAGTAATCGGCAAGATTTTTATTTTCAGCACATTTGTCGGTTACTATTTCAATAGTAATCGGCATTATTTATTTTCAGCACATTCGTCGGTTACTATTTCAAAAGTAATCGGCATTATTTATTTTCAGCATATTCGTCGGTTACTATTTCAAAGGTAATCGACATGATTTATTTTCAACACATTCGTCGGTTACTATTTCAAAAGTAATGGGCATGATCTATTTTCTGCACATTCGTCGGTTACTATTTCAAAAGTAATAGGCAAGATTTTTATTTTCAGCATGTTCATCGGTTACTATTTCAAAGGTAATCGGCAAGATTTTTATTTTCAGCACATTCGTCGGTTACTATTTCAAAAGTATTCGGCAAGATTTTTATTTTCAACATATTCGTCGGTTACTATTTCAAAAGTAATCGGCAAGACTTTATTTTTAGCACATTCATTGGTTACTTTTTTAAAAGTAATCGGTAAGATTTTTATTTTCAACATATTCGTCGGTTACTATTTCAAAAGTAATCGGCAAGACTTTATATTCAGCATATTCGTTGGTTACTATTTCAAAAGAAATCGGTAAGATTTTTATTTTCAACATATTCGTCGCTTACTATTTCAAAAGTAATCGGCATGATTTATTTTCAACACATTCGTCGGTTACTATTTCAAAAGTAATCGGCAAGATTTATTTTCAGCACATATTCGTCGCTTACTATTTCAAAAGTAATCGGCATGATTTATTTTCAGCACATTCGTCGGTTACTATTTCAAAAGTAATCGGCAAGATTTATTTTCAGCACATATTCGTCGGTTACTATTTCAAAAGTAATGGGCAAGACTTTTATTTTCAGCACATTTGTCGGTTACTATTTCAATAGTAATCGGCATTATTTATTTTCAGCACATTCGTCGGTTACTATTTCAAAAGTAATCGGCAAGATTTTTATTTTCAGCATATTCGTCGATGACTATTTCAAAAGTAATCGGCATGATTTATTTTCAGCATATTCGTCGGTTACTATTTCAAAGGTAATCGACATGATTTATTTTCAACACATTCGTCGGTTACTATTTCAAAAGTAATGGGCATGATCTATTTTCTGCACATTCGTCGGTTACTATTTCAAAAGTAATAGGCAAGATTTTTATTTTCAGCATGTTCATCGGTTACTATTTCAAAGGTAATCGGCAAGATTTTTATTTTCAGCACATTCGTCGGTTACTATTTCAAAAGTATTCGGCAAGATTTTTATTTTCAACATATTCGTCGGTTACTATTTCAAAAGTAATCGGCAAGACTTTATTTTTAGCACATTCATTGGTTACTTTTTTAAAAGTAATCGGTAAGATTTTTATTTTCAACATATTCGTCGGTTACTATTTCAAAAGTAATCGGCAAGACTTTATATTCAGCATATTCGTTGGTTACTATTTCAAAAGTAATCGGTAAGATTTTTATTTTCAACATATTCGTCGCTTACTATTTCAAAAGTAATCGGCATGATTTATTTTCAACACATTCGTCGGTTACTATTTCAAAAGTAATCGGCAAGATTTATTTTCAGCACATATTCGTCGCTTACTATTTCAAAAGTAATCGGCATGATTTATTTTCAGCACATTCGTCGCTTACTATTTCAAAAGTAATCGGCAAGACTTTATTTTCAGCACATTCGTTGGTTACTATTTCAAAAGTAATTGGTAAGATTTTTATTTTCAACATATTCGTCACTTACTATTTCCAAAGTAATCGGCATGATTTATTTTCAGCACATTCGTTGGTTACTATTTCAAAAGTAATCGGCAAGATTTTTATTTTCAGCATATTCGTCGATGACTATTTCAAAAGTAATCGGCATGATTTATTTTCAGCATATTCGTCGGTTACTATTTCAAAGGTAATCGACATGATTTATTTTCAACACATTCGTCGGTTACTATTTCAAAAGTAATGGGCATGATCTATTTTCTGCACATTCGTCGGTTACTATTTCAAAAGTAATAGGCAAGATTATTATTTTCAGCATGTTCATCGGTTACTATTTCAAAGGTAATCGGCAAGATTTTTATTTTCAGCATATTCGTCGGTTACTATTTCAAAAGTAATCGGCAAGACTTTATTTTTAGCACATTCATTGGTTACTTTTTTAAAAGTAATCGGTAAGATTTTTATTTTCAACATATTCGTCGATTACTATTTCAAAAGTAATCGGCAAGACTTTATATTCAGCATATTCGTTGGTTACTATTTCAAAAGTAATCGGTAAGATTTTTATTTTCAACATATTCGTCGCTTACTATTTCAAAAGTAATCGGCATGATTTATTTTCAACACATTCGTCGGTTACTATTTCAAAAGTAATCGGCAAGATTTATTTTCAGCACATATTCGTCGCTTACTATTTCAAAAGTAATCGGCATGATTTATTTTCAGCACATTCGTCGGTTACTATTTCAAAAGTAATCGGCAAGATTTATTTTCAGCACATATTCGTCGGTTACTATTTCAAAAGTAATGGGCAAGACTTTTATTTTCAGCACATTTGTCGGTTACTATTTCAATAGTAATCGGCATTATTTATTTTCAGCACATTCGTCGGTTACTATTTCAAAAGTAATCGGCAAGATTTTTATTTTCAACATATTCGTCGGTTACTATTTCAAAAGTAATCGGCAAGACTTTATTTTTAGCACATTCATTGGTTACTTTTTTAAAAGTAATCGGTAAGATTTTTATTTTCAACATATTCGTCGGTTACTATTTCAAAAGTAATCGGCAAGACTTTATATTCAGCATATTCGTTGGTTACTATTTCAAAAGTAATCGGTAAGATTTTTATTTTCAACATATTCGTCGCTTACTATTTCAAAAGTAATCGGCATGATTTATTTTCAACACATTCGTCGGTTACTATTTCAAAAGTAATCGGCAAGATTTATTTTCAGCACATATTCGTCGCTTACTATTTCAAAAGTAATCGGCATGATTTATTTTCAGCACATTCGTCGGTTACTATTTCAAAAGTAATCGGCAAGACTTTATTTTCAGCATATTCGTTGATTACTATTTCAAAAGTAATCGGTAAGATTTTTATTTTCAACATATTCGTCACTTACTATTTCCAAAGTAATCGGCATGATTTATTTTCAGCACATTCGTTGGTTACTATTTCAAAAGTAATCGGCAAGATTTTTATTTTCAGCACATTTGTCGGTTACTATTTCAATAGTAATCGGCATTATTTATTTTCAGCACATTCGTCGGTTACTATTTCAAAAGTAATCGGCATTATTTATTTTCAGCATATTCGTCGGTTACTATTTCAAAGGTAATCGACATGATTTATTTTCAACACATTCGTCGGTTACTATTTCAAAAGTAATGGGCATGATCTATTTTCTGCACATTCGTCGGTTACTATTTCAAAAGTAATAGGCAAGATTTTTATTTTCAGCATGTTCATCGGTTACTATTTCAAAGGTAATCGGCAAGATTTTTATTTTCAGCACATTCGTCGGTTACTATTTCAAAAGTATTCGGCAAGATTTTTATTTTCAACATATTCGTCGGTTACTATTTCAAAAGTAATCGGCAAGACTTTATTTTTAGCACATTCATTGGTTACTTTTTTAAAAGTAATCGGTAAGATTTTTATTTTCAACATATTCGTCGGTTACTATTTCAAAAGTAATCGGCAAGACTTTATATTCAGCATATTCGTTGGTTACTATTTCAAAAGAAATCGGTAAGATTTTTATTTTCAACATATTCGTCGCTTACTATTTCAAAAGTAATCGGCATGATTTATTTTCAACTCATTCGTCGGTTACTATTTCAAAAGTAATCGGCAAGATTTATTTTCAGCACATATTCGTCGCTTACTATTTCAAAAGTAATCGGCATGATTTATTTTCAGCACATTCGTCGGTTACTATTTCAAAAGTAATCGGCAAGATTTATTTTCAGCACATATTCGTCGGTTACTATTTCAAAAGTAATGGGCAAGACTTTTATTTTCAGCACATTTGTCGGTTACTATTTCAATAGTAATCGGCATTATTTATTTTCAGCACATTCGTCGGTTACTATTTCAAAAGTAATCGGCAAGATTTTTATTTTCAGCATATTCGTCGATGACTATTTCAAAAGTAATCGGCATGATTTATTTTCAGCATATTCGTCGGTTACTATTTCAAAGGTAATCGACATGATTTATTTTCAACACATTCGTCGGTTACTATTTCAAAAGTAATGGGCATGATCTATTTTCTGCACATTCGTCGGTTACTATTTCAAAAGTAATAGGCAAGATTTTTATTTTCAGCATGTTCATCGGTTACTATTTCAAAGGTAATCGGCAAGATTTTTATTTTCAGCACATTCGTCGGTTACTATTTCAAAAGTATTCGGCAAGATTTTTATTTTCAACATATTCGTCGGTTACTATTTCAAAAGTAATCGGCAAGACTTTATTTTTAGCACATTCATTGGTTACTTTTTTAAAAGTAATCGGTAAGATTTTTATTTTCAACATATTCGTCGGTTACTATTTCAAAAGTAATCGGCAAGACTTTATATTCAGCATATTCGTTGGTTACTATTTCAAAAGTAATCGGTAAGATTTTTATTTTCAACATATTCGTCGCTTACTATTTCAAAAGTAATCGGCATGATTTATTTTCAACACATTCGTCGGTTACTATTTCAAAAGTAATCGGCAAGATTTATTTTCAGCACATATTCGTCGCTTACTATTTCAAAAGTAATCGGCATGATTTATTTTCAGCACATTCGTCGCTTACTATTTCAAAAGTAATCGGCAAGACTTTATTTTCAGCATATTCGTTGATTACTATTTCAAAAGTAATCGGTAAGATTTTTATTTTCAACATATTCGTCGCTTATTATTTCAAAAGTAATCGGCATGATTTATTTTCAGCACATTCGTCGGTTACTATTTCAAAAGTAATCGGCAAGATTTATTTTCAGCACATATTCGTCGGTTACTATTTCAAAAGTTATCGGCAAGACTTTATTTTCAGCACATTCGTTGGTTACTATTTCAAAAGTAATTGGTAAGATTTTTATTTTCAACATATTCGTCACTTACTATTTCCAAAGTAATCGGCATGATTTATTTTCAGCACATTCGTTGGTTACTATTTCAAAAGTAATCGGCAAGATTTTTATTTTCAGCATATTCGTCGATGACTATTTCAAAAGTAATCGGCATGATTTATTTTCAGCATATTCGTCGGTTACTATTTCAAAGGTAATCGACATGATTTATTTTCAACACATTCGTCGGTTACTATTTCAAAAGTAATGGGCATGATCTATTTTCTGCACATTCGTCGGTTACTATTTCAAAAGTAATAGGCAAGATTATTATTTTCAGCATGTTCATCGGTTACTATTTCAAAGGTAATCGGCAAGATTTTTATTTTCAGCATATTCGTCGGTTACTATTTCAAAAGTAATCGGCAAGACTTTATTTTTAGCACATTCATTGGTTACTTTTTTAAAAGTAATCGGTAAGATTTTTATTTTCAACATATTCGTCGATTACTATTTCAAAAGTAATCGGCAAGACTTTATATTCAGCATATTCGTTGGTTACTATTTCAAAAGTAATCGGTAAGATTTTTATTTTCAACATATTCGTCGCTTACTATTTCAAAAGTAATCGGCATGATTTATTTTCAACACATTCGTCGGTTACTATTTCAAAAGTAATCGGCAAGATTTATTTTCAGCACATATTCGTCGCTTACTATTTCAAAAGTAATCGGCATGATTTATTTTCAGCACATTCGTCGGTTACTATTTCAAAAGTAATCGGCAAGATTTATTTTCAGCACATATTCGTCGGTTACTATTTCAAAAGTAATGGGCAAGACTTTTATTTTCAGCACATTTGTCGGTTACTATTTCAATAGTAATCGGCATTATTTATTTTCAGCACATTCGTCGGTTACTATTTCAAAAGTAATCGGCAAGATTTTTATTTTCAGCATATTGGTCGGTGACTATTTCAAAAGTAATCGGCAAGATTTTTATTTTCAACATATTCGTCACTTACTATTTCCAAAGTAATCGGCATGATTTATTTTCAGCACATTCGTCGGTTACTATTTCAAAAGTAATTGGCAAGATTTTTATTTTCAGCATATTCGCCGGTGACTATTTCAAAAGTAATCGGCATGATTTATTTTCAGCAGATTCGTCGGTTACTATTTCAAAGGTAATCGACATGATTTATTTTCAACACATTCGTCGGTTACTATTTCAAAAGTAATCGGCATGATCTATTTTCTGCACATTCGTCGGTTACTATTTCAAAAGTAATCGGCAAGATTTTTATTTTCAGCATATTGGTCGGTGACTATTTCAAAAGTAATCGGCAAGATTTTTATTTTCAGCATATTTGTCGGTTACTTTTTCAAAAGTAATCGGCAAGATTTTTATTTTCAGCATATTTGTCGGTTACTATTTTAAAAGTAATCGACAAGATTTTTATTTTCAACATATTCGTCGGTTACTATTTCAAAAGTAATCGGCAAGACTTTATATTTAGCATATTCGTTGGTTACTATTTCAAAAGTAATCGGTAAGATTTTTATTTTCAACATATTCGTCGCTTACTATTTCAAAAGTAATCGGCATGATTTATTTTCAACACATTCGTCAGTTACTATTTCAAAAGTAATCGGCAAGATTTATTTTCAGCACATATTCGTCGCTTACTATTTCAAAAGTAATCGGCATGATTTATTTTCAGCACATTCGTCGGTTACTATTTCAAAAGTAATCGGCAAGACTTTATTTTCAGCATATTCGTTGATTACTATTTCAAAAGTAATAGGTAAGATTTTTATTTTCAACATATTCGTCGCTTATTATTTCAAAAGTAATCGGCATGATTTATTTTCAGCACATTCGTCGGTTACTATTTCAAAAGTAATCGGCAAGATTTATTTTCAGCACATATTCGTCGCTTACTATTTCAAAAGTAATCGGCATGATTTATTTTCAGCACATTCGTCGGTTACTATTTCAAAAGTAATCGGCAAGATTTATTTTCAGCACATATTCGTCGGTTACTATTTCAAAAGTAATGGGCAAGACTTTTATTTTCAGCACATTTGTCGGTTACTATTTCAATAGTAATCGGCAATATTTATTTTCAGCACATTCGTCGGTTACTATTTCAAAAGTAATCGGCAAGATTTTTATTTTCAGCATATTTGTCGGTTACTATTTTAAAAGTAATCGACAAGATTTTTATTTTCAACATATTCGTCGGTTACTATTTCAAAAGTAATCGGCAAGACTTTATATTCAGCATATTCGTTGGTTACTATTTCAAAAGTAATCGGTAAGTTTTTTATTTTCAACATATTCGTCGCTTACTATTTCAAAAGTAATCGGCATGATTTATTTTCAGCACATTCGTCAGTTACTATTTCAAAAGTAATCGTCAAGATTTATTTTCAGCACATATTCGTCGGTTACTATTTCAAAAGTTATCGGCAAGCCTTTATTTTCAGCACATTCGTTGGTTACTATTTCAAAAGTAATTGGTAAGATTTTTATTTTCAGCATATTCACCGGTGACTATTTCAAAAGTAATCGGCATGATTTATTTTCAGCAGATTCGTCGGTTACTATTTCAAAGGTAATCGACATGATTTATTTTCAACACATTCGTCGGTTACTATTTCAAAAGTAATCGGCATGATCTATTTTCTGCACATTCGTCGGTTACTATTTCAAAAGTAATCGGCAAGATTTTTATTTTCAGCATATTGGTCGGTGACTATTTCAAAAGTAATCGGCAAGATTTTTATTTTCAGCATATTTGTCGGTTACTTTTTCAAAAGTAATCGGCAAGATTTTTATTTTCAGCATATTTGTCGGTTACTATTTTAAAAGTAATCGACGAGATTTTTATTTTCAACATATTCGTCGGTTACTATTTCAAAAGTAATCGGCAAGATTTATTTTCAGCACATATTCGTCGGTTACTATTTCAAAAGTAATGGGCAAGACTTTTATTTTCAGCACATTTGTCGGTTACTATTTCAATAGTAATCGGCAATATTTATTTTCAGCACATTCGTCGGTTACTATTTCAAAAGTAATCGGCAAGATTTTTATTTTCAGCATATTTGTCGGTTACTATTTTAAAAGTAATCGACAAGATTTTTATTTTCAACATATTCGTCGGTTACTATTTCAAAAGTAATCGGCAAGACTTTATATTCAGCATATTCGTTGGTTACTATTTCAAAAGTAATCGGTAAGTTTTTTATTTTCAACATATTCGTCGCTTACTATTTCAAAAGTAATCGGCATGATTTATTTTCAGCACATTCGTCAGTTACTATTTCAAAAGTAATCGTCAAGATTTATTTTCAGCACATATTCGTCGGTTACTATTTCAAAAGTTATCGGCAAGACTTTATTTTCAGCACATCCGTTGGTTACTATTTCAAAACTAATTGGTAAGATTTTTATTTTCAACATATTCGTCACTTACTATTTCCAAAGTAATCGGCATGATTTATTTTCAGCACATTCGTCGGTTACTATTTCAAAAGTAATTGGCAAGATTTTTATTTTCAGCATATTCACCGGTGACTATTTCAAAAGTAATCGGCATGATTTATTTTCAGCAGATTCGTCGGTTACTATTTCAAAGGTAATCGACATGATTTATTTTCAACACATTCGTCGGTTACTATTTCAAAAGTAATCGGCATGATCTATTTTCTGCACATTCGTCGGTTACTATTTCAAAAGTAATCGGCAAGATTTTTATTTTCAGCATATTGGTCGGTGACTATTTCAAAAGTAATCGGCAAGATTTTTATTTTCAGCATATTTGTCGGTTACTTTTTCAAAAGTAATCGGCAAGATTTTTATTTTCAGCATATTCGTTGGTTACTATTTCAAAAGTAATCGGTAAGATTTTTATTTTCAACATATTCGTCGCTTACTATTTCAAAAGTAATCGGCATGATTTATTTTCAACACATTCGTCGGTTACTATTTCAAAAGTAATCGGCAAGATTTATTTTCAGCACATATTCGTCGCTTACTATTTCAAAAGTAATCGGCATGATTTATTTTCAGCACATTCGTCGGTTACTATTTCAAAAGTAATCGGCAAGACTTTATTTTCAGCATATTCGTTGATTACTATTTCAAAAGTAATAGGTAAGATTTTTATTTTCAACATATTCGTCGCTTATTATTTCAAAAGTAATCGGCATGATTTATTTTCAGCACATTCGTCGGTTACTATTTCAAAAGTAATCGGCAAGATTTATTTTCAGCACATATTCGTCGCTTACTATTTCAAAAGTAATCGGCATGATTTATTTTCAGCACATTCGTCGGTTACTATTTCAAAAGTAATCGGCAAGATTTATTTTCAGCACATATTCGTCGGTTACTATTTCAAAAGTAATGGGCAAGACTTTTATTTTCAGCACATTTGTCGGTTACTATTTCAATAGTAATCGGCAATATTTATTTTCAGCACATTCGTCGCTTACTATTTCAAAAGTAATCGGCAAGATTTTTATTTTCAGCATATTTGTCGGTTACTATTTTAAAAGTAATCGACAAGATTTTTATTTTCAACATATTCGTCGGTTACTATTTCAAAAGTAATCGGCAAGACTTTATATTCAGCATATTCGTTGGTTACTATTTCAAAAGTAATCGGTAAGTTTTTTATTTTCAACATATTCGTCGCTTACTATTTCAAAAGTAATCGGCATGATTTATTTTCAGCACATTCGTCAGTTACTATTTCAAAAGTAATCGTCAAGATTTATTTTCAGCACATATTCGTCGGTTACTATTTCAAAAGTTATCGGCAAGACTTTATTTTCAGCACATCCGTTGGTTACTATTTCAAAAGTAATTGGTAAGATTTTTATTTTCAGCATATTCACCGGTGACTATTTCAAAAGTAATCGGCATGATTTATTTTCAGCAGATTCGTCGGTTACTATTTCAAAGGTAATCGACATGATTTATTTTCAACACATTCGTCGGTTACTATTTCAAAAGTAATCGGCATGATCTATTTTCTGCACATTCGTCGGTTACTATTTCAAAAGTAATCGGCAAGATTTTTATTTTCAGCATATTGGTCGGTGACTATTTCAAAAGTAATCGGCAAGATTTTTATTTTCAGCATATTTGTCGGTTACTTTTTCAAAAGTAATCGGCAAGATTTTTATTTTCAGCATATTTGTCGGTTACTATTTTAAAAGTAATCGACGAGATTTTTATTTTCAACATATTCGTCGGTTACTATTTCAAAAGTAATCGGCAAGATTTATTTTCAGCACATATTCGTCGGTTACTATTTCAAAAGTAATGGGCAAGACTTTTATTTTCAGCACATTTGTCGGTTACTATTTCAATAGTAATCGGCAATATTTATTTTCAGCACATTCGTCGGTTACTATTTCAAAAGTAATCGGCAAGATTTTTATTTTCAGCATATTTGTCGGTTACTATTTTAAAAGTAATCGACAAGATTTTTATTTTCAACATATTCGTCGGTTACTATTTCAAAAGTAATCGGCAAGACTTTATATTCAGCATATTCGTTGGTTACTATTTCAAAAGTAATCGGTAAGTTTTTTATTTTCAACATATTCGTCGCTTACTATTTCAAAAGTAATCGGCATGATTTATTTTCAGCACATTCGTCAGTTACTATTTCAAAAGTAATCGTCAAGATTTATTTTCAGCACATATTCGTCGGTTACTATTTCAAAAGTTATCGGCAAGACTTTATTTTCAGCACATCCGTTGGTTACTATTTCAAAACTAATTGGTAAGATTTTTATTTTCAACATATTCGTCACTTACTATTTCCAAAGTAATCGGCATGATTTATTTTCAGCACATTCGTCGGTTACTATTTCAAAAGTAATTGGCAAGATTTTTATTTTCAGCATATTCACCGGTGACTATTTCAAAAGTAATCGGCATGATTTATTTTCAGCAGATTCGTCGGTTACTATTTCAAAGGTAATCGACATGATTTATTTTCAACACATTCGTCGGTTACTATTTCAAAAGTAATCGGCATGATCTATTTTCTGCACATTCGTCGGTTACTATTTCAAAAGTAATCGGCAAGATTTTTATTTTCAGCATATTGGTCGGTGACTATTTCAAAAGTAATCGGCAAGATTTTTATTTTCAGCATATTTGTCGGTTACTTTTTCAAAAGTAATCGGCAAGATTTTTATTTTCAGCATATTCGTTGGTTACTATTTCAAAAGTAATCGGTAAGATTTTTATTTTCAACATATTCGTCGCTTACTATTTCAAAAGTAATCGGCATGATTTATTTTCAACACATTCGTCGGTTACTATTTCAAAAGTAATCGGCAAGATTTATTTTCAGCACATATTCGTCGCTTACTATTTCAAAAGTAATCGGCATGATTTATTTTCAGCACATTCGTCGGTTACTATTTCAAAAGTAATCGGCAAGACTTTATTTTCAGCATATTCGTTGATTACTATTTCAAAAGTAATAGGTAAGATTTTTATTTTCAACATATTCGTCGCTTATTATTTCAAAAGTAATCGGCATGATTTATTTTCAGCACATTCGTCGGTTACTATTTCAAAAGTAATCGGCAAGATTTATTTTCAGCACATATTCGTCGCTTACTATTTCAAAAGTAATCGGCATGATTTATTTTCAGCACATTCGTCGGTTACTATTTCAAAAGTAATCGGCAAGATTTATTTTCAGCACATATTCGTCGGTTACTATTTCAAAAGTAATGGGCAAGACTTTTATTTTCAGCACATTTGTCGGTTACTATTTCAATAGTAATCGGCAATATTTATTTTCAGCACATTCGTCGCTTACTATTTCAAAAGTAATCGGCAAGATTTTTATTTTCAGCATATTTGTCGGTTACTATTTTAAAAGTAATCGACAAGATTTTTATTTTCAACATATTCGTCGGTTACTATTTCAAAAGTAATCGGCAAGACTTTATATTCAGCATATTCGTTGGTTACTATTTCAAAAGTAATCGGTAAGTTTTTTATTTTCAACATATTCGTCGCTTACTATTTCAAAAGTAATCGGCATGATTTATTTTCAGCACATTCGTCAGTTACTATTTCAAAAGTAATCGTCAAGATTTATTTTCAGCACATATTCGTCGGTTACTATTTCAAAAGTTATCGGCAAGACTTTATTTTCAGCACATCCGTTGGTTACTATTTCAAAAGTAATTGGTAAGATTTTTATTTTCAGCATATTCACCGGTGACTATTTCAAAAGTAATCGGCATGATTTATTTTCAGCAGATTCGTCGGTTACTATTTCAAAGGTAATCGACATGATTTATTTTCAACACATTCGTCGGTTACTATTTCAAAAGTAATCGGCATGATCTATTTTCTGCACATTCGTCGGTTACTATTTCAAAAGTAATCGGCAAGATTTTTATTTTCAGCATATTGGTCGGTGACTATTTCAAAAGTAATCGGCAAGATTTTTATTTTCAGCATATTTGTCGGTTACTTTTTCAAAAGTAATCGGCAAGATTTTTATTTTCAGCATATTTGTCGGTTACTATTTTAAAAGTAATCGACAAGATTTTTATTTTCAACATATTCGTCGGTTACTATTTCAAAAGTAATCGGCAAGATTTATTTTCAGCACATATTCGTCGGTTACTATTTCAAAAGTAATGGGCAAGACTTTTATTTTCAGCACATTTGTCGGTTACTATTTCAATAGTAATCGGCAATATTTATTTTCAGCACATTCGTCGGTTACTATTTCAAAAGTAATCGGCAAGATTTTTATTTTCAGCATATTTGTCGGTTACTATTTTAAAAGTAATCGACAAGATTTTTATTTTCAACATATTCGTCGGTTACTATTTCAAAAGTAATCGGCAAGACTTTATATTCAGCATATTCGTTGGTTACTATTTCAAAAGTAATCGGTAAGTTTTTTATTTTCAACATATTCGTCGCTTACTATTTCAAAAGTAATCGGCATGATTTATTTTCAGCACATTCGTCAGTTACTATTTCAAAAGTAATCGTCAAGATTTATTTTCAGCACATATTCGTCGGTTACTATTTCAAAAGTTATCGGCAAGACTTTATTTTCAGCACATCCGTTGGTTACTATTTCAAAACTAATTGGTAAGATTTTTATTTTCAACATATTCGTCACTTACTATTTCCAAAGTAATCGGCATGATTTATTTTCAGCACATTCGTCGGTTACTATTTCAAAAGTAATTGGCAAGATTTTTATTTTCAGCATATTCACCGGTGACTATTTCAAAAGTAATCGGCATGATTTATTTTCAGCAGATTCGTCGGTTACTATTTCAAAGGTAATCGACATGATTTATTTTCAACACATTCGTCGGTTACTATTTCAAAAGTAATCGGCATGATCTATTTTCTGCACATTCGTCGGTTACTATTTCAAAAGTAATCGGCAAGATTTTTATTTTCAGCATATTGGTCGGTGACTATTTCAAAAGTAATCGGCAAGATTTTTATTTTCAGCATATTTGTCGGTTACTTTTTCAAAAGTAATCGGCAAGATTTTTATTTTCAGCATATTTGTCGGTTACTATTTTAAAAGTAATCGACAAGATTTTTATTTTCAACATATTCGTCGGTTACTATTTCAAAAGTAATCGGCAAGACTTTATATTCAGCATATTCGTTGGTTACTATTTCAAAAGTAATCGGTAAGATTTTTATTTTCAACATATTCGTCGCTTACTATTTCAAAAGTAATCGGCATGATTTATTTTCAACACATTCGTCGGTTACTATTTCAAAAGTAATCGGCAAGATTTATTTTCAGCACATATTCGTCGCTTACTATTTCAAAAGTAATCGGCATGATTTATTTTCAGCACATTCGTCGGTTACTATTTCAAAAGTAATCGGCAAGACTTTATTTTCAGCATATTCGTTGATTACTATTTCAAAAGTAATAGGTAAGATTTTTATTTTCAACATATTCGTCGCTTATTATTTCAAAAGTAATCGGCATGATTTATTTTCAGCACATTCGTCGGTTACTATTTCAAAAGTAATCGGCAAGATTTATTTTCAGCACATATTCGTCGCTTACTATTTCAAAAGTAATCTGCATGATTTATTTTCAGCACATTCGTCGGTTACTATTTCAAAAGTAATCGGCAAGATTTATTTTCAGCACATATTCGTCGGTTACTATTTCAAAAGTAATGGGCAAGACTTTTATTTTCAGCGCATTTGTCGGTTACTATTTCAATAGTAATCGGCAATATTTATTTTCAGCACATTCGTCGGTTACTATTTCAAAAGTAATCGGCAAGATTTTTATTTTCAGCATATTTGTCGGTTACTATTTTAAAAGTAATCGACAAGATTTTTATTTTCAACATATTCGTCGGTTACTATTTCAAAAGTAATCGGCAAGACTTTATATTCAGCATATTCGTTGGTTACTATTTCAAAAGTAATCGGTAAGATTTTTATTTTCAACATATTCGTCGCTTACTATTTCTAAAGTAATCGGCATGATTTATTTTCAACACATTCGTCGGTTACTATTTCAAAAGTAATCGGCAAGATTTATTTTCAGCACATATTCGTCTCTTACTATTTCAAAAGTAATCGGCATGATTTATTTTCAGCACATTCGTCGGTTACTATTTCAAAAGTAATCGGCAAGATTTATTTTCAGCACATATTCGTCGGGTACTATTTCAAAAGTAATGGGCAAGACTTTTATTTTCAGCACATTTGTCGGTTACTATTTCAATAGTAATCGGCATTATTTATTTTCAGCACATTCGTCGGTTACTATTTCAAAAGTAATCGGCAAGATTTTTATTTTCAGCATATTGGTCGGTGACTATTTCAAAAGTAATCGGCAAGATTTTTATTTTCAGCATATTTGTCGGTTACTTTTTCAAAAGTAATCGGCAAGATTTTTATTTTCAGCATATTTGTCGGTTACTATTTTAAAAGTAATCGACAAGATTTTTATTTTCAACATATTCGTCGGTTACTATTTCAAAAGTAATCGGCAAGACTTTATATTCAGCATATTCGTTGGTTACTATTTCAAAAGTAATCGGTAAGATTTTTATTTTCAACATATTCGTCGCTTACTATTTCAAAAGTAATCGGCATGATTTATTTTCAACACATTCGTCGGTTACTATTTCAAAAGTAATCGGCAAGATTTATTTTCAGCACATATTCGTCGCTTACTATTTCAAAAGTAATCGGCATGATTTATTTTCAGCACATTCGTCGGTTACTATTTCAAAAGTAATCGGCAAGACTTTATTTTCAGCATATTCGTTGATTACTATTTCAAAAGTAATAGGTAAGATTTTTATTTTCAACATATTCGTCGCTTATTATTTCAAAAGTAATCGGCATGATTTATTTTCAGCACATTCGTCGGTTACTATTTCAAAAGTAATCGGCAAGATTTATTTTCAGCACATATTCGTCGCTTACTATTTCAAAAGTAATCTGCATGATTTATTTTCAGCACATTCGTCGGTTACTATTTCAAAAGTAATCGGCAAGATTTATTTTCAGCACATATTCGTCGGTTACTATTTCAAAAGTAATGGGCAAGACTTTTATTTTCAGCGCATTTGTCGGTTACTATTTCAATAGTAATCGGCAATATTTATTTTCAGCACATTCGTCGGTTACTATTTCAAAAGTAATCGGCAAGATTTTTATTTTCAGCATATTTGTCGGTTACTATTTTAAAAGTAATCGACAAGATTTTTATTTTCAACATATTCGTCGGTTACTATTTCAAAAGTAATCGGCAAGACTTTATATTCAGCATATTCGTTGGTTACTATTTCAAAAGTAATCGGTAAGTTTTTTATTTTCAACATATTCGTCGCTTACTATTTCAAAAGTAATCGGCATGATTTATTTTCAGCACATTCGTCAGTTACTATTTCAAAAGTAATCGTCAAGATTTATTTTCAGCACATATTCGTAGGTTACTATTTCAAAAGTTATCGGCAAGACTTTATTTTCAGCACATCCGTTGGTTACTATTTCAAAAGTAATTGGTAAGATTTTTATTTTCAACATATTCGTCACTTACTATTTCCAAAGTAATCGGCATGATTTATTTTCAGCACATTCGTCGGTTACTATTTCAAAAGTAATTGGCAAGATTTTTATTTTCAGCATATTCGCCGGTGACTATTTCAAAAGTAATCGGCATGATTTATTTTCAGCAGATTCGTCGGTTACTATTTCAAAGGTAATCGACATGATTTATTTTCAACACATTCGTCGGTTACTATTTCAAAAGTAATCGGCATGATCTATTTTCTGCACATTCGTCGGTTACTATTTCAAAAGTAATCGGCAAGATTTTTATTTTCAGCATATTTGTCGGTTACTATTTTAAAAGTAATCGACAAGATTTTTATTTTCAACATATTCGTCGGTTACTATTTCAAAAGTAATCGGCAAGACTTTATATTCAGCATATTCGTTGGTTACTATTTCAAAAGTAATCGGTAAGATTTTTATTTTCAACATATTCGTCGCTTACTATTTCTAAAGTAATCGGCATGATTTATTTTCAACACATTCGTCGGTTACTATTTCAAAAGTAATCGGCAAGATTTATTTTCAGCACATATTCGTCTCTTACTATTTCAAAAGTAATCGGCATGATTTATTTTCAGCACATTCGTCGGTTACTATTTCAAAAGTAATCGGCAAGATTTATTTTCAGCACATATTCGTCGGGTACTATTTCAAAAGTAATGGGCAAGACTTTTATTTTCAGCACATTTGTCGGTTACTATTTCAATAGTAATCGGCATTATTTATTTTCAGCACATTCGTCGGTTACTATTTCAAAAGTAATCGGCAAGATTTTTATTTTCAGCATATTGGTCGGTGACTATTTCAAAAGTAATCGGCAAGATTTTTATTTTCAGCATATTTGTCGGTTACTTTTTCAAAAGTAATCGGCAAGATTTTTATTTTCAGCATATTTGTCGGTTACTATTTTAAAAGTAATCGACAAGATTTTTATTTTCAACATATTCGTCGGTTACTATTTCAAAAGTAATCGGCAAGACTTTATATTCAGCATATTCGTTGGTTACTATTTCAAAAGTAATCGGTAAGATTTTTATTTTCAACATATTCGTCGCTTACTATTTCAAAAGTAATCGGCATGATTTATTTTCAACACATTCGTCGGTTACTATTTCAAAAGTAATCGGCAAGATTTATTTTCAGCACATATTCGTCGCTTACTATTTCAAAAGTAATCGGCATGATTTATTTTCAGCACATTCGTCGGTTACTATTTCAAAAGTAATCGGCAAGACTTTATTTTCAGCATATTCGTTGATTACTATTTCAAAAGTAATAGGTAAGATTTTTATTTTCAACATATTCGTCGCTTATTATTTCAAAAGTAATCGGCATGATTTATTTTCAGCACATTCGTCGGTTACTATTTCAAAAGTAATCGGCAAGATTTATTTTCAGCACATATTCGTCGCTTACTATTTCAAAAGTAATCTGCATGATTTATTTTCAGCACATTCGTCGGTTACTATTTCAAAAGTAATCGGCAAGATTTATTTTCAGCACATATTCGTCGGTTACTATTTCAAAAGTAATGGGCAAGACTTTTATTTTCAGCGCATTTGTCGGTTACTATTTCAATAGTAATCGGCAATATTTATTTTCAGCACATTCGTCGGTTACTATTTCAAAAGTAATCGGCAAGATTTTTATTTTCAGCATATTTGTCGGTTACTATTTTAAAAGTAATCGACAAGATTTTTATTTTCAACATATTCGTCGGTTACTATTTCAAAAGTAATCGGCAAGACTTTATATTCAGCATATTCGTTGGTTACTATTTCAAAAGTAATCGGTAAGTTTTTTATTTTCAACATATTTGTCGCTTACTATTTCAAAAGTAATCGGCATGATTTATTTTCAGCACATTCGTCAGTTACTATTTCAAAAGTAATCGTCAAGATTTATTTTCAGCACATATTCGTCGGTTACTATTTCAAAAGTTATCGGCAAGACTTTATTTTCAGCACATCCGTTGGTTACTATTTCAAAAGTAATTGGTAAGATTTTTATTTTCAACATATTCGTCACTTACTATTTCCAAAGTAATCGGCATGATTTATATTCAGCATATTCGTTGGTTACTATTTCAAAAGTAATCGGTAAGTTTTTTATTTTCAACATATTCGTCGCTTACTATTTCAAAAGTAATCGGCATGATTTATTTTCAGCACATTCGTCAGTTACTATTTCAAAAGTAATCGTCAAGATTTATTTTCAGCACATATTCGTCGGTTACTATTTCAAAAGTTATCGGCAAGACTTTATTTTCAGCACATCCGTTGGTTACTATTTCAAAACTAATTGGTAAGATTTTTATTTTCAACATATTCGTCACTTACTATTTCCAAAGTAATCGGCATGATTTATTTTCAGCACATTCGTCGGTTACTATTTCAAAAGTAATTGGCAAGATTTTTATTTTCAGCATATTCACCGGTGACTATTTCAAAAGTAATCGGCATGATTTATTTTCAGCAGATTCGTCGGTTACTATTTCAAAGGTAATCGACATGATTTATTTTCAACACATTCGTCGGTTACTATTTCAAAAGTAATCGGCATGATCTATTTTCTGCACATTCGTCGGTTACTATTTCAAAAGTAATCGGCAAGATTTTTATTTTCAGCATATTGGTCGGTGACTATTTCAAAAGTAATCGGCAAGATTTTTATTTTCAGCATATTTGTCGGTTACTTTTTCAAAAGTAATCGGCAAGATTTTTATTTTCAGCATATTTGTCGGTTACTATTTTAAAAGTAATCGACAAGATTTTTATTTTCAACATATTCGTCGGTTACTATTTCAAAAGTAATCGGCAAGACTTTATATTCAGCATATTCGTTGGTTACTATTTCAAAAGTAATCGGTAAGATTTTTATTTTCAACATATTCGTCGCTTACTATTTCAAAAGTAATCGGCATGATTTATTTTCAACACATTCGTCGGTTACTATTTCAAAAGTAATCGGCAAGATTTATTTTCAGCACATATTCGTCGCTTACTATTTCAAAAGTAATCGGCATGATTTATTTTCAGCACATTCGTCGGTTACTATTTCAAAAGTAATCGGCAAGACTTTATTTTCAGCATATTCGTTGATTACTATTTCAAAAGTAATAGGTAAGATTTTTATTTTCAACATATTCGTCGCTTATTATTTCAAAAGTAATCGGCATGATTTATTTTCAGCACATTCGTCGGTTACTATTTCAAAAGTAATCGGCAAGATTTATTTTCAGCACATATTCGTCGCTTACTATTTCAAAAGTAATCTGCATGATTTATTTTCAGCACATTCGTCGGTTACTATTTCAAAAGTAATCGGCAAGATTTATTTTCAGCACATATTCGTCGGTTACTATTTCAAAAGTAATGGGCAAGACTTTTATTTTCAGCGCATTTGTCGGTTACTATTTCAATAGTAATCGGCAATATTTATTTTCAGCACATTCGTCGGTTACTATTTCAAAAGTAATCGGCAAGATTTTTATTTTCAGCATATTTGTCGGTTACTATTTTTAAAGTAATCGACAAGATTTTTATTTTCAACATATTCGTCGGTTACTATTTCAAAAGTAATCGGCAAGACTTTATATTCAGCATATTCGTTGGTTACTATTTCAAAAGTAATCGGTAAGATTTTTATTTTCAACATATTCGTCGCTTACTATTTCTAAAGTAATCGGCATGATTTATTTTCAACACATTCGTCGGTTACTATTTCAAAAGTAATCGGCAAGATTTATTTTCAGCACATATTCGTCTCTTACTATTTCAAAAGTAATCGGCATGATTTATTTTCAGCACATTCGTCGGTTACTATTTCAAAAGTAATCGGCAAGATTTATTTTCAGCACATATTCGTCGGGTACTATTTCAAAAGTAATGGGCAAGACTTTTATTTTCAGCACATTTGTCGGTTACTATTTCAATAGTAATCGGCATTATTTATTTTCAGCACATTCGTCGGTTACTATTTCAAAAGTAATCGGCAAGATTTTTATTTTCAGCATATTGGTCGGTGACTATTTCAAAAGTAATCGGCAAGATTTTTATTTTCAGCATATTTGTCGGTTACTTTTTCAAAAGTAATCGGCAAGATTTTTATTTTCAGCATATTTGTCGGTTACTATTTTAAAAGTAATCGACAAGATTTTTATTTTCAACATATTCGTCGGTTACTATTTCAAAAGTAATCGGCAAGACTTTATATTCAGCATATTCGTTGGTTACTATTTCAAAAGTAATCGGTAAGATTTTTATTTTCAACATATTCGTCGCTTACTATTTCAAAAGTAATCGGCATGATTTATTTTCAACACATTCGTCGGTTACTATTTCAAAAGTAATCGGCAAGATTTATTTTCAGCACATATTCGTCGCTTACTATTTCAAAAGTAATCGGCATGATTTATTTTCAGCACATTCGTCGGTTACTATTTCAAAAGTAATCGGCAAGACTTTATTTTCAGCATATTCGTTGATTACTATTTCAAAAGTAATAGGTAAGATTTTTATTTTCAACATATTCGTCGCTTATTATTTCAAAAGTAATCGGCATGATTTATTTTCAGCACATTCGTCGGTTACTATTTCAAAAGTAATCGGCAAGATTTATTTTCAGCACATATTCGTCGCTTACTATTTCAAAAGTAATCTGCATGATTTATTTTCAGCACATTCGTCGGTTACTATTTCAAAAGTAATCGGCAAGATTTATTTTCAGCACATATTCGTCGGTTACTATTTCAAAAGTAATGGGCAAGACTTTTATTTTCAGCGCATTTGTCGGTTACTATTTCAATAGTAATCGGCAATATTTATTTTCAGCACATTCGTCGGTTACTATTTCAAAAGTAATCGGCAAGATTTTTATTTTCAGCATATTTGTCGGTTACTATTTTAAAAGTAATCGACAAGATTTTTATTTTCAACATATTCGTCGGTTACTATTTCAAAAGTAATCGGCAAGACTTTATATTCAGCATATTCGTTGGTTACTATTTCAAAAGTAATCGGTAAGTTTTTTATTTTCAACATATTCGTCGCTTACTATTTCAAAAGTAATCGGCATGATTTATTTTCAGCACATTCGTCAGTTACTATTTCAAAAGTAATCGTCAAGATTTATTTTCAGCACATATTCGTCGGTTACTATTTCAAAAGTTATCGGCAAGACTTTATTTTCAGCACATCCGTTGGTTACTATTTCAAAAGTAATTGGTAAGATTTTTATTTTCAACATATTCGTCACTTACTATTTCCAAAGTAATCGGCATGATTTATTTTCAGCACATTCGTCGGTTACTATTTCAAAAGTAATTGGCAAGATTTTTATTTTCAGCATATTCGCCGGTGACTATTTCAAAAGTAATCGGCATGATTTATTTTCAGCAGATTCGTCGGTTACTATTTCAAAGGTAATCGACATGATTTATTTTCAACACATTCGTCGGTTACTATTTCAAAAGTAATCGGCATGATCTATTTTCTGCACATTCGTCGGTTACTATTTCAAAAGTAATCGGCAAGATTTTTATTTTCAGCATATTGGTCGGTGACTATTTCAAAAGTAATCGGCAAGATTTTTATTTTCAGCATATTTGTCGGTTACTTTTTCAAAAGTAATCGGCAAGATTTTTATTTTCAGCATATTTGTCGGTTACTATTTTAAAAGTAATCGACAAGATTTTTATTTTCAACATATTCGTCGGTTACTATTTCAAAAGTAATCGGCAAGACTTTATATTCAGCATATTCGTTGGTTACTATTTCAAAAGTAATCGGTAAGATTTTTATTTTCAACATATTCGTCGCTTACTATTTCAAAAGTAATCGGCATGATTTATTTTCAACACATTCGTCGGTTACTATTTCAAAAGTAATCGGCAAGATTTATTTTCAGCACATATTCGTCGCTTACTATTTCAAAAGTAATCGGCATGACTTATTTTCAGCACATTCGTCGGTTACTATTTCAAAAGTAATCGGCAAGACTTTATTTTCAGCATATTCGTTGATTACTATTTCAAAAGTAATCGGTAAGATTTTTATTTTCAACATATTCGTCGCTTATTATTTCAAAAGTAATCGGCATGATTTATTTTCAGCACATTCGTCGGTTACTATTTCAAAAGTAATCGGCAAGATTTATTTTCAGCACATATTCGTCGGTTACTATTTCAAAAGTTATCGGCAAGACTTTATTTTCAGCACATACGTTGGTTACTATTTCAAAAGTAATTGGTAAGATTTTTATTTTCAACATATCCGTCACTTACTATTTCCAAAGTAATCGGCATGATTTATTTTCAGCACATCCGTTGGTTACTATTTCAAAAGTAATCGGCAAGATTTTTATTTTCAGCATATTCGTCGATGACTATTTCAAAAGTAATCGGCATGATTTATTTTCAGCATATTCGTCGGTTACTATTTCAAAGGTAATCGACATGATTTATTTTCAACACATTCGTCGGTTACTATTTCAAAAGTAATGGGCATGATCTATTTTCTGCACATTCGTCGGTTATTATTTCAAAAGTAATAGGCAAGATTTTTATTTTCAGCATGTTCATCGGTTACTATTTCAAAGGTAATCAGCAAGATTTTTATTTTCAGCACATTCGTCGGTTACTATTTCAAAAGTATTCGGCAAGATTTTTATTTTCAACATATTCGTCGGTTACTATTTCAAAAGTAATCGGCAAGACTTTATTTTTAGCACATTCATTGGTTACTTTTTTAAAAGTAATCGGTAAGATTTTTATTTTCAACATATTCGTCGGTTACTATTTCAAAAGTAATCGGCAAGACTTTATATTCAGCATATTCGTTGGTTACTATTTCAAAAGTAATCGGTAAGATTTTTATTTTCAACATATTCGTCGCTTACTATTTCAAAAGTAATCGGCATGATTTATTTTCAACACATTCGTCGGTTACTATTTCAAAAGTAATCGGCAAGATTTATTTTCAGCACATATTCGTCGCTTACTATTTCAAAAGTAATCGGCATGATTTATTTTCAGCACATTCGTCGGTTACTATTTCAAAAGTAATCGGCAAGATTTATTTTCAGCACATATTCGTCGGTTACTATTTCAAAAGTAATGGGCAACACTTTCATTTTCAGCACATTTGTCGGTTACTATTTCAATAGTAATCGGCATTATTTATTTTCAGCACATTCGTCGGTTACTATTTCAAAAGTAATCGGCAAGATTTTTATTTTCAGCATATTGGTTGGTGACTATTTCAAAAGTAATCGGCAAGATTTTTATTTTCAGCATATTTGTCGGTTACTTTTTCAAAAGTAATCGGCAAGATTTTTATTTTCAGCATATTTGTCGGTTACTATTTTAAAAGTAATCGACAAGATTTTTATTTTCAACATATTCGTCGGTTACTATTTCAAAAGTAATCGGCAAGACTTTATATTCAGCATATTCGTTGGTTACTATTTCAAAAGTAATCGGTAAGATTTTTATTTTCAACATATTCGTCGCTTACTATTTCAAAAGTAATCGGCATGATTTATTTTCAGCACATTCGTCAGTTACTATTTCAAAAGTAATCGGCAAGATTTATTTTCAGCACATATTCGTCGGTTACTATTTCAAAAGTTATCGGCAAGGCTTTATTTTCAGCACATTCGTTGGTTACTATTTCAAAAGTAATCGGCATGATTTATTTTCAGCAGATTCGTCGGTTACTATTTCAAAAGTAATCGACAAGATTTTTATTTTCAACATATTCGTCGGTTACTATTTCAAAAGTAATCGGCAAGACTTTATATTCAGCATATTCGTTGGTTACTATTTCAAAAGTAATCGGTAAGATTTTTATTTTCAACATATTCGTCGCTTACTATTTCAAAAGTAATCGGCATGATTTATTTTCAACACATTCGTCGGTTACTATTTCAAAAGTAATCGGCAAGATTTATTTTCAGCACATATTCGTCGCTTACTATTTCAAAAGTAATCGGCATGACTTATTTTCAGCACATTCGTCGGTTACTATTTCAAAAGTAATCGGCAAGACTTTATTTTCAGCATATTCGTTGATTACTATTTCAAAAGTAATCGGTAAGATTTTTATTTTCAACATATTCGTCGCTTATTATTTCAAAAGTAATCGGCATGATTTATTTTCAGCACATTCGTCGGTTACTATTTCAAAAGTAATCGGCAAGATTTATTTTCAGCACATATTCGTCGGTTACTATTTCAAAAGTTATCGGCAAGACTTTATTTTCAGCACATTCGTTGGTTACTATTTCAAAAGTAATTGGTAAGATTTTTATTTTCAACATATTCGTCACTTACTATTTCCAAAGTAATCGGCATGATTTATTTTCAGCACATTCGTTGGTTACTATTTCAAAAGTAATCGGCAAGATTTTTATTTTTAGCATATTCGTCGATGACTATTTCAAAAGTAATCGGCATGATTTATTTTCAGCATATTCGTCGGTTACTATTTCAAAGGTAATCGACATGATTTATTTTCAACACATTCGTCGGTTACTATTTCAAAAGTAATGGGCATGATCTATTTTCTGCACATTCGTCGGTTATTATTTCAAAAGTAATAGGCAAGATTTTTATTTTCAGCATGTTCATCGGTTACTATTTCAAAGGTAATCAGCAAGATTTTTATTTTCAGCACATTCGTCGGTTACTATTTCAAAAGTATTCGGCAAGATTTTTATTTTCAACATATTCGTCGGTTACTATTTCAAAAGTAATCGGCAAGACTTTATTTTTAGCACATTCATTGGTTACTTTTTTAAAAGTAATCGGTAAGATTTTTATTTTCAACATATTCGTCGGTTACTATTTCAAAAGTAATCGGCAAGACTTTATATTCAGCATATTCGTTGGTTACTATTTCAAAAGTAATCGGTAAGATTTTTATTTTCAACATATTCGTCGCTTACTATTTCAAAAGTAATCGGCATGATTTATTTTCAACACATTCGTCGGTTACTATTTCAAAAGTAATCGGCAAGATTTATTTTCAGCACATATTCGTCGCTTACTATTTCAAAAGTAATCGGCATGATTTATTTTCAGCACATTCGTCGGTTACTATTTCAAAAGTAATCGGCAAGATTTATTTTCAGCACATATTCGTCGGTTACTATTTCAAAAGTAATGGGCAACACTTTCATTTTCAGCACATTTGTCGGTTACTATTTCAATAGTAATCGGCATTATTTATTTTCAGCACATTCGTCGGTTACTATTTCAAAAGTAATCGGCAAGATTTTTATTTTCAGCATATTGGTTGGTGACTATTTCAAAAGTAATCGGCAAGATTTTTATTTTCAGCATATTTGTCGGTTACTTTTTCAAAAGTAATCGGCAAGATTTTTATTTTCAGCATATTTGTCGGTTACTATTTTAAAAGTAATCGACAAGATTTTTATTTTCAACATATTCGTCGGTTACTATTTCAAAAGTAATCGGCAAGACTTTATATTCAGCATATTCGTTGGTTACTATTTCAAAAGTAATCGGTAAGATTTTTATTTTCAACATATTCGTCGCTTACTATTTCAAAAGTAATCGGCATGATTTATTTTCAGCACATTCGTCAGTTACTATTTCAAAAGTAATCGGCAAGATTTATTTTCAGCACATATTCGTCGGTTACTATTTCAAAAGTTATCGGCAAGGCTTTATTTTCAGCACATTCGTTGGTTACTATTTCAAAAGTAATCGGCATGATTTATTTTCAGCAGATTCGTCGGTTACTATTTCAAAAGTAATTGGCAAGATTTTTATTTTCAACATATTCGTCGCTTACTATTTCAAAAGTAATCGGCATGATTTATTTTCAACACATTCGTCGGTTACTATTTCAAAAGTAATCGGCAAGATTTATTTTCAGCACATATTCGTCGCTTACTATTTCAAAAGTAATCGGCATGACTTATTTTCAGCACATTCGTCGGTTACTATTTCAAAAGTAATCGGCAAGACTTTATTTTCAGCATATTCGTTGATTACTATTTCAAAAGTAATCGGTAAGATTTTTATTTTCAACATATTCGTCGCTTATTATTTCAAAAGTAATCGGCATGATTTATTTTCAGCACATTCGTCGGTTACTATTTCAAAAGTAATCGGCAAGATTTATTTTCAGCACATATTCGTCGGTTACTATTTCAAAAGTTATCGGCAAGACTTTATTTTCAGCACATTCGTTGGTTACTATTTCAAAAGTAATTGGTAAGATTTTTATTTTCAACATATTCGTCACTTACTATTTCCAAAGTAATCGGCATGATTTATTTTCAGCACATTCGTTGGTTACTATTTCAAAAGTAATCGGCAAGATTTTTATTTTCAGCATATTCGTCGATGACTATTTCAAAAGTAATCGGCATGATTTATTTTCAGCATATTCGTCGGTTACTATTTCAAAGGTAATCGACATGATTTATTTTCAACACATTCGTCGGTTACTATTTCAAAAGTAATGGGCATGATCTATTTTCTGCACATTCGTCGGTTATTATTTCAAAAGTAATAGGCAAGATTTTTATTTTCAGCATGTTCATCGGTTACTATTTCAAAGGTAATCAGCAAGATTTTTATTTTCAGCACATTCGTCGGTTACTATTTCAAAAGTATTCGGCAAGACTTTATATTCAGCATATTCGTTGGTTACTATTTCAAAAGTAATCGGTAAGATTTTTATTTTCAACATATTCGTCGCTTACTATTTCAAAAGTAATCGGCATGATTTATTTTCAGCACATTCGTCAGTTACTATTTCAAAAGTAATCGGCAAGATTTATTTTCAGCACATATTCGTCGGTTACTATTTCAAAAGTTATCGGCAAGGCTTTATTTTCAGCACATTCGTTGGTTACTATTTCAAAAGTAATCGGCATGATTTATTTTCAGCAGATTCGTCGGTTACTATTTCAAAAGTAATTGGCAAGATTTTTATTTTCAGCATATTCGCCGGTGACTATTTCAAAAGTAATCGGCATGATTTATTTTCAACATATTCGTCACTTACTATTTCCAAAGTAATCGGCATGATTTATTTTCAGCACATTCATCGGTTACTATTTCAAAGGTAATCAGCAAGATTTTTATTTTCAACATATTCGTCGGTTACTATTTCAAAAGTAATCGGCAAGACTTTATATTCAGCATATTCGTTGGTTACTATTTCAAAAGTAATCGGTAAGATTTTTATTTTCAACATATTCGTCGCTTACTATTTCAAAAGTAATCGGCATGATTTATTTTCAGCACATTCGTCAGTTACTATTTCAAAAGTAATCGGCAAGATTTATTTTCAGCACATATTCGTCGGTTACTATTTCAAAAGTTATCGGCAAGGCTTTATTTTCAGCACATTCGTTGGTTACTATTTCAAAAGTAATCGGCATGATTTATTTTCAGCAGATTCGTCGGTTACTATTTCAAAAGTAATTGGCAAGATTTTTATTTTCAGCATATTCGCCGGAGACTATTTCAAAAGTAATCGGCAAGATTTTTATTTTCAGCATATTTGTCGGTTACTATTTTAAAAGTAATCGACAAGATTTTTATTTTCAACATATTCGTCGGTTACTATTTCAAAAGTAATCGGCAAGACTTTATATTCAGCATATTCGTTGGTTACTATTTTAAAAGTAATCGGTAAGATTTTTATTTTCAACATATTCGTCGCTTACTATTTCTAAAGTTATCGGCATGATTTATTTTCAACACATTCGTCGGTTACTATTTCAAAAGTTATCGGCAAGATTTATTTTCAGCACATATTCGTCGCTTACTATTTCAAAAGTAATCGGCATGATTTATTTTCAGCACATTCGTCGGTTACTATTTCAAAAGTAATCGGCAAGATTTATTTTCAGCGCATATTCGTCGGTTACTATTTCAAAAGTAATGGGCAAGACTTTTATTTTCAGCACATTTGTCGGTTACTATTTCAATAGTAATCGGTATTATTTATTTTCAGCACATTCGTCGGTTACTATTTCAAAAGTAATCGGCAAGATTTTTATTTTCAGCATATTGGTCGGTGACTATTTCAAAAGTAATCGGCAAGATTTTTATTTTTAGCATATTTGTCAGTTACTTTTTCAAAAGTAATCGGCAAGATTTTTATTTTCAGCATATTTGTCGGTTACTATTTTAAAAGTAATCGACAAGATTTTTATTTTCAACATATTCGTCGGTTACTATTTCAAAAGTAATCGGCAAGACTTTATATTCAGCATATTCGTTGGTTACTATTTCAAAAGTAATCGGTAAGATTTTTATTTTCAACATATTCGTCGCTTACTATTTCAAAAGTAATCGGCATGATTTATTTTCAGCACATTCGTCAGTTACTATTTCAAAAGTAATCGGCAAGATTTATTTTCAACACATATTCGTCGGTTACTATTTCAAAAGTTATCGGCAAGACTTTATTTTCAGCACATCCGTTGGTTACTATTTCAAAAGTAATTGGTAAGATTTTTATTTTCAACATATTCGTCACTTACTATTTCAAAAGTAATCGGCATGATTTATTTTCAGCAGATTCGTCGGTTACTATTTCAAAGGTAATCGACATGATTTATTTTCAACACATTCGTCGGTTACTATTTCAAAAGTAATCCGCATGATCTATTTTCTGCGCATTCGTCGGTTACTATTTCAAAAGTAATCGGCAAGATTTTTATTTTCAGCATATTGGTCGGTGACTATTTCAAAAGTAATCGGCAAGATTTTTATTTTCAGCATATTTGTCGGTTACTATTTTAAAAGTAATCGACAAGATTTTTATTTTCAACATATTCGTCGGTTACTATTTCAAAAGTAATCGGCAAGACTTTATATTCAGCATATTCGTTGGTTACTATTTCAAAAGTAATCGGTAAGATTTTTATTTTCAACATATTCGTCGCTTACTATTTCAAAAGTAATCGGCATGATTTATTTTCAACACATTCGTCGGTTACTATTTCAAAAGTAATCGGCAAGATTTATTTTCAGCACATATTCGTCGCTTACTATTTCAAAAGTAATCGGCATGATTTATTTTCAGCACATTCGTCGGTTACTATTTCAAAAGTAATCGGCAAGATTTATTTTCAGCACATATTCGTCGGTTACTATTTCAAAAGTAATGGGCAAGACTTTTATTTTCAGCACATTTGTCGGTTACTATTTCAATAGTAATCGGCATTATTTATTTTCAGCACATTCGTCGGTTACTATTTCAAAAGTAATCGGCAAGATTTTTATTTTCAGCATATTGGTCGGTGACTATTTCAAAAGTAATCGGCAAGATTTTTATTTTCAGCATATTTGTCGGTTACTTTTTCAAAAGTAATCGGCAAGATTTTTATTTTCAGCATATTTGTCTGTTATTATTTTAAAAGTAATCGACAAGATTTTTATTTTCAACATATTCGTCGGTTACTATTTCAAAAGTAATCGGCAAGACTTTATATTCAGCATATTCATTGGTTACTATTTCAAAAGTAATCGGTAAGATTTTTATTTTCAACATATTCGTCGCTTACTATTTCTAAAGTAATCGGCATGATTTATTTTCAACACATTCGTCGGTTACTATTTCAAAAGTAATCGGCATGATTTATTTTCAGCACATTCGTCGGTTACTATTTCAAAAGTAATCGGCAAGATTTATTTTCAGCACATATTCGTCGGTTACTATTTCAAAAGTAATGGGCAAGACTTTTATTTTCAGCACATTTGTCGGTTACTATTTCAATAGTAATCGGCATTATTTATTTTCAGCACATTCGTCGGTTACTATTTCAAAAGTAATCGGCAAGATTTTTATTTTCAGCATATTGGTCGGTGACTATTTCAAAAGTAATCGGCAAGATTTTTATTTTCAGCATATTTGTCGGTTACTTTTTCAAAAGTAATCGGCAAAATTTTTATTTTCAGCATATTTGTCGGTTACTATTTTAAAAGTAATCGACAAGATTTTTATTTTCAACATATTCATCGGTTACTATTTCAAAAGTAATCGGCAAGACTTTATATTCAGCATATTCGTTGGTTACTATTTCAAAAGTAATCGGTAAGATTTTTATTTTCAACATATTCGTCGCTTACTATTTCTAAAGTAATCGACATGATTTATTTTCAACACATTCGTCGGTTACTATTTCAAAAGTAATCGGCAAGATTTATTTTCAGCACATATTCGTCGCTTACTATTTCAAAAGTAATCGGCATGATTTATTTTCAGCACATTCGTCGGTTACATTTCAAAAGTAATCGGCAAGATTTATTTTCAGCACATATTCGTCGGGTACTATTTCAAAAGTAATGGGCAAGACTTTTATTTTCAGCACATTTGTCGGTTACTATTTCAATAGTAATCGGCATTATTTATTTTCAGCACATTCGTCGGTTACTATTTCAAAAGTAATCGGCAAGATTTTTATTTTCAGCATATTGGTCGGTGACTATTTCAAAAGTAATCGGCAAGATTTTTATTTTCAGCATATTTGTCGGTTACTTTTTCAAAAGTAATCGGCAAGATTTTTATTTTCAGCATATTTGTCGGTTACTATTTTAAAAGTAATCGACAAGATTTTTATTTTCAACATATTCGTCGGTTACTATTTCAAAAGTAATCGGCAAGACTTTATATTCAGCATATTCGTTGGTTACTATTTCAAAAGTAATCGGTAAGATTTTTATTTTCAACATATTCGTCGCTTACTATTTCAAAAGTAATCGGCATGATTTATTTTCAGCACATTCGTCAGTTACTATTTCAAAAGTAATCGGCAAGATTTATTTTCAGCACATATTCGTCGGTTACTATTTCAAAAGTTATCGGCAAGACTTTATTTTCAGCACATCCGTTGGTTACTATTTCAAAAGTAATCGGTAAGATTTTTATTTTCAACATATTCGTCACTTACTATTTCAAAAGTAATCGGCATGATTTATTTTCAGCAGATTCGTCGGTTACTATTTCAAAGGTAATCGACATGATTTATTTTCAACACATTCGTCGGTTACTATTTCAAAAGTAATCCGCATGATCTATTTTCTGCGCATTCGTCGGTTACTATTTCAAAAGTAATCGGCAAGATTTTTATTTTCAGCATATTGGTCGGTGACTATTTCAAAAGTAATCGGCAAGATTTTTATTTTCAGCATATTTGTCGGTTACTATTTTAAAAGTAATCGACAAGATTTTTATTTTCAACATATTCGTCGGTTACTATTTCAAAAGTAATCGGCAAGACTTTATATTCAGCATATTCGTTGGTTACTATTTCAAAAGTAATCGGTAAGATTTTTATTTTCAACATATTCGTCGCTTACTATTTCAAAAGTAATCGGCATGATTTATTTTCAACACATTCGTCGGTTACTATTTCAAAAGTAATCGGCAAGATTTATTTTCAGCACATATTCGTCGCTTACTATTTCAAAAGTAATCGGCATGATTTATTTTCAGCACATTCGTCGGTTACTATTTCAAAAGTAATCGGCAAGATTTATTTTCAGCACATATTCGTCGGTTACTATTTCAAAAGTAATGGGCAAGACTTTTATTTTCAGCACATTTGTCGGTTACTATTTCAATAGTAATCGGCATTATTTATTTTCAGCACATTCGTCGGTTACTATTTCAAAAGTAATCGGCAAGATTTTTATTTTCAGCATATTGGTCGGTGACTATTTCAAAAGTAATCGGCAAGATTTTTATTTTCAGCATATTTGTCGGTTACTTTTTCAAAAGTAATCGGCAAGATTTTTATTTTCAGCATATTTGTCTGTTATTATTTTAAAAGTAATCGACAAGATTTTTATTTTCAACATATTCGTCGGTTACTATTTCAAAAGTAATCGGCAAGACTTTATATTCAGCATATTCATTGGTTACTATTTCAAAAGTAATCGGTAAGATTTTTATTTTCAACATATTCGTCGCTTACTATTTCTAAAGTAATCGGCATGATTTATTTTCAACACATTCGTCGGTTACTATTTCAAAAGTAATCGGCATGATTTATTTTCAGCACATTCGTCGGTTACTATTTCAAAAGTAATCGGCAAGATTTATTTTCAGCACATATTCGTCGGTTACTATTTCAAAAGTAATGGGCAAGACTTTTATTTTCAGCACATTTGTCGGTTACTATTTCAATAGTAATCGGCATTATTTATTTTCAGCACATTCGTCGGTTACTATTTCAAAAGTAATCGGCAAGATTTTTATTTTCAGCATATTGGTCGGTGACTATTTCAAAAGTAATCGGCAAGATTTTTATTTTCAGCATATTTGTCGGTTACTTTTTCAAAAGTAATCGGCAAAATTTTTATTTTCAGCATATTTGTCGGTTACTATTTTAAAAGTAATCGACAAGATTTTTATTTTCAACATATTCATCGGTTACTATTTCAAAAGTAATCGGCAAGACTTTATATTCAGCATATTCGTTGGTTACTATTTCAAAAGTAATCGGTAAGATTTTTATTTTCAACATATTCGTCGCTTACTATTTCTAAAGTAATCGACATGATTTATTTTCAACACATTCGTCGGTTACTATTTCAAAAGTAATCGGCAAGATTTATTTTCAGCACATATTCGTCGCTTACTATTTCAAAAGTAATCGGCATGATTTATTTTCAGCACATTCGTCGGTTACATTTCAAAAGTAATCGGCAAGATTTATTTTCAGCACATATTCGTCGGGTACTATTTCAAAAGTAATGGGCAAGACTTTTATTTTCAGCACATTTGTCGGTTACTATTTCAATAGTAATCGGCATTATTTATTTTCAGCACATTCGTCGGTTACTATTTCAAAAGTAATCGGCAAGATTTTTATTTTCAGCATATTGGTCGGTGACTATTTCAAAAGTAATCGGCAAGATTTTTATTTTCAGCATATTTGTCGGTTACTTTTTCAAAAGTAATCGGCAAGATTTTTATTTTCAGCATATTTGTCGGTTACTATTTTAAAAGTAATCGACAAGATTTTTATTTTCAACATATTCGTCGGTTACTATTTCAAAAGTAATCGGCAAGACTTTATATTCAGCATATTCGTTGGTTACTATTTCAAAAGTAATCGGTAAGATTTTTATTTTCAACATATTCGTCGCTTACTATTTCAAAAGTAATCGGCATGATTTATTTTCAGCACATTCGTCAGTTACTATTTCAAAAGTAATCGGCAAGATTTATTTTCAGCACATATTCGTCGGTTACTATTTCAAAAGTTATCGGCAAGACTTTATTTTCAGCACATCCGTTGGTTACTATTTCAAAAGTAATCGGTAAGATTTTTATTTTCAACATATTCGTCACTTACTATTTCCAAAGTAATCGGCATGATTTATTTTCAGCACATTCGTCGGTTACTATTTCAAAAGTAATTGGCAAGATTTTTATTTTCAGCATATTCGCCGGTGACTATTTCAAAAGTAATCGGCATGATTTATTTTCAGCAGATTCGTCGGTTACTATTTCAAAGGTAATCGACATGATTTATTTTCAACACATTCGTCGGTTACTATTTCAAAAGTAATCGGCATGATCTATTTTCTGCACATTCGTCGGTTACTATTTCAAAAGTAATCGGCAAGATTTTTATTTTCAGCATATTGGTCGGTGACTATTTCAAAAGTAATCGGCAAGATTTTTATTTTCAGCATATTTGTCGGTTACTTTTTCAAAAGTAATCGGCAAGATTTTTATTTTCAGCATATTTGTCGGTTACTATTTTAAAAGTAATCGACAAGATTTTTATTTTCAACATATTCGTCGGTTACTATTTCAAAAGTAATCGGCAAGACTTTATATTCAGCATATTCGTTGGTTACTATTTCAAAAGTAATCGGTAAGATTTTTATTTTCAACATATTCGTCGCTTACTATTTCAAAAGTAATCGGCATGATTTATTTTCAACACATTCGTCGGTTACTATTTCAAAAGTAATCGGCAAGATTTATTTTCAGCACATATTCGTCGCTTACTATTTCAAAAGTAATCGGCATGATTTATTTTCAGCACATTCGTCGGTTACTATTTCAAAAGTAATCGGCAAGATTTATTTTCAGCACATATTCGTCGGTTACTATTTCAAAAGTAATGGGCAAGACTTTTATTTTCAGCACATTTGTCGGTTACTATTTCAATAGTAATCGGCATTATTTATTTTCAGCACATTCGTCGGTTACTATTTCAAAAGTAATCGGCAAGATTTTTATTTTCAGCATATTGGTCGGTGACTATTTCAAAAGTAATCGGCAAGATTTTTATTTTCAGCATATTTGTCGGTTACTTTTTCAAAAGTAATCGGCAAGATTTTTATTTTCAGCATATTTGTCTGTTACTATTTTAAAAGTAATCGACAAGATTTTTATTTTCAACATATTCGTCGGTTACTATTTCAAAAGTAATCGGCAAGACTTTATATTCAGCATATTCGTTGGTTACTATTTCAAAAGTAATCGGTAAGATTTTTATTTTCAACATATTCGTCGCTTACTATTTCTAAAGTAATCGGCATGATTTATTTTCAACACATTCGTCGGTTACTATTTCAAAAGTAATCGGCATGATTTATTTTCAGCACATTCGTCGGTTACTATTTCAAAAGTAATCGGCAAGATTTATTTTCAGCACATATTCGTCGGTTACTATTTCAAAAGTAATGGGCAAGACTTTTATTTTCAGCACATTTGTCGGTTACTATTTCAATAGTAATCGGCAATATTTATTTTTAGCACATTCGTCGGTTACTATTTCAAAAGTAATCGGCAAGATTTTTATTTTCAGCATATTGGTCGGTGACTATTTCAAAAGTAATCGGCAAGATTTTTATTTTCAGCATATTTGTCGGTTACTTTTTCAAAAGTAATCGGCAAAATTTTTATTTTCAGCATATTTGTCGGTTACTATTTTAAAAGTAATCGACAAGATTTTTATTTTCAACATATTCATCGGTTACTATTTCAAAAGTAATCGGCAAGACTTTATATTCAGCATATTCGTTGGTTACTATTTCAAAAGTAATCGGCAAGATTTATTTTCAGCACATATTCGTCGCTTACTATTTCAAAAGTAATCGGCATGATTTATTTTCAGCACATTCGTCGGTTACATTTCAAAAGTAATCGGCAAGATTTATTTTCAGCACATATTCGTCGGGTACTATTTCAAAAGTAATGGGCAAGACTTTTATTTTCAGCACATTTGTCGGTTACTATTTCAATAGTAATCGGCATTATTTATTTTCAGCACATTCGTCGGTTACTATTTCAAAAGTAATCGGCAAGATTTTTATTTTCAGCATATTGGTCGGTGACTATTTCAAAAGTAATCGGCAAGATTTTTATTTTCAGCATATTTGTCGGTTACTTTTTCAAAAGTAATCGGCAAGATTTTTATTTTCAGCATATTTGTCGGTTACTATTTTAAAAGTAATCGACAAGATTTTTATTTTCAACATATTCGTCGGTTACTATTTCAAAAGTAATCGGCAAGACTTTATATTCAGCATATTCGTTGGTTACTATTTCAAAAGTAATCGGTAAGATTTTTATTTTCAACATATTCGTCGCTTACTATTTCTAAAGTAATCGGCATGATTTATTTTCAACACATTCGTCGGTTACTATTTCAAAAGTAATCGGCATGATTTATTTTCAGCACATTCGTCGGTTACTATTTCAAAAGTAATCGGCAAGATTTATTTTCAGCACATATTCGTCGGTTACTATTTCAAAAGTAATGGGCAAGACTTTTATTTTCAGCACATTTGTCGGTTACTATTTCAATAGTAATCGGCAATATTTATTTTTAGCACATTCGTCGGTTACTATTTCAAAAGTAATCGGCAAGATTTTTATTTTCAGCATATTGGTCGGTGACTATTTCAAAAGTAATCGGCAAGATTTTTATTTTCAGCATATTTGTCGGTTACTTTTTCAAAAGTAATCGGCAAAATTTTTATTTTCAGCATATTTGTCGGTTACTATTTTAAAAGTAATCGACAAGATTTTTATTTTCAACATATTCATCGGTTACTATTTCAAAAGTAATCGGCAAGACTTTATATTCAGCATATTCGTTGGTTACTATTTCAAAAGTAATCGGCAAGATTTATTTTCAGCACATATTCGTCGCTTACTATTTCAAAAGTAATCGGCATGATTTATTTTCAGCACATTCGTCGGTTACATTTCAAAAGTAATCGGCAAGATTTATTTTCAGCACATATTCGTCGGGTACTATTTCAAAAGTAATGGGCAAGACTTTTATTTTCAGCACATTTGTCGGTTACTATTTCAATAGTAATCGGCATTATTTATTTTCAGCACATTCGTCGGTTACTATTTCAAAAGTAATCGGCAAGATTTTTATTTTCAGCATATTGGTCGGTGACTATTTCAAAAGTAATCGGCAAGATTTTTATTTTCAGCATATTTGTCGGTTACTTTTTCAAAAGTAATCGGCAAGATTTTTATTTTCAGCATATTTGTCGGTTACTATTTTAAAAGTAATCGACAAGATTTTTATTTTCAACATATTCGTCGGTTACTATTTCAAAAGTAATCGGCAAGACTTTATATTCAGCATATTCGTTGGTTACTATTTCAAAAGTAATCGGTAAGATTTTTATTTTCAACATATTCGTCGCTTACTATTTCAAAAGTAATCGGCATGATTTATTTTCAGCACATTCGTCAGTTACTATTTCAAAAGTAATCGGCAAGATTTATTTTCAGCACATATTCGTCGGTTACTATTTCAAAAGTTATCGGCAAGACTTTATTTTCAGCACATCCGTTGGTTACTATTTCAAAAGTAATCGGCAAGATTTTTATTTTCAACATATTCGTCACTTACTATTTCCAAAGTAATCGGCATGATTTATTTTCAGCACATTCGTCGGTTACTATTTCAAAAGTAATTGGCAAGATTTTTATTTTCAGCATATTCGCCGGTGACTATTTCAAAAGTAATCGGCATGATTTATTTTCAGCAGATTCGTCGGTTACTATTTCAAAGGTAATCGACATGATTTATTTTCAACACATTCGTCGGTTACTATTTCAAAAGTAATCGGCATGATCTATTTTCTGCACATTCGTCGGTTACTATTTCAAAAGTAATCGGCAAGATTTTTATTTTCAGCATATTGGTCGGTGACTATTTCAAAAGTAATCGGCAAGATTTTTATTTTCAGCATATTTGTCGGTTACTTTTTCAAAAGTAATCGGCAAGATTTTTATTTTCAGCATATTTGTCGGTTACTATTTTAAAAGTAATCGACAAGATTTTTATTTTCAACATATTCGTCGGTTACTATTTCAAAAGTAATCGGCAAGACTTTATATTCAGCATATTCGTTGGTTACTATTTCAAAAGTAATCGGTAAGATTTTTATTTTCAACATATTCGTCGCTTACTATTTCAAAAGTAATCGGCATGATTTATTTTCAACACATTCGTCGGTTACTATTTCAAAAGTAATCGGCAAGATTTATTTTCAGCACATATTCGTCGCTTACTATTTCAAAAGTAATCGGCATGATTTATTTTCAGCACATTCGTCGGTTACTATTTCAAAAGTAATCGGCAAGATTTATTTTCAGCACATATTCGTCGGTTACTATTTCAAAAGTAATGGGCAAGACTTTTATTTTCAGCACATTTGTCGGTTACTATTTCAATAGTAATCGGCATTATTTATTTTCAGCACATTCGTCGGTTACTATTTCAAAAGTAATCGGCAAGATTTTTATTTTCAGCATATTGGTCGGTGACTATTTCAAAAGTAATCGGCAAGATTTTTATTTTCAGCATATTTGTCGGTTACTTTTTCAAAAGTAATCGGCAAGATTTTTATTTTCAGCATATTTGTCTGTTACTATTTTAAAAGTAATCGACAAGATTTTTATTTTCAACATATTCGTCGGTTACTATTTCAAAAGTAATCGGCAAGACTTTATATTCAGCATATTCGTTGGTTACTATTTCAAAAGTAATCGGTAAGATTTTTATTTTCAACATATTCGTCGCTTACTATTTCTAAAGTAATCGGCATGATTTATTTTCAACACATTCGTCGGTTACTATTTCAAAAGTAATCGGCATGATTTATTTTCAGCACATTCGTCGGTTACTATTTCAAAAGTAATCGGCAAGATTTATTTTCAGCACATATTCGTCGGTTACTATTTCAAAAGTAATGGGCAAGACTTTTATTTTCAGCACATTTGTCGGTTACTATTTCAATAGTAATCGGCAATATTTATTTTTAGCACATTCGTCGGTTACTATTTCAAAAGTAATCGGCAAGATTTTTATTTTCAGCATATTGGTCGGTGACTATTTCAAAAGTAATCGGCAAGATTTTTATTTTCAGCATATTTGTCGGTTACTTTTTCAAAAGTAATCGGCAAAATTTTTATTTTCAGCATATTTGTCGGTTACTATTTTAAAAGTAATCGACAAGATTTTTATTTTCAACATATTCATCGGTTACTATTTCAAAAGTAATCGGCAAGACTTTATATTCAGCATATTCGTTGGTTACTATTTCAAAAGTAATCGGTAAGATTTTTATTTTCAACATATTCGTCGCTTACTATTTCTAAAGTAATCGACATGATTTATTTTCAACACATTCGTCGGTTACTATTTCAAAAGTAATCGGCAAGATTTATTTTCAGCACATATTCGTCGCTTACTATTTCAAAAGTAATCGGCATGATTTATTTTCAGCACATTCGTCGGTTACATTTCAAAAGTAATCGGCAAGATTTATTTTCAGCACATATTCGTCGGGTACTATTTCAAAAGTAATGGGCAAGACTTTTATTTTCAGCACATTTGTCGGTTACTATTTCAATAGTAATCGGCATTATTTATTTTCAGCACATTCGTCGGTTACTATTTCAAAAGTAATCGGCAAGATTTTTATTTTCAGCATATTGGTCGGTGACTATTTCAAAAGTAATCGGCAAGATTTTTATTTTCAGCATATTTGTCGGTTACTTTTTCAAAAGTAATCGGCAAGATTTTTATTTTCAGCATATTTGTCGGTTACTATTTTAAAAGTAATCGACAAGATTTTTATTTTCAACATATTCGTCGGTTACTATTTCAAAAGTAATCGGCAAGACTTTATATTCAGCATATTCGTTGGTTACTATTTCAAAAGTAATCGGTAAGATTTTTATTTTCAACATATTCGTCGCTTACTATTTCAAAAGTAATCGGCATGATTTATTTTCAACACATTCGTCGGTTACTATTTCAAAAGTAATCGGCAAGATTTATTTTCAGCACATATTCGTCGGTTACTATTTCAAAAGTAATGGGCAAGACTTTTATTTTCAGCACATTTGTCGGTTACTATTTCAATAGTAATCGGCATTATTTATTTTCAGCACATTCGTCGGTTACTATTTCAAAAGTAATCGGCAAGATTTTTATTTTCAGCATATTGGTCGGTGACTATTTCAAAAGTAATCGGCAAGATTTTTATTTTCAGCATATTTGTCAGTTACTTTTTCAAAAGTAATCGGCAAGATTTTTATTTTCAGCATATTTGTCGGTTACTATTTTAAAAGTAATCGACAAGATTTTTATTTTCAACATATTCGTCGGTTACTATTTCAAAAGTAATCGGCAAGACTTTATATTCAGCATATTCGTTAATTACAATTTCAAAAGTAATCGGTAAGATTTTTATTTTCAACATATTCGTCGCTTACTATTTCAAAAGTAATCGGCATGATTTATTTTCAGCACATTCGTCAGTTACTATTTCAAAAGTAATCGGCAAGATTTATTTTCAGCACATATTCGTCGGTTACTATTTCAAAAGTTATCGGCAAGACTTTATTTTCAGCACATCCGTTGGTTACTATTTCAAAAGTAATTGGTAAGATTTTTATTTTCAACATATTCGTCACTTACTATTTCCAAAGTAATCGGCATGATTTATTTTCAGCACATTCGTCGGTTACTATTTCAAAAGTAATCGGCAAGACTTTATATTCAGCATATTCGTTGGTTACTATTTCAAAAGTAATCGGTAAGATTTTTATTTTCAACATATTCGTCGCTTACTATTTCTAAAGTAATCGGCATGATTTATTTTCAACACATTCGTCGGTTACTATTTCAAAAGTAATCGGCAAGATTTATTTTCAGCACATATTCGTCGCTTACTATTTCAAAAGTAATCGGCATGATTTATTTTCAGCACATTCGTCGGTTACTATTTCAAAAGTAATCGGCAAGATTTATTTTCAGCACATATTCGTCGGTTACTATTTCAAAAGTAATGGGCAAGACTTTTATTTTCAGCACATTTGTCGGTTACTATTTCAATAGTAATCGGCAATATTTATTTTTAGCACATTCGTCGGTTACTTTTTCAAAAGTAATCGGCAAGATTTTTATTTTCAGCATATTGGTCGGTGACTATTTCAAAAGTAATCGGCAAGATTTTTATTTTCAGCATATTTGTCGGTTACTTTTTCAAAAGTAATCGGCAAGATTTTTATTTTCAACATATTCATCGGTTACTATTTCAAAAGTAATCGGCAAGACTTTATATTCAGCATATTCGTTGGTTACTATTTCAAAAGTAATCGGTAAGATTTTTATTTTCAACATATTCGTCGCTTACTATTTCTAAAGTAATCGGCATGATTTATTTTCAACACATTCGTCGGTTACTATTTCAAAAGTAATCGGCAAGATTTATTTTCAGCACATATTCGTCTCTTACTATTTCAAAAGTAATCGGCATGATTTATTTTCAGCACATTCGTCGGTTACTATTTCAAAAGTAATCGGCAAGATTTATTTTCAGCACATATTCGTCGGGTACTATTTCAAAAGTAATGGGCAAGACTTTTATTTTCAGCACATTTGTCGGTTACTATTTCAATAGTAATCGGCATTATTTATTTTCAGCACATTCGTCGGTTACTATTTCAAAAGTAATCGGCAAGATTTTTATTTTCAGCATATTGGTCGGTGACTATTTCAAAAGTAATCGGCAAGATTTTTATTTTCAGGATATTTGTCGGTTACTTTTTCAAAAGTAATCGGCAAGATTTTTATTTTCAGCATATTTGTCGGTTACTATTTTAAAAGTAATCGACAAGATTTTTATTTTCAACATATTCGTCGGTTACTATTTCAAAAGTAATCGGCAAGACTTTATATTCAGCATATTCGTTGGTTACTATTTCAAAAGTAATCGGTAAGATTTTTATTTTCAACATATTCGTCGCTTACTATTTCAAAAGTAATCGGCATGATTTATTTTCAGCACATTCGTCAGTTACTATTTCAAAAGTAATCGGCAAGATTTATTTTCAGCATATATTCGTCGGTTACTATTTCAAAAGTAATCGGCATGATTTATTTTCAGCACATTCGTCGGTTACTATTTCAAAAGTAATCGGTAAGATTTTTATTTTCAACATATTCGTCGCTTACTATTTCAAAAGTAATCGGCATGATTTATTTTCAACACATTCGTCGGTTACTATTTCAAAAGTAATCGGCAAGATTTATTTTCAGCACATATTCGTCGGTTACTATTTCAAAAGTAATGGGCAAGACTTTTATTTTCAGCACATTTGTCGGTTACTATTTCAATAGTAATCGGCATTATTTATTTTCAGCACATTCGTCGGTTACTATTTCAAAAGTAATCGGCAAGATTTTTATTTTCAGCATATTGGTCGGTGACTATTTCAAAAGTAATCGGCAAGATTTTTATTTTCAGCATATTTGTCAGTTACTTTTTCAAAAGTAATCGGCAAGATTTTTATTTTCAGCATATTTGTCGGTTACTATTTTAAAAGTAATCGACAAGATTTTTATTTTCAACATATTCGTCGGTTACTATTTCAAAAGTAATCGGCAAGACTTTATATTCAGCATATTCGTTAATTACAATTTCAAAAGTAATCGGTAAGATTTTTATTTTCAACATATTCGTCGCTTACTATTTCAAAAGTAATCGGCATGATTTATTTTCAGCACATTCGTCAGTTACTATTTCAAAAGTAATCGGCAAGATTTATTTTCAGCACATATTCGTCGGTTACTATTTCAAAAGTTATCGGCAAGACTTTATTTTCAGCACATCCGTTGGTTACTATTTCAAAAGTAATTGGTAAGATTTTTATTTTCAACATATTCGTCACTTACTATTTCCAAAGTAATCGGCATGATTTATTTTCAGCACATTCGTCGGTTACTATTTCAAAAGTAATCGGCATGATTTATTTTCAGCACATTCGTCGGTTACTATTTCAAAAGTAATCGGCAAGATTTATTTTCAGCACATATTCGTCGGTTACTATTTCAAAAGTAATGGGCAAGACTTTTATTTTCAGCACATTTGTCGGTTACTATTTCAATAGTAATCGGCAATATTTATTTTTAGCACATTCGTCGGTTACTTTTTCAAAAGTAATCGGCAAGATTTTTATTTTCAGCATATTGGTCGGTGACTATTTCAAAAGTAATCGGCAAGATTTTTATTTTCAGCATATTTGTCGGTTACTTTTTCAAAAGTAATCGGCAAAATTTTTATTTTCAGCATATTTGTCGGTTACTATTTTAAAAGTAATCGACAAGATTTTTATTTTCAACATATTCATCGGTTACTATTTCAAAAGTAATCGGCAAGACTTTATATTCAGCATATTCGTTGGTTACTATTTCAAAAGTAATCGGTAAGATTTTTATTTTCAACATATTCGTCGCTTACTATTTCTAAAGTAATCGGCATGATTTATTTTCAACACATTCGTCGGTTACTATTTCAAAAGTAATCGGCAAGATTTATTTTCAGCACATATTCGTCTCTTACTATTTCAAAAGTAATCGGCATGATTTATTTTCAGCACATTCGTCGGTTACTATTTCAAAAGTAATCGGCAAGATTTATTTTCAGCACATATTCGTCGGGTACTATTTCAAAAGTAATGGGCAAGACTTTTATTTTCAGCACATTTGTCGGTTACTATTTCAATAGTAATCGGCATTATTTATTTTCAGCACATTCGTCGGTTACTATTTCAAAAGTAATCGGCAAGATTTTTATTTTCAGCATATTGGTCGGTGACTATTTCAAAAGTAATCGGCAAGATTTTTATTTTCAGGATATTTGTCGGTTACTTTTTCAAAAGTAATCGGCAAGATTTTTATTTTCAGCATATTTGTCGGTTACTATTTTAAAAGTAATCGACAAGATTTTTATTTTCAACATATTCGTCGGTTACTATTTCAAAAGTAATCGGCAAGACTTTATATTCAGCATATTCGTTGGTTACTATTTCAAAAGTAATCGGTAAGATTTTTATTTTCAACATATTCGTCGCTTACTATTTCAAAAGTAATCGGCATGATTTATTTTCAGCACATTCGTCAGTTACTATTTCAAAAGTAATCGGCAAGATTTATTTTCAGCATATATTCGTCGGTTACTATTTCAAAAGTAATCGGCATGATTTATTTTCAGCACATTCGTCGGTTACTATTTCAAAAGTAATCGGTAAGATTTTTATTTTCAACATATTCGTCGCTTACTATTTCAAAAGTAATCGGCATGATTTATTTTCAACACATTCGTCGGTTACTATTTCAAAAGTAATCGGCAAGATTTATTTTCAGCACATATTCGTCGGTTACTATTTCAAAAGTAATGGGCAAGACTTTTATTTTCAGCACATTTGTCGGTTACTATTTCAATAGTAATCGGCATTATTTATTTTCAGCACATTCGTCGGTTACTATTTCAAAAGTAATCGGCAAGATTTTTATTTTCAGCATATTGGTCGGTGACTATTTCAAAAGTAATCGGCAAGATTTTTATTTTCAGCATATTTGTCAGTTACTTCTTCAAAAGTAATCGGCAAGATTTTTATTTTCAGCATATTTGTCGGTTACTATTTTAAAAGTAATCGACAAGATTTTTATTTTCAACATATTCGTCGGTTACTATTTCAAAAGTAATCGGCAAGACTTTATATTCAGCATATTCGTTAATTACAATTTCAAAAGTAATCGGTAAGATTTTTATTTTCAACATATTCGTCGCTTACTATTTCAAAAGTAATCGGCATGATTTATTTTCAGCACATTCGTCAGTTACTATTTCAAAAGTAATCGGCAAGATTTATTTTCAGCACATATTCGTCGGTTACTATTTCAAAAGTTATCGGCAAGACTTTATTTTCAGCACATCCGTTGGTTACTATTTCAAAAGTAATTGGTAAGATTTTTATTTTCAACATATTCGTCACTTACTATTTCCAAAGTAATCGGCATGATTTATTTTCAGCACATTCGTCGGTTACTATTTCAAAAGTAATCGGCAAGACTTTATATTCAGCATATTCGTTGGTTACTATTTCAAAAGTAATCGGTAAGATTTTTATTTTCAACATATTCGTCGCTTACTATTTCTAAAGTAATCGGCATGATTTATTTTCAACACATTCGTCGGTTACTATTTCAAAAGTAATCGGCAAGATTTATTTTCAGCACATATTCGTCGCTTACTATTTCAAAAGTAATCGGCATGATTTATTTTCAGCACATTCGTCGGTTACTATTTCAAAAGTAATCGGCAAGATTTATTTTCAGCACATATTCGTCGGTTACTATTTCAAAAGTAATGGGCAAGACTTTTATTTTCAGCACATTTGTCGGTTACTATTTCAATAGTAATCGGCAATATTTATTTTTAGCACATTCGTCGGTTACTATTTCAAAAGTAATCGGCAAGATTTTTATTTTCAGCATATTGGTCGGTGACTATTTCAAAAGTAATCGGCAAGATTTTTATTTTCAGCATATTTGTCGGTTACTTTTTCAAAAGTAATCGGCAAAATTTTTATTTTCAGCATATTTGTCGGTTACTATTTTAAAAGTAATCGACAAGATTTTTATTTTCAACATATTCATCGGTTACTATTTCAAAAGTAATCGGCAAGACTTTATATTCAGCATATTCGTTGGTTACTATTTCAAAAGTAATCGGTAAGATTTTTATTTTCAACATATTCGTCGCTTACTATTTCTAAAGTAATCGGCATGATTTATTTTCAGCACATTCGTCAGTTACTATTTCAAAAGTAATCGGCAAGATTTATTTTCAGCACATATTCGTCGGTTACTATTTCAAAAGTTATCGGCAAGACTTTATTTTCAGCACATCCGTTGGTTACTATTTCAAAAGTAATTGGTAAGATTTTTATTTTCAACATATTCGTCACTTACTATTTCCAAAGTAATCGGCATGATTTATTTTCAGCACATTCGTCGGTTACTATTTCAAAAGTAATCGGCAAGACTTTATATTCAGCATATTCGTTGGTTACTATTTCAAAAGTAATCGGTAAGATTTTTATTTTCAACATATTCGTCGCTTACTATTTCTAAAGTAATCGGCATGATTTATTTTCAACACATTCGTCGGTTACTATTTCAAAAGTAATCGGCAAGATTTATTTTCAGCACATATTCGTCGCTTACTATTTCAAAAGTAATCGGCATGATTTATTTTCAGCACATTCGTCGGTTACTATTTCAAAAGTAATCGGCAAGATTTATTTTCAGCACATATTCGTCGGTTACTATTTCAAAAGTAATGGGCAAGACTTTTATTTTCAGCACATTTGTCGGTTACTATTTCAATAGTAATCGGCAATATTTATTTTTAGCACATTCGTCGGTTACTATTTCAAAAGTAATCGGCAAGATTTTTATTTTCAGCATATTGGTCGGTGACTATTTCAAAAGTAATCGGCAAGATTTTTATTTTCAGCATATTTGTCGGTTACTTTTTCAAAAGTAATCGGCAAAATTTTTATTTTCAGCATATTTGTCGGTTACTATTTTAAAAGTAATCGACAAGATTTTTATTTTCAACATATTCATCGGTTACTATTTCAAAAGTAATCGGCAAGACTTTATATTCAGCATATTCGTTGGTTACTATTTCAAAAGTAATCGGTAAGATTTTTATTTTCAACATATTCGTCGCTTACTATTTCTAAAGTAATCGGCATGATTTATTTTCAACACATTCGTCGGTTACTATTTCAAAAGTAATCGGCAAGATTTATTTTCAGCACATATTCGTCTCTTACTATTTCAAAAGTAATCTGCATGATTTATTTTCAGCACATTCGTCGGTTACTATTTCAAAAGTAATCGGCAAGATTTATTTTCAGCACATATTCGTCGGGTACTATTTCAAAAGTAATGGGCAAGACTTTTATTTTCAGCACATTTGTCGGTTACTATTTCAATAGTAATCGGCATTATTTATTTTCAGCACATTCGTCGGTTACTATTTCAAAAGTAATCGGCAAGATTTTTATTTTCAGCATATTGGTCGGTGACTATTTCAAAAGTAATCGGCAAGATTTTTATTTTCAGCATATTTGTCGGTTACTTTTTCAAAAGTAATCGGCAAGATTTTTATTTTCAGCATATTTGTCGGTTACTATTTTAAAAGTAATCGACAAGATTTTTATTTTCAACATATTCGTCGGTTACTATTTCAAAAGTAATCGGCAAGACTTTATATTCAGCATATTCGTTGGTTACTATTTCAAAAGTAATCGGTAAGATTTTTATTTTCAACATATTCGTCGCTTACTATTTCAAAAGTAATCGGCATGATTTATTTTCAGCACATTCGTCAGTTACTATTTCAAAAGTAATCGGCAAGATTTATTTTCAGCATATATTCGTCGGTTACTATTTCAAAAGTAATCGGCATGATTTATTTTCAGCACATTCGTCGGTTACTATTTCAAAAGTAATCGGTAAGATTTTTATTTTCAACATATTCGTCGCTTACTATTTCAAAAGTAATCGGCATGATTTATTTTCAACACATTCGTCGGTTACTATTTCAAAAGTAATCGGCAAGATTTATTTTCAGCACATATTCGTCGGTTACTATTTCAAAAGTAATGGGCAAGACTTTTATTTTCAGCACATTTGTCGGTTACTATTTCAATAGTAATCGGCATTATTTATTTTCAGCACATTCGTCGGTTACTATTTCAAAAGTAATCGGCAAGATTTTTATTTTCAGCATATTGGTCGGTGACTATTTCAAAAGTAATCGGCAAGATTTTTATTTTCAGCATATTTGTCAGTTACTTTTTCAAAAGTAATCGGCAAGATTTTTATTTTCAGCATATTTGTCGGTTACTATTTTAAAAGTAATCGACAAGATTTTTATTTTCAACATATTCGTCGGTTACTATTTCAAAAGTAATCGGCAAGACTTTATATTCAGCATATTCGTTAATTACAATTTCAAAAGTAATCGGTAAGATTTTTATTTTCAACATATTCGTCGCTTACTATTTCAAAAGTAATCGGCATGATTTATTTTCAGCACATTCGTCAGTTACTATTTCAAAAGTAATCGGCAAGATTTATTTTCAGCACATATTCGTCGGTTACTATTTCAAAAGTTATCGGCAAGACTTTATTTTCAGCACATCCGTTGGTTACTATTTCAAAAGTAATTGGTAAGATTTTTATTTTCAACATATTCGTCACTTACTATTTCCAAAGTAATCGGCATGATTTATTTTCAGCACATTCGTCGGTTACTATTTCAAAAGTAATCGGCAAGACTTTATATTCAGCATATTCGTTGGTTACTATTTCAAAAGTAATCGGTAAGATTTTTATTTTCAACATATTCGTCGCTTACTATTTCTAAAGTAATCGGCATGATTTATTTTCAACACATTCGTCGGTTACTATTTCAAAAGTAATCGGCAAGATTTATTTTCAGCACATATTCGTCGCTTACTATTTCAAAAGTAATCGGCATGATTTATTTTCAGCACATTCGTCGGTTACTATTTCAAAAGTAATCGGCAAGATTTATTTTCAGCACATATTCGTCGGTTACTATTTCAAAAGTAATGGGCAAGACTTTTATTTTCAGCACATTTGTCGGTTACTATTTCAATAGTAATCGGCAATATTTATTTTGAGCACATTCGTCGGTTACTATTTCAAAAGTAATCGGCAAGATTTTTATTTTCAGCATATTGGTCGGTGACTATTTCAAAAGTAATCGGCAAGATTTTTATTTTCAGCATATTTGTCGGTTACTTTTTCAAAAGTAATCGGCAAAATTTTTATTTTCAGCATATTTGTCGGTTACTATTTTAAAAGTAATCGACAAGATTTTTATTTTCAACATATTCATCGGTTACTATTTCAAAAGTAATCGGCAAGACTTTATATTCAGCATATTCGTTGGTTACTATTTCAAAAGTAATCGGTAAGATTTTTATTTTCAACATATTCGTCGCTTACTATTTCTAAAGTAATCGGCATGATTTATTTTCAACACATTCGTCGGTTACTATTTCAAAAGTAATCGGCAAGATTTATTTTCAGCACATATTCGTCTCTTACTATTTCAAAAGTAATCTGCATGATTTATTTTCAGCACATTCGTCGGTTACTATTTCAAAAGTAATCGGCAAGATTTATTTTCAGCACATATTCGTCGGGTACTATTTCAAAAGTAATGGGCAAGACTTTTATTTTCAGCACATTTGTCGGTTACTATTTCAATAGTAATCGGCATTATTTATTTTCAGCACATTCGTCGGTTACTATTTCAAAAGTAATCGGCAAGATTTTTATTTTCAGCATATTGGTCGGTGACTATTTCAAAAGTAATCGGCAAGATTTTTATTTTCAGCATATTTGTCGGTTACTTTTTCAAAAGTAATCGGCAAGATTTTTATTTTCAGCATATTTGTCGGTTACTATTTTAAAAGTAATCGACAAGATTTTTATTTTCAACATATTCGTCGGTTACTATTTCAAAAGTAATCGGCAAGACTTTATATTCAGCATATTCGTTGGTTACTATTTCAAAAGTAATCGGTAAGATTTTTATTTTCAACATATTCGTCGCTTACTATTTCTAAAGTAATCGGCATGATTTATTTTCAACACATTCGTCGGTTACTATTTCAAAAGTAATCGGCATGATTTATTTTCAGCACATTCGTCAGTTACTATTTCAAAAGTAATCGGCAAGATTTATTTTCAGCACATATTCGTCGGTTACTATTTCAAAAGTTATCGGCAAGACTTTATTTTCAGCACATCCGTTGGTTACTATTTCAAAAGTAATCGGTAAGATTTTTATTTTCAACATATTCGTCACTTACTATTTCCAAAGTAATCGGCATGATTTATTTTCAGCACATTCGTCGGTTACTATTTCAAAAGTAATTGGCAAGATTTTTATTTTCAGCATATTCGCCGGTGACTATTTCAAAAGTAATCGGCATGATTTATTTTCAGCAGATTCGTCGGTTGCTATTTCAAAGGTAATCGACATGATTTATTTTCAACACATTCGTCGGTTACTATTTCAAAAGTAATCGGCATGATCTATTTTCTGTGTAACACCCCGTTCCCGAAATAACGTAATAATAATATTACAAATAATCATAATCAGAGTTATTCAACAAAACAACGGAGTATCACACTTCTTTTTCAAAATTATTTAAATAGAATATGAAACTATTTAAAACCATCATCATATAATATCATCATATTAAAATTCTGCAGCGGAAAGTCTTTATATAAAAATCATATTCAACAACTACATCATAATCTTGGCACAAAGGCCATTAACATAATAAAATTGTTTGACAAACAAATCTCAACAACATCTTCTTCAAACAAATGATACATAAAGGAATACAAGAAGATAACGTTTCCCCATCCCTACTATGTATCAGAGCCCTAGACGCAAGAGCCAACATCACTAGTCTTCGCTACCTGCACTTGCCCACAAGGCGGCAATTCCAGCAGAAGGGGTGAGTTCACAAGTCAAAGGTAAATATACAGATATATGAATCATCAAAGTAAATTGAAACCAACAACAACAAACAGCAACATTATCAACATCATCTCAACTTTATAAATTAAATTTCATCTTTGATTAACATCAACAACAACAACAACAACTCTTGTGGCGACATCTCACCAACAACAATTCCAACAGGACAACTCACACCTACAACTAATGCAAGACTCCATCAACATCTAATGCATTATGCATGTGGTACCAACTACGCGCGTTGAATGCTAAGCATTCCAGGGCAATAAGCCCCCAACAATTTGGATGGTTAAAGCATCCCAGGGCAATGAGCCCCCAACAAGTGAACGATAAAGCGTTCCAGGGCAATAAGCCCCCAACAGTGAATGATAAACATTCCAGGGCAATAAGCCCCTAACAAATGCAAATGAGTATGAAATGACTCTATGGTGTATATCAGCATACAACCCAACATCTTAATGGAGCATATCAGCATGCAACCAACAACAACAACAACTTAGGATACCCTCCCCAACTGGACAATACCACTCAACATCAATCAAGACAACTCAACTTGGCAAAGTATAAATATTTGCACATAAGCATACATAATTCCATCTTAATCATCTTCATAATATAGTTTTCATCATCCAAACAATTCTTAATAAATCCAATAAACATCTTAGAAAGCTTAGGTTTGGGTTTAGAACATCTTAGAAAAATCACATTTTGGGTCGCACAGGACCCAACTCGCTTAAGCGAGCAGCATCTCGCTTGAGCGAGTCAAATCACGTAAGTTTGGTTTTAGTTCGCTTCTGGCTCGCTTCTGGTTCGCTTAAGCGAACAGGTGAAATACACTATCCTGGGCGTCTCTCGCTTAAGCGACGCAAATGACGAAGGTTTGGTTTTGGTTCGCTTACAGTTCGCTTAGAGCTCGCTTGAGCGAACTGACGCGAAACGATTCTGGACAGGAAAAAGTGCCGCTCGCTTGAGCGAACAGCTATCTCGCTTGAGCGAGAATTCATCTGGGCAGAATTCTAACTTACGATTCTAACTCCATTTTCATCCAAAAATCCCATTTTTAATCCCCCAATCACCCAAAATGGTTTAGAAACAATGTTTATGGTTCAAGGGCACAACAAAACAGCAGAACATATCATAACAACATCATTGCAACACAATTCATCAAGAAAAGAGCAATTTAACCTATTCATAGACCTAGTTTCAAAACTACCAATTTTCAATCCAAATTCATGAAATCATATACATATATATTGACAATTGAAGAGTAAACCCACCCTTACCTGATTAGATGAATTAAACAAAAGCTACAGCAACCCTAGCAATCTCCCTTTGGTTCTTGGCTCTACTCTTCTCTCTTCCCAAAAGTCTATTTCTTTGTTTTACTGATACGTGAAAATGTTTCTTTCTTTCCTTACTGGCTCTTCCTATCCTTACCAACCAAAACCTTTCTTTTCTCTTAACTCCCTCTTAACTTCCTAATTAAAGTGTAACCCCTACCACTTAATTCCAATAATTTTCAATTAAATCCTTTTTATCTAAATACCCATTATTTCTCCTATTTTCACTTAATTAATAAAATCATTACAAATTCACATAAATCAACATAATTAATTTTAAAACACATAAAACACACATAAATCAACTAAAATAAATAAATAACAACTAGGGCGTTACAACTCTCCCCAACTTAGAGAATTTCGTCCTCGAAATAATACCTTAAGCAACAAACAACTCAGGATAGGACTCTTGCATCTTGCTTTCCAACTCCCAAGTCAAACTCTCACCAGTTACACCGCCCCACACAACTCTAACCAGAGGTATCTCCTTGCCTCTCAGCTGCTTCACCTTACGATCATCAATCCTCAAAGGCAAAGTCTCAACAGTAAGATTATCTCTAACTTGCACATCATCTCTAGGAATAACATGCGAAGGATCTGCTACATACTTCCTCAACTGCGAGACATGAAACACATCATGCAAGTTCGATAGATGTGGTGGCAATCCAATCCGATACGCCACGGCTCCAACTCTCTCGGAAATCTGATAAGGACCAATGAACTTTGGAGTCAACTTCTTCGACTTCAATGCACGTCCTACACCCGTCATCGGAGTAACCCTCAAAAACACATGTTCACCCTCCTGAAACTCAAGGGCTTTCTTCCTTTTGTCATGATACATTTTAGTAGCTCCAGGATGAATACTCAAACTACTCTTGTGACTTTCTTCTAAAATCAACTTCTTCAAATCCTCATCATCCGGAATACAAATTCTTCCTCTAAACCTCAACACACCTTGGTCATCAACCTTGAAATCACTATCCGCATTCTGATCACTAGCAGCCATCAAATCCACAAACTTAACATCCAGCTTCTGCGCCTCTTTGATATCATTCAAGAAATCACTATTAATCTTTAACATGCCCAACTTCACACTCTGAGGCGATCTTTCACAAACAAGACTCAAGTCTCTGAATTGTTCAAGTAACTCGAACTCTTTTACCATCAACGCGGACATATGCAATGTCTTTCTACTCAACGCATCAGCCACAACATTAGCTTTACCAGGATGGTAATTCAAGCCAAAATCGTAATCCTTAAGTAACTCAAGCCACCTTCTCTGCCTCATGTTCAACTCCTTCTGATCAAATAAATACTTCAAACTTTTATGATCACTAAACACCTCGAATCTGGAACCATACAAATAGTGCCTCCAAATCTTCAATACAAACACCACAGCTGCCAACTCTAGATCATGTGTAGGATAATTCTTCTCATGCACTCTCAGCTGTCTAGAAGCATACGCAACCACCTTGCCATCTTGCATCAAAACACCACCTAATCCCAGCTTAGATGCATCACAATAAACAACAAAAGGTTCCTCTGGCTTCGGCAAAATCAAAATAGGAGCAGTCGTCAATCTTTGCTTCAACTCATTGAAACTACTCTCACATTGAGCATCCCACACAAATGCTTTACCTTTACAGGTCAGTTGCGTCAAAGGAAGTGCCAACTTCGAAAATCCTTCAATAAATCTGCGGTAATAACCAGCCAACCCAAGAAAACTTCTTACCTCAGTAACTGACTTTGGTGTCTCCCACTGCGACACAGCATCAACCTTCGAAGGATCTACAGCAATACCATTACCAGAAATAATGTGGCCAAGAAAACTTACTTCATGCAACCAGAATTCGCACTTGGATAACTTAGCATACAACTTCTTTTCCTTCAGCACTTGCAATACAACCTTCAAATGCTCTGCATGCTCAGCTTCAGTCTTAGAATAAATCAAAATGTCATCAATAAAAACAACCACGAACTGATCCAGATACTCATGAAAAATTCGGTTCATGTATTCCATAAACACACCAGGTGCATTCGTCACACCGAAAGGCATCACCTTATACTCATAGTGACCATACCGCGTCCTAAACGCCGTCTTTTGCATGTCCTCATCTTTCACCTTTATCTGATGGTAACCTGACCTCAAATCAATCTTGCTAAAAACGCGGGCACCCACTAGTTGATCCATCAAATCATCTATTCTCGGAAGTGGATACCTATTCTTAATCGTCACTTTATTCAACTGACGGTAATCAATACACAACCGCATGCTACCATCCTTCTTCTTTACCAACAACACCGGCGCTCCCCATGGTGAAACACTCGGTCTCACAAACTTCTTGTCAAGCAAGTCTTCTAATTGATTCTTCAATTCAGCCAACTCCGAAGCTGACATACGGTAAGGAGCCATCGACACAGGCTTCGTACCCGGCACAAGGTCAATCGAAAATTCCACTTCTCTCTCCGGTGGCACATCTGGAATCTCATCAGGGAAGACTTCAGGAAATTCCTTCACAACAGGCAGCCCATCAATCACAGCTTGGTTCTCCACCGACAAGAATGCCAACAAAGAAAACATCAACACGCCATCCTGTTCTAACCGCTTCATCTCTTTAGTGGATAAGAATTCTGCTCCACCCTCTTCTTCAGCAGAAGAAAACCGTACCGTCTTGGTAAAACAATTGATCAGGACATGATTGTACTCTAACCAATTCATTCCCAAAATTACATCCATTCCCACCAATGGCAAACAAACGAGATCAACTTCAAAATCTCTACCAAAAACAGACAACGGACAACTTAAACAAACAAGGGAAGTAGTCACTGAACCCTTAGCTGGAGTCTCAACAACCATCTCCCCATTCATATCAGACATAATCAAACCCAATCTTTGTGCACAATCAATAGCAATGAAACAATGCGTAGCACCAGTATCTATAATAGCAATTAAAGGAGTACCACTAAAGAAACAAGTACCTCTGATAAGTCGATCCTCCTGATCAGTCTGAGTACCGGTCAAGGCAAAAACTCTACCACTGGTCTGCGCCTTCTTAGGCTTAGTGCACTGAGAACCAATGTGACCTTCTTCATTACAGTTGAAACAAACAATGTCCCCACGCTTGCATTCGGTGACAGTATGGCCCTTCTTCCCGCATCTGAAGCACTTCTTCTCATCACGGGTGCAAGCATTACTCTTGTGGCCTTTGACACCACACTTATAACAAACCACTTCAGCAGGAGCATCTCTACGCGCTGGCCTCCTCTCATCATGCATTCTCTGTTTGCCTTTATCAGTTGGGGCACTATAAGGCTTCAGGCGACTCTGCTGCCCCTTTCCTCTACGGTCATTCATCACCTTGTAGTGAGCTTTAGTATCCTCTTCATAGATACGACAGCTGCTCACCAACTCCGAGAAGTCTCTGATCTTCTGATAACCAATGGCCCGCTTGATATCAGCTCGCAGACCATTCTCAAATTTGATACACTTAGAGAACTCAGCAGTCTCCGCAGCATAATGGGGATAAAATTTGGCAAGCTCCACGAACTTAGCAGCATATTCCGTAATGGACATGTCTCCTTGCTTCAGCTCAAGGAATTCTATCTCCTTCTTACCTCGGACATCCTCCGGAAAATACCTTCTCAAGAACTCTCTTCGGAACACAGCCCATGTAATTTCAGCACCTTCAGCTTGGAGAATGGGTTGAGTGCTTACCCACCAGTCGTCAGCCTCTTCTGCTAACATATGCGTGCCAAACCGCACCATCTGAACATCATTGCACTGCATTACCCGAAAGATCCTCTCGACCTCCTTCAGCCAGGTCTGTGCTCCATCGGGGTCGTATCTTCCTTTAAAGGTTGGTGGATGATTCCTCAAGAAGGTTTCAAGCATCCTTACACCTTCACCAGCCCCACCAGCACCTTGCTGTTGTCCAACAACTTGAGCCATTGCTTGCAAAGCAGCAGCAAGAGCAGCATCATTCCTTCCGGCCATCTCGATAGTTCTACATAACAACAAGAATTAGAACAACAAAGACAGTTTAAACCTGTCACACTACTCTACATGGCTCGACACGACTCTTCTAATGGTCTGACGGACCGACTTGCTCTGATACCAATTGTAACACCCCGTTCCTGAAATAACGTAATAATAATATTACAAATAATCATAATCAGAGTTATTCAACAAAACAACGGAGTATCACACTTCTTTTTCAAAATTATTTAAATAGAATATGAAACTATTTAAAACCATCATCATATAATATCATCATATTAAAATTCTGCAGCGGAAAGTCTTTATATAAAAATCATATTCAACAACTACATCATAATCTTGGCACAAAGGCCATTAACATAATAAAATTGTTTGACAAACAAATCTCAACAACATCTTCTTCAAACAAATGATACATAAAGGAATACAAGAAGATAACGTTTCCCCATCCCTACTATGTATCAGAGCCCTAGACGCAAGAGCCAACATCACTAGTCTTCGCTACCTGCACTTGCCCACAAGGCGGCAATTCCAGCAGAAGGGGTGAGTTCACAAGTCAAAGGTAAATATACAGATATATGAATCATCAAAGTAAATTGAAACCAACAACAACAAACAGCAACATTATCAACATCATCTCAACTTTATAAATTAAATTTCATCTTTGATTAACATCAACAACAACAACAACAACTCTTGTGGCGACATCTCACCAACAACAATTCCAACAGGACAACTCACACCTACAACTAATGCAAGACTCCATCAACATCTAATGCATTATGCATGTGGTACCAACTACGCGCGTTGAATGCTAAGCATTCCAGGGCAATAAGCCCCCAACAATTTGGATGGTTAAAGCATCCCAGGGCAATGAGCCCCCAACAAGTGAACGATAAAGCGTTCCAGGGCAATAAGCCCCCAACAGTGAATGATAAACATTCCAGGGCAATAAGCCCCTAACAAATGCAAATGAGTATGAAATGACTCTATGGTGTATATCAGCATACAACCCAACATCTTAATGGAGCATATCAGCATGCAACCAACAACAACAACAACTTAGGATACCCTCCCCAACTGGACAATACCACTCAACATCAATCAAGACAACTCAACTTGGCAAAGTATAAATATTTGCACATAAGCATACATAATTCCATCTTAATCATCTTCATAATATAGTTTTCATCATCCAAACAATTCTTAATAAATCCAATAAACATCTTAGAAAGCTTAGGTTTGGGTTTAGAACATCTTAGAAAAATCACATTTTGGGTCGCACAGGACCCAACTCGCTTAAGCGAGCAGCATCTCGCTTGAGCGAGTCAAATCACGTAAGTTTGGTTTTAGTTCGCTTCTGGCTCGCTTCTGGTTCGCTTAAGCGAACAGGTGAAATACACTATCCTGGGCGTCTCTCGCTTAAGCGACGCAAATGACGAAGGTTTGGTTTTGGTTCGCTTACAGTTCGCTTAGAGCTCGCTTGAGCGAACTGACGCGAAACGATTCTGGACAGGAAAAAGTGCCGCTCGCTTGAGCGAACAGCTATCTCGCTTGAGCGAGAATTCATCTGGGCAGAATTCTAACTTACGATTCTAACTCCATTTTCATCCAAAAATCCCATTTTTAATCCCCCAATCACCCAAAATGGTTTAGAAACAATGTTTATGGTTCAAGGGCACAACAAAACAGCAGAACATATCATAACAACATCATTGCAACACAATTCATCAAGAAAAGAGCAATTTAACCTATTCATAGACCTAGTTTCAAAACTACCAATTTTCAATCCAAATTCATGAAATCATATACATATATATTGACAATTGAAGAGTAAACCCACCCTTACCTGATTAGATGAATTAAACAAAAGCTACAGCAACCCTAGCAATCTCCCTTTGGTTCTTGGCTCTACTCTTCTCTCTTCCCAAAAGTCTATTTCTTTGTTTTACTGATACGTGAAAATGTTTCTTTCTTTCCTTACTGGCTCTTCCTATCCTTACCAACCAAAACCTTTCTTTTCTCTTAACTCCCTCTTAACTTCCTAATTAAAGTGTAACCCCTACCACTTAATTCCAATAATTTTCAATTAAATCCTTTTTATCTAAATACCCATTATTTCTCCTATTTTCACTTAATTAATAAAATCATTACAAATTCACATAAATCAACATAATTAATTTTAAAACACATAAAACACACATAAATCAACTAAAATAAATAAATAACAACTAGGGCGTTACATTCTGCACATTCGTCGGTTACTATTTCAAAAGTAATCGGCAAGATTTTTATTTTCAGCATATTGGTCGGTGACTATTTCAAAAGTAATCGGCAAGATTTTTATTTTCAGCATATTTGTCGGTTACTATTTTAAAAGTAATCGACAAGATTTTTATTTTCAACATATTCGTCGGTTACTATTTCAAAAGTAATCGGCAAGACTTTATATTCAGCATATTCGTTGGTTACTATTTCAAAAGTAATCGGTAAGATTTTTATTTTCAACATATTCGTCGCTTACTATTTCAAAAGTAATCGGCATGATTTATTTTCAACACATTCGTCGGTTACTATTTCAAAAGTAATCGGCAAGATTTATTTTCAGCACATATTCGTCGCTTACTATTTCAAAAGTAATCGGCATGATTTATTTTCAGCACATTCGTCGGTTACTATTTCAAAAGTAATCGGCAAGATTTATTTTCAGCTCATATTCGTCGGTTACTATTTCAAAAGTAATGGGCAAGACTTTTATTTTCAGCACATTTGTCGGTTACTATTTCAATAGTAATCGGCATTATTTATTTTCAGCACATTCGTCGGTTACTATTTCAAAAGTAATCGGCAAGATTTTTATTTTCAGCATATTGGTCGGTGACTATTTCAAAAGTAATCGGCAAGATTTTTATTTTCAGCATATTTGTCGGTTACTTTTTCAAAAGTAATCGGCAAGATTTTTATTTTCAGCATATTTGTCGGTTACTATTTTAAAAGTAATCGACATGATTTTTATTTTCAACATATTCGTCGGTTACTATTTCAAAAGTAATCGGCAAGACTTTATATTCAGCATATTCGTTGGTTACTATTTCAAAAGTAATCGGTAAGATTTTTATTTTCAACATATTCGTCGCTTACTATTTCAAAAGTAATCGGCATGATTTATTTTCAGCACATTCGTCAGTTACTATTTCAAAAGTAATCGGCAAGATTTATTTTCAGCACATATTCGTCGGTTACTATTTCAAAAGTTATCGGCAAGACTTTATTTTCAGCACATCCGTTGGTTACTATTTCAAAAGTAATCGGTAAGATTTTTATTTTCAACATATTCGTCACTTACTATTTCCAAAGTAATCGGCATGATTTATTTTCAGCACATTCGTCGGTTACTATTTCAAAAGTAATCGGCAAGATTTATTTTCAGCACATATTCGTCGGTTACTATTTCAAAAGTAATGGGCAAGACTTTTATTTTCAGCACATTTGTCGGTTACTATTTCAATAGTAATCGGCATTATTTATTTTCAGCACATTCGTCGGTTACTATTTCAAAAGTAATCGGCAAGATTTTTATTTTCAGCATATTGGTCGGTGACTATTTCAAAAGTAATCGGCAAGATTTTTATTTTCAGCATATTTGTCGGTTACTTTTTCAAAAGTAATCGGCAAGATTTTTATTTTCAGCATATTTGTCGGTTACTATTTTAAAAGTAATCGACATGATTTTTATTTTCAACATATTCGTCGGTTACTATTTCAAAAGTAATCGGCAAGACTTTATATTCAGCATATTCGTTGGTTACTATTTCAAAAGTAATCGGTAAGATTTTTATTTTCAACATATTCGTCGCTTACTATTTCAAAAGTAATCGGCATGATTTATTTTCAGCACATTCGTCAGTTACTATTTCAAAAGTAATCGGCAAGATTTATTTTCAGCACATATTCGTCGGTTACTATTTCAAAAGTTATCGGCAAGACTTTATTTTCAGCACATCCGTTGGTTACTATTTCAAAAGTAATCGGTAAGATTTTTATTTTCAACATATTCGTCACTTACTATTTCCAAAGTAATCGGCATGATTTATTTTCAGCACATTCGTCGGTTACTATTTCAAAAGTAATCGGCAAGATTTATTTTCAGCACATATTCGTCGGTTACTATTTCAAAAGTAATGGGCAAGACTTTTATTTTCAGCACATTTGTCGGTTACTATTTCAATAGTAATCGGCATTATTTATTTTCAGCACATTCGTCGGTTACTATTTCAAAAGTAATCGGCAAGATTTTTATTTTCAGCATATTGGTCGGTGACTATTTCAAAAGTAATCGGCAAGATTTTTATTTTCAGCATATTTGTCGGTTACTTTTTCAAAAGTAATCGGCAAGATTTTTATTTTCAGCATATTTGTCGGTTACTATTTTAAAAGTAATCGACATGATTTTTATTTTCAACATATTCGTCGGTTACTATTTCAAAAGTAATCGGCAAGACTTTATATTCAGCATATTCGTTGGTTACTATTTCAAAAGTAATCGGTAAGATTTTTATTTTCAACATATTCGTCGCTTACTATTTCAAAAGTAATCGGCATGATTTATTTTCAGCACATTCGTCAGTTACTATTTCAAAAGTAATCGGCAAGATTTATTTTCAGCACATATTCGTCGGTTACTATTTCAAAAGTTATCGGCAAGACTTTATTTTCAGCACATCCGTTGGTTACTATTTCAAAAGTAATCGGTAAGATTTTTATTTTCAACATATTCGTCACTTACTATTTCCAAAGTAATCGGCATGATTTATTTTCAGCACATTCGTCGGTTACTATTTCAAAAGTAATCGGCAAGATTTATTTTCAGCACATATTCGTCGGTTACTATTTCAAAAGTAATGGGCAAGACTTTTATTTTCAGCACATTTGTCGGTTACTATTTCAATAGTAATCGGCATTATTTATTTTCAGCACATTCGTCGGTTACTATTTCAAAAGTAATCGGCAAGATTTTTATTTTCAGCATATTGGTCGGTGACTATTTCAAAAGTAATCGGCAAGATTTTTATTTTCAGCATATTTGTCGGTTACTTTTTCAAAAGTAATCGGCAAGATTTTTATTTTCAGCATATTTGTCGGTTACTATTTTAAAAGTAATCGACATGATTTTTATTTTCAACATATTCGTCGGTTACTATTTCAAAAGTAATCGGCAAGACTTTATATTCAGCATATTCGTTGGTTACTATTTCAAAAGTAATCGGTAAGATTTTTATTTTCAACATATTCGTCGCTTACTATTTCAAAAGTAATCGGCATGATTTATTTTCAGCACATTCGTCAGTTACTATTTCAAAAGTAATCGGCAAGATTTATTTTCAGCACATATTCGTCGGTTACTATTTCAAAAGTTATCGGCAAGACTTTATTTTCAGCACATCCGTTGGTTACTATTTCAAAAGTAATCGGTAAGATTTTTATTTTCAACATATTCGTCACTTACTATTTCCAAAGTAATCGGCATGATTTATTTTCAGCACATTCGTCGGTTACTATTTCAAAAGTAATTGGCAAGATTTTTATTTTCAGCATATTCGCCGGTGACTATTTCAAAAGTAATCGGCATGATTTATTTTCAGCAGATTCGTCGGTTACTATTTCAAAGGTAATCGACATGATTTATTTTCAACACATTCGTCGGTTACTATTTCAAAAGTAATCGGCAAGATTTTTATTTTCAGCATATTGGTCGGTGACTATTTCAAAAGTAATCAGCAAGATTTTTATTTTCAGCATATTTGTCGGTTACTTTTTCAAAAGTAATCGGCAAGATTTTTATTTTCAGCATATTTGTCGGTTACTATTTTAAAAGTAATCGACAAGATTTTTATTTTCAACATATTCGTCGGTTACTATTTCAAAAGTAATCGGCAAGACTTTATATTCAGCATATTCGTTGGTTACTATTTCAAAAGTAATCGGTAAGATTTTTATTTTCAACATATTCGTCGCTTACTATTTCAAAAGTAATCGGCATGATTTATTTTCAACACATTCGTCGGTTACTATTTCAAAAGTAATCGGCAAGATTTATTTTCAGCACATATTCGTCGGTTACTATTTCAAAAGTAATGGGCAAGACTTTTATTTTCAGCACATTTGTCGGTTACTATTTCAATAGTAATCGGCATTATTTATTTTCAGCACATTCGTCGGTTACTATTTCAAAATTAATCGGCAAGATTTTTATTTTCAGCATAATGGTCGGTGACTATTTCAAAAGTAATCGGCAAGATTTTTATTTTCAGCATATTTGTCAGTTACTTTTTCAAAAGTAATCGGCAAGATTTTTATTTTCAGCATATTTGTCGGTTACTATTTTAAAAGTAATCGACAAGATTTTTATTTTCAACATATTCGTCGGTTACTATTTCAAAAGTAATCGGCAAGACTTTATATTCAGCATATTCGTTAATTACAATTTCAAAAGTAATCGGTAAGATTTTTATTTTCAACATATTCGTCGCTTACTATTTCAAAAGTAATCGGCATGATTTATTTTCAGCACATTCGTCAGTTACTATTTCAAAAGTTCGGCAAGATTTATTTTCAGCACATATTCGTCGGTTACTATTTCAAAAGTTATCGGCAAGACTTTATTTTCAGCACATCCGTTGGTTACTATTTCAAAAGTAATTGGTAAGATTTTTATTTTCAACATATTTGTCACTTACTATTTCCAAAGTAATCGGCATGATTTATTTTCAGCACATTCGTCGGTTACTATTTCAAAAGTAATTGGCAAGATTTTTATTTTCAGCATATTCGCCGGTGACTATTTCAAAAGTAATCGGCATGATTTATTTTCAGCAGATTCGTCGGTTACTATTTCAAAGGTAATCGACATGATTTATTTTCAACACATTCGTCGGTTACTATTTCAAAAGTAATCGGCATGATCTATTTTCTGCACATTCGTCGGTTACTATTTCAAAAGTAATCGGCAAGATTTTTATTTTCAGCATATTGGTCGGTGACTATTTCAAAAGTAATCGGCAAGATTTTTATTTTCAGCATATTTGTCGGTTACTATTTTAAAAGTAATCGACAAGATTTTTATTTTCAACATATTCGTCGGTTACTATTTCAAAAGTAATCGGCAAGACTTTATATTCAGCATATTCGTTGGTTACTATTTCAAAAGTAATCGGTAAGATTTTTATTTTCAACATATTCGTCGCTTACTATTTCAAAAGTAATCGGCATGATTTATTTTCAACACATTCGTCGGTTACTATTTCAAAAGTAATCGGCAAGATTTATTTTCAGCACATATTCGTCGCTTACTATTTCAAAAGTAATCGGCATGATTTATTTTCAGCACATTCGTCGGTTACTATTTCAAAAGTAATCGGCAAGATTTATTTTCAGCACATATTCGTCGGTTACTATTTCAAAAGTAATGGGCAAGGCTTTTATTTTCAGCACATTTGTCGGTTACTATTTCAATAGTAATCGGCATTATTTATTTTCAGCACATTCGTCGGTTACTATTTCAAAAGTAATCGGCAAGATTTTTATTTTCAGCATATTGGTCGGTGACTATTTCAAAAGTAATCGGCAAGATTTTTATTTTCAGCATATTTGTCGGTTACTTTTTCAAAAGTAATCGGCAAGATTTTTATTTTCAGCATATTTGTCGGTTACTATTTTAAAAGTAATCGACAAGATTTTTATTTTCAACATATTCGTCGGTTACTATTTCAAAAGTAATCGGCAAGACTTTATATTCAGCATATTCGTTGGTTACTATTTCAAAAGTAATCGGTAAGATTTTTATTTTCAACATATTCGTCGCTTACTATTTCTAAAGTAATCGGCATGATTTATTTTCAACACATTCGTCGGTTACTATTTCAAAAGTAATCGGCAAGATTTATTTTCAGCACATATTCGTCGCTTACTATTTCAAAAGTAATCGGCATGATTTATTTTCAGCACATTCGTCGGTTACTATTTCAAAAGTAATCGGCAAGATTTATTTTCAGCACATATTCGTCGGTTACTATTTCAAAAGTAAAGGGCAAGACTTTTATTTTCAGCACATTTGTCGGTTACTATTTCAATAGTAATCGGCATTATTTATTTTCATCACATTCGTCGGTTACTACTTCAAAAGTAATCGGCAAGATTTTTATTTTCAGCATATTGGTCGGTGACTATTTCAAAAGTAATCGGCAAGATTTTTATTTTCAGCATATTTGTCGGTTACTTTTTCAAAAGTAATCGGCAAGATTTTTATTTTCAGCATATTTGTCGGTTACTATTTTAAAAGTAATCGACAAGATTTTTATTTTCAACATATTCGTCGGTTACTATTTCAAAAGTAATCGGCAAGACTTTATATTCAGCATATTCGTTGGTTACTATTTCAAAAGTAATCGGTAAGATTTTTATTTTCAACATATTCGTCGCTTACTATTTCAAAAGTAATCGGCATGATTTATTTTCAGCACATTCGTCAGTTACTATTTCAAAAGTAATCGGCAAGATTTATTTTCAGCACATATTCGTCGGTTACTATTTCAAAAGTTATCGGCAAGACTTTATTTTCAGCACATCCGTTGGTTACTATTTCAAAAGTAATCGGTAAGATTTTTATTTTCAACATATTCGTCACTTACTATTTCCAAAGTAATCGGCATGATTTATTTTCAGCACATTCGTCGGTTACTATTTCAAAAGTAATTGGCAAGATTTTTATTTTCAGCATATTCGCCGGTGACTATTTCAAAAGTAATCGGCATGATTTATTTTCAGCAGATTCGTCGGTTACTATTTCAAAGGTAATCGACATGATTTATTTTCAACACATTCGTCGGTTACTATTTCAAAAGTAATCGGCATGATCTATTTTCTGCACATTCGTCGGTTACTATTTCAAAAGTAATCGGCAAGATTTTTATTTTCAGCATATTGGTCGGTGACTATTTCAAAAGTAATCGGCAAGATTTTTATTTTCAGCATATTTGTCGGTTACTATTTTAAAAGTAATCGACAAGATTTTTATTTTCAACATATTCGTCGGTTACTATTTCAAAAGTAATCGGCAAGACTTTATATTCAGCATATTCGTTGGTTACTATTTCAAAAGTAATCGGTAAGATTTTTATTTTCAACATATTCGTCGCTTACTATTTCAAAAGTAATCGGCATGATTTATTTTCAACACATTCGTCGGTTACTATTTCAAAAGTAATCGGCAAGATTTATTTTCAGCACATATTCGTCGCTTACTATTTCAAAAGTAATCGGCATGATTTATTTTCAGCACATTCGTCGGTTACTATTTCAAAAGTAATCGGCAAGATTTATTTTCAGCACATATTCGTCGGTTACTATTTCAAAAGTAAAGGGCAAGACTTTTATTTTCAGCACATTTGTCGGTTACTATTTCAATAGTAATCGGCATTATTTATTTTCATCACATTCGTCGGTTACTACTTCAAAAGTAATCGGCAAGATTTTTATTTTCAGCATATTGGTCGGTGACTATTTCAAAAGTAATCGGCAAGATTTTTATTTTCAGCATATTTGTCGGTTACTTTTTCAAAAGTAATCGGCAAGATTTTTATTTTCAGCATATTTGTCGGTTACTATTTTAAAAGTAATCGACAAGATTTTTATTTTCAACATATTCGTCGGTTACTATTTCAAAAGTAATCGGCAAGACTTTATATTCAGCATATTCGTTGGTTACTATTTCAAAAGTAATCGGTAAGATTTTTATTTTCAACATATTCGTCGCTTACTATTTCAAAAGTAATCGGCATGATTTATTTTCAGCACATTCGTCAGTTACTATTTCAAAAGTAATCGGCAAGATTTATTTTCAGCACATATTCGTCGGTTACTATTTCAAAAGTTATCGGCAAGACTTTATTTTCAGCACATCCGTTGGTTACTATTTCAAAAGTAATCGGTAAGATTTTTATTTTCAACATATTCGTCACTTACTATTTCCAAAGTAATCGGCATGATTTATTTTCAGCACATTCGTCGGTTACTATTTCAAAAGTAATTGGCAAGATTTTTATTTTCAGCATATTCGCCGGTGACTATTTCAAAAGTAATCGGCATGATTTATTTTCAGCAGATTCGTCGGTTACTATTTCAAAGGTAATCGACATGATTTATTTTCAACACATTCGTCGGTTACTATTTCAAAAGTAATCGGCATGATCTATTTTCTGCACATTCGTCGGTTACTATTTCAAAAGTAATCGGCAAGATTTTTATTTTCAGCATATTGGTCGGTGACTATTTCAAAAGTAATCGGCAAGATTTTTATTTTCAGCATATTTGTCGGTTACTATTTTAAAAGTAATCGACAAGATTTTTATTTTCAACATATTCGTCGGTTACTATTTCAAAAGTAATCGGCAAGACTTTATATTCAGCATATTCGTTGGTTACTATTTCAAAAGTAATCGGTAAGATTTTTATTTTCAACATATTCGTCGCTTACTATTTCAAAAGTAATCGGCATGATTTATTTTCAACACATTCGTCGGTTACTATTTCAAAAGTAATCGGCAAGATTTATTTTCAGCACATATTCGTCGCTTACTATTTCAAAAGTAATCGGCATGATTTATTTTCAGCACATTCGTCGGTTACTATTTCAAAAGTAATCGGCAAGATTTATTTTCAGCACATATTCGTCGGTTACTATTTCAAAAGTAATGGGCAAGGCTTTTATTTTCAGCACATTTGTCGGTTACTATTTCAATAGTAATCGGCATTATTTATTTTCAGCACATTCGTCGGTTACTATTTCAAAAGTAATCGGCAAGATTTTTATTTTCAGCATATTGGTCGGTGACTATTTCAAAAGTAATCGGCAAGATTTTTATTTTCAGCATATTTGTCGGTTACTTTTTCAAAAGTAATCGGCAAGATTTTTATTTTCAGCATATTTGTCGGTTACTATTTTAAAAGTAATCGACAAGATTTTTATTTTCAACATATTCGTCGGTTACTATTTCAAAAGTAATCGGCAAGACTTTATATTCAGCATATTCGTTGGTTACTATTTCAAAAGTAATCGGTAAGATTTTTATTTTCAACATATTCGTCGCTTACTATTTCTAAAGTAATCGGCATGATTTATTTTCAACACATTCGTCGGTTACTATTTCAAAAGTAATCGGCAAGATTTATTTTCAGCACATATTCGTCGCTTACTATTTCAAAAGTAATCGGCATGATTTATTTTCAGCACATTCGTCGGTTACTATTTCAAAAGTAATCGGCAAGATTTATTTTCAGCACATATTCGTCGGTTACTATTTCAAAAGTAAAGGGCAAGACTTTTATTTTCAGCACATTTGTCGGTTACTATTTCAATAGTAATCGGCATTATTTATTTTCATCACATTCGTCGGTTACTACTTCAAAAGTAATCGGCAAGATTTTTATTTTCAGCATATTGGTCGGTGACTATTTCAAAAGTAATCGGCAAGATTTTTATTTTCAGCATATTTGTCGGTTACTTTTTCAAAAGTAATCGGCAAGATTTTTATTTTCAGCATATTTGTCGGTTACTATTTTAAAAGTAATCGACAAGATTTTTATTTTCAACATATTCGTCGGTTACTATTTCAAAAGTAATCGGCAAGACTTTATATTCAGCATATTCGTTGGTTACTATTTCAAAAGTAATCGGTAAGATTTTTATTTTCAACATATTCGTCGCTTACTATTTCAAAAGTAATCGGCATGATTTATTTTCAGCACATTCGTCAGTTACTATTTCAAAAGTAATCGGCAAGATTTATTTTCAGCACATATTCGTCGGTTACTATTTCAAAAGTTATCGGCAAGACTTTATTTTCAGCACATCCGTTGGTTACTATTTCAAAAGTAATCGGTAAGATTTTTATTTTCAACATATTCGTCACTTACTATTTCCAAAGTAATCGGCATGATTTATTTTCAGCACATTCGTCGGTTACTATTTCAAAAGTAATTGGCAAGATTTTTATTTTCAGCATATTCGCCGGTGACTATTTCAAAAGTAATCGGCATGATTTATTTTCAGCAGATTCGTCGGTTACTATTTCAAAGGTAATCGACATGATTTATTTTCAACACATTCGTCGGTTACTATTTCAAAAGTAATCGGCATGATCTATTTTCTGCACATTCGTCGGTTACTATTTCAAAAGTAATCGGCAAGATTTTTATTTTCAGCATATTGGTCGGTGACTATTTCAAAAGTAATCGACAAGATTTTTATTTTCAGCATATTTGTCGGTTACTTTTTCAAAAGTAATCGGCAAGATTTTTATTTTCAGCATATTTGTCGGTTACTATTTTAAAAGTAATCGACAAGATTTTTATTTTCAACATATTCGTCGGTTACTATTTCAAAAGTAATCGGCAAGACTTTATATTCAGCATATTCGTTGGTTACTATTTCAAAAGTAATCGGTAAGATTTTTATTTTCAACATATTCGTCGCTTACTATTTCAAAAGTAATCGGCATGATTTATTTTCAGCACATTTGTCGGTTACTATTTCAATAGTAATCGGCATTATTTATTTTCAGCACATTCGTCGGTTACTATTTCAAAAGTAATTGGTAAGATTTTTATTTTCAACATATTCGTCACTTACTATTTCCAAAGTAATCGGCATGATTTATTTTCAGCACATTCGTCGGTTACTATTTCAAAAGTAATTGGCAAGATTTTTATTTTCAGCATATTCGCCGGTGACTATTTCAAAAGTAATCGGCATGATTTATTTTCAGCAGATTCGTCGGTTACTATTTCAAAAGTAATCGGCAAGATTTATTTTCAGCACATATTCGTCGCTTACTATTTCAAAAGTAATCAGCATGATTTATTTTCAGCACATTCGTCGGTTACTATTTCAAAAGTAATCGGCAAGATTTATTTTCAGCACATATTCGTCGGTTACTATTTCAAAAGTAATGGGCAAGACTTTTATTTTCAGCACATTTGTCGGTTACTATTTCAATAGTAATCGGCATTATTTATTTTCAGCACATTCGTCGGTTACTATTTCAAAAGTAATCGGCAAGATTTTTATTTTCAGCATATTGGTCGGTGACTATTTCAAAAGTAATCGGCAAGATTTTTATTTTCAGCATATTTGTCAGTTACTTTTTCAAAAGTAATCGGCAAGATTTTTATTTTCAGCATATTTGTCGGTTACTATTTTAAAAGTAATCGACAAGATTTTTATTTTCAACATATTCGTCGGTTACTATTTCAAAAGTAATCGGCAAGACTTTATATTCAGCATATTCGTTAATTACTATTTCAAAAGTAATCGGTAAGATTTTTATTTTCAACATATTCGTCGCTTACTATTTCAAAAGTAATCGGCATGATTTATTTTCAGCACATTCGTCAGTTACTATTTCAAAAGTAATCGGCAAGATTTATTTTCAGCACATATTCGTCGGTTACTATTTCAAAAGTTATCGGCAAGACTTTATTTTCAGCACATCCGTTGGTTACTATTTCAAAAGTAATTGGTAAGATTTTTATTTTCAACATATTCGTCACTTACTATTTCCAAAGTAATCGGCATGATTTATTTTCAGCACATTCGTCGGTTACTATTTCAAAAGTAATTGGCAAGATTTTTATTTTCAGCATATTCGCCGGTGACTATTTCAAAAGTAATCGGCATGATTTATTTTCAGCAGATTCGTCGGTTACTATTTCAAAGGTAATCGACATGATTTATTTTCAACACATTCGTCGGTTACTATTTCAAAAGTAATCGGCATGATCTATTTTCTGCACATTCGTCGGTTACTATTTCAAAAGTAATCGGCAAGATTTTTATTTTCAGCATATTGGTCGGTGACTATTTCAAAAATAATCGGCAAGATTTTTATTTTCAGCATATTTGTCGGTTACTATTTTAAAAGTAATCGACAAGATTTTTATTTTCAACATATTCGTCGGTTACTATTTCAAAAGTAATCGGCAAGACTTTATATTCAGCATATTCGTTAATTACTATTTCAAAAGTAATCGGTAAGATTTTTATTTTCAACATATTCGTCGCTTACTATTTCAAAAGTAATCGGCATGATTTATTTTCAGCACATTCGTCAGTTACTATTTCAAAAGTAATCGGCAAGATTTATTTTCAGCACATATTCGTCGGTTACTATTTCAAAAGTTATCGGCAAGACTTTATTTTCAGCACATCCGTTGGTTACTATTTCAAAAGTAATTGGTAAGATTTTTATTTTCAACATATTCGTCACTTACTATTTCCAAAGTAATCGGCATGATTTATTTTCAGCACATTCGTCGGTTACTATTTCAAAAGTAATCGGCAAGATTTTTATTTTCAGCATATTGGTCGGTGACTATTTCAAAAATAATCGGCAAGATTTTTATTTTCAGCATATTTGTCGGTTACTATTTTAAAAGTAATCGACAAGATTTTTATTTTCAACATATTCGTCGGTTACTATTTCAAAAGTAATCGGCAAGACTTTATATTCAGCATATTCGTTGGTTACTATTTTAAAAGTAATCGGTAAGATTTTTATTTTCAACATATTCGTCGCTTACTATTTCAAAAGTAATCGGCATGATTTATTTTCAACACATTCGTCGGTTACTATTTCAAAAGTAATCGGCAAGATTTATTTTCAGCACATATTCGTCGCTTACTATTTCAAAAGTAATCGGCATGATTTATTTTCAGCACATTCGTCGGTTACTATTTCAAAAGTAATCGGCAAGATTTATTTTCAGCACATATTCGTCGGTTACTATTTCAAAAGTAATGGGCAAGACTTTTATTTTCAGCACATTTGTCGGTTACTATTTCAATAGTAATCGGCATTATTTATTTTCAGCACATTCGTCGGTTACTATTTCAAAAGTAATCGGCAAGATTTTTATTTTCAGCATATTGGTCGGTGACTATTTCAAAAGTAATCGGCAAGATTTTTATTTTCAGCATATTTGTCGGTTACTTTTTCAAAAGTAATCGGCAAGATTTTTATTTTCAGCATATTTGTCGGTTACTATTTTAAAAGTAATCGACAAGATTTTTATTTTCAACATATTCGTCGGTTACTATTTCAAAAGTAATCGGCAAGACTTTATATTCAGCATATTCGTTGGTTACTATTTCAAAAGTAATCGGTAAGATTTTTATTTTCAACATATTCGTCGCTTACTATTTCTAAAGTAATCGGCATGATTTATTTTCAACACATTCGTCGGTTACTATTTCAAAAGTAATCGGCAAGATTTATTTTCAGCACATATTCGTCGCTTACTATTTCAAAAGTAATCGGCATGATTTATTTTCAGCACATTCGTCGGTTATGTAACACCCCGTTCCCGAAATAACGTAATAATACGAATAATAATCACAATAATCAGAGTTATTCAAACAAAACAACGGAGTATTACACTACGTTTCACAATCATTTAAATAGAATATAAAAACTATTTAAAACCAACATACAATATCATCATATTAAAAATTCTGCAGCGGAAAGTCTTTATATAAAACTCATAGTCAACAACTACATCAAAATCTTGGCACTAAAGGCCATCAACATATTAAAATTTATTCAACAGTTTGATCTCAACAACAACGTCTTCAAATATCAGATACATAAAGGAATACAAGAAAGATAACGTTTCCCCCATCCCTACTATGTATCAGAGCCCTAGACACAAGAGCCACATCTCTAATCTTCGCTACCTGCACTTGCCCACAAGGCGGCAATTCCAGCAGAAGGGGTGAGTTCACAAATCAAAGGTAACATATAGATATATGAATCATCAAAGTAAATTGAAAACAACAACAAAGATTACAACCAACAGCAACATTATCAACAAATCATCTCATCTTATAATTTAAATTCATCTTTGGTTCATATCAACAACAACAACAACACTTGTGGCGACACCTCACCAACAACAATCCCAAAAGGACAACTCACTCCTACTACTAATGCAAGACTCCATCAACATCTAATGCATTATGCATGTGGTACCAACTACGCGCGTTGAATGCTAAGCATTCTAGGGCAATAAGCCCCCAACAATTTGGATGGTTAAAGCATCCCAGGGCAATAAGCCCCCAACAATTTGGATGGTTAAAGCATCCCAGGGCAATAAGCCCCCAACAGGTGAACGATAAAGCGTTCCAGGGCAATAAGCCCCCAACAGTGAATGATAAACATTCCAGGGCAATAAGCCCCCAACAAATGCAAATGAGTATGAAATGACTCTATGGTGTATATCAGCATACAACCCAACATCTTAATGGAGCATATCAGCATGCAACCAACAACAACAACAACTTAGGATACCCTCCCCAACTGGACAATATCACTCGACAATCGACAAGGCAATTCAACTTAGCAAGCATAGATATTTGCACTTAAGCATACATAATTTCATCGTAATCATCTTCATAACATAGTTTTTATCATCCAAACAATTCTTAAAAAATTATAATAAACATCTTAGAAAGGTTAGGTTTGGGTTTGGAACATCTTAGAAAAATCACATTTTGGGTCGCACAGGACCCTGCTCGCTTAAGCGAGCAACATCTCGCTTGAAGTTCGCTTCTGGTTCGCTTAAGCGAACAGGCTAAATACACTATCCTGGGCGTCTCTCGCTTAAGCGACGGGAATCTCGCTTAAGCGACGCAAATGACGAAAGTTAGCATTTTGCTCGCTTAGGGTTCGCTCGTGGCTCGCTTAAGCGAGCGACTAAAAACTCAGACTGGGCGTAGCAAAGTGTTGCTCGCTTGAGCGAAGGGCATCTCGCTTAAGCGAGTGTTCGTCTGGGCAGAATTCTAACCTACGATTCCAATTCCATTTTCATCCAAAAATCCCATTTTTAATCCCCCAATCTCCCAAAATGGTTTAGAAATAATGTTTATGGGTTCAAGGCACAACAAAACAGCAGAACATACCATAACAACAACATTGCAACACGATTCATCAAGAAAATGAGCATTTAACATATTCTTAAACCTAGTTCCAAAACCTACCAATTTTCAATTCAAATTCATGAAATCATATACATATATATTGACAATTGAAGAGTAAACCCACCCTTACCTTAATTTAGCAAAATCTACAGCAAATGGATGAATTTCCCTCTTCCTAATTCTCCCCTTGTTCTTGGCTCTTTTCTCCCAAAACTCTTGTCTGTTTCTATTGTACGTACCAAATGTTTCCTTTCCTTTACTGACTTTTCTCTATTTTCCTTTACAAGTGTAACTCCCTTTTCTATCTTAACTCCCCACTAATTTTCTATTAATTCCTCATTAACCCTCCTTAAATCTAATAATTCTAAATAACTATTATTTCTACTATTTTCAAAAATAATAATATTTCTTCTACTCCACTTAAATAATAAAAACCCTAACTACTTCTTTATAATAAAATATATTAAAATAGTAAACACCAATAATTCACATAAATAATTATAAGGCATCTAAAACACACAAAAATCACTAAAATAAATAAATAACAACTTAGGGCGTTACAGGTTACTATTTCAAAAGTAATCGGCAAGACTTTATATTCAGCATATTCGTTAATTACTATTTCAAAAGTAATCGGTAAGATTTTTATTTTCAACATATTCGTCGCTTACTATTTCAAAAGTAATCGGCATGATTTATTTTCAGCACATTCGTCAGTTACTATTTCAAAAGTAATCGGCAAGATTTATTTTCAGCACATATTCGTCGGTTACTATTTCAAAAGTTATCGGCAAGACTTTATTTTCAGCACATCCGTTGGTTACTATTTCAAAAGTAATTGGTAAGATTTTTATTTTCAACATATTCGTCACTTACTATTTCCAAAGTAATCGGCATGATTTATTTTCAGCACATTCGTCGGTTACTATTTCAAAAGTAATTGGCAAGATTTTTATTTTCAGCATATTCGCCGGTGACTATTTCAAAAGTAATCGGCATGATTTATTTTCAGCAGATTCGTCGGTTACTATTTCAAAGGTAATCGACATGATTTATTTTCAACACATTCGTCGGTTACTATTTCAAAAGTAATCGGCATGATCTATTTTCTGCACATTCGTCGGTTACTATTTCAAAAGTAATCGGCAAGATTTTTATTTTCAGCATATTGGTCGGTGACTATTTCAAAAATAATCGGCAAGATTTTTATTTTCAGCATATTTGTCGGTTACTATTTTAAAAGTAATCGACAAGATTTTTATTTTCAACATATTCGTCGGTTACTATTTCAAAAGTAATCGGCAAGACTTTATATTCAGCATATTCGTTAATTACTATTTCAAAAGTAATCGGTAAGATTTTTATTTTCAACATATTCGTCGCTTACTATTTCAAAAGTAATCGGCATGATTTATTTTCAGCACATTCGTCAGTTACTATTTCAAAAGTAATCGGCAAGATTTATTTTCAGCACATATTCGTCGGTTACTATTTCAAAAGTTATCGGCAAGACTTTATTTTCAGCACATCCGTTGGTTACTATTTCAAAAGTAATTGGTAAGATTTTTATTTTCAACATATTCGTCACTTACTATTTCCAAAGTAATCGGCATGATTTATTTTCAGCACATTCGTCGGTTACTATTTCAAAAGTAATCGGCAAGATTTTTATTTTCAGCATATTGGTCGGTGACTATTTCAAAAATAATCGGCAAGATTTTTATTTTCAGCATATTTGTCGGTTACTATTTTAAAAGTAATCGACAAGATTTTTATTTTCAACATATTCGTCGGTTACTATTTCAAAAGTAATCGGCAAGACTTTATATTCAGCATATTCGTTGGTTACTATTTTAAAAGTAATCGGTAAGATTTTTATTTTCAACATATTCGTCGCTTACTATTTCAAAAGTAATCGGCATGATTTATTTTCAACACATTCGTCGGTTACTATTTCAAAAGTAATCGGCAAGATTTATTTTCAGCACATATTCGTCGCTTACTATTTCAAAAGTAATCGGCATGATTTATTTTCAGCACATTCGTCGGTTACTATTTCAAAAGTAATCGGCAAGATTTATTTTCAGCACATATTCGTCGGTTACTATTTCAAAAGTAATGGGCAAGACTTTTATTTTCAGCACATTTGTCGGTTACTATTTCAATAGTAATCGGCATTATTTATTTTCAGCACATTCGTCGGTTACTATTTCAAAAGTAATCGGCAAGATTTTTATTTTCAGCATATTGGTCGGTGACTATTTCAAAAGTAATCGGCAAGATTTTTATTTTCAGCATATTTGTCGGTTACTTTTTCAAAAGTAATCGGCAAGATTTTTATTTTCAGCATATTTGTCGGTTACTATTTTAAAAGTAATCGACAAGATTTTTATTTTCAACATATTCGTCGGTTACTATTTCAAAAGTAATCGGCAAGACTTTATATTCAGCATATTCGTTGGTTACTATTTCAAAAGTAATCGGTAAGATTTTTATTTTCAACATATTCGTCGCTTACTATTTCTAAAGTAATCGGCATGATTTATTTTCAACACATTCGTCGGTTACTATTTCAAAAGTAATCGGCAAGATTTATTTTCAGCACATATTCGTCGCTTACTATTTCAAAAGTAATCGGCATGATTTATTTTCAGCACATTCGTCGGTTATGTAACACCCCGTTCCCGAAATAACCTAATAATACGAATAATAATCACAATAATCAGAGTTATTCAAACAAAACAACGGAGTATTACACTACGTTTCACAATCATTTAAATAGAATATAAAAACTATTTAAAACCAACATACAATATCATCATATTAAAAATTCTGCAGCGGAAAGTCTTTATATAAAACTCATAGTCAACAACTACATCAAAATCTTGGCACTAAAGGCCATCAACATATTAAAATTTATTCAACAGTTTGATCTCAACAACAACGTCTTCAAATATCAGATACATAAAGGAATACAAGAAAGATAACGTTTCCCCCATCCCTACTATGTATCAGAGCCCTAGACACAAGAGCCACATCTCTAATCTTCGCTACCTGCACTTGCCCACAAGGCGGCAATTCCAGCAGAAGGGGTGAGTTCACAAATCAAAGGTAACATATAGATATATGAATCATCAAAGTAAATTGAAAACAACAACAAAGATTACAACCAACAGCAACATTATCAACAAATCATCTCATCTTATAATTTAAATTCATCTTTGGTTCATATCAACAACAACAACAACACTTGTGGCGACACCTCACCAACAACAATCCCAAAAGGACAACTCACTCCTACTACTAATGCAAGACTCCATCAACATCTAATGCATTATGCATGTGGTACCAACTACGCGCGTTGAATGCTAAGCATTCTAGGGCAATAAGCCCCCAACAATTTGGATGGTTAAAGCATCCCAGGGCAATAAGCCCCCAACAATTTGGATGGTTAAAGCATCCCAGGGCAATAAGCCCCCAACAGGTGAACGATAAAGCGTTCCAGGGCAATAAGCCCCCAACAGTGAATGATAAACATTCCAGGGCAATAAGCCCCCAACAAATGCAAATGAGTATGAAATGACTCTATGGTGTATATCAGCATACAACCCAACATCTTAATGGAGCATATCAGCATGCAACCAACAACAACAACAACTTAGGATACCCTCCCCAACTGGACAATATCACTCGACAATCGACAAGGCAATTCAACTTAGCAAGCATAGATATTTGCACTTAAGCATACATAATTTCATCGTAATCATCTTCATAACATAGTTTTTATCATCCAAACAATTCTTAAAAAATTATAATAAACATCTTAGAAAGGTTAGGTTTGGGTTTGGAACATCTTAGAAAAATCACATTTTGGGTCGCACAGGACCCTGCTCGCTTAAGCGAGCAACATCTCGCTTGAAGTTCGCTTCTGGTTCGCTTAAGCGAACAGGCTAAATACACTATCCTGGGCGTCTCTCGCTTAAGCGACGGGAATCTCGCTTAAGCGACGCAAATGACGAAAGTTAGCATTTTGCTCGCTTAGGGTTCGCTCGTGGCTCGCTTAAGCGAGCGACTAAAAACTCAGACTGGGCGTAGCAAAGTGTTGCTCGCTTGAGCGAAGGGCATCTCGCTTAAGCGAGTGTTCGTCTGGGCAGAATTCTAACCTACGATTCCAATTCCATTTTCATCCAAAAATCCCATTTTTAATCCCCCAATCTCCCAAAATGGTTTAGAAATAATGTTTATGGGTTCAAGGCACAACAAAACAGCAGAACATACCATAACAACAACATTGCAACACGATTCATCAAGAAAATGAGCATTTAACATATTCTTAAACCTAGTTCCAAAACCTACCAATTTTCAATTCAAATTCATGAAATCATATACATATATATTGACAATTGAAGAGTAAACCCACCCTTACCTTAATTTAGCAAAATCTACAGCAAATGGATGAATTTCCCTCTTCCTAATTCTCCCCTTGTTCTTGGCTCTTTTCTCCCAAAACTCTTGTCTGTTTCTATTGTACGTACCAAATGTTTCCTTTCCTTTACTGACTTTTCTCTATTTTCCTTTACAAGTGTAACTCCCTTTTCTATCTTAACTCCCCACTAATTTTCTATTAATTCCTCATTAACCCTCCTTAAATCTAATAATTCTAAATAACTATTATTTCTACTATTTTCAAAAATAATAATATTTCTTCTACTCCACTTAAATAATAAAAACCCTAACTACTTCTTTATAATAAAATATATTAAAATAGTAAACACCAATAATTCACATAAATAATTATAAGGCATCTAAAACACACAAAAATCACTAAAATAAATAAATAACAACTTAGGGCGTTACAGGTTACTATTTCAAAAGTAATCGGCAAGACTTTATATTCAGCATATTCGTTAATTACTATTTCAAAAGTAATCGGTAAGATTTTTATTTTCAACATATTCGTCGCTTACTATTTCAAAAGTAATCGGCATGATTTATTTTCAGCACATTCGTCAGTTACTATTTCAAAAGTAATCGGCAAGATTTATTTTCAGCACATATTCGTCGGTTACTATTTCAAAAGTTATCGGCAAGACTTTATTTTCAGCACATCCGTTGGTTACTATTTCAAAAGTAATTGGTAAGATTTTTATTTTCAACATATTCGTCACTTACTATTTCCAAAGTAATCGGCATGATTTATTTTCAGCACATTCGTCGGTTACTATTTCAAAAGTAATTGGCAAGATTTTTATTTTCAGCATATTCGCCGGTGACTATTTCAAAAGTAATCGGTGTAACACCCCGTTCCCGAAGTAACATAATAATAAGAACAATAATCATAATAATCAGAGTTATTCAACAAACAACGGAGTATTACACTACTTTTTCAAAATTATTTAAATAGAATATAAAAACTATTTAAAACCATCAACAACTTCATCATATTAAAATTCTGCAGCGGAAAATCTTATTCAAAGATACATCATAACCTTGGCGCAAAAGGCCATCAACATATTAAAATTATCCAACAAATTAATCCCAACAACATCTTCTTCAAATAAATGATACATAAAGGAATACAAGAAAGATAACGCTTCCCATCCCTACTATGTATCAGAGCCCTAGACGTAAGAGCCGACATCACTAATCTTCGCTACCTGCACTTGCCCACATGGCGGCAATTCCAGCAGAAGGGGTGAGTTCACAAATCAAAAGTAATATACAAATATATGGATCATCAAAATACATTGAAACAACAACAAGTCATAACAACTAACAGCAACAACATCATCATTTTCATCTCAACTTTATAAATTAAATTCATCTTTGATTAATATCAGCAACAACAACAACAACACATGTGGCGACATCTCACCAACAACAATCCCGAAAGGGCAACTCACTCCTACAACTAATGCAAGACTCCATCAACATCTAATGCGTTATGCATGTGGTACCAACTACGCGCGTTGAATGCTAAGCATTCCAGGGCAATAAGCCCCCAACAATTGGATAGTTAAAGCATCCCAGGGCAATAAGCCCCCAACAGGTGAACGATAAAGCGTTCCAGGGCAATAAGCCCCCAACAGTGAATGATAAACATTCCAGGGCAATAAGCCCCCAACAAATGCATATGAGTATGAATGACTCTATGGTGTATATCAGCATACAACCCAACAACTTAATGGAGCATATCAGCATGCAACCAACAACAACAACCACTTAGGATACCCTCCCCAACTGGACAATACTACTTCACAACGACAAGGCAAATCAACTTAGCAAGTATAATTATTTGCACATAAGCATACATAATTCCATCTTAATATATAAGTTTTATCATCTAAACAATTCTTAATAAATCCAATAAACATCTTAGAAAGCTTAGGTTTGGGTTTGGAACCTTTTAGAAAAATCACATTTTGGGTCGCACAGGACCCAGCTCGCTTAAGCGAGCAGCTACTCGCTTAAGCGAGTCAAAACACGTAAGTTTGGTTTTTCCTCGCTTCTGGCTCGCTCCTGGTTCGCTTAAGCGAACAGGCTAAATACACTATCCTGGGCGTTTCTCGCTTAAGCGACGGGAATCTCGCTTAAGCGACGCAAATGACGAAGGTTAGCATTTCACTCGCTCCTGGTTCGCTCGTGGCTCGCTTAAGCGAACGGCTAAAAATTCAGACTGGGCGTGGCAAAAAGTTGCTCGCTTGAGCGAAGGGTATTTCGCTTGAGCGAGTGCTCATCTGGGCAGAATTCTAACCTACGATTTTCTAACCCTATATCATCCAAAAATCCCATTTTTGATTTCCCAATCACCCAAAATGGTTTAGAAACAATGTTTATGGGTTTAAGGCACAACAAAACATCAGAACATATCATAACAACATCATTACATCACAATCCATCAAGAATTGAGCAATTCATCATATTCATAAACCTAATTCAACAATCACCAATTCCAATCCATTTTCATGAAAACACATACTTGTACATTAGCAATTGAAGAGCAAACCCACCCTTACCTTAATTCAGCAAATTTCTACAGCAATTGGATGAATTTCCCTCTTCCCTTGGCTTCTTCTCTCTTTCTCCCAAAACTCTTGTTTTCTTTTTGTTTCTACTGATACATGTTCTGTTTCTTATTTCCTTTACTGACTTTTCTCCTTTCTTTCTAACAAAGTGTAACTCCTTTTTCTTTCTTTACTTCCTCACTTAATTTTCTTTTAATTTCATTAACCCCCTCCTAACTCTACTAATTCTAAATAATTAATAATTCCTCCTATTTTCATAAATCCCCAAAATAATAATATTTCTTCTATTTTCTTAAATAACAAAATCATTACTAATTCTCATATAATAAAATATAATAAAATAGCAACATCAATAATTCACATATATCAACATAAATTATATAAAACACATAAAACATATTAAATCAACCAAAAATAGTAAAATAACAACTAGGGTGTTACAATCGGCATGATTTATTTTCAGCAGATTCGTCGGTTACTATTTCAAAGGTAATCGACATGATTTATTTTCAACACATTCGTCGGTTACTATTTCAAAAGTAATCGGCATGATCTATTTTCTGCACATTCGTCGGTTACTATTTCAAAAGTAATCGGCAAGATTTTTATTTTCAGCATATTGGTCGGTGACAATTTCAAAAGTAATCGGCAAGATTTTTATTTTCAGCATATTTGTCGGTTACTATTTTAAAAGTAATCGACAAGATTTTTATTTTCAACATATTCGTCGGTTACTATTTCAAAAGTAATCGGCAAGATTTATTTTCAGCACATATTCGTCGGTTACTATTTCAAAAGTAATGGGAAAGACTTTTATTTTCAGCACATTTGTCGGTTACTATTTCAATAGTAATCGGCATTATTTATTTTCAGCACATTCGTCGGTTACTATTTCAAAAGTAATCGGCAAGAATTTTATTTTCAGCATATTGGTCGGTGACTATTTCAAAAGTAATCGGCAAGATTTTTATTTTCAGCATATTTGTCGGTTACTTTTTGAAAAGTAATCGGCAAGATTTTTATTTTCAGCATATTTGTCGGTTACTATTTTAAAAGTAATCGACAAGATTTTTATTTTCAACATATTCGTCGGTTACTATTTCAAAAGTAATCGGCAAGACTTTATATTCAGCATATTCGTTGGTTACTATTTCAAAAGTAATCAGTAAGATTTTTATTTTCAACATATTCGTCGCTTACTATTTCAAAAGTAATCGGCATGATTTATTTTCAGCACATTCGTCAGTTACTATTTCAAAAGTAATCGGCAAGATTTATTTTCAGCACATATTCGTCGGTTACTATTTCAAAAGTTATCGGCAAGACTTTATTTTCAGCACATCCGTTGGTTACTATTTCAAAAGTAATCGGTAAGATTTTTATTTTCAACATATTCGTCACTTACTATTTCCAAAGTAATCGGCATGATTTATTTTCAGCACATTCGTCGGTTACTATTTCAAAAGTAATTGGCAAGATTTTTATTTTCAGCATATTCGTCGGTTACTATTTCAAAAGTAATCGGCAAGATTTATTTTCAGCACATATTCGTCGGTTACTATTTCAAAAGTAATGGGCAAGACTTTTATTTTCAGCACATTTGTCGGTTACTATTTCAATAGTAATCGGCATTATTTATTTTCAGCACATTCGTCGGTTACTATTTCAAAAGTAATCGGCAAGATTTTTATTTTCAGCATATTGGTCGGTGACTATTTCAAAAGTAATCGGCAAGATTTTTATTTTCAGCATATTTGTCGGTTACTTTTTCAAAAGTAATCGGCAAGATTTTTATTTTCAGCATATTTGTCGGTTACTATTTTAAAAGTAATCGACAAGATTTTTATTTTCAACATATTCGTCGGTTACTATTTCAAAAGTAATCGGCAAGACTTTATATTCAGCATATTCGTTGGTTACTATTTCAAAAGTAATCGGTAAGATTTTTATTTTCAACATATTCGTCGCTTACTATTTCAAAAGTAATCGGCATGATTTATTTTCAACACATTCGTCGGTTACTATTTCAAAAGTAATCGGCAAGATTTATTTTCAACACATATTCGTTGCTTACTATTTCAAAAGTAATCGGCAAGATTTATTTTCAGCACATTCGTCGGTTACTATTTCAAAAGTAATCGGCAAGATTTATTTTCAGCACATATTCGTCGGTTACTATTTCAAAAGTAATGGGCAAGACATTTATTTTCAGCACATTTGTCGGTTACTATTTCAATAGTAATCGGCATTATTTATTTTCAGCACATTCGTCGGTTACTATTTCAAAAGTAATCGGCAAGATTTTTATTTTCAGCATATTGGTCGGTGACTATTTCAAAAGTAATCGGCAAGATTTTTATTTTCAGCATATTTGTCGGTTACTTATTCAAAAGTAATCGGCAAGATTTTTATTTTCAGCATATTTGTCGGTTACTATTTTAAAAGTAATCGACAAGATTTTTATTTTCAACATATTCGTCGGTTACTATTTCAAAAGTAATCGGCAAGACTTTATATTCAGCATATTCGTTGGTTACTATTTCAAAAGTAATCGGTAAGATTTTTATTTTCAACATATTCGTCGCTTACTATTTCAAAAGTAATCGGCATGATTTATTTTCAGCACATTCGTCAGTTACTATTTCAAAAGTAATCGGCAAGATTTATTTTCAGCACATATTCGTCGGTTACTATTTCAAAAGTTATCGGCAAGACTTTATTTTCAGCACATCCGTTGGTTACTATTTCAAAAGTAATCGGTAAGATTTTTATTTTCAACATATTCGTCAGTTACTATTTCCAAAGTAATCGGCATGATTTATTTTCAGCACATTCGTCGGTTACTATTTCAAAAGTAATTGGCAAGATTTTTATTTTCAGCATATTTGCCGGTGACTATTTCAAAAGTAATCGGCATGATTTATTTTCAGCAGATTCGTCGGTTACTATTTCAAAGGTAACCGACATGATTTATTTTCAGCACATTTGTCGGTTACTATTTCAATAGTAATCGGCATTATTTATTTTCAGCACATTCGTCGGTTACTATTTCAAAAGTAATCGGCAAGATTTTTATTTTCAGCATATTGGTCGGTGACTATTTCAAAAGTAATCGGCAAGATTTTTATTTTCAGCATATTTGTCGGTTACTTTTTCAAAAGTAATCGGCAAGATTTTTATTTTCAGCATATTTGTCGGTTACTATTTTAAAAGTAATCGACAAGATTTTTATTTTCAACATATTCGTCGGTTACTATTTCAAAAGTAATCGGCAAGACTTTATATTCAGCATATTCGTTGGTTACTATTTCAAAAGTAATCGGTAAGATTTTTATTTTCAACATATTCGTCGCTTACTATTTCAAAAGTAATCGGCATGATCTATTTTCTGCACATTCGTCGGTTACTATTTCAAAAGTAATCGGCAAGATTTTTATTTTCAGCATATTGGTCGGTGACTATTTCAAAAGTAATCGGCAAGATTTTTATTTTCAGCATATTTGTCGGTTACTTTTTCAAAAGTAATCGGCAAGATTTTTATTTTCAGCATATTTGTCGGTTACTATTTTAAAAGTAATCGACAAGATTTTTATTTTCAACATATTCGTCGGTTACTATTTCAAAAGTAATCGGCAAGACTTTATATTCAGCATATTCGTTGGTAACTATTTCAAAAGTAATCGGTAAGATTTTTATTTTCAACATATTCGTCGCTTACTATTTCAAAAGTAATCGGCATGATTTATTTTCAACACATTCGTCGGTTACTATTTCAAAAGTAATCGGCAAGATTTATTTTCAGCACATATTCGTTGCTTACTATTTCAAAAGTAATCGGCATGATTTATTTTTAGCACATTCGTCGGTTACTATTTCAAAAGTAATTGGCAAGATTTTTATTTTCAGCATATTTGCCGGTGACTATTTCAAAAGTAATCGGCATGATTTATTTTCAGCAGATTCGTCGGTTACTATTTCAAAGGTAACCGACATGATTTATTTTCAGCACATTTGTCGGTTACTATTTCAATAGTAATCGGCATTATTTATTTTCAGCACATTCGTCGGTTACTATTTCAAAAGTAATCGGCAAGATTTTTATTTTCAGCATATTGGTCGGTGACTATTTCAAAAGTAATCGGCAAGATTTTTATTTTCAGCATATTTGTCGGTTACTTTTTGAAAAGTAATCGGCAAGATTTTTATTTTCAGCATATTTGTCGGTTACTATTTTAAAAGTAATCGACAAGATTTTTATTTTCAACATATTCGTCGGTTACTATTTCAAAAGTAATCGGCAAGACTTTATATTCAGCATATTCGTTGGTTACTATTTCAAAAGTAATCGGTAAGATTTTTATTTTCAACATATTCGTCGCTTACTATTTCAAAAGTAATCGGCATGATTTATTTTCAGCACATTCGTCAGTTACTATTTCAAAAGTAATCGGCAAGATTTATTTTCAGCACATATTCGTCGGTTACTATTTCAAAAGTTATCGGCATGATTTATTTTCAGCGGATTCGTCGGTTACTATTTCAAAGGTAACCGACATGATTTATTTTCAACACATTCGTCGGTTACTATTTCAAAAGTAATCGGCATGATCTATTTTCTGCACATTCGTCGGTTACTATTTCAAAAGTAATCGGCAAGATTTTTATTTTCAGCATATTGGTCGGTGACTATTTCAAAAGTAATCGGCCAGATTTTTATTTTCAGCATATTTGTCGGTTACTTTTTCAAAAGTAATCGGCAAGATTTTTATTTTCAGCATATTTGTCGGTTACTATTTTAAAAGTAATCGACAAGATTTTTATTTTCAACATATTCGTCGGTTACTATTTCAAAAGTAATCGGCAAGACTTTATATTCAGCATATTCGTTGGTTACTATTTCAAAAGTAATCGGTAAGATTTTTATTTTCAACATATTCGTCGCTTACTATTTCAAAAGTAATCGGCATGATTTATTTTCAACACATTCGTCGGTTACTATTACAAAAGTAATCGGCAAGATTTATTTTCAGCACATATTCGTTGCTTACTATTTCAAAAGTAATCGGCATGATTTATTTTCAGCACATTCGTCGGTTACTATTTCAAAAGTAATCGGCAAGATTTATTTTCAGCACATATTCGTCGGTTACTATTTCAAAAGTAATGGGCAAGACTTTTATTTTCAGCACATTTGTCGGTTACTATTTCAATAGTAATCGGCATTATTTATTTTCAGCACATTCGTCGGTTACTATTTCAAAAGTAATCGGCAAGATTTTTATTTTCAGCATATTGGTCGGTGACTATTTCAAAAGTAATCGGCAAGATTTTTATTTTCAGCATATTTGTCGGTTACTTTTTCAAAAGTAATCCGCAAGATTTTTATTTTCAGCATATTTGTCGGTTACTATTTTAAAAGTAATCGACAAGATTTTTATTTTCAACATATTCGTCGGTTACTATTTCAAAAGTAATCGGCAAGACTTTATATTCAGCATATTCGTTGGTTACTATTTCAAAAGTAATCAGTAAGATTTTTATTTTCAACATATTCGTCGCTTACTATTTCAAAAGTAATCGGCATGATTTATTTTCAGCACATTCGTCAGTTACTATTTCAAAAGTAATCGGCAAGATTTATTTTCAGCACATATTCGTCGGTTACTATTTCAAAAGTTATCGGCAAGACTTTATTTTCAGCACATCCGTTGGTTACTATTTCAAAAGTAATCGGTAAGATTTTTATTTTCAACATATTCGTCACTTACTATTTCCAAAGTAATCGGCATGATTTATTTTCAGCACATTCGTCGGTTACTATTTCAAAAGTAATTGGCAAGATTTTTATTTTCAGCATATTCGTCGGTTACTATTTCAAAAGTAATCGGCAAGATTTATTTTCAGCACATATTCGTCGGTTACTATTTCAAAAGTAATGGGCAAGACTTTTATTTTCAGCACATTTGTCGGTTACTATTTCAATAGTAATCGGCATTATTTATTTTCAGCACATTCGTCGGTTACTATTTCAAAAGTAATCGGCAAGATTTTTATTTTCAGCATATTGGTCGGTGACTATTTCAAAAGTAATCGGCAAGATTTTTATTTTCAGCATATTTGTCGGTTACTTTTTCAAAAGTAATCGGCAAGATTTTTATTTTCAGCATATTTGTCGGTTACTATTTTAAAAGTAATCGACAAGATTTTTATTTTCAACATATTCGTCGGTTACTATTTCAAAAGTAATCGGCAAGACTTTATATTCAGCATATTCGTTGGTTACTATTTCAAAAGTAATCGGTAAGATTTTTATTTTCAACATATTCGTCGCTTACTATTTCAAAAGTAATCGGCATGATTTATTTTCAACACATTCGTCGGTTACTATTTCAAAAGTAATCGGCAAGATTTATTTTCAACACATATTCGTTGCTTACTATTTCAAAAGTAATCGGCAAGATTTATTTTCAGCACATTCGTCGGTTACTATTTCAAAAGTAATCGGCAAGATTTATTTTCAGCACATATTCGTCGGTTACTATTTCAAAAGTAATGGGCAAGACATTTATTTTCAGCACATTTGTCGGTTACTATTTCAATAGTAATCGGCATTATTTATTTTCAGCACATTCGTCGGTTACTATTTCAAAAGTAATCGGCAAGATTTTTATTTTCAGCATATTGGTCGGTGACTATTTCAAAAGTAATCGGCAAGATTTTTATTTTCAGCATATTTGTCGGTTACTTATTCAAAAGTAATCGGCAAGATTTTTATTTTCAGCATATTTGTCGGTTACTATTTTAAAAGTAATCGACAAGATTTTTATTTTCAACATATTCGTCGGTTACTATTTCAAAAGTAATCGGCAAGACTTTATATTCAGCATATTCGTTGGTTACTATTTCAAAAGTAATCGGTAAGATTTTTATTTTCAACATATTCGTCGCTTACTATTTCAAAAGTAATCGGCATGATTTATTTTCAGCACATTCGTCAGTTACTATTTCAAAAGTAATCGGCAAGATTTATTTTCAGCACATATTCGTCGGTTACTATTTCAAAAGTTATCGGCAAGACTTTATTTTCAGCACATCCGTTGGTTACTATTTCAAAAGTAATCGGTAAGATTTTTATTTTCAACATATTCGTCAGTTACTATTTCCAAAGTAATCGGCATGATTTATTTTCAGCACATTCGTCGGTTACTATTTCAAAAGTAATTGGCAAGATTTTTATTTTCAGCATATTTGCCGGTGACTATTTCAAAAGTAATCGGCATGATTTATTTTCAGCAGATTCGTCGGTTACTATTTCAAAGGTAACCGACATGATTTATTTTCAGCACATTTGTCGGTTACTATTTCAATAGTAATCGGCATTATTTATTTTCAGCACATTCGTCGGTTACTATTTCAAAAGTAATCGGCAAGATTTTTATTTTCAGCATATTGGTCGGTGACTATTTCAAAAGTAATCGGCAAGATTTTTATTTTCAGCATATTTGTCGGTTACTTTTTCAAAAGTAATCGGCAAGATTTTTATTTTCAGCATATTTGTCGGTTACTATTTTAAAAGTAATCGACAAGATTTTTATTTTCAACATATTCGTCGGTTACTATTTCAAAAGTAATCGGCAAGACTTTATATTCAGCATATTCGTTGGTTACTATTTCAAAAGTAATCGGTAAGATTTTTATTTTCAACATATTCGTCGCTTACTATTTCAAAAGTAATCGGCATGATCTATTTTCTGCACATTCGTCGGTTACTATTTCAAAAGTAATCGGCAAGATTTTTATTTTCAGCATATTGGTCGGTGACTATTTCAAAAGTAATCGGCAAGATTTTTATTTTCAGCATATTTGTCGGTTACTTTTTCAAAAGTAATCGGCAAGATTTTTATTTTCAGCATATTTGTCGGTTACTATTTTAAAAGTAATCGACAAGATTTTTATTTTCAACATATTCGTCGGTTACTATTTCAAAAGTAATCGGCAAGACTTTATATTCAGCATATTCGTTGGTTACTATTTCAAAAGTAATCGGTAAGATTTTTATTTTCAACATATTCGTCGCTTACTATTTCAAAAGTAATCGGCATGATTTATTTTCAACACATTCGTCGGTTACTATTTCAAAAGTAATCGGCAAGATTTATTTTCAGCACATATTCGTTGCTTACTATTTCAAAAGTAATCGGCATGATTTATTTTCAGCACATTCGTCGGTTACTATTTCAAAAGTAATTGGCAAGATTTTTATTTTCAGCATATTTGCCGGTGACTATTTCAAAAGTAATCGGCATGATTTATTTTCAGCAGATTCGTCGGTTACTATTTCAAAGGTAACCGACATGATTTATTTTCAGCACATTTGTCGGTTACTATTTCAATAGTAATCGGCATTATTTATTTTCAGCACATTCGTCGGTTACTATTTCAAAAGTAATCGGCAAGATTTTTATTTTCAGCATATTGGTCGGTGACTATTTCAAAAGTAATCGGCAAGATTTTTATTTTCAGCATATTTGTCGGTTACTTTTTGAAAAGTAATCGGCAAGATTTTTATTTTCAGCATATTTGTCGGTTACTATTTTAAAAGTAATCGACAAGATTTTTATTTTCAACATATTCGTCGGTTACTATTTCAAAAGTAATCGGCAAGACTTTATATTCAGCATATTCGTTGGTTACTATTTCAAAAGTAATCGGTAAGATTTTTATTTTCAACATATTCGTCGCTTACTATTTCAAAAGTAATCGGCATGATTTATTTTCAGCACATTCGTCAGTTACTATTTCAAAAGTAATCGGCAAGATTTATTTTCAGCACATATTCGTCGGTTACTATTTCAAAAGTTATCGGCATGATTTATTTTCAGCAGATTCGTCGGTTACTATTTCAAAGGTAACCGACATGATTTATTTTCAACACATTCGTCGGTTACTATTTCAAAAGTAATCGGCATGATCTATTTTCTGCACATTCGTCGGTTACTATTTCAAAAGTAATCGGCAAGATTTTTATTTTCAGCATATTGGTCGGTGACTATTTCAAAAGTAATCGGCCAGATTTTTATTTTCAGCATATTTGTCGGTTACTTTTTCAAAAGTAATCGGCAAGATTTTTATTTTCAGCATATTTGTCGGTTACTATTTTAAAAGTAATCGACAAGATTTTTATTTTCAACATATTCGTCGGTTACTATTTCAAAAGTAATCGGCAAGACTTTATATTCAGCATATTCGTTGGTTACTATTTCAAAAGTAATCGGTAAGATTTTTATTTTCAACATATTCGTCGCTTACTATTTCAAAAGTAATCGGCATGATTTATTTTCAACACATTCGTCGGTTACTATTACAAAAGTAATCGGCAAGATTTATTTTCAGCACATATTCGTTGCTTACTATTTCAAAAGTAATCGGCATGATTTATTTTCAGCACATTCGTCGGTTACTATTTCAAAAGTAATCGGCAAGATTTATTTTCAGCACATATTCGTCGGTTACTATTTCAAAAGTAATGGGCAAGACTTTTATTTTCAGCACATTTGTCGGTTACTATTTCAATAGTAATCGGCATTATTTATTTTCAGCACATTCGTCGGTTACTATTTCAAAAGTAATCGGCAAGATTTTTATTTTCAGCATATTGGTCGGTGACTATTTCAAAAGTAATCGGCAAGATTTTTATTTTCAGCATATTTGTCGGTTACTTTTTCAAAAGTAATCCGCAAGATTTTTATTTTCAGCATATTTGTCGGTTACTATTTTAAAAGTAATCGACAAGATTTTTATTTTCAACATATTCGTCGGTTACTATTTCAAAAGTAATCGGCAAGACTTTATATTCAGCATATTCGTTGGTTACTATTTCAAAAGTAATCGGTAAGATTTTTATTTTCAACATATTCGTCGCTTACTATTTCAAAAGTAATCGGCATGATTTATTTTCAGCACATTCGTCAGTTACTATTTCAAAAGTAATCGGCAAGATTTATTTTCAGCACATATTCGTCGGTTACTATTTCAAAAGTTATCGGCAAGACTTTATTTTCAGCACATCCGTTGGTTACTATTTCAAAAGTAATCGGTAAGATTTTTATTTTCAACATATTCGTCACTTACTATTTCCAAAGTAATCGGCATGATTTATTTTCAGCACATTCGTCGGTTACTATTTCAAAAGTAATTGGCAAGATTTTTATTTTCAGCATATTCGTCGGTGACTATTTCAAAAGTAATCGGCATGATTTATTTTCAGCAGATTCGTCGGTTACTATTTCAAAGGTAACCGACATGATTTATTTTCAACACATTCGTCGGTTACTATTTCAAAAGTAATCGGCATGATCTATTTTCTGCACATTCGTCGGTTACTATTTCAAAAGTAATCGGCAAGATTTTTATTTTCAGCATATTGGTCGGTGACTATTTCAAAAGTAATCGGCAAGATTTTTATTTTCAGCATATTTGTCGGTTACTTTTTCAAAAGTAATCGGCAAGATTTTTATTTTCAGCATATTTGTCGGTTACTATTTTAAAAGTAATCGACAAGATTTTTATTTTCAACATATTCGTCGGTTACTATTTCAAAAGTAATCGGCAAGACTTTATATTCAGCATATTCGTTGGTTACTATTTCAAAAGTAATCGGTAAGATTTTTATTTTCAACATATTCGTCGCTTACTATTTCAAAAGTAATCGGCATGATTTATTTTCAACACATTCGTCGGTTACTATTTCAAAAGTAATCGGCAAGATTTATTTTCAGCACATATTCGTCGCTTACTATTTCAAAAGTAATCGGCATGATTTATTTTCAGCACATTCGTCGGTTACTATTTCAAAAGTAATCGGCAAGATTTATTTTCAGCACATATTCGTCGGTTACTATTTCAAAAGTAATGGGCAAGACTTTTATTTTCAGCACATTTGTCGGTTACTATTTCAATAGTAATCGGCATTATTTATTTTCAGCACATTCGTCGGTTACTATTTCAAAAGTAATCGGCAAGATTTTTATTTTCAGCATATTGGTCGGTGACTATTTCAAAAGTAATCGGCAAGATTTTTATTTTCAGCATATTTGTCAGTTACTTTTTCAAAAGTAATCGGCAAGATTTTTATTTTCAGCATATTTGTCGGTTACTATTTTAAAAGTAATCGACAAGATTTTTATTTTCAACATATTCGTCGGTTACTATTTCAAAAGTAATCGGCAAGACTTTATATTCAGCATATTCGTTAATTACTATTTCAAAAGTAATCGGTAAGATTTTTATTTTCAACATATTCGTCGCTTACTATTTCAAAAGTAATCGGCATGATTTATTTTCAGCACATTCGTCAGTTACTATTTCAAAAGTAATCGGCAAGATTTATTTTCAGCACATATTCGTCGGTTACTATTTCAAAAGTTATCGGCAAGACTTTATTTTCAGCACATTCGTCGGTTACTATTTCAAAAGTAATTGGCAAGATTTTTATTTTCAGCATATTCGCCGGTGACTATTTCAAAAGTAATCGGCATGATTTATTTTCAGCAAATTCGTCGGTTACTATTTCAAAGGTAATCAACATGATTTATTTTCAACACATTCGTCGGTTACTATTTCAAAAGTAATCGGCATGATCTATTTTCTGCACATTCGTCGGTTACTATTTCAAAAGTAATCGGCAAGATTTTTATTTTCAGCATATTGGTCGGTGACTATTTCAAAAGTAATCGGCAAGATTTTTATTTTCAGCATATTTGTCGGTTACTATTTTAAAAGTAATCGACAAGATTTTTATTTTCAACATATTCGTCGGTTACTATTTCAAAAGTAATCGGCAAGACTTTATATTCAGCATATTCGTTGGTTACTATTTCAAAAGTAATCGGTAAGATTTTTATTTTCAACATATTCGTCGCTTACTATTTCAAAAGTAATCGGCATGATTTATTTTCAACACATTCGTCGGTTACTATTTCAAAAGTAATCGGCAAGATTTATTTTCAGCACATATTCGTCGCTTACTATTTCAAAAGTAATCGGCATGATTTATTTTCAGCACATTCGTCGGTTACTATTTCAAAAGTAATCGGCAAGATTTATTTTCAGCACATATTCGTCGGTTACTATTTCAAAAGTAATGGGCAAGACTTTTATTTTCAGCACATTTGTCGGTTACTATTTCAATAGTAATCGGCATTATTTATTTTCAGCACATTCGTCGGTTACTATTTCAAAAGTAATCGGCAAGATTTTTATTTTCAGCATATTGGTCGGTGACTATTTCAAAAGTAATCGGCAAGATTTTTATTTTCAGCATATTTGTCAGTTACTTTTTCAAAAGTAATCGGCAAGATTTTTATTTTCAGCATATTTGTCGGTTACTATTTTAAAAGTAATCGACAAGATTTTTATTTTCAACATATTCGTCGGTTACTATTTCAAAAGTAATCGGCAAGACTTTATATTCAGCATATTCGTTAATTACTATTTCAAAAGTAATCGGTAAGATTTTTATTTTCAACATATTCGTCGCTTACTATTTCAAAAGTAATCGGCATGATTTATTTTCAGCACATTCGTCAGTTACTATTTCAAAAGTAATCGGCAAGATTTATTTTCAGCACATATTCGTCGGTTACTATTTCAAAAGTTATCGGCAAGACTTTATTTTCAGCACATTCGTCGGTTACTATTTCAAAAGTAATTGGCAAGATTTTTATTTTCAGCATATTCGCCGGTGACTATTTCAAAAGTAATCGGCATGATTTATTTTCAGCAAATTCGTCGGTTACTATTTCAAAGGTAATCAACATGATTTATTTTCAACACATTCGTCGGTTACTATTTCAAAAGTAATCGGCATGATCTATTTTCTGCACATTCGTCGGTTACTATTTCAAAAGTAATCGGCAAGATTTTTATTTTCAGCATATTGGTCGGTGACTATTTCAAAAGTAATCGGCAAGATTTTTATTTTCAGCATATTTGTCGGTTACTATTTTAAAAGTAATCGACAAGATTTTTATTTTCAACATATTCGTCGGTTACTATTTCAAAAGTAATCGGCAAGACTTTATATTCAGCATATTCGTTGGTTACTATTTCAAAAGTAATCGGTAAGATTTTTATTTTCAACATATTCGTCGCTTACTATTTCAAAAGTAATCGGCATGATTTATTTTCAACACATTCGTCGGTTACTATTTCAAAAGTAATCGGCAAGATTTATTTTCAGCACATATTCGTCGCTTACTATTTCAAAAGTAATCGGCATGATTTATTTTCAGCACATTCGTCGGTTACTATTTCAAAAGTAATCGGCAAGATTTATTTTCAGCACATATTCGTCGGTTACTATTTCAAAAGTAATGGGCAAGACTTTTATTTTCAGCACATTTGTCGGTTACTATTTCAATAGTAATCGGCATTATTTATTTTCAGCACATTCGTCGGTTACTATTTCAAAAGTAATCGGCAAGATTTTTATTTTCAGCATATTGGTCGGTGACTATTTCAAAAGTAATCGGCAAGATTTTTATTTTCAGCATATTTGTCAGTTACTTTTTCAAAAGTAATCGGCAAGATTTTTATTTTCAGCATATTTGTCGGTTACTATTTTAAAAGTAATCGACAAGATTTTTATTTTCAACATATTCGTCGGTTACTATTTCAAAAGTAATCGGCAAGACTTTATATTCAGCATATTCGTTAATTACTATTTCAAAAGTAATCGGTAAGATTTTTATTTTCAACATATTCGTCGCTTACTATTTCAAAAGTAATCGGCATGATTTATTTTCAGCACATTCGTCAGTTACTATTTCAAAAGTAATCGGCAAGATTTATTTTCAGCACATATTCGTCGGTTACTATTTCAAAAGTTATCGGCAAGACGTTATTTTCAGCACATTCATTTCAAAAGTAATTGGCAAGATTTTTATTTTCAGCATATTCGCCGGTGACTATTTCAAAAGTAATCGGCATGATTTATTTTCAGCAAATTCGTCGGTTACTATTTCAAAGGTAATCAACATGATTTATTTTCAACACATTCGTCGGTTACTATTTCAAAAGTAATCGGCATGATCTATTTTCTGCACATTCGTCGGTTACTATTTCAAAAGTAATCGGCAAGATTTTTATTTTCAGCATATTGGTCGGTGACTATTTCAAAAGTAATCGGCAAGATTTTTATTTTCAGCATATTTGTCGGTTACTATTTTAAAAGTAATCGACAAGATTTTTATTTTCAACATATTCGTCGGTTACTATTTCAAAAGTAATCGGCAAGACTTTATATTCAGCATATTCGTTGGTTACTATTTCAAAAGTAATCGGTAAGATTTTTATTTTCAACATATTCGTCGCTTACTATTTCAAAAGTAATCGGCATGATTTATTTTCAACACATTCGTCGGTTACTATTTCAAAAGTAATCGGCAAGATTTATTTTCAGCACATATTCGTCGCTTACTATTTCAAAAGTAATCGGCATGATTTATTTTCAGCACATTCGTCGGTTACTATTTCAAAAGTAATCGGCAAGATTTATTTTCAGCACATATTCGTCGGTTACTATTTCAAAAGTAATGGGCAAGACTTTTATTTTCAGCACATTTGTCGGTTACTATTTCAATAGTAATCGGCATTATTTATTTTCAGCACATTCGTCGGTTACTATTTCAAAAGTAATCGGCAAGATTTTTATTTTCAGCATATTGGTCGGTGACTATTTCAAAAGTAATCGGCAAGATTTTTATTTTCAGCATATTTGTCAGTTACTTTTTCAAAAGTAATCGGCAAGATTTTTATTTTCAGCATATTTGTCGGTTACTATTTTAAAAGTAATCGACAAGATTTTTATTTTCAACATATTCGTCGGTTACTATTTCAAAAGTAATCGGCAAGACTTTATATTCAGCATATTCGTTAATTACTATTTCAAAAGTAATCGGTAAGATTTTTATTTTCAACATATTCGTCGCTTACTATTTCAAAAGTAATCGGCATGATTTATTTTCAGCACATTCGTCAGTTACTATTTCAAAAGTAATCGGCAAGATTTATTTTCAGCACATATTCGTCGGTTACTATTTCAAAAGTTATCGGCAAGACTTTATTTTCAGCACATTCGTCGGTTACTATTTCAAAAGTAATTGGCAAGATTTTTATTTTCAGCATATTCGCCGGTGACTATTTCAAAAGTAATCGGCATGATTTATTTTCAGCAAATTCGTCGGTTACTATTTCAAAGGTAATCAACATGATTTATTTTCAACACATTCGTCGGTTACTATTTCAAAAGTAATCGGCATGATCTATTTTCTGCACATTCGTCGGTTACTATTTCAAAAGTAATCGGCAAGATTTTTATTTTCAGCATATTGGTCGGTGACTATTTCAAAAGTAATCGGCAAGATTTTTATTTTCAGCATATTTGTCGGTTACTATTTTAAAAGTAATCGACAAGATTTTTATTTTCAACATATTCGTCGGTTACTATTTCAAAAGTAATCGGCAAGACTTTATATTCAGCATATTCGTTGGTTACTATTTCAAAAGTAATCGGTAAGATTTTTATTTTCAACATATTCGTCGCTTACTATTTCAAAAGTAATCGGCATGATTTATTTTCAACACATTCGTCGGTTACTATTTCAAAAGTAATCGGCAAGATTTATTTTCAGCACATATTCGTCGCTTACTATTTCAAAAGTAATCGGCATGATTTATTTTCAGCACATTCGTCGGTTACTATTTCAAAAGTAATCGGCAAGATTTATTTTCAGCACATATTCGTCGGTTACTATTTCAAAAGTAATGGGCAAGACTTTTATTTTCAGCACATTTGTCGGTTACTATTTCAATAGTAATCGGCATTATTTATTTTCAGCACATTCGTCGGTTACTATTTCAAAAGTAATCGGCAAGATTTTTATTTTCAGCATATTGGTCGGTGACTATTTCAAAAGTAATCGGCAAGATTTTTATTTTCAGCATATTTGTCAGTTACTTTTTCAAAAGTAATCGGCAAGATTTTTATTTTCAGCATATTTGTCGGTTACTATTTTAAAAGTAATCGACAAGATTTTTATTTTCAACATATTCGTCGGTTACTATTTCAAAAGTAATCGGCAAGACTTTATATTCAGCATATTCGTTAATTACTATTTCAAAAGTAATCGGTAAGATTTTTATTTTCAACATATTCGTCGCTTACTATTTCAAAAGTAATCGGCATGATTTATTTTCAGCACATTCGTCAGTTACTATTTCAAAAGTAATCGGCAAGATTTATTTTCAGCACATATTCGTCGGTTACTATTTCAAAAGTTATCGGCAAGACTTTATTTTCAGCACATTCGTCGGTTACTATTTCAAAAGTAATTGGCAAGATTTTTATTTTCAGCATATTCGCCGGTGACTATTTCAAAAGTAATCGGCATGATTTATTTTCAGCAAATTCGTCGGTTACTATTTCAAAGGTAATCAACATGATTTATTTTCAACACATTCGTCGGTTACTATTTCAAAAGTAATCGGCATGATCTATTTTCTGCACATTCGTCGGTTACTATTTCAAAAGTAATCGGCAAGATTTTTATTTTCAGCATATTGGTCGGTGACTATTTCAAAAGTAATCGGCAAGATTTTTATTTTCAGCATATTTGTCGGTTACTATTTTAAAAGTAATCGACAAGATTTTTATTTTCAACATATTCGTCGGTTACTATTTCAAAAGTAATCGGCAAGACTTTATATTCAGCATATTCGTTGGTTACTATTTCAAAAGTAATCGGTAAGATTTTTATTTTCAACATATTCGTCGCTTACTATTTCAAAAGTAATCGGCATGATTTATTTTCAACACATTCGTCGGTTACTATTTCAAAAGTAATCGGCAAGATTTATTTTCAGCACATATTCGTCGCTTACTATTTCAAAAGTAATCGGCATGATTTATTTTCAGCACATTCGTCGGTTACTATTTCAAAAGTAATCGGCAAGATTTATTTTCAGCACATATTCGTCGGTTACTATTTCAAAAGTAATGGGCAAGACTTTTATTTTCAGCACATTTGTCGGTTACTATTTCAATAGTAATCGGCATTATTTATTTTCAGCACATTCGTCGGTTACTATTTCAAAAGTAATCGGCAAGATTTTTATTTTCAGCATATTGGTCGGTGACTATTTCAAAAGTAATCGGCAAGATTTTTATTTTCAGCATATTTGTCAGTTACTTTTTCAAAAGTAATCGGCAAGATTTTTATTTTCAGCATATTTGTCGGTTACTATTTTAAAAGTAATCGACAAGATTTTTATTTTCAACATATTCGTCGGTTACTATTTCAAAAGTAATCGGCAAGACTTTATATTCAGCATATTCGTTAATTACTATTTCAAAAGTAATCGGTAAGATTTTTATTTTCAACATATTCGTCGCTTACTATTTCAAAAGTAATCGGCATGATTTATTTTCAGCACATTCGTCAGTTACTATTTCAAAAGTAATCGGCAAGATTTATTTTCAGCACATATTCGTCGGTTACTATTTCAAAAGTTATCGGCAAGACTTTATTTTCAGCACATTCGTCGGTTACTATTTCAAAAGTAATTGGCAAGATTTTTATTTTCAGCATATTCGCCGGTGACTATTTCAAAAGTAATCGGCATGATTTATTTTCAGCAAATTCGTCGGTTACTATTTCAAAGGTAATCAACATGATTTATTTTCAACACATTCGTCGGTTACTATTTCAAAAGTAATCGGCATGATCTATTTTCTGCACATTCGTCGGTTACTATTTCAAAAGTAATCGGCAAGATTTTTATTTTCAGCATATTGGTCGGTGACTATTTCAAAAGTAATCGGCAAGATTTTTATTTTCAGCATATTTGTCGGTTACTATTTTAAAAGTAATCGACAAGATTTTTATTTTCAACATATTCGTCGGTTACTATTTCAAAAGTAATCGGCAAGACTTTATATTCAGCATATTCGTTGGTTACTATTTCAAAAGTAATCGGTAAGATTTTTATTTTCAACATATTCGTCGCTTACTATTTCAAAAGTAATCGGCATGATTTATTTTCAACACATTCGTCGGTTACTATTTCAAAAGTAATCGGCAAGATTTATTTTCAGCACATATTCGTCGCTTACTATTTCAAAAGTAATCGGCATGATTTATTTTCAGCACATTCGTCGGTTACTATTTCAAAAGTAATCGGCAAGATTTATTTTCAGCACATATTCGTCGGTTACTATTTCAAAAGTAATGGGCAAGACTTTTATTTTCAGCACATTTGTCGGTTACTATTTCAATAGTAATCGGCATTATTTATTTTCAGCACATTCGTCGGTTACTATTTCAAAAGTAATCGGCAAGATTTTTATTTTCAGCATATTGGTCGGTGACTATTTCAAAAGTAATCGGCAAGATTTTTATTTTCAGCATATTTGTCAGTTACTTTTTCAAAAGTAATCGGCAAGATTTTTATTTTCAGCATATTTGTCGGTTACTATTTTAAAAGTAATCGACAAGATTTTTATTTTCAACATATTCGTCGGTTACTATTTCAAAAGTAATCGGCAAGACTTTATATTCAGCATATTCGTTGGTTACTATTTCAAAAGTAATCGGTAAGATTTTTATTTTCAACATATTCGTCGCTTACTATTTCAAAAGTAATCGGCATGATTTATTTTCAGCACATTCGTCAGTTACTATTTCAAAAGTAATCGGCAAGATTTATTTTCAGCACATATTCGTCGGTTACTATTTCAAAAGTTATCGGCAAGACTTTATTTTCAGCACATCCGTTGGTTACTATTTCAAAAGTAATCGGTAAGATTTTTATTTTCAACATATTCGTCACTTACTATTTCCAAAGTAATCGGCATGATTTATTTTCAGCACATTTGTCGGTTACTATTTCAAAAGTAATTGGCAAGATTTTTATTTTCAGCATATTCGTCGGTGACTATTTCAAAAGTAATCGGCATGATTTATTTTCAGCAGATTCGTCGGTTACTATTTCAAAGGTAACCGACATGATTTATTTTCAACACATTCGTCGGTTACTATTTCAAAAGTAATCGGCATGATCTATTTTCTGCACATTCGTCGGTTACTATTTCAAAAGTAATCGGCAAGATTTTTATTTTCAGCATATTGGTCGGTGACTATTTCAAAAGTAATCGGCAAGATTTTTATTTTCAGCATATTTGTCGGTTACTTTTTCAAAAGTAATCGGCAAGATTTTTATTTTCAGCATATTTGTCGGTTACTATTTTAAAAGTAATCGACAAGATTTTTATTTTCAACATATTCGTCGGTTACTATTTCAAAAGTAATCGGCAAGACTTTATATTCAGCATATTCGTTGGTTACTATTTCAAAAGTAATCGGTAAGATTTTTATTTTCAACATATTCGTCGCTTACTATTTCAAAAGTAATCGGCATGATTTATTTTCAACACATTCGTCGGTTACTATTTCAAAAGTAATCGGCAAGATTTATTTTCAGCACATATTCGTCGCTTACTATTTCAAAAGTAATCGGCATGATTTATTTTCAGCACATTCGTCGGTTACTATTTCAAAAGTAATCGGCAAGATTTATTTTCAGCACATATTCGTCGGTTACTATTTCAAAAGTAATGGGCAAGACTTTTATTTTCAGCACATTTGTCGGTTACTATTTCAATAGTAATCGGCATTATTTATTTTCAGCACATTCGTCGGTTACTATTTCAAAAGTAATCGGCAAGATTTTTATTTTCAGCATATTGGTCGGTGACTATTTCAAAAGTAATCGGCAAGATTTTTATTTTCAGCATATTTGTCAGTTACTTTTTCAAAAGTAATCGGCAAGATTTTTATTTTCAGCATATTTGTCGGTTACTATTTTAAAAGTAATCGACAAGATTTTTATTTTCAACATATTCGTCGGTTACTATTTCAAAAGTAATCGGCAAGACTTTATATTCAGCATATTCGTTAATTACTATTTCAAAAGTAATCGGTAAGATTTTTATTTTCAACATATTCGTCGCTTACTATTTCAAAAGTAATCGGCATGATTTATTTTCAGCACATTCGTCAGTTACTATTTCAAAAGTAATCGGCAAGATTTATTTTCAGCACATATTCGTCGGTTACTATTTCAAAAGTTATCGGCAAGACTTTATTTTCAGCACATTCGTCGGTTACTATTTCAAAAGTAATTGGCAAGATTTTTATTTTCAGCATATTCGCCGGTGACTATTTCAAAAGTAATCGGCATGATTTATTTTCAGCAAATTCGTCGGTTACTATTTCAAAGGTAATCAACATGATTTATTTTCAACACATTCGTCGGTTACTATTTCAAAAGTAATCGGCATGATCTATTTTCTGCACATTCGTCGGTTACTATTTCAAAAGTAATCGGCAAGATTTTTATTTTCAGCATATTGGTCGGTGACTATTTCAAAAGTAATCGGCAAGATTTTTATTTTCAACATATTCGTCGGTTACTATTTCAAAAGTAATCGGCAAGACTTTATATTCAGCATATTCGTTGGTTACTATTTCAAAAGTAATCGGTAAGATTTTTATTTTCAACATATTCGTCGCTTACTATTTCAAAAGTAATCGGCATGATTTATTTTCAACACATTCGTCGGTTACTATTTCAAAAGTAATCGGCAAGATTTATTTTCAGCACATATTCGTCGCTTACTATTTCAAAAGTAATCGGCATGATTTATTTTCAGCACATTCGTCGGTTACTATTTCAAAAGTAATCGGCAAGATTTATTTTCAGCACATATTCGTCGGTTACTATTTCAAAAGTAATGGGCAAGACTTTTATTTTCAGCACATTTGTCGGTTACTATTTCAATAGTAATCGGCATTATTTATTTTCAGCACATTCGTCGGTTACTATTTCAAAAGTAATCGGCAAGATTTTTATTTTCAGCATATTGGTCGGTGACTATTTCAAAAGTAATCGGCAAGATTTTTATTTTCAGCATATTTGTCGGTTACTTTTTCAAAAGTAATCGGCAAGATTTTTATTTTCAGCATATTTGTCGGTTACTATTTTAAAAGTAATCGACAAGATTTTTATTTTCAACATATTCGTCGGTTACTATTTCAAAAGTAATCGGCAAGACTTTATATTCAGCATATTCGTTGGTTACAATTTCAAAAGTAATCGGTAAGATTTTTATTTTCAACATATTCGTCGCTTACTATTTCTAAAGTAATCGGCATGATTTATTTTCAACACATTCGTCGGTTACTATTTCAAAAGTAATCGGCAAGATTTATTTTCAGCACATATTCGTCGCTTACTATTTCAAAAGTAATCGGCATGATTTATTTTCAGCACATTCGTCGGTTACTATTTCAAAAGTAATCGGCAAGATTTATTTTCAGCACATATTCGTCGGTTACTATTTCAAAAGTAATGGGCAAGACTTTTATTTTCAGCACATTTGTCGGTTACTATTTCAATAATAATCGGCATTATTTATTTTCAGCACATTCGTCGGTTACTATTTCAAAAGTAATCGGCAAGATTTTTATTTTCAGCATATTGGTCGGTGACTATTTCAAAAGTAATCGGCAAGATTTTTATTTTCAGCATATTTGTCGGTTACTTTTTCAAAAGTAATCGGCAAGATTTTTATTTTCAGCATATTTGTCGGTTACTATCTTAAAAGTAATCGACAAGATTTTTATTTTCAACATATTCGTCGGTTACTATTTCAAAAGTAATCGGCAAGACTTTATATTCAGCATATTCGTTGGTTACTATTTCAAAAGTAATCGGTAAGATTTTTATTTTCAACATATTCGTCGCTTACTATTTTAAAAGTAATCGGCATGATTTATTTTCAGCACATATTCGTCGGTTACTATTTCAAAAGTTATCGGCAAGACTTTATTTTCAGCACATCCGTTGGTTACTATTTCAAAAGTAATCGGTAAGATTTTTATTTTCAACATATTCGTCACTTACTATTTCCAAAGTAATCGGCATGATTTATTTTCAGCACATTCGTCGGTTACTATTTCAAAAGTAATTGACAAGATTTTTATTTTCAGCATATTCGCCGGTGACTATTTCAAAAGTAATCGGCATGATTTATTTTCAGCAGATTCGTCGGTTACTATTTCAAAGGTAATCGACATGATTTATTTTCAACACATTCGTCGGTTACTATTTCAAAAGTAATCGGCATGATCTATTTTCTGCACATTCGTCGGTTACTATTTCAAAAGTAATCGGCAAGATTTTTATTTTCAGCATATTGGTCGGTGACTATTTCAAAAGTAATCGGCAAGATTTTTATTTTCAGCATATTTGTCGGTTACTATTTTAAAAGTAATCGACAAGATTTTTATTTTCAACATATTCGTCGGTTACTATTTCAAAAGTAATCGGCAAGACTTTATATTCAGCATATTCGTTGGTTACTATTTCAAAAGTAATCGGTAAGATTTTTATTTTCAACATATTCGTCGCTTACTATTTCAAAAGTAATCGGCATGATTTATTTTCAACACATTCGTCGGTTACTATTTCAAAAGTAATCGGCAAGATTTATTTTCAGCACATATTCGTCGCTTACTATTTCAAAAGTAATCGGCATGATTTATTTTCAGCACATTCGTCGGTTACTATTTCAAAAGTAATCGGCAAGATTTATTTTCAGCACATATTCGTCGGTTACTATTTCAAAAGTAATCGGCAAGACTTTATATTCAGCATATTCGTTAATTACTATTTCAAAAGTAATCGGTAAGATTTTTATTTTCAACATATTCGTCGCTTACTATTTCAAAAGTAATCGGCATGATTTATTTTCAGCACATTCGTCAGTTACTATTTCAAAAGTAATCGGCAAGATTTATTTTCAGCACATATTCGTCGGTTACTATTTCAAAAGTTATCGGCAAGACTTTATTTTCAGCACATTCGTCGGTTAATATTTCAAAAGTAATTGGCAAGATTTTTATTTTCAGCATATTCGCCGGTGACTATTTCAAAAGTAATCGGCATGATTTATTTTCAGCAAATTCGTCGGTTACTATTTCAAAGGTAATCAACATGATTTATTTTCAACACATTCGTCGGTTACTATTTCAAAAGTAATCGGCATGATCTATTTTCTGCACATTCGTCGGTTACTATTTCAAAAGTAATCGGCAAGATTTTTATTTTCAGCATATTGGTCGGTGACTATTTCAAAAGTAATCGGCAAGATTTTTATTTTCAGCATATTTGTCGGTTACTATTTTAAAAGTAATCGACAAGATTTTTATTTTCAACATATTCGTCGGTTACTATTTCAAAAGTAATCGGCAAGACTTTATATTCAGCATATTCGTTGGTTACTATTTCAAAAGTAATCGGTAAGATTTTTATTTTCAACATATTCGTCGCTTACTATTTCAAAAGTAATCGGCATGATTTATTTTCAACACATTCGTCGGTTACTATTTCAAAAGTAATCGGCAAGATTTATTTTCAGCACATATTCGTCGCTTACTATTTCAAAAGTAATCGGCATGATTTATTTTCAGCACATTCGTCGGTTACTATTTCAAAAGTAATCGGCAAGATTTATTTTCAGCACATATTCGTCGGTTACTATTTCAAAAGTAATGGGCAAGACTTTTATTTTCAGCACATTTGTCGGTTACTATTTCAATAGTAATCGGCATTATTTATTTTCAGCACATTCGTCGGTTACTATTTCAAAAGTAATCGGCAAGATTTTTATTTTCAGCATATTGGTCGGTGACTATTTCAAAAGTAATCGGCAAGATTTTTATTTTCAGCATATTTGTCGGTTACTTTTTCAAAAGTAATCGGCAAGATTTTTATTTTCAGCATATTTGTCGGTTACTATTTTAAAAGTAATCGACAAGATTTTTATTTTCAACATATTCGTCGGTTACTATTTCAAAAGTAATCGGCAAGACTTTATATTCAGCATATTCGTTGGTTACTATTTCAAAAGTAATCGGTAAGATTTTTATTTTCAACATATTCGTCGCTTACTATTTCAAAAGTAATCGGCATGATTTATTTTCAGCACATTCGTCAGTTACTATTTCAAAAGTAATCGGCAAGATTTATTTTCAGCACATATTCGTCGGTTACTATTTCAAAAGTTATCGGCAAGACTTTATTTTCAGCACATCCGTTGGTTACTATTTCAAAAGTAATCGGTAAGATTTTTATTTTCAACATATTCGTCACTTACTATTTCCAAAGTAATCGACATGATTTATTTTCAGCACATTCGTCGGTTACTATTTCAAAAGTAATTGGCAAGATTTTTATTTTCAGCATATTCGTCGGTGACTATTTCAAAAGTAATCGGCATGATTTATTTTCAGCAGATTCGTCGGTTACTATTTCAAAGGTAACCGACATGATTTATTTTCAACACATTCGTCGGTTACTATTTCAAAAGTAATCGGCATGATCTATTTTCTGCACATTCGTCGGTTACTATTTCAAAAGTAATCGGCAAGATTTTTATTTTCAGCATATTGGTCGGTGACTATTTCAAAAGTAATCGGCAAGATTTTTATTTTCAGCATATTTGTCGGTTACTTTTTCAAAAGTAATCGGCAAGATTTTTATTTTCAGAATATTTGTCGGTTACTATTTTAAAAGTAATCGACAAGATTTTTATTTTCAACATATTCGTCGGTTACTATTTCAAAAGTAATCGGCAAGACTTTATATTCAGCATATTCGTTGGTTACTATTTCAAAAGTAATCGGTAAGATTTTTATTTTCAACATATTCGTTGTAACACCCCAATTTCCCGTCTTAAAAATTTCGTTAAATAAATCATACATCAGAGTATTCGTCATAAAGGAGTGTCACATTTCATCTTAAAAACAACTTTGATAATAATATATCAATTACAAAACGTTCATTTAAACAGCGGAATTTCAAAAGGTTTCATCTCATATATGTCTTGGCTTAAAAGCCAGCAAACACGTCTCAAAATATTTAAGGTTTTACATCACAAAAGTCAACATCATTTATTCAACATGATACATAAAAGAATAGACTCCTCAAAAGACCCTATCCCGTTACATATCAGAGCATCCCTAACTTCACACAATCCTCGCACATCGCAACTAAGACTGGGTACCTGCACTTGCCCACAAGGCGGCAATTCCAGCAGAAGGGGTGAGATTCATAACAATAATATTAATATAAAAACATAAGTCAAGATTAACCAAACTTATATCCAACTCATCACATATGCATTAAAGCACTTCATGGCATCATCATAAATATCATCATATCAACATCATAAACATCATCTAAAACAACATTACATCACATATCAACGTCTCAATCATCATCTCATATATGTCACAAATGACTCGACTAAATGCAACACCTAACGTCTCAACATCATGCATGTGGTACCATATAATTATAGCATTAATATGCTTCACCGTCGCTTTGAGCAAATGCTCCACCGTCGCTTTGAGCATAAAGCTCCACCGTCTCATAATTATGCAAATGCATGGACTCGTCATTTAACATCTTAATACACCGTCTCAACATCATTACATTTTCAAGAATGGCACATGCAGTTAATAATAATTACATGGCAGAACATCATCTCAATTATACACACACATTGCAACACATAGCATCATCTTATTCAATTAACATCATACTCATACAACACTTATATTCAACAGCACATCATTTATCAAAGGTATAATAGAACCATCATCATTCATCTCTACATAACTCATCTAAGGGTATATAACGGCACGGTCTCTACCCCAAGGGTTCCTCTAAACGTCCTATGCAAAACAGCTTACAAAAACAACAACACAGTCCTGAACCAACTCACTCGCCACGGCGAGTACATCTGCTCGCCACAGGCGAGCACTCACATCAGCTCACTCGCCAAAGGCGAGTTGGGGGCGAGCTGGAGGCGAGAAAAACTGGGTGCTTCGGCCTTTTTGACATTTTTCAACAAAATTCTCATTTTTAAGCTCCCTAAATCAAATTTGACCAAACCAACTTCACAGGTCATCTCTATAAATACAGGGACACTCAAAACCATCTAAAGTTTGGCAAAAATCCTAATTCTAAGGGTCAAGCTCGCCACGGCGAGCTACACTGCTCGCCTCGCGAGCAACCAAGGGTTACTCGCCACGGCGAGTGATCTGCTCGCCTCAGGCGAGCGATCTCAGAACCACTACGGGTTCAGTCCTATTCACACCAAAACTTGCCAATTCTCTTCACTTAGGCTTCTAATACATCAGCAATAGCATCCTAGGGGATAATCTAGGTTCTGTAACACATCTATACAGCAATGCACAGCCATCTCACATCAAAATCATCAAAATCACAATAACCCTAATTCTCTAAACTTCTCTCAATTCTTCCCAATCTCTAAGCTAATCAAGAACAGATGATCTCACATTAATACTATTGAAATTAGGCTCACCCTTACCTGGAAAAAATTGCAGAAATTGGAACCTAGCTTTGCTCCTTGTTCAACCGTTCTTCTTCTTTTCTAAAAGTCTGATAACGCGTTCTCAATATTTCCTTTCTTAACCTACTTCTCTTATATACTCCCTCACAACTTAACTAATTTCTTCTTAACCCACACAACTCTTCTTAATTATAATTATAACCCCATCTCTTAAAATTCTATCTTAATCCACCACATCTATTTATTTACCAACTAAATATTCAAATAACATCACTTATATTATTTTATTAAACAATAAAATAATAACACGTCACACGTCACATATACGTCACAAATACGTCACATAATCATCAAACTCATATAATATATAAACATATATCATAACATCTAATATAATAATTAAATAATTAAAGAGGGCGTTACAACTCTCCCCCTCTTAAAGGATTTTCGTCCTCGAAAATTTACCTCGCTCAAACAACTCTGGATAGGATTCCAGCATCTTACTTTCTAGCTCCCAAGTCAAGCTTTCACCCGTCGCTCCGTCCCAAACAACTCTCACAAGAGGTATCTCCTTGCCTCTCAACGTCTTCGTCTTCCGATCATCAATCCTCACGGGTAAGGTCTCCACCGTAAGGTTGTCCCTAATTTGCACATCATCGCTTTGGATCACATGAGACGGATCCGGAACATACTTCCTCAGCTGAGATACATGAAAAACATCATGCAAATTCGACAAGTGCGGTGGTAATCCAACACGATACGCCACCGGTCCAATCCTCTCTGAAATCTGATACGGTCCTATAAACCTCGGAGTCAACTTCTTCGATTTCAAGGCACGTCCAACACCCGTCAAAGGAGTCACTCTCAGGAACACATGATCCCCCTCTTGGAACTCAAGGTCCTTTCTACGCTTATCGTGATAACTCTTTTGTCGATTCTGCGACGCTTTCATCTTTTCTTGGATCATTCTCACCTTCTCAGTAGTCTGTTGAACGATCTCTGGTCCTAAGACCACTCTTTCACCCGACTCAAACCAGCACAACGGAGTCCTGCACCTCCGACCATACAAAGCCTCAAACGGCGCCATTCCAATACTTGAATGGTAACTGTTGTTGTACGTGAACTCTATCAATGGAAGATGACTATCCCAAGCCCCTCCCTGCTCAAGTACACAAACCCTCAACAAGTCCTCCAACGACTGAATCGTCCTCTCCGACTGACCATCTGTTTGCGGATGATAAGCCGAACTCAACCTCAACTGAGACCCTAACGCCTCTTGCAAACTCTTCCAAAATCTAGAAGTAAATCTTGGATCTCTATCAGATACGATGCTCGAAGGAACACCATGCAGCTTAACTATCTCTCTAACATAAATCTCCGCCAACTGAGCCACAGGAAAAGTAATGTTGATTGGCAGAAAGTGAGCAGACTTCGTCAACCTATCAACAATTACCCAAATAGCATCGTTCCCTCTAGGAGTATTGGGCAAACTCGTCACAAAATCCATGGACATACTATCCCATTTCCACTCTGGCACATCTAAAGGTACCATCATACCAGTCGGCTTCTGATGCTCAATCTTCGACTTTTGACAAACCAAGCAAGAATACACAAATTGTGCCACATCGCGTTTCAACCAGACCACCAAAACAGCCTCTTTAAGTCATGGTACATCTTCGTAGCTCCCGGGTGAATACTCAAGCTACTTCTATGACTCTCTTCAAGAATCATCTTCTTAATCTCCTCATTGTCAGGAATGCAAATTCTTCCTCGGAATCTCAACACTCCTTGGTCATCGACCTTAAAGTCACCATCCACAGTCTCATTACCAGCAATCAACAAGTCTACAAACTTGACATCTTCTTTTTGGGCTTCTTTGATATGCTTCAGAAAATCATTATCAATTCTCAACATTCCCAGTTTTATGCTCTGAGGTGTTCTTTCACACACCAAACTCAAGTCTCTAAACTGTTCCAACAATTCAAATTCTTTCACCATCAACGCGGACATATGCACCGCTTTCCTACTCAAGGCATCTGCAACTACGTTTGCTTTACCAGGATGGTAATTCAAACCAAAATCATAATCCTTCAATAACTCAAGCCACCTTCTCTGCCTCATGTTCAACTCTTTCTGATCAAATAAATATCTCAAACTCTTATGATCGCTGAATACTTCAAACCTCGAACCATACAAATAATGTCTCCATATTTTCAATACAAAGACCACAGCTGCCAACTCCAAGTCATGCGTCGGATAATTCTTCTCATGAATCCTTAATTGTCTCGAAGCATATGCTACCACCTTACCTTCTTGCATAAGCACACCTCCCAAGCCCAACTTGGACGCATCACAATATACCACGAAAGGTTCATCAGACTTCGGCAAAATCAAAACTGGAGCCGTCGTCAGGCGCTTCTTCAATTCATTGAAACTATTCTCACAATGCACATCCCATACATACGACTTACCCTTACACGTCAACTGTGTTAACGGAAGAGCCAATTTAGAGAATCCTTCTATAAACCTCCTGTAATAACCAGCTAATCCCAAAAAGCTTCTAATCTCCGTAACCGACTTAGGCGTCTCCCATTGCGATACCGCTTCAACTTTAGACGGGTCAACCGCAATACCTTCACCAGAAATAACATGGCCAAGAAAACTTACTTCATTTAGCCAAAACTCACACTTAGACAGTTTAGCATACAGCTTCTTCTCTTTCAGCACTTGCAATACAGTCTTCAAATGCTCTGCATGCTCAGCTTCAGTCTTAGAATATATTAGAATATCATCAATAAAAACCACCACAAAATGATCCAAGTACTCATGAAAGATTCTGTTCATATATTCCATAAACACACCAGGCGCATTGGTAACACCGAAGGGCATCACCTTGTACTCGTAGTGACCATAACGGGTCCTGAAAGCCGTCTTCTGCATATCTTCATCCTTCACCTTAATCTGATGGTAACCTGACCTCAAGTCAATCTTGCTGAATACCTTTGCACCCACTAACTGATCCATCAAATCGTCAATTCTCGGAAGTGGATACCTATTCTTGATCGTCACTTTGTTCAACTGACGGTAATCAATGCACAACCGCATGCTACCATCCTTCTTCTTTACCAACAACACCGGAGCTCCCCATGGTGAAACACTAGGTCTCACAAACTTCTTCTCAAGCAAGTCTTCCAACTGCTTCTTCAACTCTGCTAACTCAGAAGCAGACATACGATAAGGTGCCATCGACACCGGCTTCGTACCAGGCACAAGGTCTATCGAGAATTCAACCTCCCTCTCTGGTGGCACATCTGGAATCTCATCAGGAAAAACTTCAGGAAATTCCTTCACAATAGGCAGCCCATCAATAACAGCTTGGTTCTCTAAAGATAATGAGGCCATCAGCGAAAACATCAACATCCCATCACGTTCTAGTTGTTTCAGCTGCTTAGTAGATAGAAACTCTGCGCCCCACTCTTCTTCGACGGAAGAAAAATGCACCGTCTTTCTAAAACAGTTGATAAGAACTCGATTGTATTCTAGCCAGTTCATACCCAGAATTACATCCATACCACTTAAAGGTAGGCACACTAAATCCATCACAAAGTCACGGCCAAACATAGATAAAGGACAATTTACACAAACGTGAGAAGTAGTCACCGAACCCTTAGCTGGAGTCTCGACAACCATTTCTCCATTCATATCAGAAACATCAAGACCCAAGGCAGAAACACAATCAAAAGCAACAAAACTGTGCGTAGCACCAGTATCAATAATAGCAACTAAAGGAGTATTATTAATATAACAAGTACCTCTGATCAACCGATCATCATTCTCAGTCTGAGTGCCGGTCAATGCAAACACTCTCCCAGTAGTCTTAGTCTTCTTGGGTTGCTTACACTGCGAACCAATGTGTCCTTGCTCATTGCAGTTGAAACACACAACATCATCAAACTTGCAATCACTGGTGATATGCCCCTTCTGACCACAACGGTAACACCTCTTCACCTCAACAGTACATGCATTGCTCTTATGGCCTTTCTCGCCACAAGTGTAACAAGTAATCTCAGCAGGAGCAGCCTTCTTCTGGGGCCTCCTCTCATCATTTACTCTCTGCTTCCCTTTATCTCTAGGGGCATCATAAGGTTTAGGGCGACTCTGCTGGCCCTTAGCTTTCCGATCATTCACTACCTTGTAGTGAGCTTTAGTATCCTCCTCATATATCCGACAACTACTCACCAACTCAGAAAAGTCACGAATCTTCTGGTAACCGATAGCTCTCTTGATATCAGCGCGCAACCCGTTCTCAAACTTGATACATTTCGAAAACTCAGCCGTCTCGGGTGCATAATGCGGATAGAACTTAGCCAACTCCACAAACTTGGCCGCATACTCGGTCACCGACATGTTCCCTTGCTTAAGCTCCAGGAACTCTATCTCTTTCTTCCCACGGACATCTTCTGGGAAGTATCTGTTAAGGAACTCCCTCGTGAAGATAGCCCACGTCACTACAGCTCCATCTTGCTCCAAAATAGGCAGGAGACTAACCCACCAATCATCAGCCTCCTCCGCAAGCATGTGCGTACCAAACCGCACCTTCTGAACATCGTCACACTGCATGACCCTGAAAATCCTCTCAACTTCCTTGAGCCACAACTGAGCTCCATCAGGATCATAACGCCCCTTGAAGGTAGGCGGGTGATTCCTCAGAAACGTCTCCAACATTCTAGTTCCATCGTTCCCACCAGCATTGTTCTGATTACCCACAACTTGGGCCATTGCTTCCAAAGCAGCAGCAAGAGCAGCATCATTTCTACCAGCCATCTAGTTCTCTGGAAACAAACATGAGTCAGAATAATACAATAATACTATTCTACTCTAAGACAACGTCACTCGACTCTCTACTTGGCCGGACGGACCGACCTGCTCTGATACCAATTGTAACACCCCAATTTCCCGTCTTAAAAATTTCGTTAAATAAATCATACATCAGAGTATTCGTCATAAAGGAGTGTCACATTTCATCTTAAAAACAACTTTGATAATAATATATCAATTACAAAACGTTCATTTAAACAGCGGAATTTCAAAAGGTTTCATCTCATATATGTCTTGGCTTAAAAGCCAGCAAACACGTCTCAAAATATTTAAGGTTTTACATCACAAAAGTCAACATCATTTATTCAACATGATACATAAAAGAATAGACTCCTCAAAAGACCCTATCCCGTTACATATCAGAGCATCCCTAACTTCACACAATCCTCGCACATCGCAACTAAGACTGGGTACCTGCACTTGCCCACAAGGCGGCAATTCCAGCAGAAGGGGTGAGATTCATAACAATAATATTAATATAAAAACATAAGTCAAGATTAACCAAACTTATATCCAACTCATCACATATGCATTAAAGCACTTCATGGCATCATCATATCAACATCATAAACATCATCTAAAACAACATTACATCACATATCAACGTCTCAATCATCATCTCATATATGTCACAAATGACTCGACTAAATGCAACACCTAACGTCTCAACATCATGCATGTGGTACCATATAATTATAGCATTAATATGCTTCACCGTCGCTTTGAGCAAATGCTCCACCGTCGCTTTGAGCATAAAGCTCCACCGTCTCATAATTATGCAAATGCATGGACTCGTCATTTAACATCTTAATACACCGTCTCAACATCATTACATTTTCAAGAATGGCACATGCAGTTAATAATAATTACATGGCAGAACATCATCTCAATTATACACACACATTGCAACACATAGCATCATCTTATTCAATTAACATCATACTCATACAACACTTATATTCAACAGCACATCATTTATCAAAGGTATAATAGAACCATCATCATTCATCTCTACATAACTCATCTAAGGGTATATAACGGCACGGTCTCTACCCCAAGGGTTCCTCTAAACGTCCTATGCAAAACAGCTTACAAAAACAACAACACAGTCCTGAACCAACTCACTCGCCACGGCGAGTACATCTGCTCGCCACAGGCGAGCACTCACATCAGCTCACTCGCCAAAGGCGAGTTGGGGGCGAGCTGGAGGCGAGAAAAACTGGGTGCTTCGGCCTTTTTGACATTTTTCAACAAAATTCTCATTTTTAAGCTCCCTAAATCAAATTTGACCAAACCAACTTCACAGGTCATCTCTATAAATACAGGGACACTCAAAACCATCTAAAGTTTGGCAAAAATCCTAATTCTAAGGGTCAAGCTCGCCACGGCGAGCTACACTGCTCGCCTCGCGAGCAACCAAGGGTTACTCGCCACGGCGAGTGATCTGCTCGCCTCAGGCGAGCGATCTCAGAACCACTACGGGTTCAGTCCTATTCACACCAAAACTTGCCAATTCTCTTCACTTAGGCTTCTAATACATCAGCAATAGCATCCTAGGGGATAATCTAGGTTCTGTAACACATCTATACAGCAATGCACAGCCATCTCACATCAAAATCATCAAAATCACAATAACCCTAATTCTCTAAACTTCTCTCAATTCTTCCCAATCTCTAAGCTAATCAAGAACAGATGATCTCACATTAATACTATTGAAATTAGGCTCACCCTTACCTGGAAAAAATTGCAGAAATTGGAACCTAGCTTTGCTCCTTGTTCAACCGTTCTTCTTCTTTTCTAAAAGTCTGATAACGCGTTCTCAATATTTCCTTTCTTAACCTACTTCTCTTATATACTCCCTCACAACTTAACTAATTTCTTCTTAACCCACACAACTCTTCTTAATTATAATTATAACCCCATCTCTTAAAATTCTATCTTAATCCACCACATCTATTTATTTACCAACTAAATATTCAAATAACATCACTTATATTATTTTATTAAACAATAAAATAATAACACGTCACACGTCACATATACGTCACAAATACGTCACATAATCATCAAACTCATATAATATATAAACATATATCATAACATCTAATATAATAATTAAATAATTAAAGAGGGCGTTACATTCGTCGCTTACTATTTCTAAAGTAATCGGCATGATTTATTTTCAACACATTCGTCGGTTACTATTTCAAAAGTAATCGGCAAGATTTATTTTCAGCACATATTCGTCGCTTACTATTTCAAAAGTAATCGGCATGATTTATTTTCAGCACATTCGTCGGTTACTATTTCAAAAGTAATCGGCAAGATTTATTTTCAGCACATATTCGTCGGTTACTATTTCAAAAGTAATGGGCAAGACTTTTATTTTCAGCACATTTGTCGGTTACTATTTCAATAGTAATCGGCATTATTTATTTTCAGCACATTCGTCGGTTACTATTTCAAAAGTAATCGGCAAGATTTTTATTTTCAGCATATTGGTCGGTGACTATTTCAAAAGTAATCGGCAAGATTTTTATTTTCAGCATATTTGTCGGTTACTTTTTCAAAAGTAATCGGCAAGATTTTTATTTTCAGCATATTTGTCGGTTACTATTTTAAAAGTAACCGACAAGATTTTTATTTTCAACATATTCGTCGGTTACTATTTCAAAAGTAATCGGCAAGACTTTATATTCAGCATATTCGTTGGTTACTATTTCAAAAGTAATCGGTAAGATTTTTATTTTCAACATATTCGTCGCTTACTATTTCAAAAGTAATCGGCATGATTTATTTTTAGCACATATTCGTCGGTTACTATTTCAAAAGTTATCGGCAAGACTTTATTTTCAGCACATCCGTTGGTTACTATTTCAAAAGTAATCGCTAAGATTTTTATTTTCAACATATTCGTCACTTACTATTTCCAAAGTAATCGGCATGATTTATTTTCAGCACATTCGTCGGTTACTATTTCAAAAGTAATTGACAAGATTTTTATTTTCAGCATATTCGCCGGTGACTATTTCAAAAGTAATCGGCATGATTTATTTTCAGCAGATTCGTCGGTTACTATTTCAAAGGTAATCGACATGATTTATTTTCAACACATTCGTCGGTTACTATTTCAAAAGTAATCGGCATGATCTATTTTCTGCACATTCGTCGGTTACTATTTCAAAAGTAATCGGCAAGATTTTTATTTTCAGCATATTGGTCGGTGACTATTTCAAAAGTAATCGGCAAGATTTTTATTTTCAGCATATTTGTCGGTTACTATTTTAAAAGTAATTGACAAGATTTTTATTTTCAACATATTCGTCGGTTACTATTTCAAAAGTAATCGGCAAGACTTTATATTCAGCATATTCGTTGGTTACTATTTCAAAAGTAATCGGTAAGATTTTTATTTTCAACATATTCGTCGCTTACTATTTCAAAAGTAATCGGCATGATTTATTTTCAACACATTCGTCGGTTACTATTTCAAAAGTAATCGGCAAGATTTATTTTCAGCACATATTCGTCGCTTACTATTTCAAAAGTAATCGGCATGATTTATTTTCAGCACATTCGTCGGTTACTATTTCAAAAGTAATCGGCAAGATTTATTTTCAGCACATATTCGTCGGTTACTATTTCAAAAGTAATGGGCAAGACTTTTATTTTCAGCACATTTGTCGGTTACTATTTCAATAGTAATCGGCATTATTTATTTTCAGCACATTCGTCGGTTACTATTTCAAAAGTAATCGGCAAGATTTTTATTTTCAGCATATTGGTCGGTGACTATTTCAAAAGTAATCGGCAAGATTTTTATTTTCAGCATATTTGTCGGTTACTTTTTCAAAAGTAATCGGCAAGATTTTTATTTTCAGCATATTTGTCGGTTACTATTTTAAAAGTAATCGACAAGATTTTTATTTTCAACATATTCGTCGGTTACTATTTCAAAAGTAATCGGCAAGACTTTATATTCAGCATATTCGTTGGTTACAATTTCAAAAGTAATCGGTAAGATTTTTATTTTCAACATATTCGTCGCTTACTATTTCTAAAGTAATCGGCATGATTTATTTTCAACACATTCGTCGGTTACTATTTCAAAAGTAATCGGCAAGATTTATTTTCAGCACATATTCGTCGCTTACTATTTCAAAAGTAATCGGCATGATTTATTTTCAGCACATTCGTCGGTTACTATTTCAAAAGTAATCGGCAAGATTTATTTTCAGCACATATTCGTCGGTTACTATTTCAAAAGTAATGGGCAAGACTTTTATTTTCAGCACATTTGTCGGTTACTATTTCAATAGTAATCGGCATTATTTATTTTCAGCACATTCGTCGGTTACTATTTCAAAAGTAATCGGCAAGATTTTTATTTTCAGCATATTGGTCGGTGACTATTTCAAAAGTAATCGGCAAGATTTTTATTTTCAGCATATTTGTCGGTTACTTTTTCAAAAGTAATCGGCAAGATTTTTATTTTCAGCATATTTGTCGGTTACTATTTTAAAAGTAATCGACAAGATTTTTATTTTCAACATATTCGTCGGTTACTATTTCAAAAGTAATCGGCAAGACTTTATATTCAGCATATTCGTTGGTTACTATTTCAAAAGTAATCGGTAAGATTTTTATTTTCAACATATTCGTCGCTTACTATTTCAAAAGTAATCGGCATGATTTATTTTCAGCACATATTCGTCGGTTACTATTTCAAAAGTTATCGGCAAGACTTTATTTTCAGCACATCCGTTGGTTACTATTTCAAAAGTAATCGGTAAGATTTTTATTTTCAACATATTCGTCACTTACTATTTCCAAAGTAATCGGCATGATTTATTTTCAGCACATTCGTCGGTTACTATTTCAAAAGTAATTGACAAGATTTTTATTTTCAGCATATTCGCCGGTGACTATTTCAAAAGTAATCGGCATGATTTATTTTCAGCAGATTCGTCGGTTACTATTTCAAAGGTAATCGACATGATTTATTTTCAACACATTCGTCGGTTACTATTTCAAAAGTAATCGGCATGATCTATTTTCTGCACATTCGTCGGTTACTATTTCAAAAGTAATCGGCAAGATTTTTATTTTCAGCATATTGGTCGGTGACTATTTCAAAAGTAATCGGCAAGATTTTTATTTTCAGCATATTTGTCGGTTACTATTTTAAAAGTAATCGACAAGATTTTTATTTTCAACATATTCGTCGGTTACTATTTCAAAAGTAATCGGCAAGACTTTATATTCAGCATATTCGTTGGTTACTATTTCAAAAGTAATCGGTAAGATTTTTATTTTCAACATATTCGTCGCTTACTATTTCAAAAGTAATCGGCATGATTTATTTTCAACACATTCGTCGGTTACTATTTCAAAAGTAATCGGCAAGATTTATTTTCAGCACATATTCGTCGCTTACTATTTCAAAAGTAATCGGCATGATTTATTTTCAGCACATTCGTCGGTTACTATTTCAAAAGTAATCGGCAAGATTTATTTTCAGCACATATTCGTCGGTTACTATTTCAAAAGTAATGGGCAAGACTTTTATTTTCAGCACATTTGTCGGTTACTATTTCAATAGTAATCGGCATTATTTATTTTCAGCACATTCGTCGGTTACTATTTCAAAAGTAATCGGCAAGATTTTTATTTTCAGCATATTGGTCGGTGACTATTTCAAAAGTAATCGGCAAGATTTTTATTTTCAGCATATTTGTCGGTTACTTTTTCAAAAGTAATCGGCAAGATTTTTATTTTCAGCATATTTGTCGGTTACTATTTTAAAAGTAATCGACAAGATTTTTATTTTCAACATATTCGTCGGTTACTATTTCAAAAGTAATCGGCAAGACTTTATATTCAGCATATTCGTTGGTTACTATTTCAAAAGTAATCGGTAAGATTTTTATTTTCAACATATTCGTCGCTTACTATTTCTAAAGTAATCGGCATGATTTATTTTCAACACATTCGTCGGTTACTATTTCAAAAGTAATCGGCAAGATTTATTTTCAGCACATATTCGTCGCTTACTATTTCAAAAGTAATCGGCATGATTTATTTTCAGCACATTCGTCGGTTACTATTTCAAAAGTAATCGGCAAGATTTATTTTCAGCACATATTCGTCGGTTACTATTTCAAAAGTAATGGGCAAGACTTTTATTTTCAGCACATTTGTCGGTTACTATTTCAATAGTAATCGGCATTATTTATTTTCAGCACATTCGTCGGTTACTATTTCAAAAGTAATCGGCAAGATTTTTATTTTCAGCATATTGGTCGGTGACTATTTCAAAAGTAATCGGCAAGATTTTTATTTTCAGCATATTTGTCGGTTACTATTTTAAAAGTAATCGACAAGATTTTTATTTTCTACATATTCGTCGGTTACTATTTCAAAAGTAATCGGCAAGACTTTATATTCAGCATATTCGTTGGTTACTATTTCAAAAGTAATCGGTAAGATTTTTATTTTCAACATATTCGTCGCTTACTATTTCAAAAGTAATCGGCATGATTTATTTTCAGCACATATTCGTCGGTTACTATTTCAAAAGTTATCGGCAAGACTTTATTTTCAGCACATCCGTTGGTTACTATTTCAAAAGTAATCGGTAAGATTTTTATTTTCAACATATTCGTCACTTACTATTTCCAAAGTAATCGGCATGATTTATTTTCAGCACATTCGTCGGTTACTATTTCAAAAGTAATTGACAAGATTTTTATTTTCAGCATATTCGCCGGTGACTATTTCAAAAGTAATCGGCATGATTTATTTTCAGCAGATTCGTCGGTTACTATTTCAAAGGTAATCGACATGATTTATTTTCAACACATTCGTCGGTTACTATTTCAAAAGTAATCGGCATGATCTATTTTCTGCACATTCGTCGGTTACTATTTCAAAAGTAATCGGCAAGATTTTTATTTTCAGCATATTGGTCGGTGACTATTTCAAAAGTAATCGGCAAGATTTTTATTTTCAGCATATTTGTCGGTTACTATTTTAAAAGTAATCGACAAGATTTTTATTTTCAACATATTCGTCGGTTACTATTTCAAAAGTAATCGGCAAGACTTTATATTCAGCATATTCGTTGGTTACTATTTCAAAAGTAATCGGTAAGATTTTTATTTTCAACATATTCGTCGCTTACTATTTCAAAAGTAATCGGCATGATTTATTTTCAACACATTCGTCGGTTACTATTTCAAAAGTAATCGGCAAGATTTATTTTCAGCACATATTCGTCGCTTACTATTTCAAAAGTAATCGGCATGATTTATTTTCAGCACATTCGTCGGTTACTATTTCAAAAGTAATCGGCAAGATTTATTTTCAGCACATATTCGTCGGTTACTATTTCAAAAGTAATGGGCAAGACTTTTATTTTCAGCACATTTGTCGGTTACTATTTCAATAGTAATCGGCATTATTTATTTTCAGCACATTCGTCGGTTACTATTTCAAAAGTAATCGGCAAGATTTTTATTTTCAGCATATTGGTCGGTGACTATTTCAAAAGTAATCGGCAAGATTTTTATTTTCAGCATATTTGTCGGTTACTTTTTCAAAAGTAATCGGCAAGATTTTTATTTTCAGCATATTTGTCGGTTACTATTTTAAAAGTAATCGACAAGATTTTTATTTTCAACATATTCGTCGGTTACTATTTCAAAAGTAATCGGCAAGACTTTATATTCAGCATATTCGTTGGTTACTATTTCAAAAGTAATCGGTAAGATTTTTATTTTCAACATATTCGTCGCTTACTATTTCTAAAGTAATCGGCATGATTTATTTTCAACACATTCGTCGGTTACTATTTCAAAAGTAATCGGCAAGATTTATTTTCAGCACATATTCGTCGCTTACTATTTCAAAAGTAATCGGCATGATTTATTTTCAGCACATTCGTCGGTTACTATTTCAAAAGTAATCGGCAAGATTTATTTTCAGCACATATTCGTCGGTTACTATTTCAAAAGTAATGGGCAAGACTTTTATTTTCAGCACATTTGTCGGTTACTATTTCAATAGTAATCGGCATTATTTATTTTCAGCACATTCGTCGGTTACTATTTCAAAAGTAATCGGCAAGATTTTTATTTTCAGCATATTGGTCGGTGACTATTTCAAAAGTAATCGGCAAGATTTTTATTTTCAGCATATTTGTCGGTTACTATTTTAAAAGTAATCGACAAGATTTTTATTTTCTACATATTCGTCGGTTACTATTTCAAAAGTAATCGGCAAGACTTTATATTCAGCATATTCGTTGGTTACTATTTCAAAAGTAATCGGTAAGATTTTTATTTTCAACATATTCGTCGCTTACTATTTCAAAAGTAATCGGCATGATTTATTTTCAGCACATATTCGTCGGTTACTATTTCAAAAGTTATCGGCAAGACTTTATTTTCAGCACATCCGTTGGTTACTATTTCAAAAGTAATCGGTAAGATTTTTATTTTCAACATATTCGTCACTTACTATTTCCAAAGTAATCGGCATGATTTATTTTCAGCACATTCGTCGGTTACTATTTCAAAAGTAATTGACAAGATTTTTATTTTCAGCATATTCGCCGGTGACTATTTCAAAAGTAATCGGCATGATTTATTTTCAGCAGATTCGTCGGTTACTATTTCAAAGGTAATCGACATGATTTATTTTCAACACATTCGTCGGTTACTATTTCAAAAGTAATCGGCATGATCTATTTTCTGCACATTCGTCGGTTACTATTTCAAAAGTAATCGGCAAGATTTTTATTTTCAGCATATTGGTCGGTGACTATTTCAAAAGTAATCGGCAAGATTTTTATTTTCAGCATATTTGTCGGTTACTATTTTAAAAGTAATCGACAAGATTTTTATTTTCAACATATTCGTCGGTTACTATTTCAAAAGTAATCGGCAAGACTTTATATTCAGCATATTCGTTGGTTACTATTTCAAAAGTAATCGGTAAGATTTTTATTTTCAACATATTCGTCGCTTACTATTTCAAAAGTAATCGGCATGATTTATTTTCAACACATTCGTCGGTTACTATTTCAAAAGTAATCGGCAAGATTTATTTTCAGCACATATTCGTCGCTTACTATTTCAAAAGTAATCGGCATGATTTATTTTCAGCACATTCGTCGGTTACTATTTCAAAAGTAATCGGCAAGATTTATTTTCAGCACATATTCGTCGGTTACTATTTCAAAAGTAATGGGCAAGACTTTTATTTTCAGCACATTTGTCGGTTACTATTTCAATAGTAATCGGCATTATTTATTTTCAGCACATTCGTCGGTTACTATTTCAAAAGTAATCGGCAAGATTTTTATTTTCAGCATATTGGTCGGTGACTATTTCAAAAGTAATCGGCAAGATTTTTATTTTCAGCATATTTGTCGGTTACTTTTTCAAAAGTAATCGGCAAGATTTTTATTTTCAGCATATTTGTCGGTTACTATTTTAAATGTAATCGACAAGATTTTTATTTTCAACATATTCGTCAGTTACTATTTCAAAAGTAATCGGCAAGACTTTATATTCAGCATATTCGTTGGTTACTATTTCAAAAGTAATCGGTAAGATTTTTATTTTCAACATATTCGTCGCTTACTATTTCTAAAGTAATCGGCATGATTTATTTTCAACACATTCGTCGGTTACTATTTCAAAAGTAATCGGCAAGATTTATTTTCAGCACATATTCGTCGCTTACTATTTCAAAAGTAATCGGCATGATTTATTTTCAGCACATTCGTCGGTTACTATTTCAAAAGTAATCGGCAAGATTTATTTTCAGCACATATTCGTCGGTTACTATTTCAAAAGTAATGGGCAAGACTTTTATTTTCAGCACATTTGTCGGTTACTATTTCAATAGTAATCGGCATTATTTATTTTCAGCACATTCGTCGGTTACTATTTCAAAAGTAATCGGCAAGATTTTTATTTTCAGCATATTGGTCGGTGACTATTTCAAAAGTAATCGGCAAGATTTTTATTTTCAGCATATTTGTCGGTTACTATTTTAAAAGTAATCGACAAGATTTTTATTTTCTACATATTCGTCGGTTACTATTTCAAAAGTAATCGGCAAGACTTTATATTCAGCATATTCGTTGGTTACTATTTCAAAAGTAATCGGTAAGATTTTTATTTTCAACATATTCGTCGCTTACTATTTCAAAAGTAATCGGCATGATTTATTTTCAGCACATATTCGTCGGTTACTATTTCAAAAGTTATCGGCAAGACTTTATTTTCAGCACATCCGTTGGTTACTATTTCAAAAGTAATCGGTAAGATTTTTATTTTCAACATATTCGTCACTTACTATTTCCAAAGTAATCGGCATGATTTATTTTCAGCACATTCGTCGGTTACTATTTCAAAAGTAATTGACAAGATTTTTATTTTCAGCATATTCGCCGGTGACTATTTCAAAAGTAATCGGCATGATTTATTTTCAGCAGATTCGTCGGTTACTATTTCAAAGGTAATCGACATGATTTATTTTCAACACATTCGTCGGTTACTATTTCAAAAGTAATCGGCATGATCTATTTTCTGCACATTCGTCGGTTACTATTTCAAAAGTAATCGGCAAGATTTTTATTTTCAGCATATTGGTCGGTGACTATTTCAAAAGTAATCGGCAAGATTTTTATTTTCAGCATATTTGTCGGTTACTATTTTAAAAGTAATCGACAAGATTTTTATTTTCAACATATTCGTCGGTTACTATTTCAAAAGTAATCGGCAAGACTTTATATTCAGCATATTCGTTGGTTACTATTTCAAAAGTAATCGGTAAGATTTTTATTTTCAACATATTCGTCGCTTACTATTTCAAAAGTAATCGGCATGATTTATTTTCAACACATTCGTCGGTTACTATTTCAAAAGTAATCGGCAAGATTTATTTTCAGCACATATTCGTCGCTTACTATTTCAAAAGTAATCGGCATGATTTATTTTCAGCACATTCGTCGGTTACTATTTCAAAAGTAATCGGCAAGATTTATTTTCAGCACATATTCGTCGGTTACTATTTCAAAAGTAATGGGCAAGACTTTTATTTTCAGCACATTTGTCGGTTACTATTTCAATAGTAATCGGCATTATTTATTTTCAGCACATTCGTCGGTTACTATTTCAAAAGTAATCGGCAAGATTTTTATTTTCAGCATATTGGTCGGTGACTATTTCAAAAGTAATCGGCAAGATTTTTATTTTCAGCATATTTGTCGGTTACTTTTTCAAAAGTAATCGGCAAGATTTTTATTTTCAGCATATTTGTCGGTTACTATTTTAAATGTAATCGACAAGATTTTTATTTTCAACATATTCGTCAGTTACTATTTCAAAAGTAATCGGCAAGACTTTATATTCAGCATATTCGTTGGTTACTATTTCAAAAGTAATCGGTAAGATTTTTATTTTCAACATATTCGTTGCTTACTATTTCTAAAGTAATCGGCATGATTTATTTTCAACACATTCGTCGGTTACTATTTCAAAAGTAATCGGCAAGATTTATTTTCAGCACATATTCGTCGCTTACTATTTCAAAAGTAATCGGCATGATTTATTTTCAGCACATTCGTCGGTTACTATTTCAAAAGTAATCGGCAAGATTTATTTTCAGCACATATTCGTCGGTTACTATTTCAAAAGTAATGGGCAAGACTTTTATTTTCAGCACATTTGTCGGTTACTATTTCAATAGTAATCGGCATTATTTATTTTCAGCACATTCGTCGGTTACTATTTCAAAAGTAATCGGCAAGATTTTTATTTTCAGCATATTGGTCGGTGACTATTTCAAAAGTAATCGGCAAGATTTTTATTTTCAGCATATTTGTCGGTTACTTTTTCAAAAGTAATCGGCAAGATTTTTATTTTCAGCATATTTGTCGGTTACTATTTTAAAAGTAATCGACAAGATTTTTATTTTCAACATATTCGTCGGTTACTATTTCAAAAGTAATCGGCAAGACTTTATATTCAGCATATTCGTTGGTTACTATTTCAAAAGTAATCGGTAAGATTTTTATTTTCAACATATTCGTCGCTTACTATTTCAAAAGTAATCGGCATGATTTATTTTCAGCACATATTCGTCGGTTACTATTTCAAAAGTTATCGGCAAGACTTTATTTTCAGCACATCCGTTGGTTACTATTTCAAAAGTAATCGGTAAGATTTTTATTTTCAACATATTCGTCACTTACTATTTCCAAAGTAATCGGCATGATTTATTTTCAGCACATTCGTCGGTTACTATTTCAAAAGTAATTGACAAGATTTTTATTTTCAGCATATTCGCCGGTGACTATTTCAAAAGTAATCGGCATGATTTATTTTCAGCAGATTCGTCGGTTACTATTTCAAAGGTAATCGACATGATTTATTTTCAACACATTCGTCGGTTACTATTTCAAATGTAATCGGCATGATCTATTTTCTGCACATTCGTCGGTTACTATTTCAAAAGTAATCGGCAAGATTTATTTTCAGCACATATTCGTCGGTTACTATTTCAAAAGTAATGGGCAAGACTTTTATTTTCAGCACATTTGTCGGTTACTATTTCAATAGTAATCGGCATTATTTATTTTCAGCACATTCGTCGGTTACTATTTCAAAAGTAATCGGCAAGATTTTTATTTTCAGCATATTGGTCGGTGACTATTTCAAAAGTAATCGGCAAGATTTTTATTTTCAGCATATTTGTCGGTTACTTTTTCAAAAGTAATCGGCAAGATTTTTATTTTCAGCATATTTGTCGGTTACTATTTTAAAAGTAATCGACAAGATTTTTATTTTCAACATATTCGTCGGTTACTATTTCAAAAGTAATCGGCAAGACTTTATATTCAGCATATTCGTTGGTTACAATTTCAAAAGTAATCGGTAAGATTTTTATTTTCAACATATTCGTCGCTTACTATTTCTAAAGTAATCGGCATGATTTATTTTCAACACATTCGTCGGTTACTATTTCAAAACTAATCGGCAAGATTTATTTTCAGCACATATTCGTCGCTTACTATTTCAAAAGTAATCGGCATGATTTATTTTCAGCACATTCGTCGGTTACTATTTCAAAAGTAATCGGCAAGATTTATTTTCAGCACATATTCGTCGGTTACTATTTCAAAAGTAATGGGCAAGACTATTATTTTCAGCACATTTGTCGGTTACTATTTCAATAGTAATCGGCATTATTTATTTTCAGCACATTCGTCGGTTACTATTTCAAAAGTAATCGGCAAGATTTTTATTTTCAGCATATTGGTCGGTGACTATTTCAAAAGTAATCGGCAAGATTTTTATTTTCAGCATATTTGTCGGTTACTTTTTCAAAAGTAATCGGCAAGATTTTTATTTTCAGCATATTTGTCGGTTACTATTTTAAAAGTAATCGACAAGATTTTTATTTTCAACATATTCGTCGGTTACTATTTCAAAAGTAATCGGTAAGATTTTTATTTTCAACATATTCGTCACTTACTATTTCCAAAGTAATCGGCATGATTTATTTTCAGCACATTCGTCGGTTACTATTTCAAAAGTAATTGACAAGATTTTTATTTTCAGCATATTCGCCGGTGACTATTTCAAAAGTAATCGGCATGATTTATTTTCAGCACATTCGTCGGTTACTATTTCAAAAGTAATTGGCAAGATTTTTATTTTCAGCATATTCGCCGGTGACTATTTCAAAAGTAATCGGCATGATTTATTTTCAGCAGATTCGTCGGTTACTATTTCAAAGGTAATCGACATGATTTATTTTCAACACATTCGTCGGTTACTATTTCATAAGTAATCGGCATGATCTATTTTCTGCACATTCGTCGGTTACTATTTCAAAAGTAATCGGCAAGATTTTTATTTTCAGCATATTGGTCGGTGACTATTTCAAAAGTAATCGGCAAGATTTTTATTTTCAGCATATTTGTCGGTTACTTTTTCAAAAGTAATCGGCAAGATTTTTATTTTCAGCATATTTGTCGGTTACTATTTTAAAAGTAATCGACAAGATTTTTATTTTCAACATATTCGTCGGTTACTATTTCAAAAGTAATCGGCAAGACTTTATATTCAGCATATTCGTTGGTTACTATTTCAAAAGTAATCGGTAAGATTTTTATTTTCAACATATTCGTCGCTTACTATTTCTAAAGTAATCGGCATGATTTATTTTCAACACATTCGTCGGTTACTATTTCAAAAGTAATCGGCAAGATTTATTTTCAGCACATATTCGTCGCTTACTATTTCAAAAGTAATCGGCATGATTTATTTTCAGCACATTCGTCGGTTACTATTTCAAAAGTAATCGGCAAGATTTATTTTCAGCACATATTCGTCGGTTACAATTTCAAAAGTAATGGGCAAGACTTTTATTTTCAGCACATTTGTCGGTTACTATTTCAATAGTAATCGACATTATTTATTTTCAGCACATTCGTCGGTTACTATTTCAAAAGTAATCGCCAAGATTTTTATTTTCAGCATATTGGTCGGTGACTATTTCAAAAGTAATCGGCAAGATTTTTTTTATTTTCAGCATATTTGTCGGTTACTTTTTCAAAAGTAATCGGGAAGATTTTTATTTTCAGCATATTTGTCGGTTACTATTTTAAAAGTAATCGACAAGATTTTTATTTTCAACATATTCGTCGGTTACTATTTCAAAAGTAATCGGCAAGACTTTATATTCAGCATATTCGTTGGTTACTATTTCAAAAGTAATCGGTAAGATTTTTATTTTCAACATATTCGTCGCTTACTATTTCAAAAGTAATCGGCATGATTTATTTTCAGCACATATTCGTCGGTTACTATTTCAAAAGTTATCGGCAAGACTTTATTTTCAGCACATCCGTTGGTTACTATTTCAAGAGTAATCGGTAAGATTTTTATTTTCAACATATTCGTCACTTACTATTTCCAAAGTAATCGGCATGATTTATTTTCAGCACATTCGTCGGTTACTATTTCAAAAGTAATTGACAAGATTTTTATTTTCAGCATATTCGCCGGTGACTATTTCAAAAGTAATCGGCATGATTTATTTTCAGCAGATTCGTCGGTTACTATTTCAAAGGTAATCGACATAATTTATTTTCAACACATTCGTCGGTTACTATTTCAAAAGTAATCGGCATGATCTATTTTCTGCACATTCGTCGGTTACTATTTCAAAAGTAATCGGCAAGATTTTTATTTTCAGCATATTGGTCGGTGACTATTTCAAAAGTAATTGGCAAGATTTTTAATTTCAGCATATTTGTCGGTTACTTTTTCAAAAGTAATCGGCAAGATTTTTATTTTCAGCATATTTGTCGGTTACTATTTTAAAAGTAATCGACAAGATTTTTATTTTCAACATATTCGTCGGTTACTATTTCAAAAGTAATCGGCAAGACTTTATATTCAGCATATTCGTTGGTTACTATTTCAAAAGTAATCGGTAAGATTTTTATTTTCAACATATTCGTCGCTTACTATTTCAAAAGTAATCGGCATGATTTATTTTCAACACATTCGTCGGTTACTATTTCAAAAGTAATCGGCAAGATTTATTTTCAGCACATATTCGTCGCTTACTATTTCAAAAGTAATCGGCATGATTTATTTTCAGCACATTCGTCGGTTACTATTTCAAAAGTAATCGGCAAGATTTATTTTCAGCACATATTCGTTGGTTACTATTTCAAAAGTAATGGGCAAGACTTTTATTTTCAGCACATTTGTCGGTTACTATTTCAATAGTAATCGGCATTATTTATTTTCAGCACATTCGTCGGTTACTATTTCAAAAGTAATCGGCAAGATTTTTATATTCAGCATATTGGTCGGTGACTATTTCAAAAGTAATCGGCAAGATTTTTATTTTCAGCATATTTGTCGGTTACTTTTTCAAAAGTAATCGGCAAGATTTTTATTTTCAGCATATTTGTCGGTTACCATTTTAAAAGTAATCGACAAGATTTTTATTTTCAACATATTCGTCGGTTACTATTTCAAAAGTAATCGGCAAGACTTTATATTCAGCATATTCGTTGGTTACTATTTCAAAAGTAATCGGTAAGATTTTTATTTTCAACATATTCGTCGTTTACTATTTCTAAAGTAATCGGCATGATTTATTTTCAACACATTCGTCGGTTACTATTTCAAAAGTAATCGGCAAGATTTATTTTCAGCACATATTCGTCGCTTACTATTTCAAAAGTAATCGGCATGATTTATTTTCAGCACATTCGTCGGTTACTATTTCAAAAGTAATCGGCAAGATTTATTTTCAGCACATATTCGTCGGTTACTATTTCAAAAGTAATGGGCAAGACTTTTATTTTCAGCACATTTGTCGGTTACTATTTCAATAGTAATCGGCATTATTTATTTTCAGCACATTCGTCGGTTACTATTTCAAAAGTAATCGGCAAGATTTTTATTTTCAGCATATTGGTCGGTGACTATTTCAAAAGTAATCGGCAAGATTTTTATTTTCAGCATATTTGTCGGTTACTTTTTCAAAAGTAATCGGCAAAATTTTTATTTTCAGCATATTTGTCGGTTACTATTTTAAAAGTAATCGACAAGATTTTTATTTTCAACATATTCGTCGGTTACTATTTCAAAAGTAATCGGCAAGACTCTATATTCAGCATATTCGTTGGTTACTATTTCAAAAGTAATCGGTAAGATTTTTATTTTCAACATATTCGTCGCTTACTATTTCTAAAGTAATCGGCATGATTTATTTTCAACACATTCGTCGGTTACTATTTCAAAACTAATCGGCAAGATTTATTTTCAGCACATATTCGTCGCTTACTATTTCAAAAGTAATCGGCATGATTTATTTTCAGCACATTCGTCGGTTACTATTTCAAAAGTAATCGGCAAGATTTATTTTCAGCACATATTCGTCGGTTACTATTTCAAAAGTAATGGGCAAGACTATTATTTTCAGCACATTTGTCGGTTACTATTTCAATAGTAATCGGCATTATTTATTTTTAGCACATTCGTCGGTTACTATTTCAAAAGTAATCAGCAAGATTTTTATTTTCAGCATATTGGTCGGTGACTATTTCAAAAGTAATCGGCAAGATTTTTATTTTCAGCATATTTGTCGGTTACTATTTTAAAAGTAATCGACAAGATTTTTATTTTCAACATATTCGTCGGTTACTATTTCAAAAGTAATCGGCAAGACTTTATATTCAGCATATTCGTTGGTTACTATTTCAAAAGTAATCGGTAAGATTTTTATTTTCAACATATTCGTCGCTTACTATTTCAAAAGTAATCGGCATGATTTATTTTCAACACATTCGTCGGTTACTATTTCAAAAGTAATCGGCAAGATTTATTTTCAGCACATATTCGTCGGTTACTATTTCAAAAGTAATGGGCAAGACTTTTATTTTCAGCACATTTGTCGGTTACTATTTCAATAGTAATCGGCATTATTTATTTTCAGCACATTCGTCGGTTACTATTTCAAAAGTAATCGGCAAGATTTTTATTCTCAGCATATTGGTCGGTTACTATTTCAAAAGTAATTGGCAAGATTTTTAATTTCAGCATATTTGTCGGTTACTTTTTCAAAAGTAATCGGCAAGATTTTTATTTTCAGCATATTTGTCGGTTACTATTTTAAAAGTAATCGACAAGATTTTTATTTTCAACATATTCGTCGGTTACTATTTCAAAAGTAATCGGCAAGACTTTATATTCAGCATATTCGTTGGTTACTATTTCAAAAGTAATCGGTAAGATTTTTATTTTCAACATATTCGTCGCTTACTATTTCAAAAGTAATCGGTATGATTTATTTTCAACACATTCGTCGGTTACTATTTCAAAAGTAATCGGCAAGATTTATTTTCAGCACATATTCGTCGCTTACTATTTCAAAAGTAATCGACATGATTTATTTTCAGCACATTCGTCGGTTACTATTTCAAAAGTAATCGGCAAGATTTATTTTCAGCACATATTCGTCGGTTACTATTTCAAAAGTAATGGGCAAGACTTTTATTTTCAGCACATTTGTCGGTTACTATTTCAAAAGTAATCGGCATGATTTATTTTCAGCACATTCGTCAGTTACTATTTCAAAAGTAATCGGCAAGATTTATTTTCAGCACATATTCATCGGTTACTATTTCAAAAGTTATCGGCAAGACTTTATTTTCAGCACATCCGTTGGTTACTATTTCAAAAGTAATCGGTAAGATTTTTATTTTCAACATATTCGTCACTTACTATTTCCAAAGTAATCGGCATGATTTATTTTCAGCACATTCGTCGGTTACTATTTCAAAAGTAATTGGCAAGATTTTTATTTTCAGCATATTCGCCGGTGACTATTTCAAAAGTAATCGGCATGATTTTTATTTTCAGCATATTTGTCGGTTACTATTTTAAAAGTAATCGACAAGATTTTTATTTTCAACATATTCGTCGGTTACTATTTCAAAAGTAATCGGCAAGACTTTATATTCAGCATATTCGTTGGTTACTATTTCAAAAGTAATCGGTAAGATTTTTATTTTCAACATATTCGTCGCTTACTATTTCTAAAGTAATCGGCATGATTTATTTTCAACACATTCGTCGGTTACTATTTCAAAAGTAATCGGCAAGATTTATTTTCAGCACATATTCGTCGCTTACTATTTCAAAAGTAATCGGCATGATTTATTTTCAGCACATTCGTCGGTTACTATTTCAAAAGTAATCGGCAAGATTTATTTTCAGCACATATTCGTCGGTTACTATTTCAAAAGTAATGGGCAAGACTTTTATTTTCAGCACATTTGTCGGTTACTATTTCAATAGTAATCGGCATTATTTATTTTCAGCACATTCGTCGGTTACTATTTCAAAAGTAATCGGCAAGATTTTTATTTTCAGCATATTGGTCGGTGACTATTTCAAAAGTAATCGGCAAGATTTTTATTTTCAGCATATTTGTCGGTTACTTTTTCAAAAGTAATCGGCAAGATTTTTATTTTCAGCATATTTGTCGGTTACTATTTTAAAAGTAATCGACAAGATTTTTATTTTCAACATATTCGTCGATTACTATTTCAAAAGTAATCGGCAAGACTTTATATTCAGCATATTCGTTGGTTACTATTTCAAAAGTAATCGGTAAGATTTTTATTTTCAACATATTCGTCGCTTACTATTTCTAAAGTAATCGGCATGATTTATTTTCAACACATTCGTCGGATACTATTTCAAAAGTAATCGGCAAGATTTATTTTCAGCACATATTCGTCGCTTACTATTTCAAAAGTAATCGGCATGATTTATTTTCAGCACATTCGTCGGTTACTATTTCAAAAGTAATCGGCAAGATTTATTTTCAGCACATATTCGTCGGTTACTATTTCAAAAGTAATGGGCAAGACTTTTATTTTCAGCACATTTGTCGGTTACTATTTCAATAGTAATCGGCATTATTTATTTTCAGCACATTCGTCGGTTACTATTTCAAAAGTAATCGGCAAGATTTTTATATTCAGCATATTGGTCGGTGACTATTTCAAAAGTAATCGGCAAGATTTTTATTTTCAGCATATTTGTCGGTTACTTTTTCAAAAGTAATCGGCAAGATTTTTATTTTCAGCATATTTGTCGGTTACTATTTTAAAAGTAATCGACAAGATTTTTATTTTCAACATATTCGTCGGTTACTATTTCAAAAGTAATCGGCAAGACTTTATATTCAGCATATTCGTTGGTTACTATTTCAAAAGTAATCGGTAAGATTTTTATTTTCAACATATTCGTCGCTTACTATTTCTAAAGTAATCGGCATGATTTATTTTCAACACATTCGTCGGTTACTATTTCAAAAGTAATCGGCAAGATTTATTTTCAGCACATATTCGTCGCTTACTATTTCAAAAGTAATCGGCATGATTTATTTTCAGCACATTCGTCGGTTACTATTTCAAAAGTAATCGGCAAGATTTATTTTCAGCACATATTCGTCGGTTACTATTTCAAAAGTAATGGGCAAGACTTTTATTTTCAGCACATTTGTCGGTTACTATTTCAATAGTAATCGGCATTATTTATTTTCAGCACATTCGTCGGTTACTATTTCAAAAGTAATCGGCAAGATTTTTATTTTCAGCATATTGGTCGGTGACTATTTCAAAAGTAATCGGCAAGATTTTTATTTTCAGCATATTTGTCGGTTACTTTTTCAAAAGTAATCGGCAAAATTTTTATTTTCAGCATATTTGTCGGTTACTATTTTAAAAGTAATCGACAAGATTTTTATTTTCAGCATATTTGTCGGTTACTATTTTAAAAGTAATCGACAAGATTTTTATTTTCAACATATTCGTCGGTTACTATTTCAAAAGTAATCGGCAAGACTTTATATTCAGCATATTCGTCGCTTACTATTTCTAAAGTAATCGGCATGATTTTTATTTTCAACATATTCGTCGCTTACTATTTCAAAAGTAATCGGCATGATTTATTTTCAACACATTCGTCGGTTACTATTTCAAAAGTAATCGGCAAGATTTATTTTCAGCACATATTCGTCGGTTACTATTTCAAAAGTAATGGGCAAGACTTTTATTTTCAGCACATTTGTCGGTTACTATTTCAATAGTAATCGGCATTATTTATTTTCAGCACATTCGTCGGTTACTATTTCAAAAGTAATCGGCAAGATTTTTATTTTCAGCATATTGGTCGGTTACTATTTCAAAAGTAATTGGCAAGATTTTTAATTTCAGCATATTTGTCGGTTACTTTTTCAAAAGTAATCGGCAAGATTTTTATTTTCAGCATATTTGTCGGTTACTATTTTAAAAGTAATCGACAAGATTTTTATTTTCAACATATTCGTCGGTTACTATTTCAAAAGTAATCGGCAAGACTTTATATTCAACATATTCGTTGGTTACTATTTCAAAAGTAATCGGTAAGATTTTTATTTTCAACATATTCGTCGCTTACTATTTCAAAAGTAATCGGTATGATTTATTTTCAACACATTCGTCGGTTACTATTTCAAAAGTAATCGGCAAGATTTATTTTCAGCACATATTCGTCGCTTACTATTTCAAAAGTAATCGACATGATTTATTTTCAGCACATTCGTCGGTTACTATTTCAAAAGTAATCGGCAAGATTTATTTTCAGCACATATTCGTCGGTTACTATTTCAAAAGTAATGGGCAAGACTTTTATTTTCAGCACATTTGTCGGTTACTATTTCAATAGTAATCGGCATTATTTATTTTCAGCACATTCGTCGGTTACTATTTCAAAAGTAATCGGCAAGATTTTTATATTCAGCATATTGGTCGGTGACTATTTCAAAAGTAATCGGCAAGATTTTTATTTTCAGCATATTTGTCGGTTACTTTTTCAAAAGTAATCGGCAAGATTTTTATTTTCAGCATATTTGTCGGTTACTATTTTAAAAGTAATCGACAAGATTTTTATTTTCAACATATTCGTCGGTTACTATTTCAAAAGTAATCGGCAAGACTTTATATTCAGCATATTCGTTGGTTACTATTTCAAAAGTAATCGGTAAGATTTTTATTTTCAACATATTCGTCGCTTACTATTTCTAAAGTAATCGGCATGATTTATTTTCAACACATTCGTCGGTTACTATTTCAAAAGTAATCGGCAAGATTTATTTTCAGCACATATTCGTCGCTTACTATTTCAAAAGTAATCGACATGATTTATTTTCAGCACATTCGTCGGTTACTATTTCAAAAGTAATCGGCAAGATTTATTTTCAGCACATATTCGTCGGTTACTATTTCAAAAGTAATGGGCAAGACTTTTATTTTCAGCACATTTGTCGGTTACTATTTCAATAGTAATCGGCATTATTTATTTTCAGCACATTCGTCGGTTACTATTTCAAAAGTAATCGGCAAGATTTTTATTTTCAGCATATTTGTCGGTTACTTTTTCAAAAGTAATCGGCAAGATTTTTATTTTCAGCATATTTGTCGGTTACTATTTTAAAAGTAATCGACAAGATTTTTATTTTCAACATATTCGTCGGTTACTATTTCAAAAGTAATCGGCAAGACTTTATATTCAGCATATTCGTTGGTTACTATTTCAAAAGTAATCGGTAAGATTTTTATTTTCAACATATTCGTCGCTTACTATTTCAAAAGTAATCGGCATGATTTATTTTCAACACATTCGTCGGTTACTATTTCAAAAGTAATCGGCAAGATTTATTTTCAGCACATATTCGTCGCTTACTATTTCAAAAGTAATCGGCATGATTTATTTTCAGCACATTCGTCGGTTACTATTTCAAAAGTAATCGGCAAGATTTATTTTCAGCACATATTCGTCGGTTACTATTTCAAAAGTAATGGGCAAGACTTTTATTTTCAGCACATTTGTCGGTTACTATTTCAATAGTAATCGGCATTATTTATTTTCAGCACATTCGTCGGTTACTATTTCAAAAGTAATCGGCAAGATATTTATATTCAGCATATTGGTCGGTGACTATTTCAAAAGTAATCGGCAAGATTTTTATTTTCAGCATATTTGTCGGTTACTTTTTCAAAAGTAATCGGCAAGATTTTTATTTTCAGCATATTTGTCGGTTACTATTTTAAAAGTAATCGACAAGATTTTTATTTTCAACATATTCGTCGGTTACTATTTCAAAAGTAATCGGCAAGACTTTATATTCAGCATATTCGTTGGTTACTATTTCAAAAGTAATCGGTAAGATTTTTATTTTCAACATATTCGTCGCTTACTATTTCTAAAGTAATCGGCATGATTTATTTTCAACACATTCGTCGGTTACTATTTCAAAAGTAATCGGCAAGATTTATTTTCAGCACATATTCGTCGCTTACTATTTCAAAAGTAATCGGCATGATTTATTTTCAGCACATTCGTCGGTTACTATTTCAAAAGTAATCGGCAAGATTTATTTTCAGCACATATTCGTCGGTTACTATTTCAAAAGTAATGGGCAAGACTTTTATTTTCAGCACATTTGTCGGTTACTATTTCAATAGTAATCGGCATTATTTATTTTCAGCACATTCGTCGGTTACTATTTCAAAAGTAATCGGCAAGATTTTTATTTTCAGCATATTGGTCGGTGACTATTTCAAAAGTAATCGGCAAGATTTTTATTTTCAGCATATTTGTCGGTTACTTTTTCAAAAGTAATCGGCAAAATTTTTATTTTCAGCATATTTGTCGGTTACTATTTTAAAAGTAATCGACAAGATTTTTATTTTCAACATATTCGTCGGTTACTATTTCAAAAGTAATCGGCAAGACTCTATATTCAGCATATTCGTTGGTTACTATTTCAAAAGTAATCGGTAAGATTTTTATTTTCAACATATTCGTCGCTTACTATTTCTAAAGTAATCGGCATGATTTATTTTCAACACATTCGTCGGTTACTATTTCAAAACTAATCGGCAAGATTCATTTTCAGCACATTCGTCGGTTACTATTTCAAAAGTAATCAGCAAGATTTTTATTTTCAGCATATTGGTCGGTGACTATTTCAAAAGTAATCGGCAAGATTTTTATTTTCAGCATATTTGTCGGTTACTATTTTAAAAGTAATCGACAAGATTTTTATTTTCAACATATTCGTCGGTTACTATTTCAAAAGTAATCGGCAAGACTTTATATTCAGCATATTCGTTGGTTACTATTTCAAAAGTAATCGGTAAGATTTTTATTTTCAACATATTCGTCGCTTACTATTTCAAAAGTAATCGGCATGATTTATTTTCAACACATTCGTCGGTTACTATTTCAAAAGTAATCGGCAAGATTTATTTTCAGCACATATTCGTCGGTTACTATTTCAAAAGTAATGGGCAAGACTTTTATTTTCAGCACATTTGTCGGTTACTATTTCAATAGTAATCGGCATTATTTATTTTCAGCACATTCGTCGGTTACTATTTCAAAAGTAATCGGCAAGATTTTTATTTTCAGCATATTGGTCGGTTACTATTTCAAAAGTAATCGGCAAGATTTTTATTTTCAGCATATTTGTCGGTTACTTTTTCAAAAGTAATCGGCAAGATTTTTATTTTCAGCATATTTGTCGGTTACTATTTTAAAAGTAATCGACAAGATTTTTATTTTCAACATATTCGTCGGTTACTATTTCAAAAGTAATCGGCAAGACTTTATATTCAGCATATTCGTTGGTTACTATTTCAAAAGTAATCGGTAAGATTTTTATTTTCAACATATTCGTCGCTTACTATTTCAAAAGTAATCGGCATGATTTATTTTCAGCACATTCGTCAGTTACTATTTCAAAAGTAATCGGCAAGATTTATTTTCAGCACATATTCGTCGGTTACTATTTCAAAAGTTATCGGCAAGACTTTATTTTCAGCACATCCGTTGGTTACTATTTCAAAAGTAATCGGTAAGATTTTTATTTTCAACATATTCGTCACTTACTATTTCCAAAGTAATCGGCATGATTTATTTTCAGCACATTCGTCGGTTACTATTTCAAAAGTAATTGACAAGATTTTTATTTTCAGCATATTCGCCGGTGACTATTTCAAAAGTAATCGGCATGATTTATTTTCAGCACATTCGTCGGTTACTATTTCAAAAGTAATTGGCAAGATTTTTATTTTCAGCATATTCGCCGGTGACTATTTCAAAAGTAATCGGCATGATTTATTTTCAGCAGATTCGTCGGTTACTATTTCAAAGGTAATCGACATGATTTATTTTCAACACATTCGTCGGTTACTATTTCATAAGTAATCGGCATGATCTATTTTCTGCACATTCGTCGGTTACTATTTCAAAAGTAATCGGCAAGATTTTTATTTTCAGCATATTGGTCGGTGACTATTTCAAAAGTAATCGGCAAGATTTTTATTTTCAGCATATTTGTCGGTTACTATTTTAAAAGTAATCGACAAGATTTTTATTTTCAACATATTCGTCGGTTACTATTTCAAAAGTAATCGGCAAGACTTTATATTCAGCATATTCGTTGGTTACTATTTCAAAAGTAATCGGTAAGATTTTTATTTTCAACATATTCGTCGCTTACTATTTCTAAATTAATCGGCATGATTTATTTTCAACACATTCGTCGGTTACTATTTCAAAAGTAATCGGCAAGATTTATTTTCAGCACATATTCGTCGCTTACTATTTCAAAAGTAATCGGCATGATTTATTTTCAGCACATTCGTCGGTTACTATTTCAAAAGTAATCGGCAAGATTTATTTTCAGCACATATTCGTCGGTTACAATTTCAAAAGTAATGGGCACGACTTTTATTTTCAGCACATTTGTCGGTTACTATTTCAATAGTAATCGACATTATTTATTTTCAGCACATTCGTCGGTTACTATTTCAAAAGTAATCGGCAAGATTTTTATTTTCAGCATATTGGTCGGTTACTATTTCAAAAGTAATCGGCAAGATTTTTATTTTCAGCATATTTGTCGGTTACTTTTTCAAAAGTAATCGGCAAGATTTTTATTTTCAGCATATTTGTCGGTTACTATTTTAAAAGTAATCGACAAGATTTTTATTTTCAACATATTCGTCGGTTACTATTTCAAAAGTAATCGGCAAGACTTTATATTCAGCATATTCGTTGGTTACTATTTCAAAAGTAATCGGTAAGATTTTTATTTTCAACATATTCGTCGCTTACTATTTCAAAAGTAATCGGCATGATTTATTTTCAGCACATTCGTCAGTTACTATTTCAAAAGTAATCGGCAAGATTTATTTTCAGCACATATTCGTCGGTTACTATTTCAAAAGTTATCGGCAAGACTTTATTTTCAGCACATCCGTTGGTTACTATTTCAAAAGTAATCGGTAAGATTTTTATTTTCAACATATTCGTCACTTACTATTTCCAAAGTAATCGGCATGATTTATTTTCAGCACATTCGTCGGTTACTATTTCAAAAGTAATCGGCAAGATTTATTTTCAGCACATATTCGTCGGTTACAATTTCAAAAGTAATGGGCACGACTTTTATTTTCAGCACATTTGTCGGTTACTATTTCAATAGTAATCGACATTATTTATTTTCAGCACATTCGTCGGTTACTATTTCAAAAGTAATCGGCAAGATTTTTATTTTCAGCATATTGGTCGGTTACTATTTCAAAAGTAATCGGCAAGATTTTTATTTTCAGCATATTTGTCGGTTACTTTTTCAAAAGTAATCGGCAAGATTTTTATTTTCAGCATATTTGTCGGTTACTATTTTAAAAGTAATCGACAAGATTTTTATTTTCAACATATTCGTCGGTTACTATTTCAAAAGTAATCGGCAAGACTTTATATTCAGCATATTCGTTGGTTACTATTTCAAAAGTAATCGGTAAGATTTTTATTTTCAACATATTCGTCGCTTACTATTTCAAAAGTAATCGGCATGATTTATTTTCAGCACATTCGTCAGTTACTATTTCAAAAGTAATCGGCAAGATTTATTTTCAGCACATATTCGTCGGTTACTATTTCAAAAGTTATCGGCAAGACTTTATTTTCAGCACATCCGTTGGTTACTATTTCAAAAGTAATCGGTAAGATTTTTATTTTCAACATATTCGTCACTTACTATTTCCAAAGTAATCGGCATGATTTATTTTCAGCACATTCGTCGGTTACTATTTCAAAAGTAATTGACAAGATTTTTATTTTCAGCATATTCGCCGGTGACTATTTCAAAAGTAATCGGCATGATTTATTTTCAGCACATTCGTCGGTTACTATTTCAAAAGTAATTGGCAAGATTTTTATTTTCAGCATATTCGCCGGTGACTATTTCAAAAGTAATCGGCATGATTTATTTTCAGCAGATTCGTCGGTTACTATTTCAAAGGTAATCGACATGATTTATTTTCAACACATTCGTCGGTTACTATTTCATAAGTAATCGGCATGATCTATTTTCTGCACATTCGTCGGTTACTATTTCAAAAGTAATCGGCAAGATTTTTATTTTCAGCATATTGGTCGGTGACTATTTCAAAAGTAATCGGCAAGATTTTTATTTTCAGCATATTTGTCGGTTACTTTTTCAAAAGTAATCGGCAAGATTTTTATTTTCAGCAGATTTGTCGGTTACTATTTTAAAAGTAATCGACAAGATTTTTATTTTCAACATATTCGTCGGTTACTATTTCAAAAGTAATCGGCAAGACTTTATATTCAGCATATTCGTTGGTTACTATTTCAAAAGTAATCGGTAAGATTTTTATTTTCAACATATTCGTCGCTTACTATTTCTAAATTAATCGGCATGATTTATTTTCAACACATTCGTCGGTTACTATTTCAAAAGTAATCGGCAAGATTTATTTTCAGCACATATTCGTCGCTTACTATTTCAAAAGTAATCGGCATGATTTATTTTCAGCACATTCGTCGGTTACTATTTCAAAAGTAATCGGCAAGATTTATTTTCAGCACATATTCGTCGGTTACAATTTCAAAAGTAATGGGCACGACTTTTATTTTCAGCACATTTGTCGGTTACTATTTCAATAGTAATCGACATTATTTATTTTCAGCACATTCGTCGGTTACTATTTCAAAAGTAATCGCCAAGATTTTTATTTTCAGCATATTGGTCGGTGACTATTTCAAAAGTAATCGGCAAGATTTTTATTTTCAGCATATTTGTCGGTTACTTTTTCAAAAGTAATCGGCAAGATTTTTATTTTCAGCATATTTGTCGGTTACTATTTTAAAAGTAATCGACAAGATTTTTATTTTCAACATATTCGTCGGTTACTATTTCAAAAGTAATCGGCAAGACTCTATATTCAGCATATTCGTTGGTTACTATTTCAAAAGTAATCGGTAAGATTTTTATTTTCAACATATTCGTCGCTTACTATTTCTAAAGTAATCGGCATGATTTATTTTCAACACATTCGTCGGTTACTATTTCAAAACTAATCGGCAAGATTCATTTTCAGCACATTCGTCGGTTACTATTTCAAAAGTAATCAGCAAGATTTTTATTTTCAGCATATTGGTCGGTGACTATTTCAAAAGTAATCGGCAAGATTTTTATTTTCAGCATATTTGTCGGTTACTATTTTAAAAGTAATCGACAAGATTTTTATTTTCAACATATTCGTCGGTTACTATTTCAAAAGTAATCGGCAAGACTTTATATTCAGCATATTCGTTGTAACACCCCGTTCCCGAAATAACGTAATAATAATAATACTAATAATCCTAATCAGAGTTATTCAACAATACAACGGAGTATCACACTACTATTTCAAATTTCTTTTAAATAGAATATAAAACTATTTAAAACCGTCATCATATAATATCATCATATTAAAATTCTGCAGCGGAAAGTCTTTATATAAAAATCATATTCAACAACTACATCATAATCTTGGCACAAAGGCCATTAACATAATAAAATTGTTTGACAATCAAATCTCATCGACATCTTCTTCAAAGAAATGATACATAAAGGAATACAAGAAAGACAACGTTCCCCCATCCCTACTATGTATCAGAGCCCTAGACGCAAGAGCCAACATCACTAGTCTTCGCTACCTGCACTTGCCCACAAGGCGGCAATTCCAGCAGAAGGGGTGAGTTCACAAATCAAAGGTAAATATACAGATATATGAATCATCAAAGTAAATTGAAAACAACAACAACAAACAGCAACATTATCAACATCATCTCAACTTTATAAATTAAATACATCTTTGATTAATATCTGCAACAACAACAACACACTTGTGGCAACATCTCACCAACATAATCCCCCAAAAAGGACAACTCACTCCTACAACTAATGCAAGACTCCATCAACATCTAATGCATTATGCATGTGGTACCAACTACGCGCGTTGAATGCTAAGCATTCCAGGGCAATAAGCCCCCAACAGTTGGATGGTTAAAGCATCCCAGGGCAATAAGCCCCCAACAGGTGAACGATAAAGCGTTCCAGGGCAATAAGCCCCCAACAGGTGAATGATAAACATTCCAGGGCAATAAGCCCCCAACAAATGCAAATGAGTATGAAATGACTCTATGGTGTATATCAGCATACAACCCAACATCTTAAAGGAGCATATCAGCATGCAACCAACAACAACAACAACTTAGGATACCCTCCCCAACTGGATAACACCACTCAACCTCATCCAAAACAACTCAAGTTTAGCAAAATATAATATTCTCATGTAAACATACATTAATCCATCGTATCAACAACAATAGCAACATATACATTAATCAATTACATTCATACCAAAGTCTAAAACATCCTTCAAGAGCAAACCAAGTTTGATCAATAAGACATAAGCTAAATACTCATAAAACACCTCAATTAAACCTCTAATACTTAAGTTTGAAGTTTGGGAACTAACCATAGGTTTTGGACTAACTTGGAACTAGTTATGCTAAGTTTTCTTAGAGTTTTCTAGAGACCCACCTGGACTATTTTCATCATAACTCAAAATCTACAAATCATTTTCAAGCCCAACCAACGCCATTAGAAAGCTAACTTAATTACCTAAAACTTTCATGTTTACACCAAAAGCTAGTTCAAAGCAGAAATGGGTGAAAAATAGTGAAATATGAAGGATCTGGTTCATAAAAATCGTGTCACGATTTTGGAAATCGCGACGCGTTTTTACGTCCAGAACCACTTAGCATTCTGCCATCAAAATCGCGTTATGGTTGCCAAAATCGCGGCACGGTTTGACAGTATCAGGTCAAAAAACAGCTTTTTCAGAAATGCGATTTCAGCATGGTTTTACCCCAAAAATCCCAACTTTGATCCCTTTATCACCCAAAATGAATTGTTACATTGTTTATGGGTTCATTATACAACAAAACATCAGAAACATATCATGGAAACATCATCAACAACATAAAACAACATCATAGAGCAAATTATCATGTTCTTAAACCTAATTCCAAAAACCACCATTTTCAATCCATTTTCATGAAATCATATACATATATATTAACAATTGAAAGGTAAACCCACCCTTACCTGATTAGACGAATTAAACAAAGCAATTCCTAGCAATTCTCCTCTTGGTTCTTCTCCCTAGCTCTCTTCCTGGTTTTCTCTCCAAAGGTCTGTTCTTGTTTTACTGATACGTGCTCTGTTCCTTATTTCCTTTTTACTGACTTTTGCTATTCTATCTCTTAACAAAGTATAACTCCCTCTTTCTATCTTAACTCCCCACTAATTCCTTTTAATTTTCATTAACCCTCCTTAATTCTAATAATTCTAAATAACTATTATCCTCCTATTTTCAAAAATAATATTATTTCTTCTACTCCACTTAAATAATAAAAAATCATTACTACCTCCCATATAATAAAATATAATAAAATAGCAACATCAACAATTCACATAAATCAACATAAATAATTCTAAAGCACATAAAACACACACAAATCAACTAAAATAAATAAATAACAACTAGGGCGTTACAACTCTCCCCAACTTAGAGAATTTCGTCCTCGAAATAATACCTTAAGCAACAAACAACTCAGGATAGGACTCTTGCATCTTGCTCTCCAACTCCCAAGTCAAACTCTCACCGGTTACACCGCCCCAAACAACTCTAACCAGAGGTATCTCCTTACCTCTCAGCTGCTTCACCTTGCGATCATCAATCCTCAAAGGCAAAGTCTCAACAGTAAGATTATCTCTAACTTGCACATCATCTCTAGGAATAACATGCGAAGGATCAGCTACATACTTCCTCAACTGCGACACATGAAACACATCATGCAAGTTTGATAGATGGGGTGGCAATCCAATCCTGTATGCCACGGTTCCAACCCTCTCAGAAATTTGATAAGGACCAATGAACTTTGGAGTCAACTTCTTCGACTTCAATGCGCGTCCTACACCCGTCATCGGAGTAACCCTCAAGAACACATGCTCACCCTCCTGAAACTCAAGGGCTTTTCTACGCTTATCATGGTAACTCTTCTGACGATCTTGAGATGCTTTCATCTTTTCTCTTATCATCTTGACCTTTTCTGTAGTCTGTTGCACTAACTCAGGTCCTAACACGATACTTTCACCCGACTCAAACCAACATAGAGGAGTTCTACACCTTCGACCATACAAAGCTTCGAACGGTGCCATACCAATACTCGAATGGTAACTATTATTATAGGTAAACTCTATCAACGGCAAATGGCTGTCCCAAGCTCCACCTTGCTCGAGTACACACACCCTCAACAAATCCTCCAAGGATTGGATAGTTCTCTCCGACTGACCATCTGTCTGCGGATGATAAGCCGAACTCAACCTCAATCTCGAACCCAAAGCATCTTGCAAACTCTTCCAAAACCTTGATGTAAACCTCGGATCTCTATCCGACACAATACTAGATGGAACACCATGCAATTTCACAACGTCACGGATATAGATCTCCGCCAACTGAGCTACCGGATAAGTAATGTTGATCGGAATAAAGTGCGCCGACTTAGTCAACCTGTCGACCACGACCCAAATGGCATCATGCCCTCTTGAAGTATTCAGTAAACTCGTTACAAAGTCCATAGAAATGCTATCCCACTTCCATTCAGGTACATCTAGTGGAGTCAACAGCCCTGCAGGCTTCTGGTGCTCTACCTTAGACTTCTGACAAGTCAAACATGCATAAACAAATTGAGCAACATCCCTCTTCAAACCGGACCACCAAAACAATTTCCTCAAGTCATGATACATTTTAGTAGCTCCAGGATGAATACTCAAACTACTCTTGTGACTTTCTTCTAAGATCAACTTCTTCAAACTATCATCCTCAGGAATACAAATCCTTCCTCTAAACCTCAACACACCTTGGTTGTAACACCCCGTTCCCAATATGACATAATAATATGCAACAATTATCAGAGTTTAATCAAACAACGGAGTATTACATCTACGCTTTCAAAATTGTTTAAATAGAATATAAAACTATTTAAAACCAACATACAATATCATCATATTAAAAATTCTGCAGCGGAAAATCTTTATTTAGAAATCATCATCGTTAAACATCTACAACAAATCCTTGGCATCAAAGGCCATCAATATAGTGAAATTATCCAACAATTAAATTTCAGCAACATTATCTCCAAAAGAAATGATACATAAAAGGAATGCAAGACAAGACAACGATTCCCCATCCCTACTATGTATCAGAGCCCTAGACGCAAGAGCCAACATCACTAGTCTTCGCTACCTGCACTTGCCCACAAGGCGGCAATTCCAGCAGAAGGGGTGAGTTCACAAATCAAAGTAACATATAGATATATGAATCATCAAAGTAAATTGAAAACATCAGCAAAGATCTCAACCAACAGCAACATTATCAACAAATCATCTCATCTTATAATTTAAATTCATCTTTGAATCATATCAACAATAACAACACTTGTGGCGACATCTCACCAACAACAATCCAAAAAGGACAACTCACTCCTACTACTAATGCAAGACTCCATCAACATCTAATGCATTATGCATGTGGTACCAACTACGCGCGTTGAATGCTAAGCATTCCAGGGCAATAAGCCCCCAACAATTTGGATGGTTAAAGCATCCCAGGGCAATAAGCCCCCAACAGGTGAACGATAAAGCGTTCCAGGGCAATAAGCCCCCAACAGGTGAATGATAAACATTCCAGGGCAATAAGCCCCCAACAAATGCATATGAGTAATGAATGACTCTATGGTGTATATCAGCATACAACCCAACATCTTAATGGAGCATATCAGCATGCAACCAACAACAACAACAACTTAGGATACCCTCCCCAACTGGACAATAGCACTCAACAATCGACAAGGCAATTCAACTTAGCAAGTATAATTATTTGCACATAAGCATACATAATTCCATCTAATCATCTTCGTAATATAGTTTTTATCATCCAAATAATTCTTAAAAATTATAATAAACATCTTAGAAAGCTTAGGTTTGGGTTTGGAACATCTTAGAAAAATCACGTTATGGGTCGCACAGGACCCAGCACGCTTAAGCGAGCAGCTGCACGCTTAAGCGAGCCAAAACACGAAGGTTGGGTTCTTGTTCGCTTACTGCACGCTTACGGTACGCTTGAGCGTGCGCACTATGGTCTGGGAAAAGATTCAGCACGCTTAAGCGAGCAGCTGCACGCTTAAGCGTCCAAAAAGACGTAAGTTTGGTTTTGCTCGCTAGCTGCACGCTTGCAGCACGCTTAAGCGAGCAGGTCTCAGGTTCAGCGAAACAGTTGCGATAACAGCATAGTTCTAACCCAAAAATCCCAACTTTGATCCCTCAATCACCCAAAATGATTTTTGAACAATGTTATGGGTTCATTATACGACAAAACAACATAAACATCTCATAACAACAACATTACAACGCAATTCATCAGAAAAATGAGCAATTCATCATGTTCATAAACCTAATTCCAAAACTACCAATTTCAATCCATTTTCATGAAATCATACATGTATATATCAACAATTGAAATGCTAGCCCACCCTTACCTTAATTCAGCGAAAATCTACAGCAATTGATCAGATTCTCTCTTCCTAGCTCTTCCCTCTTGGTTCTTCTCTTTTCTCCCAAAACTCTGTTTCTTTTGTTTTACTGATACGTGCTCTTTTCTTTTCTTTCCTTACTGGCTTCCCTATTTCCTTACAAAGTGTAACTCCTTTTTTTTCTTTATTCCCTCACTTAAATTTTCTTTTAATCTCCATTAACCCCCTTAAACTCTACTAATTCTAAATAATTACTAATTCCTCCTAAATTACTTAAATAACAAAAATCACACAAATAATTATATGATAAATAACAACACTTCAAATTATTCACATAAATCACATAAATTATATAAAATACATAAAACATATTAAATCAACCAAAATAATAAAATATTAACTAGGGCGTTACAACTCTCCCCAACTTAGAGAATTTCGTCCTCGAAATAATACCTTAAGCAACAAACAACTCAGGATAGGACTCTTGCATCTTGCTTTCCAATTCCCAAGTCAAACTCTCACCGGTTACACCGCCCCAAACAACTCTAACCAGAGGTATTTCCTTGCCTCTCAACTGCTTCACCTTGCGATCATCAATCCTCAAAGGCAAAGTCTCCACAGTAAGATTATCTCTAACTTGTACATCATCCCTAGGAATAACATGCGAAGGATCTGCTACATACTTCCTCAACTGCGACACATGAAACACATCATGCAAGTTCGATAGATGTGGTGGCAACCCAATCCGATATGCCACGGTTCCAATTCTCTCGGAAATCTGATAAGGACCAATGAACTTTGGAGTCAACTTCTTCGACTTCAATGCACGTCCTACACCCGTCATCGGAGTAACCCTCAAAAACACATGCTCACCCTCCTGAAACTCAAGGGCTTTTCTCCTTTTATCATGATAACTCTTCTGACGATCTTGAGATGCTTTCATCTTTTCTCTTATCATCTTGACCTTTTCCGTAGTCTGCTGCACTAACTCAGGTCCTAACACAAAACTTTCACCCGACTCAAACCAACATAGAGGAGTTCTACACCTTCGACCATACAAAGCTTCGAACGGTGCCATACCAATACTAGAATGGTAACTATTGTTGTAAGTAAACTCTATCAAAGACAAGTGGCTGTCCCAAGCTCCACCTTGCTCGAGTACACACACCCTCAACAAATCTTCTAAGGATTGGATAGTCCTCTCCGACTGACCATCTGTCTGCGGATGATAAGCCGAGCTCAATCTTAACTTCGAACCCAAGGCATCTTGTAAACTCTTCCAAAACCTCGAAGTAAACCTCGGATCTCTATCCGACACAATACTAGATGGAACACCATGCAACTTCACAATATCACGAATATAGATCTCCGCCAACTGAGCTACCGAATAAGTAACGTTGATCGGAACAAAGTGCGCCGACTTAGTCAACCTGTCGACCACGACCCAAATGGCATCATGCCCTCTTGAAGTATTCGGTAAACTCGTTACAAAATCCATCGAAATGCTATCCCATTTCCACTCGGGTACATCTAACGGAGTCAACAGCCCTGCAGGCTTCTGATGTTCAACTTTAGACTTCTGGCAAGTCAAACATGCATAAACAAATTGCGCAACATCCCTCTTCAAACCGGACCACCAAAATAATTTCTTCAGGTCATGATACATTTTAGTAGCTCCAGGATGAATACTCAAACTACTCTTATGACTTTCTTCTAAAATCATCCTTTTCAAATCCTCATCATCCGGAATACAAATTCTTCCTCTAAACCTCAACACACCTTGGTCATCAACCTTGAAATCACCATCTACATTCGGATCACTAGCAGCCATTAAATCCACAAACTTAACATCAAGCTTCTGTGCCTCTTTGATACTACTCAAGAAATCACTATTAATCTTCAACATACCCAACTTCACACTCTGATGCGATCTTTCACAAGCAAGACTCAAGTCTCTAAACTGTTCAAGCAACTCGAACTCCTTCACCATCATAGCCGACATATGCAATGTCTTTCTGCTCAACGCATCCGCAACTACATTGGCTTTACCCGGATGGTAATTCAAGCCAAAGTCATAGTCCTTAAGTAACTCAAGCCACCTTCTCTGCCTCATGTTCAACTCCTTCTGATCAAACAAATACTTTAAACTCTTGTGGTCACTAAACACCTCGAATCTGGAACCATACAAATAATGCCTCCAAATTTTCAACACAAACACCACGGCTGCCAATTCTAGATCATGCGTAGGATAATTCTTCTCATGCACTCTCAGCTGCCTAGAAGCATACGCTACCACCTTGCCATCTTGCATCAAAACACCACCCAAGCCCAGCTTAGATGCATCACAATAAACAACAAAAGGCTCTTCTGGCTTTGGCAAAATCAAAATAGGAGCAGTCGTCAATCTTTGCTTCAACTCATTGAAACTACTCTCACATTTAGCATCCCACACAAATGCTTTTCCTTTACAAGTCAGCTGCGTCAAAGGAAGTGCCAACTTCGAAAATCCTTCAATAAACCTGCGGTAATAACCAGCCAACCCAAGAAAACTTCTTACCTCAGTAACTGACTTTGGTGTCTCCCACTGCGACACGGCATCAACCTTCGAAGGATCCACAGCAATACCTTTACCAGAAATAATGTGGCCAAGAAAACTTACTTCATTCAGCCAGAACTCACACTTGGACAGCTTGGCATACAATTTCTTCTCTTTCAGCACTTGCAATACAATCTTCAAATGCTCTGCATGCTCAGCTTCAGTCTTAGAATAAATCAAGATGTCATCAATAAAGACTACTACAAACTGATCCAGGTACTCATGAAAAATTCTGTTCATGTATTCCATAAACACACCAGGTGCATTCGTCACACCAAAAGGCATCACCTTATACTCATAATGACCATAACGCGTCCGAAATGCTGTCTTTTGCATATCCTCATCCTTCACCTTTATCTGATGGTAACCTGACCTCAAGTCAATTTTGCTAAACACACGGGCACCCACTAGTTGATCCATCAAGTCATCTATCCTCGGTAGTGGATACCTATTCTTAATCGTCACTTTATTCAACTGACGGTAATCGATGCACAACCGCATGCTACCATCCTTCTTCTTTACTAACAACACCGGCGCTCCCCACGGCGAAACACTCGGTCTCACAAACTTCTTGTCAAGCAAGTCTTCTAACTGCTTCTTTAACTCAGCTAACTCCGAAGCTGACATACGGTAAGGAGCCATCGACACAGGCTTCGTACCCGGCACAAGGTCTATCGAAAATTCAACCTCCCTCTCTGGTGGCACATCTGGAATCTCATCAGGGAAAACTTCAGGAAATTCCTTCACAACAGGCAGCCCATCAATCACAGCTTGGTTCTCCACCGACAAGAATGCCAACAACGAAAACATCAACACACCATCTTGTTCTAACCGCTTCATCTCTTTAGTGGATAAGAATTTTGCTCCACTCTCCTCTTCAGCCGAAGAAAACCGCACAGTCTTCGTAAAACAATTGATCAGGACATGATTGTACTCTAACCAATTCATCCCCAATATTACATCCATTCCCACTAACGGCAAACAAACAAGGTCCACCTCAAAATCTCTACCGAACACAGACAACGGACAACTTAAACAAACAAGGGAAGTAGTTACTGAACCCTTAGCTGGAGTTTCAACAACCATCTCCCCATTCATATCAGACATAATCAAACCCAATCTTTGTGCACAGTCAATAGCAATGAAACAATGCGTTGCACCAGTATCTATAATAGCAATTAAAGGAGTACTATTAAAGAAACAAGTACCTCTGATAAGTCGATCCTCCTGATCAGTCTGAGTACCGGTCAATGCAAACACTCTACCACTGGTCTGCGCCTTCTTAGGCTTAGTACACTGAGAACCAATGTGACCTTCTTCATTACAGTTGAAACAAACAATGTCTCCACGCTTGCATTCGGTGACAGTATGGCCCTTCTTTCCGCATCTGAAACATTTCTTCTCATCACGGGTACAAGCATTGCTCTTGTGGCCTTTCACACCACACTTATAACAAACCACTTCGGCAGGAGCATCTCTACGTGCAGGCCTCCTCTCATCATGCATTCTCTGTTTGCCCTTGTCAGCTGGGGCACTATAAGGCTTTGGGCGACTCTGCTGCCCCTTTCCTCTACGGTCATTCATTATCTTATAGTGAGCTTTAGTGTCCTCTTCATAAATACGGCAGCTGCTCACCAACTCAGAGAAGTCTCTGATCTTCTGATAACCAATGGCCCGCTTGATATCAGCTCGCAGACCATTCTCAAATTTGATACACTTGGAGAACTCAGCAGTCTCCGCAGCATAGTGTGGATAGAACTTGGCAAGCTCCACGAACTTGGCAGCATATTCCGTAATGGACATGTCTCCTTGCTTCAGCTCAAGGAATTCTATCTCTTTCTTACCTCGGACATCCTCCGGAAAATACCTCCTCAGGAACTCTCTTCGGAACACAGCCCATGTAATCACAGCACCTTCAGCCTCTAACACTGGCTGCACACTCACCCACCAGTCGTCAGCCTCTTCAGCCAACATGTGCGTGCCAAACCGCACCATCTGAACATCCGTACACTGCATCACTCGGAAGATCCTCTCGACCTCCTTCAGCCAAGTCTGCGCTCCATCGGGGTCGTACCTTCCCTTAAAGGTTGGTGGATGATTCCTCAAGAAGGTTTCAAGCATCCTTACACCTTCACCAGCACCACCAGCACCTTGTTGTTGTCCAACAACCTGAGCCATTGCTTGCAAAGCAGCAGCAAGAGCAGCATCATTCCTTCCGGCCATCTCGATAGTTCTACATAACAACAAGAATTAGAACAACAAAGACAGTTTAAACCTGTCACACTACTCTACATGGCTCGACACGACTCTTCTAATGGTCTGACGGACCGACTTGCTCTGATACCAATTGTAACACCCCGTTCCCAATATGACATAATAATATGCAACAATTATCAGAGTTTAATCAAACAACGGAGTATTACATCTACGCTTTCAAAATTGTTTAAATAGAATATAAAACTATTTAAAACCAACATACAATATCATCATATTAAAAATTCTGCAGCGGAAAATCTTTATTTAGAAATCATCATCGTTAAACATCTACAACAAATCCTTGGCATCAAAGGCCATCAATATAGTGAAATTATCCAACAATTAAATTTCAGCAACATTATCTCCAAAAGAAATGATACATAAAAGGAATGCAAGACAAGACAACGATTCCCCATCCCTACTATGTATCAGAGCCCTAGACGCAAGAGCCAACATCACTAGTCTTCGCTACCTGCACTTGCCCACAAGGCGGCAATTCCAGCAGAAGGGGTGAGTTCACAAATCAAAGTAACATATAGATATATGAATCATCAAAGTAAATTGAAAACATCAGCAAAGATCTCAACCAACAGCAACATTATCAACAAATCATCTCATCTTATAATTTAAATTCATCTTTGAATCATATCAACAATAACAACACTTGTGGCGACATCTCACCAACAACAATCCAAAAAGGACAACTCACTCCTACTACTAATGCAAGACTCCATCAACATCTAATGCATTATGCATGTGGTACCAACTACGCGCGTTGAATGCTAAGCATTCCAGGGCAATAAGCCCCCAACAATTTGGATGGTTAAAGCATCCCAGGGCAATAAGCCCCCAACAGGTGAACGATAAAGCGTTCCAGGGCAATAAGCCCCCAACAGGTGAATGATAAACATTCCAGGGCAATAAGCCCCCAACAAATGCATATGAGTAATGAATGACTCTATGGTGTATATCAGCATACAACCCAACATCTTAATGGAGCATATCAGCATGCAACCAACAACAACAACAACTTAGGATACCCTCCCCAACTGGACAATAGCACTCAACAATCGACAAGGCAATTCAACTTAGCAAGTATAATTATTTGCACATAAGCATACATAATTCCATCTAATCATCTTCGTAATATAGTTTTTATCATCCAAATAATTCTTAAAAATTATAATAAACATCTTAGAAAGCTTAGGTTTGGGTTTGGAACATCTTAGAAAAATCACGTTATGGGTCGCACAGGACCCAGCACGCTTAAGCGAGCAGCTGCACGCTTAAGCGAGCCAAAACACGAAGGTTGGGTTCTTGTTCGCTTACTGCACGCTTACGGTACGCTTGAGCGTGCGCACTATGGTCTGGGAAAAGATTCAGCACGCTTAAGCGAGCAGCTGCACGCTTAAGCGTCCAAAAAGACGTAAGTTTGGTTTTGCTCGCTAGCTGCACGCTTGCAGCACGCTTAAGCGAGCAGGTCTCAGGTTCAGCGAAACAGTTGCGATAACAGCATAGTTCTAACCCAAAAATCCCAACTTTGATCCCTCAATCACCCAAAATGATTTTTGAACAATGTTATGGGTTCATTATACGACAAAACAACATAAACATCTCATAACAACAACATTACAACGCAATTCATCAGAAAAATGAGCAATTCATCATGTTCATAAACCTAATTCCAAAACTACCAATTTCAATCCATTTTCATGAAATCATACATGTATATATCAACAATTGAAATGCTAGCCCACCCTTACCTTAATTCAGCGAAAATCTACAGCAATTGATCAGATTCTCTCTTCCTAGCTCTTCCCTCTTGGTTCTTCTCTTTTCTCCCAAAACTCTGTTTCTTTTGTTTTACTGATACGTGCTCTTTTCTTTTCTTTCCTTACTGGCTTCCCTATTTCCTTACAAAGTGTAACTCCTTTTTTTTCTTTATTCCCTCACTTAAATTTTCTTTTAATCTCCATTAACCCCCTTAAACTCTACTAATTCTAAATAATTACTAATTCCTCCTAAATTACTTAAATAACAAAAATCACACAAATAATTATATGATAAATAACAACACTTCAAATTATTCACATAAATCACATAAATTATATAAAATACATAAAACATATTAAATCAACCAAAATAATAAAATATTAACTAGGGCGTTACATTGGTCATCAACCTTGAAATCACTATCCGCATTCTGGTCACTAGCAGCCATCAAATCCACAAACTTAACATCAAGCTTCTGCGCCTCTTTGATATCATTCAAGAAGTCACTATTAATCTTCAACATGCCCAACTTCACACTCTGAGGCGATCTTTCACAAACAAGACTCAAGTCCCTAAATTGTTCAAGCAACTCGAATTCTTTCACCATCAACGCCGACATATGCAATGTCTTTCTACTCAACGCATCAGCCACAACATTAGCTTTTCCAGGATGGTAATTCAAACCAAAATCGTAATCCTTAAGCAACTCAAGCCACCTCCTCTGCCTCATGTTCAACTCCTTCTAATCAAACAGGTACTTTAAACTCTTATGATCACTAAACACTTCAAATCTGGAACCATACAAATAGTGCCTACAAATCTTCAAAACAAAAACCACGGCTGCCAATTCTAGATCATGTGTAGGATAATTCTTTTCATGCACTCTCAGCTGTCTATAAGCATACGCTACCACCTTGCCATCTTGCATCAGAACACCACCTAAGCCCAACTTAGATGCATCACAATAAACAACAAAAGGTTCTTCTGGCTTTGGTAAAATCAAAATAGGAGCAGTCGTCAATCTTTGCTTCAACTCATTGAAACTACTCTCACATTGAGCATCCCACACAAATGCTTTACCTTTACAGGTCAGCTGCGTCAAAGGAAGTGCCAACTTCGAAAATCCTTCAATAAATCTGCGGTAATAACCAGCCAAACCAAGAAAACTTCTCACCTCAGTAACTGACTTTGGTGTCTCCCACTGCGACACAGCATCAACCTTCGAAGGATCTACAGCAATACCATTACCAGAAATAATGTGGCCAAGAAAACTTACTTCACTCAGCCAGAACTCGCACTTGGATAACTTGGCATACAGCTTCTTCTCTTTCAGCACTTGCAATACAATCTTCAAATGTTCTGCATGCTCAGCTTCAGTCTTAGAATATATTAAAATATCATCAATAAAAACCACAACAAATTGATCCAGATACTCATGAAAAATTCGGTTCATATATTCCATAAACACACCAGGCGCATTAGTAACACCGAAAGGCATCACCTTATATTCATAATGACCATAACGCGTCCTAAATGCCGTCTTTTGCATATCCTCATCCTTCACCTTTATCTGATGGTAACCTGACCTCAAGTCAATTTTGCTAAACACACGGGCACCCACGAGTTGATCCATCAAGTCATCTATTCTCGGAAGCGGATACCTATTCTTTATCGTCACTTTATTCAACTGACGGTAATCGATACATAACCGCATGCTACCATCCTTCTTCTTTACCAACAACACCGGCGCTCCCCACGGTGAAACACTCGGTCTTACAAACTTCTTGTCAAGCAAGTCTTCTAATTGTCTCTTCAATTCAGCCAACTCTGAAGCTGACATACGGTAAGGAGCCATCGACACAGGCTTCGTACCCGGCACCAGGTCTATCGAAAACTCAACCTCTCTCTCCGGTGGCACATCTGGAATCTCATCAGGGAAAACTTCAGGAAATTCCTTCAGAACAGGCAGCCCATCAATCACAGCTTGGTTCTCCACCGACAAGAATGCCAACAAAGAAAACATCAACACGCCATCTTGTTCTAGCCGCTTCATCTCCTTAGTGGATAAAAATTCTGCCCCACTCTCCTCTTTAGCAGAAGAAAATCTCACCGTCTTGCTAAAACAACTACTACGAACATGGTTATACTCTAACCAGTTCTCTACGCAACAGACAACAAAACAGGGCAACAAAAGACAGTTTAAAGCTGTCACACAACACTACACTATTGGCTCAACACGACTCTCCTAATGGCCGGACGGACCGACTTGCTCTGATACCAATTGTAACACCCCGTTCCCGAAATAACGTAATAATAATAATACTAATAATCCTAATCAGAGTTATTCAACAATACAACGGAGTATCACACTACTATTTCAAATTTCTTTTAAATAGAATATAAAACTATTTAAAACCGTCATCATATAATATCATCATATTAAAATTCTGCAGCGGAAAGTCTTTATATAAAAATCATATTCAACAACTACATCATAATCTTGGCACAAAGGCCATTAACATAATAAAATTGTTTGACAATCAAATCTCATCGACATCTTCTTCAAAGAAATGATACATAAAGGAATACAAGAAAGACAACGTTCCCCCATCCCTACTATGTATCAGAGCCCTAGACGCAAGAGCCAACATCACTAGTCTTCGCTACCTGCACTTGCCCACAAGGCGGCAATTCCAGCAGAAGGGGTGAGTTCACAAATCAAAGGTAAATATACAGATATATGAATCATCAAAGTAAATTGAAAACAACAACAACAAACAGCAACATTATCAACATCATCTCAACTTTATAAATTAAATACATCTTTGATTAATATCTGCAACAACAACAACACACTTGTGGCAACATCTCACCAACATAATCCCCCAAAAAGGACAACTCACTCCTACAACTAATGCAAGACTCCATCAACATCTAATGCATTATGCATGTGGTACCAACTACGCGCGTTGAATGCTAAGCATTCCAGGGCAATAAGCCCCCAACAGTTGGATGGTTAAAGCATCCCAGGGCAATAAGCCCCCAACAGGTGAACGATAAAGCGTTCCAGGGCAATAAGCCCCCAACAGGTGAATGATAAACATTCCAGGGCAATAAGCCCCCAACAAATGCAAATGAGTATGAAATGACTCTATGGTGTATATCAGCATACAACCCAACATCTTAAAGGAGCATATCAGCATGCAACCAACAACAACAACAACTTAGGATACCCTCCCCAACTGGATAACACCACTCAACCTCATCCAAAACAACTCAAGTTTAGCAAAATATAATATTCTCATGTAAACATACATTAATCCATCGTATCAACAACAATAGCAACATATACATTAATCAATTACATTCATACCAAAGTCTAAAACATCCTTCAAGAGCAAACCAAGTTTGATCAATAAGACATAAGCTAAATACTCATAAAACACCTCAATTAAACCTCTAATACTTAAGTTTGAAGTTTGGGAACTAACCATAGGTTTTGGACTAACTTGGAACTAGTTATGCTAAGTTTTCTTAGAGTTTTCTAGAGACCCACCTGGACTATTTTCATCATAACTCAAAATCTACAAATCATTTTCAAGCCCAACCAACGCCATTAGAAAGCTAACTTAATTACCTAAAACTTTCATGTTTACACCAAAAGCTAGTTCAAAGCAGAAATGGGTGAAAAATAGTGAAATATGAAGGATCTGGTTCACAAAAATCGTGTCACGATTTTGGAAATCGCGACGCGTTTTTACGTCCAGAACCACTTAGCATTCTGCCATCAAAATCGCGTTATGGTTGCCAAAATCGCGGCACGGTTTGACAGTATCAGGTCAAAAAACAGCTTTTTCAGAAATGCGATTTCAGCATGGTTTTACCCCAAAAATCCCAACTTTGATCCCTTTTTGGAAATCGCGACGCGTTTTTACGTCCAGAACCACTTAGCATTCTGCCATCAAAATCGCGTTATGGTTGCCAAAATCGCGGCACGGTTTGACAGTATCAGGTCAAAAAACAGCTTTTTCAGAAATGCGATTTCAGCATGGTTTTACCCCAAAAATCCCAACTTTGATCCCTTTATCACCCAAAATGAATTGTTACATTGTTTATGGGTTCATTATACAACAAAACATCAGAAACATATCATGGAAACATCATCAACAACATAAAACAACATCATAGAGCAAATTATCATGTTCTTAAACCTAATTCCAAAAACCACCATTTTCAATCCATTTTCATGAAATCATATACATATATATTAACAATTGAAAGGTAAACCCACCCTTACCTGATTAGACGAATTAAACAAAGCAATTCCTAGCAATTCTCCTCTTGGTTCTTCTCCCTAGCTCTCTTCCTGGTTTTCTCTCCAAAGGTCTGTTCTTGTTTTACTGATACGTGCTCTGTTCCTTATTTCCTTTTTACTGACTTTTGCTATTCTATCTCTTAACAAAGTATAACTCCCTCTTTCTATCTTAACTCCCCACTAATTCCTTTTAATTTTCATTAACCCTCCTTAATTCTAATAATTCTAAATAACTATTATCCTCCTATTTTCAAAAATAATATTATTTCTTCTACTCCACTTAAATAATAAAAAATCATTACTACCTCCCATATAATAAAATATAATAAAATAGCAACATCAACAATTCACATAAATCAACATAAATAATTCTAAAGCACATAAAACACACACAAATCAACTAAAATAAATAAATAACAACTAGGGCGTTACATTCGTTGGTTACTATTTCAAAAGTAATCGGTAAGATTTTTATTTTCAACATATTCGTCGCTTACTATTTCAAAAGTAATCGGCATGATTTATTTTCAACACATTCGTCGGTTACTATTTCAAAAGTAATCGGCAAGATTTATTTTCAGCACATATTCGTCGGTTACTATTTCAAAAGTAATGGGCAAGACTTTTATTTTCAGCACATTTGTCGGTTACTATTTCAATAGTAATCGGCATTATTTATTTTCAGCACATTCGTCGGTTACTATTTCAAAAGTAATCGGCAAGATTTTTATTTTCAGCATATTCGCCGGTGACTATTTCAAAAGTAATCGGCATGATTTATTTTCAGCAGATTCGTCGGTTACTATTTCAAAGGTAATCGACATGATTTATTTTCAACACATTCGTCGGTTACTATTTCATAAGTAATCGGCATGATCTATTTTCTGCACATTCGTCGGTTACTATTTCAAAAGTAATCGGCAAGATTTTTATTTTCAGCATATTGGTCGGTGACTATTTCAAAAGTAATCGGCAAGATTTTTATTTTCAGCATATTTGTCGGTTACTTTTTCAAAAGTAATCGGCAAGATTTTTATTTTCAGCATATTTGTCGGTTACTATTTTAAAAGTAATCGACAAGATTTTTATTTTCAACATATTCGTCGGTTACTATTTCAAAAGTAATCGGCAAGACTTTATATTCAGCATATTCGTTGGTTACTATTTCAAAAGTAATCGGTAAGATTTTTATTTTCAACATATTCGTCACTTACTATTTCCAAAGTAATCGGCATGATTTATTTTCAGCACATTCGTCGGTTACTATTTCAAAAGTAATTGACAAGATTTTTATTTTCAGCATATTCGCCGGTGACTATTTCAAAAGTAATCGGCATGATTTATTTTCAGCAGATTCGTCGGTTACTATTTCAAAGGTAATCGACATGATTTATTTTCAACACATTCGTCGGTTACTATTTCAAAAGTAATCGGTAAGATTTTTATTTTGCACATATTCGTCGCTTACTATTTCAAAAGTAATCGGCATGATTTATTTTCAGCACATTCGTCGGTTACTATTTCAAAAGTAATCGGCAAGATTTATTTTCAGCACATATTCGTCGGTTACTATTTCAAAAGTAATGGGCAAGACTTTTATTTTCAGCACATTTGTCGGTTACTATTTCAATAGTAATCGGCATTATTTATTTTCAGCACATTCGTCGGTTACTATTTCAAAAGTAATCGGCAAGATTTTTATTTTCAGCATATTGGTCGGTGACTATTTCAAAAGTAATCGGCAAGATTTTTATTTTCAGCATATTTGTCGGTTACTTTTTCAAAAGTAATCGGCAAGATTTTTATTTTCAGCATATTTGTCGGTTACTATTTTAAAAGTAATCGACAAGATTTTTATTTTCAACATATTCGTCGATTACTATTTCAAAAGTAATCGGCAAGACTTTATATTCAGCATATTCGTTGGTTACTATTTCAAAAGTAATCGGTAAGATTTTTATTTTCAACATATTCGTCGCTTACTATTTCTAAAGTAATCGGCATGATTTATTTTCAACACATTCGTCGGATACTATTTCAAAAGTAATCGGCAAGATTTATTTTCAGCACATATTCGTCGCTTACTATTTCAAAAGTAATCGGCATGATTTATTTTCAGCACATTCGTCGGTTACTATTTCAAAAGTAATCGGCAAGATTTATTTTCAGCACATATTCGTCGGTTACTATTTCAAAAGTAATGGGCAAGACTTTTATTTTCAGCACATTTGTCGGTTACTATTTCAATAGTAATCGGCATTATTTATTTTCAGCACATTCGTCGGTTACTATTTCAAAAGTAATCGGCAAGATTTTTATATTCAGCATATTGGTCGGTGACTATTTCAAAAGTAATCGGCAAGATTTTTATTTTCAGCATATTTGTCGGTTACTTTTTCAAAAGTAATCGGCAAGATTTTTATTTTCAGCATATTTGTCGGTTACTATTTTAAAAGTAATCGACAAGATTTTTATTTTCAACATATTCGTCGGTTACTATTTCAAAAGTAATCGGCAAGACTTTATATTCAGCATATTCGTTGGTTACTATTTCAAAAGTAATCGGTAAGATTTTTATTTTCAACATATTCGTCGCTTACTATTTCTAAAGTAATCGGCATGATTTATTTTCAACACATTCGTCGGTTACTATTTCAAAAGTAATCGGCAAGATTTATTTTCAGCACATATTCGTCGCTTACTATTTCAAAAGTAATCGGCATGATTTATTTTCAGCACATTCGTCGGTTACTATTTCAAAAGTAATCGGCAAGATTTATTTTCAGCACATATTCGTCGGTTACTATTTCAAAAGTAATGGGCAAGACTTTTATTTTCAGCACATTTGTCGGTTACTATTTCAATAGTAATCGGCATTATTTATTTTCAGCACATTCGTCGGTTACTATTTCAAAAGTAATCGGCAAGATTTTTATTTTCAGCATATTGGTCGGTGACTATTTCAAAAGTAATCGGCAAGATTTTTATTTTCAGCATATTTGTCGGTTACTTTTTCAAAAGTAATCGGCAAGATTTTTATTTTCAGCATATTTGTCGGTTACTATTTTAAAAGTAATCGACAAGATTTTTATTTTCAACATATTCGTCGATTACTATTTCAAAAGTAATCGGCAAGACTTTATATTCAGCATATTCGTTGGTTACTATTTCAAAAGTAATCGGTAAGATTTTTATTTTCAACATATTCGTCGCTTACTATTTCAAAAGTAATCGGCATGATTTATTTTCAGCACATTCGTCAGTTACTATTTCAAAAGTAATCGGCAAGATTTATTTTCAGCACATATTCATCGGTTACTATTTCAAAAGTTATCGGCAAGACTTTATTTTCAGCACATCCGTTGGTTACTATTTCAAAAGTAATCGGTAAGATTTTTATTTTCAACATATTCGTCACTTACTATTTCCAAAGTAATCGGCATGATTTATTTTCAGCACATTCGTCGGTTACTATTTCAAAAGTAATTGGCAAGATTTTTATTTTCAGCATATTCGCCGGTGACTATTTCAAAAGTAATCGGCATGATTTTTATTTTCAGCATATTTGTCGGTTACTATTTTAAAAGTAATCGACAAGATTTTTATTTTCAACATATTCGTCGGTTACTATTTCAAAAGTAATCGGCAAGACTTTATATTCAGCATATTCGTTGGTTACTATTTCAAAAGTAATCGGTAAGATTTTTATTTTCAACATATTCGTCGCTTACTATTTCTAAAGTAATCGGCATGATTTATTTTCAACACATTCGTCGGTTACTATTTCAAAAGTAATCGGCAAGATTTATTTTCAGCACATATTCGTCGCTTACTATTTCAAAAGTAATCGGCATGATTTATTTTCAGCACATTCGTCGGTTACTATTTCAAAAGTAATCGGCAAGATTTATTTTCAGCACATATTCGTCGGTTACTATTTCAAAAGTAATGGGCAAGACTTTTATTTTCAGCACATTTGTCGGTTACTATTTCAATAGTAATCGGCATTATTTATTTTCAGCACATTCGTCGGTTACTATTTCAAAAGTAATCGGCAAGATTTTTATTTTCAGCATATTGGTCGGTGACTATTTCAAAAGTAATCGGCAAGATTTTTATTTTCAGCATATTTGTCGGTTACTTTTTCAAAAGTAATCGGCAAGATTTTTATTTTCAGCATATTTGTCGGTTACTATTTTAAAAGTAATCGACAAGATTTTTATTTTCAACATATTCGTCGATTACTATTTCAAAAGTAATCGGCAAGACTTTATATTCAGCATATTCGTTGGTTACTATTTCAAAAGTAATCGGTAAGATTTTTATTTTCAACATATTCGTCGCTTACTATTTCTAAAGTAATCGGCATGATTTATTTTCAACACATTCGTCGGATACTATTTCAAAAGTAATCGGCAAGATTTATTTTCAGCACATATTCGTCGCTTACTATTTCAAAAGTAATCGGCATGATTTATTTTCAGCACATTCGTCGGTTACTATTTCAAAAGTAATCGGCAAGATTTATTTTCAGCACATATTCGTCGGTTACTATTTCAAAAGTAATGGGCAAGACTTTTATTTTCAGCACATTTGTCGGTTACTATTTCAATAGTAATCGGCATTATTTATTTTCAGCACATTCGTCGGTTACTATTTCAAAAGTAATCGGCAAGATTTTTATATTCAGCATATTGGTCGGTGACTATTTCAAAAGTAATCGGCAAGATTTTTATTTTCAGCATATTTGTCGGTTACTTTTTCAAAAGTAATCGGCAAGATTTTTATTTTCAGCATATTTGTCGGTTACTATTTTAAAAGTAATCGACAAGATTTTTATTTTCAACATATTCGTCGGTTACTATTTCAAAAGTAATCGGCAAGACTTTATATTCAGCATATTCGTTGGTTACTATTTCAAAAGTAATCGGTAAGATTTTTATTTTCAACATATTCGTCGCTTACTATTTCTAAAGTAATCGGCATGATTTATTTTCAACACATTCGTCGGTTACTATTTCAAAAGTAATCGGCAAGATTTATTTTCAGCACATATTCGTCGCTTACTATTTCAAAAGTAATCGGCATGATTTATTTTCAGCACATTCGTCGGTTACTATTTCAAAAGTAATCGGCAAGATTTATTTTCAGCACATATTCGTCGGTTACTATTTCAAAAGTAATGGGCAAGACTTTTATTTTCAGCACATTTGTCGGTTACTATTTCAATAGTAATCGGCATTATTTATTTTCAGCACATTCGTCGGTTACTATTTCAAAAGTAATCGGCAAGATTTTTATTTTCAGCATATTGGTCGGTGACTATTTCAAAAGTAATCGGCAAGATTTTTATTTTCAGCATATTTGTCGGTTACTTTTTCAAAAGTAATCGGCAAGATTTTTATTTTCAGTATATTTGTCGGTTACTATTTTAAAAGTAATCGACAAGATTTTTATTTTCAACATATTCGTCGATTACTATTTCAAAAGTAATCGGCAAGACTTTATATTCAGCATATTCGTTGGTTACTATTTCAAAAGTAATCGGTAAGATTTTTATTTTCAACATATTCGTCGCTTACTATTTCAAAAGTAATCGGCATGATTTATTTTCAGCACATTCGTCAGTTACTATTTCAAAAGTAATCGGCAAGATTTATTTTCAGCACATATTCATCGGTTACTATTTCAAAAGTTATCGGCAAGACTTTATTTTCAGCACATCCGTTGGTTACTATTTCAAAAGTAATCGGTAAGATTTTTATTTTCAACATATTCGTCACTTACTATTTCCAAAGTAATCGGCATGATTTATTTTCAGCACATTCGTCGGTTACTATTTCAAAAGTAATTGGCAAGATTTTTATTTTCAGCATATTCGCCGGTGACTATTTCAAAAGTAATCGGCATGATTTTTATTTTCAGCATATTTGTCGGTTACTATTTTAAAAGTAATCGACAAGATTTTTATTTTCAACATATTCGTCGGTTACTATTTCAAAAGTAATCGGCAAGACTTTATATTCAGCATATTCGTTGGTTACTATTTCAAAAGTAATCGGTAAGATTTTTATTTTCAACATATTCGTCGCTTACTATTTCTAAAGTAATCGGCATGATTTATTTTCAACACATTCGTCGGATACTATTTCAAAAGTAATCGGCAAGATTTATTTTCAGCACATATTCGTCGCTTACTATTTCAAAAGTAATCGGCATGATTTATTTTCAGCACATTCGTCGGTTACTATTTCAAAAGTAATCGGCAAGATTTATTTTCAGCACATATTCGTCGGTTACTATTTCAAAAGTAATGGGCAAGACTTTTATTTTCAGCACATTTGTCGGTTACTATTTCAATAGTAATCGGCATTATTTATTTTCAGCACATTCGTCGGTTACTATTTCAAAAGTAATCGGCAAGATTTTTATATTCAGCATATTGGTCGGTGACTATTTCAAAAGTAATCGGCAAGATTTTTATTTTCAGCATATTTGTCGGTTACTTTTTCAAAAGTAATCGGCAAGATTTTTATTTTCAGCATATTTGTCGGTTACTATTTTAAAAGTAATCGACAAGATTTTTATTTTCAACATATTCGTCGGTTACTATTTCAAAAGTAATCGGCAAGACTTTATATTCAGCATATTCGTTGGTTACTATTTCAAAAGTAATCGGTAAGATTTTTATTTTCAACATATTCGTCGCTTACTATTTCTAAAGTAATCGGCATGATTTATTTTCAACACATTCGTCGGTTACTATTTCAAAAGTAATCGGCAAGATTTATTTTCAGCACATATTCGTCGCTTACTATTTCAAAAGTAATCGGCATGATTTATTTTCAGCACATTCGTCGGTTACTATTTCAAAAGTAATCGGCAAGATTTATTTTCAGCACATATTCGTCGGTTACTATTTCAAAAGTAATGGGCAAGACTTTTATTTTCAGCACATTTGTCGGTTACTATTTCAATAGTAATCGGCATTATTTATTTTCAGCACATTCGTCGGTTACTATTTCAAAAGTAATCGGCAAGATTTTTATTTTCAGCATATTGGTCGGTGACTATTTCAAAAGTAATCGGCAAGATTTTTATTTTCAGCATATTTGTCGGTTACTTTTTCAAAAGTAATCGGCAAGATTTTTATTTTCAGCATATTTGTCGGTTACTATTTTAAAAGTAATCGACAAGATTTTTATTTTCAACATATTCGTCGATTACTATTTCAAAAGTAATCGGCAAGACTTTATATTCAGCATATTCGTTGGTTACTATTTCAAAAGTAATCGGTAAGATTTTTATTTTCAACATATTCGTCGCTTACTATTTCAAAAGTAATCGGCATGATTTATTTTCAGCACATTCGTCAGTTACTATTTCAAAAGTAATCGGCAAGATTTATTTTCAGCACATATTCATCGGTTACTATTTCAAAAGTTATCGGCAAGACTTTATTTTCAGCACATCCGTTGGTTACTATTTCAAAAGTAATCGGTAAGATTTTTATTTTCAACATATTCGTCACTTACTATTTCCAAAGTAATCGGCATGATTTATTTTCAGCACATTCGTCGGTTACTATTTCAAAAGTAATTGGCAAGATTTTTATTTTCAGCATATTCGCCGGTGACTATTTCAAAAGTAATCGGCATGATTTTTATTTTCAGCATATTTGTCGGTTACTATTTTAAAAGTAATCGACAAGATTTTTATTTTCAACATATTCGTCGGTTACTATTTCAAAAGTAATCGGCAAGACTTTATATTCAGCATATTCGTTGGTTACTATTTCAAAAGTAATCGGTAAGATTTTTATTTTCAACATATTCGTCGCTTACTATTTCTAAAGTAATCGGCATGATTTATTTTCAACACATTCGTCGGATACTATTTCAAAAGTAATCGGCAAGATTTATTTTCAGCACATATTCGTCGCTTACTATTTCAAAAGTAATCGGCATGATTTATTTTCAGCACATTCGTCGGTTACTATTTCAAAAGTAATCGGCAAGATTTATTTTCAGCACATATTCGTCGGTTACTATTTCAAAAGTAATGGGCAAGACTTTTATTTTCAGCACATTTGTCGGTTACTATTTCAATAGTAATCGGCATTATTTATTTTCAGCACATTTGTCGGTTACTATTTCAATAGTAATCGGCATTATTTATTTTCAGCACATTCGTCGGTTACTATTTCAAAAGTAATCGGCAAGATTTTTATATTCAGCATATTGGTCGGTGACTATTTCAAAAGTAATCGGCAAGATTTTTATTTTCAGCATATTTGTCGGTTACTTTTTCAAAAGTAATCGGCAAGATTTTTATTTTCAGCATATTTGTCGGTTACTATTTTAAAAGTAATCGACAAGATTTTTATTTTCAACATATTCGTCGGTTACTATTTCAAAAGTAATCGGCAAGACTTTATATTCAGCATATTCGTTGGTTACTATTTCAAAAGTAATCGGTAAGATTTTTATTTTCAACATATTCGTCGCTTACTATTTCTAAAGTAATCGGCATGATTTATTTTCAACACATTCGTCGGTTACTATTTCAAAAGTAATCGGCAAGATTTATTTTCAGCACATATTCGTCGCTTACTATTTCAAAAGTAATCGGCATGATTTATTTTCAGCACATTCGTCGGTTACTATTTCAAAAGTAATCGGCAAGATTTATTTTCAGCACATATTCGTCGGTTACTATTTCAAAAGTAATGGGCAAGACTTTTATTTTCAGCACATTTGTCGGTTACTATTTCAATAGTAATCGGCATTATTTATTTTCAGTACATTCGTCGGTTACTATTTCAAAAGTAATCGGCAAGATTTTTATTTTCAGCATATTGGTCGGTGACTATTTCAAAAGTAATCGGCAAGATTTTTATTTTCAGCATATTTGTCGGTTACTTTTTCAAAAGTAATCGGCAAGATTTTTATTTTCAGCATATTTGTCGGTTACTATTTTAAAAGTAATCGACAAGATTTTTATTTTCAACATATTCGTCGATTACTATTTCAAAAGTAATCGGCAAGACTTTATATTCAGCATATTCGTTGGTTACTATTTCAAAAGTAATCGGTAAGATTTTTATTTTCAACATATTCGTCGCTTACTATTTCAAAAGTAATCGGCATGATTTATTTTCAGCACATTCGTCAGTTACTATTTCAAAAGTAATCGGCAAGATTTATTTTCAGCACATATTCATCGGTTACTATTTCAAAAGTTATCGGCAAGACTTTATTTTCAGCACATCCGTTGGTTACTATTTCAAAAGTAATCGGTAAGATTTTTATTTTCAACATATTCGTCACTTACTATTTCCAAAGTAATCGGCATGATTTATTTTCAGCACATTCGTCGGTTACTATTTCAAAAGTAATTGGCAAGATTTTTATTTTCAGCATATTCGCCGGTGACTATTTCAAAAGTAATCGGCATGATTTATTTTCAGCAGATTCGTCGGTTACTATTTCAAAGGTAATCGACATGATTTATTTTCAACACATTCGTCGGTTACTATTTCAAAAGTAATCGGCATGATCTATTTTCTGCACATTCGTCGGTTACTATTTCAAAAGTAATCGGCAAGATTTTTATTTTCAGCATATTGGTCGGTGACTATTTCAAAAGTAATCGGCAAGATTTTTATTTTCAGCATATTTGTCGGTTACTTTTTCAAAAGTAATCGGCAAGATTTTTATTTTCAGCATATTTGTCGGTTACTATTTTAAAAGTAATCGACAAGATTTTTATTTTCAACATATTCGTCGGTTACTATTTCAAAAGTAATCGGCAAGACTTTATATTCAGCATATTCGTTGGTTACTATTTCAAAAGTAATCGGTAAGATTTTTATTTTCAACATATTCGTCGCTTACTATTTCTAAAGTAATCGGCATGATTTATTTTCAACACATTCGTCGGTTCCTATTTCAAAAGTAATCGGCAAGATTTATTTTCAGCACATATTCGTCGCTTACTATTTCAAAAGTAATCGGCATGATTTATTTTCAGCACATTCGTCGGTTACTATTTCAAAAGTAATCGGCAAGATTTATTTTCAGCACATATTCGTCGGTTACTATTTCAAAAGTAATGGGCAAGACTTTTATTTTCAGCACATTTGTCGGTTACTATTTCAATAGTAATCGACATTATTTATTTTCAGCACATTCGTCGGTTACTATTTCAAAAGTAATCGGCAAGATTTTTATTTTCAGCATATTGGTCGGTGACTATTTCAAAAGTAATCGGCAAGATTTTTATTTTCAGCATATTTGTCGGTTACTTTTTCAAAAGTAATCGGCAAGATTTTTATTTTCAGCATATTTGTCGGTTACTATTTTAAAAGTAATCGACAAGATTTTTATTTTCAACATATTCGTCGGTTACTATTTCAAAAGTAATCGGCAAGACTTTATATTCAGCATATTCGTTGGTTACTATTTCAAAAGTAATCGGTAAGATTTTTATTTTCAACATATTCGTCGCTTACTATTTCAAAAGTAATCGGCATGATTTATTTTCAGCACATTCGTCAGTTACTATTTCAAAAGTAATCGGCAAGATTTATTTTCAGCACATATTCGTCGGTTACTATTTCAAAAGTTATCGGCAAGACTTTATTTTCAGCACATCCGTTGGTTACTATTTCAAAAGTAATCGGTAAGATTTTTATTTTCAACATATTCGTCACTTACTATTTCCAAAGTAATCGGCATGATTTATTTTCAGCACATTCGTCGGTTACTATTTCAAAAGTAATTGGCAAGATTTTTATTTTCAGCATATTCGCCGGTGACTATTTCAAAAGTAATCGGCATGATTTATTTTCAGCAGATTCGTCGGTTACTATTTCAAAGGTAATCGACATGATTTATTTTCAACACATTCGTCGGTTACTATTTCAAAAGTAATCGGCATGATCTATTTTCTGCACATTCGTCGGTTACTATTTTAAAAGTAATCGGCAAGATTTTTATTTTCAGCATATTGGTCGGTGACTATTTCAAAAGTAATCGGCAAGATTTTTATTTTCAGCATATTTGTCGGTTACTTTTTCAAAAGTAATCGGCAAGATTTTTATTTTCAGCATATTTGTCGGTTACTATTTTAAAAGTAATCGACAAGATTTCTATTTTCAACATATTCGTCGATTACTATTTCAAAAGTAATCGGCAAGACTTTATATTCAGCATATTCGTTGGTTACTATTTCAAAAGTAATCGGTAAGATTTTTATTTTCAACATATTCGTCGCTTACTATTTCAAAAGTAATCGGCATGATTTATTTTCAACACATTCGTCGGTTACTATTTCAAAAGTAATCGGCAAGATTTATTTTCAGCACATATTCGTCGCTTACTATTTCAAAAGTAATCGGCATGATTTATTTTCAGCACATTCGTCGGTTACTATTTCAAAAGTAATCGGCAAGATTTATTTTCAGCACATATTCGTCGGTTACTATTTCAAAAGTAATGGGCAAGACTTTTATTTTCAGCACATTTGTCGGTTACTATTTCAATAGTAATCGGCATTATTTATTTTCAGCACATTCGTCGGTTACTATTTCAAAAGTAATCGGCAAGATTTTTATTTTCAGCATATTGGTCGGTGACTATTTCAAAAGTAATCGGCAAGATTTTTATTTTCAGCATATTTGTCGGTTACTTTTTCAAAAGTCATCGGCAAGATTTTTATTTTCAGCATATTTGTCGGTTACTATTTTAAAAGTAATCGACAAGATTTTTATTTTCAACATATTCGTCGGTTACTATTTCAAAAGTAATCGGCAAGACTTTATATTCAGCATATTCGTTGGTTACTATTTCAAAAGTAATCGGTAAGATTTTTATTTTCAACATATTCGTCGCTTACTATTTCAAAAGTAATCGGCATGATTTATTTTCAGCACATTCGTCAGTTACTATTTCAAAAGTAATCGGCAAGATTTATTTTCAGCACATATTCGTCGGTTACTATTTCAAAAGTTATCGGCAAGACTTTATTTTCAGCACATCCGTTGGTTACTATTTCAAAAGTAATCGGTAAGATTTTTATTTTCAACATATTCGTCACTTACTATTTCCAATGTAATCGACATGATTTATTTTCAGCACATTCGTCGGTTACTATTTCAAAAGTAATTGTCAAGATTTTTATTTTCAGCATATTCGCCGGTGACTATTTCAAAAGTAATCGGCATGATTTATTTTCAGCAGATTCGTCGGTTACTATTTCAAAGGTAATCGACATGATTTATTTTCAACACATTCGTCGGTTACTATTTCAAAAGTAATCGGCATGATCTATTTTCTGCACATTCGTCGGTTACTATTTCAAAAGTAATCGGCAAGATTTTTATTTTCAGCATATTGGTCGGTGACTATTTCAAAAGTAATCGGCAAGATTTTTATTTTCAGCATATTTGTCGGTTACTTTTTCAAAAGTAATCGGCAAGATTTTTATTTTCAGCATATTTGTCGGTTACTATTTTAAAAGTAATCGACAAGATTTTTATTTTCAACATATTCGTCGGTTACTATTTCAAAAGTAATCGGCAAGACTTTATATTCAGCATATTCGTTGGTTACTATTTCAAAAGTAATCGGTAAGATTTTTATTTTCAACATATTCGTCGCTTACTATTTCAAAAGTAATCGGCATGATTTATTTTCAACACATTCGTCGGTTACTATTTCAAAAGTAATCGGCAAGATTTATTTTCAGCACATATTCGTCGCTTACTATTTCAAAAGTAATCGGCATGATTTATTTTCAGCACATTCGTCGGTTACTATTTCAAAAGTAATCGGCAAGATTTATTTTCAGCACATATTCGTCGGTTACTATTTCAAAAGTAATGGGCAAGACTTTTATTTTCAGCACATTTGTCGGTTACTATTTCAATAGTAATCGGCATTATTTATTTTTAGCACATTCGTCGGTTACTATTTCAAAAGTAATCGGCAAGATTTTTATTTTCAGCATATTGGTCGGTGACTATTTCAAAAGTAATCGGCAAGATTTTTATTTTCAGCATATTTGTCGGTTACTTTTTCAAAAGTAATCGGCAAGATTTTTATTTTCAGCATATTTGTCGGTTACTATTTTAAAAGTAATCGACAAGATTTTTATTTTCAACATATTCGTCGGTTACTATTTCAAAAGTAATCGGCAAGACTTTATATTCAGCATATTCGTTGGTTACTATTTCAAAAGTAATCGGTAAGATTTTTATTTTCAACATATTCGTCGCTTACTATTTCAAAAGTAATCGGCATGATTTATTTTCAGCACATTCGTCAGTTACTATTTCAAAAGTAATCGGCAAGATTTATTTTCAGCACATATTCGTCGGTTACTATTTCAAAAGTTATCGGCAAGACTTTATTTTCAGCACATCCGTTGGTTACTATTTCAAAAGTAATCGGTAAGATTTTTATTTTCAACATATTCGTCACTTACTATTTCCAAAGTAATCGGCATGATTTATTTTCAGCACATTCGTCGGTTACTATTTCAAAAGTAATCGGCAAGATTTATTTTCAGCACATATTCGTCGGTTACTATTTCAAAAGTTATCGGCAAGACTTTATTTTCAGCACATCCGTTGGTTACTATTTCAAAAGTAATCGGTAAGATTTTTATTTTCAACATATTCTTCACTTACTATTTCCAAAGTAATCGGCATGATTTATTTTCAGCACATTCGTCGGTTACTATTTCAAAAGTAATTGGCAAGATTTTTATTTTCAGCATATTCGCCGGTGACTATTTCAAAAGTAATCGGCATGATTTATTTTCAGCAGATTCGTCGGTTACTATTTCAAAGGTAATCGACATGATTTATTTTCAACACATTCGTCGGTTACTATTTCAAAAGTAATCGGCATGATCTATTTTCTGCACATTCGTCGGTTACTATTTCAAAAGTAATCGGCAAGATTTTTATTTTCAGCATATTGGTCGGTGACTATTTCAAAAGTAATCGGCAAGATTTTTATTTTCAGCATATTTGTCGGTTACTTTTTCAAAAGTAATCGGCAAGATTTTTATTTTCAGCATATTTGTCGGTTACTATTTCAAAAGTAATCGGTAAGATTTTTATTTTCAACATATTCGTCGCTTACTATTTCAAAAGTAATCGGCATGATTTATTTTCAACACATTCGTCGGTTACTATTTCAAAAGTAATCGGCAAGATTTATTTTCAGCACATATTCGTCGCTTACTATTTCAAAAGTAATCGGCATGATTTATTTTCAGCACATTCGTCAGTTACTATTTCAAAAGTAATCGGCAAGATTTATTTTCAGCACATATTCGTCGGTTACTATTTCAAAAGTAATGGGCAAGACTTTTATTTTCAGCACATTTGTCGGTTACTATTTCAAGAGTAATCGGCATTATTTATTTTTAGCACATTCGTCGGTTACTATTTCAAAAGTAATCGGCAAGATTTTTATTTTCAGCATATTGGTCGGTGACTATTTCAAAAGTAATCGGCAAGATTTTTATTTTCAGCATATTTGTCGGTTACTTTTTCAAAAGTAATCGGCAAGATTTTTATTTTCAGCATATTTGTCGGTTACTTTTTCAAAAGTAATCGGCAAGATTTTTATTTTCAGCATATTTGTCGGTTACTATTTTAAAAGTAATCGACAAGATTTTTATTTTCAACATATTCGTCGGTTACTATTTCAAAAGTAATCGGCAAGACTTTATATTCAGCATATTCGTTGGTTACTATTTCAAAAGTAATCGGTAAGATTTTTATTTTCAACATATTCGTCGCTTACTATTTCAAAAGTAATCGGCATGATTTATTTTCAGCACATTCGTCAGTTACTATTTCAAAAGTAATCGGCAAGATTTATTTTCAGCACATATTCGTCGGTTACTATTTCAAAAGTTATCGGCAAGACTTTATTTTCAGCACATCCGTTGGTTACTATTTCAAAAGTAATCGGTAAGATTTTTATTTTCAACATATTCGTCACTTACTATTTCCAAAGTAATCGGCATGATTTATTTTCAGCACATTCGTCGGTTACTATTTCAAAAGTAATCGGCAAGATTTATTTTCAGCACATATTCGTCGGTTACTATTTCAAAAGTTATCGGCAAGACTTTATTTTCAGCACATCCGTTGGTTACTATTTCAAAAGTAATCGGTAAGATTTTTATTTTCAACATATTCGTCACTTACTATTTCCAAAGTAATCGGCATGATTTATTTTCAGCACATTCGTCGGTTACTATTTCAAAAGTAATTGGCAAGATTTTTATTTTCAGCATATTCGCCGGTGACTATTTCAAAAGTAATCGGCATGATTTATTTTCAGCAGATTCGTCAGTTACTATTTCAAAGGTAATCGACATGATTTATTTTCAACACATTCGTCGGTTACTATTTCAAAAGTAATCGGCATGATCTATTTTCTGCACATTCGTCGGTTACTATTTCAAAAGTAATCGGCAAGATTTTTATTTTCAGCATATTGGTCGGTGACTATTTCAAAAGTAATCGGCAAGATTTTTATTTTCAGCATATTTGTCGGTTACTTTTTCAAAAGTAATCGGCAAGATTTTTATTTTCAGCATATTTGTCGGTTACTATTTTAAAAATAATCGACAAGATTTTTATTTTCAACATATTCGTCGGTTACTATTTCAAAAGTAATCGGCAAGACTTTATATTCAGCATATTCGTTGGTTACTATTTCAAAAGTAATCGGTAAGATTTTTATTTTCAACATATTCGTCGCTTACTATTTCAAAAGTAATCGGCATGATTTATTTTCAACACATTCGTCGGTTACTATTTCAAAAGTAATCGGCATGATTTATTTTCAGCACATTCATCGGTTACTATTTCAAAAGTAATCGGCAAGATTTATTTTCAGCACATATTCGTCGGTTACTATTTCAAAAGTAATGGGCAAGACTTTTATTTTCAGCACATTTGTCGGTTACTATTTCAATAGTAATCGGCATTATTTATTTTCAGCACATTCGTCGGTTACTATTTCAAAAGTAATCGGCAAGATTTTTATTTTCAGCATATTGGTCGGTGACTATTTCAAAAGTAATCGGCAAGATTTTTATTTTCAGCATATTTGTCGGTTACTTTTTCAAAAGTAATCGGCAAGATTTTTATTTTCAGCATATTTGTCGGTTACTATTTTAAAAGTAATCGACAAGATTTTTATTTTCAACATATTCGTCGGTTACTATTTCAAAAGTAATCGGCAAGACTTTATATTCAGCATATTCGTTGGTTACTATTTCAAAAGTAATCGGTAAGATTTTTATTTTCAACATATTCGTCGCTTACTATTTCAAAAGTAATCGGCATGATTTATTTTCAGCACATTCGTCAGTTACTATTTCAAAAGTAATCGGCAAGATTTATTTTCAGCACATATTCGTCGGTTACTATTTCAAAAGTTATCGGCAAGACTTTATTTTCAGCACATCCGTTGGTTACTATTTCAAAAGTAATCGGTAAGATTTTTATTTTCAACATATTCGTCACTTACTATTTCCAATGTAATCGACATGATTTATTTTCAGCACATTCGTCGGTTACTATTTCAAAAGTAATTGGCAAGATTTTTATTTTCAGCATATTCGCCGGTGACTATTTCAAAAGTAATCGGCATGATTTATTTTCAGCAGATTCGTCGGTTACTATTTCAAAGGTAATCGACATGATTTATTTTCAACACATTCGTCGGTTACTATTTCAAAAGTAATCGGCATGATCTATTTTCTGCACATTCGTCGGTTACTATTTCAAAAGTAATCGGCAAGATTTTTATTTTCAGCATATTGGTCGGTGACTATTTCAAAAGTAATCGGCAAGATTTTTATTTTCAGCATATTTGTCGGTTACTTTTTCAAAAGTAATCTGCAAGATTTTTATTTTCAGCATATTTGTCGGTTACTATTTTAAAAGTAATCGACAAGATTTTTATTTTCAACATATTCGTCGGTTACTATTTCAAAAGTAATCGGCAAGACTTTATATTCAGCATATTCGTTGGTTACTATTTCAAAAGTAATCGGTAAGATTTTTATTTTCAACATATTCGTCGCTTACTATTTCAAAAGTAATCGGCATGATTTATTTTCAACACATTCGTCGGTTACTATTTCAAAAGTAATCGGCAAGATTTATTTTCAGCACATATTCGTCGCTTACTATTTCAAAAGTAATCGGCATGATTTATTTTCAGCACATTCGTCGGTTACTATTTCAAAAGTAATCGGCAAGATTTATTTTCAGCACATATTCGTCGGTTACTATTTCAAAAGTAATGGGCAAGACTTTTATTTTCAGCACATTTGTCGGTTACTATTTCAATAGTAATCGGCATTATTTATTTTTAGCACATTCGTCGGTTACTATTTCAAAAGTAATCGGCAAGATTTTTATTTTCAGCATATTGGTCGGTGACTATGTCAAAAGTAATCGGCAAGATTTTTATTTTCAGCATATTTGTCGGTTACTTTTTCAAAAGTAATCGGCAAGATTTTTATTTTCAGCATATTTGTCGGTTACTTTTTCAAAAGTAATCGGCAAGATTTTTATTTTCAGCATATTTGTCGGTTACAATTTTAAAAGTAATCGACAAGATTTTTATTTTCAACATATTCGTCGGTTACTATTTCAAAAGTAATCGGCAAGACTTTATATTCAGCATATTCGTTGGTTACTATTTCAAAAGTAATCGGTAAGATTTTTATTTTCAACATATTCGTCGCTTACTATTTCAAAAGTAATCGGCATGATTTATTTTCAGCACATTCGTCAGTTACTATTTCAAAAGTAATCGGCAAGATTTATTTTCAGCACATATTCGTCGGTTACTATTTCAAAAGTTATCGGCAAGACTTTATTTTCAGCACATCCGTTGGTTACTATTTCAAAAGTAATCGGTAAGATTTTTATTTTCAACATATTCGTCACTTACTATTTCCAAAGTAATCGGCATGATTTATTTTCAGCACATTCGTCGGTTACTATTTCAAAAGTAATCGGCAAGATTTATTTTCAGCACATATTCGTCGGTTACTATTTCAAAAGTTATCGGCAAGACTTTATTTTCAGCACATCCGTTGGTTACTATTTCAAAAGTAATCGGTAAGATTTTTATTTTCAACATATTCGTCACTTACTATTTCCAAAGTAATCGGCATGATTTATTTTCAGCACATTCGTCGGTTACTATTTCAAAAGTAATTGGCAAGATTTTTATTTTCAGCATATTCGCCGGTGACTATTTCAAAAGTAATCGGCATGATTTATTTTCAGCAGATTCGTCGGTTACTATTTCAAAGGTAATCGACATGATTTATTTTCAACACATTCGTCGGTTACTATTTCAAAAGTAATCGGCATGATCTATTTTCTGCACATTCGTCGGTTACTATTTCAAAAGTAATCGGCAAGATTTTTATTTTCAGCATATTGGTCGGTGACTATTTCAAAAGTAATCGGCAAGATTTTTATTTTCAGCATATTTGTCGGTTACTTTTTCAAAAGTAATCGGCAAGATTTTTATTTTCAGCATATTTGTCGGTTACTTTTTCAAAAGTAATCGGCAAGATTTTTATTTTCAGCATATTTGTCAGTTACTATTTTAAAAGTAATCGACAAGATTTTTATTTTCAACATATTCGTCGGTTACTATTTCAAAAGTAATCGGCAAGACTTTATATTCAGCATATTCGTTGGTTACTATTTCAAAAGTAATCGGTAAGATTTTTATTTTCAACATATTCGTCGCTTACTATTTCAAAAGTAATCGGCATGATTTATTTTCAACACATTCGTCGGTTACTATTTCAAAAGTAATCGGCAAGATTTATTTTCAGCACATATTCGTCGCTTACTATTTCAAAAGTAATCGGCATGATTTATTTTCAGCACATTCGTCGGTTACTATTTCAAAAGTAATCGGCAAGATTTATTTTCAGCACATATTCGTCGGTTACTATTTCAAAAGTAATGGGCAAGACTTTTATTTTCAGCACATTTGTCGGTTACTATTTCAAGAGTAATCGGCATTATTTATTTTTAGCACATTCGTCGGTTACTATTTCAAAAGTAATCGGCAAGATTTTTATTTTCAGCATATTGGTCGGTGACTATTTCAAAAGTAATCGGCAAGATTTTTATTTTCAGCATATTGGTCGGTGACTATTTCAAAAGTAATCGGCAAGATTTTTATTTTCAGCATATTTGTCGGTTACTTTTTCAAAAGTAATCGGCAAGATTTTTATTTTCAGCATATTTGTCGGTTACTTTTTCAAAAGTAATCGGCAAGATTTTTATTTTCAGCATATTTGTCGGTTACTATTTTAAAAGTAATCGACAAGATTTTTATTTTCAACATATTCGTCGGTTACTATTTCAAAAGTAATCGGCAAGACTTTATATTCAGCATATTCGTTGGTTACTATTTCAAAAGTAATCGGTAAGATTTTTATTTTCAACATATTCGTCGCTTACTATTTCAAAAGTAATCGGCATGATTTATTTTCAGCACATTCGTCAGTTACTATTTCAAAAGTAATCGGCAAGATTTATTTTCAGCACATATTCGTCGGTTACTATTTCAAAAGTTATCGGCAAGACTTTATTTTCAGCACATCCGTTGGTTACTATTTCAAAAGTAATCGGTAAGATTTTTATTTTCAACATATTCGTCACTTACTATTTCCAAAGTAATCGGCATGATTTATTTTCAGCACATTCGTCGGTTACTATTTCAAAAGTAATCGGCAAGATTTATTTTCAGCACATATTCGTCGGTTACTATTTCAAAAGTTATCGGCAAGACTTTATTTTCAGCACATCCGTTGGTTACTATTTCAAAAGTAATCGGTAAGATTTTTATTTTCAACATATTCGTCACTTACTATTTCCAAAGTAATCGGCATGATTTATTTTCAGCACATTCGTCGGTTACTATTTCAAAAGTAATTGGCAAGATTTTTATTTTCAGCATATTCGCCGGTGACTATTTCAAAAGTAATCGGCATGATTTATTTTCAGCAGATTCGTCGGTTACTATTTCAAAGGTAATCGACATGATTTATTTTCAACACATTCGTCGGTTACTATTTCAAAAGTAATCGGCATGATCTATTTTCTGCACATTCGTCGGTTACTATTTCAAAAGTAATCGGCAAGATTTTTATTTTCAGCATATTGGTCGGTGACTATTTCAAAAGTAATCGGCAAGATTTTTATTTTCAGCATATTTGTCGGTTACTTTTTCAAAAGTAATCGGCAAGATTTTTATTTTCAGCATATTTGTCGGTTACTATTTTAAAAATAATCGACAAGATTTTTATTTTCAACATATTCGTCGGTTACTATTTCAAAAGTAATCGGCAAGACTTTATATTCAGCATATTCGTTGGTTACTATTTCAAAAGTAATCGGTAAGATTTTTATTTTCAACATATTCGTCGCTTACTATTTCAAAAGTAATCGGCATGATTTATTTTCAACACATTCGTCGGTTACTATTTCAAAAGTAATCGGCAAGATTTATTTTCAGCACATATTCGTCGCTTACTATTTCAAAAGTAATCGGCATGATTTATTTTCAGCACATTCATCGGTTACTATTTCAAAAGTAATCGGCAAGATTTATTTTCAGCACATATTCGTCGGTTACTATTTCAAAAGTAATGGGCAAGACTTTTATTTTCAGCACATTTGTCGGTTACTATTTCAATAGTAATCGGCATTATTTATTTTCAGCACATTCGTCGGTTACTATTTCAAAAGTAATCGGCAAGATTTTTATTTTCAGCATATTGGTCGGTGACTATTTCAAAAGTAATCGGCAAGATTTTTATTTTCAGCATATTTATCGGTTACTTTTTCAAAAGTAATCGGAAAGATTTTTATTTTCAGCATATTTGTCGGTTACTATTTTAAAAGTAATCGCCAAGATTTTTATTTTCAACATATTCGTCGGTTACTATTTCAAAAGTAATCGGCAAGACTTTATATTCAGCATATTCGTTGGTTACTATTTCAAAAGTAATCGGTAAGATTTTTATTTTCAACATATTCGTCGCTTACTATTTCAAAAGTAATCGGCATGATTTATTTTCAGCACATTCGTTAGTTACTATTTCAAAAGTAATCGGCAAGATTTATTTTCAGCACATATTCGTCGGTTACTATTTCAAAAGTTATCGGCAAGACTTTATTTTCAGCACATTCGTTGGTTACTATTTCAAAAGTAATCGGTAAGATTTTTATTTTCAACATATTCGTCACTTACTATTTCCAAAGTAATCGGCATGATTTATTTTCAGCACATTCGTCGGTTACTATTTCAAAAGTAATTGGCAAGATTTTTATTTTCAGCATATTCGCCGGTGACTATTTCAAAAGTAATCGGCATGATTTATTTTCAGCAGATTCGTCGGTTACTATTTCAAAGGTAATCGACATGATTTATTTTCAACACATTCGTCGGTTACTATTTCAAAAGTAATCGGCATGATCTATTTTCTGCACATTCGTCGGTTACTATTTCAAAAGTAATCGGCAAGATTTTTATTTTCAGCATGTTCATCGGTTACTATTGTAACACTCTAAATTTTTGTTTTATGATTTGTGGTGATTTTTAATTGATTTTGGTGTGCTTGGTGTGTTTTACTTGAATTTATAAATGATATATGAGATATTTGGTGTGTTATTATTTATTATAATTATTTGTAGTGTTTTATGAAAATAGGAGAAATAATATTTTTATAGTTGAATTAAGGGATTTAATAGAAATAATTAGAATTAAGGAGAGTTTAATATAATTTAGTGGGAGAGTAAAGAGTAAAAGGAGGTTATGCTTTGGGTGGAAAGAGTAGGAAAGGAATAGTCAGTAAAGGAAATAGGAGAAACAGAATACGTATCAGTAAGAAAGAAAAACAGACTTTTTGGGAGAAAGTGAGAAGAGCCAAGAGCCAAGGGGAATTGCTAGGAATTGCTGTAGATTTTGCTGAATTAAGGTAAGGGTGGGCTAGCAATTCATTGGTTAATATATACATGTATGTTTTCATGATATTGGATTGAAAATGGTGATTTGTTGATTTAGGGTTAAGAACATGAAAAATACCATTGTTGATGAATTATGCATGATTGATGATGTTTCTATGAGATGTTTCTGTTGTGTTGTTGTGTATTGAACCCATAAACATTGTTCTAAATCATTTTGGGTAATTGAGGGATCAAAGTTGGGATTTTTGGGTAGAACAATGCTGAAATCGCACTTTTTGTGAAGCTGAGTCCAGATTTGATACCGCAAAAACGTGCCACGTTTTGGCAAGCGCGTCACGTTTTGGTCGACAGAATGCATAGTAATTCTGGGCATAAAAACGTGACACGTTTTCTAAAAACGTGACACGCTTTCTCAAAAATCAGATCATCCGTATTTCACTATTTTCACCCATTTCTGCTTTGAACTAGCTTTTGGTGTAAACATGAAAGTTTTAGATAGTTAAGTTAGCTTTCTAATGGCATTGGTTGGGCTTGAAAATGATATTTAGATTTTGAGTTATGATGAAAATAGTCCAGGTGGGTCTCTAGGAAACTTTAAGAAAACTTAGCATAACTAATCCCAAGTTAGTCCAAAACCTATGATTAGTTCCCAAACTTCAAACTTAAGTATTAGAGGTTTAATTGAGGTGTTATATGAGTATTTGGCTTATGTCTTATTGATCAAACTTGATTTGCTTTGAAGGATGTTTTAGACTTTGATATGAACGTAATTGATTAATGTATATGTTGCTATTGTTGTTGATATGTTGGAATATATATGTGTATATATGTACAATTATATACGGTGTATCGTTGTCCCCGTTGTTGATGTTGTTGAGTCGTGTTGTCCAAGTTGGGGAGTGTGTCATAAGTATTAGGCACAAATGTTGGTGTCCTAGTTGTTGTTGTTGGTTGCATGGTGAAAATGCACCACTATTTTATCGTATAGTTGTATGTAGATATACACCCTTGAGTCTCATACTCATTTGCATCGGTGGGGGCTCATGCCCCGGAATGTTTATACATTCAACTGGTGAGGGCTCATGCCCTGGAATGCTAGTCATTCACTTTGGTGAGGGCTTATGCCCTGGGATGCTTTAACCATCCAAAATTGGTGGGGGCTTATGCCCCGGAATGCTTAGCATTCAACGCGCGTAGATGGTACCACATTTGCATAATACATTGTCAGGTGATGGAGTCTTGCATTAGAAGTTTAAGGTGTGAGTTGTTGTTGGTGAGGTGTCACCACAAGTGGTGTTGTCGTTGGTGTCGTTGTTGTTGCTAATCTTTTAAAAGATAAACTTGAATATAATGTTGATATACTATGGTTGATAATTGTTGCTTATGTTAAAGGTGGTGCATTTGTTGATGTTATTTCAATTTATATGATTGACTATATATGTTTATATATAATCTTTGCTTTGTGAACTCACCCCTTCTGCTGGAATTGCCGCCTTGTGGGCAAGTGCAGGTAGCGATGGATAGATAGGAATGGCTCTCGTGTCGTAGGCTCTGATACGTAACGGGATGGGATATTATGTTTTACAATTTCATTCCTTTATGTATCATTTTATGTTGGAGATTTGTTGAATAAATATTTGATATATGTTGGAGAACATTTTTATTATGGTGAGGCCTTTGTGCCAGAAATGTTGGAAATATTACTTTTATTGGAGATAATTTATAAATGGATATTCCGCTGCATAATATTTTAATATGATGAGATATGTTGATGTTTATTTAAATAGTTTATATTTTCTATTTTAAATAAATTTTTGAAAAGAGGCATGTAATGCTCCGTTGTTGTTGAATGACTCTGATTGTTGATATTATTATGTTGTTTGGGAAACGGGGTGTTACAACTATTTCAAAGGTAATCGGCAAGATTTTTATTTTCAGCACATTCGTCGGTTACTATTTCAAAAGTATTCGGCAAGATTTTTATTTTCAACATATTCGTTGGTTACTGTTTCAAAAGTAATCGGCAAGACTTTATTTTCAGCACATTCATTGGTTACTTTTTTAAAATTAATCGGTAAGATTTTTATTTCCAACATATTCCTCGCTTACTATTTCAAAAGTAATCAGCATGATTTATTTTCAGCACATTCGTCGGTTACTATTTCAAAAGTAATCGGCAAGATTTTTATTTTCAGCATATTCGTCGGTGACTATTTCAAAAGTAATCGGCATGATTTATTTTCAGCACATTTGTCGGTTACTATTTCAAAAGTAATCAGCAAGATTTATTTTCAGCACATATTCGTCGGTTACTATTTCAAATGTAATGGGCAAGACTTTTATTTTCAGCACATTTGTCGGTTACTATTTCAATAGTAATCGGCATGATTTTTTTTCAGCACATTCGTCGGTGACTATTTCAAAAGTAATCGGCAAGATTTTTATTTTCAGCGTATTTGTCGGTTACTTTTTCAAAAGTAATTGGCAAGATTTTTATTTTCAGCATATTTGTCGGTTACTTTTTCAAAAGTAATCGGCAATATTTTTATTTTCAGCATATTTGTCAGTTACTATTTTAAAAGTAATCTACAAGATTTTTATTTTCAACATATTCGTCGGTTACTATTTCAAAAGTAATCGGCAAGACTTTATTTTCAGCATATTCGTTGATTACTATTTCAAAAGTAATCGGTAAGATTTTTATTTTCAACATATTCGTCGCTTATTATTTCAAAAGTAATCGGCATGATTTATTTTCAGCACATTTGTAACACCCATACTAAACGTATCTAGAAAGTTTAGCATGTGCATTAACTTAGTACTGGATACATTAAAATTTACAACTTAAATTACTTCGAATGAATATTGTATACAACAAATTCACGTTCGTACATGAGAGATACCATACAACAATCCAAATATTATAAAAGTACATTCTTGAAATCCTTGCGAACATCCTGCAGCGGGTACGAACGAGTCCTTGCTGAATATCCATCCGGCGATAACTTGCTCAACTGCTCTGCTAATCTGAAACAAATAAGGATTGGGATGAGACATAATGTCTCAGTGAGTTCTCCTAATCCTAGGCTATAGGTGACTTCAGGGGAAAACTATGGTCACCACGTGTCTAAGACGCTACCTGACTGCTGGGCGTCGTGCGTGAGGCTTACATAGACGGTCGTGCAAAGCTAAAGCCGTCCTAGGGTCATCTTATTTGCTTCCTTCGTGTCATGGCGGTCAAGGGATCCTAGGACCGCTAACTCAAGACGCACTAAACGCATCGAGACATAGCCTAACATATTCGTGACACGGAACTAGACCGGACGATTAGGGAAACTAAGATCGTCGTCGGTACACATACTTAACTAGTTCTACTATCTAGGCTATCGGTATCTAACCTCGTAGCGTATACATAATCGTAACATAAACTTCATAATCAAAAGCATTTCATTAGTAAGGTCTGAAAGATTAACTAAGTTGATTTTACGGAAATATAGTCGAGTGGAGTAACCCCGAGTATATTCCAAAACATAACCGATGAACCTAGCTAGGGAACATCGGACTCCACCATGTCGTGCGGCTTCCTTACGGCTAAATCATCCACCTGGTGTGAACCTCCGGTATCCCATTCTAGCATGGATAGTCAGAGACACGACATGGCCTAGCTTAAAACATAGTTTTGTTCATAGTCCAACATATCATAAACATAGGCATAGCATAACATAAACATATGGATCATAAACTAGCTCGCCGCTCGGCGTCGTATCATAAGATACCTAGGGACTTCATTCTTTAAGATTGCATACTAATTCTCGACTACCTAAGTCGAGGCTCTAGAGTTCACTCATTCTAGACTTGTATTTCCACCCATAGCTCATTGTGAACTTAACATAACATAGCATAATCCTAAGGTTTGCTTACTTAATCATATCATATACTTGACCATTATGACTTATCATACTTAGGGTCATGCCAATATCTAGTTCTCGACGATCTATGTCGAGGTTCTATGCTTACCCATTCTTAGGCTAATTTCCTACCCGAGTATAATTATGAATATTATCGTATCATTACATCTCAAGTGCCATTCATCGTTGAAGTTGTCCATGTTTTTCACGCATTTGATTATTAATATTTTAAGGTGTAGTGTGCAATAACTACTTGACTTTGAGGGGTTTTTAAGGTTATAAAAGACTGCAAGGAAAAACTTCGTCGGAACCACCACACCACATGAAATTCTTTAAGGAAAAGTGTTGTGCTGTGGAATCTCGCTTCAAGCGAGATTTCTTGCTTCAAGCGAGATTCACCCAGTTGACTACTGTCAAAATCTCGCTTGAGCGAGATTTTCTCGCTTAAGCGAGCATTCATCGTCCCAGACCTGCAGAATTCGTGTTTTTGACTTCTAAACCTCAAAATCAAGTTTCTAATGCACCCAAAACACCCAGAACACATAGAAAAACAGTTTAGAACAAGTGCATGGCAACAAACAACACAATTTCAACCATTAATGGCAAAGGGGCAACTAAAACCTAAACTAACAATTCATAATTCCATATCTAAGTTTACACAAAACCATAGGTAGGAAATCTATCTATAGAACTCACCTAAGATTCCCAGCAAGCTAGCACAACATTAAACAACTACAGCAACATCACAGCTCCAAGACTTCAATCCAATCCAAACCCTAGCTCTTACTTCTTGATTCTCAAGCTTCAAAGTTCATACCATACATCCTCGTTGTTTTGCTTGCTTGCTAGAACATCTTGCTTCACCAATTCTCATACATCTTGGAAGTTGATGGAAGGATAGAGAGGGAAAGGGGGCGGCCCTTAGAGAGAAGGAAGAGAGAACTTCCTTTTTTGTGAAGCTAGAGAGAGAAATAACATTACACAATGAGACATTCTTAGCCAAACTCACTTATATACTCCTTGTGCGAAAATACTGAAATGCCCCTGGTCTCGGTCGTTCTATCTCTGACATTGCATAATGACATCCTTTAACGTACTTGAATTCCATAAACATTGTTCTCTGGCGCACCTTCGACTGATGTAATTCCAAATTGACGAGCGGGATATTACAACATTCGTCGGTTACTATTTCAAAAGTAATCGGCAAGATTTATTTTCAGCACATATTCGTCGGTTACTATTTCAAAAGTTATCGGCAAGACTTTATTTTCAGCACATTCGTTGGTTACCATTTCAAAAGTAATCGGTAAGATTTTTATTTTCAACATATTCGTCACTTACTATTTCCAAAGTAATCGGCATGATTTATTTTCAGCACATTCGTTGGTTACTATTTCAAAAGTAATCGGCAAGATTTTTATTTTCAGCATATTCGACGATGACTATTTCAAAAGTAATCAGCATGATTTATTTTCAGCATATTCGTCGGTTACTATTTCAAAGGTAATCGACATGATTTATTTTCAACACATTCGTCGGTTACTATTTCAAAAGTAATGGGCATGATCTATTTTCTGCACATTCGTCGGTTACTATTTCAAAAGTAATAGGCAAGATTTTTATTTTCAGCATGTTCATCGGTTACTATTTCAAAGGTAATCGGCAAGATTTTTATTTTCAGCACATTCGTCGGTTACTATTTCAAAAGTATTCGGCAAGATTTTTATTTTCAACATATTCGTCGGTTACTATTTCAAAAGTAATCGGCAAGACTTTATTTTCAGCACATTCATTGGTTACTTTTTTAAAAGTAATCGGTAAGATTTTTATTTCCAACATATTCCTCGCTTACTATTTCAATAGTAATCGGCATGATTTATTTTCAGCACATTCGTCGGTTACTATTTCAAAAGTAATCGGCAAGATTTTTATTTTCAGCATATTGGTCGGTGACTATTTCAAAAGTAATCGGCAAGATTTTTATTTTCAGCATATTTGTCGGTTACTTTTTCAAAAGTAATCGGCAAGATTTTTATTTTCAGCATATTTGTCGGTTACGATTTTAAAAGTAATCGACAAGATTTTTATTTTCAACATATTCGTCGATTACTATTTCAAAAGTAATCGGCAAGACTTTATTTTCAGCATATTCGTTGGTTACTATTTCAAAAGTAATCGGTAAGATTTTTATTTTCAACATATTCGTCACTTACTATTTCCAAAGTAATCGGCATGATTTATTTTCAGCACATTCGTTGGTTACTATTTCAAAAGTAATCGGGAAGATTTTTATTTTCAGCATATTCGACGATGACTATTTCAAAAGTAATCGGCATGATTTATTTTCAGCATATTCGTCGGTTACTATTTCAAAGGTAATCGACATGATTTATTTTCAACACATTCGTCGGTTACTATTTCAAAAGTAATGGGCATGATCTATTTTCTGCACATTCGTCGGTTACTATTTCAAAAGTAATAGGCAAGATTTTTATTTTCAGCATGTTCATCGGTTACTATTTCAAAGGTAATCGGCAAGATTTTTATTTTCAGCACATTCGTCGGTTACTATTTCAAAAGTATTCGGCAAGATTTTTATTTTCAACATATTCGTCGGTTACTATTTCAAAAGTAATCGGCAAGACTTTATTTTCAGCACATTCATTGGTTACTTTTTTAAAAGTAATCGGTAAGATTTTTATTTCCAACATATTCCTCGCTTACTATTTCAATAGTAATCGGCATGATTTATTTTCAGCACATTCGTCGGTTACTATTTCAAAAGTAATCGGCAAGATTTTTATTTTCAGCATATTGGTCGGTGACTATTTCAAATGTAATCGGCAAGATTTTTATTTTCAGCATATTTGTCGGTTGTAACACCCCGTTCCCGAAATAACGTAATAATAATAATAATAATAAAATAGTAATCAGAGTTATTCAACAAAACTACGGAGTATCACACTTCTTTTTCAAAATTATTTAAATAGAATATAAAAACTATTTAAAACCAACATACAATATCATCATATTAAATTCTGCAGCGGAAAGTCTTTATATAAAAATCATATCCGACAACTACATCATAATCTTGGCACAAAGGCCGTTAACATAATAAAATTTATTCGACAATTAAATCTCATCAACATCTTCTTCAAAGAAATGATACATAAAGGAATACAAGAAAGATAACGTTCCCCATCCCTACTATGTATCAGAGCCCTAGACGCAAGAGCCAACATCACTAGTCTTCGCTACCTGCACTTGCCCACAAGGCGGCAATTCCAGCAGAAGGGGTGAGTTCACAAATCAAAGGTAAATATACAGATATATGAATCATCAAAGTAAATTGAAACAACAACAGCAAACAGCAACATTATCAACATCATCTCAACTTAATAATTTAAATTCACCTTTGATTAATATCAGCAACAATAACAACAACACTTGTGGCGGCATCTCACCAACAACAATCCCAAAGGACAACTCACTCCTACTACTAATGCAAGACTCCATAAACATCTAATGCATTATGCATGTGGTACCAACTACGCGCGTTGAATGCTAAGCATTCCAGGGCAATAAGCCCCCAACAGTTTGGATGGTTAAAGCATCCCAGGGCAATAAGCCCCCAACAGGTGAACGATAAAGCGTTCCAGGGCAATAAGCCCCCAACAGGTGAATGATAAACATTCCAGGGCAATAAGCCCCCAACAAATGCAAATGAGTATGAAATGACTCTATGGTGTATATCAGCATACAACCCAACATCTTAATGGAGCATATCAGCATGCAACCAACAACAACAACAACTTAGGATACCCTCCCCAACTGGACAAGACCACTCAACATCAACAAGGCAACTCAATTAACCAAGTATCATTATTTGCACATCACAAACATAATTTCATCTTAATCATCATCATAATATAGTTTTTATCATCTAAACAATTCTTAATAAATCCAATAAACATCCTAGAAAGCTTAGGTTTGAGTTTAGGACACTTTTGGAAAATCACATTTTGGGTCGCACAGGACCCAGCTCGCTTAAGCGAGCAGCATCTCGCTTGAGCGAGTCAAATGACGAAAGTTTGGTTTTAGCTCGCTTGAAGCTCGCTTCTGGTTCGCTTAAGCGAACAGGTTAAATACACTATCCTGGGCGTCTCTCGCTTAAGCGACGGGTATCTCGCTTAAACGACGCAAATGACGAAGGTTAGCATTTTGCTCGCTTAGGGTTCGCTCGTGGCTCGCTTAAGCGAGCGGCTAAAAGTTCAGACTGGGCGTAGCAAAGTGTTGCTCGCTTGAGCGAAGGGCATCTCGCTTAAGCGAGTATTCGTCTGGGCAGAATTACAACCTACGATTCTAACTCCATTTTCATCCAAAAATCCCATTTTTAATCCCCCAATCTCCCAAATAGGTTTAGAAACAATGTCTATGGGTTCAAGGCACAACAAAACATCAGAACATATCATAAAAACAACATTACAACACAATTCATCAAGAAAATGAGCAATTCAACATATTCTTAAACCTAGTTCCCAAAACTACAAATTTTCAATCCAAATTCATGAAATCATAAACATATATATTGACAATTGAAGAGTAAACCCACCCTTACCTTAATTTAGCAAATTTCTACAGCAAATGATCAGGTTCTCTCTTCCTAGCTCTTCCCTCTTGGTTCTTCTCTTTTCTCCCAAAACTCTTGTCTGTTCTTTACTGTACGTACAATTTGTTTCTTTCCTTTACTGACTTTCCTATTTCCTTTACAAAGTGTAACTCCTTTTTCTTTCTTTACTCCCTCACTTAATTTTCTTTTAATTTCCATTAACCCCCTTAAACTCTACTAATTCTAAATAATTAATAATTCCTCCTAAATTACTTAAATAATAAAAATCACACAAATAATTATATGATAAATAACAACACTTCAAATTATTCACATAAATTATATAAAATACATAAAACATATTAAATCAACCAAAAATAGCAAAATAACAACTAGGGCGTTACAACTCTCCCCAACTTAGAGAATTTCGTCCTCGAAATAATACCTTAAGCAACAAACAACTCAGGATAGGACTCTTGCATCTTGCTCTCCAATTCCCAAGTCAAACTCTCACCGGTTACACCGCCCCAAACAACTCTAACCAAAGGTATCTCCTTGCCTCTCAACTGCTTCACCTTGCGATCATCAATCCTCAACGGCAAAGTCTCAACAGTGAGGTTGTCCCTGACTTGCACATCATCTCTAGGAATAACATGCGAAGGATCTGCTACATACTTTCTCAACTGCGAGACATGAAACACATCATGCAAGTTCGATAGATGTGGTGGCAATCCGATCCGATACGCCACGGTTCCAACTCTCTCGGAAATCTGATAAGGACCAATGAACTTTGGAGTCAACTTCTTCGACTTCAATGCACGTCCTACACCCGTCATCGGAGTAACCCTCAAGAACACATGCTCACCCTCTTGAAACTCAAGGGCTTTTCTCCTTTTGTCATGATAACTCTTCTGACGATCTTGAGATGCCTTCATCTTTTCTCTTATCATCTTGACCTTTTCCGTAGTCTGCTGCACTAACTCAGGTCCTAACACAACACTTTCACCCGATTCAAACCAACATAGAGGAGTTCTACACCTTCGACCATACAAAGCTTCGAACGGTGCCATACCAATACTCGAATGGTAACTATTATTATAGGTAAACTCTATCAACGGCAAGTGGCTGTCCCAAGCTCCACCTTGCTCAAGTACACACACCCTCAACAAATCCTCCAAGGATTGGATAGTCCTCTCCGACTGACCATCTGTCTGCGGATGATAAGCCGAACTCAATCTTAACTTCGAACCCAATGCATCTTGCAAGCTCTTCCAAAACCTCGAAGTAAACCTCGGATCTCTATCCGACACAATACTAGATGGAACACCATGCAACTTCACAATATCACGGATATAAATCTCCGCCAACTGAGCCACTGGATAAGTAATGTTGATCGGAATAAAGTGCGCCGACTTGGTCAACCTGTCGACCACGACCCAAATGGCATCATGCCCTCTTGAAGTATTCGGTAAACTCGTCACAAAATCCATAGAAATGCTATCCCACTTCCACTCAGGCACATCTAGCGGAGTCAACAGCCCTGCAGGCTTCTGGTGCTCAACCTTAGACTTCTGGCAAGTCAAACAAGCATACACAAACTGAGCAACATCCCTTTTCAAACCGGACCACCAAAACAATTTCTTCAGGTCATGATACATTTTAGTAGCTCCAGGATGAATACTCAAACTACTCTTGTGACTTTCTTCTAAAATTAACTTCTTCAAATCCTCATCACCCGGAATACAAATCCTTCCTCTAAACCTCAACACACCTTGGTCATCTACCTTGAAGTCACCATCTACATTCGGATCATTAGCAGTCATCAAATCAACCAACTTAACATCAAGCTTCTGCGCCTCTTTGATATCATTCAAGAAGTCACTATTTATTTTCAGCATACCCAACTGCACACTCTGAGGCGACCTTTCACAGACAAGACTCAAATCTCTGAACTGTTCAAGCAACTCGAACTCTTTCACCATCAAAGCCGACATATGCAATGTCTTTCTACTCAACGCATCGGCCACAACATTAGCTTTACCAGGATGGTAATTCAAGCCAAAATCGTAGTCCTTAAGTAACTCAAGCCACCTTCTCTGCCTCATGTTCAACTCCTTCTGATCAAACAAATACTTTAAACTCTTATGATCACTAAACACCTCGAATCTGGAACCATACAAATAGTGCCTCCAAATTTTCAACACAAATACTACAGCTGCCAATTCTAGATCATGCGTAGGATAATTCTTCTCATGCACTCGCAGCTGTCTAGAAGCATACGCGACCACCTTGCCATCTTGCATCAAAACACCACCTAATCCCAGCTTAGATGCATCACAATACACAACAAAAGGTTCTTCTGGCTTTGGCAAAATCAAAATAGGAGCAGTCGTCAATCTTTGCTTCAAATCGTTGAAACTACTCTCACAATGAGCATCCCACACAAATGCTTTTCCTTTACAAGTCAACTGCGTCAGAGGAAGTGCCAACTTCGAAAATCCCTCAATGAATCTGCGGTAATAACCAGCCAACCCCAGAAAACTTCTTACCTCAGTAACTGACTTCGGTGTCTCCCACTGCGACACAGCATCAACCTTCGAAGGATCTACAGCAATACCATTACCAGAAATAATGTGGCCAAGAAAACTTACTTCATGCAACCAGAATTCACATTTGGACAGCTTGGCATACAGCTTCTTTTCCTTCAGCACTTGCAGCACAATCTTCAAATGCTCTGCATGCTCAGCTTCAGTCTTAGAATAAATCAAAATATCATCAATAAAAACCACAACAAACTGATCCAGATACTCATGAAAAATTCTGTTCATGTACTCCATAAACACACCAGGTGCATTCGTCACACCGAAAGGCATCACCTTATACTCATAATGACCATATCGTGTCCGAAACGCTGTCTTTTGCATATCCTCATCCTTCACCTTTATCTGATGGTAACCTGACCTCAAGTCAATTTTGCTAAACACACGGGCACCCACTAGTTGATCCATCAAATCATCAATCCTCGGTAGTGGATACCTATTCTTAATCGTCACCTTATTCAACTGACGGTAATCGATGCACAACCGCATGCTACCATCCTTCTTCTTTACTAACAACACCGGCGCTCCCCACGGTGAAACACTCGGTCTCACAAACTTCTTGTCAAGCAAGTCTTCTAACTGCTTCTTCAGCTCAGCTAACTCAGAAGCTGACATACGGTAAGGAGCCATCGACACAGGCTTCGTACCCGGCACAAGGTCTATCGAAAATTCCACTTCTCTCTCTGGTGGCACATCTGGAATCTCATCAGGGAAAACTTCAGGAAATTCCTTCACAACAGGCAGCCCATCAATCACAGCTTGGTTCTCCACCGACAAGAACGCCAACAAAGAAAACATTAACACGCCATCTTGTTCTAACCGCTTCATCTCCTTAGTGGACAAAAATTCTGTCCCACTCTCTTCTTCAGCAGAAGAAAACCGCACAGTCTTGGTAAAACAATTGATCAGGACATGATTGTATTCCAACCAATTCATTCCCAATATTACATCCATTCCCACCAACGGCAAACAGACAAGGTCCACCTCAAAATCTCTACCAAATACAGACAACGGACAACTTAAGCAAACAAGGGAAGTAGTTACTGAACCCTTAGCTGGAGTTTCAACAACCATCTCCCCATTCATATCAGACATAATCAAACCCAATCTTTGTGCACAGTCAATAGCAATGAAACAATGCGTTGCACCAGTATCTATAATAGCAATTAAAGGAGTACCATTAAAGAAACAAGTACCTCTGATAAGTCGATCCTCCTGATCAGTCTGAGTACCGGTCAAGGCAAAAACTCTACCACTGGTCTGCGCCTTCTTAGGCTTAGTGCACTGAGAACCAATGTGACCTTCTTCATTGCAGTTGAAACAAACAATGTCCCCACGCTTGCATTCGGTGACAGTGTGGCCCTTCTTTCCGCATCTGAAGCACTTCTTCTCATCACGGGTACAAGCATTACTCTTGTGGCCTTTAACACCACACTTATAACAAACCACTTCGGCAGGAGCATCTCTACGTGTTGGCCTCCTCTCATCTTGCATCCTCTGCTTGCCCTTATCAGCTGGGGCACTATAAGGCTTCGGGCGACTCTGCTGCCCCTTTCCTCTACGGTCATTCATTATCTTATAGTGAGCTTTGGTGTCCTCTTCATAAATACGGCAGCTGCTCACCAACTCAGAGAAATCTCTGATCTTCTGATAGCCAATGGCCCGCTTGATATCAGCTCGCAGACCATTCTCAAATTTAATACACTTGGAGAACTCAGCAGTCTCCGCAGCATAGTGGGGATAAAACTTTGCAAGCTCCACGAACTTAGCAGCATACTCCGTAATGGACATGTCTCCTTGCTTCAGCTCAAGGAATTCTATTTCTTTCTTACCTCGGACATCCTCCGGAAAATACCTCCTCAAGAACTCTCTTCTAAAAACAGCCCATGTAATCACAGCCCCTTCATTCTCTAACACCGGCTGCACACTCACCCACCAGTCGTCAGCCTCTTCCGCTAACATGTGAGTGCCAAACCGCACCATCTGAACATCCGTACACTGCATCACCCGGAAGATCCTCTCGACCTCCTTCAGCCAGGTCTGTGCTCCATCAGGGTCATACCTTCCCTTAAAGGTTGGTGGATGATTCCTCAAGAAGGTTTCAAGCATCCTTACACCTTCACCAGCCCCACCAACACCTTGCTGTTGTCCAACCACTTGAGCCATTGCTTGCAAAGCAGCAGCAAGAGCAGCATCATTTCTTCCGGCCATCTCGATAGTTCTACATAACAACAAGAATTAGAACACACAAAGACAGTTTTAAACCTGTCACACTACTCTACATGGCTCGACACGACTCTTCTAATGGTCTGACGGACCGACTTGCTCTGATACCAATTGTAACACCCCGTTCCCGAAATAACGTAATAATAATAATAATAATAAAATAGTAATCAGAGTTATTCAACAAAACAACGGAGTATCACACTTCTTTTTCAAAATTATTTAAATAGAATATAAAAACTATTTAAAACCAACATACAATATCATCATATTAAATTCTGCAGCGGAAAGTCTTTATATAAAAATCATATCCGACAACTACATCATAATCTTGGCACAAAGGCCGTTAACATAATAAAATTTATTCGACAATTAAATCTCATCAACATCTTCTTCAAAGAAATGATACATAAAGGAATACAAGAAAGATAACGTTCCCCATCCCTACTATGTATCAGAGCCCTAGACGCAAGAGCCAACATCACTAGTCTTCGCTACCTGCACTTGCCCACAAGGCGGCAATTCCAGCAGAAGGGGTGAGTTCACAAATCAAAGGTAAATATACAGATATATGAATCATCAAAGTAAATTGAAACAACAACAGCAAACAGCAACATTATCAACATCATCTCAACTTAATAATTTAAATTCACCTTTGATTAATATCAGCAACAATAACAACAACACTTGTGGCGGCATCTCACCAACAACAATCCCAAAGGACAACTCACTCCTACTACTAATGCAAGACTCCATAAACATCTAATGCATTATGCATGTGGTACCAACTACGCGCGTTGAATGCTAAGCATTCCAGGGCAATAAGCCCCCAACAGTTTGGATGGTTAAAGCATCCCAGGGCAATAAGCCCCCAACAGGTGAACGATAAAGCGTTCCAGGGCAATAAGCCCCCAACAGGTGAATGATAAACATTCCAGGGCAATAAGCCCCCAACAAATGCAAATGAGTATGAAATGACTCTATGGTGTATATCAGCATACAACCCAACATCTTAATGGAGCATATCAGCATGCAACCAACAACAACAACAACTTAGGATACCCTCCCCAACTGGACAAGACCACTCAACATCAACAAGGCAACTCAATTAACCAAGTATCATTATTTGCACATCACAAACATAATTTCATCTTAATCATCATCATAATATAGTTTTTATCATCTAAACAATTCTTAATAAATCCAATAAACATCCTAGAAAGCTTAGGTTTGAGTTTAGGACACTTTTGGAAAATCACATTTTGGGTCGCACAGGACCCAGCTCGCTTAAGCGAGCAGCATCTCGCTTGAGCGAGTCAAATGACGAAAGTTTGGTTTTAGCTCGCTTGAAGCTCGCTTCTGGTTCGCTTAAGCGAACAGGTTAAATACACTATCCTGGGCGTCTCTCGCTTAAGCGACGGGTATCTCGCTTAAGCGACGCAAATGACGAAGGTTAGCATTTTGCTCGCTTAGGGTTCGCTCGTGGCTCGCTTAAGCGAGCGGCTAAAAGTTCAGACTGGGCGTAGCAAAGTGTTGCTCGCTTGAGCGAAGGGCATCTCGCTTAAGCGAGTATTCGTCTGGGCAGAATTACAACCTACGATTCTAACTCCATTTTCATCCAAAAATCCCATTTTTAATCCCCCAATCTCCCAAATAGGTTTAGAAACAATGTCTATGGGTTCAAGGCACAACAAAACATCAGAACATATCATAAAAACAACATTACAACACAATTCATCAAGAAAATGAGCAATTCAACATATTCTTAAACCTAGTTCCCAAAACTACAAATTTTCAATCCAAATTCATGAAATCATAAACATATATATTGACAATTGAAGAGTAAACCCACCCTTACCTTAATTTAGCAAATTTCTACAGCAAATGATCAGGTTCTCTCTTCCTAGCTCTTCCCTCTTGGTTCTTCTCTTTTCTCCCAAAACTCTTGTCTGTTCTTTACTGTACGTACAATTTGTTTCTTTCCTTTACTGACTTTCCTATTTCCTTTACAAAGTGTAACTCCTTTTTCTTTCTTTACTCCCTCACTTAATTTTCTTTTAATTTCCATTAACCCCCTTAAACTCTACTAATTCTAAATAATTAATAATTCCTCCTAAATTACTTAAATAATAAAAATCACACAAATAATTATATGATAAATAACAACACTTCAAATTATTCACATAAATTATATAAAATACATAAAACATATTAAATCAACCAAAAATAGCAAAATAACAACTAGGGCGTTACAACTCTCCCCAACTTAGAGAATTTCGTCCTCGAAATAATACCTTAAGCAACAAACAACTCAGGATAGGACTCTTGCATCTTGCTCTCCAATTCCCAAGTCAAACTCTCACCGGTTACACCGCCCCAAACAACTCTAACCAAAGGTATCTCCTTGCCTCTCAACTGCTTCACCTTGCGATCATCAATCCTCAACGGCAAAGTCTCAACAGTGAGGTTGTCCCTGACTTGCACATCATCTCTAGGAATAACATGCGAAGGATCTGCTACATACTTTCTCAACTGCGAGACATGAAACACATCATGCAAGTTCGATAGATGTGGTGGCAATCCGATCCGATACGCCACGGTTCCAACTCTCTCGGAAATCTGATAAGGACCAATGAACTTTGGAGTCAACTTCTTCGACTTCAATGCACGTCCTACACCCGTCATCGGAGTAACCCTCAAGAACACATGCTCACCCTCTTGAAACTCAAGGGCTTTTCTCCTTTTGTCATGATAACTCTTCTGACGATCTTGAGATGCCTTCATCTTTTCTCTTATCATCTTGACCTTTTCCGTAGTCTGCTGCACTAACTCAGGTCCTAACACAACACTTTCACCCGACTCAAACCAACATAGAGGAGTTCTACACCTTCGACCATACAAAGCTTCGAACGGTGCCATACCAATACTCGAATGGTAACTATTATTATAGGTAAACTCTATCAACGGCAAGTGGCTGTCCCAAGCTCCACCTTGCTCAAGTACACACACCCTCAACAAATCCTCCAAGGATTGGATAGTCCTCTCCGACTGACCATCTGTCTGCGGATGATAAGCCGAACTCAATCTTAACTTCGAACCCAATGCATCTTGCAAGCTCTTCCAAAACCTCAAAGTAAACCTCGGATCTCTATCCGACACAATACTAGATGGAACACCATGCAACTTCACAATATCACGGATATAAATCTCCGCCAACTGAGCCACTGGATAAGTAATGTTGATCGGAATAAAGTGCGCCGACTTGGTCAACCTGTCGACCACGACCCAAATGGCATCATGCCCTCTTGAAGTATTCGGTAAACTCGTCACAAAATCCATAGAAATGCTATCCCACTTCCAAAAGTAATCGGCAAGATTTTTATTTTCAACATATTCGTTGGTTACTATTTCAAAAGTAATCGGCAAGACTTTATTTTCAGCACATTCATTGGTTACTTTTTTAAAATTAATCGGTAAGATTTTTATTTCCAACATATTCCTCGCTTACTATTTCAAAAGTAATCAGCATGATTTATTTTCAGCACATTCGTCGATTACTATTTCAAAAGTAATCGGCAAGATTTTTATTTTCAGCATATTTGTCGGTTACTATTTTAAAAGTAATCGACAAGATTTTTATTTTCAACATATTCGTCGGTTACTATTTCAAAAGTAATCGGCAAGACTTTATATTCAGCATATTCGTTGGTTACTATTTCAAAAGTAATCGGTAAGATTATTATTTTCAACATATTCGTCGCTTACTATTTCAAAAGTAATCGGCATGATTTATTTTCAACACATTCGTCGGTTACTATTTCAAAAGTAATCGGCAAGATTTATTTTCAGCACATATTCGTCGCTTACTATTTCAAAAGTAATCGGCATGATTTATTTTCAGCACATTCGTCGGTTACTATTTCAAAAGTAATCGGCAAGATTTATTTTCAGCACATATTCGTCGGTTACTATTTCAAAAGTAATGGGCAAGACTTTTATTTTCAGCACATTTGTCGGTTACTATTTCAATAGTAATCGGCATTATTTATTTTCAGCACATTCGTCGGTTACTATTTCAAAAGTAATCGGCAAGATTTTTATTTTCAGCATATTGGTCGGTGACTATTTCAAAAGTGATCGGCAAGATTTTTATTTTCAGCATATTTGTCGGTTACTTTTTCAAAAGTAATCGGCAAGATTTTTATTTTCAGCATATTTGTCGGTTACTATTTTAAAAGTAATCGACAAGATTTTTATTTTCAACATATTCGTCGGTTACTATTTCAAAAGTAATCGGCAAGACTTTATATTCAGCATATTCGTTGGTTACTATTTCAAAAGTAATCGGTAAGATTTTTATTTTCAACATATTCGTCGCTTACTATTTCAAAAGTAATCGGCATGATTTATTTTCAGCACATTCGTCAGTTACTATTTCAAAAGTAATCGGCAAGATTTATTTTCAGCACATATTCGTCGGTTACTATTTCAAAAGTTATCGGCAAGACTTTATTTTCAGCACATCCGTTGGTTACTATTTCAAAAGTAATCGGTAAGATTTTTATTTTCAACATATTCGTCACTTACTATTTCCAAAGTAATCGGCATGATTTATTTTCAGCACATTCGTCGGTTACTATTTCAAAAGTAATTCGCAAGATTTTTATTTTCAGCATATTCGCCGGTGACTATTTCAAAAGTAATCGGCATGATTTATTTTCAGCAGATTCGTCGGTTACTATTTCAAAGGTAATCGACATGATTTATTTTCAACACATTCGTCGGTTACTATTTCAAAAGTAATCGGCATGATCTATTTTCTGCACATTCGTTGGTTACTATTTCAATAGTAATCGGCAAGATTTTTATTTTCAGCATATTGGTCGGTGACTATTTCAAAAGTAATTGGCAAGATTTTTATTTTCAGCATATTTGTCGGTTACTTTTGCAAAAGTAATCGGCAAGATTTTTATTTTCAGCATATTTGTCGGTTACTATTTTAAAAGTAATCGACAAGATTTTTATTTTCAACATATTCGTCGGTTACTATTTCAAAAGTAATCGGCAAGACTTTATATTCAGCATATTCGTTGGTTACTATTTCAAAAGTAATCGGTAAGATTATTATTTTCAACATATTCGTCGCTTACTATTTCAAAAGTAATCGGCATGATTTATTTTCAACACATTCGTCGGTTACTATTTCAAAAGTAATCGGCAAGATTTATTTTCAGCACATATTCGTCGCTTACTATTTCAAAAGTAATCGGCATGATTTATTTTCCGCACATTCGTTGGTTACTATTTCAAAAGTAATCGGCAAGATTTATTTTCAGCACATATTCGTCGGTTACTATTTCAAAAGTAATGGGCAAGACTTTTATTTTCAGCACATTTGTCGGTTACTATTTCAATAGTAATCGGCATTATTTATTTTCAGCACATTCGTCGGTTACTATTTCAAAAGTAATCGGCAAGATTTTTATTTTCAGCATATTGGTCGGTGACTATTTCAAAAGTAATCGGCAAGATTTTTATTTTCAGCATATTTGTCGGTTACTTTTTCAAAAGTAATCGGCAAGATTTTTATTTTCAGCATATTTGTCGGTTAGTATTTTAAAAGTAATCGACAAGATTTTTATTTTCAACATATTCGTCGGTTACTATTTCAAAAGTAATCGGCAAGAATTTATATTCAGCATATTCGTTGGTTACTATTTCAAAAGTAATCGGTCAGATTTTTATTTTCAACATATTAGTCGATTACTATTTCAAAAGTAATCGGCAAGACTTTATTTTCAGCATATTCGTTGGTTACAATTTCAAAAGTAATCGGTAAGATTTTTATTTTCAACATATTCGTCGCTTACTATTTCAAAAGTAATTGGCATGATTTATTTTCAGCACATTCATTGGTTACTTTTTTAAAATTAATCGGTAAGATTTTTATTTCCAACATATTCCTCGCTTACTATTTCAAAAGTAATCAGCATGATTTATTTTCAGCACATTCGTCGATTACTATTTCAAAAGTAATCGGCAAGATTTTTATTTTCAGCATATTTGTCGGTTACTATTTTAAAAGTAATCGACAAGATTTTTATTTTCAACATATTCGTCGGTTACTATTTCAAAAGTAATCGGCAAGACTTTATATTCAGCATATTCGTTGGTTACTATTTCAAAAGTAATCGGTAAGATTATTATTTTCAACATATTCGTCGCTTACTATTTCAAAAGTAATCGGCATGATTTATTTTCAACACATTCGTCGGTTACTATTTCAAAAGTAATCGGCAAGATTTATTTTCAGCACATATTCGTCGCTTACTATTTCAAAAGTAATCGGCATGATTTATTTTCAGCACATTCGTCGGTTACTATTTCAAAAGTAATCGGCAAGATTTATTTTCAGCACATATTCGTCGGTTACTATTTCAAAAGTAATGGGCAAGACTTTTATTTTCAGCACATTTGTCGGTTACTATTTCAATAGTAATCGGCATTATTTATTTTCAGCACATTCGTCGGTTACTATTTCAAAAGTAATCGGCAAGATTTTTATTTTCAGCATATTGGTCGGTGACTATTTCAAAAGTGATCGGCAAGATTTTTATTTTCAGCATATTTGTCGGTTACTTTTTCAAAAGTAATCGGCAAGATTTTTATTTTCAGCATATTTGTCGGTTACTATTTTAAAAGTAATCGACAAGATTTTTATTTTCAACATATTCGTCGGTTACTATTTCAAAAGTAATCGGCAAGACTTTATATTCAGCATATTCGTTGGTTACTATTTCAAAAGTAATCGGTAAGATTTTTATTTTCAACATATTCGTCGCTTACTATTTCAAAAGTAATCGGCATGATTTATTTTCAGCACATTCGTCAGTTACTATTTCAAAAGTAATCGGCAAGATTTATTTTCAGCACATATTCGTCGGTTACTATTTCAAAAGTTATCGGCAAGACTTTATTTTCAGCACATCCGTTGGTTACTATTTCAAAAGTAATCGGTAAGATTTTTATTTTCAACATATTCGTCACTTACTATTTCCAAAGTAATCGGCATGATTTATTTTCAGCACATTCGTCGGTTACTATTTCAAAAGTAATTCGCAAGATTTTTATTTTCAGCATATTCGCCGGTGACTATTTCAAAAGTAATCGGCATGATTTATTTTCAGCAGATTCGTCGGTTACTATTTCAAAGGTAATCGACATGATTTATTTTCAACACATTCGTCGGTTACTATTTCAAAAGTAATCGGCATGATCTATTTTCTGCACATTCGTCGGTTACTATTTCAATAGTAATCGGCAAGATTTTTATTTTCAGCATATTGGTCGGTGACTATTTCAAAAGTAATTGGCAAGATTTTTATTTTCAGCATATTTGTCGGTTACTTTTGCAAAAGTAATCGGCAAGATTTTTATTTTCAGCATATTTGTCGGTTACTATTTTAAAAGTAATCGACAAGATTTTTATTTTCAACATATTCGTCGGTTACTATTTCAAAAGTAATCGGCAAGACTTTATATTCAGCATATTCGTTGGTTACTATTTCAAAAGTAATCGGTAAGATTATTATTTTCAACATATTCGTCGCTTACTATTTCAAAAGTAATCGGCATGATTTATTTTCAACACATTCGTCGGTTACTATTTCAAAAGTAATCGGCAAGATTTATTTTCAGCACATATTCGTCGCTTACTATTTCAAAAGTAATCGGCATGATTTATTTTCAGCACATTCGTTGGTTACTATTTCAAAAGTAATCGGCAAGATTTATTTTCAGCACATATTCGTCGGTTACTATTTCAAAAGTAATGGGCAAGACTTTTATTTTCAGCACATTTGTCGGTTACTATTTCAATAGTAATCGGCATTATTTATTTTCAGCACATTCGTCGGTTACTATTTCAAAAGTAATCGGCAAGATTTTTATTTTCAGCATATTGGTCGGTGACTATTTCAAAAGTAATCGGCAAGATTTTTATTTTCAGCATATTTGTCGGTTACTTTTTCAAAAGTAATCGGCAAGATTTTTATTTTCAGCATATTTGTCGGTTAGTATTTTAAAAGTAATCGACAAGATTTTTATTTTCAACATATTCGTCGGTTACTATTTCAAAAGTAATCGGCAAGAATTTATATTCAGCATATTCGTTGGTTACTATTTCAAAAGTAATCGGTCAGATTTTTATTTTCAACATATTAGTCGATTACTATTTCAAAAGTAATCGGCAAGACTTTATTTTCAGCATATTCGTTGGTTACAATTTCAAAAGTAATCGGTAAGATTTTTATTTTCAACATATTCGTCGCTTACTATTTCAAAAGTAATTGGCATGATTTATTTTCAGCACATTCGTCGGTTACTATTTCAAAAGTAATCGGCCAGATTTATTTTCAGCACATATTCGTCGGTTACTATTTCAAAAGTAATGGGCAAGACTTTTATTTTCAACACATTTGTCGGTTACTATTTCAATAGTAATCGGCATTAATTATTTTCAGCACATTCGTCGGTTACTATTTCAAAAGTAATCGGCAAGATTTTTATTTTCAGCATATTGGTCGGTGACTATTTCAAAAGTGATCGGCAAGATTTTTATTTTCAGCATATTTGTCGGTTACTTTTTCAAAAGTAATCGGCAAGATTTTTATTTTCAGCATATTTGTCGGTTACTATTTTAAAAGTAATCGACAAGATTTTTATTTTCAACATATTCGTCGGTTACTATTTCAAAAGTAATCGGCAAGACTTTATATTCAGCATATTCGTTGGTTACTATTTCAAAAGTAATCGGTAAGATTTTTATTTTCAACATATTCGTCGCTTACTATTTCAAAAGTAATCGGCATGATTTATTTTCAGCACATTCGTCAGTTACTATTTCAAAAGTAATCGGCAAGATTTATTTTCAGCACATATTCGTCGGTTACTATTTCAAAAGTTATCGGCAAGACTTTATTTTCAGCACATCCGTTGGTTACTGTTTCAAAAGTAATCGGTAAGATTTTTATTTTCAACATATTCGTCTCTTACTATTTCCAAAGTAATCGGCATGATTTATTTTCAGCACATTCGTCGGTTACTATTTCAAAAGTAATTGGCAAGATTTTTATTTTCAGCATATTCGCCGGTGACTATTTCAAAAGTAATCGGCATGATTTATTTTCAGCAGATTCGTCGGTTACTATTTCAAAGGTAATCGACATGATTTATTTTCAACACATTCGTCGGTTACTATTTCAAAAGTAATCGGCATGATCTATTTTCTGCACATTCGTCGGTTACTATTTCAATATTAATCGGCAAGATTTTTATTTTCAGCATATTGGTCGGTGACTATTTCAAAAGTAATTGGCAAGATTTTTATTTTCAGCATATTTGTCGGTTACTTTTTCAAAAGTAATCGGCAAGATTTTTATTTTCAGCATATTTGTCGGTTACTATTTTAAAAGTAATCGACAAGATTTTTATTTTCAACATATTCGTCGGTTACTATTTCAAAAGTAATCGGCAAGACTTTATATTCAGCATATTCGTTGGTTACTATTTCAAAAGTAATCGGTAAGATTATTATTTTCAACATATTCGTCGCTTACTATTTCAAAAGTAATCGGCATGATTTATTTTCAACACATTCGTCGGTTACTATTTCAAAAGTAATCGGCAAGATTTATTTTCAGCACATATTCGTCGCTTACTATTTCAAAAGTAATCGGCATGATTTATTTTCAGCACATTCGTCGGTTACTATTTCAAAAGTAATCGGCAAGATTTATTTTCAGCACATATTCGTCGGTTACTATTTCAAAAGTAATGGGCAAGACTTTTATTTTCAGCACATTTGTCGGTTACTATTTCAATAGTAATCGGCATTATTTATTTTCAGCACATTCGTCGGTTACTATTTCAAAAGTAATCGGCAAGATTTTTATTTTCAGCATATTGGTCGGTGACTATTTCAAAAGTAATCGGCAAGATTTTTATTTTCAGCATATTTGTCGGTTACTTTTTCAAAAGTAATCGGCAAGATTTTTATTTTCAGCATATTTGTCGGTTACTATTTTAAAAGTAATCGACAAGATTTTTATTTTCAACATATTCGTCGCTTACTATTTCAAAAGTAATCGGCAAGAATTTATATTCAGCATATTCGTTGGTTACTATTTCAAAAGTAATCGGTCAGATTTTTATTTTCAACATATTCGTCGCTTACTATTTCAAAAGTAATCGGCATGATTTATTTTCAGCACATTCGTCAGTTACTATTTCAAAAGTAATCGGCAAGATTTATTTTCAGCACATATTAGTCGGTTACTATTTCAAAAGTTATCGGCAAGACTTTATTTTCAGCACATTCGTTGGTTACTATTTCAAAAGTAATCGGTAAGATTTTTATTTTCAACATATTCGTCACTTACTATTTCCAAAGTAATCGGCATGATTTATTTTCAGCACATTCGTCGGTTACTATTTCAAAAGTAATTGGCAAGATTTTTATTTTCAGCATATTCGTCGGTGACTATTTCAAAAGTAATCGGCATGATTTATTTTCAGCAGATTCGTCGGTTACTATTTCAAAGGTAATCGACATGATTTATTTTCAACACATTCGTCGGTTACTATTTCAAAAGTAATCGGCATGATCTATTTTCTGCACATTCGTCGGTTACTATTTCAAAAGTAATCGGCAAGATTTTTATTTTCAGCAAGTTCATCGGTTACTATTTCAAAGGTAATCGGCAAGATTTTTATTTTCAGCACATTCGTCGGTTACTATTTCAAAAGTATTCGGCAAGATTTTTATTTTCAACATATTCGTTGGTTACTATTTCAAAAGTAATCGGCAAGACTTTATTTTCAGCACATTCATTGGTTACTTTTTTAAAATTAATCGGTAAGATTTTTATTTCCAACATATTCCTCGCTTACTATTTCAAAAGTAATCAGCATGATTTATTTTCAGCACATTCGTCGGTTACTATTTCAAAAGTAATCGGCAAGATTTTTATTTTCAGCATATTGGTCGGTGACTATTTCAAAAGTGATCGGCAAGATTTTTATTTTCAGCATATTTGTCGGTTACTTTTTCAAAAGTAATCGGCAAGATTTTTATTTTCAGCATATTTGTCGGTTACTATTTTAAAAGTAATCGACAAGATTTTTATTTTCAACATATTCGTCGGTTACTATTTCAAAAGTAATCGGCTAGACTTTATATTCAGCATATTCGTTGGTTACTATTTCAAAAGTAATCGGTAAGATTTTTATTTTCAACATATTCGTCGCTTACTATTTCAAAAGTAATCGGCATGATTTATTTTCAGCACATTCGTCAGTTACTATTTCAAAAGTAATCGGCAAGATTTATTTTCAGCACATATTCGTCGGTTACTATTTCAAAAGTTATCGGCAAGACTTTATTTTCAGCACATCCGTTGGTTACTGTTTCAAAAGTAATCGGTAAGATTTTTATTTTCAACATATTCGTCACTTAATATTTCCAAAGTAATCGGCATGATTTATTTTCAGCACATTCGTCGGTTACTATTTCAAAAGTAATTGGCAAGATTTTTATTTTCAGCATATTCGCCGGTGACTATTTCAAAAGTAATCGGCATGATTTATTTTCAGCAGATTCGTCGGTTACTATTTCAAAGGTAATCGACATGATTTATTTTCAACACATTCGTCGGTTACTATTTCAAAAGTAATCGGCATGATCTATTTTCTGCACATTCGTCGGTTACTATTTCAATATTAATCGGCAAGATTTTTATTTTCAGCATATTGGTCGGTGACTATTTCAAAAGTAATTGGCAAGATTTTTATTTTCAGCATATTTGTCGGTTACTTTTTCAAAAGTAATCGGCAAGATTTTTATTTTCAGCATATTTGTCGGTTACTATTTTAAAAGTAATCGACAAGATTTTTATTTTCAACATATTCGTCGGTTACTATTTCAAAAGTAATCGGCAAGACTTTATATTCAGCATATTCGTTGGTTACTATTTCAAAAGTAATCGGTAAGATTATTATTTTCAACATATTCGTCGCTTACTATTTCAAAAGTAATCGGCATGATTTATTTTCAACACATTCGTCGGTTACTATTTCAAAAGTAATCGGCAAGATTTATTTTCAGCACATATTCGTCGCTTACTATTTCAAAAGTAATCGGCATGATTTATTTTCAGCACATTCGTCGGTTACTATTTCAAAAGTAATCGGCAAGATTTATTTTCAGCACATATTCGTCGGTTACTATTTCAAAAGTAATGGGCAAGACTTTTATTTTCAGCACATTTGTCGGTTACTATTTCAATAGTAATCGGCATTATTTATTTTCAGCACATTCGTCGGTTACTATTTCAAAAGTAATCGGCAAGATTTTTATTTTCAGCATATTGGTCGGTGACTATTTCAAAAGTAATCGGCAAGATTTTTATTTTCAGCATATTTGTCGGTTACTTTTTCAAAAGTAATCGGCAAGATTTTTATTTTCAGCATATTTGTCGGTTACTATTTTAAAAGTAATCGACAAGATTTTTATTTTCAACATATTCGTCGGTTACTATTTCAAAAGTAATCGGCAAGAATTTATATTCAGCATATTCGTTGGTTACTATTTCAAAAGTAATCGGTCAGATTTTTATTTTCAACATATTCGTCGCTTACTATTTCAAAAGTAATCGGCATGATTTATTTTCAGCACATTCGTCAGTTACTATTTCAAAAGTAATCGGCAAGATTTATTTTCAGCACATATTAGTCGGTTACTATTTCAAAAGTTATCGGCAAGACTTTATTTTCAGCACATTCGTTGGTTACTATTTCAAAAGTAATCGGTAAGATTTTTATTTTCAACATATTCGTCACTTACTATTTCCAAAGTAATCGGCATGATTTATTTTCAGCACATTCGTCGGTTACTATTTCAAAAGTAATTGGCAAGATTTTTATTTTCAGCATATTCGTCGGTGACTATTTCAAAAGTAATCGGCATGATTTATTTTCAGCAGATTCGTCGGTTACTATTTCAAAGGTAATCGACATGATTTATTTTCAACACATTCGTCGGTTACTATTTCAAAAGTAATCGGCATGATCTATTTTCTGCACATTCGTCGGTTACTATTTCAAAAGTAATCGGCAAGATTTTTTTTTTTCAGCATGTTCATCGGTTACTATTTCAAAGGTAATCGGCAAGATTTTTATTTTCAGCACATTCGTCGGTTACTATTTCAAAAGTATTCGGCAAGATTTTTATTTTCAACATATTCGTTGGTTACTATTTCAAAAGTAATCGGCAAGACTTTATTTTCAGCACATTCATTGGTTACTTTTTTAAAATTAATCGGTAAGATTTTTATTTCCAACATATTCCTCGCTTACTATTTCAAAAGTAATCAGCATGATTTATTTTCAGCACATTCGTCGGTTACTATTTCAAAAGTAATCGGCAAGATTTTTATTTTCAGCATATTCGTCGGTGACTATTTCAAAAGTAATCGGCATGATTTATTTTCAGCACATTCGTCGGTTACTATTTCAAAAGTAATCGGCAAGATTTATTTTCAGCACATATTCGTCGGTTACTATTTCAAAAGTAATGGGCAAGACTTTTATTTTCAGCACATTTGTCGGTTACTATTTCAATAGTAATCGGCATTATTTATTTTCAGCACATTCGTCGGTTACTATTTCAAAAGTAATCGGCAAGATTTTTATTTTCAGCATATTGGTCGGTGACTATTTCAAAAGTAATCGGCAAGATTTTTATTTTCAGCATATTTGTCGGTTACTTTTTCAAAAGTAATCGGCAAGATTTTTATTTTCGGCATATTTGTCGGTTACTATTTTAAAAGTAATCGACAAGATTTTTATTTTCAACATATTCGTCGGTTACTATTTCAAAAGTAATCGGCAAGACTTTATATTCAGCATATTCGTTGGTTACTATTTCAAAAGTAATCGGTAAGATTTTTATTTTCAACATATTCGTCGCTTACTATTTCAAAAGTAATCGGCATGATTTATTTTCAGCACATTCGTCAGTTACTATTTCAAAATTAATCGGCAAGATTTATTTTCAGCACATATTCGTCGGTTACTATTTCAAAAGTTATCGGCAAGACTTTATTTTCAGCACATTCGTTGGTTACTATTTCAAAAGTAATCGGTAAGATTTTTATTTTCAACATATTCGTCACTTACTATTTCCAAAGTAATCGGCATGATTTATTTTCAGCACATTCGTCGGTTACTATTTCAAAAGTAATAGGCAAGATTTTTATTTTCAGCATATTCGCCGGTGACTATTTCAAAAGTAATCGGCATGATTTATTTTCAGCAGATTCGTCGGTTACTATTTCAAAGGTAATCGACATGATTTATTTTCAACACATTCGTCGGTTACTATTTCAAAAGTAATCGGCATGATCTATTTTCTGCACATTCGTCGGTTACTATTTCAAAAAGAATCGGCAAGATTTTTATTTTCAGCATGTTCATCGGTTACTATTTCAAAGGTAATCGGCAAGATTTTTATTTTCAGCACATTCGTCGGTTACTATTTCAAAAGTATTCGGCAAGATTTTTATTTTCAACATATTCGTTGGTTACTATTTCAAAAGTAATCGGCAAGACTTTATTTTCAGCACATTCATTGGTTACTTTTTTAAAAGTAATCGGTAAGATTTTTATTTCCAACATATTCCTCGCTTACTATTTCAAAAGTAATCAGCATGATTTATTTTCAGCACATTCGTCGGTTACTATTTCAAAAGTAATCGGCAAGATTTATTTTCAGCACATATTCGTCGGTTACTATTTCAAATGTAATGGGCAAGACTTTTATTTTCAGCACATTTGTCGGTTACTATTTCAATAGTAATCGGCATGATTTTTTTTCAGCACATTCGTCGGTTACTATTTCAAAAGTAATCGGCAAGATTTTTATTTTCAGCATATTTGTCGGTTACTATTTTAAAAGTAATCGACAAGATTTTTATTTTCAACATATTCGTCGGTTACTATTTCAAAAGTAATCGGCAAGATTTTTATTTTCAGCATATTTGTCGGTTACTATTTTAAAAGTAATCGACAAGATTTTTATTTTCAACATATTCGTCGGTTACTATTTCAAAAGTAATCGGCAAGAATTTATATTCAGCATATTCGTTGGTTACTATTTCAAAAGTAATCGGTCAGATTTTTATTTTCAACATATTCGTCGCTTACTATTTCAAAAGTAATCGGCATGATTTATTTTCAGCACATTCGTCAGTTACTATTTCAAAAGTAATCGGCAAGATTTATTTTCAGCACATATTAGTCGGTTACTATTTCAAAAGTTATCGGCAAGACTTTATTTTCAGCACATTCGTTGGTTACTGTTTCAAAAGTAATCGGTAAGATTTTTATTTTCAACATATTCGTCACTTACTATTTCCAAAGTAATCGGCATGATTTATTTTCAGCACATTCGTCGGTTACTATTTCAAAAGTAATTGGCAAGATTTTTATTTTCAGCATATTCGTCGGTGACTATTTCAAAAGTAATCGGCATGATTTATTTTCAGCAGATTCGTCGGTTACTATTTCAAAGGTAATCGACATGATTTATTTTCAACACATTCGTCGGTTACTATTTCAAAAGTAATCGGCATGATCTATTTTCTGCACATTCGTCGGTTACTATTTCAAAAGTAATCGGCAAGACTTTTATTTTCAGCAAGTTCATCGGTTACTATTTCAAAGGTAATCGGCAAGATTTTTATTTTCAGCACATTCGTCGGTTACTATTTCAAAAGTATTCGGCAAGATTTTTATTTTCAACATATTCGTTGGTTACTATTTCAAAAGTAATCGGCAAGACTTTATTTTCAGCACATTCATTGGTTACTTTTTTAAAATTAATCGGTAAGATTTTTATTTCCAACATATTCCTCGCTTACTATTTCAAAAGTAATCAGCATGATTTATTTTCAGCACATTCGTCGATTACTATTTCAAAAGTAATCGGCAAGATTTTTATTTTCAGCATATTTGTCGGTGACTATTTCAAAAGTAATCGGCATGATTTATTTTCAGCACATTCGTCGGTTACTATTTCAAAAGTAATCAGCAAGATTTATTTTCAGCACATATTCGTCGGTTACTATTTCAAATGTAATGGGCAAGACTTTTATTTTCAGCACATTTGTCGGTTACTATTTCAAAAGTAATCGGCATGATTTATTTTCAGCACATTCGTCAGTTACTATTTCAAAAGTAATCGGCAAGATTTATTTTCAGCACATATTCGTCGGTTACTATTTCAAAAGTTATCGGCAAGACTTTATTTTCAGCACATTCGTTGGTTACTATTTCAAAAGTAATCGGTAAGATTTTTATTTTCAACATATTCGTCACTTACTATTTCCAAAGTAATCGGCATGATTTATTTTCAGCACATTCGTCGGTTACTATTTCAAAGGTAATCGACATGATTTATTTTCAACACATTAGTCGGTTACTATTTCAAAAGTAATCGGCATGATCTATTTTCTGCACATTCGTCGGTTACTATTTCAAAAGTAATCGGCAAGATTTTTTTTTTCAGCATGTTCATCGGTTACTATTTCAAAGGTAATCGGCAAGATTTTTATTTTCAGCACATTCGTCGGTTACTATTTCAAAAGTATTCGGTTCAACATATTCGTTGGTTACTATTTCAAAAGTAATCGGCAAGACTTTATTTTCAGCACATTCATTGGTTACTTTTTTAAAATTAATCGGTAAGATTTTTATTTCCAACATATTCCTCGCTTACTATTTCAAAAGTAATCAGCATGATTTATTTTCAGCACATTCGTCGGTTACTATTTCAAAAGTAATCGGCAAGATTTTTATTTTCAGCATATTCGTCGGTGACTATTTCAAAAGTAATCGGCATGATTTATTTTCAGCACATTCGTCGGTTACTATTTCAAAAGTAATCGGCAAGATTTATTTTCAGCACATATTCGTCGGTTACTATTTCAAAAGTAATGGGCAAGACTTTTATTTTCAGCACATTTGTCGGTTACTATTTCAATAGTAATCGGCATTATTTATTTTCAGCACATTCGTCGGTTACTATTTCAAAAGTAATCGGCAAGATTTTTATTTTCAGCATATTGGTCGGTGACTATTTCAAAAGTAATCGGCAAGATTTTTATTTTCAGCATATTTGTCGGTTACTTTTTCAAAAGTAATCGGCAAGATTTTTATTTTCGGCATATTTGTCGGTTACTATTTTAAAAGTAATCGACAAGATTTTTATTTTCAACATATTCGTCGGTTACTATTTCAAAAGTAATCGGCAAGACTTTATATTCAGCATATTCGTTGGTTACTATTTCAAAAGTAATCGGTAAGATTTTTATTTTCAACATATTCGTCGCTTACTATTTCAAAAGTAATCGGCATGATTTATTTTCAGCACATTCGTCAGTTACTATTTCAAAAGTAATCGGCAAGATTTATTTTCAGCACATATTCGTCGGTTACTATTTCAAAAGTTATCGGCAAGACTTTATTTTCAGCACATTCGTTGGTTACTATTTCAAAAGTAATCGGTAAGATTTTTATTTTCAACATATTCGTCACTTACTATTTCCAAAGTAATCGGCATGATTTATTTTCAGCACATTCGTCGGTTACTATTTCAAAAGTAATTGGCAAGATTTTTATTTTCAGCATATTCGCCGGTGACTATTTCAAAAGTAATCGGCATGATTTATTTTCAGCAGATTCGTCGGTTACTATTTCAAAGGTAATCGACATGATTTATTTTCAACACATTCGTCGGTTACTATTTCAAAAGTAATCGGCATGATCTATTTTCTGCACATTCGTCGGTTACTATTTCAAAAAGAATCGGCAAGATTTTTATTTTCAGCATGTTCATCGGTTACTATTTCAAAGGTAATCGGCAAGATTTTTATTTTCAGCACATTCGTCGGTTACTATTTCAAAAGTATTCGGCAAGATTTTTATTTTCAACATATTCGTTGGTTACTATTTCAAAAGTAATCGGCAAGACTTTATTTTCAGCACATTCATTGGTTACTTTTTTAAAAGTAATCGGTAAGATTTTTATTTCCAACATATTCCTCGCTTACTATTTCAAAAGTAATCAGCATGATTTATTTTCAGCACATTCGTCGGTTACTATTTCAAAAGTAATCGGCAAGATTTATTTTCAGCACATTCGTCGGTTACTATTTCAAAAGTAATCAGCAAGATTTATTTTCAGCACATATTCGTCGGTTACTATTTCAAATGTAATGGGCAAGACTTTTATTTTCAGCACATTTGTCGGTTACTATTTCAATAGTAATCGGCATGATTTTTTTTCAGCACATTCGTCGGTTACTATTTCAAAAGTAATCGGCAAGATTTTTATTTTCAGCATATTTGTCGGTTACTATTTTAAAAGTAATCGACAAGATTTTTATTTTCAACATATTCGTCGGTTACTATTTCAAAAGTAATCGGCAAGAAGATTTTTATTTTCAGCATATTTGTCGGTTACTTTTTCAAAAGTAATCGGCAATATTTTTATTTTCAGCATATTTGTCAGTTACTATTTTAAAAGTAATCTACAAGATTTTTATTTTCAACATATTCGTCGCTTATTATTTCAAAAGTAATCGGCATGATTTATTTTCAGCACATTCGTCGGTTACTATTTCAAAAGTAATCGGCAAGATTTATTTTCAGCACAGATTCGTCGGTTACAATTTCAAAAGTTATCGGCAAGACTTTATTTTCAGCACATTCTTTGGTTACTATTTCAAAAGTAATCGGTAAGATTTTTATTTTCAACATATTCGTCACTTACTATTTCCAAAGTAATCGGCATGATTTATTTTCAGCACATTCGTTGGTTACTATTTCAAAAGTAATCGGCAAGATTTTTATTTTCAGCATATTCGTCGATGACTATTTCAAAAGTAATCGGCATGATTTATTTTCAGCATATTCGTCGGTTACTATTTCAAAGGTAATCGACATGATTTATTATCAACACATTCGTCGGTTACTATTTCAAAAGTAATGGGCATGATCTATTTTCTGCACATTCGTCGGTTACTATTTCGAAAGTAATAGGCAAGATTTTTATTTTCAGCATGTTCATCGGTTACTATTTCAAAGGTAATCGGCAAGATTTTTATTTTCAACACATTCGTCGGTTACTATTTCAAAAGTATTCGGCAAGATTTTTATTTTCAACATATTTTTCGGTTACTATTTCAAAAGTAATCGGCAAGACTTTATTTTCAACATATTCGCCGGTGACTATTTCAAAAGTAATCGGCATGATTTATTTTCAGCACATTCGTCGGTTACTATTTCAAAAGTAATCGGCAAGATTTATTTTCAGCACATATTCGTCGGTTACTATTTCAAAAGTAATGGGCAAGACTTTTATTTTCAGCACATTTGTCGGTTACTATTTAATTAGTAATCGGCATGATTTTTTTTCAGCACATTCGTCGGTTACTATTTCAAAAGTAATCGGCAAGATTTTTATTTTCAGCATATTGGTCGGTGACTATTTCAAAAGTAATCGGCATGATTTTTATTTTCAGCGTATTTGTCGGTTACTTTTTCAAAAGTAATCGGCAAGATTTTTATTTTCAGCATATTGGTCGGTGACTATTTCAAAAGTAATCGGCATGATTTTTATTTTCAGCGTATTTGTCGGTTACTTTTTCAAAAGTAATCGGCAAGATTTTTATTTTCAGCATATTTGTCGGTTACTTTTTCAAAAGTAATCGGCAATATTTTTATTTTCAGCATATTTGTCGGTTACTATTTTAAAAGTAATCGAGAAGATTTTTATTTTCAACATATTCGTCGGTTACTATTTCAAAAGTAATCGGCAAGACTTTATTTTCAGCATATTCGTTGATTACTATTTCAAAAGTAATCGGTAAGATTTTTATTTTCAACATATTCGTCGCTTATTATTTCAAAAGTAATCGGCATGATTTATTTTCAGCACATTCGTCTGTTACTATTTCAAAAGTAATCGGCAAGATTTATTTTCAGCACATATTCGTCGGTTACTATTTCAAAAGTTATCGGCAAGACTTTATTTTCAGCACATTCGTTGGTTACTATTTCAAAAGTAATCGGTAAGATTTTTATTTTCAACATATTCGTCACTTACTATTTCCAAAGTAATCGGCATGATTTATTTTCAGCACATTCGTCGGTTACTATTTCAAAAGTAATTGGAAAGATTTTTATTTTCAGCATATTCGCCGGTGACTATTTCAAAAGTAATCGGCATGATTTATTTTCAGCAGATTCGTCGGTTACTATTTCAAAGGTAATCGACATGATTTATTTTCAACACATTCGTCGGTTACTATTTCAAAAGTAATCGGCATGATCTATTTTCTGCACATTCGTCGGTTACTATTTCAAAAAGAATCGGCAAGATTTTTATTTTCAGCATGTTCATCGGTTACTATTTCAAAGGTAATCGGCAAGATTTTTATTTTCAGCACATTCGTCGGTTACTATTTCAAAAGTATTCGGCAAGATTTTTATTTTCAGCACATTCATTGGTTACTATTTCAAAAGTAATCGGTAAGATTTTTATTTCCAACATATTCCTCGCTTACTATTTCAAAAGTAATCAGCATGATTTATTTTCAGCACATTCGTCGGTTACTATTTCAAAAGTAATCGGCAAGATTTATTTTCAGCACATTCGTCGGTTACTATTTCAAAAGTAATCGGCAAGATTTATTTTCAGCACATTCGTCGGTTACTATTTCAAAAGTAATCAGCAAGATTTATCTTCAGCACATATTCGTCGGTTACTATTTCAAATGTAATGGGCAAGACTTTTATTTTCAGCACATTTGTCGGTTACTATTTCAATAGTAATCGGCATGATTTTTTTTTCAGCACATTCGTCGGTTACTATTTCAAAAGTAATCGGCAAGATTTTTATTTTCAGCATATTTGTCGGTTACTATTTTAAAAGTAATCGACAAGATTTTTATTTTCAACATATTCGTCGGTTACTATTTCAAAAGTAATCGGCAAGAAGATTTTTATTTTCAGCATATTTGTCGGTTACTTTTTCAAAAGTAATCGGCAATATTTTTATTTTCAGCATATTTGTCAGTTACTATTTTAAAAGTAATCTACAAGATTTTTATTTTCAACATATTCGTCGGTTACTATTTCAAAAGTAATCGGCAAGACTTTATTTTCAGCATATTCGTTGATTACTATTTCAAAAGTAATCGGTAAGATTTTTATTTTCAACATATTCGTCGCTTATTATTTCAAAAGTAATCGACATGATTTATTTTCAGCACATTCGTCGGTTACTATTTCAAAAGTAATCGGCAAGATTTATTTTCAGCACAGATTCGTCGGTTACAATTTCAAAAGTTATCGGCAAGACTTTATTTTCAGCACATTCTTTGGTTACTATTTCAAAAGTAATCGGTAAGATTTTTATTTTCAACATATTCGTCACTTACTATTTCCAAAGTAATCGGCATGATTTATTTTTAGCACATTCGTTGGTTACTATTTCAAAAGTAATCGGCAAGATTTTTATTTTCAGCATATTCGTCGATGACTATTTCAAAAGTAATCGGCATGATTTATTTTCAGCATATTCGTCGGTTACTGTTTCAAAGGTAATCGACATGATTTATTTTCAACACATTCGTCGGTTACTATTTCAAAAGTAATGGGCATGATCTATTTTCTGCACATTCGTCGGTTACTATTTCAAAAGTAATAGGCAAGATTTTTATTTTCAGCATGTTCATCGGTTACTATTTCAAAGGTAATCGGCAAGATTTTTATTTTCAACACATTCGTCGGTTACTATTTCAAAAGTATTCGGCAAGATTTTTATTTTCAACATATTCGTCGGTTACTATTTCAAGAGTAATCGGCAAGATTTTTATTTTCAGCATATTGGTCGGTGACTATTTCAAAAGTAATCGGCAAGATTTTTATTTTCAGCATATTTGTCGGTTACTTTTTCAAAAGTAATCGGCAAGATTTTTATTTTCAACATATTCGTCGGTTACTATTTCAAAAGTAATCGGCAAGACTTTATATTCAGCATATTCGTTGGTTACTATTTCAAAAGTAATCGGTAAGATTTTTATTTTCAACATATTCGTCGCTTACTATTTCAAAAGTAATCGGCATGATTTATTTTCAGCACATTCGTCAGTTACTATTTCAAAAGTAATCGGCAAGATTTATTTTCAGCACATATTCGTCGGTTACTATTTCAAAAGTTATCGGCAATACTTTATTTTCAGCACATTCGTTGGTTACTATTTCAAAAGTAATCGGTAAGATTTTTATTTTCAACATATTCGTCACTTACTATTTCCAAAGTAATCGGCATGATTTATTTTCAGCACATTCGTCGGTTACTATTTCCAAAGTAATTGGCAAGATTTTTATTTTCAGCATATTCGCCGGTGACTATTTCAAAAGTAATCGGCATGATTTATTTTCAGCAGATTCGTCGGTTACTATTTCAAAGGTAATCGACATGATTTATTTTCAACACATTCGTCGGTTACTATTTCAAAAGTAATCGGCATGATCTATTTTCTGCACATTCGTCGGTTACTATTTCAAAAAGAATCGGCAAGATTTTTATTTTCAGCATGTTCATCGGTTACTATTTCAAAGGTAATCGGCAAGATTTTTATTTTCAGCACATTCGTCGGTTACTATTTCAAAAGTATTCGGCAAGATTTTTATTTTCAACATATTCGTTGGTTACTATTTCAAAAGTAATCGGCAAGACTTTATTTTCAGCACATTCATTGGTTACTTTTTTAAAAGTAATCGGTAAGATTTTTATTTCCAACATATTCCTCGCTTACTATTTCAAAAGTAATCAGCATGATTTATTTTCAGCACATTCGTCGGTTACTATTTCAAAAGTAATCGGCAAGATTTATTTTCAGCACATTCGTCGGTTACTATTTCAAAAGTAATCAGCAAGATTTATTTTCAGCACATATTCGTCGGTTACTATTTCAAATGTAATGGGCAAGACTTTTATTTTCAGCACATTTGTCGGTTACTATTTCAATAGTAATCGGCATGATTTTTTTTCAGCACATTCGTCGGTTACTATTTCAAAAGTAATCGGCAAGATTTTTATTTTCAGCATATTTGTCGGTTACTATTTTAAAAGTAATCGACAAGATTTTTATTTTCAACATATTCGTCGGTTACTATTTCAAAAGTAATCGGCAAGAAGATTTTTATTTTCAGCATATTTGTCGGTTACTTTTTCAAAAGTAATCGGCAATATTTTTATTTTCAGCATATTTGTCAGTTACTATTTTAAAAGTAATCTACAAGATTTTTATTTTCAACATATTCGTCGCTTATTATTTCAAAAGTAATCGGCATGATTTATTTTCAGCACATTCGTCGGTTACTATTTCAAAAGTAATCGGCAAGATTTATTTTCAGCACAGATTCGTCGGTTACAATTTCAAAAGTTATCGGCAAGACTTTATTTTCAGCACATTCTTTGGTTACTATTTCAAAAGTAATCGGTAAGATTTTTATTTTCAACATATTCGTCACTTACTATTTCCAAAGTAATCGGCATGATTTATTTTCAGCACATTCGTTGGTTACTATTTCAAAAGTAATCGGCAAGATTTTTATTTTCAGCATATTCGTCGATGACTATTTCAAAAGTAATCGGCATGATTTATTTTCAGCATATTCGTCGGTTACTATTTCAAAGGTAATCGACATGATTTATTATCAACACATTCGTCGGTTACTATTTCAAAAGTAATGGGCATGATCTATTTTCTGCACATTCGTCGGTTACTATTTCGAAAGTAATAGGCAAGATTTTTATTTTCAGCATGTTCATCGGTTACTATTTCAAAGGTAATCGGCAAGATTTTTATTTTCAACACATTCGTCGGTTACTATTTCAAAAGTATTCGGCAAGATTTTTATTTTCAACATATTTTTCGGTTACTATTTCAAAAGTAATCGGCAAGACTTTATTTTCAACATATTCGCCGGTGACTATTTCAAAAGTAATCGGCATGATTTATTTTCAGCACATTCGTCGGTTACTATTTCAAAAGTAATCGGCAAGATTTATTTTCAGCACATATTCGTCGGTTACTATTTCAAAAGTAATGGGCAAGACTTTTATTTTCAGCACATTTGTCGGTTACTATTTAATTAGTAATCGGCATGATTTTTTTTCAGCACATTCGTCGGTTACTATTTCAAAAGTAATCGGCAAGATTTTTATTTTCAGCATATTGGTCGGTGACTATTTCAAAAGTAATCGGCATGATTTTTATTTTCAGCGTATTTGTCGGTTACTTTTTCAAAAGTAATCGGCAAGATTTTTATTTTCAGCATATTGGTCGGTGACTATTTCAAAAGTAATCGGCATGATTTTTATTTTCAGCGTATTTGTCGGTTACTTTTTCAAAAGTAATCGGCAAGATTTTTATTTTCAGCATATTTGTCGGTTACTTTTTCAAAAGTAATCGGCAATATTTTTATTTTCAGCATATTTGTCGGTTACTATTTTAAAAGTAATCGAGAAGATTTTTATTTTCAACATATTCGTCGGTTACTATTTCAAAAGTAATCGGCAAGACTTTATTTTCAGCATATTCGTTGATTACTATTTCAAAAGTAATCGGTAAGATTTTTATTTTCAACATATTCGTCGCTTATTATTTCAAAAGTAATCGGCATGATTTATTTTCAGCACATTCGTCTGTTACTATTTCAAAAGTAATCGGCAAGATTTATTTTCAGCACATATTCGTCGGTTACTATTTCAAAAGTTATCGGCAAGACTTTATTTTCAGCACATTCGTTGGTTACTATTTCAAAAGTAATCGGTAAGATTTTTATTTTCAACATATTCGTCACTTACTATTTCCAAAGTAATCGGCATGATTTATTTTCAGCACATTCGTCGGTTACTATTTCAAAAGTAATTGGAAAGATTTTTATTTTCAGCATATTCGCCGGTGACTATTTCAAAAGTAATCGGCATGATTTATTTTCAGCAGATTCGTCGGTTACTATTTCAAAGGTAATCGACATGATTTATTTTCAACACATTCGTCGGTTACTATTTCAAAAGTAATCGGCATGATCTATTTTCTGCACATTCGTCGGTTACTATTTCAAAAAGAATCGGCAAGATTTTTATTTTCAGCATGTTCATCGGTTACTATTTCAAAGGTAATCGGCAAGATTTTTATTTTCAGCACATTCGTCGGTTACTATTTCAAAAGTATTCGGCAAGATTTTTATTTTCAGCACATTCATTGGTTACTATTTCAAAAGTAATCGGTAAGATTTTTATTTCCAACATATTCCTCGCTTACTATTTCAAAAGTAATCAGCATGATTTATTTTCAGCACATTCGTCGGTTACTATTTCAAAAGTAATCGGCAAGATTTATTTTCAGCACATTCGTCGGTTACTATTTCAAAAGTAATCGGCAAGATTTATTTTCAGCACATTCGTCGGTTACTATTTCAAAAGTAATCAGCAAGATTTATCTTCAGCACATATTCGTCGGTTACTATTTCAAATGTAATGGGCAAGACTTTTATTTTCAGCACATTTGTCGGTTACTATTTCAATAGTAATCGGCATGATTTTTTTTTCAGCACATTCGTCGGTTACTATTTCAAAAGTAATCGGCAAGATTTTTATTTTCAGCATATTTGTCGGTTACTATTTTAAAAGTAATCGACAAGATTTTTATTTTCAACATATTCGTCGGTTACTATTTCAAAAGTAATCGGCAAGAAGATTTTTATTTTCAGCATATTTGTCGGTTACTTTTTCAAAAGTAATCGGCAATATTTTTATTTTCAGCATATTTGTCAGTTACTATTTTAAAAGTAATCTACAAGATTTTTATTTTCAACATATTCGTCGGTTACTATTTCAAAAGTAATCGGCAAGACTTTATTTTCAGCATATTCGTTGATTACTATTTCAAAAGTAATCGGTAAGATTTTTATTTTCAACATATTCGTCGCTTATTATTTCAAAAGTAATCGGCATGATTTATTTTCAGCACATTCGTCGGTTACTATTTCAAAAGTAATCGGCAAGATTTATTTTCAGCACAGATTCGTCGGTTACAATTTCAAAAGTTATCGGCAAGACTTTATTTTCAGCACATTCTTTGGTTACTATTTCAAAAGTAATCGGTAAGATTTTTATTTTCAACATATTCGTCACTTACTATTTCCAAAGTAATCGGCATGATTTATTTTTAGCACATTCGTTGGTTACTATTTCAAAAGTAATCGGCAAGATTTTTATTTTCAGCATATTCGTCGATGACTATTTCAAAAGTAATCGGCATGATTTATTTTCAGCATATTCGTCGGTTACTGTTTCAAAGGTAATCGACATGATTTATTTTCAACACATTCGTCGGTTACTATTTCAAAAGTAATGGGCATGATCTATTTTCTGCACATTCGTCGGTTACTATTTCAAAAGTAATAGGCAAGATTTTTATTTTCAGCATGTTCATCGGTTACTATTTCAAAGGTAATCGGCAAGATTTTTATTTTCAACACATTCGTCGGTTACTATTTCAAAAGTATTCGGCAAGATTTTTATTTTCAACATATTCGTCGGTTACTATTTCAAGAGTAATCGGCAAGACTTTATTTTCAACATATTCGCCGGTGACTATTTCAAAAGTAATCGGCATGATTTATTTTCAGCACATTCGTCGGTTACTATTTCAAAAGTAATCGGCAAGATTTATTTTCAGCACATATTCGTCGGTTACTATTTCAAAAGTAATGGGCAAGACTTTTATTTTCAGCACATTTGTCGGTTACTATTTCAATAGTAATCGGCATTATTTATTTTCAGCACATTCGTCGGTTACTATTTCAAAAGTAATCGGCAAGATTTTTATTTTCAGCATATTGGTCGGTGACTATTTCAAAAGTAATCGGCAAGATTTTTATTTTCAGCATATTTGTCGGTTACTTTTTCAAAAGTAATCGGCAAGATTTTTATTTTCGGTATATTTGTCGGTTACTATTTTAAAAGTAATCGACAAGATTTTTATTTTCAACATATTCGTCGGTTACTATTTCAAAAGTAATCGGCAAGACTTTATATTCAGCATATTCGTTGGTTACTATTTCAAAAGTAATCGGTAAGATTTTTATTTTCAACATATTCGTCGCTTACTATTTCAAAAGTAATCGGCATGATTTATTTTCAGCACATTCGTCAGTTACTATTTCAAAAGTAATCGGCAAGATTTATTTTCAGCACATATTCGTCGGTTACTATTTCAAAAGTTATCGGCAAGACTTTATTTTCAGCACATTCGTTGGTTACTATTTCAAAAGTAATCGGTAAGATTTTTATTTTCAACATATTCGTCACTTACTATTTCCAAAGTAATCGGCATGATTTATTTTCAGCACATTCGTCGGTTACTATTTCAAAAGTAATTGGCAAGATTTTTATTTTCAGCATATTCGCCGGTGACTATTTCAAAAGTAATCGGCAAGACTTTATTTTCAGCACATTCGTCGGTTACTATTTCAAAGGTAATCGGCAAGATTTTTATTTTCAGCACATTCGTCGGTTACTATTTCAAAAGTATTCGGCAAGATTTTTATTTTCAACATATTCGTTGGTTACTATTTCAAAAGTAATCGGCAAGACTTTATTTTCAGCACATTCATTGGTTACTTTTTTAAAAGTAATCGGTAAGATTTTTATTTCCAACATATTCCTCGCTTACTATTTCAAAAGTAATCAGCATGATTTATTTTCAGCACATTCGTCGGTTACTATTTCAAAAGTAATCGGCAAGATTTATTTTCAGCACATATTCGTCGGTTACTATTTCAAATGTAATGGGCAAGACTTTTATTTTCAGCACATTTGTCGGTTACTATTTCAATAGTAATCGGCATGATTTTTTTTCAGCACATTCGTCGGTTACTATTTCAAAAGTAATCGGCAAGATTTTTATTTTCAGCATATTTGTCGGTTACTATTTTAAAAGTAATCGACAAGATTTTTATTTTCAACATATTCGTCGGTTACTATTTCAAAAGTAATCGGCAAGAAGATTTTTATTTTCAGCATATTTGTCGGTTACTTTTTCAAAAGTAATCGGCAATATTTTTATTTTCAGCATATTTGTCAGTTACTATTTTAAAAGTAATCTACAAGATTTTTATTTTCAACATATTCGTCGGTTACTATTTCAAAAGTAATCGGCAAGACTTTATTTTCAGCATATTCGTTGATTACTATTTCAAAAGTAATCGGTAAGATTTTTATTTTCAACATATTCGTCGCTTATTATTTCAAAAGTAATCGGCATGATTTATTTTCAGCACATTCGTCGGTTACTATTTCAAAAGTAATCGGCAAGATTTATTTTCAGCACAGATTCGTCGGTTACAATTTCAAAAGTTATCGGCAAGACTTTATTTTCAGCACATTCTTTGGTTACTATTTCAAAAGTAATCGGTAAGATTTTTATTTTCAACATATTCGTCACTTACTATTTCCAAAGTAATCGGCATGATTTATTTTCAGCACATTCGTTGGTTACTATTTCAAAAGTAATCGGCAAGATTTTTATTTTCAGCATATTCGTCGATGACTATTTCAAAAGTAATCGGCATGATTTATTTTCAGCATATTCGTCGGTTACTATTTCAAAGGTAATCGACATGATTTATTTTCAACACATTCGTCGGTTACTATTTCAAAAGTAATGGGCATGATCTATTTTCTGCACATTCGTCGGTTACTATTTCAAAAGTAATAGGCAAGATTTTTATTTTCAGCATGTTCATCGGTTACTATTTCAAAGGTAATCGGCAAGATTTTTATTTTCAACACATTCGTCGGTTACTATTTCAAAAGTATTCGGCAAGATTTTTATTTTCAACATATTTTTCGGTTACTATTTCAAAAGTAATCGGCAAGACTTTATTTTCAACATATTCGCCGGTGACTATTTCAAAAGTAATCGGCATGATTTATTTTCAGCACATTCGTCGGTTACTATTTCAAAAGTAATCGGCAAGATTTATTTTCAGCACATATTCGTCGGTTACTATTTCAAAAGTAATGGGCAAGACTTTTATTTTCAGCACATTTGTCGGTTACTATTTAATTAGTAATCGGCATGATTTTTTTGAGCACATTCGTCGGTTACTATTTCAAAAGTAATCGGCAAGATTTTTATTTTCAGCATATTGGTCGGTGACTATTTCAAAAGTAATCGGCATGATTTTTATTTTCAGCGTATTTGTCGGTTACTTTTTCAAAAGTAATCGGCAAGATTTTTATTTTCAGCATATTTGTCGGTTACTTTTTCAAAAGTAATCGGCAATATTTTTATTTTCAGCATATTTGTCGGTTACTATTTTAAAAGTAATCGACAAGATTTTTATTTTCAACATATTCGTCGGTTACTATTTCAAAAGTAATCGGCAAGACTTTATTTTCAGCATATTCGTTGATTACTATTTCAAAAGTAATCGGTAAGATTTTTATTTTCAACATATTCGTCGCTTATTATTTCAAAAGTAATCGGCATGATTTATTTTCAGCACATTCGTCAGTTACTATTTCAAAAGTAATCGGCAAGATTTATTTTCAGCACATATTCGTCGGTTACTATTTCAAAAGTTATCGTCAAGACTTTATTTTCAGCACATTCGTTGGTTACTATTTCAAAAGTAATCGGTAAGATTTTTATTTTCAACATATTCGTCACTTACTATTTCCAAAGTATTCGGCATGATTTATTTTCAGCACATTCGTCGGTTACTATTTCAAAAGTAATCGGCAAGATTTTTATTTTCAGCATATTCGTCCATGACTAATTCAAAAGTAATCGGCATGATTTATTTTCAGCATATTCGTCGGTTACTATTTCAAAGGTAATCGACATGATTTATTTTCAACACATTCGTCGGTTACTATTTCAAAAGTAATCGGCATGATCTATTTTCTGCACATTCGTCGGTTACTATTTCAAAAGTAATCGGCAAGATTTTTATTTTCAGCATGTTCATCGGTTACTATTTCAAAGGTAATCGGCAAGATTTTTATTTTCAGCACATTCGTCAGTTACTATTTCAAAAGTATTCGGCAAGATTTTTATTTTCAACATATTCGTCGGTTACTATTTCAAAAGTAATCGGCAAGACTTTATTTTCAGCACATTCATTGGTTACTTTTATAAAAGTAATCGGTAAGATTTTTATTTCCAACATATTCGTCGCTTACTATTTCAAAAGTAATCAGCATGATTTATTTTCAGCACATTCGTCGGTTACTATTTCAAAAGTAATCGGCAAGATTTTTATTTTCAGCATATTCGTCGGTGACTATTTCAAAAGTAATCGGCAAGATTTTTATTTTCAGCATATTTGTCGGTTACTGTTTTAAAAGTAATCGGCAAGACTTTATTTTCAGCACATTCATTGGTTTTTTTATAAAAGTAATCGGTAAGATTTTTATTTCCAACATATTCGTCGCTTACTATTTCAAAAGTAATCAGCATGATTTATTTTCAGCACATTCGTCGGTTACTATTTCAAAAGTAATCGGCAAGATTTTTATTTTCAGCATATTCGTCAGTGACTATTTCAAAAGTAATCGGCATGATTTATTTTCAGCACATTCGTCGGTTACTATTTCAAAAGTAATCGGCAAGATTTATTTTCAGCACAGATTCGTCGGTTACAATTTCAAAAGTTATCGGCAAGACTTTATTTTCAGCACATTCTTTGGTTACTATTTCAAAACTAATCGGTAAGATTTTTATTTTCAACATATTCGTCACTTACTATTTCCAAAGTAATCGGCATGATTTATTTTCAGCACATTCGTCGGTTACTATTTCAAAAGTAATGGGCATGATCTATTTTCTGCACATTCGTCGGTTACTATTTCAAAAGTAATAGGCAAGATTTTTATTTTCAGCATGTTCATCGGTTACTATTTCAAAGGTAATCGGCAAGATTTTTATTTTCAACACATTCGTCGGTTACTATTTCAAAAGTATTCGGCAAGATTTTTATTTTCAACATATTCGTCGGTTACTATTTCAAAAGTAATCGGCAAGACTTTATTTTCAACATATTCGCCGGTGACTATTTCAAAAGTAATCGGCATGATTTATTTTCAGCACATTCGTCGGTTACTATTTCAAAATTAATCGGCAAGATTTATTTTCAGCACATATTCGTCGGTTACTATTTCAAAAGTAATGGGCAAGACTTTTATTTTCAGCACATTTGTCGGTTACTATTTAATTAGTAATCGGCATGATTTTTTTCAGCACATTTGTCGGTTACTATTTCAAAAGTAATCGGCAAGATTTTTATTTTCAGCATATTGGTCGGTGACTATTTCAAAAGTAATCGGCATGATTTTTATTTTCAGCGTATTTGTCGGTTACTTTTTCAAAAGTAATCGGCAAGATTTTTATTTTCAGCATATTTGTCGGTTACTTTTTCAAAAGTAATCGGCAATATTTTTATTTTCAGCATATTTGTCGGTTACTATTTTAAAAGTAATCGAGAAGATTTTTATTTTCAACATATTCGTCGGTTACTATTTCAAAAGTAATCGGCAAGACTTTATTTTCAGCATATTCGTTGATTACTATTTCAAAAGTAATCGGTAAGATTTTTATTTTCAACATATTCGTCGCTTATTATTTCAAAAGTAATCGGCATGATTTATTTTCAGCACATTCGTCGGTTACTATTTCAAAAGTAATCAGCAAGATTTATTTTCAGCACAGATTCGTCGGTTACAATTTCAAAAGTTATCGGCAAGACTTTATTTTCAGCACATTCTTTGGTTACTATTTCAAAAGTAATCGGTAAGATTTTTATTTTCAACATATTCGTCACTTACTATTTCCAAAGTAATCGGCATGATTTATTTTTAGCACATTCGTTGGTTACTATTTCAAAAGTAATCGGCAAGATTTTTATTTTCAGCATATTCGTCGATGACTATTTCAAAAGTAATCGGCATGATTTATTTTCAGCATATTCGTCGGTTACTATGTCAAAGGTAATCGACATGATTTATTTTCAACACATTCGTCGGTTACTATTTCAAAAGTAATGGGCATGATCTATTTTCTGCACATTCGTCGGTTACTATTTCAAAAGTAATAGGCAAGATTTTTATTTTCAGCATGTTCATCGGTTACTATTTCAAAGGTAATCGGCAAGATTTTTATTTTCAACACATTCGTCGGTTACTATTTCAAAAGTATTCGGCAAGATTTTTATTTTCAACATATTCGTCGGTTACTATTTCAAAAGTAATCGGCAAGACTTTATTTTCAACATATTCGCCGGTGACTATTTCAAAAGTAATCGGCATGATTTATTTTCAGCACATTCGTCGGTTACTATTTCAAAAGTAATCGGCAAGATTTATTTTCAGCACATATTCGTCGGTTACTATTTCAAAAGTAATGGGCAAGACTTTTATTTTCAGCACATTTGTCGGTTACTATTTAATTAGTAATCGGCATGATTTTTTTCAGCACATTTGTCGGTTACTATTTCAAAAGTAATCGGCAAGATTTTTATTTTCAGCATATTGGTCGGTGACTATTTCAAAAGTAATCGGCATGATTTTTATTTTCAGCGTATTTGTCGGTTACTTTTTCAAAAGTAATCGGCAAGATTTTTATTTTCAGCATATTTGTCGGTTACTTTTTCAAAAGTAATCGGCAATATTTTTATTTTCAGCATATTTGTCGGTTACTATTTTAAAAGTAATCGAGAAGATTTTTATTTTCAACATATTCGTCGGTTACTATTTCAAAAGTAATCGGCAAGACTTTATTTTCAGCATATTCGTTGATTACTATTTCAAAAGTAATCGGTAAGATTTTTATTTTCAACATATTCGTCGCTTATTATTTCAAAAGTAATCGGCATGATTTATTTTCAGCACATTCGTCGGTTACTATTTCAAAAGTAATCAGCAAGATTTATTTTCAGCACAGATTCGTCGGTTACAATTTCAAAAGTTATCGGCAAGACTTTATTTTCAGCACATTCTTTGGTTACTATTTCAAAAGTAATCGGTAAGATTTTTATTTTCAACATATTCGTCACTTACTATTTCCAAAGTAATCGGCATGATTTATTTTTAGCACATTCGTTGGTTACTATTTCAAAAGTAATCGGCAAGATTTTTATTTTCAGCATATTCGTCGATGACTATTTCAAAAGTAATCGGCATGATTTATTTTCAGCATATTCGTTGGTTACTATTTCAAAGGTAATCGACATGATTTATTTTCAACACATTCGTCGGTTACTATTTCAAAAGTAATGGGCATGATCTATTTTCTGCACATTCGTCGGTTACTATTTCAAAAGTAATAGGCAAGATTTTTATTTTCAGCATGTTCATCGGTTACTATTTCAAAGGTAATCGCCAAGATTTTTATTTTCAACACATTCGTCGGTTACTATTTCAAAAGTATTCGGCAAGATTTTTATTTTCAACATATTCGTGGGTTACTATTTCAAAAGTAATCGGCAAGACTTTATTTTCAACATATTCGCCGGTGACTATTTCAAAAGTAATCGGCATGATTTATTTTCAGCACATTCGTCGGTTACTATTTCAAAAGTAATCGGCAAGATTTATTTTCAGCACATATTCGTCGGTTACTATTTCAAAAGTAATGGGCAAGACTTTTATTTTCAGCACATTTGTCGGTTACTATTTAATTAGTAATCGGCATGATTTTTTTCAGCACATTTGTCGGTTACTATTTCAAAAGTAATCGGCAAGATTTTTATTTTCAGCATATTGGTCGGTGACTATTTCAAAAGTAATCGGCATGATTTTTATTTTCAGCGTATTTGTCGGTTACTTTTTCAAAAGTAATCGGCAAGATTTTTATTTTCAGCATATTTGTCGGTTACTTTTTCAAAAGTAATCGGCAATATTTTTATTTTCAGCATATTTGTCGGTTACTATTTTAAAAGTAATCGAGAAGATTTTTATTTTCAACATATTCGTCGGTTACTATTTCAAAAGTAATCGGCAAGACTTTATTTTCAGCATATTCGTTGATTACTATTTCAAAAGTAATCGGTAAGATTTTTATTTTCAACATATTCGTCGCTTATTATTTCAAAAGTAATCGGCATGATTTATTTTCAGCACATTCGTCAGTTACTATTTCAAAAGTAATCGGCAAGATTTATTTTCAGCACATATTCGTCGGTTACTATTTCAAAAGTTATCGTCAAGACTTTATTTTCAGCACATTCGTTGGTTACTATTTCAAAAGTAATCGGTAAGATTTTTATTTTCAACATATTCGTCACTTACTATTTCCAAAGTAATCGGCATGATTTATTTTCAGCACATTCGTCGGTTACTATTTCAAAAGTAATCGGCAAGATTTTTATTTTCAGCATATTCGTCCATGACTAATTCAAAAGTAATCGGCAAGATTTATTTTCAGCATATTCGTCGGTTACTATTTCAAAGGTAATCGACATGATTTATTTTCAACACATTCGTCGGTTACTATTTCAAAAGTAATCGGCATGATCTATTTTCTGCACATTCGTCGGTTACTATTTCAAAAGTAATCGGCAAGATTTTTATTTTCAGCATGTTCATCGGTTACTATTTCAAAGGTAATCGGCAAGATTTTTATTTTCAGCACATTCGTCAGTTACTATTTCAAAAGTATTCGGCAAGATTTTTATTTTCAACATATTCGTCGGTTACTATTTCAAAAGTAATCGGCAAGACTTTATTTTCAGCACATTCGTCGGTTACTATTTCAAAAGTAATCGGCAAGATTTTTATTTTCAACATATTCGTCGCTTATTATTTCAAAAGTAATCGGCATGATTTATTTTCAGCACATTCGTCGGTTACTATTTCAAAAGTAATCGGCAAGATTTATTTTCAGCACAGATTCGTCGGTTACAATTTCAAAAGTTATCGGCAAGACTTTATTTTCAGCACATTCTTTGGTTACTATTTCAAAAGTAATCGGTAAGATTTTTATTTTCAACATATTCGTCACTTACTATTTCCAAAGTAATCGGCATGATTTATTTTCAGCACATTCGTTGGTTACTATTTCAAAAGTAATCGGCAAGATTTTTATTTTCAGCATATTCGTCGATGACTATTTCAAAAGTAATCGGCATGATTTATTTTCAGCATATTCGTCGGTTACTATTTCAAAGGTAATCGACATGATTTATTTTCAACACATTCGTCGGTTACTATTTCAAAAGTAATGGGCATGATCTATTTTCTGCACATTCGTCGGTTACTATTTCAAAAGTAATAGGCAAGATTTTTATTTTCAGCATGTTCATCGGTTACTATTTCAAAGGTAATCGGCAAGATTTTTATTTTCAACACATTCGTCGGTTACTATTTCAAAAGTATTCGGCAAGATTTTTATTTTCAACATATTTTTCGGTTACTATTTCAAAAGTAATCGGCAAGACTTTATTTTCAACATATTCGCCGGTGACTATTTCAAAAGTAATCGGCATGATTTATTTTCAGCACATTCGTCGGTTACTATTTCAAAAGTAATCGGCAAGATTTATTTTCAGCACATATTCGTCGGTTACTATTTCAAAAGTAATGGGCAAGACTTTTATTTTCAGCACATTTGTCGGTTACTATTTAATTAGTAATCGGCATGATTTTTTTGAGCACATTCGTCGGTTACTATTTCAAAAGTAATCGGCAAGATTTTTATTTTCAGCATATTGGTCGGTGACTATTTCAAAAGTAATCGGCATGATTTTTATTTTCAGCGTATTTGTCGGTTACTTTTTCAAAAGTAATCGGCAAGATTTTTATTTTCAGCATATTTGTCGGTTACTTTTTCAAAAGTAATCGGCAATATTTTTATTTTCAGCATATTTGTCGGTTACTATTTTAAAAGTAATCGACAAGATTTTTATTTTCAACATATTCGTCGGTTACTATTTCAAAAGTAATCGGCAAGACTTTATTTTCAGCATATTCGTTGATTACTATTTCAAAAGTAATCGGTAAGATTTTTATTTTCAACATATTCGTCGCTTATTATTTCAAAAGTAATCGGCATGATTTATTTTCAGCACATTCGTCAGTTACTATTTCAAAAGTAATCGGCAAGATTTATTTTCAGCACATATTCGTCGGTTACTATTTCAAAAGTTATCGTCAAGACTTTATTTTCAGCACATTCGTTGGTTACTATTTCAAAAGTAATCGGTAAGATTTTTATTTTCAACATATTCGTCACTTACTATTTCCAAAGTATTCGGCATGATTTATTTTCAGCACATTCGTCGGTTACTATTTCAAAAGTAATCGGCAAGATTTTTATTTTCAGCATATTCGTCCATGACTAATTCAAAAGTAATCGGCATGATTTATTTTCAGCATATTCGTCGGTTACTATTTCAAAGGTAATCGACATGATTTATTTTCAACACATTCGTCGGTTACTATTTCAAAAGTAATCGGCATGATCTATTTTCTGCACATTCGTCGGTTACTATTTCAAAAGTAATCGGCAAGATTTTTATTTTCAGCATGTTCATCGGTTACTATTTCAAAGGTAATCGGCAAGATTTTTATTTTCAGCACATTCGTCAGTTACTATTTCAAAAGTATTCGGCAAGATTTTTATTTTCAACATATTCGTCGGTTACTATTTCAAAAGTAATCGGCAAGACTTTATTTTCAGCACATTCATTGGTTACTTTTATAAAAGTAATCGGTAAGATTTTTATTTCCAACATATTCGTCGCTTACTATTTCAAAAGTAATCAGCATGATTTATTTTCAGCACATTCGTCGGTTACTATTTCAAAAGTAATCGGCAAGATTTTTATTTTCAGCATATTCGTCGGTGACTATTTCAAAAGTAATCGGCAAGATTTTTATTTTCAGCATATTTGTCGGTTACTGTTTTAAAAGTAATCGGCAAGACTTTATTTTCAGCACATTCATTGGTTTTTTTATAAAAGTAATCGGTAAGATTTTTATTTCCAACATATTCGTCGCTTACTATTTCAAAAGTAATCAGCATGATTTATTTTCAGCACATTCGTCGGTTACTATTTCAAAAGTAATCGGCAAGATTTTTATTTTCAGCATATTCGTCAGTGACTATTTCAAAAGTAATCGGCATGATTTATTTTCAGCACATTCGTCGGTTACTATTTCAAAAGTAATCGGCAAGATTTATTTTCAGCACAGATTCGTCGGTTACAATTTCAAAAGTTATCGGCAAGACTTTATTTTCAGCACATTCTTTGGTTACTATTTCAAAACTAATCGGTAAGATTTTTATTTTCAACATATTCGTCACTTACTATTTCCAAAGTAATCGGCATGATTTATTTTCAGCACATTCGTCGGTTACTATTTCAAAAGTAATGGGCATGATCTATTTTCTGCACATTCGTCGGTTACTATTTCAAAAGTAATAGGCAAGATTTTTATTTTCAGCATGTTCATCGGTTACTATTTCAAAGGTAATCGGCAAGATTTTTATTTTCAACACATTCGTCGGTTACTATTTCAAAAGTATTCGGCAAGATTTTTATTTTCAACATATTCGTCGGTTACTATTTCAAAAGTAATCGGCAAGACTTTATTTTCAACATATTCGCCGGTGACTATTTCAAAAGTAATCGGCATGATTTATTTTCAGCACATTCGTCGGTTACTATTTCAAAATTAATCGGCAAGATTTATTTTCAGCACATATTCGTCGGTTACTATTTCAAAAGTAATGGGCAAGACTTTTATTTTCAGCACATTTGTCGGTTACTATTTAATTAGTAATCGGCATGATTTTTTTCAGCACATTTGTCGGTTACTATTTCAAAAGTAATCGGCAAGATTTTTATTTTCAGCATATTGGTCGGTGACTATTTCAAAAGTAATCGGCATGATTTTTATTTTCAGCGTATTTGTCGGTTACTTTTTCAAAAGTAATCGGCAAGATTTTTATTTTCAGCATATTTGTCGGTTACTTTTTCAAAAGTAATCGGCAATATTTTTATTTTCAGCATATTTGTCGGTTACTATTTTAAAAGTAATCGAGAAGATTTTTATTTTCAACATATTCGTCGGTTACTATTTCAAAAGTAATCGGCAAGACTTTATTTTCAGCATATTCGTTGATTACTATTTCAAAAGTAATCGGTAAGATTTTTATTTTCAACATATTCGTCGCTTATTATTTCAAAAGTAATCGGCATGATTTATTTTCAGCACATTCGTCGGTTACTATTTCAAAAGTAATCAGCAAGATTTATTTTCAGCACAGATTCGTCGGTTACAATTTCAAAAGTTATCGGCAAGACTTTATTTTCAGCACATTCTTTGGTTACTATTTCAAAAGTAATCGGTAAGATTTTTATTTTCAACATATTCGTCACTTACTATTTCCAAAGTAATCGGCATGATTTATTTTTAGCACATTCGTTGGTTACTATTTCAAAAGTAATCGGCAAGATTTTTATTTTCAGCATATTCGTCGATGACTATTTCAAAAGTAATCGGCATGATTTATTTTCAGCATATTCGTCGGTTACTATGTCAAAGGTAATCGACATGATTTATTTTCAACACATTCGTCGGTTACTATTTCAAAAGTAATGGGCATGATCTATTTTCTGCACATTCGTCGGTTACTATTTCAAAAGTAATAGGCAAGATTTTTATTTTCAGCATGTTCATCGGTTACTATTTCAAAGGTAATCGGCAAGATTTTTATTTTCAACACATTCGTCGGTTACTATTTCAAAAGTATTCGGCAAGATTTTTATTTTCAACATATTCGTCGGTTACTATTTCAAAAGTAATCGGCAAGACTTTATTTTCAACATATTCGCCGGTGACTATTTCAAAAGTAATCGGCATGATTTATTTTCAGCACATTCGTCGGTTACTATTTCAAAAGTAATCGGCAAGATTTATTTTCAGCACATATTCGTCGGTTACTATTTCAAAAGTAATGGGCAAGACTTTTATTTTCAGCACATTTGTCGGTTACTATTTAATTAGTAATCGGCATGATTTTTTTCAGCACATTTGTCGGTTACTATTTCAAAAGTAATCGGCAAGATTTTTATTTTCAGCATATTGGTCGGTGACTATTTCAAAAGTAATCGGCATGATTTTTATTTTCAGCGTATTTGTCGGTTACTTTTTCAAAAGTAATCGGCAAGATTTTTATTTTCAGCATATTTGTCGGTTACTTTTTCAAAAGTAATCGGCAATATTTTTATTTTCAGCATATTTGTCGGTTACTATTTTAAAAGTAATCGAGAAGATTTTTATTTTCAACATATTCGTCGGTTACTATTTCAAAAGTAATCGGCAAGACTTTATTTTCAGCATATTCGTTGATTACTATTTCAAAAGTAATCGGTAAGATTTTTATTTTCAACATATTCGTCGCTTATTATTTCAAAAGTAATCGGCATGATTTATTTTCAGCACATTCGTCGGTTACTATTTCAAAAGTAATCAGCAAGATTTATTTTCAGCACAGATTCGTCGGTTACAATTTCAAAAGTTATCGGCAAGACTTTATTTTCAGCACATTCTTTGGTTACTATTTCAAAAGTAATCGGTAAGATTTTTATTTTCAACATATTCGTCACTTACTATTTCCAAAGTAATCGGCATGATTTATTTTTAGCACATTCGTTGGTTACTATTTCAAAAGTAATCGGCAAGATTTTTATTTTCAGCATATTCGTCGATGACTATTTCAAAAGTAATCGGCATGATTTATTTTCAGCATATTCGTTGGTTACTATTTCAAAGGTAATCGACATGATTTATTTTCAACACATTCGTCGGTTACTATTTCAAAAGTAATGGGCATGATCTATTTTCTGCACATTCGTCGGTTACTATTTCAAAAGTAATAGGCAAGATTTTTATTTTCAGCATGTTCATCGGTTACTATTTCAAAGGTAATCGCCAAGATTTTTATTTTCAACACATTCGTCGGTTACTATTTCAAAAGTATTCGGCAAGATTTTTATTTTCAACATATTCGTGGGTTACTATTTCAAAAGTAATCGGCAAGACTTTATTTTCAACATATTCGCCGGTGACTATTTCAAAAGTAATCGGCATGATTTATTTTCAGCACATTCGTCGGTTACTATTTCAAAAGTAATCGGCAAGATTTATTTTCAGCACATATTCGTCGGTTACTATTTCAAAAGTAATGGGCAAGACTTTTATTTTCAGCACATTTGTCGGTTACTATTTAATTAGTAATCGGCATGATTTTTTTCAGCACATTTGTCGGTTACTATTTCAAAAGTAATCGGCAAGATTTTTATTTTCAGCATATTGGTCGGTGACTATTTCAAAAGTAATCGGCATGATTTTTATTTTCAGCGTATTTGTCGGTTACTTTTTCAAAAGTAATCGGCAAGATTTTTATTTTCAGCATATTTGTCGGTTACTTTTTCAAAAGTAATCGGCAATATTTTTATTTTCAGCATATTTGTCGGTTACTATTTTAAAAGTAATCGAGAAGATTTTTATTTTCAACATATTCGTCGGTTACTATTTCAAAAGTAATCGGCAAGACTTTATTTTCAGCATATTCGTTGATTACTATTTCAAAAGTAATCGGTAAGATTTTTATTTTCAACATATTCGTCGCTTATTATTTCAAAAGTAATCGGCATGATTTATTTTCAGCACATTCGTCAGTTACTATTTCAAAAGTAATCGGCAAGATTTATTTTCAGCACATATTCGTCGGTTACTATTTCAAAAGTTATCGTCAAGACTTTATTTTCAGCACATTCGTTGGTTACTATTTCAAAAGTAATCGGTAAGATTTTTATTTTCAACATATTCGTCACTTACTATTTCCAAAGTAATCGGCATGATTTATTTTCAGCACATTCGTCGGTTACTATTTCAAAAGTAATCGGCAAGATTTTTATTTTCAGCATATTCGTCCATGACTAATTCAAAAGTAATCGGCAAGATTTATTTTCAGCATATTCGTCGGTTACTATTTCAAAGGTAATCGACATGATTTATTTTCAACACATTCGTCGGTTACTATTTCAAAAGTAATCGGCATGATCTATTTTCTGCACATTCGTCGGTTACTATTTCAAAAGTAATCGGCAAGATTTTTATTTTCAGCATGTTCATCGGTTACTATTTCAAAGGTAATCGGCAAGATTTTTATTTTCAGCACATTCGTCAGTTACTATTTCAAAAGTATTCGGCAAGATTTTTATTTTCAACATATTCGTCGGTTACTATTTCAAAAGTAATCGGCAAGACTTTATTTTCAGCACATTCATTGGTTACTTTTATAAAAGTAATCGGTAAGATTTTTATTTCCAACATATTCGTCGCTTACTATTTCAAAAGTAATCAGCATGATTTATTTTCAGCACATTCGTCGGTTACTATTTCAAAAGTAATCGGCAAGATTTTTATTTTCAGCATATTCGTCGGTGACTATTTCAAAAGTAATCGGCAAGATTTTTATTTTCAGCATATTTGTCGGTTACTGTTTTAAAAGTAATCGACAAGATTTTTATTTTCAACATATTCATCGGTTACTATTTCAAAAGTAATCGGCAAGACTTTATTTTCAGCATATTCGTTGGTTACTATTTCAAAAGTAATCGGTACGATTTTTATTTTCTACATATTCGTCGCTTAGTATTTCAAAAGTAATCGGCATGATTTCTTTTCAGCACATTCGTCGGTTCCTATTTCAAAAGTAATCGGCAAGATTTTTATTTTTAGCATATTTGTCGGTTACTATTTTAAAAGTAATCGACAAGATTTTTATTTTCAACATATTCGTCGGTTACTATTTCAAAAGTAATCGGCAAGACTTTATTTTCAGCACATTCGTCGGTTACTATTTCAAAAGTAATCGGCAAGACTTTATTTTCAGCACATTCGTCGGTTACTATTTCAAAAGTAATCGGCAAGATTTTTATTTTCAGCATATTTGTCGGTTACTATTTTAAAAGTAATCGGCAAGACTTTATTTTCAGCACATTCGTCGGTTATTATTTCAAAAGTAATCGGCAAGATTTTTATTTTCAACATATTCGTCGGTTACTATTTCAAAAGTAATCGGCATGATCTATTTTCTGCACATTCGTCGGTTACTATTTCAAAAGTAATAGGCAAGATTTTTATTTTCAGCATGTTCATCGGTTACTATTTCAAAGGTAATCGGCAAGATTTTTATTTTCAACACATTCGTCGGTTACTATTTCAAAAGTATTCGGCAAGATTTTTATTTTCAACATATTCGTCGGTTACTATTTCAAAAGTAATCGGCAAGACTTTATTTTCAACATATTCGCCGGTGACTATTTCAAAAGTAATCGGCATGATTTATTTTCAGCACATTCGTCGGTTACTATTTCAAAAGTAATCGGCAAGATTTATTTTCAGCACATATTCGTCGGTTACTATTTCAAAAGTAATGGGCAAGACTTTTATTTTTAGCACATTTGTCGGTTACTATTTAATTAGTAATCGGCATGATTTTTTTCAGCACATTTGTCGGTTACTATTTCAAAAGTAATCGGCAAGATTTTTATTTTCAGCATATTGGTCGGTGACTATTTCAAAAGTAATCGGCATGATTTTTATTTTCAGCGTATTTGTCGGTTACTTTTTCAAAAGTAATCGGCAAGATTTTTATTTTCAGCATATTTGTCGGTTACTATTTTAAAAGTAATCGAGAAGATTTTTATTTTCAACATATTCGTCGGTTACTATTTCAAAAGTAATCGGCAAGACTTTATTTTCAGCATATTCGTTGATTACTATTTCAAAAGTAATCGGTAAGATTTTTATTTTCAACATATTCGTCGCTTATTATTTCAAAAGTAATCGGCATGATTTATTTTCAGCACATTCGTCAGTTACTATTTCAAAAGTAATCGGCAAGATTTATTTTCAGCACATATTCGTCGGTTACTATTTCAAAAGTTATCGTCAAGACTTTATTTTCAGCACATTCGTTGGTTACTATTTCAAAAGTAATCGGTAAGATTTTTATTTTCAACATATTCGTCACTTACTATTTCCAAAGTAATCGGCATGATTTATTTTCAGCACATTCGTCGGTTACTATTTCAAAAGTAATCGGCAAGATTTTTATTTTCAGCATATTCGTCCATGACTAATTCAAAAGTAATCGGCAAGATTTATTTTCAGCATATTCGTCGGTTACTATTTCAAAGGTAATCGACATGATTTATTTTCAACACATTCGTCGGTTACTATTTCAAAAGTAATCGGCATGATCTATTTTCTGCACATTCGTCGGTTACTATTTCAAAAGTAATCGGCAAGATTTTTATTTTCAGCATGTTCATCGGTTACTATTTCAAAGGTAATCGGCAAGATTTTTATTTTCAGCACATTCGTCAGTTACTATTTCAAAAGTATTCGGCAAGATTTTTATTTTCAACATATTCGTCGGTTACTATTTCAAAAGTAATCGGCAAGACTATATTTTCAGCACATTCATTGGTTACTTTTATAAAAGTAATCGGTAAGATTTTTATTTCCAACATATTCGTCGCTTACTATTTCAAAAGTAATCAGCATGATTTATTTTCAGCACATTCGTCGGTTACTATTTCAAAAGTAATCGGCAAGATTTTTATTTTCAGCATATTCGTCGGTGACTATTTCAAAAGTAATCGGCAAGATTTTTATTTTCAGCATATTTGTCGGTTACTGTTTTAAAAGTAATCGACAAGATTTTTATTTTCAACATATTCATCGGTTACTATTTCAAAAGTAATCGGCAAGACTTTATTTTCAGCATATTCGTTGGTTACTATTTCAAAAGTAATCGGTACGATTTTTATTTTCTACATATTCGTCGCTTAGTATTTCAAAAGTAATCGGCATGATTTCTTTTCAGCACATTCGTCGGTTCCTATTTCAAAAGTAATCGGCAAGATTTTTATTTTTAGCATATTTGTCGGTTACTATTTTAAAAGTAATCGACAAGATTTTTATTTTCAACATATTCGTCGGTTACTATTTCAAAAGTAATCGGCAAGACTTTATTTTCAGCACATTCGTCGGTTACTATTTCAAAAGTAATCGGCAAGACTTTATTTTCAGCACATTCGTCGGTTACTATTTCAAATGTAATCGGCAAGATTTTTATTTTCAGCATATTTGTCGGTTACTATTTTAAAAGTAATCGGCAAGACTTTATTTTCAGCACATTCGTCGGTTATTATTTCAAAAGTAATCGGCAAGATTTTTATTTTCAACATATTCGTCGGTTACTATTTCAAAAGTAATCGGCAAGACTTTATTTTCAGCACATTCATTGGTTACTTTTTGAAAAGTAATCGGTAAGATTTTTATTTTCAACATATTCGTCGCTTACTATTTCAAAAGTAATCGGCATGATTTATTTTCAGCACATTCGTCGGTTACTATTTCAAAAGTAATCGGCAAGATTTATTTTCAGCACATATTCGTCGGTTACTATTTCAAAAGTTATCGGCAAGACTTTATTTTCAGCACATTCGTTGGTTACTATTTCAAAAGTAATCGGTAAGATTTTTATTTTCAACATATTCGTCACTTACTATTTCCAAAGTAATCGGCATGATTTATTTTCAGCACATTCGTCGGTTACTATTTCAAATGTAATCGGCATGATTTATTTTCAGCAGATTCGTCGGTTACTATTTCAAAGGTAATCGACATGATTTATTTTCAACACATTCGTCGGTTACTATTTCAAAAGTAATCGGCATGATCTATTTTCTGCACATTCGTCGGTTACTATTTCAAAAGTAATCGGCAAGATTTTTATTTTCAGCATATTCGTCCATGACTAATTCAAAAGTAATCGGCATGATTTATTTTCAGCATATTCGTCGGTTACTATTTCAAAGGTAATCGACATGATTTATTTTCAACACATTCGTCGGTTACTATTTCAAAAGTAATCGGCATGATCTATTTTCAGCACATTCGTCGGTTACTATTTCAAAAGTAATCGGCAAGATTTTTATTTTCAGCATATTTGTCGGTTACTATTTTAAAAGTAATCGGCAAGACTTTATTTTCAGCACATTCGTCGTGTCATAACCTCATTTTGGACCTAAAAATACTCATTCAAATTCTTACTATTTTCTAATACTTTCAAATCCGCCGTGTTTTCTACTGTGCTTCAGTTGCATACGTTACTGTTTCAGTTTTTTAATTTTTGCATAAAATCATACAAAAGGGTATTTTGGTCATTTCCTACAAAGGAACCCATTTTCAGTCCCTGCAATTTGCCCCTGAGTCTTTTCAATTTGTTTGCATAAATCATTAATCCATTTTGTACAAAAATCATCTTAGTTTTGCATCTGAGTCAGTTTGAGTCGTTTTGGCCCCAGGGGCATTTTAGTCTTTTCACATCAAATAAATTTTGGACAGAGAGGTATTTTGAAATACCTCATTCTTGGTAATTTGTTCGTTTTAGTCCGTTTTGTCGTTTTTTACTCGTTTCACTTTACGTTGTTTCCAATTTGTCGTTTTACCAATTTTATTTTTATTTACATTTTTGTCCTCAAAACTTTCAAAAATTACGATTCAGTCCTTATATTTTTTTAATTTGCATTTCAGTCCCAAATTTTTTTTAAAATTGTTTTTTTTTTTAAGTCTTTATTGCAGTTTAGTCCCATATTTTGTCCAAATTGCAGATGGGTCCCTAAGTCCATTTTTTTTTCAGTCTTGGCAGCCTATAAAAGGACGGTTACTGTACAGTTCAGAGAGAGATCCATTCAGTGCCATCCACATCATACAAACAAAATTCAACATTCTCTCTCCAATTCAGTTGAATCAAAGTCACAAATCCAAAAAATATTCAAGAACATTCAAACCCTAACCGTTTTTCCAGAATTGGAATTCAACACAGAAGCTACAAAATTCGCGAAGTTCTCAGTGATTCATACCGAATCATCATCACCGAACCTCTCTCCACCGCAATCCAAGTGCGAGTTCGCCGCTGTTGACGGCAAACTTCGAGCACGATCACGGTGGGACCGCATCCGGAGAAGAGAAGAAGAAGAAGAAAGGAAATTACTGGTTTATCCCTGGATTCAAGCCAAGGAGGCCACAAACAGAAGCGAATCCAAGAGTGTTCGAAGATTCCGGTTTAAATCTCCAATCAAAACGCAGGTAAAACACATAAACATACCTCTTTTTCATTCCAGAACTCATATAGATCCAGAATCGATGTAAATCCATGGAAGCTCAAAGAATTCGGTTCGAAAACCATGAAACCCCAACAAAATCTTTGAAAACCAAGACTTCCACGATCCGCGACGAATATCAATCGTCGTAGATCTACGAAGCCGTAAAAACCTTCACTCATAAAGGATTCAAATGAAATGAACAAAAACAGTTGAAACACAAAAGAGCCTTCAAGATTTACACCGATTCAGTGTGTGTGTGAGGTTTCTGGCAACAAATTCATGCTTAGAATAGCCAAACGAATTGATTGAGACATTTGTGAACGAATTCAGGTAGTTTCAAGTCAGTTTAGGGTTAGGGTTTACGGAGAAGACGAAGAGAGACGGAGAGAAGAGAGAGAAAGGAGAGTGAAAATGGTTCGAACCGGACCATCCTTCTTTTATATATGCACGCGAACCGGGTCGGTTCACAACCCGACCCATTCCCCTTTGTTTCTGACCGTTAGATCTAGGTTTAGGGGATCCGGATCAATCTAACGTCCCGGAGGCGTCTGAAAGATCCGGATCCACCAGCGTATGGGTTGGATCACGATCCATTGGGCCTTTTTTGGCTTTCTTGCAGTTTCTTGAATTTTCTTGCTATGTGCACCTCTGTGCTTGCTATTTGGACCTCCTGTGCGTTTTAATTTCTTCATAAAAATTCCAAAAAATGCTATGTGTTCTTGATATGTTTTTCACTATTATGGAATATCTTTACATGTTCAGAGCTAATGGAAATAATACGTGTTAACTTCACTTTGGATTTGTATATTTTGTGCGGTTTCGTGTGAATTTTCTTGTACATTTTTTGATCCGAAACTTGTCGTGTGATGTTGATGTTTGGCATTTAATTTTATGATGAGTTTGCTCCTGATTTTGTACTAATTCATGTAATTGTGTTAGTTGATCTTGCTTACTATTTTTGCAATATGTTTAATTGTGTTAGTTAATTGATTTTGCTTACAATTTTTGCAATATGTTTAATGGTGTTAGTTAATTGATTTTGCTTACAATTTTTGCAATATGTTTAATTGTGTTAGTTAATTAATTTTGCTTACAATTTTTGCAATATGTTTAATTGTGTTAGTTAATTGATTTTGCTTACAATTCTTGCAATATGTTTAATTGTGTTAGTCAATTGATTTTGCTTACAATTTTTGCGATGTGTCTAATTGCGTTAGTTGATTTTGTTTACAATTCTTGCAATATGTTCCATTTTTGATTAAGTTTGATCTTTGTCCACGTTTTTGCGGTATTTTCAATTTCGTTAGTAGGATAGCTTTTATTTTGCAAGTTTAGGTGCTAGTTTCCTAATTTTGCAAAGTCTAGCTTTTAATTTCTTGTTTCATAAGTCACGTTAGTTAGCATGTATTTCTTCTTCACATCCTTCCATATTTTGTTGTTCTTATTGCCTAACATTTCATTATCATTGCATATTGCTTCACTAATCATTTTGTGTTTCATGCCTTTTGAAAGCTCCAATTCATCCCCTTTCTCTGAGTTTAGGTTCCATTCAATTTCTCAATGTTTAGTTAGTTTACTTTTCTTTAATTTCATGCAAGACTATAGAATGTAAAATAGGACCCGATGTAAAGGACTATGGACTATAATGATGTACACCGACACACGCACCGACACACGCACACACGTTGTATGTTTACCGCTAGGTATATGTTTAGGAAGCGCGACACTTAGAAAAAAAAACTCGTGATTTCTTTCTCAAAAAACTCACTCTTCACTCAAATATTTTCACAATAATGTTGGAGTCAAAACTCCACAATTTTTTTCCTTTATTTTCTTAATCAAAAATCAAAACTAGTGGTAATTCTCAACTTTAACATCCCTTTTGTAAATAAATTGGACTAACCTCACTTGTTTCCAAGTCTTATGCCTTTACGGCCTCTTTCTTTTTCTTCAAAACCATTTTCAAAACTAAAATTGAACAAAACTCACAAAAAACATTTTTTGGAAGAGAACTACATGGAATTTTGATCCCTTAAAAGGGTATGTAGGCAAGAGACTCAAAATCTCTCCAAGTCCAATAAAATAAAATCCAAACTTCTCCCTCTCATTCTTAAAATCAATTTCATTTTACAAATAGTGATAAAAGTAAAGCGTAAACGTAAAGCATAGTAAAACGGTTCCTATAGGATACTATAGTCATTGCGGGTGCCTAACACCTTCCCGTAATGAAATCAGCCCCGAACTCAGGATTTCTGAGGTTTTTCTCAATTTTACCTCTCCCCAAAAAAAATAGAGACATCAATGATTGAAAGGTTCAAATCCAATTAATGATTTGACACCCGAAAATCGCGATGACAGAAATGGCGACTCCACTGGGGAATTTAGGGCTACGCCTAGTTTTCTATGCTTTATGTTTATGCTTTACTTTATTGTTACATGTAAAATTTTCTTGTGCACGTGTGGGGTGAGAATATCAAAAGCCCTATACCCGGGCTGAGTGAACTTAAGATTAGGAAGAGATATAATCGACAATCCACTCCGGGGGTTGCCTCGTGCATTGGATTACGCGATCAATCTCACATAGCTGAGGCATTTTGGAGGTGATGTTGCCGGCGTGTGTTGTCATGCTTAGGCACTTTACTTCTAATTGACCGATGAAGGCTATGAACCGTAGTTACCAAACCCATCCTTGGCCTTTCTTAGGACGTAGTGCGGTGGCTAAACCGAGCGTTGCCTCGAAACTTAGTCGTCACGCGATACTACACTCAAACTAAACCTTCTTGCGGATAATCATGGACAAGCGTTGCTTTGTACTACCATGATATACGCAAGAGAGGTTGTGGTTTGGGAACTTTGTAGAACCTTGGTTACTACTATCAAAGCCTTAGTTTCACCGGACACCGTGTCCACTTGTTACCTTAGCCCACCGTGCTTTCCTTGTTAAAACCATGCATACGTGCATTCATGCATAAAATTTTTACATGCATTTATCAAAGGGTATAGACAAACTAAAATTCTTTGCAAATATAAACAGGCATGAAGAGAACCAAGTCTTACAAGTTCAAAGAGGTTGATTTGGCTAGCCTAAGGGAGTTGGCACTCAAAGTTAAGAATCCGACTGGGTTTCGTCTCCGATACGGTGGTTTACTTGGTATTCTCCGGACTAATGTGGAAGAGAAGCTGGTACACACTCTAGTGCAATTCTATGACCCGGTTTTCCGTTGCTTCACTTTCCCGGATTTTCAGTTGGTTCCTACACTCGAGGCTTATTCTTGCTTATTGGGTCTACCTATAGCCGAGAAGACACCTTTCACGGGCCCGGGATCTTCTCTTACCCCTCTGGTTATTGCTAAGGATCTTTATCTCAAGACTTCCGATGTGTCTAAGAATCTTGTCACCAAGTCTCACATTCAGGGTTTCACTTCAAAGTACTTACTTGAGCAGGCTAATCTTGAAACTACTTGTCAGGACACCCTTGAGGCTATTCTTGCACTACTCATCTATGGGCTCGTTCTCTTTCCGAATCTCGACAACTTCGTGGACATGAATGCTATTGAGATCTTCCACTCCAGGAATCCGGTTCCTACCTTGTTAGCTGACACATACCATGCTATCCATGACCGGACTCTCAAGGGCCGTGGGTTTATTCTTTGCTGCATACCTCTTCTTTATAGGTGGTTTATTTCTCACCTCCCGAGTTCTTTCCATGCCAACACGGAGAACTGGTCTTATTCACAGAGGATTATGGCCCTTACTCCCGATGAGGTGGTTTGGATCACTCCAGCAGCTCGAGTCAAGGAGATTATTACTGGTTGCGGAGATTTCCTCAATGTACCTCTTCTCGGTACCCGGGGAGGAATCAACTACAACCCCGAGTTAGCCATGAGACAGTTTGGTTTTCCTATGAGAGCGAGGCCTCTCAACCTTGCTACATCTCAAGAGTTCTTCTACTATTCCAATGCTCCCACCGGGCAAAGGAAAGCTTTTACAGATGCTTGGTCTAAGGTTCGCAGGAAGGATGTGAAGCATTTGGGTGTGAGATCCGGTATTGCTCATGAGGCCTATACACAGTGGGTGATAGACCGAGCCGAGGAGATCGGCATGCCTTATCCTGCTATGAGGCATGTATCTGCATCTACTCCATCGAGACCCTTACCTTTGCTCCCCGCGACTCAGGAGATGTATCAGGAGCATCTAGCTATGGAGAGTGAGGAGAAACGAGCATGGAAAGCCCGTTACAGTGAGGCTGAGAACTTGATCATGACTTTGGATGGCAGAGACGAGCAGAAGGATCATGAGAACCGTATGCTGAAGAAGGAACTAGCCAGAGTTAGGAAAGAGCTTGAGGAGAAGGATGATCTATTGAGGAGAGACTCCAGGAGAGTCAGAGGTCGTCGAGATTTCTTCGCCAGTTATTGCGGTTCAGCTTCAGACTCGGATTCCGAATATTACCCGGCCACTCCTTAGTTCTGGATGATAGGATTGCTATTTGTTATGTTGTTTGCTCAGCTTATGTTTCAGAAGCCTACTCCCTTGGCTCGATATGTCAAAATAATTTGCTTTGAATAATTTGTTAGTCCAATAATGTTTGCAAAGAATTCTAATTTGTCTAAAAAACCCTTCGGTAATAAAAAGAGTCATTTTTTGCATCCGCATTTGCATATCATGCATCATATGCATCATTCATCGGTCACAAAAAAACTTCCAAGTGCTCATTGCCTCCTGGTTCTTCTGCCGCAGTGTAAAAGGTGGCTCGTGCTCGAAGGACTGATCAACCGACCAGAGTACATCAGACCAGGCAGTATAGAAGAAGAAATCAAGTAGCTATGGAAGAAGAGAATGCACAGCTCCGCACTGAACTAGCTTCTGTGAGAGAAGAGTTAGCCAAAGCTCTCGACGCCATGACCGCTCTGATAGCCGCTCAGGAGCAGCCAACCTCATCCGCTCCAGAGACCACCGAAGCAATCCCGACATCGTCCCTCGACAGCCGTTTCATCATGCCAAGAGGATTCCCGTATGGACTCCCACCTTATTTCGCTTCCAATACTGCAGCCGGTGTTTCAGGAACCGCAACTTCAGGTGCCGCTAATGTTGGTCAGATACCTCCGCCAGATTTCACATCTCTTCACACTACCTTGCCTCAGTCAACAGTCTTCACAGTACCGATTGTGCACCCTACGCCTCAAGGCGCCAATGCTGATGATTACCGTGGAAATACTCCTGTATTGGGAACAATGGAAGAAAGGATGGAAGAGCTTGCCAGAGAACTCCGCCGCGAGATCAAGGCCAACCGTGGGAGCAGTGACCTCGTCAAAACCCACGATCTTTGTTTGGTGCCGAGGGTAGACGTTCCCAAGAAATTCAAGGTCCCGGAATTTGATCGCTACAATGGGTTGACTTGCCCCCAGAACCATATCATCAAGTATGTCCGGAAGATGGCTAACCATGCAGACAATGATTCACTTATGATCCATTGCTTCCAGGACAGTCTAATGGAAGATGCTGCGGAGTGGTATACCGGTTTGAGCAAGGATGACATTCACACTTTTGATGATTTGGCTGCTGCTTTCAAGAGCCATTATGGATTCAACACCAGGCTCAAGCCGAATAGAGAATTCCTCCGATCTCTGTCTCAGAAGAAGGACGAGAGCTTCCGCGAATACGCGCAAAGGTGGAGAGGGGCAGCTGCCCGTATCACTCCCGCTTTGGACGAAGAAGAAATGACTCAAACGTTCTTGAAGACCCTGAAGAAAGATTATGTTGAGAGGATGATTATTGCTGCCCCAAGCAACTTTTCTGAAATGGTCACTATGGGAACCCGCTTGGAGGAAGCCGTCCGAGAAGGGATCATCGTGTTTGAGAAAGGTGAATCCTCGAGTGCACCGAAGAAATACGGCAATGGTCACCACAAGAAAAAGGAATCAGAAGTAGGAATGGTGTCCGCCGGAACCAATCAATCTGCCACTATCACTCCTGTCAATGCTACACAACTACCTCAACCGTTTCAGTACCTACAGTATGCTCAACATCCATTCTATCCGCCGTTTTACCATCAATACCCTCCACTACCGGGCCAACCTCAGGTCCCCGTTAATGCCATCGCCCAACAAATGCAACAACAACCATTAGCTCAACAACAACCGCAACAACAACAACAAGGCCCTCAGTCTAGGCCATCTTTCCCGCCGATACCAATGGCGTACGCCGAACTACTCCCAACTCTGTTACATAAGGGGTATTGCACCACTAGGCCTGGCAAGCCTCCGCCAAACCCATTGCCTCCCAGATTCCGTTCCGATCTCAGATGTGATTTCCACCAAGGCGCCCTGGGTCATGACGTAGAAGGTTGCTACGCTCTAAAATACATTGTAAAGAAGTTGATCGACCAGGGAAAGCTGTCCTTTGAAAACAACGTCCCACACGTGCTTGACAATCCACTCCCCAACCATGCCGCCGTAAATGTGATCGAAGTCTGTGAAGAAATCCCTCGTCTCAGTGTCCGTAATATTGCTACACCCCTGGTGCCACTACATATCAAGCTATGCCAAGCTTCCTTGTTTAGCCACGACCACGCTGCCTGCTGTGAATGTCTTCAGAACCCTATGGGTTGCAGTGTGGTTCAGACTGATGTTCAAAGATTGATGAATGACAACTACTTGACTACCAGTGATGTTTGCATGATAGTGCCGGTCTTCCATGACACTCCAGTCAAGAGCACGCCCGTCAGAAGGGACATTGAACCGCTGGTCATACGGTTGCCTGGGCCAGTGCCATATACTTCTGCGAAAGCCATCCCGTACAAGTACAGCGCGACTATGTTGGAAAATGGGAAAGAAGTACCTTTGGTGTCCTCGAGCACAGTAGGCAGTATTGCTGAAGTGACGGCTTTGAGAAGCGGCAAGGTCCGACCACTTTTATTCCAGAAGAAAGATGATGTGCAAGTTACAATTCCTGCTGATAAGACTACTCCATTAACAATCCCTCCTGTTGTTGAAAGTACCAGCCGCCCAGGCCGTTCCATTGATGATTCCAATCTGGATGAGATTTTGAGGATAATTAAGAAAAGCGATTACAAGATCGTTGATCAGCTGTTACAGACTCCTTCGAAGATATCCATCTTGGCCTTACTCCTCAGTTCGGAGGCTCATAGGAATGTGTTGTTGAAAGTGTTGGAACAAGCCTATGTTGACCACGAAGTTACAGAGGATCAATTTGGCGGGATAGTGGCTAACATCACTGCTTGCAGTAACCTTTGGTTTGGTGAAGATGAACTTCCAGAGGCAGGGAAGCACCACAACTTGGCCCTGCATATTTCCATGAACTGCAAAACAGATATGTTGTCCAATGTGCTGGTGGACACTGGGTCGTCGTTGAATGTGATGCCTAAGTCGACTTTGGATCAGTTGAGTTGCCGAGGAGTTCCTTTGAGAAGGAGTACTTTCTTAGTCAAGGCTTTCGATGGTTCCCGTAAAACTGTGCTTGGAGAAGTGGATCTCCCCATGACTATTGGTCCTGAAACATTCGTGGTTACTTTCCAGGTTATGGATATGGATGCCTCTTACAGTTGCCTTCTCGGCAGACCGTGGATACACGAGGCTGGGGCGGTCACTTCTACTCTCCACCAGAAGTTAAAGTTCGTAAGGAATGGTAAACTTGTGACAGTGCATGGGGAAGAAGCTTATCTGGTCAGTCAGTTATCATCCTTCTCTTGTATCGAAGCTAAGTCTGCCGAAGGAACTGCGTTCCAGGGTTTGACCATCGAGGGTATGGAGCCCAAGAGAACTAGCGCTGCCATGGCTTCGTTGAGAGATGCGCAGAAAGCCGTTCAGGAGGGTCAGGCCGCTGGTTGGGGCCAATTGATACAGCTGCAGGACAACAAACACAAAGAGGGTCTCGGTTTCTCTCCGACGTCAGGCATGTCAGCTGGAACATTCCGTAGTGCTGGATTTGTCAATGCAATTCTTGATGGTGGTGATGAAAGAAGGGCTAGGCCCGCATTTGTGATACCAGGAGGCATTGCAAAGAACTGGAACGTTATCAATCTCCCTGTGTTTGTGCATGATTCTAAGTAATATGTCTTGCTGTTTAGGCTTTATTTTCAAAATAACAATCCTTCCGTCTTGCCCGAGGCGGAAGTGACTCCTTTGTAAAGGGCATGTTTGTTCCGACATCACCATTATCAATAAAAAACGTCGTTTCTTTCACGACTCTTTTTCTTTCTTTAATGCTTTTTCCCTTGGAAATAATGGTAATGCCAGAAAAAAACCAAAACATCTGTATTTTCTTATTAATTTCAAAGATCTGCATGAAAATTATTTTCTAAAAATCATCCAATCATGTCACGCAGATCGAACCAAAATGAACCCGTTGAACACAGTGACTCTATGTTTCTCCAAACTGTTGAATCCCCGGTATTCGAGACCGAAGATGAGGATGCTGATGATATACCAGATGAGATTGCCCGGTTGCTTGAACAAGAAGAGGAGACCATTCGGCCTCATCAGGAAGAGATCGAGCTAATCAACTTAGGTACCGAGGATACCAAGAGAGAGATCAAAGTCGGTGCTGCCTTGGAGGAAGGGGTCAAGAAAAGGATCTTCCAGCTTCTCCGGGAGTACTCGGACATTTTTGCATGGTCGTATGAAGACATGCCAGGTTTGGATCCTCAGATTGTGGAACATCGGATACCGACAAAGCCAGACTGTCCTCCTGTCAGGCAAAAGTTGAGACGGACTCGGCCAGACATGGCTCTGAAGATCAAAGCGGAAGTGCAGAAACAGATCGATGCGGGTTTTCTCATGACAGTTGAATATCCAGAGTGGGTTGCTAACATCGTGCCAGTGCCGAAGAAAGATGGTAAGGTTCGAATGTGTGTTGACTACAGAGATTTGAATAGAGCAAGCTTGAAAGACAATTTCCCACTGCCTCACATCGATGTGCTTGTTGACAATACTGCCCAGTGCAAGGTGTTCTCCTTCATGGACGGTTTTTCTGGCTACAACCAAATCAAAATGTCACCCAAGGACAGGGAGAAGACGTCGTTCATCACTCCGTGGGGGACTTTCTGTTGTAAAGCAATGTCGTTCGGTCTAATCAATGCTGGTGCTACCTACCAAAGGGGGATGACCACTTTGTTCCACGACATGATCCACAAGGAGGTTGAGGTGTATGTAGATGACATGATTGTCAAGTCGAGCGATGAAGAACAACACGTCGAATATTTGGCAAAGATGTTTGAAAGGTTGAGAAAGTACAAGCTTCGGCTGAACCCAAACAAATGTACGTTCGGTGTCAGATCTGGAAAATTGCTAGGCTTCATTGTCAGCCAGAAGGGCATTGAAGTAGACCCCGACAAAGTCCGAGCTATCCGCGAGATGCCGACTCCGCAAACTGAGAAGCAGGTCAGAGGGTTCCTCGGGCGCTTGAACTACATTTCCAGATTTATATCCCACATGACTGCAACCTGCAGGCCGATTTTCAAATTGCTCAAGAAGAATCAACCTGTGGTATGGAATGACGAGTGCCAGGAAGCTTTCGACAATATCAAGAGTTATTTGCTAGAACCTCCTATCCTCGCCCCGCCGGTGGAAGGAAGGCCATTGATCATGTACCTGTCAGTATTGGATGAATCTATGGGATGTGTGCTTGGTCAGCAAGATGAAACTGGGAAGAAAGAGCATGCGATCTACTATCTGAGCAAGAAATTCACCGATTGTGAGGCTCGGTACACAATGCTCGAGAAGACCTGTTGTGCACTAGCTTGGGCTGCCAAACGCCTGCGTCATTACTTAATGAATCATACCACTTGGTTGATATCCCGGATGGATCCAATCAAGTATATCTTTGAGAAACCGGCTGTCACTGGAAAGATTGCACGTTGGCAAATGTTACTGTCAGAATATGATATTGTGTTTAAAGCTCAGAAAGCCATTAGAGGGAGCGTCCTGGCTGACCATCTGGCTTGCCAACCGCTTGATGATTATCAACCTTTGAAGTTCGATTTCCCCGACGAAGAGGTCATGTTTTTAAAGTCAAGAGACTGTGAAGAACCACTGATCGGTGAAGGCCCAGACCCTGATAGCCAGTGGGGGTTGGTCTTTGATGGTGCTGTTAATGCCTATGGCCGAGGAATTGGCGCAGTGATTGTGGCTCCGCAGGGGCATCACATCCCTTTCACAGCCCGGATCGTGTTTGAATGCACCAACAATGTGGCCGAGTATGAAGCATGCATCCTGGGAATTGAAGAAGCCATTGATATGAGAATTAAGCGTCTGGACATCTATGGAGACTCCGCACTAGTCATCAATCAGATAAAGGGAGAATGGGAGACCCATCATGCTAATTTGATCCCTTACCGTGATTATGCAAGGCCTCTGTTGACGTACTTTACCAAGGTTGAGTTGCACCATATTCCCCGAGAGGAGAACCAAATGGTCGATGCTCTTGCTACCTTATCTTCCATGCTTCAAGTGAACCATTGGAATCATGTGCCGATGATCAAAGTGCAACGTTTAGACCGGCCCGCTCATGTGTTTACTGTCAGTGATGCAATTGTACAAACAGGTTCAAGCGAAGTCGACAACGAACCCTGGTACTACGACATCAAGCAATTTTTGCAAAGCCGTGAGTATCCGCCAGGTGCTTCCAATAGAGACAAGAAGGCGCTGCGCAGGCTGGCTAGCAAGTTCCTGCTGGATGGTGATGTCCTGTACAAAAGGAATTTTGATATGGTGTTGCTAAGATGTGTTGATGAACGTGAAGCAGAACAGCTAATGCACGATGTGCACGATGGCACCTTTGGGACCCACGCGTCGGGGCATGTTATGTCTAGAAAGCTGTTGAGAGCTGGTTACTTCTGGATTACCATGGAGCGTGATTGCTATCAGTACGCCAGGAAGTGCCACAAATGCCAAGTATATGCAGATAAGATCCACGTGCCTCCGCACACTCTCAATGTTATGTCTTATCCGTGGCCTTTCTCTATGTGGGGCATTGATATGATCGGAAGAATTGAACTGAAAGCTTCAAACGGTCATCGTTTTATCCTGGTAGCAATCGATTATTTCACCAAATGGGTCGAAGCTGCATCATATGCCAATGTGACTAAGCAAGTAGTAGTCAAGTTCATCAAGAACAATATCATCTGTCGGTATGGTGTTCCTAGCAAGATCATCACTGACAATGGTACCAACCTGAACAATGACATGGTGCAAGCCTTATGCGAGAAATTCAAGATTGAACACCACAATTCTTCTCCTTACAGACCTCAGATGAATGGTGCAGTTGAGGCCGCTAATAAGAACATCAAGAAGATTGTGCAGAAGATGGTAACAACGTACAAAGACTGGCATGAGATGTTGCCCTATGCCTTACACGGCTACCGCACTACAGTCCGTAGTTCAACCGGGGCAACACCTTTTTCTCTTGTGTACGGCATGGAAGCAGTCCTCCCACTGGAAGTGGAGATTCCGTCTCTCCGGGTGATTATGGAGGCAAAGTTATCTGAGGCTGAATGGCGCCAGAGTCGGTACGACCAGTTGAATTTGATTGAGGAAAGACGTCTAGACGCTTTGGCTCACGGTCAAATGTATCAAACAAGGATGAAAAATGCTTTTGACAAGAAAGTTCGTCCTCGGGAATTCAAGGAGGGTGAACTCGTGTTGAAGAGAAGAATGAATCAGCAACCCGATCCAAGGGGCAAATGGACGCCTAACTATGAAGGGCCTTATGTTGTCAAGAAGGCTTTCTCCGGCGGTGCTTTGATTCTCACACACATGGATGGTGTAGAACTTCCGAATCCTGTGAATGCCGATATAGTCAAGAAATACTTTGTCTAGATATGAAAAGAACAGCGTGGTAGGTCGAAAACCCGAAAGGGCGGCCTAGGCAAAAATGCGCTTCCCGGTGGATCGAAAACCCGAAAGGGCGGTCCAGGCAAAATAAGGGACGAAAAAAAAAAAACAAAACAACAAAATGTAAAAGCTCGCTGAGATTACATGTAACTCAGGCAAAAATGAGCGTCTCGATGAGCCGAAAACCCGAAAGGGCGGTTCATGCAAAAATGAGATTGAAATAAAAGACAATTGACTATATCTGGCCAATTACCATTCCCCTTGGGATCCTTGCAATCGATGTTTGGCTGTTCTCATCCGAGGTTCCAACGCCTGTGGATCCAAGAGTTTCAGATATCATAGCAGTTACTGTGTTCAATGTACCACCAACCAATAAAATTACCATTTTCCAAGATTTGTAAATCCGTGGAGTCGCGCTTTTGGCCGACTACCACCCTTATACATCGATTTGAGCCTATGCTTTTGTTTGGCACTCATTTTCCGTTCTATTTTCAAGGCTTTGTACAAAAGATTTCTTCTATGTTAATAATGATGCATGTTCGGAATAAACATTATGAAAATTGAAAATTTTTGAGTATTTTGAAAACAAGTCTGAACAGCTAGGCACATTCAAATGAACATGCATGAACAAGCCTACATTGATATCAATTCCAATTCAAGTTACTAGCAGCCTTCCCCCAGTGACGGTCTGTGGTCAATGGCAAGAATGAAAAAACAGAATGAAAAGCATGAAAAATGAATATGCTCGCTAAGTCGAAAACCCGAAAGGGCGGCTTAGGCAAAAATGAGCACCCCGATGGATTGACAACCTTCAAAGGCAATTCAGGCAAAAACAGGGGCAACCAAAAAAAAAAACTATTCCCCGGTGGATCGAAAACCCGAAAGGGCGATCCAGGCAAAAATGGGATGATGAAAGAAAAATGGAAAAAGAGATAATAAAAAAACAAACATGCAAGAAGCATTGACCACGGATGCGATGTCCAAAGCACTTACGTAGCTGTTCCAACAAGCAGCAGTACTTTTCAGACTGTCTTTCTCTACAATTTTTTACAGCTTCTTGCTTTCAGCGGTGGTCTCGATGTATCTTCAAACTACAACATCCCTAGAAGAGGAACTTTTGCATATATGTCCGAGCACGAGCCATTGCGTGCCCAATATTCCAATGTTTCGTCTGTCTCTGCGGAATTGTGTCTACAAATTGCCAATCGTCATGCATTTCAAAGCATTTATACATGCATAATCATGCATCCTATGTGTTCATGCACTTGATAAAATTGTTATGATATTCATACGCATCTGCATTCTCAATTCCTATGTTAATCTCAATCAAAATCAATCGTGCCAATTTCAAATTTCTTCTGCTAATAACAAATGTCTACTGTCATGTCAATTTCAAAATCCAATAGTCTTGTCAACATTCCTGTCAAATTCAAGCTCCTGCAGTTATGTCAATCAAATTCAAGTCTTCTTCAAATACAATTTGTTTCTGTTAACGGCCAAGTGGCTAGTTCGCATCCAAGGACAGCTTGTGCCTTTCAATTTGTTTCTGTTATCGGTCAAGTAGCAAGTTCACGCCCACGAACAGCTTGTACCTATCCTTTTGATATTCGCCGAGTAACCAGTTCAGGTCCAAGAACAGCTCGCGCTTTCTATCTTTGTTTTCTTTCAGCCAAGTAACTAGTTCGTGTCCAAGGTCAGCTTGTGCTTTCTATATTTGCTTTCAGCCAAGTAACCAGCTCAAATACAAGAGCAGCTTGCGCCCTTTGTTGTCGATATTCCCGGTCAAGTGGCCAGTTCGCATCCAAGAACAGCTTGTACCTGTCAAATTTGCTTTCGAGTCTCCCCAGTGAGTCTTGTTATCTGCTATTCTGTTAATGTCTACCAATCCCGCAATGGATACGACATACCCCTTTTTGCCATTCTGTTAATGTCAATCAGTCCCGCAATGGATACGACATATTCTCTTTCGTTATTCTGTTAATGTCTACCAATCCCGCAATGGATACGACATATTCTGTTAAATTCAATTCTCAGTTTGTCTTGCATTCATAACACAAATGTTGCATGGCATACATAGCATTTACAAACGTATTTTTACGCCCAAAATCAGTGCAAATGTCGATATTTAAGTATCTTCGTCGTGTCAAGCCAAAGACTCCGTCTCTTGACTCTCCAAACGAAGAAACTTAAATAGGGGCAGCTGTCATAACCTCATTTTGGACCTAAAAATACTCATTCAAATTCTTACTATTTTCTAATACTTTCAAATCCGCCGTGTTTTCTACTGTGCTTCAGTTGCATACGTTACTGTTTCAGTTTTTTAATTTTTGCATAAAATCATACAAAAGGGTATTTTGGTCATTTCCTACAAAGGAACCCATTTTCAGTCCCTGCAATTTGCCCCTGAGTCTTTTCAATTTGTTTGCATAAATCATTAATCCATTTTGTACAAAAATCATCTTAGTTTTGCATCTGAGTCAGTTTGAGTCGTTTTGGCCCCAGGGGCATTTTAGTCTTTTCACATCAAATAAATTTTGGGCAGAGAGGTATTTTGAAATACCTCATTCTTGGTAATTTGTTCGTTTTAGTCCGTTTTGTCGTTTTTTACTCGTTTCACTTTACGTTGTTTCCAATTTGTCGTTTTACCAATTTTATTTTTATTTACATTTTTGTCCTCAAAACTTTCAAAAATTACGATTCAGTCCTTATATTTTTTTAATTTGCATTTCAGTCCCAAATTTTTTTTAAAATTGTTTTTTTTTTTTAAGTCTTTATTGCAGTTTAGTCCCATATTTTGTCCAAATTGCAGATGGGTCCCTAAGTCCATTTTTTTTTCAGTCTTGGCAGCCTATAAAAGGACGGTTACTGTACAGTTCAGAGAGAGATCCATTCAGTGCCATCCACATCATACAAACAAAATTCAACATTCTCTCTCCAATTCAGTTGAATCAAAGTCACAAATCCAAAAAATATTCAAGAACATTCAAACCCTAACCGTTTTTCCAGAATTGGAATTCAACACAGAAGCTACAAAATTCGCGAAGTTCTCAGTGATTCATACCGAATCATCATCACCGAACCTCTCTCCACCGCAATCCAAGTGCGAGTTCGCCGCTGTTGACGGCAAACTTCGAGCACGATCACGGTGGGACCGCATCCGGAGAAGAGAAGAAGAAGAAGAAAGGAAATTACTGGTTTATCCCTGGATTCAAGCCAAGGAGGCCACAAACAGAAGCGAATCCAAGAGTGTTCGAAGATTCCGGTTTAAATCTCCAATCAAAACGCAGGTAAAACACATAAACATACCTCTTTTTCATTCCAGAACTCATATAGATCCAGAATCGATGTAAATCCATGGAAGCTCAAAGAATTCGGTTCGAAAACCATGAAACCCCAACAAAATCTTTGAAAACCAAGACTTCCACGATCCGCGACGAATATCAATCGTCGTAGATCTACGAAGCCGTAAAAACCTTCACTCATAAAGGATTCAAATGAAATGAACAAAAACAGTTGAAACACAAAAGAGCCTTCAAGATTTACACCGATTCAGTGTGTGTGTGAGGTTTCTGGCAACAAATTCATGCTTAGAATAGCCAAACGAATTGATTGAGACATTTGTGAACGAATTCAGGTAGTTTCAAGTCAGTTTAGGGTTAGGGTTTACGGAGAAGACGAAGAGAGACGGAGAGAAGAGAGAGAAAGGAGAGTGAAAATGGTTCGAACCGGACCATCCTTCTTTTATATATGCACGCGAACCGGGTCGGTTCACAACCCGACCCATTCCCCTTTGTTTCTGACCGTTAGATCTAGGTTTAGGGGATCCGGATCAATCTAACGTCCCGGAGGCGTCTGAAAGATCCGGATCCACCAGCGTATGGGTTGGATCACGATCCATTGGGCCTTTTTTGGCTTTCTTGCATTTTCTTGAATTTTCTTGCTATGTGCACCTCTGTGCTTGCTATTTGGACCTCCTGTGCGTTTTAATTTCTTCATAAAAATTCCAAAAAATGCTATGTGTTCTTGATATTTTTTTCACTATTATGGAATATCTTTACATGTTCAGAGCTAATGGAAATAATACGTGTTAACTTCACTTTGGATTTGTATATTTTGTGCGGTTTCGTGTGAATTTTCTTGTACATTTTTTGATCCGAAACTTGTCGTGTGATGTTGATGTTTGGCATTTAATTTTATGATGAGTTTGCTCCTGATTTTGTACTAATTCATGTAATTGTGTTAGTTGATCTTGCTTACTATTTTTGCAATATGTTTAATTGTGTTAGTTAATTGATTTTGCTTACAATTTTTGCAATATGTTTAATGGTGTTAGTTAATTGATTTTGCTTACAATTTTTGCAATATGTTTAATTGTGTTAGTTAATTAATTTTGCTTACAATTTTTGCAATATGTTTAATTGTGTTAGTTAATTGATTTTGCTTACAATTCTTGCAATATGTTTAATTGTGTTAGTCAATTGATTTTGCTTACAATTTTTGCGATGTGTCTAATTGCGTTAGTTGATTTTGTTTACAATTCTTGCAATATGTTCCATTTTTGATTAAGTTTGATCTTTGTCCACGTTTTTGCGGTATTTTCAATTTCGTTAGTAGGATAGCTTTTATCTTGCAAGTTTAGGTGCTAGTTTCCTAATTTTGCAAAGTCTAGCTTTTAATTTCTTGTTTCATAAGTCACGTTAGTTAGCATGTATTTCTTCTTCACATCCTTCCATATTTTGTTGTTCTTATTGCCTAACATTTCATTATCATTGCATATTGCTTCACTAATCATTTTGTGTTTCATGCCTTTTGAAAGCTCCAATTCATCCCCTTTCTCTGAGTTTAGGTTCCATTCAATTTCTCAATGTTTAGTTAGTTTACTTTTCTTTAATTTCATGCAAGACTATAGAATGTAAAATAGGACCCGATGTAAAGGACTATGGACTATAATGATGTACACCGACACACGCACCGACACACGCACACACGTTGTATGTTTACCGCTAGGTATATGTTTAGGAAGCGCGACACTTAGAAAAAAAAACTCGTGATTTCTTTCTCAAAAAACTCACTCTTCACTCAAATATTTTCACAATAATGTTGGAGTCAAAACTCCACAATTTTTTTCCTTTATTTTCTTAATCAAAAATCAAAACTAGTGCTAATTCTCAACTTTAACATCCCTTTTGTAAATAAATTGGACTAACCTCACTTGTTTCCAAGTCTTATGCCTTTACGGCCTCTTTCTTTTTCTTCAAAACCATTTTCAAAACTAAAATTGAACAAAACTCACAAAAAACATTTTTTGGAAGAGAACTACATGGAATTTTGATCCCTTAAAAGGGTATGTAGGCAAGAGACTCAAAATCTCTCCAAGTCCAATAAAATAAAATCCAAACTTCTCCCTCTCATTCTTAAAATCAATTTCATTTTACAAATAGTGATAAAAGTAAAGCGTAAACGTAAAGCATAGTAAAACGGTTCCTATAGGATACTATAGTCATTGCGGGTGCCTAACACCTTCCCGTAATGAAATCAGCCCCGAACTCAGGATTTCTGAGGTTTTTCTCAATTTTACCTCTCCCCAAAAAAAATAGAGACATCAATGATTGAAAGGTTCAAATCCAATTAATGATTTGACACCCGAAAATCGCGATGACAGAAATGGCGACTCCACTGGGGAATTTAGGGCTACGCCTAGTTTTCTATGCTTTATGTTTATGCTTTACTTTATTGTTACATGTAAAATTTTCTTGTGCACGTGTGGGGTGAGAATATCAAAAGCCCTATACCCGGGCTGAGTGAACTTAAGATTAGGAAGAGATATAATCGACAATCCACTCCGGGGGTTGCCTCGTGCATTGGATTACGCGATCAATCTCACATAGCTGAGGCATTTTGGAGGTGATGTTGCCGGCGTGTGTTGTCATGCTTAGGCACTTTACTTCTAATTGACCGATGAAGGCTATGAACCGTAGTTACCAAACCCATCCTTGGCCTTTCTTAGGACGTAGTGCGGTGGCTAAACCGAGCGTTGCCTCGAAACTTAGTCGTCACGCGATACTACACTCAAACTAAACCTTCTTGCGGATAATCATGGACAAGCGTTGCTTTGTACTACCATGATATACGCAAGAGAGGTTGTGGTTTGGGAACTTTGTAGAACCTTGGTTACTACTATCAAAGCCTTAGTTTCACCGGACACCGTGTCCACTTGTTACCTTAGCCCACCGTGCTTTCCTTGTTAAAACCATGCATACGTGCATTCATGCATAAAATTTTTACATGCATTTATCAAAGGGTATAGACAAACTAAAATTCTTTGCAAATATAAACAGGCATGAAGAGAACCAAGTCTTACAAGTTCAAAGAGGTTGATTTGGCTAGCCTAAGGGAGTTGGCACTCAAAGTTAAGAATCCGACTGGGTTTCGTCTCCGATACGGTGGTTTACTTGGTATTCTCCGGACTAATGTGGAAGAGAAGCTGGTACACACTCTAGTGCAATTCTATGACCCGGTTTTCCGTTGCTTCACTTTCCCGGATTTTCAGTTGGTTCCTACACTCGAGGCTTATTCTTGCTTATTGGGTCTACCTATAGCCGAGAAGACACCTTTCACGGGCCCGGGATCTTCTCTTACCCCTCTGGTTATTGCTAAGGATCTTTATCTCAAGACTTCCGATGTGTCTAAGAATCTTGTCACCAAGTCTCACATTCAGGGTTTCACTTCAAAGTACTTACTTGAGCAGGCTAATCTTGAAACTACTTGTCAGGACACCCTTGAGGCTATTCTTGCACTACTCATCTATGGGCTCGTTCTCTTTCCGAATCTCGACAACTTCGTGGACATGAATGCTATTGAGATCTTCCACTCCAGGAATCCGGTTCCTACCTTGTTAGCTGACACATACCATGCTATCCATGACCGGACTCTCAAGGGCCGTGGGTTTATTCTTTGCTGCATACCTCTTCTTTATAGGTGGTTTATTTCTCACCTCCCGAGTTCTTTCCATGCCAACACGGAGAACTGGTCTTATTCACAGAGGATTATGGCCCTTACTCCCGATGAGGTGGTTTGGATCACTCCAGCAGCTCGAGTCAAGGAGATTATTACTGGTTGCGGAGATTTCCTCAATGTACCTCTTCTCGGTACCCGGGGAGGAATCAACTACAACCCCGAGTTAGCCATGAGACAGTTTGGTTTTCCTATGAGAGCGAGGCCTCTCAACCTTGCTACATCTCAAGAGTTCTTCTACTATTCCAATGCTCCCACCGGGCAAAGGAAAGCTTTTACAGATGCTTGGTCTAAGGTTCGCAGGAAGGATGTGAAGCATTTGGGTGTGAGATCCGGTATTGCTCATGAGGCCTATACACAGTGGGTGATAGACCGAGCCGAGGAGATCGGCATGCCTTATCCTGCTATGAGGCATGTATCTGCATCTACTCCATCGAGACCCTTACCTTTGCTCCCCGCGACTCAGGAGATGTATCAGGAGCATCTAGCTATGGAGAGTGAGGAGAAACGAGCATGGAAAGCCCGTTACAGTGAGGCTGAGAACTTGATCATGACTTTGGATGGCAGAGACGAGCAGAAGGATCATGAGAACCGTATGCTGAAGAAGGAACTAGCCAGAGTTAGGAAAGAGCTTGAGGAGAAGGATGATCTATTGAGGAGAGACTCCAGGAGAGTCAGAGGTCGTCGAGATTTCTTCGCCAGTTATTGCGGTTCAGCTTCAGACTCGGATTCCGAATATTACCCGGCCACTCCTTAGTTCTGGATGATAGGATTGCTATTTGTTATGTTGTTTGCTCAGCTTATGTTTCAGAAGCCTACTCCCTTGGCTCGATATGTCAAAATAATTTGCTTTGAATAATTTGTTAGTCCAATAATGTTTGCAAAGAATTCTAATTTGTCTAAAAAACCCTTCGGTAATAAAAAGAGTCATTTTTTGCATCCGCATTTGCATATCATGCATCATATGCATCATTCATCGGTCACAAAAAAACTTCCAAGTGCTCATTGCCTCCTGGTTCTTCTGCCGCAGTGTAAAAGGTGGCTCGTGCTCGAAGGACTGATCAACCGACCAGAGTACATCAGACCAGGCAGTATAGAAGAAGAAATCAAGTAGCTATGGAAGAAGAGAATGCACAGCTCCGCACTGAACTAGCTTCTGTGAGAGAAGAGTTAGCCAAAGCTCTCGACGCCATGACCGCTCTGATAGCCGCTCAGGAGCAGCCAACCTCATCCGCTCCAGAGACCACCGAAGCAATCCCGACATCGTCCCTCGACAGCCGTTTCATCATGCCAAGAGGATTCCCGTATGGACTCCCACCTTATTTCGCTTCCAATACTGCAGCCGGTGTTTCAGGAACCGCAACTTCAGGTGCCGCTAATGTTGGTCAGATACCTCCGCCAGATTTCACATCTCTTCACACTACCTTGCCTCAGTCAACAGTCTTCACAGTACCGATTGTGCACCCTACGCCTCAAGGCGCCAATGCTGATGATTACCGTGGAAATACTCCTGTATTGGGAACAATGGAAGAAAGGATGGAAGAGCTTGCCAGAGAACTCCGCCGCGAGATCAAGGCCAACCGTGGGAGCAGTGACCTCGTCAAAACCCACGATCTTTGTTTGGTGCCGAGGGTAGACGTTCCCAAGAAATTCAAGGTCCCGGAATTTGATCGCTACAATGTCAAAGGTAATCGGCAAGATTTTTATTTTCAGCACATTCGTCAGTTACTATTTCAAAAGTATTCGGCAAGATTTTTATTTTCAACATATTCGTCGGTTACTATTTCAAAAGTAATCGGCAAGACTTTATTTTCAGCACATTCGTCGGTTACTATTTCAAAAGTAATCGGCAAGACTTTATTTTCAGCACATTCGTCGGTTACTATTTCAAAAGTAATCGGCAAGATTTTTATTTTCAGCATATTTGTCGGTTACTATTTTAAAAGTAATCGGCAAGACTTTTTTTTCAGCACATTCGTCGGTTATTATTTCAACAGTAATCGGCAAGATTTTTATTTTCAACATATTCGTCGGTTACTATTTCAAAAGTAATCGGCAAGACTTTATTTTCAGCACATTCATTGGTTACTTTTTGAAAAGTAATCGGTAAGATTTTTATTATCAACATATTCGTCGCTTACTATTTCAAAAGTAATCGGCATGATTTATTTTCAGCACATTCGTCGGTTACTATTTCAAAAGTAATCGGCAAGATTTATTTTCAGCACATATTCGTTGGTTACTATTTCAAAAGTTATCGGCAAGACTTTATTTTCAGCACATTCGATGGTTACTATTTCAAAAGTAATCGGTAAGATTTTTATTTTCAACATAATCGTCACTTACTATTTCCAAAGTAATCGGCATGATTTATTTTCAGCACATTCGTCGGTTACTATTTCAAAAGTAATCGGCAAGATTTTTATTTTCAGCATATTCGCCGGTGACTATTTCAAAAGTAATCGGCATGATTTATTTTCAGCAGATTCGTCGGTTACTATTTCAAAGGTAATCGACATGATTTATTTTCAACACATTCATCGGTTACTATTTCAAAAGTAATCGGCATGATCTATTTTCTGCACATTCGTCGGTTACTATTTCAAAAGTAATCGGCAAGATTTTTATTTTCAGCATGTTCATCGGTTACTATTTCAAAGGTAATCGGCAAGATTTTTATTTTCAGCACATTCGTCGGTTACTATTTCAAAAGTATTCGGCAAGATTTTTATTTTCAACATATTCGTTGGTTACTATTTCAAAAGTAATCGGCAAGACTTTATTTTCAGCACATTCATTGGTTACTTTTTTAAAAGGAATTGGTAAGATTTTTATTTCCAACATATTCCTCGCTTACTATTTCAAAAGTAATCAGCATGATTTATTTTCAGCACATTCGTCGGTTACTATTTCAAAAGTAATCGGCAAGATTTTTATTTTCAGCATATTGGTCGGTGACTATTTCAAAAGTAATCGGCAAGATTTTTATTTTCAGCGTATTTGTCGGTTACTTTTTCAAAAGTAATCGGCAAGATTTTTATTTTCAGCATATTTGTCGGTTACTTTTTCAAAAGTAATCGGCAAGATTTTTGTTTTCAGCATATTCGTTGATTACTATTTCAAAAGTAATCGGTAAGATTTTTATTTTCAACATATTCGTCACTTACTATTTCCAAAGTAATCGGCATGATTTATTTTCAGCACATTCGTCGGTTACTATTTCAAAAGAAATCGGCAAGATTTTTATTTTCAGCATATTCGCCGGTGACTATTTCAAAAGTAATCGGCATGATTTATTTTCAGCAGATTCGTCGGTTACTATTTCAAAGGTAATCGACATGATTTATTTTCAACACATTCGTCGGTTACTATTTCAAAAGTAATCGGCATGATCTATTTTCTGTACATTCGTCGGTTACTATTTCAAAAGTAATCGGCAAGATTTTTATTTTCAGCATGTTCATCGGTTACTATTTCAAAGGTAATCGGCAAGATTTTTATTTTCAGCACATTCGTCGGTTACTATTTCAAAAGTATTCGGCAAGATTTTTATTTTCAACATATTCGTTGGTTACTATTTCAAAAGTAATCGGCAAGACTTTATTTTCAGCACATTCATTGGTTACTTTTTTAAAAGGAATTGGTAAGATTTTTATTTCCAACATATTCCTCGCTTACTATTTCAAAAGTAATCAGCATGATTTATTTTCAGCACATTCGTCGGTTACTATTTCAAAAGTAATCGGCAAGATTTTTATTTTCAGCATATTGGTCGGTGACTATTTCAAAAGTAATCGGCAATATTTTTATTTTCAGCGTATTTGTCGGTTACTTTTTCAAAAGTAATCGGCAAGATTTTTATTTTCAGCATATTTGTCGGTTACTTTTTCAAAAGTAATCGGCAAGATTTTTGTTTTCAGCATATTCGTTGATTACTATTTCAAAAGTAATCGGTAAGATTTTTATTTTCAACATATTCGTCACTTACTATTTCAAAAGTAATCGGCATGATTTATTTTCAGCATATTCGTCGGTTACTATTTCAAAAGTAATCGGCAAGATTTTTATTTTCAGCATGTTCATCGGTTACTATGTCAAAGGTAATCGGCAAGATTTTTATTTTCAGCACATTCGTCAGTTACTATTTCAAAAGTATTCGGCAAGATTTTTATTTTCAACATATTCGTCGGTTACTATTTCAAAAGTAATCGGCAAGACTTTATTTTCAGCACATTCGTCGGTTACTATTTCAAAAGTAATCGGCAAGACTTTATTTTCAGCACATTCGTCGGTTACTATTTCAAAAGTAATCGGCAAGATTTTTATTTTCAGCATATTTGTCGGTTACTATTTTAAAAGTAATCGGCAAGACTTTTTTTTCAGCACATTCGTCGGTTATTATTTCAACAGTAATCGGCAAGATTTTTATTTTCAACATATTCGTCGGTTACTATTTCAAAAGTAATCGGCAAGACTTTATTTTCAGCACATTCATTGGTTACTTTTTGAAAAGTAATCGGTAAGATTTTTATTATCAACATATTCGTCGCTTACTATTTCAAAAGTAATCGGCATGATTTATTTTCAGCACATTCGTCGGTTACTATTTCAAAAGTAATCGGCAAGATTTATTTTCAGCACATATTCGTTGGTTACTATTTCAAAAGTTATCGGCAAGACTTTATTTTCAGCACATTCGTTGGTTACTATTTCAAAAGTAATCGGTAAGATTTTTATTTTCAACATAATCGTCACTTACTATTTCCAAAGTAATCGGCATGATTTATTTTCAGCACATTCGTCGGTTACTATTTCAAAAGTAATCGGCAAGATTTTTATTTTCAGCATATTCGCCGGTGACTATTTCAAAAGTAATCGGCATGATTTATTTTCAGCAGATTCGTCGGTTACTATTTCAAAGGTAATCGACATGATTTATTTTCAACACATTCATCGGTTACTATTTCAAAAGTAATCGGCATGATCTATTTTCTGCACATTCGTCGGTTACTATTTCAAAAGTAATCGGCAAGATTTTTATTTTCAGCATGTTCATCGGTTACTATTTCAAAGGTAATCGGCAAGATTTTTATTTTCAGCACATTCGTCGGTTACTATTTCAAAAGTATTCGGCAAGATTTTTATTTTCAACATATTCGTTGGTTACTATTTCAAAAGTAATCGGCAAGACTTTATTTTCAGCACATTCATTGGTTACTTTTTTAAAAGGAATTGGTAAGATTTTTATTTCCAACATATTCCTCGCTTACTATTTCAAAAGTAATCAGCATGATTTATTTTCAGCACATTCGTCGGTTACTATTTCAAAAGTAATCGGCAAGATTTTTATTTTCAGCATATTGGTCGGTGACTATTTCAAAAGTAATCGGCAAGATTTTTATTTTCAGCGTATTTGTTGTAACACCCCGTTTCCCAAAATGATATAATAAATATCCAAACATCAGAGTTAATCAACAATCAACGGAGTATTACATGCATAACTCAAAAATAATTTATTTAAATAGAAACATAAAACTATTTAAATAATCCTCCAAAACAACATCTTTATAAAATAGTCTGCAGCGGAATAATCGTCATAAAATCATCTCAAAAATTCTTATACATCAACATGTCTGGCACAAAGGCCTCACCATAATAAAAATGTTCTCCAACATAAATGATACATAAAGGAATGAAATTATAAAACATAATATCCCATCCCGTTACGTATCAGAGCCTACGACACAATGAGCCAACTCCTATCTAACCATCGCTACCTGCACTTGCCCACGAGGCGGCAATTCCAGCAGAAGGGGTGAGTTCACAAAACAAAAGCAATATATATATATATATATATATATATATATATATATATATATATATAAATCATAAAGTTGTATTGAAAAACAACAACAATGCATCACCATAATCATCAGCAATCTTCATTTACAATTCAACAATTAATATTTAGATTCACCTTAAATAACAACACCGACAACAACACCTCTTGTGGTGACACCTCACCAACAACAACTCACACCTTAAACTTCTAATGCAAGACTCCATTAACGACTGATGCATTATGCAAATGTGGTACCAACTACGCGCGTTGAGTGCTAAACACTCCGGGGCATGAGCCCCCACCAAATGGATGGTTAAAGCATCCCAGGGCATAAGCCCTCACCAAAGTGAATGACTAGCATTCCAGGGCATGAGCCCTCACCAGTTGAATGTATAAACATTCCGGGGCATGAGCCCCCACCAATGCAAATGAGTTATGAGACTCAAGGTGTATATCTACATACAACCCTACAACGGAAAAGTGGTGCATTTTCACCATGCAACCAACAACAACACCAACTAGGACACCTCCCCAACTAGACCCAACCACCACAACACCATGAACAATCGCAAACTTAGCATAGTATAGTTCATTTCATTTCATATAAGATTCATTCAAATATGCCTCATAAACATCTCCATTCTATATTATTATTACTCCAAAAATTCTCTAAAAATCCAATAAACCATTTAGAAAGCTTAGGTTTGGGTTTAGAACACCTTAGAAAAATCACATTTTGGGTCGCACAGGACCCAGCTCGCTTAAGCGAGCAGCATCTCGCTTGAGCGAGTCAAATGACGAAGGTTAGAGTTTTGCTCGCTTGTGGCTCGCTCCTGGTTCGCTTAAGCGAACAGGCCATTTCCAAATTCTGGGCAAAAATTCGCGTTGCTCGCTTAAGCGACGGGAAGCTCGCTTAAGCGACCAAAAAGACGTAGCTTCAGGTTTTGCACGCTTGGAGTTCGCTTGGCGCACGCTTGAGCGAACGGGCGCGAAACAGTTCTGGGTGAGGGAAAGTGCCGCTCGCTTAAGCGACGGCTAGCTCGCTTAAGCGAGTACTCAACTGGGCAGAATTTAACCTACGATTTCTAACTCCATTTTCACCCAAAAATCCCATTTTAATCCCCCAATCACCCAAAATGATTTAGAAACAACGTTTATAGGTCCATGGCACAACAAAACAACAGAAACAAATCATACAAGCATCATCATCATCATATAATTCACAAACCATGGCATTTCATAACTTTAACCCTAATCCAACAAAACCACCATTTTTCAATTCAATTCATGAAAACATACATATATACATACAGCAATTGAATCATAAACCCACCCTTACCTTAATTCAGCAAAATCTACAGCAATTTCTAGCAATTCCCCTTGGCTCTTGGCTCTACTCTTCTCTCTTCCCAAAAGTCTGTTTCTTTGTTTTACTGATACGTACTCAAATGTTTCTTTCCTTACTGGTTTTCTCTTTCTCACCTTACCAAAACATAACCTCTTTTTCTCTTTACTCCCCCCACTAAATTCTATTAAATTTCTCCTTAATCCCTCCTTAATTCTATTAATTCTAATTAATCCCTTTTTATCAAATATTATTATTATCTACTATTTTCATACAACACTACAAATAATTATAATAAATAATAACACACCAAATATCTCATATATCATTTATAAATTCAAGTAAAATACACCAAGCACACCAAAATCAATTTAAAATCACCACAATCACAAAACAGAATTTAGAGTGTTACAACTCTCCCCAACTTAGAAAATTTCGTCCTCGAAATATTACCTTAAGCAACAAACAACTCAGGATAGGACTCTTGCATCTTGCTCTCCAATTCCCAAGTCAAACTCTCACCGGTTACACCGCCCCAAACAACTCTAACCAGAGGTATCTCCTTGCCTCTCAACTGCTTCACCTTGCGATCATCAATCCTCAAAGGTAAAGTCTCAACAGTAAGATTATCTCTAACTTGCACATCATCTCCAGGAATAACATGCGAAGGATCAGCTACATACTTCCTCAACTGCGACACATGAAACACATCGTGCAAGTTTGATAGATGGGGTGGCAATCCAATCCGATACGCCACGGTTCCAATTCTCTCGGAAATCTGATAAGGACCAATGAACTTTGGAGTCAACTTCCTCGACTTCAATGCACGTCCTACACCCGTCATCGGAGTAACCCTCAAAAACACATGCTCACCCTCTTGAAACTCAAGGGCTTTTCTCCTTTTGTCATGATAACTCTTCTGACGATCTTGAGATGCTTTCATCTTTTCTCTTATCATCTTGACCTTTTCCGTAGTCTGCTGCACTAACTCCGGTCCTAACACAATGCTTTCACCCGACTCAAACCAACATAGAGGAGTTCTACACCTTCGACCATACAAAGCTTCGAACGGTGCCATACCAATACTCGAATGGTAACTATTATTATAGGTGAATTCTATCAACGGTAAGTGGCTGTCCCAAGCTCCACCCTGCTCGAGAACACACACCCTCAACAAATCTTCTAAGGATTGGATAGTCCTCTCCGACTGACCATCTGTCTGCGGATGATAAGCCGAACTCAATCTTAACTTCGAACCCAAGGCATCTTGCAAGCTCTTCCAAAACCTCGAAGTAAACCTCGGATCTCTATCCGACACAATACTAGATGGAACACCATGCAACTTCACAATATCACGAATATAAATCTCCGCCAACTGAGCCACCGGATAAGTAATATTAATTGGGATAAAGTGTGCCGACTTAGTCAATCTATCAACAACAACCCAGATGGCATCATGCCCTCTTGGAGTATTCGGCAAACTCGTCACAAAATCCATCGAAATGCTATCCCACTTCCACTCAGGCACATCTAACGGGGTCAACAGCCCTGCAGGCTTCTGATGTTCAACCTTGGACTTCTGGCAAGTCAAACACGCATACACAAACTGAGCAACATCTCTCTTCAAACCGGACCACCAAAATAATTTCTTCAAGTCATGATACATTTTAGTAGCTCCAGGATGAATACTCAAACTACTCTTATGACTTTCTTCTAAGATCAACTTCTTCAAACCCTCATCATCCGGAATACAAATCCTTCCTCTAAACCTCAACACACCTTGATCATCGACCTTGAAGTCACCATCTACATTCTGATCAATAGCAGTCATCAAATCAACCAACTTAACATCAATCTTCTAGGCCTCTTTGATACTACTCAAAAATTCACTATTAATCTTTAACATTCCCAGCCGTACACTTTGAGGCGATCTTTCACAAACAAGACTCAAATCTCTGAACTGTTCAAGTAACTCGAACTCTTTCACCATCATAGCCGACATATGCAATGTCTTTCTGCTCAACGCATCAGCCACAACATTAGCTTTACCAGGATGGTAATTCAAGCCAAAATCATAGTCCTTGAGTAACTCAAGCCACCTTCTCTGCCTCATGTTCAACTCCTTCTGATCAAACAGGTACTTTAAACTCTTATGATCACTAAACACCTCGAATCTGGAACCATACAAATAATGCCTCCAAATTTTCAACACAAATACCACGGCTGCCAATTCTAGATCATGCGTAGGATAATTCTTCTCATGCACTCTTAGCTGCCTAGAAGCATACGCTACCACCTTGCCATCTTGCATCAACACACCACCTAAACCCAACTTAGATGCATCACAATAAACAACAAAAGGTTCTTCCGGCTTCGGCAAAATTAAAATAGGAGCAGTCGTCAACCTTTGCTTCAACTCAATGAAACTACTCTCACAATTAGCATCCCACACAAATGCTTTTCCTTTACAAGTCAGCTGCGTCAAAGGAAGTGCCAACTTCGAAAATCCTTCAATAAATCTGCGGTAATAACCAGCCAACCCAAGAAAACTTCTTACCTCGGTAACTGACTTTGGTGTCTCCCACTGCGACACAGCATCAACCTTCGAAGGATCTACAGCAATACCTTTACCAGAAATAATGTGGCCAAGAAAACTTACTTCATTCAGCCAGAACTCGCACTTGGATAACTTGGCATACAATTTCTTCTCTTTCAGCACTTGCAATACAGTCTTCAAATGCTCTGCATGCTCAGCTTCAGTCTTAGAATAAATCAAAATATCATCAATAAAAACCACAACAAATTGATCCAGATATTCATGAAAAATTCGGTTCATGTACTCCATAAACACGCCAGGTGCATTCGTCACACCAAAAGGCATCACTTTATATTCATAATGACCATACCGCGTCCTAAACGCCGTCTTTTGCATATCCTCATCCTTCACCTTTATCTGATGGTAACCTGACCTCAAGTCAATTTTACTGAAAATACGAGCACCCACTAGTTGATCCATCAAATCATCAATCCTCGGTAGTGGATACCTATTCTTAATCGTCACTTTATTCAACTGACGGTAATCAATGCACAGCCGCATGCTACCATCCTTCTTCTTAACCAACAACACCGGCGCTCCCCATGGTGAAACACTCGGTCTCACAAACTTCTTGTCAAGCAAGTCTTCTAATTGTTTCTTTAGCTCAGCTAACTCCGAAGCTGACATACGGTAAGGAGCCATCGACACAGGCTTCGTACCCGGCACAAGGTCAATCGAAAATTCCACTTCTCTCTCCGGTGGCACATCTGGAATCTCATCAGGGAAAACTTCAGGAAATTCCTTCACAACAGGCAGCCCATCAATTACAGCTTGGTTCTCCACCGACAAAAATGCCAACAAAGAAAACATCAACACACCATCTTGTTCTAACCGCTTCATCTCTTTAGTGGATAAGAATTCTGTTCCACTCTCTTCCTCCGCAGAAGAAAACCGCACCGTCTTCGTAAAGCAATTGATCAGGACATGATTGTACTCTAACCAATTCATCCCCAATATTACATCCATTCCCACCAACGGTAAACAAACAAGGTCCACCTCAAAATCTCTACCAAATACAGACAACGGACAACTTAAACAAACAAGGGAAGTAGTCACTGAACCCTTAGCTGGAGTTTCAACAACCATTTTCCCATTCATATCAGACATATACAGACCCAATCTTTTAGCACAATCAATAGCAATGAAACAATGCGTTGCACCAGTATCTATAATAGCAATTAAGGGAGTACTATTAAAGAAACAAGTACCTCTGATAAGTCGATCCTCCTGATCAGTCTGGGTACCAGTCAAGGCAAACACTCTCCCACTGGCCTGCGCCTTCTTAGGCTTAGTGCACTGAGTGCTAAGATGACCTTCTTCATCACAATTATAGCAAACAATGTCTCCACGCTTGCATTCAGTAACAGTGTGGCCCTTCTTACCACATCGGAAGCATTTCTTCTCATCACGGTTGCAGGCATTACTCTTGTGGCCCTTAACACCACACTTATAACAAACCACCTCAGCAGGAGCATCTCTACGTGCTGGCCTCCTCTCATCATGCATCCTCTGCTTGCCCTTATCAGCTGGGGCACTATACGGCTTTGGGCGACTCTGCTGCCCCTTACCCTTACGGTCATTCATCACTTTGTAGTGAGCTTTCGTATCTTCTTCGTAAATACGGCAACTGCTCACCAACTCAGAGAAGTCTCTGATCTTCTGATACCCAATGGCCCGCTTGATATCAGCTCGCAGACCATTCTCAAACTTAATACATTTGGAGAACTCAGCAGTCTCCGCAGCATAATGAGGATAAAACTTTGCAAGCTCCACGAACTTAGCAGCATACTCCGTAACGGACATGTCTCCTTGCTTCAGCTCAAGGAATTCTATCTCTTTTCTACCACGGACATCCTCCGGGAAATACCTCCTCAAGAACTCCCGCCTAAACACGGCCCATGAAATCACAGCACCTTCATTCTGCAAAATAGGTTGAGTGCTTACCCACCAGTCGTCAGCCTCTTCAGCCAACATATGGGTGTCAAACCGCACCATCTGAGCATCCGTACACTGCATCACCCGGAATATTCTTTCAACCTCTTTCAGCCAGGTCTGTGCTCCATCAGGATTATACCTTCCCTTGAAGGTTGGTGGATGATTCCTTAGGAATGTCTCCAGCATCCTTACACGCTCACCAGCTCCACCAGCACCTTGTTGTTGTCCAACAACTTGAGCCATTGCTTGCAAAGCAGCAGCAAGAGCAGCATCATTCCTTCCAGCCATCTCGATAGTTCTACATAACAACGAGAATTAGAACAACAAAGACAGTTTAAAACCTGTCACACTACACTATTGGCTCGACACGACTCTCCTAATGGCCGGACGGACCGACTTGCTCTGATACCAATTATAACACCCCGTTTCCCAAAATGATATAATAAATATCCAAACATCAGAGTTAATCAACAATCAACGGAGTATTACATGCATAACTCAAAAATAATTTATTTAAATAGAAACATAAAACTATTTAAATAATCCTCCAAAACAACATCTTTATAAAATAGTCTGCAGCGGAATAATCGTCATAAAATCATCTCAAAAATTCTTATACATCAACATGTCTGGCACAAAGGCCTCACCATAATAAAAATGTTCTCCAACATAAATGATACATAAAGGAATGAAATTATAAAACATAATATCCCATCCCGTTACGTATCAGAGCCTACGACACAATGAGCCAACTCCTATCTAACCATCGCTACCTGCACTTGCCCACGAGGCGGCAATTCCAGCAGAAGGGGTGAGTTCACAAAACAAAAGCAATATATATATATATATATATATATATATATATAAATCATAAAGTTGTATTGAAAAACAACAACAATGCATCACCATAATCATCAGCAATCTTCATTTACAATTCAACAATTAATATTTAGATTCACCTTAAATAACAACACCGACAACAACACCTCTTGTGGTGACACCTCACCAACAACAACTCACACCTTAAACTTCTAATGCAAGACTCCATTAACGACTGATGCATTATGCAAATGTGGTACCAACTACGCGCGTTGAGTGCTAAACACTCCGAGGCATGAGCCCCCACCAAATGGATGGTTAAAGCATCCCAGGGCATAAGCTCTCACCAAAGTGAATGACTAGCATTCCAGGGCATGAGCCCTCACCAGTTGAATGTATAAACATTCCGGGGCATGAGCCCCCACCAATGCAAATGAGTTATGAGACTCAAGGTGTATATCTACATACAACCCTACAACGGAAAAGTGGTGCATTTTCACCATGCAACCAACAACAACACCAACTAGGACACCTCCCCAACTAGACCCAACCACCACAACACCATGAACAATCGCAAACTTAGCATAGTATAGTTCATTTCATTTCATATAAGATTCATTCAAATATGCCTCATAAACATCTCCATTCTATATTATTATTACTCCAAAAATTCTCTAAAAATCCAATAAACCATTTAGAAAGCTTAGGTTTGGGTTTAGAACACCTTAGAAAAATCACATTTTGGGTCGCACAGGACCCAGCTCGCTTAAGCGAGCAGCATCTCGCTTGAGCGAGTCAAATGACGAAGGTTAGAGTTTTGCTCGCTTGTGGCTCGCTCCTGGTTCGCTTAAGCGAACAGGCCATTTCCAAATTCTGGGCAAAAATTCGCGTTGCTCGCTTAAGCGACGGGAAGCTCGCTTAAGCGACCAAAAAGACGTAGCTTCAGGTTTTGCACGCTTGGAGTTCGCTTGGCGCACGCTTGAGCGAACGGGCGCGAAACAGTTCTGGGTGAGGGAAAGTGCCGCTCGCTTAAGCGACGGCTAGCTCGCTTAAGCGAGTACTCAACTGGGCAGAATTTAACCTACGATTTCTAACTCCATTTTCACCCAAAAATCCCATTTTAATCCCCCAATCACCCAAAATGATTTAGAAACAACGTTTATAGGTCCATGGCACAACAAAACAACAGAAACAAATCATACAAGCATCATCATCATCATATAATTCACAAACCATGGCATTTCATAACTTTAACCCTAATCCAACAAAACCACCATTTTTCAATTCAATTCATGAAAACATACATATATACATACAGCAATTGAATCATAAACCCACCCTTACCTTAATTCAGCAAAATCTACAGCAATTTCTAGCAATTCCCCTTGGCTCTTGGCTCTACTCTTCTCTCTTCCCAAAAGTCTGTTTCTTTGTTTTACTGATACGTACTCAAATGTTTCTTTCCTTACTGGTTTTCTCTTTCTCACCTTACCAAAACATAACCTCTTTTTCTCTTTACCCCCCCCACTAAATTCTATTAAATTTCTCCTTAATCCCTCCTTAATTCTATTAATTCTAATTAATCCCTTTTTATCAAATATTATTATTATCTACTATTTTCATACAACACTACAAATAATTATAATAAATAATAACACACCAAATATCTCATATATCATTTATAAATTCAAGTAAAATACACCAAGCACACCAAAATCAATTTAAAATCACCACAATCACAAAACAGAATTTAGAGTGTTACATTTGTCGGTTACTTTTTCAAAAGTAATCGGCAAGATTTTTATTTTCAGCATATTTGTCGGTTACTTTTTCAAAAGTAATCAGCAAGATTTTTGTTTTCAGCATATTCGTTGATTACTATTTCAAAAGTAATCGGTAAGATTTTTATTTTCAACATATTCGTCGCTTATTGTTTCAAAAGTAATCGGCATGATTTATTTTCAGCACATTCGTCGGTTACTATTTCAAAAGTAATCGGTAAGATTTTTATTTTCAACATATTCGTCACTTACTATTTCCAAAGTAATCGGCATGATTTATTTTCAGCACATTCGTCGGTTACTATTTCAAAAGTAATCGGCAAGATGTTTATTTTTAGCATATTCGTCGATGACTATTTCAAAAGTAATCGGCATGATTTATTTTCAGCATATTCGTCGGTTACTATTTCAAAAGTAATCGGCAAGATTTTTATTTTCAGCATGTTCATCGGTTACTATGTCAAAGGTAATCGGCAAGATTTTTATTTTCAGCACATTCGTCAGTTACTATTTCAAAAGTATTCGGCAAGATTTTTATTTTCAACATATTCGTCGGTTACTATTTCAAAAGTAATCGGCAAGACTTTATTTTCAGCACATTCATTGGTTACTTTTTTAAAAGTAATCGGTAAGATTTTTATTTCCAACATATTCATCGCTTACTATTTCAAAAGTAATCAGCATGATTTATTTTCAGCACATATTCGTCGGTTACTATTTCAAAAGTTATCGGCAAGACTTTATTTTCAGCACATTCGTTGGTTACTATTTCAAAAGTAATCGGTAATATTTTTATTTTCAACATATTCGTCACTTACTATTTCCAAAGTAATCGGCATGATTTATTTTCAGCACATTCGTCGGTTACTATTTCAAAAGTAATCGGCAAGATGTTTATTTTTAGCATATTCGTCGATGACTATTTCAAAAGTAATCGGCATGATTTATTTTCAGCATATTCGTCAGTTACTATTTCAAAAGTAATCGGCAAGATTTTTATTTTCAGCATGTTCATCGGTTACTATGTCAAAGGTAATCGGCAAGATTTTTATTTTCAGCACATTCGTCAGTTACTATTTCAAAAGTATTCGGCAAGATTTTTATTTTCAACATATTCGTCGGTTACTATTTCAAAAGTAATCGGCAAGACTTTATTTTCAGCACATTCATTGGTTACTTATTTAAAAGTAATCGGTAAGATTTTTATTTCCAACATATTCGTCGCTTACTATTTCAAAAGTAATCAGCATGATTTATTTTCAGCACATTCGTCGGTTACTATTTCAAAAGTAATCGGCAAGATTTTTATTTTCAGCATATTCGTCGGTGACTATTTCAAAAGTAATCGGCAAGATTTTTATTTTCAGCATATTTGTCGGTTACTGTTTTAAAAGTAATCGACAAGATTTTTATTTTCAACATATTCATCGGTTACTATTTCAAAAGTAATCGGCAAGACTTTATTTTCAGCATATTCGTTGGTTACTATTTCAAAAGTAATCGGTAAGATTTTTATTTTCAACATATTCGTCGCTTACTATTTCAAAAGTAATCGACATGATTTCTTTTCAGCACATTCGTCGGTTACTATTTCAAAAGTAATCGGCAAGAGTTATTTTCAGCAAATATTCGTCGGTTACTATTTCAAAAGTAATGGGCAAGACTTTATTTTCAGCTTATTTGTAGGTTACTATTTTAAAAGTAATCGATAAGATTTTTATTTTCAACATATTCGTCGGTTGTAACACCCTATTTCTACTAAGCGATAAACGCGAGAATACATCAGACATATTCAAGAAATAGATGCTACGTCACCAAACAAAATCCAGCATACATGTATAAATTATCAAATTACATAAGCATAGCAGCGGAATATATGTAAACCATATAAACAACATCTCCAAAATCTCATGATAATAAATACATGATCTCAAACTCAAAATAACAATGTCTCAACTCCACAAAACAACATAGTCATAAAAGAAATAACATGCAAGAACACCCTAGATCAGAGCCCTAATCTAGACACTTGCACAAGAACGAGGAACTCCCGCTCCTCGGCAACATCAAAGCAACTAAGCATCCTGCACTCCATCTACCCGTCCATGCGGAAAGGCAGGTGGTAAACCACTGAGGGTTAGCATTACATCATCATAATCCATAAACAGATAACAAGAACATTGAAATAATGATCATATATTCAAGAATGATAAACAACATTGCCAAACTTATACTCATAGCATCTCCACATTTATCTTACTCAATATCATTCATAGACATCATTTCAAGTTCACATAATTCGAGTGTATCACACACATATCACAATTCGACCAAGTCAAATATTCAATCTCCAAACACAATCATCATGCACAATTCAAATGCAATTCGACTCACAAACAAATCATGCAATGTCTCTAGACTCATCTAGATGCATGTGGTACCAAGTCTCCTCAAGGTCGTCACCTCCGATGCAACAAACACATCGAGTGTAAGGTTCACTCCTGCCTTACACTTTGGACATCCGTCCGTCTCCTCAACAATGAATGCATGAACATATGACTTGACTCAATACATATGCTCATACACAATTCTCCAAACCATGCATATACAACTATGCAATCATCACCAAACCATGCATACAATTATGCAATCATCACCAAAACCATGCATACAATTATGCAATTATCACCAAATACCATTTAATCAAGTATGCACACATCAACAATTGCACATACATTCAACATACATATATTCATCACCATTGAACATGTATACAATCAACATTATCACCTTCTTCACATAGTTCACCATGAACAAGCAACACTTCATATATTTCAAGTAAAGAAGATAACATGCGAGGTTATGATATTTCACATTATCATTATCCAACTTCATTCACAATCATACAATTAATCATAGGAATCCATATCCACGAAGGTTCACCATCAATTAAACTTCAAGGTATAAATACACAAGTTCGTCTCATTTTTTACAACTTTGAAAATAATTGAAGTTAGGAACCAAAACCAAATAACAAGCTCAATTGCCTATGCTATGTATCCTCACAAGTCACATATGTGTACAGTAGAGGTCTCATAAGCATTTCATCGGCCACATGTGAAGAATACACAAAATTCATGAAGTTCGTCTCACTTTTGCCACTTTTCCAAAGTTATAAGTTTTCAAAGCAAATCAAGTAATTAATCCATGGAATCAATTGAAATCAACATTAAAAATCATATAAACATTATTCAAGTATAATCCCACTTGGTTTCCTTGAAAAGGATCGAGTTCCGGAAAGTCCGCGTTCTTGACCATTTTCAAGTTTCAAGTTCAATCTTTCCAAAATCATTCCAATTCGATTCCAATGTTGTTCCAGTAGGATTATAGATGCAAACAGTGTTTATAGAGGTTAAAAGAAGTGTTAAGAAATGCTCGGAAAGCCCCAAAGGTTCACGGAACAAAGTTCAAGAGGTGCTGAAACAGCTCAATTTCGCTTGAAGCGAAATCATCTCGCTTGAAGCGAAATTGCTCCAGAGAGCACAGATGAATCTCGCTTGGAGCTCGCTTCAAGCGAAGCTTCATCTGGGTAGACCAGAATCTCTCGGTTTTGACCCCTTTTTCACCCCAAAACTTAATTTTCAAATCCCCAATTCACCAAAACAAGTTCCAGAAAGTGTTTATGGGTCAATATAGTTATAATGCATCAAAACAAACATGAATCATGCATTAGAAAACAACAATTCAACATCTTTCACCAAAATTATGAAATTTTCCCAAAACACCAACACAACCACAAATTTCATCTCAAATCCAAAAACAATGATTCCAGTTACACTAATTCGATTCCAATAGTTTAACAATCATCAATAACAACTAATGAACATCATTTCATGCACAATCTAACATCACAACTTCATTTTTCATCAAATTTGCTCAAGAACACAAAACACCAACACTTATGCATTTCAACATGTTAATTCACATATAGCCACACATTTATCATGCAAATCATGTTCTCAAACATAATAGCAACAAACATGCACGAAATTACAGAAATCAAAATCAATTTCATCAAGTTCATGAAATGGGAAAAATGAAAAGTTATGAGATTATGAGTGAAGCCTAACCCCCTTACCTCTAGCACCAAGAATCACTAACCAAAGCTTCACTTTAGCTCCCAAAGGATGAATTCCCCCCTCTAGCTAGCTTCCAACCCTCAACTCTTGCTCTCTTCTCTCAAGCCTCCAAGTCCTCTAACTTTGTGTTGTGAGAAATGAACAAAGTTTCTAACCTAGTTACTAACACTAAGTTTATAACTCTTTCTCCTTTAATGGGCCTAACACACAAATGAATAAATGAATGGGCTCACACTAGTCTACTAAATACACACCAACGATAACTAATTAATTAACGCGCTCCGACAACTCAATTAATAAAACAGTCCTATCTTAGAAAAACGATAAAACGCTATCCTCCCAAATTTACTAATTACCCCTTAAATGCACAACCATATGAAAATGCACACAATTAAAATAACACACGAAATAAAATAATTAAAATAAAGCAAACGCGAAAAACGGGCTGTTACACAAGACCCACAAATTAGGGTTTTGTACTAGTCGTCGTTTTAGGATCTTGGATTTAGCAAATGTAATGTGTGTAAGCTACATGTGTGTGTGTGTGTGGTGTTTTGGGTCCATAATGGTTAGCTATGGTATATCATGTTTTGATCCTGGGTTTAACAAATAGATATGTCATTTAATTTGTATTGTTACCTTTGCGTGGTTACTATTAACTATTATGTGAATGTGGTTGTTGTGTTTTCGCAATGCACCAGTACAAAAAAACACTTATTAAATCAATGATTTTTAGTGGGAGGCTATCCACATGACTTAAAAAGCTGGGTGTAAGGAAAGTTTTTCATTTCAAATGATATTAAATGGTTTGAACCTATTTAAAAACGATTTACTAATTTTTTTTTACCAAACCACCGTTCCCTTTCTCGTTCCCTCTTCCTAAAACCCTTTTCCCTTTCTCTTCTCTCCCAATCGTTCCCTTCTCCATTCAATCGACCTTTTCTCACCGTTCCACCAAACCCAACCCACGGTTCTTCTCAATCAAACCACCGTTCCACCAAACCCAACCCACCTTGCGCAAAACTCTTTCCCCCTTGCGACACCTTCATGGAAACCCTCATAGACAGTGCGATTTCTCGTCTCCTTCTCCTCTGTATTCTCACTGAAAGCGTCTTGCAACGTTAGGGTTTCTCTGTGCTGGGTCTTCGAGAACTTATTTGAAAGGAGGTTGAATGTTTTTCAGATCGGTATTTATTCGTTTTCTGAATTCGATTTGCCTTCTTTTCGATTTGATATCTTTAGACACAAGGGATTTTGTGATTAAATCAATGTAGCTATGTTGACTTTCTTGTTAATCTGTGATTTTCGATTGGTTACAATGGAATCGTTGTATTGGACCTCGTTCTACAAACCCTAATCAGGTACGCTCATTCTCAAATATTGTACTAATTTTGGTCTCTTCGTTCTAATTTTGAGAGTATATGGTAATGGTTGATGTGTATAGGATGGTATTTAACTCTGGTAGTTTTTTAGTATTACTTTTTGCTTGGTGAATTGTAAATAATGATGGTTCCTTTATAATTAATTGGCCTGCAGGTTTCGCTGTTTACATATACCAACAAGGGAAGGTGGAACTCCAATTCACGCAGGATCACTTCTTACCTCAACCACTTCCAGAACCGCCTATTACATGTTTGTGGAAATATCCCTCAGGTACAGTCTAAATTTTGTGAAGGATTGGGGTCGTGATTGGACTGCTTGTAGTGTGAGTCATCGAGGAATATTTTTGTTTACTTGTGAATCTGCTTTACTTGTTGATAGTTTAGTGACATGTTTTATTGAGATTGGAATGTTAGAAGAAGAAATTTTGTAGTTTATTTTGTCGTTGCAAATGCAGATGCGACTCCACAAGGCACCATTTGTTATTATGCTTCTTGTTTGTGCTTCAATTGATGAGAATGTTGCCTACTGTTGTGGAAGAAATGATCCCTGTTACTGTTATTATGAAAGCTATTGGATAGGTCCTAAAATCATGCAAGAAAATAGAGTATTATTTGATGAGCTACTTCATGCAATTAGATGTATTACTGGTACTGATGGCCAAATTGCTTTTCTTGATTTATGTTCTAAAATTGGTGATGTGGGGACTACACAACAGGGATGGCACAACCAAACTTATAAATATTTCTATAATAGGCTTCCTCCTGGCTGAAAAGGACACATATATGAGTTTTTAGGCAATTGATTTTGTTAGAAATATTTTCTTCATGTTATGGGAAATTGATTTTTTTAACTAGCCTTTTGGATCAAATAACAATGCAAGACTGTTGTGCTTGTGGTTTTATGATTTTAGTGAAATATGGGAATTTATATTTTGAATTAATATCTTTAATGTTTTGGAACATGTTTGGATGAGTTTTTTCCTGAGAAACTATTGGTGGTGCAAGTAGTTAGTTGTGTTAGTAATTTCAGACCTTTGAGTTAATATTTTGGATATGGTCACAAGCTTTTCAATCAAGGAGCATTTCATTCGAGGAAATAGGTAAGTACATGTAGTTGACTGTTACGTTTTTTCCTATTGCTTGTTATGAGTATTTGTGTTGGCTGATTAGGTGGGACTGTTCATTGCAAGTATTTGTGTGTGTGGTGTTTTGGGTCCATAATGGTTAACTATGGTATGGCATGTTTTGATCTTGGGTTTAACAAATGGATATGTCATTTAATTTGTATTGTTACGTTTGTGTGGTTACTATTAACTATTATGTGAATGTGGTTGTTGTGTTTTCGGTACTGTGGAATGTTTTGATCTAACGAAGTTTATGATTTTAAGCTTCTTTTGATTTGCGGTTTTTGAACAGTTTAACAACTTGTATGGATGCTGTCACTCACTTCCAGATGGTTTGACGAGGGCTACTGATGTTATGATTTATGGGAAGGTTGGTGTTGTCTATGGATATGGAGATCTTTTGCTTTGAAGCAGGTTGAAGCTCGTGTGATTCTGACTGAAATTGATCCAATATGTGCCCTTTAGGTTCTCATTGAAGGCTGAAACCACACCTGTTTCACTGATTTTATCAAAATTGGCTATTTCACCACTCATGAACCCTCACCATCTCGCTGTTGCATACAAAGTAAGTTTTTGAACGTTATTTAATTGTCGCATTCAAATTATCAGTGTATGGTTGAATAAAAAAAATAAAAACTAGCTTCAAGAAATTTAAAAAGTTCATTAGAAAAATGTCCAAATACATTAGTTTATTTAAGTTATCCTAGCTCAAGCTTTGTCCTTAGCTACGTACTATTACAAAGCATACTTAGATTCAAGGTAGATATTTTAATTATATTTGATGGATACCCAAAATAATGATGTAAAATACTAGTACTAGTTAACTTGTGTTTGTAGGATTGCTTTTCATAGTTGATAATGTGGATTGTGGTTTACCCATTAATAGTTGGAAAGACGTTGTGTCTTATAGTTAATGATTCAGATATAAAGATAGCATATTTTATTTGTGTCTTTTAGTTGATAATGTGGATTTGGTAGTAGAATTACTCTTTGGTTATATTTTTACCATTTATCTTTTCTGCCTAAGTTGCAATACAATCAAATATAAAGAGAGTTTCTTTTACTTGTATTTAAAGACAATTTTAGACTTTAAATGTAGTGATCAAGTTTGCTGCCTTGCTATCCAATTATGCAGATTTATTGTGAGTATCATGTCCATGTGGCTTTCATCTTACTTTGACAAGAGAAGCTCCTATTTCTAGGTATCATCCATTAGGCTTTGTTGATCAGACTTGTGACAGTGTGGTTCTATTTTCTTTTGGTGTCTTGTTTTGTTTATATTAACTAAATTTTGGATTTCAATGTTTGCATTACTCATAATTAACTAAAATGTTACAAATTTTAGCTTGCATGAGTCTTGTGGTTTAGCTACTGTTGTATAAGTTGTTTAGTCTCTTGTGGGTGGGTGTTATAATGTATATCTTGCTGATGATGATAGGATGTCAAATTAGGCAAAGCATGATTCATGCTTCTAAGCTTATATAGAAGAACTTATAAATGTCTCAATTAATCCATGTTTGACTACTTTTCTTAATTTGGGGACAAGCTAGTGAAGGTGGTAAAAGACACATAACCACGTCATATTCAATAGACAATTAATCTCTTATATAGTACTATACATAAACCAAGCCTAATCCAAAACATTAAGTTCGAGCCATATTTGATTTAAGGTTATAAATAAGAACTTTATAATTGAAGTAAAAGTTGTTTGACAAAGTTTTTATTTATTTATTTATTATCTTACAACCTCCTTAAAACACACAAAACTATAGAATAATTTTATAAAAATTTTAATTTAATTTAAAATCAACACAAATGGAAAATGATGAGTGATGGTTAATACTTTTTTTTTATATTATATATTGTATCTCTACAATTACATTAATACAAAATTATTTTTTAAAATATTTTAACATTCTTCCATTCACCTAAATAAGTAAATTAAGTTGATAAATATTTAACAAAAAATGTCAAATTAAATGAACTGTCATTTCTTTTACCAAGATTTTTTCAAAAAAAAATCTTTTTACTATTTTTATTTAAAGAATATAAATTTTATATTTTTACAAATTAACCATGTAAAACTCATTATTATTTTTTTACCAATAATAGGCACACCATTTTTATAATGATTTTTTAAAATAAAAAAGAGTTAATGATACTATTCATTCGTGTAACTATAAGAGGTTTCAATAATGTTTGAAAATAATTAATTTAGCTAATGCTAAGATTCAATGTTAGTAACTTTATTCAAGTTTACTTTTTGTTCTATTTTATTGTATAAAATTATCATAAAAAGTAATTGACCTTATTTCTCCTTTTAAGTGAAGAAAGAAAAGTTAAAAGTAACATGGGCCCTTACACTACTACAAAATATACATTTAACATTAGGGGGGTTTTAGCTTTCACATCAGCACGGAAAATACCTGAAGGAAAAGATACACACTATAAGTTTTTACATCAGTTGATATAAGCACATGATGGAAATTCCTAATACCATATAACATTTACATCAGAGGATAATTGAAATGAGGGGAAAACCATGCGGGGACATTTTTGCAATTTTATTGAACTTTGTATTTTCACCCTGACTAATATTAAAAACCAATTTTTCACTCTTTTCCTTCTTAATTCGTTTTCCCTCTCACCTCTCACAGACTCCTCACCTCACCTCTCACCTTTCGCCTCTCATAACACATAACCCTAACCTCACCTCTTGCCTTGCCGTCGTTTCAGCCCTCACATCTCACACTCGATTTCCCTCTAACCTCTCACACTCGCCGTAATTTCAGAAGTGTTCATAGATCAGTCGCCGTTTTCATAGATCTCACAACAGAACACGCATTTCTCTTCTCTTACGGTGGGTCTCGTATTTCGGTTAGTTTTCTCTACTTCACTTCCAATTTCTAGATCTCGTTTTTCGTGTTCTGGATTTGGCAACTAAAAACCTAATTTTGAGTGTTTGTATTTCGTTTTTATCGAATTTGAAGGTTTTTCTGCTGAACTCGATTATTCAAAGATATTTGATAGCGTTGTTTTTAATCACTTCATTCAATTGTTCATATTGTTTGTGTTTCAACAGATCCGTAGCCGTCTTTTGCTGAACCGTCGTCTTTAACTGAATCTTTGTCGTCGCCATTTTCCTTCTCTCATGAACAACCTCGTCTTCGTTCTCCGTCGCCGTTTTCCTTCTCTCATGAACAAACCTCGTCTTTGTTCTCGCCATCAACATAAGTGTCCTTCTGTTGCGGCTGGGTGGTGGTAAGTGAACTGAGTTGCATGCTCTATGATGTTTATCTTCTGATTCGGGTTAGTAGTGTGTACATTGAAGATAATTTCTTTTTGTGTTGGGTTTTGGTAGTTTGGTGTTTGTCCTGTTTACTTGTAAACCTGCATAATCTTAGCATTTTTTGTTGTAATTGTTTTGTTTAGTTTTTTGATTCACTTGAGTGAAAAAGGAGCTTTTAGATTCACTTCAAAGAGTTCAGTATTGTAATAGAAATCTGCATGATATGGTTGGCCACAAAGTGTAAACATGTATATAACAATCTTAGTTTTCAAAGGTTCTCTTTTACTGGAATTTATGTTTGTTGGATTTTTATTGTAAATTTTGAAACAAACAATTTGTAAGAGATGCATGTATATAAATGTTATAAAAAGTAGTTATGTAGTTTTTTTAATTTAGGCCTAAATTTAGATAATTTTAATAATATACCGCCTATGAAACCATCTTGAATATGCTTAACAAACCTAATGATAATTAATCCATTAAAATGTTGAGTCCTTAATTTGAAACACTAAGATCTAATAGGCATGTATAGTGCATATATATTGACAATATATTGCACTTTAATTGTGATAGTTTATCGTATGAACTATGGTCTAAAAATTGTAGCTGCTACATTAGTTGAGTTAGTCTTCATGTGGCAGGCTAAATAGAAACATAAGTATTGCTTGTTGTATATGGTTTGTTTATAGAGCTAGATATCAAGTAATGTTTCAAGACAAAGATGTGTTGGTTGAAGAAATTCTAGAACAGGCTAAAACTAAAGGTTTTGTTGACTTTATAGCTCAATGGTTCTCTAACCCTCTAGCTTGTCTAGGTCCTGTTTGTTAATGGCTGAGTGTGATCAGGCAACACTGTTGCTTTTCTAGATATGAGGGAGTTTTTCATAGCAGCCTGTGTAATTTTCTTCCTAAAGTCTACTATAATTTTCTTCTTAAATGCTACTATAATTTGGCTGGTTGTGTATGAAACATGAACGTTCTGTATATTATTATTATAACAAAAAATATACTATTTTTATTTGATCACATGAGGTCATCTGTTGAGCTTGATTCATGTTCTCGAGTATGAATATTCATTCATCGTAAGCTTTGTATTGTTATTTATTGATATCAATTTGGTTCTGTTTGGGATAAATAACTTATTTTACAGCTTACAAGATAAGAGCTTATGATTATGTTATGTATAAGCTATCACAAAGTATAAGTGTGTATGAATAAGTTATTCCAAAAGCTCTCATGCCCATGAGGTATTTGTGAACTACTACTAGTGTAACTGCTATAGCATTATTGGTTTGTTTCACTATTGTTGTTTTTCATTCTAAATAGATTTACTTTGGTTCCTAGAAATGAATTGGTTTTTGTTTGATATTTGTTTATCATCTGGATCGGGTTTTTAAGTAGTGTCATTCTTTGAACATGTAGGCAATGTTGTTTGATTTTGAAGGTACTCATTATTGATATTTGTTTGATTTTAAGTTGTGTCATTCTTTGTACATGTAGGCAATATGTGCCCTTTAGGTTCTCATTGAAGGCTGAAACCACACCTGTTTCACTGATTTTATCAAAATTGGCTATTTCACCACTCATGAACCCTCACCATCTCGCTGTTGCATACAGAGTAAGTTTTTGAACGTTATTTAATTGTCGCATTCAAATTATCAGTGTATGGTTGAATAAAAAAAATAAAAACTAGCTTCAAGAAACTTAAAAAGTTCATTAGAAAAATGTCCAAATACATTAGTTTATTTAAGTTATCCTAGCTCAAGCTTTGTCCTTAGCAACGTACTATTACAAAGCATACTTAGATTCAAGGTAGACATTTTAATTATATTTCATGGATACCCAAAATAATGATGTAAAATACTAGTACTAGTTAACTTTTGTTTGTAGGATTGCTTTTCATAGTTGATAATGTGGATTGTGGTTTACCCATTAATAGTTGGAAAGACGTTGTGTCTTATAGTTAATGATTCAGATATAAAGATAGCATATTTTATTTGTGTCTTTTAGTTGATACTGTGGATTTGGTAGTAGAATTACTCTTTGGTTATATTTTTACCATTTATCTTTTCTGCCTAGGTTGCAATACAATCAAATATAAAGAGACTTTAAAGATGAATTGGAGATGGATGTTCTCACAGCCGAGTCCGACAAAACTAATTTGCCTCAGGTATTTCTCGTTTAAAGATTTTCAAATGGAAGTTTCAAATTATACTGCTCTTTTTATGAATGCTTGATGTAAAACTTTGCCTACTTGTTGCAAGCATGTGTTTGTCTTACGTGTGGCGATAAAGGCTTTGAAGAGACGTTGGAGTATTGCAGCAAATGCAAATGTAACGGTTGTGCACTGCACAGGTACTTGCCACTTACTCTTTCCATCTATTCTCTAGCATTACTTCACATGCAAGATGCAAAAATGGTTACAAAGTTTGATAAATAGGAAGGTTGAATGTGTCCCTTGAAAGTATTCGGTAAAGTGAAAGTATTGAAATGTCCCTTGTCGCGAAAATGAGATTTTAGCCTATTTGGTTATAAAGTTTGATAAATGGGAAGATTGAAAGTATCGGAATGACCTTTGTCGCGAAAATGAGATTTTAGCCTATATGGTTACATATTTGATAAATATGATGGTTGAGCTTGTCCCTCGATGTCTCGATGTCCCTTGAAAGTATTCGGTAAAATGAAAGTATTGAAATGTCTCTTGTCGCGAAAATGAGATTTTAGCCTATTTGGTTATAAAGTTTGATAAATGGGAAGATTGAAAGTATCGGAATGACCTTTGTCGCGAAAATGAGATTTTAGCCTATATGGTTACATATTTGATAAATATGATGGTTGAGCTTGTCCCTCGATGTCTCGATGTCCCTTGAAAGTATTCGGTAAAATGAAAGTATTGAAATGTCCCTTGTCGCGAAAATGAGATTTTAGCCTATTTGGTTATAAAGTTTGATAAATGGGAAGATTGAAATTATCGGAATGACCTTTGTCGCGAAAATGAGATTTTAGCCTATATGGTTACATATTTGATAAATATGATGGTTGAGCTTGTCCCTCGATGTCTCGATGTCCCTTGAAAGTATTCGGTAAAATGAAAGTATTGAAATGTCCCTTGTCGCGAAAATGAGATTTTAGCCTATTTGGTTATAAAGTTTGATAAATGGGAAGATTGAAAGTATCGGAATGACCCTTGTCGCGAAAATGAGATTTTAGCCTATATGGTTACATATTTGATAAATGTGATGGTTGAGCTTGTCCCTCGATGTCTCGATGTCCCTTGAAAGTATTCGGTAAAATGAAAGTATTGAAATGTCCTTTGTCGCGAAAATGAGATTTTAGCCTATTTGGTTATAAAGTTTGATAAATGGGAAGATTGAAACTGTCCCTTGATACTTGATGTGAACTTATTCTGTTTTGTAATCAGTAAAACAAAAGTATTGGAATGACCTTTCTCGCGAAAAAGGGATTGTAGCCTATTTGGTTACAAAGTTTGATAAATGGGAACGTTGAAAGTGTCCCTTGATTTAAAACATGATGTGAACCTATTTGGATTTATATTCGGTAAAACGATAGTATTCGAATGACCCTTGTCGCAAAAATGAGATTTTAGCCTAATTGGTTACATGTTTGATAAATGGGAAGGTTGAAAGTGTTTCTTGATTTAAAACATGATATATGAACCTTTTTGGTTTTGTAATTGGTTAAACGAAAGTATCGGAATGACCCTTGTCGCGAAAATGAGATTTTAGCCTATATGGTTACATATTTGATAAATATGATGGTTGAGCTTGTCCCTCGATGTCTCGATGTCCATTGAAAGTATTCGGTAAAATGGAAGTATTGAAATGTCCTTTGTCGCGAAAATGAGATTTTAGCCTATTTGGTGATAAAGTTTGATAAATGGGAAGATTGAAAGTATCGGAATGACCTTTGTCGCGAAAATGAGATTTTAGCCTATATGGTTACATATTTGATAAATATGATGGTTGAGCTTGTCCCTCGATGTCTCGATGTCCCTTGAAAGTATTCGGTAAAATGAAAGTATTGAAATGTCCCTTGTCGCGAAAATGAGATTTTAGCCTATTTGGTTATAAAGTTTGATAAATGGGAAGATTGAAATTATCGGAATGACCCTTGTCGCGAAAATGAGATTTTAGCCTATATGGTTACATATTTGATAAATATGATGGTTGAGCTTGTCCCTCGATGTCTCGATGTCCCTTGAAAGTATTCGGTAAAGTGAAAGTATTGAAATGTCCCTTGTCGCGAAAATGAGATTTTAGCCTATTTGGTTATAAAGTTTGATAAATGGGAAGATTGAAAGTATCGGAATGACCTTTGTCGCGAAAATGAGAATTTAGCCTATATGGTTACATATTTGATAAATATGATGGTTGAGCTTGTCCCTCGATGTCTCGATGTCCCTTGAAAGTATTCGGTAAAATGAAAGTATTGAAATGTCCCTTGTCGCGAAAATGAGATTTTAGCCTATTTGGTTATAAAGTTTGATAAATGGGAAGATTGAAATTATCGGAATGACCTTTGTCGCGAAAATGAGATTTTAGCCTATATGGTTACATATTTGATAAATATGATGGTTGAGCTTGTCCCTCGATGTCTCGATGTCCCTTGAAAGTATTCGGTAAAATGAAAGTATTGAAATGTCCCTTGTCGTGAAAATGAGATTTTAGCCTATTTGGTTATAAAGTTTGATAAATGGGAAGATTGAAAGTATCGGAATGACCCTTGTCGCGAAAATGAGATTTTAGCCTATATGGTTACATATTTGATAAATATGATGGTTGAGCTTGTCCCTCGATGTCTCGATGTCCCTTGAAAGTATTCGGTAAAATGGAAGTATTGAAATGTCCCTTGTCGCGAAAATGAGATTTTAGCCTATTTGGTGATAAAGTTTGATAAATGGGAAGATTGAAAGTATCGGAATGACCTTTGTCGCGAAAATGAGATTTTAGCCTATATGGTTACATATTTGATAAATATGATGGTTGAGCTTGTCCCTCGATGTCCCTTGAAAGTATTCGGTAAAATGAAAGTATTGAAATGTCCCTTGTCGCGAAAATGAGATTTTAGCCTATTTGGTTATAAAGTTTGATAAATGGGAAGATTGAAATTATCGGAATGACCCTTGTCGCGAAAATGAGATTTTAGCCTATATGGTTACATATTTGATAAATATGATGGTTGAGCTTGTCCCTCGATGTCTCGATGTCCCTTGAAAGTATTCGGTAATGTGAAAGTATTGAAATGTCCCTTGTCGCAAAAATGAGATTTTAGCCTATTTGGTTATAAAGTTTGATAATTGGGAAGATTGAAAGTATCGGAATGACCTTTGTCGCGAAAATGAGATTTTAGCCTATATGGTTACATATTTGATAAATATGATGGTTGAGCTTGTCCCTCGATGTCTCGATGTCCCTTGAAAGTATTCGGTAAAATGAAAGTATTGAAATGTCCCTTGTCGCGAAAATGAGATTTTAGCCTATTTGGTTATAAAGTTTGATAAATGGGAAGATTGAAAGTATCGGAATGACCTTTGTTGCGAAAATGAGAATTTAGCCTATATGGTTACATATTTGATAAATATGATGGTTGAGCTTGTCCCTCGATGTCTCGATGTCCCTTGAAAGTATTCGGTAAAATGAAAGTATTGAAATATCCCTTGTCGCGAAAATGAGATTTTAGCCTATTTGGTTATAAAGTTTGATAAATGGGAAGATTGAAAGTATCGGAATGACCTTTGTTGCGAAAATGAGAATTTAGCCTATATGGTTACATATTTGATAAATATGATGGTTGAGCTTGTCCCTCGATGTCTCTATGTCCCTTGAAAGTATTCGGTAAAATGAAAGTATTGAAATGTCCCTTGTCGCGAAAATGAGATTTTAGCCTATTTGGTTATAAAGTTTGATAAATGGAAAGATTGAAAGTATCGGAATGACCCTTGTCGCGAAAATGAGATTTTAGCCTATATGGTTACATATTTGATAAATGTGATGGTTGAGCTTGTCCCTCGATGTCTCGATGTCCCTTGAAAGTATTCGGTAAAATGAAAGTAAGTATTGAAATGTCCTTTGTCGCGAAAATGAGATTTTAGCCTATTTGGTTATAAAGTTTGATAAATGGGAAGATTGAAACTGTCCCTTGATACTTGATGTGAACTTATTCTGTTTTGTAATCAGTAAAACAAAAGTATTGGAATGACCTTTCTCGCGAAAAAGGGATTGTAGCCTATTTGGTTACAAAGTTTGATAAATGGGAACGTTGAAAGTGTCCCTTGATTTAAAACATGATGTGAACCTATTTGGATTTATATTCGGTAAAACGATAGTATTCGAATGACCCTTGTCGCAAAAATGAGATTTTAGCCTAATTGGTTACATGTTTGATAAATGGGAAGGTTGAAAGTGTTTCTTGATTTAAAACATGATATATGAACCTTTTTGGTTTTGTAATTGGTTAAACGAAAGTATCGGAATGACCCTTGTCGCGAAAATGAGATTTTAGCCTATATGGTTACATATTTGATAAATATGATGGTTGAGCTTGTCCCTCGATGTCTCGATGTCCATTGAAAGTATTCGGTAAAATGGAAGTATTGAAATGTCCTTTGTCGCGAAAATGAGATTTTAGCCTATTTGGTGATAAAGTTTGATAAATGGGAAGATTGAAAGTATCGGAATGACCTTTGTCGCGAAAATGAGATTTTAGCCTATATGGTTACATATTTGATAAATATGATGGTTGAGCTTGTCCCTCGATGTCTCGATGTCCCTTGAAAGTATTCGGTAAAATGAAAGTATTGAAATGTCCCTTGTCGCGAAAATGAGATTTTAGCCTATTTGGTTATAAAGTTTGATAAATGGGAAGATTGAAATTATCGAAATGACCCTTGTCGCGAAAATGAGATTTTAGCCTATATGGTTACATATTTGATAAATATGATGGTTGAGCTTGTCCCTCGATGTCTCGATGTCCCTTGAAAGTATTCGGTAAAGTGAAAGTATTGAAATGTCCCTTGTCGCGAAAATGAGATTTTAGCCTATTTGGTTATAAAGTTTGATAAATGGGAAGATTGAAAGTATCGGAATGACCTTTGTCGCGAAAATGAGAATTTAGCCTATATGGTTACATATTTGATAAATATGATGGTTGAGCTTGTCCCTCGATGTCTCGATGTCCCTTGAAAGTATTCGGTAAAATGAAAGTATTGAAATGTCCCTTGTCGCGAAAATGAGATTTTAGCCTATTTGGTTATAAAGTTTGATAAATGGGAAGATTGAAATTATCGGAATGACCTTTGTCGCGAAAATGAGATTTTAGCCTATATGGTTACATATTTGATAAATATGATGGTTGAGCTTGTCCCTCGATGTCTCGATGTCCCTTGAAAGTATTCGGTAAAATGAAAGTATTGAAATGTCCCTTGTCGTGAAAATGAGATTTTAGCCTATTTGGTTATAAAGTTTGATAAATGGGAAGATTGAAAGTATCGGAATGACCCTTGTCGCGAAAATGAGATTTTAGCCTATATGGTTACATATTTGATAAATATGATGGTTGAGCTTGTCCCTCGATGTCTCGATGTCCCTTGAAAGTATTCGGTAAAATGAAAGTATTGAAATGTCCCTTGTCGCGAAAATGAGATTTTAGCCTATTTGGTGATAAAGTTTGATAAATGGGAAGATTGAAAGTATCAGAATGACCTTTGTTTCGAAAATGAGATTTTAGCCTATATGGTTACATATTTGATAAATATGATGGTTGAGCTTGTCCCTCGATGTCCCTTGAAAGTATTCGGTAAAATGAAAGTATTGAAATGTCCCTTGTCGCGAAAATGAGATTTTAGCCTATTTGGTTATAAAGTTTGATAAATGGGAAGATTGAAATTATCGGAATGACCCTTGTCGCGAAAATGAGATTTTAGCCTATATGGTTACATATTTGATAAATATGATGGTTGAGCTTGTCCCTCGATGTCTCGATGTCCCTTGAAAGTATTCGGTAAAGTGAAAGTATTGAAATGTCCCTTGTCGCGAAAATGAGATTTTAGCCTATTTGGTTATAATGTTTGATAAATGGGAAGATTGAAAGTATCGGAATGACCTTTGTCGCGAAAATGAGATTTTAGCCTATATGGTTACATATTTGATAAATATGATGGTTGAGCTTGTCCCTCGATGTCCCTTGAAAGTATTCGGTAAAATGAAAGTATTGAAATGTCCCTTGTCGCGAAAATGAGATTTTAGCCTATTTGGTTATAAAGTTTGATAAATGGGAAGATTGAAAGTATCGGAATGACCCTTGTCGCGAAAATGAGATTTTAGCCTATATGGTTACATATTTGATAAATATGATGGTTGAGCTTGTCCCTCGATGTCTCGATGTCCCTTGAAAGTATTCGGTAAAATGAAAGTATTGAAATGTCCTTTGTCGCGAAAATGAGATTTTAGCCTATTTGGTTATAAAGTTTGATAAATGGGAAGATTGAAACTGTTCCTTGATACTTGATGTGAACTTATTCTGTTTTGTAATCAGTAAAACAAAAGTATTGGAATGACCTTTCTCGCGAAAAGGGGATTGTAGCCTATTTGGTTACAAAGTTTGATAAATGGGAACGTTGAAAGTGTCCCTTGATTTAAAACATGATGTGAACCTATTTGGATTTATATTCGGTAAAACGATAGTATTCGAATGACCCTTGTCGCAAAAATGAGATTTTAGCCTAATTGGTTACATGTTTGATAAATGGGAAGGTTGAAAGTGTTTCTTGATTTAAAATATAATATATGAACCTTTTTGGTTTTGTAATTGGTAAAACGAAAGTATCGGAATGACCCTTGTCGCGAAAATGAGATTTTAGCCTATATGGTTACATATTTGATAAATATGATGGTTGAGCTTGTCCCTCGATGTCCCTTGAAAGTATTCGGTAAAATGAAAGTATTGAAATGTCCCTTGTCGCGAAAATGAGATTTTAGCCTATTTGGTTATAAAGTTTGATAAATGGGAAGATTGAAATTATCGGAATGACCCTTGTTGCGAAAATGAGATTTTAGCCTATATGGTTACATATTTGATAAATATGATGGTTGAGCTTGTCCCTCGATGTCTCGATGTCCCTTGAAAGTATTCGGTAAAGTGAAAGTATTGAAATGTCCCTTGTCGCGAAAATGAGATTTTAGCCTATTTGGTTATAAAGTTTGATAAATGGGAAGATTGAAAGTATCGGAATGACCTTTGTCGCGAAAATGAGATTTTAGCCTATATGGTTACATATTTGATAAATATGATGGTTGAGCTTGTCCCTCGATGTCTCGATGTCCCTTGAAAGTATTCGGTAAAATGAAAGTATTGAAATGTCCCTTGTCGCGAAAATGAGATTTTAGCCTATTTGGTTATAAAGTTTGATAAATGGGAAGATTGAAAGTATCGGAATGACCTTTGTCGCGAAAATGAGATTTTAGCCTATATGGTTACATATTTGATAAATATGATGGTTGAGCTTGTCCCTCGATGTCTCGATGTCCCTTGAAAGTATTCGGTAAAATGAAAGTATTGAAATGTCCTTTGTCGCGAAAATGAGATTTTAACCTATTTGGTTATAAAGTTTGATAAATGGGAAGATTGAAACTGTCCCTTGATACTTGATGTGAACTTATTTTGTTTTGTAATCAGTAAAACAAAAGTATTGGAATGACCTTTGTCGCGAAAAAGGGATTGTAGCCTATTTGGTTACAAAGTTTGATAAATGGGAACGTTGAAAGTGTCCCTTGATTTAAAACATGATGTGAACCTATTTGGATTTATATTCGGTAAAACGATAGTATCCCAATGACCCTTGTTGCAAAAATGAGATTTTAGCCTAATTGGTTACATGTTTGATAAATGGGAAGGTTGAAAGTGTTTCTTGATTTAAAATATAATATATGAACCTTTTTGGTTTTGTAATTGGTAAAACGAAAGTATCGGAATGACCCTTGTCGCGAAAATGAGATTTTAGCCTATATGGTTACATATTTGATAAATATGATGGTTGAGCTTGTCCCTCGATGTCCCTTGAAAGTATTCGGTAAAATGAAAGTATTGAAATGTCCCTTGTCGCGAAAATGAGATTTTAGCCTATTTGGTTATAAAGTTTGATAAATGGGAAGATTGAAAGTATCGGAATGACCCTTGTCGCGAAAATGAGATTTTAGCCTATATGGTTACATATTTGATAAATATGATGGTTGAGCTTGTCCCTCGATGTCTCGATGTCCCTTGAAAGTATTCGGTAAAATGAAAGTATTGAAATGTCCTTTGTCGCGAAAATGAGATTTTAGCCTATTTGGTTATAAAGTTTGATAAATGGGAAGATTGAAACTGTTCCTTGATACTTGATGTGAACTTATTCTGTTTTGTAATCAGTAAAACAAAAGTATTGGAATGACCTTTCTCGCGAAAAGGGGATTGTAGCCTATTTGGTTACAAAGTTTGATAAATGGGAACGTTGAAAGTGTCCCTTGATTTAAAACATGATGTGAACCTATTTGGATTTATATTCGGTAAAACGATAGTATTCGAATGACCCTTGTCGCAAAAATGAGATTTTAGCCTAATTGGTTACATGTTTGATAAATGGGAAGGTTGAAAGTGTTTCTTGATTTAAAACATGATATATGAACCTTTTTGGTTTTGTAATTGGTTAAACGAAAGTATCGGAATGACCCTTGTCGCGAAAATGAGATTTTAGCCTATATGGTTACATATTTGATAAATATGATGGTTGAGCTTGTCCCTCGATGTCTCGATGTCCCTTGAAAGTATTCGGTAAAGTGAAAGTATTGAAATGTCCCTTGTCGCGAAAATGAGATTTTAGCCTATTTGGTTATAAAGTTTGATAAATGGGAAGATTGAAAGTATCGGAATGACCTTTGTCGCGAAAATGAGATTTTAGCCTATATGGTTACATATTTGATAAATATGATGGTTGAGCTTGTCCCTCGATGTCTCGATGTCCCTTGAAAGTATTCGGTAAAATGAAAGTATTGAAATGTCCCTTGTCGCGAAAATGAGATTTTAGCCTATTTGGTTATAAAGTTTGATAAATGGGAAGATTGAAAGTATCGGAATGACCTTTGTCGCGAAAATGAGATTTTAGCCTATATGGTTACATATTTGATAAATATGATGGTTGAGCTTGTCCCTCGATGTCTCGATGTCCCTTGAAAGTATTCGGTAAAATGAAAGTATTGAAATGTCCTTTGTCGCGAAAATGAGATTTTAACCTATTTGGTTATAAAGTTTGATAAATGGGAAGATTGAAACTGTCCCTTGATACTTGATGTGAACTTATTTTGTTTTGTAATCAGTAAAACAAAAGTATTGGAATGACCTTTGTCGCGAAAAAGGGATTGTAGCCTATTTGGTTACAAAGTTTGATAAATGGGAACGTTGAAAGTGTCCCTTGATTTAAAACATGATGTGAACCTATTTGGATTTATATTCGGTAAAACGATAGTATCCCAATGACCCTTGTTGCAAAAATGAGATTTTAGCCTAATTGGTTACATGTTTGATAAATGGGAAGGTTGAAAGTGTTTCTTGATTTAAAAGATAATATATGAACCTTTTTGGTTTTGTAATTAGTAAAACGAAAGTATCGGAATGACCCTTGTCGCGAAAATGAGATTTTAGCCTATATGGTTACATATTTGATAAATATGATGGTTGAGCTTGTCCCTCGATGTCCCTTGAAAGTATTCGGTAAAATGAAAGTATTGAAATGTCCCTTGTCGCGAAAATGAGATTTTAGCCTATTTGGTTATAAAGTTTGATAAATGGGAAGATTGAAAGTATCGGAATGACCCTTGTCGCGAAAATGAGATTTTAGCCTATATGGTTACATATTTGATAAATATGATGGTTGAGCTTGTCCCTCGATGTCTCGATGTCCCTTGAAAGTATTCGGTAAAATGAAAGTATTGAAATGTCCTTTGTCGCGAAAATGAGATTTTAGCCTATTTGGTTATAAAGTTTGATAAATGGGAAGATTGAAACTGTTCCTTGATACTTGATGTGAACTTATTCTGTTTTGTAATCAGTAAAACAAAAGTATTGGAATGACCTTTCTCGCGAAAAGGGGATTGTAGCCTATTTGGTTACAAAGTTTGATAAATGGGAACGTTGAAAGTGTCCCTTGATTTAAAACATGATGTGAACCTATTTGGATTTATATTCTGTAAAACGATAGTATTCGAATGACCCTTGTCGCAAAAATGAGATTTTAGCCTAATTGGTTACATGTTTGATAAATGGGAAGGTTGAAAGTGTTTCTTGATTTAAAACATGATATATGAACCTTTTTGGTTTTGTAATTGGTTAAACGAAAGTATCGGAATGACCCTTGTCGCGAAAATGAGATTTTAGCCTATATGGTTACATATTTGATAAATATGATGGTTGAGCTTGTCCCTCGATGTCTCGATGTCCCTTGAAAGTATTCGGTAAAATGAAAGTATTGAAATGTCCCTTGTCGCGAAAATGAGATTTTAGCCTATTTGGTTATAAAGTTTGATAAATGGGAAGATTGAAATTATCGGAATGACCCTTGTCGCGAAAATGAGATTTTAGCCTATATGGTTACATATTTGATAAATATGATGGTTGAGCTTGTCCCTCGATGTCCCTTGAAAGTATTCGGTAAAATGAAAGTATTGAAATGTCCCTTGTCGCGAAAATGAGATTTTAGCCTATTTGGTTATAAAGTTTGATAAATGGGAAGATTGAAATTATCGGAATGACCCTTGTTGCGAAAATGAGATTTTAGCCTATATGGTTACATATTTGATAAATATGATGGTTGAGCTTGTCCCTCGATGTCTCGATGTCCCTTGAAAGTATTCGGTAAAGTGAAAGTATTGAAATGTCCCTTGTCGCGAAAATGAGATTTTAGCCTATTTGGTTATAAAGTTTGATAAATGGGAAGATTGAAAGTATCGGAATGACCTTTGTCGCGAAAATGAGATTTTAGCCTATATGGTTACATATTTGATAAATATGATGGTTGAGCTTGTCCCTCGATGTCTCGATGTCCCTTGAAAGTATTCGGTAAAATGAAAGTATTGAAATGTCCCTTGTCGCGAAAATGAGATTTTAGCCTATTTGGTTATAAAGTTTGATAAATGGGAAGATTGAAAGTATCGGAATGACCTTTGTCGCGAAAATGAGATTTTAGCCTATATGGTTACATATTTGATAAATATGATGGTTGAGCTTGTCCCTCGATGTCTCGATGTCCCTTGAAAGTATTCGGTAAAATGAAAGTATTGAAATGTCCTTTGTCGCGAAAATGAGATTTTAACCTATTTGGTTATAAAGTTTGATAAATGGGAAGATTGAAACTGTCCCTTGATACTTGATGTGAACTTATTTTGTTTTGTAATCAGTAAAACAAAAGTATTGGAATGACCTTTGTCGCGAAAAAGGGATTGTAGCCTATTTGGTTACAAAGTTTGATAAATGGGAACGTTGAAAGTGTCCCTTGATTTAAAACATGATGTGAACCTATTTGGATTTATATTCGGTAAAACGATAGTATCCCAATGACCCTTGTTGCAAAAATGAGATTTTAGCCTAATTGGTTACATGTTTGATAAATGGGAAGGTTGAAAGTGTTTCTTGATTTAAAATATAATATATGAACCTTTTTGGTTTTGTAATTGGTAAAACGAAAGTATCGGAATGACCCTTGTCGCGAAAATGAGATTTTAGCCTATATGGTTACATATTTGATAAATATGATGGTTGAGCTTGTCCCTCGATGTCCCTTGAAAGTATTCGGTAAAATGAAAGTATTGAAATGTCCCTTGTCGCGAAAATGAGATTTTAGCCTATTTGGTTATAAAGTTTGATAAATGGGAAGATTGAAAGTATCGGAATGACCCTTGTCGCGAAAATGAGATTTTAGCCTATATGGTTACATATTTGATAAATATGATGGTTGAGCTTGTCCCTCGATGTCTCGATGTCCCTTGAAAGTATTCGGTAAAATGAAAGTATTGAAATGTCCTTTGTCGCGAAAATGAGATTTTAGCCTATTTGGTTATAAAGTTTGATAAATGGGAAGATTGAAACTGTTCCTTGATACTTGATGTGAACTTATTCTGTTTTGTAATCAGTAAAACAAAAGTATTGGAATGACCTTTCTCGCGAAAAGGGGATTGTAGCCTATTTGGTTACAAAGTTTGATAAATGGGAACGTTGAAAGTGTCCCTTGATTTAAAACATGATGTGAACCTATTTGGATTTATATTCGGTAAAACGATAGTATTCGAATGACCCTTGTCGCAAAAATGAGATTTTAGCCTAATTGGTTACATGTTTGATAAATGGGAAGGTTGAAAGTGTTTCTTGATTTAAAACATGATATATGAACCTTTTTGGTTTTGTAATTGGTTAAACGAAAGTATCGGAATGACCCTTGTCGCGAAAATGAGATTTTAGCCTATATGGTTACATATTTGATAAATATGATGGTTGAGCTTGTCCCTCGATGTCTCGATGTCCCTTGAAAGTATTCGGTAAAGTGAAAGTATTGAAATGTCCCTTGTCGCGAAAATGAGATTTTAGCCTATTTGGTTATAAAGTTTGATAAATGGGAAGATTGAAAGTATCGGAATGACCTTTGTCGCGAAAATGAGATTTTAGCCTATATGGTTACATATTTGATAAATATGATGGTTGAGCTTGTCCCTCGATGTCTCGATGTCCCTTGAAAGTATTCGGTAAAATGAAAGTATTGAAATGTCCCTTGTCGCGAAAATGAGATTTTAGCCTATTTGGTTATAAAGTTTGATAAATGGGAAGATTGAAAGTATCGGAATGACCTTTGTCGCGAAAATGAGATTTTAGCCTATATGGTTACATATTTGATAAATATGATGGTTGAGCTTGTCCCTCGATGTCTCGATGTCCCTTGAAAGTATTCGGTAAAATGAAAGTATTGAAATGTCCTTTGTCGCGAAAATGAGATTTTAACCTATTTGGTTATAAAGTTTGATAAATGGGAAGATTGAAACTGTCCCTTGATACTTGATGTGAACTTATTTTGTTTTGTAATCAGTAAAACAAAAGTATTGGAATGACCTTTGTCGCGAAAAAGGGATTGTAGCCTATTTGGTTACAAAGTTTGATAAATGGGAACGTTGAAAGTGTCCCTTGATTTAAAACATGATGTGAACCTATTTGGATTTATATTCGGTAAAACGATAGTATCCCAATGACCCTTGTTGCAAAAATGAGATTTTAGCCTAATTGGTTACATGTTTGATAAATGGGAAGGTTGAAAGTGTTTCTTGATTTAAAAGATAATATATGAACCTTTTTGGTTTTGTAATTAGTAAAACGAAAGTATCGGAATGACCCTTGTCGCGAAAATGAGATTTTAGCCTATATGGTTACATATTTGATAAATATGATGGTTGAGCTTGTCCCTCGATGTCCCTTGAAAGTATTCGGTAAAATGAAAGTATTGAAATGTCCCTTGTCGCGAAAATGAGATTTTAGCCTATTTGGTTATAAAGTTTGATAAATGGGAAGATTGAAAGTATCGGAATGACCCTTGTCGCGAAAATGAGATTTTAGCCTATATGGTTACATATTTGATAAATATGATGGTTGAGCTTGTCCCTCGATGTCTCGATGTCCCTTGAAAGTATTCGGTAAAATGAAAGTATTGAAATGTCCTTTGTCGCGAAAATGAGATTTTAGCCTATTTGGTTATAAAGTTTGATAAATGGGAAGATTGAAACTGTTCCTTGATACTTGATGTGAACTTATTCTGTTTTGTAATCAGTAAAACAAAAGTATTGGAATGACCTTTCTCGCGAAAAGGGGATTGTAGCCTATTTGGTTACAAAGTTTGATAAATGGGAACGTTGAAAGTGTCCCTTGATTTAAAACATGATGTGAACCTATTTGGATTTATATTCTGTAAAACGATAGTATTCGAATGACCCTTGTCGCAAAAATGAGATTTTAGCCTAATTGGTTACATGTTTGATAAATGGGAAGGTTGAAAGTGTTTCTTGATTTAAAACATGATATATGAACCTTTTTGGTTTTGTAATTGGTTAAACGAAAGTATCGGAATGACCCTTGTCGCGAAAATGAGATTTTAGCCTATATGGTTACATATTTGATAAATATGATGGTTGAGCTTGTCCCTCGATGTCTCGATGTCCCTTGAAAGTATTCGGTAAAATGAAAGTATTGAAATGTCCCTTGTCGCGAAAATGAGATTTTAGCCTATTTGGTTATAAAGTTTGATAAATGGGAAGATTGAAATTATCGGAATGACCCTTGTCGCGAAAATGAGATTTTAGCCTATATGGTTACATATTTGATAAATATGATGGTTGAGCTTGTCCCTCGATGTCCCTTGAAAGTATTCGGTAAAATGAAAGTATTGAAATGTCCCTTGTCGCGAAAATGAGATTTTAGCCTATTTGGTTATAAAGTTTGATAAATGGGAAGATTGAAATTATCGGAATGACCCTTGTTGCGAAAATGAGATTTTAGCCTATATGGTTACATATTTGATAAATATGATGGTTGAGCTTGTCCCTCGATGTCTCGATGTCCCTTGAAAGTATTCGGTAAAGTGAAAGTATTGAAATGTCCCTTGTCGCGAAAATGAGATTTTAGCCTATTTGGTTATAAAGTTTGATAAATGGGAAGATTGAAAGTATCGGAATGACCTTTGTCGCGAAAATGAGATTTTAGCCTATATGGTTACATATTTGATAAATATGATGGTTGAGCTTGTCCCTCGATGTCTCGATGTCCCTTGAAAGTATTCGGTAAAATGAAAGTATTGAAATGTCCCTTGTCGCGAAAATGAGATTTTAGCCTATTTGGTTATAAAGTTTGATAAATGGGAAGATTGAAAGTATCGGAATGACCTTTGTCGCGAAAATGAGATTTTAGCCTATATGGTTACATATTTGATAAATATGATGGTTGAGCTTGTCCCTCGATGTCTCGATGTCCCTTGAAAGTATTCGGTAAAATGAAAGTATTGAAATGTCCTTTGTCGCGAAAATGAGATTTTAACCTATTTGGTTATAAAGTTTGATAAATGGGAAGATTGAAACTGTCCCTTGATACTTGATGTGAACTTATTTTGTTTTGTAATCAGTAAAACAAAAGTATTGGAATGACCTTTGTTCGAAAAAGGGATTGTAGCCTATTTGGTTACAAAGTTTGATAAATGGGAACGTTGAAAGTGTCCCTTGATTTAAAACATGATGTGAACCTATTTGGATTTATATTCGGTAAAACGATAGTATCCCAATGACCCTTGTTGCAAAAATTAGATTTTAGCCTAATTGGTTACATGTTTGATAAATGGGAAGGTTGAAAGTGTTTCTTGATTTAAAATATAATATATGAACCTTTTTGGTTTTGTAATTGGTAAAACGAAAGTATCGGAATGACCCTTGTCGCGAAAATGAGATTTTAGCCTATATGGTTACATATTTGATAAATATGATGGTTGAGCTTGTCCCTCGATGTCCCTTGAAAGTATTCGGTAAAATGAAAGTATTGAAATGTCCCTTGTCGCGAAAATGAGATTTTAGCCTATTTGGTTATAAAGTTTGATAAATGGGAAGATTGAAAGTATCGGAATGACCCTTGTCGCGAAAATGAGATTTTAGCCTATATGGTTACATATTTGATAAATATGATGGTTGAGCTTGTCCCTCGATGTCTCGATGTCCCTTGAAAGTATTCGGTAAAATGAAAGTATTGAAATGTCCTTTGTCGCGAAAATGAGATTTTAGCCTATTTGGTTATAAAGTTTGATAAATGGGAAGATTGAAACTGTTCCTTGATACTTGATGTGAACTTATTCTGTTTTGTAATCAGTAAAACAAAAGTATTGGAATGACCTTTCTCGCGAAAAGGGGATTGTAGCCTATTTGGTTACAAAGTTTGATAAATGGGAACGTTGAAAGTGTCCCTTGATTTAAAACATGATGTGAACCTATTTGGATTTATATTCGGTAAAACGATAGTATTCGAATGACCCTTGTCGCAAAAATGAGATTTTAGCCTAATTGGTTACATGTTTGATAAATGGGAAGGTTGAAAGTGTTTCTTGATTTAAAACATGATATATGAACCTTTTTGGTTTTGTAATAGGTTAAACGAAAGTATCGGAATGACCCTTGTCGCGAAAATGAGATTTTAGCCTATATGGTTACATATTTGATAAATATGATGGTTGAGCTTGTCCCTCGATGTCTCGATGTCCCTTGAAAGTATTCGGTAAAGTGAAAGTATTGAAATGTCCCTTGTCGCGAAAATGAGATTTTAGCCTATTTGGTTATAAAGTTTGATAAATGGGAAGATTGAAAGTATCGGAATGACCTTTGTCGCGAAAATGAGATTTTAGCCTATATGGTTACATATTTGATAAATATGATGGTTGAGCTTGTCCCTCGATGTCTCGATGTCCCTTGAAAGTATTCGGTAAAATGAAAGTATTGAAATGTCCCTTGTCGCGAAAATGAGATTTTAGCCTATTTGGTTATAAAGTTTGATAAATGGGAAGATTGAAAGTATCGGAATGACCTTTGTCGCGAAAATGAGATTTTAGCCTATATGGTTACATATTTGATAAATATGATGGTTGAGCTTGTCCCTCGATGTCTCGATGTCCCTTGAAAGTATTCGGTAAAGTGAAAGTATTGAAATGTCCCTTGTCGCGAAAATGAGATTTTAGCCTATTTGGTTATAAAGTTTGATAAATGGGAAGATTGAAAGTATCGGAATGACCTTTGTCGCGAAAATGAGATTTTAGCCTATATGGTTACATATTTGATAAATATGATGGTTGAGCTTGTCCCTCGATGTCTCGATGTCCCTTGAAAGTATTCGGTAAAATGAAAGTATTGAAATGTCCTTTGTCGCGAAAATGAGATTTTAACCTATTTGGTTATAAAGTTTGATAAATGGGAAGATTGAAACTGTCCCTTGATACTTGATGTGAACTTATTTTGTTTTGTAATCAGTAAAACAAAAGTATTGGAATGACCTTTGTCGCGAAAAAGGGATTGTAGCCTATTTGGTTACAAAGTTTGATAAATGGGAACGTTGAAAGTGTCCCTTGATTTAAAACATGATGTGAACCTATTTGGTTTTATATTCGGTAAAACGATAGTATCCCAATGACCCTTGTTGCAAAAATGAGATTTTAGCCTAATTGGTTACATGTTTGATAAATGGGAAGGTTGAAAGTGTTTCTTGATTTAAAATATAATATATGAACCTTTTTGGTTTTGTAATTAGTAAAACGAAAGTATCGGAATGACCCTTGTCGCGAAAATGAGATTTTAGCCTATATGGTTACATATTTGATAAATATGATGGTTGAGCTTGTCCCTCGATGTCCCTTGAAAGTATTCGGTAAAATGAAAGTATTGAAATGTCCCTTGTCGCGAAAATGAGATTTTAGCCTATTTGGTTATAAGGTTTGATAAATGGGAAGATTGAAAGTATCGGAATGACCTTTGTCGCGAAAATGAGATTTTAGCCTATATGGTTACATATTTGATAAATATGATGGTTGAGCTTGTCCCTCGATGTCTCGATGTCCCTTGAAAGTATTCGGTAAAATGAAAGTATTGAAATGTCCCTTGTCGCGAAAATGAGATTTTAGCCTATTTGGTTATAAAGTTTGATAAATGGGAAGATTGAAAGTATCGGAATGACCTTTGTCGCGAAAATGAGATTTTAGCCTATATGGTTACATATTTGATAAATATGATGGTTGAGCTTGTCCCTCGATGTCTCGATGTCCCTTGAAAGTATTCGGTAAAGTGAAAGTATTGAAATGTCCCTTGTCGCGAAAATGAGATTTTAGCCTATTTGGTTATAAAGTTTGATAAATGGGAAGATTGAAAGTATCGGAATGACCTTTGTCGCGAAAATGAGATTTTAGCCTATATGGTTACATATTTGATAAATATGATGGTTGAGCTTGTCCCTCGATGTCTCGATGTCCCTTGAAAGTATTCGGTAAAATGAAAGTATTGAAATGTCCTTTGTCGCGAAAATGAGATTTTAACCTATTTGGTTATAAAGTTTGATAAATGGGAAGATTGAAACTGTCCCTTGATACTTGATGTGAACTTATTTTGTTTTGTAATCAGTAAAACAAAAGTATTGGAATGACCTTTGTCGCGAAAAAGGGATTGTAGCCTATTTGGTTACAAAGTTTGATAAATGGGAACGTTGAAAGTGTCCCTTGATTTAAAACATGATGTGAACCTATTTGGATTTATATTCGGTAAAACGATAGTATCCCAATGACCCTTGTTGCAAAAATGAGATTTTAGCCTAATTGGTTACATGTTTGATAAATGGGAAGGTTGAAAGTGTTTCTTGATTTAAAATATAATATATGAACCTTTTTGGTTTTGTAATTAGTAAAACGAAAGTATCGGAATGACCCTTGTCGCGAAAATGAGATTTTAGCCTATATGGTTACATATTTGATAAATATGATGGTTGAGCTTGTCCCTCGATGTCCCTTGAAAGTATTCGGTAAAATGAAAGTATTGAAATGTCCCTTGTCGCGAAAATGAGATTTTAGCCTATTTGGTTATAAAGTTTGATAAATGGGAAGATTGAAAGTATCGGAATGACCCTTGTCGCGAAAATGAGATTTTAGCCTATATGGTTACATATTTGATAAATATGATGGTTGAGCTTGTCCCTCGATGTCTCGATGTCCCTTGAAAGTATTCGGTAAAATGAAAGTATTGAAATGTCCTTTGTCGCGAAAATGAGATTTTAGCCTATTTGGTTATAAAGTTTGATAAATGGGAAGATTGAAACTGTTCCTTGATACTTGATGTGAACTTATTCTGTTTTGTAATCAGTAAAACAAAAGTATTGGAATGACCTTTCTCGCGAAAAGGGGATTGTAGCCTATTTGGTTACAAAGTTTGATAAATGGGAACGTTGAAAGTGTCCCTTGATTTAAAACATGATGTGAACCTATTTGGATTTATATTCTGTAAAACGATAGTATTCGAATGACCCTTGTCGCAAAAATGAGATTTTAGCCTAATTGGTTACATGTTTGATAAATGGGAAGGTTGAAAGTGTTTCTTGATTTAAAACATGATATATGAACCTTTTTGGTTTTGTAATTGGTTAAACGAAAGTATCGGAATGACCCTTGTCGCGAAAATGAGATTTTAGCCTATATGGTTACATATTTGATAAATATGATGGTTGAGCTTGTCCCTCGATGTCTCGATGTCCATTGAAAGTATTCGGTAAAATGGAAGTATTGAAATGTCCTTTGTCGCGAAAATGAGATTTTAGCCTATTTGGTGATAAAGTTTGATAAATGGGAAGATTGAAAGTATCGGAATGACCTTTGTCGCGAAAATGAGATTTTAGCCTATATGGTTACATATTTGATAAATATGATGGTTGAGCTTGTCCCTCGATGTCTCGATGTCCCTTGAAAGTATTCGGTAAAATGAAAGTATTGAAATGTCCTTTGTCGCGAAAATGAGATTTTAACCTATTTGGTTATAAAGTTTGATAAATGGGAAGATTGAAACTGTCCCTTGATACTTGATGTGAACTTATTTTGTTTTGTAATCAGTAAAACAAAAGTATTGGAATGACCTTTGTCGCGAAAAAGGGATTGTAGCCTATTTGGTTACAAAGTTTGATAAATGGGAACGTTGAAAGTGTCCCTTGATTTAAAACATGATGTGAACCTATTTGGATTTATATTCGGTAAAACGATAGTATCCCAATGACCCTTGTTGCAAAAATGAGATTTTAGCCTAATTGGTTACATGTTTGATAAATGGGAAGGTTGAAAGTGTTTCTTGATTTAAAATATAATATATGAACCTTTTTGGTTTTGTAATTAGTAAAACGAAAGTATCGGAATGACCCTTGTCGCGAAAATGAGATTTTAGCCTATATGGTTACATATTTGATAAATATGATGGTTGAGCTTGTCCCTCGATGTCCCTTGAAAGTATTCGGTAAAATGAAAGTATTGAAATGTCCCTTGTCGCGAAAATGAGATTTTAGCCTATTTGGTTATAAAGTTTGATAAATGGGAAGATTGAAAGTATCGGAATGACCCTTGTCGCGAAAATGAGATTTTAGCCTATATGGTTACATATTTGATAAATATGATGGTTGAGCTTGTCCCTCGATGTCTCGATGTCCCTTGAAAGTATTCGGTAAAATGAAAGTATTGAAATGTCCTTTGTCGCGAAAATGAGATTTTAGCCTATTTGGTTATAAAGTTTGATAAATGGGAAGATTGAAACTGTTCCTTGATACTTGATGTGAACTTATTCTGTTTTGTAATCAGTAAAACAAAAGTATTGGAATGACCTTTCTCGCGAAAAGGGGATTGTAGCCTATTTGGTTACAAAGTTTGATAAATGGGAACGTTGAAAGTGTCCCTTGATTTAAAACATGATGTGAACCTATTTGGATTTATATTCTGTAAAACGATAGTATTCGAATGACCCTTGTCGCAAAAATGAGATTTTAGCCTAATTGGTTACATGTTTGATAAATGGGAAGGTTGAAAGTGTTTCTTGATTTAAAACATGATATATGAACCTTTTTGGTTTTGTAATTGGTTAAACGAAAGTATCGGAATGACCCTTGTCGCGAAAATGAGATTTTAGCCTATATGGTTACATATTTGATAAATATGATGGTTGAGCTTGTCCCTCGATGTCTCGATGTCCCTTGAAAGTATTCGGTAAAATGAAAGTATTGAAATGTCCCTTGTCGCGAAAATTAGATTTTAGCCTATTTGGTTATAAAGTTTGATAAATGGGAAGATTGAAATTATCGGAATGACCCTTGTCGCGAAAATGAGATTTTAGCCTATATGGTTACATATTTGATAAATATGATGGTTGAGCTTGTCCCTCGATGTCTCGATGTCCCTTGAAAGTATTCGGTAAAGTGAAAGTATTGAAATGTCCCTTGTCGCGAAAATGAGATTTTAGCCTATTTGGTTATAAAGTTTGATAAATGGGAAGATTGAAAGTATCGGAATGACCTTTGTCGCGAAAATGAGATTTTAGCCTATATGGTTACATATTTGATAAATATGATGGTTGAGCTTGTCCCTCGATGTCTCGATGTCCCTTGAAAGTATTCGGTAAAATGAAAGTATTGAAATGTCCCTTGTCGCGAAAATGAGATTTTAGCCTATTTGGTTATAAAGTTTGATAAATGGGAAGATTGAAAGTATCGGAATGACCTTTGTCGCGAAAATGAGATTTTAGCCTATATGGTTACATATTTGATAAATATGATGGTTGAGCTTGTCCCTCGATGTCTCGATGTCCCTTGAAAGTATTCGGTAAAATGAAAGTATTGAAATGTCCTTTGTCGCGAAAATGAGATTTTAACCTATTTGGTTATAAAGTTTGATAAATGGGAAGATTGAAACTGTCCCTTGATACTTGATGTGAACTTATTTTGTTTTGTAATCAGTAAAACAAAAGTATTGGAATGACCTTTGTTTGAAAAAGGGATTGTAGCCTATTTGGTTACAAAGTTTGATAAATGGGAACGTTGAAAGTGTCCCTTGATTTAAAACATGATGTGAACCTATTTGGATTTATATTCGGTAAAACGATAGTATCCCAATGACCCTTGTTGCAAAAATGAGATTTTAGCCTAATTGGTTACATGTTTGATAAATGGGAAGGTTGAAAGTGTTTCTTGATTTAAAATATAATATATGAACCTTTTTGGTTTTGTAATTGGTAAAACGAAAGTATCGGAATGACCCTTGTCGCGAAAATGAGATTTTAGCCTATATGGTTACATATTTGATAAATATGATGGTTGAGCTTGTCCCTCGATGTCCCTTGAAAGTATTCGGTAAAATGAAAGTATTGAAATGTCCCTTGTCGCGAAAATGAGATTTTAGCCTATTTGGTTATAAAGTTTGATAAATGGGAAGATTGAAAGTATCGGAATGACCCTTGTCGCGAAAATGAGATTTTAGCCTATATGGTTACATATTTGATAAATATGATGGTTGAGCTTGTCCCTCGATGTCTCGATGTCCCTTGAAAGTATTCGGTAAAATGAAAGTATTGAAATGTCCTTTGTCGCGAAAATGAGATTTTAGCCTATTTGGTTATAAAGTTTGATAAATGGGAAGATTGAAACTGTTCCTTGATACTTGATGTGAACTTATTCTGTTTTGTAATCAGTAAAACAAAAGTATTGGAATGACCTTTCTCGCGAAAAGGGGATTGTAGCCTATTTGGTTACAAAGTTTGATAAATGGGAACGTTGAAAGTGTCCCTTGATTTAAAACATGATGTGAACCTATTTGGATTTATATTCGGTAAAACGATAGTATTCGAATGACCCTTGTCGCAAAAATGAGATTTTAGCCTAATTGGTTACATGTTTGATAAATGGGAAGGTTGAAAGTGTTTCTTGATTTAAAACATGATATATGAACCTTTTTGGTTTTGTAATAGGTTAAACGAAAGTATCGGAATGACCCTTGTCGCGAAAATGAGATTTTAGCCTATATGGTTACATATTTGATAAATATGATGGTTGAGCTTGTCCCTCGATGTCTCGATGTCCCTTGAAAGTATTCGGTAAAGTGAAAGTATTGAAATGTCCCTTGTCGCGAAAATGAGATTTTAGCCTATTTGGTTATAAAGTTTGATAAATGGGAAGATTGAAAGTATCGGAATGACCTTTGTCGCGAAAATGAGATTTTAGCCTATATGGTTACATATTTGATAAATATGATGGTTGAGCTTGTCCCTCGATGTCTCGATGTCCCTTGAAAGTATTCGGTAAAATGAAAGTATTGAGATGTCCCTTGTCGCGAAAATGAGATTTTAGCCTATTTGGTTATAAAGTTTGATAAATGGGAAGATTGAAAGTATCGGAATGACCTTTGTCGCGAAAATGAGATTTTAGCCTATATGGTTACATATTTGATAAATATGATGGTTGAGCTTGTCCCTCGATGTCTCGATGTCCCTTGAAAGTATTCGGTAAAGTGAAAGTATTGAAATGTCCCTTGTCGCGAAAATGAGATTTTAGCCTATTTGGTTATAAAGTTTGATAAATGGGAAGATTGAAAGTATCGGAATGACCTTTGTCGCGAAAATGAGATTTTAGCCTATATGGTTACATATTTGATAAATATGATGGTTGAGCTTGTCCCTCGATGTCTCGATGTCCCTTGAAAGTATTCGGTAAAATGAAAGTATTGAAATGTCCTTTGTCGCGAAAATGAGATTTTAACCTATTTGGTTATAAAGTTTGATAAATGGGAAGATTGAAACTGTCCCTTGATACTTGATGTGAACTTATTTTGTTTTGTAATCAGTAAAACAAAAGTATTGGAATGACCTTTGTCGCGAAAAAGGGATTGTAGCCTATTTGGTTACAAAGTTTGATAAATGGGAACGTTGAAAGTGTCCCTTGATTTAAAACATGATGTGAACCTATTTGGATTTATATTCGGTAAAACGATAGTATCCCAATGACCCTTGTTGCAAAAATGAGATTTTAGCCTAATTGGTTACATGTTTGATAAATGGGAAGGTTGAAAGTGTTTCTTGATTTAAAATATAATATATGAACCTTTTTGGTTTTGTAATTAGTAAAACGAAAGTATCGGAATGACCCTTGTCGCGAAAATGAGATTTTAGCCTATATGGTTACATATTTGATAAATATGATGGTTGAGCTTGTCCCTCGATGTCCCTTGAAAGTATTCGGTAAAATGAAAGTATTGAAATGTCCCTTGTCGCGAAAATGAGATTTTAGCCTATTTGGTTATAAAGTTTGATAAATGGGAAGATTGAAAGTATCGGAATGACCTTTGTCGCGAAAATGAGATTTTAGCCTATATGGTTACATATTTGATAAATATGATGGTTGAGCTTGTCCCTCGATGTCTCGATGTCCCTTGAAAGTATTCGGTAAAATGAAAGTATTGAAATGTCCCTTGTCGCGAAAATGAGATTTTAGCCTATTTGGTTATAAAGTTTGATAAATGGGAAGATTGAAAGTATCGGAATGACCTTTGTCGCGAAAATGAGATTTTAGCCTATATGGTTACATATTTGATAAATATGATGGTTGAGCTTGTCCCTCGATGTCTCGATGTCCCTTGAAAGTATTCGGTAAAGTGAAAGTATTGAAATGTCCCTTGTCGCGAAAATGAGATTTTAGCCTATTTGGTTATAAAGTTTGATAAATGGGAAGATTGAAAGTATCGGAATGACCTTTGTCGCGAAAATGAGATTTTAGCCTATATGGTTACATATTTGATAAATATGATGGTTGAGCTTGTCCCTCGATGTCTCGATGTCCCTTGAAAGTATTCGGTAAAATGAAAGTATTGAAATGTCCTTTGTCGCGAAAATGAGATTTTAACCTATTTGGTTATAAAGTTTGATAAATGGGAAGATTGAAACTGTCCCTTGATACTTGATGTGAACTTATTTTGTTTTGTAATCAGTAAAACAAAAGTATTGGAATGACCTTTGTCGCGAAAAAGGGATTGTAGCCTATTTGGTTACAAAGTTTGATAAATGGGAACGTTGAAAGTGTCCCTTGATTTAAAACATGATGTGAACCTATTTGGATTTATATTCGGTAAAACGATAGTATCCCAATGACCCTTGTTGCAAAAATGAGATTTTAGCCTAATTGGTTACATGTTTGATAAATGGGAAGGTTGAAAGTGTTTCTTGATTTAAAATATAATATATGAACCTTTTTGGTTTTGTAATTAGTAAAACGAAAGTATCGGAATGACCCTTGTCGCGAAAATGAGATTTTAGCCTATATGGTTACATATTTGATAAATATGATGGTTGAGCTTGTCCCTCGATGTCCCTTGAAAGTATTCGGTAAAATGAAAGTATTGAAATGTCCCTTGTCGCGAAAATGAGATTTTAGCCTATTTGGTTATAAAGTTTGATAAATGGGAAGATTGAAAGTATCGGAATGACCCTTGTCGCGAAAATGAGATTTTAGCCTATATGGTTACATATTTGATAAATATGATGGTTGAGCTTGTCCCTCGATGTCTCGATGTCCCTTGAAAGTATTCGGTAAAATGAAAGTATTGAAATGTCCTTTGTCGCGAAAATGAGATTTTAGCCTATTTGGTTATAAAGTTTGATAAATGGGAAGATTGAAACTGTTCCTTGATACTTGATGTGAACTTATTCTGTTTTGTAATCAGTAAAACAAAAGTATTGGAATGACCTTTCTCGCGAAAAGGGGATTGTAGCCTATTTGGTTACAAAGTTTGATAAATGGGAACGTTGAAAGTGTCCCTTGATTTAAAACATGATGTGAACCTATTTGGATTTATATTCTGTAAAACGATAGTATTCGAATGACCCTTGTCGCAAAAATGAGATTTTAGCCTAATTGGTTACATGTTTGATAAATGGGAAGGTTGAAAGTGTTTCTTGATTTAAAACATGATATATGAACCTTTTTGGTTTTGTAATTGGTTAAACGAAAGTATCGGAATGACCCTTGTCGCGAAAATGAGATTTTAGCCTATATGGTTACATATTTGATAAATATGATGGTTGAGCTTGTCCCTCGATGTCTCGATGTCCCTTGAAAGTATTCGGTAAAATGAAAGTATTGAAATGTCCCTTGTCGCGAAAATGAGATTTTAGCCTATTTGGTTATAAAGTTTGATAAATGGGAAGATTGAAATTATCGGAATGACCCTTGTCGCGAAAATGAGATTTTAGCCTATATGGTTACATATTTGATAAATATGATGGTTGAGCTTGTCCCTCGATGTCTCGATGTCCCTTGAAAGTATTCGGTAAAGTGAAAGTATTGAAATGTCCCTTGTCGCGAAAATGAGATTTTAGCCTATTTGGTTATAAAGTTTGATAAATGGGAAGATTGAAAGTATCGGAATGACCTTTGTCGCGAAAATGAGATTTTAGCCTATATGGTTACATATTTGATAAATATGATGGTTGAGCTTGTCCCTCGATGTCTCGATGTCCCTTGAAAGTATTCGGTAAAATGAAAGTATTGAAATGTCCCTTGTCGCGAAAATGAGATTTTAGCCTATTTGGTTATAAAGTTTGATAAATGGGAAGATTGAAAGTATCGGAATGACCTTTGTCGCGAAAATGAGATTTTAGCCTATATGGTTACATATTTGATAAATATGATGGTTGAGCTTGTCCCTCGATGTCCCTTGAAAGTATTCGGTAAAATGAAAGTATTGAAATGTCCTTTGTCGCGAAAATGAGATTTTAACCTATTTGGTTATAAAGTTTGATAAATGGGAAGATTGAAACTGTCCCTTCATACTTGATGTGAACTTATTTTGTTTTGTAATCAGTAAAACAAAAGTATTGGAATGACCTTTGTCGCGAAAAAGGGATTGTAGCCTATTTGGTTACAAAGTTTGATAAATGGGAACGTTGAAAGTGTCCCTTGATTTAAAACATGATGTGAACCTATTTGGATTTATATTCGGTAAAACGATAGTATCCCAATGACCCTTGTTGCAAAAATGAGATTTTAGCCTAATTGGTTACATGTTTGATAAATGGGAAGGTTGAAAGTGTTTCTTGATTTAAAATATAATATATGAACCTTTTTGGTTTTGTAATTGGTAAAACGAAAGTATCGGAATGACCCTTGTCGCGAAAATGAGATTTTAGCCTATATGGTTACATATTTGATAAATATGATGGTTGAGCTTGTCCCTCGATGTCCCTTGAAAGTATTCGGTAAAATGAAAGTATTGAAATGTCCCTTGTCGCGAAAATGAGATTTTAGCCTATATGGTTACATATTTGATAAATATGATGGTTGAGCTTGTCCCTCGATGTCTCGATGTCCCTTGAAAGTATTCGGTAAAATGAAAGTATTGAAATGTCCCTTGTCGCGAAAATGAGATTTTAGCCTATTTGGTTATAAAGTTTGATAAATGGGAAGATTGAAATTATCGGAATGACCCTTGTCGCGAAAATGAGATTTTAGCCTATATGGTTACATATTTGATAAATATGATGGTTGAGCTTGTCCCTCGATGTCTCGATGTCCCTTGAAAGTATTCGGTAAAATGAAAGTATTGAAATGTCCTTTGTCGCGAAAATGAGATTTTAGCCTATTTGGTTATAAAGTTTGATAAATGGGAAGATTGAAACTGTTCCTTGATACTTGATGTGAACTTATTCTGTTTTGTAATCAGTAAAACAAAAGTATTGGAATGACCTTTCTCGCGAAAAGGGGATTGTAGCCTATTTGGTTACAAAGTTTGATAAATGGGAACGTTGAAAGTGTCCCTTGATTTAAAACATGATGTGAACCTATTTGGATTTATATTCTGTAAAACGATAGTATTCGAATGACCCTTGTCGCAAAAATGAGATTTTAGCCTAATTGGTTACATGTTTGATAAATGGGAAGGTTGAAAGTGTTTCTTGATTTAAAACATGATATATGAACCTTTTTGGTTTTGTAATTGGTTAAACGAAAGTATCGGAATGACCCTTGTCGCGAAAATGAGATTTTAGCCTATATGGTTACATATTTGATAAATATGATGGTTGAGCTTGTCCCTCGATGTCTCGATGTCCCTTGAAAGTATTCGGTAAAATGAAAGTATTGAAATGTCCCTTGTCGCGAAAATGAGATTTTAGCCTATTTGGTTATAAAGTTTGATAAATGGGAAGATTGAAATTATCGGAATGACCCTTGTCGCGAAAATGAGATTTTAGCCTATATGGTTACATATTTGATAAATATGATGGTTGAGCTTGTCCCTCGATGTCTCGATGTCCCTTGAAAGTATTCGGTAAAGTGAAAGTATTGAAATGTCCCTTGTCGCGAAAATGAGATTTTAGCCTATTTGGTTATAAAGTTTGATAAATGGGAAGATTGAAAGTATCGGAATGACCTTTGTCGCGAAAATGAGATTTTAGCCTATATGGTTACATATTTGATAAATATGATGGTTGAGCTTGTCCCTCGATGTCTCGATGTCCCTTGAAAGTATTCGGTAAAATGAAAGTATTGAAATGTCCCTTGTCGCGAAAATGAGATTTTAGCCTATTTGGTTATAAAGTTTGATAAATGGGAAGATTGAAAGTATCGGAATGACCTTTGTCGCGAAAATGAGATTTTAGCCTATATGGTTACATATTTGATAAATATGATGGTTGAGCTTGTCCCTCGATGTCCCTTGAAAGTATTCGGTAAAATGAAAGTATTGAAATGTCCTTTGTCGCGAAAATGAGATTTTAACCTATTTGGTTATAAAGTTTGATAAATGGGAAGATTGAAACTGTCCCTTGATACTTGATGTGAACTTATTTTGTTTTGTAATCAGTAAAACAAAAGTATTGGAATGACCTTTGTCGCGAAAAAGGGATTGTAGCCTATTTGGTTACAAAGTTTGATAAATGGGAACGTTGAAAGTGTCCCTTGATTTAAAACATGATGTGAACCTATTTGGATTTATATTCGGTAAAACGATAGTATCCCAATGACCCTTGTTGCAAAAATGAGATTTTAGCCTAATTGGTTACATGTTTGATAAATGGGAAGGTTGAAAGTGTTTCTTGATTTAAAACATGATATATGAACCTTTTTAGTTTTGTAATTGGTTAAACGAAAGTATCGGAATGACCCTTGTCGCGAAAATGAGATTTTAGCCTATATGGTTACATATTTGATAAATATGATGGTTGAGCTTGTCCCTCGATGTCTCGATGTCCCTTGAAAGTATTCGGTAAAGTGAAAGTATTGAAATGTCCCTTGTCGCGAAAATGAGATTTTAGCCTATTTGGTTATAAAGTTTGATAAATGGGAAGATTGAAAGTATCGGAATGACCTTTGTCGCGAAAATGAGATTTTAGCCTATATGGTTACATATTTGATAAATATGATGGTTGAGCTTGTCCCTCGATGTCTCGATGTCCCTTGAAAGTATTCGGTAAAATGAAAGTATTGAAATGTCCCTTGTCGCGAAAATGAGATTTTAGCCTATTTGGTTATAAAGTTTGATAAATGGGAAGATTGAAAGTATCGGAATGACCTTTGTCGCGAAAATGAGATTTTAGCCTATATGGTTACATATTTGATAAATATGATGGTTGAGCTTGTCCCTCGATGTCTCGATGTCCCTTGAAAGTATTCGGTAAAATGAAAGTATTGAAATGTCCTTTGTCGCGAAAATGAGATTTTAACCTATTTGGTTATAAAGTTTGATAAATGGGAAGATTGAAACTGTCCCTTGATACTTGATGTGAACTTATTTTGTTTTGTAATCAGTAAAACAAAAGTATTGGAATGACCTTTGTCGCGAAAAAGGGATTGTAGCCTATTTGGTTACAAAGTTTGATAAATGGGAACGTTGAAAGTGTCCCTTGATTTAAAACATGATGTGAACCTATTTGGATTTATATTCGGTAAAACGATAGTATCCCAATGACCCTTGTTGCAAAAATGAGATTTTAGCCTAATTGGTTACATGTTTGATAAATGGGAAGGTTGAAAGTGTTTCTTGATTTAAAATATAATATATGAACCTTTTTGGTTTTGTAATTGGTAAAACGAAAGTATCGGAATGACCCTTGTCGCGAAAATGAGATTTTAGCCTATTTGGTTACATATTTGATAAATATGATGGTTGAGCTTGTCCCTCGATGTCCCTTGAAAGTATTCGGTAAAATGAAGGTATTGAAATGTCCCTTGTCGCGAAAATGAGATTTTAGCCTATTTGGTTATAAAGTTTGATAAATGGGAAGATTGAAAGTATCGGAATGACCCTTGTCGCGAAAATGAGATTTTAGCCTATATGGTTACATATTTGATAAATATGATGGTTGAGCTTGTCCCTCGATGTCTCGATGTCCCTTGAAAGTATTCGGTAAAATGAAAGTATTGAAATGTCCTTTGTCGCGAAAATGAGATTTTAGCCTATTTGGTTATAAAGTTTGATAAATGGGAAGATTGAAACTGTTCCTTGATACTTGATGTGAACTTATTCTGTTTTGTAATCAGTAAAACAAAAGTATTGGAATGACCTTTCTCGCGAAAAGGGGATTGTAGCCTATTTGGTTACAAAGTTTGATAAATGGGAACGTTGAAAGTGTCCCTTGATTTAAAACATGATGTGAACCTATTTGGATTTATATTCTGTAAAACGATAGTATTCGAATGACCCTTGTCGCAAAAATGAGATTTTAGCCTAATTGGTTACATGTTTGATAAATGGGAAGGTTGAAAGTGTTTCTTGATTTAAAACATGATATATGAACCTTTTTTGTTTTGTAATTGGTTAAACGAAAGTATCGGAATGACCCTTGTCGCGAAAATGAGATTTTAGCCTATATGGTTACATATTTGATAAATATGATGGTTGAGCTTGTCCCTCGATGTCTCGATGTCCCTTGAAAGTATTCGGTAAAATGAAAGTATTGAAATGTCCCTTGTCGCGAAAATGAGATTTTAGCCTATTTGGTTATAAAGTTTGATAAATGGGAAGATTGAAATTATCGGAATGACCCTTGTCGCGAAAATGAGATTTTAGCCTATATTTACATATTTGATAAATATGATGGTTGAGCTTGTCCCTCGATGTCTCGATGTCCCTTGAAAGTATTCGGTAAAGTGAAAGTATTGAAATGTCCCTTGTCGCGAAAATGAGATTTTAGCCTATTTGGTTATAAAGTTTGATAAATGGGAAGATTGAAAGTATCGGAATGACCTTTGTCGCGAAAATGAGATTTTAGCCTATATGGTTACATATTTGATAAATATGATGGTTGAGCTTGTCCCTCGATGTCTCGATGTCCCTTGAAAGTATTCGGTAAAATGAAAGTATTGAAATGTCCCTTGTCGCGAAAATGAGATTTTAGCCTATTTAGTTATAAAGTTTGATAAATGGGAAGATTGAAAGTATCGGAATGACCTTTGTCGCGAAAATGAGATTTTAGCCTATATGGTTACATATTTGATAAATATGATGGTTGAGCTTGTCCCTCGATGTCCCTTGAAAGTATTCGGTAAAATGAAAGTATTGAAATGTCCTTTGTCGCGAAAATGAGATTTTAACCTATTTGGTTATAAAGTTTGATAAATGGGAAGATTGAAACTGTCCCTTGATACTTGATGTGAACTTATTTTGTTTTGTAATCAGTAAAACAAAAGTATTGGAATGACCTTTGTCGCGAAAAAGGGATTGTAGCCTATTTGGTTACAAAGTTTGATAAATGGGAACGTTGAAAGTGTCCCTTGATTTAAAACATGATGTGAACCTATTTGGATTTATATTCGGTAAAACGATAGTATCCCAATGACCCTTGTTGCAAAAATGAGATTTTAGCCTAATTGGTTACATGTTTGATAAATGGGAAGGTTGAAAGTGTTTCTTGATTTAAAATATAATATATGAACCTTTTTGGTTTTGTAATTGGTAAAACGAAAGTATCGGAATGACCCTTGTCGCGAAAATGAGATTTTAGCCTATATGGTTACATATTTGATAAATATGATGGTTGAGCTTGTCCCTCGATGTCCCTTGAAAGTATTCGGTAAATTGAAAGTATTGAAATGTCCCTTGTCGCGAAAATGAGATTTTAGCCTATTTGGTGATAAAGTTTGATAAATGGGAAGATTGAAAGTATCGGAATGACCTTTGTCGCGAAAATGAGATTTTAGCCTATATGGTTACATATTTGATAAATATGATGGTTGAGCTTGTCCCTCGATGTCTCGATGTCCCTTGAAAGTATTCGGTAAAGTGAAAGTATTGAAATGTCCCTTGTCGCGAAAATGAGATTTTAGCCTATTTGGTTATAATGTTTGATAAATGGGAAGATTGAAAGTATCGGAATGACCTTTGTCGCGAAAATGAGATTTTAGCCTATATGGTTACATATTTGATAAATATGATGGTTGAGCGTGTCCCTCGATGTCCCTTGAAAGTATTCGGTAAAATGAAAGTATTGAAATGTCCCTTGTCGCGAAAATGAGATTTTAGCCTATTTGGTTATAAAGTTTGATAAATGGGAAGATTGAAAGTATCGGAATGACCTTTGTCGCGAAAATGAGATTTTAGCCTATATGGTTACATATTTGATAAATATGATGGTTGAGCTTGTCCCTCGATGTCTCGATGTCCCTTGAAAGTATTCGGTAAAATGAAAGTATTGAAATGTCCTTTGTCGCGAAAATGAGATTTTAACCTATTTGGTTATAAAGTTTGATAAATGGGAAGATTGAAACTGTCCCTTGATACTTGATGTGAACTTATTGTGTTTTGTAATCAGTAAAACAAAAGTATTGGAATGACCTTTGTCGCGAAAAAGGGATTGTAGCCTATTTGGTTACAAAGTTTGATAAATGGGAACGTTGAAAGTGTCCCTTGATTTAAAACATGATGTGAACCTATTTGGATTTATATTCGGTAA